>CM077654.1:20520585-21935585 GCA_039707465.1 Rhabdophis nuchalis | reverse complement strand
GTAGAAACCACCAGCTTTTTTGCCTTCTTGGGGGAGGGAATAATAGAGGAGGTGTTTTTCAAAACCCTTCCAGCACCTGTTACCTGCATCATTTCCCATCTTCCGGCAACGTTTTAATTCCTCCCTTTTTCTGGAAGGATGGGACGGGATGGGATGGGACGGGAAAGGAAGGGAAGGAAATTAAAGGGAAGGAAAGGAAAATAAATGGAAGGGAAGGGAAAGGAAAGGAAAGGAAAGGAAAGGAAAAGGAAAGGAAAGGAAAGGAAAGGAAAGGAAAGAAAGGAAGGAAATTAAAGGAAATTAAAGGAAATTAAAGGGAAGGGAAAGGAAAGGGAATTGAAGGAAGAAGGGAAGGGAAAGGAAAGGGAATTGAAGGAAGGAAGGAAGGAAGGAAGGAAAATTAAAGGAAACGGAAGGGAAGGGAAAGGAAAAGAAATTAAAGGAAACGGAAGGGAAGGAAATTAAAGGAAGGGAAGGAAATTAAAGGGAAGGGAAGGATGGTAGGGCTGGAAAGAACTGTGGAAATCTTCTAGTCCAACCCCTTGCCCAAAGCATCCTGGACAAATGGCTTTTCAATCTTAACAGAATAACAGCGTTGGAAGAGACCTTGGAGGTCTTCTAGCCCAACCCCCTACTCAAGCAGGAGGCCCTATACCATTTCAGACAAATTATTGTACAATCTCTTCTTAAAAACCGCCAGTGATGAAGCACCCACAACTTACAGAGGCAAGCGTGCCACTGATCAATTGCTCTCACTGTTAGGAAATGTCTTCTTTAGCTCTAGGTTGGTTCTCTCCCCACTCCAGGGGAAGGATACTGCAATATCCCCATTCCCTCCCCACTCCAGGGGGAAGGATACTGCAAAATCAGCATTTCCTCCCAATCAGCTGGGACTCAGGAGGCAGAGAATAGATGGGGGCGGGGCCAGCCAGAAGTGGTATTTGCTGCTTCTCCAAACTACAGGTTCTCCAGAACTGGCCAGTACCTGCTGAATACCACCTCTGGTTGGATCATAGAATTAAGCAGCATCCGTTATATTATTTGGAAAAGAAATGGTGCATTTACAAAAGATAGTGAGGAAGAAAAAGCCATTTCTTCATTCATTCCAGGTGAAACGCCTTCCTGGCCCTACTGGATTTGGGCCCCACACTTCTTGAAATGCAGCTTTACACTATCCCACCAAATAGGCTTCCACTTAAGAAGCAGTGGATCAAAATTCCAGCCTGGGGAAAAAATCTTCTTCCTGTTCTTTCTTTTGACACCAACCTCTCTCGATCACCGTCTTGAGTTGTTTGATGGAATTTCGGCCTTGTATTTCCCAGACAGGGAGGCGAAAAGAGCAGGCTGGCAGGAGAAAAATGGTTAACTAAAGATCCGGTGCGTTGACAGGGATGTCAGCTGCATTTTTGGCTGCTAAAGCTCCCATTATCCTTGGCTGATGAAAGCGAAGCGCAGCTAGGAGATCTCGCTGTCACTCTCTTGGCTCTGCAAAATGGTTGAAAGCCACGGAGGCTGTTTCCTCTGGTCCGGCTTTTCATCTGAGACCGAAAGAAACTTTGTAGGAACATGAAAAGGAGTCCTCTCCATTTGAGGCTGACTTTGGTAGCTTCTATGGGCTTCTCCTCCGGGCTGGATTCAGGAAAAAATTTGCCCGTTTCTCTAATTGCTATTTACAGAAGAGGGTACTATGTGGACAGAAGTTGGTTGTTTTTTTTTTTGAGAGGGTGGGGAGTAATTGTATAATAATTGTATTTATTGTTTTTTACATTTTATTCCTTTCCTGTGCGCCGTCCTGAGTCCAATCCGGAGATAGGTGCGGGATATAAATTTGATAATAAATAAATAAATAAATAAATAAATAAATAAATAAATAAATAAATAATAAATAAATAAATAAATAAATAAATAAATAAATAAATAAATAAATAAATAAATAAATAAATAAATAAATATGAACAGGTTACTCTGAAAATAGCCCACCTAAAGGAGAGCCCATAATACTGGTAGTTCTCAACTTATGACTACCATTGGGTCAGAATTTATGTTGTGAAAAAAGATGTTTGTTCAGCAAGTCCCACCTGATATAGTTACCTTTTTCCCATAGTTGTTAAACAAATCACTGCAGCTGTTAAGTGAATCACCTAGTCCTTAAGCCAGGAGTCAGCAAATCTGCGGCTCTCGAGCCGCATGTGGCTCTTCCATCCCTCTGCTGCGGCTCCCTGTCACCGGTTGGTGTCACAATTGATAGGGCTTTCGGTTAGGACAAGGTAGAGGAAAAAGCACACCACACTAGGAGGAGACTCCATGGTGGGGGAACCGAACTTCCGGTCGTCTCCAGAATTGAATAGGGGGCTTCCGGTTAGGACCTTTGTGGCTCTTTGAGTGTTTCGAGTTGCTGACCCTGACCCTAACCGTAACCCCTGCCAAGCTCCCCCTTTGAATTTGCTTGTAGGAAGACAGCTGGGAAGGTTGCAAATAGGGATCCTGCAGCCTCTGAATGCTGCAACCATCACAGTTGCATGCCGATTGCCAAGCTCCTGAATTTTGATCACATGACTGTGGGTAACACTGCAACGGTCATCAGGGAGTTCCTTTTTTCCAGTGCTGTTGTAACTTCAAACAGTCGCTAAATGAGTTGTTGTACATCAAGGACTCCCTGTAGTGGACTCTGATGAGTGGCCCTTCGCACAGTCACTCAAGCACTCGTGACATCCCGGCTGGACTACTGTAATGCTCTCTACATGGGGCTTCCCTTGAGGTGCACTCGAAGGTTACAGTTAGTCCAGAATGCAGCCGCGCGGGTGATTATGGGTGCCTCAAGGCAATCCCACATAACACCTCTCCTGCGCGAGCTGCACTGGCTACCTGTGGCCTTTCGGGTGCGCTTCAAGGTGCTGACAACCATCTTTAAATCGCTCCATGGCACGGGGCCTAGCTACATACGAGACCGCCTCCTGCCCCATACATCCCTTCGACCGATCCGCTCCTACAGAGAGGGCCTTCTCCGCGTACCGTCGACCAAGCAATGCCGGTTGGCGACGCCTAGGGGAAGGGCCTTCTGTGTGGTGGGCCCAGCCCTCTGGAACGACCTACCCCCCCGAACTACGCACCACCTCGGACCTCCGCCTCTTCCGCCAACGTCTCAAGACTTATTTATTCCAACAAGCCGGCCTAGCATAACCCCCGTTTTCTGACTTTTAAATGTGGATAAATTTTAAATTCTTAGGGTTTTATAATGGGTTTTAGCACGGGATATAATTTAATAGTTTTTTAATGATATATTTTTGTATTTTGTATGGTTTTTAATATTGCCTGTGCGCCGCCCTGGGTCCTTGCAAGGAGAAGGACGGGGTATAAATGTAATAAAATAAAATAAATAAAATAAATTATCAATATATATATATAGCTAATCCTCAAGTTGCACCCATTCGTTTAGTGACCGTTCATAACATTATAATGTTATAATGGCGCTGAAAAAAATGACTTATGATCAGTTTTCACACTTACAACAGTAGCATTCCCATGGTCGCGTGATCAAAATTTGGATGCTTGGCAATTGGTTCATATTTATGATGGTTGGAGTGTCACGGGGTCATAGGATCCCCTTTTGCGACATTCTGACAAGCAAAGTCAATGGGGAAGCCAGATTCACTTAACAACCGTGTTACTAATTTAACAACCGCAGTGATTCGCTTAGCAACTAGGGCAGGAAAGCTTGTAAAATAGGCTAAAACCTCTGTCTCACTTAGCAACAGAAATGTTGGACTCAGTTGTGAACATAAGTCTAGGACAGGGGTCAGCAACACTCAAAGAGCCACAAAGGTCCTAACCGGGAGCGCCCCATTCAATTCTGGAGCTGACCGGAACTCCAGTTCCCCCACCATAGAGTCTCCTCCTAGTGCGGCATCGTTTTTCCTCTACCTGTCCTAATCAAAAGCCCTATCAACTGTTGTGCCGACCGGTGACAAGGAGCCGCAGCCAAGAGATGAAAGAGCCACATGCGGCTCCAGAGCTGCAGGTTGCTGACCCCCGTTGTAGGACTACCAGCATTTTTCTCCCATTTTGAAAGCTAGACATTTGTCACCATGTCCGAATGTATTTAGATTTAATAGAGAAGCTGCTTTAAATCCCAGACAATCTCAGTCCCTTTGGATACGATCAAAATTCAGAATTGAGCTTTTCTGATGAAACGGGTATTCCTGGAAAGGAAGGGTGCACCCAATCCTTTTCTCTTTCCCTTCCATCAACCTTTGCTGTAGGGAAATCAGTCTCCAAAATCATCATCTAGATCAGAGGTTCCCAAACTTGGCAACTTTAAGACTTGTGGACTTCAACTTCCAGAAATCTCCAGCCAGGAGTTGCCAGGTTTTGGAACCTCTGATCTAGATCAGGGTTTCTGAACCTTGGCCGCTTGAAGAGGGATGGACTTCAACTCCCAAAGCTGGTTGGGGAATTCTGGGAGTTGAAGTCCAGCCCTCTTCAAGCAGCCAAGGCTGAAAAACCTGATCTAGATCTAATCTCTTGTCATTTTGCTATGCTGGGAATCCTTGGACATCCTTCACCCATTCATCAGCCAAAACCACCTAATTGAATATTTGATTTTCTCTCCATGAAGATGCTGCAATGGTCGTTAAGCATGAAAAATGGTCATAAGTTACTTTTTTCAGTGTGGATGTAACGTCGAACAATCACTAAATGAATTGTTAGTCGAGGACTACCTGTACACCAGAGTTGCTACAGGTTCGCAGCAGTTCGAGTGAACCGGTAGTGGAAATTGGGACTGGGTCACTAAACTAGTAGGTATGGCAGGCTGGCCACGCCCCTGAATCGATTCCCCAGGCAAACATGCTGTTGCCAGCAAGTTTTGTAGTCATTTTATAATGTTCTACAGATGCGCAGAACAATCTACAGGCAAATGTGCATGTGCAAGCAATGCGTGGATGGCACACAGGTGAGCGAAACGAGCAGAAGCAAACTGGCAGTAATGGCGGCAGCAACACATCCCTGATGTATACAGAGTGTAGGATAACTATTGAAAGTTATTAGCCATAATAGTTCACCATGGGACCTCCATATCTCTCCCTCCCTCCCTCTCTCTCTCTCTCTCCCTCTCTCTTTCTCTCTCCATAATTCCTCTTAAAGTTCAAAGGTTTTCAGCAGGACTTGAGTCAGCATAAAATCCTGAAAAGTAATAGAAGGTGATGTGAACCTGGAAGGTGGAAGGCATTGCCCTCAACACCCTGCCCCCAGCAGGCATGCTAGATTGATTCTTTAAGCCACGTGTCAAAGGCAAATTTAATGAGAGGCCTTTTGAATAATACCAGGCTTACCGCAAAGGTGGAAGGACTTAGCAGCTCCATTTTAGCCCATTCAGCAATATTTTTCTCCTCTTTTTCGGCTTCAGTATCATGTGGAATAACATGAAATCTGATTCCAGGAATGAGACCTCCGTAATCCTGCTGAGCTAAAAGGAAAGGAGAGGGTATTGATCTAGGAATGAGAGTTTAGGCCAGGGGTTCCTAAATTTATTTTTGACATTGCCTCTCCCTTTTGTGATGTCTTAATAAAGAAGAGAAGCAACCGAGAACTAAGGAGAAATGTCCTGACAGGGAGAACAATCCATCAAGGGACCAGCTTGCTTTTTAGAAGTTGTGGGTGCATCATCATTAGAGGCTTTTAAGAAGAGACTGGACAGCCATTTGTCTAAAATGATCTAGGGCAGGGATGACAAATCTTTTCAACACTGAGTGCCCCAAACCAGAACGTGCATAGGTGTGCACACGCGGGAGTGCCGGAAACACAAAGACCAGCTGACTGGCATGCGCATACCTGTTTTTGGCCATTTTTGGAGCCATTTGGGGGAGCTGTTTACAGTAAGGTGACCAGATGTCCCACTTCTGGCGGGACAGTCCCAGTTCACCAGTAGATGTCCCGCGCCCCGGATAGCTGAGAGCGGATAGCTGAGAGTGCCGGCGGGGCGGGAAGGGGGAAGGCGGCCCGAGGAGAGGGGGCGCATGCTCCGGCGCAGCATGCGCCTGCGCAGAGGGTGTCGGGGCCGAGGAGAGGGGGGCGCGCTCTGGGACAGCACGCGCCTGTGCAGAGGGCATCATGGTGTGGGCGCGCTCCCACCCATTCCCCGCGGGGTCCTCTTTAAAGGCAGCGGCGGCGACCGGACCCAGCAGTGCTCAGAGCCACTGGCTTGGGCGGGAAGAGGGAAGGTGGCCCGAGGAGAGGGGGGTGCACGCTCCGGCACGGCATGCGCCTGCGCAGAGAGCATCAGGGCCGAGGAGAGGGGGGGCATGCTCCGGTGTGGCACACGCCTGCGCAGAAGCCGTCGGGGCGGTGGGCGCTCCCATCCACCCCTGCGGGGCCCTCTTTAAAGGCAGCGGCCCGGCCCAGCATGATGGGCTGACAGCGGCCGGCTCGGGCCGCCTCCTTCCTCCCCGCCCCAGCCGGAGGCTCTCAGCGCCGCCGGGCCGGACCACCGCCGCTTCCTTTAAAGAGGGCCCCGTGGGGGCGGGTGGGAGTGTGCCCCTGCCCCGATGCCCTCTGCACAGGTGCATGCCGTGCCACAGTATGCCCCCCCCCCCATCGACAGTGTCCCGCTTTGGGACTTTGAAAAATCTGGTCACCTTAGTTCACAGGGCATTTTCGGAGAATTTCAGGCCATTTTTCAGGCTGTTTTTGGCCTGGAAAATGGCCATTTTGGACAGCTTTTTCCAGCACTCCGGCATCCATGAAGATCAGCTAGCCAGCGCACATGTGCACCCTGGAAATCAGAAGAGCATTTGGTGATGGCGCGCATGACCACAGAGAGGGTTCTGCGCGCCACCTCTGGCACACCTGCCATAGGTTTGCCATTACGGATATAGGTTCTCCTGCTTGAGCAGAGGGTTGCCCTAGAACAGGGGTATCAAACTGGGTTTCATCAAGGGCTGGATCAGCATTGTAGTTCTGCTCCATGAGCCAGCTGTGGCGGGGGGAGAGATTGGATGTCCTCCTGCAGCACTTTGCCAGCCAAAACAGGGTGCAAGGAGGCTGCATGCAGCCCCTTGCCCCCCATTTTGGCTGGCAAAGTGCTGCAGGATGACATTCAGGCCAACAAACCCCTACACCACACCCCATTTTTGGCTGTCATCAGAGGCACCGTGTGCTGGTCCTGTGCTATTTGCAGGCTGGCCTTGTGGACCACATTTAAACACCCCATGGGCTGGATGTGGTCCACGGGCCTTGAGATTGACAGGCCTGCACTAGACGATCTCCAAAGTCTCTTCCAGCTTGGCTGATGTTCTATGTTCTGGTTTTCTTGCGGACATTTCGTTACCCAACTAGGTAACAACATCAGTGCTAGAAAGAAGTAAGGTTTGCTCTGTTTTTATATGCGAGTGGTTTGTCTCATCATGTTTTGGTAATAATGTTCTTGGTGGTTCCTTGATTAGGCTGTTGTTTACTGTTAGTTTGTTTGTCTGAATTGGTCATACTTTCATTGGGGTATAGTTTGCTTCTTGAGTGTTGCTCTCGCATTAATCCTGGGGGTGAGTTTTATGTCACAAACTCTGTCAATACCATGATGCAAAAGTCATACTTTAGCAACCCTGGACGGCCATCTAAATTCCTTGCAATTGTGGGCCCAGTTGTTAGGAGAGAATTTAGTCACACTGAAGGCTTTGATACCCTGTTAGGGACACTTTCACAGCATGGGGGAAGAATCGCCTGTTTACAGAATGCAAACTGTTAGGAGTAGACTCCTAGAGTTGGGTAGGCAATATATAATACCACGATGACAAATGGTTATTGTTGCTTTAAGGATGTTGGAATGCAATTAGAGACTGTAATTATCGCCACAATAAGAGGAAGTCAGGAGAGCGCATATTCCTCTCTCTGCCGGATCGTCTTTCTCTGCTCGATATCTCTACTGTTTGCTATCTGCTCGCTTGCCATGACTGACAGTTTGAAGAAGGAAAAAGGAAGAATTGTGGATTGCTGACTGTAAGCAATTGTTGATTTGTTAAGGACTTTGTTTGACTAACTATCTACAATCACTGCTTGTGAAGCAGTAGTTTAGTTTTATAACACCAGTAAAGTTAATTGTTTTTTACTAACAGTGTCTGGGTTACTATTTGTGTGTACACTAGCAACGTTTCTCTAGCTGCATATTCCGCTGCACAAATTTCTGTCTCCCAACGGAGATATCCCCCAACACTAACCACGTCTACAAAGCCCATCCTGATCCTAACCCAAGGGAGTGATCCTTCCCATCCCTGAATTCCTTTTCGACCCCTGGACCACGGCCCCGTGCCAGGATTCTTTGAGGCCCAGGCAGTGATAATATATAATGCCGCATGCAAGCTCTGTAGTTAGATTTCTGTCTCCCTTAAAAGAGCATTTTAAAAAATGAAAATGAGGTTGCTATCTTGATTAGTGCCAAGCAAAATATTTGCAGTGCACACAAGATCTACATATATAAAATTTGCCTCAATGCATATAAATTAGCTGGTGCAATTCTTATCCTGTAGATTTGTATCTTCTTTTTCCCTTTAAGCAAGTTTTATCTGGCGATCCAAACGAAAAAGTCTTTTTTTTTAAAAAAAATCCACGGCTGATATTCATGGTGGAGCGTCAGGAAATTATTTGGGGAGTGGGGGAGAGGGAAAGTTGGCACGTTTGAGAATAGCTTAGCTATTAAATAACTTTTCATCTTCCAAGATTTGCCTTCAGCATTTGTTTCCTAAGTCAAGGAGCAGCACAGGATATGTAGATCAAATCAAAGAGTATATTTGACATTTGTTGAGATGGACAACTGCCTATACAGGTGGTCTTCAATTCATGACCATGATGGAACCTGTCTATTGCAGTGGGACATCACAATGGTTGTAAAAACGGATCCCATACCAATTTTACAGCCTATTTTGCAGCAGTCATAAAGCAAAACCATTGTTTGTGGAAAAAAAACCCAAAGGGCCACTTGCAAGCAAAGAGATAAGTCATAAGATAAGTCATAAGTTGATCACCATCTTCAAAGCGCTCCATGGCACGGGACCTAGCTATCTGCGAGATCGCATCCTGCCCCATACATCCCTTCGACCGATTCGCTCGCACAGAGAGGGACTTCTCCGGGTGCCGTCCACTAGGCTATGCCAGCGGGCGACATCCAGGGGAAGGGCCTTCTCTGTTGCAGGCCCTATCCTATGGAACGACCTACTCCCCGACCTCAGAACAACTCCGGACCTCCGCTCCTTCCGCCGAAAGCTCAAAACTTATTTCTTCCAGCAGGCCGGCCTGGCCTAATCTATCGTTCCTGCCTCCAGTCTGTATATTTAAATTTTTAATTGGGTTTTTAGGGGGTTTTAATGTTTTAGGATTTTAGGTTTTAGCGCAGGGTTATAGTAGTTTAATCTGATTTTAGATATTTATATTGTTGTATGTTTGTATGTTTTATAATCCCCTGTGCACCGCCCCGAGTCCCTTCGGGGAGAGGGAGCGGTATACAAATAAAATTTCATTCATTCATTCATTCATAAAACATAGTCACGTGCCCATAGGATGCTACAAATGGCCATAAATGCCAGCCAGTTGCTGAGTACCCAACATGCAGTCACATGACCGAGGAGGGGTGGCCATTAGAATTTTGGAACTGGCTTGTAAGTAGCCTCTGGAGAAGTCCATTGTAACTTGGAACAGTCACTAAAAGATCAATCATAAATCAAGTAAAGGTAAAGTTCCCCTCGCACATATGTGCTAGTCGTACTCAACTCTAGGGGGCAGTGCTCATGTCCATTTCAAAGCCGAAGTGCCACTACTGTCCCAAGACATCTCCATGGTCATGTGGCCAGCATGACTAAACACCGAAGGCACACGGAACGCTGTTCCCTTCCCACCAAAGGTGGTTCCTATTTTTCTACGTGCATTTTTTTTTACATGCTTTCAAACTGCTAGGTTGGCAGAAACTGGGACAAGTAACAGGAGCTCACTCCGCTACGTGGCGCTAGGGATTCAAACTGTCGAACTGCCAAACTTTCTGATCGACAAGCTCAGCATCTTAGCCACTGAGCCACTGCATCCTCATAAATCGAGTACTATCTGTAAAACTCAAATCCATTTTAAAAAATTAAAAATAGGGGAAAGTAGCTCCAAAATCTGTCTTAAAATAGGAGGGCATCAATGTAGTTACACACACACACACACACAAGTTCATGCATCACATTTACACTTAGTTCGTGATTTAACTCATTTTCTGAAATTTTGTAACCTGCTAACCCTGGACTAACACAATACACAAATCTATTTTTAAAAAAACCTAAGTGAAAGTTAACCAAGTTAAAGTTAAACAAGCTTACTGTAGTGTGTTGCTGGAATACAGTCTCTAGATTAGTGACCGAGCTGATGAAAGCTTTCTATAATTACACCTCCTGAATTAGTGCTTTTCAAAAGCCGCTTATATGCTGTGTTTTCTGTGCCGTGTCGGTGAAGAGCTCCAACATAACTTAGCTTAGCTACATGTCATCCGCTACTCCTGGTAGAGCTTAACATTACCTGGATTTTAAAAAAAACACCATTATCTATATCAGTGATGGTGAACCTTTTCAGCACCAAGTGCTAAAAAGGGAGCGTGTGCGCTCATCTGGGCCGCAACCCAAGGGGCATGCGCGCCAGTGGTGGGTTGCTCTTACCGTCACTACCAGTACGCTGCTCGTGGTCTGTTCGTGCACACGCCGGATGTGCGCTGCACACGCATGCGCACACCACCGCCCCTGCGACACCCAGCTGCCCATTGGAGGTTGCACAGGTGCTGCACAATTGGCCCGGTTGCTTCAAAAACAGGTAAGGAACGCAGGTGGATGGATGGGCCAAATGAGCCACCGTACTGATACAGTGGCCGCTGCTCCCAACTACTACGGGTACGGCTGTACCGGGCCATACCGGCTGGAACCCACCACTGATGCGTGCGCTGGAAAATGAACTTCCGATTTCTGGCGTGCCAGCTAGAATTCCAGTTACTGGCACACGTGCACGCATAATAATCAGCTAGCCAACGCTCATGCCGGAAAATGGAAAACCAGCTGTTCCAGTTTCTGACATTGCTGCACACATGAAGGCCAGCTGATCATTGCATGTGCATGTGTCCCAGAAACCTGGAAGAGGAATGGGCGACGCCACGCGTGTCAGGCGATGTGGTTCCATGGCACGTGTGCCGTAAGTTCGCCATCACGGATCGATATATTCAAAGGGTTTGTTTCCTGTCTATTGTCAAATCTGGAAAAAGGTAATCAGAACGTCTGAAGTTTTCGGAAGCGTGATGGTTGTGATCAAGGGGATATGCAGGGAGCTGTGGTTCAGAAGACAAAGATTGGAGCGGCAGTTACACCATTGAAACTCTGCCCCGTTTATCCATGTTGACTGTATTTAAAAAGGGAGGCTAATATTTTGACTGTGCTCTGACATTATGATTATTATGGTTCATTGCACAGCCAGCCAGATGTTTAGACTGGATTTGGCATTTTTATCCACTTACTAGCCCAGGGGTGGGCAAACTTTGCAACTTTAAGTCTGAAGGACTTCAGCTCCCAGAATTCTCCAGCCAGCTTTGCTGGCTAGAGAATTCTGGGAGCTGAAGTCCTTCAGACTTAAAGTTGCAAAGTTTGCCCACCCCTGTACTAGCCTATAACCTGGCATTGCCTGGGTATTTATTTATAGGGGGAAAATGTCCGGACCAAACGTAATTTCTAATATTGGATTTTCCCCCCTTACCAGAGGGAGCCCTCTTGTGGAGTACTGTGAAGTTATTACCATGGCAACTCCACTGCGCTGTACAGTAGAATCCATTTTACAGCAGTACAGTAGAAGGCATTTTAAGGCACAACAGGCAGTATCTTAACATACCCAAGGGGTGTTGGGGGGGAGGAGGTCTTACCCCAACAGTATCTTTTTCCAGAGAGTAAGTCATCTGTGTACCAAACTTGAAATTGCTCAAGGCGTTCCAGAGTTATGCTGGAACATACACACGCGCGCGCACACACATACATTTTTGTATGTGTAGATTAACCTGGTTTAGGTAATTGTTGTTTGTTTAAAAATGCAGGATGTTGCAGGATGTCAATTGTTCCAAGTAAAGCTGCCTTTTGCAACTGACCAATGGTGATTTTGTCAATGCCAGTGGTGTTCAGATGGTGCTCCAGTTGTTTTGGGATTGCATCCGGGATGCTTATTGTAGTATATGTAAGGACTATCTTCGCTTTCTTTTGAGTGATTATTTTTTTTGTTTTGAACAAGTTTTATTCATTTTGTCATTTTACAAATATTTCCCTCCCTCCCCCCACCCCCTCCCTGACTGCCCAGAGCAAAATACAGGATATAACACCTAACAATCATTTGCTAACATTAGCTAACTATCTGTAATTCCCAATCCCTCTCTTAACCCTTTAACTCTGTAGAAAAGACTCTGGAAAGAGTGCAGAGAAGAGCAACCAAGATGATTAGGGGACTGGAGACTAAAACATATGAAGAACGGTTGCAGGAGCTGGGTATGTCTAGTTTGATGAAGAGAAGGACCAGGGGAGACATGATAGCAGTGTTCCGATATCTCAGAGGGTGCCACAAAGAAGAGGGAGTCAAACTATTCTCCAAGGCACCTGGGGGCAGGACAAGAAGCAATGGGTGGAAACTAATCAAGGAGAGAAGCAACTTAGAACTAAGGAGAAATTTCCTGACAGTTAGAACAATTAACCTCTGGAACAGCTTGCCTCCAGAAGTTGTGAATGCCCCAACCCTGGAAGTCTTTAAAAAGATGTTAGATAGCCATTTGTCTGAAATGGTATAAGGTTCCTGCCCACCCAGGGGGTTGGACTAGACGACCTACAAGGTCCCTTCCAACTCTGCTATTGTATTGTATTGTAACTCTCCTTTTTTCAATTATATATAAATATAAATACATTCCACTTCCCTTCATTCATAAGCTGTTTTAAACTTGTTAGTCTTACATTTGTTTTGAATATATTCAATCCATCTTTCCCATTCCAGTAAATATCTTTCTTGAAAATTATCTTTCAAGTATGCTGAGATTTTTGCCCTTTCCGCTAGATTGACTACTTTTAATGTCCACTCTTCAATAGTAATAGATAGCAAATCTTCCTTCTTCCAGTATTGCGCCACCAAAAGTCTAGCTGCAGTTATTAAATTTAATATCAATTTAGACTCTATAACCGGCCAATCTGTTATTATACCTAACCAAAACAACTGTGGGGTAAACTTGATCCTCTTTTTCAAAATATTCTGAATAATCCACCATATTTTTATCCACAATGCTTTGATTTTCTTACACGTCCACCATATATGATCATAGGTAGCATCTTCACTTTTGAGTGATTATTATTAGAGTTCATCACACCGTCAAGCAGATGTTTGACTGGATTTGGCCCTTTTAGCAACTTCTCTCAAGTCATTTCCCAAGGACCTGGGATAGGCAGTAGTTTTCTGATGGTGTTAAAAATACAGGTAGTACTCAACTTACAACAATTCAGTTAGTGACTGTTCAAAGACACAATGGCACTGAAAAAAGCGACTTATGACCATTTTTCAACCTTAAGACCGTTGCAGCATCCACACATGGATCCTTGGCAACTGACTCACATTTATGACGGTTGCCGTGTCTTGAGGTCATGCGGTCAGCTTTCGTGACCTTCTTACCAGCACTTAACAACAGTGTTACTAATTTAATAACTGCAGCGATTCGCTTAACAACAGCGTCTTACTGGTGCAATGCCATTTTATACTTTTGTTCTACATATAAAAGGATGTAAAGATAATCAATTAAATTAAGGTTGAGATATAATAATTGCAAAAATGGATATGGAAGAAATATATGGATTTTTGTGATTGACTGATACAACTTCCATGATTTGTAATTTGTAAGGGAAAATGGTTTTTTGCTGGTGGAATGCCATTCTATATTTCTGGTTTTATATATAAAAGGATGTACTGACAATTAATTAAATTGAGGTTGAGATATAATAATTGCAAAATTAATATGGGATTGGATTTTTGTGATTAACTGATATATTTTTATGATTTCTAATTTGTAATGGAAGATAGCTTCTTATGTTCTTTTTTTTTTGAATATGCCTGCCTTATTTGTGTTTTTTTCAAAATAAATAAAAAAGTACTGGGGGGAAAAACGGGCAGGAAAGGACATAAAATGGGGCAAAATTCACTTAGCAAATCTTTCACGTAGCAACAGAAATTTTCGGCTCGATTGTGGTTGTACATAAAGGATTGCCTATGTAAGATTTTCCAAGTAAGGCTGCCTTTTGCAATTGACTGCTGGTGATTTTGTCAATGCCAAAAGTTTTCAAGTGGTGCTCCGGTTGTTTAGGGATTGCACCCAAGGCCCCTTTTACTATTGGTACTACTTTTGCCCCAGATGTTCTATTTCTATTTGCAGGTCTTTGTACTCTGTTATCTTTTTCACTGTTTTCTTTTCTCTTCTATTGTCTCCAAGCATTGCAATGACCACTATTCAGACTGTTATATCTCTATTATCGACAAAGGTTAAGTCTTTAAGGGGGTGTTGTCTGGAAGGCGCTTGACTTGCTTCAATTCTAAAGCACCACGAGCACTTTAGCTTCTTCCTTTTTTTATATTACTTTGTCTGCCTCACAATCCCACCAATTCTTACTTGCAGGCAAATGGTTTTCTATTATTATTATTATTATATCGTAAAGTAAGCGTCTGCCACAATTTGGAAAGAGAAAACTGCTCTTGGGCAATCAAGGGTATTGTAAGAAGCAAGCCAGCATCCTCTAAGAAAGGCAAAGCTTGGTCCCGTTCAGGTTTGCTGTAGATTAAGGAGCCCTGGCTCAAATCTAACCAACCTAACCTGATGGTCAATGCAACCGTCCTGCTTTGTGCATCGGATGGATACTTGGCTCTCCACTTCCTGGGTGTTTGTGCTTCAGTGTCATCCCTTGTACTTAATTGCAATGGATGCCTCTCCCTGGAAGAAAGGCGAAAGCAAGAGATGCTTCCAAAAAGAGCATTTCATGGTTGCTAAGCAACCATTCATGTGCATTTGCAGCTCCCCAGTAAATAACATCTTCATCCGAGGCTGGAAAATTGCTTCCCTTTTACAGGCGTCGTCTCTCATACCTGTATCCCATGGCAGGCTGTCCTGCTACCTTGATCCACACCTGTCCTGACAGGTGGAGATGCAGATATGAGCATGAGTCGGTTTCAGAAATTTTACCAAGGGGTTTTCTGCCTGGTTGCTGGGTGGGCATGGCCTAGTTGGCCTACAGCATCATGGCGTGGGGGCATTTTTGCCCTCCCTGGGCTCCGGAGGCTTTTCTTGAGCCTCCAGAAGGGTGGAAATGGCCTCCCCAAGCTCTGGAGATTTTCTGGAGGCCAGAAACGGGCCAGTTTCTAGCCTTCCTGAACTTCCAGTAGGCCCGTTTTTCACCCTCCCTGAGCCTCCATACTAGTGGTGGGTTACGACCGATACGTCCCAGTACGGGCGTACCAGTGCCTGCTGGGAGCACCAGGTACCATTCTGGTATGGTGCTCCGGACAGCCCATCCATCCGCCCACCCTCCTTACCTGTATTTGACCCAACTGGGCCATTTGCGCACATCCTGAGCGTTACGGCACCAGCACAATGCTCTGTCAAGCAGCTGGAGCATTGCAGGCAGTGGGTACGCATGCATGCACTGTGCGCATGCATGTGGTGAATGCCTGGCCCCATTGCAACATACCGGTTGCAACGGGATTTGGAACCCACCACTGCTTTGTGCACAGCCTGCACTTGCCTGCATCCAAAACGGGCCATGTGGAGACCCCTGGAGGGGAGGCAGGGTTGGGAGGGCAGGGCCAGCAAGGGTTGGGATTTCGGGTTTGTAGAACTGCACATAATCTTAGCTAAAGGTTCTCTTGTGAACCCCCAGCAGCCCAACCGACTCCTCTTTCTCGTTCAGTCTTCAAGAGAGGAAGACAGTATTGCATCGAAAATGAGTGTGCTTCTTCCTAACTTTTCCTGATCCTCGCTGACTAAGCAGGTCCATCAATCACTTTCCTTGTCCAAGGTCCTTTTTTAAAAAAAAAAAGATGATTAGAAGCAAACATTTCTTAGACAAGCCAGAGGGATAGGAAGGTCTTTCAGAGCCAGGTCTTCAGATGGAGGATGACATCCCATTTTGTCTGCCCACCTAACATTCTGTAGGGATGAAGCCACTGAGTGGCCTTCAAAAGAAAAGGCCCATCTTCATTTTGAGCAACTGATTTAGAAGTGGGGCATGGGAGAAGAATGTGAGCATCCTCTTAACTCCACCAGGACTTCTCCGTTTGTTTTAAAGTTAAGGAAGAGGAAGGTCGGGAATTCATGTTGCGTTTTTCCTCTTCTCATTCCGTCTGATGAAAGATTATCTCCTTTAGAAATTAGTATTCAAGGGGAAGAGAATTTGGGGATCCTTCCCTTTCATGCTACGATCGTCGGTCCATACTTCTGTCCTTTCCTGACCTCCTATTCTTCCATTGAATCCTTGGAGAACATCCCATGTGAGACTTTCACACCTGAACAAAACAAAGGTGGGTGAGAAATTGCAAAGTAAGATGTTATGAAGCACACTCATCATGAGGGCTAGCAGATCTGGCCTGCAGAAACCCAGATGTCAACAAAGATGACATCCGAATGTCAACAAAGATGATGTTTCGATGGTGTCTGAATGATGTCTAGAATGTCAACAAAGATATTCTATTTCTCTAGGGGTGCTCTGGATTTTTCTGTAAGTCCCAGTCTTTGGCCCATGGGTGAAGGGCTCCCCAACTTTTCCTCCAACAGAAATTGACATGCAAAGCCTGTCAGCGCATACCAATTTACACTCCTTCCTCAATTTGCCTTCCTCTCCAGATGCTTAATACATTCAGATGCTAAGTAACTTCCATCAGTCCTGCTGTTAAAGCAATGGAGCGCATCTCATCTCTGCTTTGCTTTTCCTTTCAATGGGTCCGGCTCAGTAGCTCTAAGCCTCAGCTAGGAAGAAGAGATCCTGAGAGCCTGTGGAGGAAGGCGGTTGGGAAGCCCTCTTCAAAGTTAGGATCTCAGAGACAATCAACTCCGGGTGAGTCAGGAAGGTATGATGCCTAGTGCTGAAAAAGGAAATGCATTGCAAGCTAAAATCACCCAGACCAATGTAAAATCAGCATGGGCCTAATTAATTAATAGAGGTACAAATTGGGAAATAATTTCTCTTTCTTAAATGGTTTGTCTCCCACAGTGGTAAAGCTACCAAATCCGATCTGCAGAAGAATCAGATGGCCACTAGGGGGCAGCAAAGACTTATGCTTAGGGGTATCTCTTTGATGCCCCCTGGAGGTTATATGACTTGTTACCTGTGCTGGGACCAGGTTGCAGCCTCTTTCTCCATAAATAGAGGGCTGGGCACTGCTACGGCACACAAACACACCCTACCTAACTCTGGCTTGGCCAAACTCCACCCAGGGCGTTTCTGTTCATACTTTGCCCTTTGACTCACATGCTCATTATTACCTTTAAGAGCCTTGTTGGCAGAACAAGTACAAGCATGGTTGGCTATCTGCCACATTAGGGTTTTGGCAAGGATGCACCAGGCCAAATAAAGCCTTGGAAAAGGTGGGTTTTTTTTAATCAACTTCATATGTAAGCACCATTGATCACTGGAGGAGTAAAGTGCCTTTTGGTATAGACTTTCAGGCCTGCAGCCATCTTTTCTTTTGGATCTTTGGCCTGCCACACTTTCTATTATTCTACTATGCATTTTCTATTGTGGGAAAATGGGAGAGGGGATTGTAAGGAGTTACATACCATGTAGCCATAACAAAATTCCTTTCTAGAAAGCCAAGGTCATCCTTTGTCTCTGCACCTCTGCACCTGACTGGAATTGGATGAGTGGAACTGCCAGCATGGCAATGGGAGATTGGACCATGGGATGGACTTGTGGGTGTGGGGGCAAGATCCTGAACTTTCAGCTGGGTGGGGAAAACCAGGAAGCTTTCAGATTCAGGTTTTCCCAGATGTGCCAACATGGCTCTTTCAATAAATTGGAACGTTGAGCAATATTTTGCCTTGGACCCTGAGTACTTTTGGATACTATTTGGAATGCTGACATAGACATTTTGGCACATGGCTGTAGACCTAAGATTGCATGTTTGAAGGACCTACCCAACTGCACATGAAAAGCTACCAAATCAGAGAAAGGGAAGGGTTCTCTGACTGCCTCCTTTCTACATGAAGGGACGTGGTGGTTCAGTGGCTAGGACGCTGAGCTTGTTGATCAGAAAGGTTGGCAGTTTGATGGTTTGAATCCTTAGTGCCTAACAGAGAGAGCGCCCGTTACTTGTCCCAGCTTCTGCCAACCTAGCAGTTCGAAAGCACGTAAAAAAATGTAAGTAGAAAAATAGGAACCACCTTTGGTGGGAACGTAACAGCGTTCCATGCGCCTTTGGTGCTTAGTCATGCCGGCCACATGCCCATGGAGACGTCTTTGGACAGTGCTGGCTCTTCGGCTTAGAAACGGAGATGAGCATCGCACCCTAGTGTCTTTAACAACTAGGTGCGAGGGGAACCTTTACCTTTACCTTTCTACATATATAAATTTTTTGGCTCAACGAGGCAGGGAAGGAACAGAGAATTCTTCCCAATTAAACCACAATCTTTACTACTTTTCTAGAAGTGTCCAATTTGGGGGGGGGGGGGAGAACATTCCCCTCTTCTAAGTTGTTATTGTTGTTGTTGCCATCTTTAATTTCTGGCTATTCTTGTAGAGTGATTGTATTGTTTTAAGTTTCTGTGGGGTTTGTTCAATACTGCATTTTTCTACATGAGTTGCCAGGAGCTGTTTCTGATTGCTGTGGCATACAGATCTGCTTGATACATAAATGCATTGAAGTTTAAAAACAGGCAGAGTCCAGCAAGATGATCTACTGCCTGCATTAGACCTGAGATACTGCAAACGTCTCTAAAAGGGAGCTGATAAAACCGTCCTTAATTATGTACACCTATTGGTATGGGCATCTTAATGGTGGATCCAGATGTAACTGTGGTAACTTCTTTTCGTTGGGATAAGTCTGGATTTCTTTTTGCAATCCAGGATGGAACTGCTACATTTGTAAAGAGCTGTCCGAGGACTCAAGGAATAGCTGATGATAAGAGTTGATTTCCCTTTCATCAGGCACCTTGTGTGTGTGTGTGTGTGTGTGTGTGTGTGTGTGTGTGTGTGTGTGTGTGTGTGTGTGATAATAGAGGGGAACATCTTTCCTTCCAGAAGTAACAAAGTAACAGAGGAACACAACATGACCATTATTTCCATCATCACACCCTTGGGTCAATATAGAATGTGATCTGTTTTCAAGACGCAGTGTTAGATGCCAGCTTGCCTTCCTGTCCCTTAAAACAAAATCAATAATAGCATCACTCAGATGGGCCATCTGCCGAGTTAGAGCATCCCCATGTTCAAGGGTTATGTTCTAACCTATGCTTCCTTGACAAACATGAAGCAGAGTCTTGGCCCTGGCAAAAAAAACCTTTTTCTTTATACAACTGTGAATTCCTCTCATTCACAGTCAGCAAGGCTTGGCAAACTTTCTTTCAGAGGAATATTAATCAGCACAAACCTTATCTCGCTGGGAGAACTGCCAGATAACTAGTTTCTAAATACATGACAAGGCAAAACTTGGCACAGAGGGTCTTATAGTCACAAACAGAACTTTCCACTCTTGAAATGACGGAAGGAACAAATTGTTTCCTGCAAAAGCACCCTCCCCATTCAGTCCTCTTTTGTTCCCTATGGGAGGAGCCAATCACCTCCAAGGTGTGGCTTTACTCCTAAGTCGACCCTGCTTTCTTAGTTGTTCTTGTCTTCTGGCAGCTCTGTGCATGCGCACACTGGGAACAGGCTCCAGCTGTTCCTCTGCCTCACTGCTCCTTCTCGAGCCCTCGTCTGAGCTTTCCTCATCCCCCAGGACTGGGCCATGTTCCTCCCCAACCTCCTCACTGTCTGACTCTGCTGCCAGCTCTGCTGGCCGCTGGCAGGCCACAACATTTTATTGTGACAGAATAACAGAGCTGGAAGGAACTTTGGAAGTCTTCTAGTCGAAGCCCTTGCTCAGGCAGGAAACCCTGGCCTATACCCTTTCAGACGGTCATCCAATCTCTTCTTTTAAAAAATGGGCAATGTTGGAGCACCTACATCTGGAGGCAAATCCTAGGATGCTTGGAACATATGTAAAGGGAGCAGGGTTTTAATTACATGGTTGTGGCTTGTTGATTTATAACATTGGCTCTTAAATAGAGGCCATCTGGTCAGAGAGAAAGCATGGCCAATTTGCCTGGGTCTGGCATTTGCCAGGTAGCAGGCAGGGTCAAGCCCATTCAACCCATAGAATAACATTTGGAAGACACCTGACAATAGGAGAGATATGAGCAGCTCCTCGGAGGAAAATTGAAGAGGCAGAGTTGATCAACGGTGGGATTTTTAAAGAGTTCTTTTAAACACACTCCAAAGCTGTTATGGCCCTGTTTGCTGATTGCTTTGCGCGCGCACACACACACACACACACACAACATTCAAATGAGGCCCTAGGAAAATTTGCATGCTGTAACCTGTATAACCTGCACAATTAGGCAACCGTGTCTAAGTTTGCATAATTTATTCTCGCTTTTCTTTACTATTTACATAATTGAGAGTCAAGGAGATCGACAACCAGCTGTGCTGAATGGCCCTGCAATTCCTGCCGTATCTCCTTCGCTCTTCTTGTTTTCATCATCATTCTTTTCTGGGGATTTTTTCCCCACCGGAAAGACTTTAACCACATGTTTTCTACCAATGTCCATCTTCTGGGAGTCTCTCTGGCCCAGTTAGAGCTCTTCAGCATTCGGACCCAAATAGGGCAAAGCTCATTTTACCTAAAGGTAAAGGTTCCCCTCACACATATGTGCTAGTCGTTCCTGACTCTAGGGGATGGTGCTCATCTCTGTTTCAAAGCTGAAGAGCCAGCGCTGTCCGAAGATGTCTCCGGGGTCATGTGACCGGCATGACTAACCGCCAAAGGCGCACAGAACGCTGTTCCCTTCCCACCAAAGGTGGTCCCTATTTTTCTACTTGCATTTTTATGTGCTTTCGAACTGCTAGGCTGGCAGAAGCTGGGACAAGTCACGGGAGCTCACTCCGTTACGCGGCACTGGGGTACCTAGAAACCTCCCAAAGTAGATCGTACAACTGTAATTTTTGAAGCGGCTACTACAGAGTATGACAGCATCCAAAAGAAAAGTTGTTTCTCATTTGTTGTTCTTCAGAACTAGAAACTTAAGGCAAGGGTGGCTTGCATCCTGGAAAAATGTGACACATCCTCTGTCTTAAACAGGCAAAAGGACATGCCTATATTTCTGGCCTTAGGCAACTCAAATTTGCAAGATAATGTATAATAAATACATACTAGTGACATCCCAAATGCAACCAGGGAACTGCTCTAGAAATGGCCAGTAGGGGTCAGGCTGACCTTCTCCTCTAGTTGCCTTTTCCCTTTATTTTATTTATTTTATTTATTTTATTTATTTTATTTATTTTATTTATTTTATTTATTTTATTTATTTTATTTATTTTATTTATTTATTCCTTCCTTCCTCTTTTTTTTTCTCTTTCCCTTCTTTCCTTTTCAACATTCTCCCCTCTCCTCCTCCGAAAACCAGTTTGTTCCAGCCAGGTTAAGGCACCAGGCTAGAAACCAGGAGGATGCGAGTTCTAGTCCTACCTTAGGCACACAGCCAGCTGGATCTCAGTTCTTGTCTCCCAGCCCTATGGGACAATGAGGCAATGCAAACCATTCCCAAAAACACTCCAAGAAAACTGCAGAGATTTCTCCAGGAAGTTACCAGGAGTCAACACTGACTCAGAGAGGCTTGTACATGCACGCACATGCGTGTACACCAGTGGTGGGTTTCTGCAGGCTCGCACCTACTCGCGAGAGCCGGTTGGTGAAATTTAGAGAACCGGTGAGAGGGGGTTCCACCGGGGGACCTGGAAGTAAATCTGGCCAGTGACCCAATGGGAAGGAAAGGAAAGGAAGGAAGAAAAGGAAAGGGAAGGGAAGGGAAGGGAAAGGAAGGGGGAGGAAGGAAGGAAGGAAGGAAGGAAGGAAGGAAGGAAGGAAGAAAGAAAGAAAGAAAGAAAGAAAGAAAGAAAGAAAGAAAGAAAGAAAGAAAGAAAGAAAGAAAGAAAGAAAGAAAGAAAGAAAGAATTTATCATCACAATTGAGTCTAAAATTTTGGTTGCTAAGCAAGAGCATTGTTAAATGAGTTTCACCACATTTTAAAAGGTGGTCACTCCCACCCTGTCACATGACTGCCAAGCCACGCCCACAAAATAGGCCACACCTACAGAGTAGGTTCTAAAAAATTTGAAACTCACCACTGATGCACGCACATGCGTGTACACACACACACACACACACACACACACACACCTTCGGATTGGATTGGATTGGATTTGGATTTACTGGATTTACATGCCGTCCTTTGGGAGAAGGGCGGCGTACAACGTAAGAAACACAGAGTACAAAAGTTAAAAAGAGATTAAATAAGGAATCCAATAAGCTATAAATTAATTAACAAGTTACACATTATGATATAAAATAAATTGAATTTGGAATTAAAATTAATAAGTTATTTTGTTCCAACCAGACCGGCTTGCTGAAAAAGCCAGCCTTTTTAGGGTGCACCGGAAGGACGGGAGGTCGGGAATTATGTGAAGCTCCGGGAGCAGCTCATTCCAAAGGGAAGGCGCTCCCACAGAGAACCACCCCAGGGTATCTGATGAAATCGTCATCAGTCGTTCCATGAGTTTCTGGACCAATCTTTCCAAATTTCTATCACCATGTGCATGCAACAATACAATACAATAGCAGAGTTGGAAGGGACCTTGTAGGTCTTCTAGTCCAACCCCCTGCGTGGGCAGGAACCTTATACCATTTCAGATAAATGGCTATCTAACATCTTTTTAAAGACTTCCAGGGTTGGGGCATTCACAACTTCTGGAGGCAAGCTGTTCCAGAGGTTAATTGTTCTCACTGTCAGGAAATTTCTCCTCAGTTCTAAGTTGCTTCTCTCCTTGATTAGTTTCCACCCATTGCTTCTTGTCCTGCCCCCGGGTGCCTTGGAGAATAGTTTGACTCCCTCTTCTTTGTGGCACCCTCTGAGATATCGGAACACTGCTATCATGTCTCCCCTGGTCCTTCTCTTCATCAAGCTAGACATACCCAGCTCCTGCAACCGTTCTTCATATGTTTTAGTCTCCAGTCCCCTAATCATCTTGGTTGCTCTTCTTTGCACTCTTTCCAGAGTCTCCACGTCTTTTCTACATCGTGGTGACCAAAACTGTATGCAGTATTCCAAGTGTGGCCTTACCAGGGCACTATACAGTGACATTAACACTTCACGTGAACAGAGCATTATTCTTGGCAAAGACAGCTGCCCCCAGCCAAGGCAGGAAGATAGCAAGCCTGCTCAGTAGGAATAAGAGAGAGGAGGAAACAATGAGCCAATTTAATTGAATCCCACACCGCCGAACCATCCTTCACTGTCATTGGCTCTTGACAGGCTGCTCACAAGCTCTTCCTTCCTCTAACCGTTGCAATGCATCTGGCAGAGTATCTTTCTTCCACGCTGTACTTGCCAGCCAAGAGTCTAATCAGCGATTCCAAGGTCCACATGAGAATGCAGCACATTCCGGCATCTTTCCTAGGGAAAAGCAACTTTCCCCCATGGACGAATCCATTCTGAACGCAAAGGCCCACAGGCACAATTGCCAACCGGAACGCACGTGCCATGCCCATGTGTGATGAGTACTTCTTGGTTTACGCATTCTTTGCACTAAAGAGACTGGTTGGAATATACGCAGGTACACGGGGGCCTCAGAAGGAGTGGAGTTGGAAAATGTTAGCAACCAGTTCTCTGCCTGGTTGCAGGGTAGGTGTGGTCATGGTGGGCATGGCCTACTCAGCCTCCTGCATCACAGTGGTGGTGGTGGGGGGTGTTTTTGCCCTCCCCGGGCTCCGAAGGCTTTACTTTGTAGCAGGAAATCGTGTGCTACCAATACAGGACGAGACCACACAATGAGTCGGTGAAACAGGCTTTATTGTGCGCACAGACTCGCACCTACTCACGAGAGCCGGTTGGTGAAATTTAGAGAACCGGTGAGAGGGGGTTCCACCGGCGTACCTGGAAGTAAATCTGGCCCACCACTGCCAGTGACCCAACGGAAAGGAAAGGAAGGAAGGAAGGAAGGAAAGAAAGAAAGAAAGAAAGAAAGAAAGAAAGAAAGAAAGAAAGAAAGAAAGAAAGAAAGAAAGAAAGAAAGAAAGAAAGAAAGAAAGAAAGAAAGAAAGAAAGAATTTATCATCGCAATTGAGTCCAAAATTTGGGTTGCGAAGCAAGAGCGTTGCTAAATGAGTTTCACCACATTTTAAAAGGCGGCCACTCCCACCCTGTCACATGACTGCCAAGCCACACCCACAAAATAGGCCACACCTACAGAGTAGGTTCTAAAAAATTTGAAACCCACCACTGGAGCATTCATATATCAAATTCTGAGCCTCCTGGTTACGCTCAGAGGGTCATTTTTACATTCCGTAAACTCAGCTATGCGTAGGCGTTATGCTGCTTCTGATCAGTGAAAAAACAGGAAAACAGAAAAAATACAGAAAAAATACAGAAAGGAGAAGCTCAATAACTGCTGAATTTGCTATATTTCTATATATATGGTCTTATCTTACACCATCTGTGACTTTTGATCCACACGTGTACTTGTCACTAAGTTACAGGATTTTAGTCATATATCAAGGACATAGTTCATTTAAGTTATAGGTTATGTCTTAAGCAAGTTCCTCTTTCTCTAAGCAAGTTGCAACAGTTATAGCACATAAGTAAATCAACTTTTTCATTATATGATATTGTCCCAGTTAATGTCATTCCCATATTTTATAGCCCTTTTATCCTTCTGCCTCAACTCGAGCCTCAGGGAGGACAAAAACGGCCTCCCCTGGGCTCTGGATAACCTCTGGAGGTCAGAAACAGGCCCATTTTCAGACTTCTAGTACTGAAGCAGTAGCCTGTTTTCACCCTCCCCAGACTCTGAAGGCTTTCCCTGAGCCTCCAGGAGGGCAAAAACAGCCTCCCCCTGGCTCCAGAGGCTGGAAATGGGTCCGTTTTTCACCCTCCCAGAGCCTCCATGCGGACCCTGCACTTAGCTGGCATGATGAACAGGCCACATGGAGACTCCTAGGAGGGGCAAGGTGGTGTGGGAGGGGCTAGCCAGTCCTTGCAGCAACCGGTTCAGCAAACCGGATACAAAAATAGCCTCCGGTTCATCCGAACCGGTGTAAACCGGCTGAATCTCGCCCCTGGCCCTAAGTGCTTTTACCATCGACTTAAAATGATTTTTGCAGGATCAAAATGTTTGCAGTACATACTCTGTCAGAGAGAAGTTCCCTGAGGATGGGCTTCCAGTTCTAAATGATTGGAAGACTAAATCCCTCCTCCCAGTTTCTCGACCCAGATTGAATCCTGCAACTGTATCCCAGAACACATATATTCGCCTTCATTCATAAAATCATTTTATCCCACAAACTGTTAAATGCCCCACCATCATTTCATTCTGTCAGCCCTCTGAGATTCTCCAAACAAGAAACCCAAACCGTGAGTACTAACACTATCTTTACTGTAGTGTTAGTAGAGGAAGGCAGAAGCAGAGAGATTCGGATAATTATTGTTAAAGAAATATTGAAGAGAACAAAAACAATACAACTGACAGCAAGAATAGTTCTGGTTTCAACTGAATATTCATCTTTAACATTCTTAGCATCGCAAAGCAGCTGCCAAAAAAGCCAACACAGTTCTAGGCTGCATAAACAGAGGGATAGAATCTAGATCACGTGAAGTGTTAATACCACTTTATAAGGCCTTGGGAAGGCCACACTTGGAATACGGCATCCAGTTTTGGTCGCCACGATGTAGAAAAGACGTGGAGACTCTAGAAAGAGTGCAGAGAAGAGCAACAAAGAGGATTAGGGGACTGGAGGCTAAAACATATGAAGAATTGTTGCAGGAATTAAGAATTGTCTAGTTTAATGAAAAGAAGGACTAGGGGAGACATGATAGCAGTCTTCCGATATTTCAGAGGATATTTCAAAGGAGTCAAGCTATTCTCCAAAGCACCTGAGGGCAGGACAAGAAGCAATGGATGGAAACTCATCAAGGAGAGAAGCAACTTAGAACTGAGGAGGAATTTCCTGACAGTTAGAACAATTAATCAGTGGAACTACTTGCCTCCAGAAGTTGTGAATGCCCCAACACTGGAAGTCTTCAAGAAGATGTTGGATAGCCATTTGTCTGAAATGGTATAAGGCAGGGGTGTCCAAACTTGAGAACTTTAAGACTTGTGGACTTCAATTCCCAGAATTCCCCAGCCAGCATCGCTGGCTGGGGAATTCTGGGAGTTGAAGTCCACAAGTCTTAATGTTCCCAAGTTTGGACACCCCTGGTATAAGGTTTCCTGCCTAGGCAGGGGGTTGGACTAGAAGACCTCCAAGGTTCCTTCCAGCTCTGCTATTGTATTGTATTTATTGTATGTGATATATTTGAACCCAATTTTTTCAAAAGTTCGCCAAGTCTGGCAAAAATCTCCCTTTGTGCCAATTTACCTTTGAAGTACTTATACATTCTAGTTACCGGTAATTTCCTGGCATCGTGTATCAATACTACATCATTTTATTAAACTTTTATTTTAATTTATAACACAATGTAGATTTCAGACCTTTCCTTTAGCTGCCCTAGATTACTTTGTACAAAAGCCTATGCATATAAATCTTTTAAATATATACAAGCCCCTAGATCGAACATTAGTAATAACAAAGAATTTAAAAGAGCATAATCTAAAAGTGCAATCAGGGTAATTTCATTCTGAGCTGTCCATCATGTAACAAAAAAGAAACAGGCCTTCTGACATTAAATTGCTGGCTGGGGAATTCTGGAAGTTGAAGTCCACTCATTTTAAAATTGTCAGCATTCAGAAACCACTTCAAGTTCCATTTGGTCCTGTTATTTTCATTTCTACATGTCTGCAGACTTTCATTACCAGTTACATTATGCAAGGAATGGAGTGGAATGGAATGGGAATAGGAATGGGATGGCATGGGATATAGGATAGGATAGGATAGGATAGGATAGGATAGGATAGGATAGGAGGAGAGAGAAGAGAGAAAAGATAAGAGAGCAGAGAGAAGACAATTCTTCATTGGCCAAATGTGATTGAAAACACAAGGAATTTATGTCCAGTGCTTAAAATCTCTCAGTGAACATACGATGCAAACAAAGAAAAGAGGAGAGGAGAGGAGAGGAGAGGAGAGGAAGGGAGGGGAGGGGAGGGGAGGGGAGGGGAGGGGAAAGGAAAGGAAAGGAAAGGAAAGGAAGATAGAAGAAGGGAAGGGAAGGGAAGGAAAGGAAAGGAAGATAGAAGAAGGGAAGGGAAGGAAAGGAAAGGAAAGGAAAGGAAAGGAAAGGAAAGGAAAGGAAAGGAGAAAAACTGTTATGGAACTTGGTCCTAAAAATCCCCCTGGTTTGCTTAGGGTCCCTGAAATGACATGGTGGCATCTGTCTTGGATGGGGAGAAAAGCTCTTTGTTCATTTCAGGTTGAGGACGCAATGTTCCCTACAGCTTGGGTGACATCTGAAAGGCTGAAGACTGGCTCCAGTGCATAGCAATGTTCTCATTGAGCTGACGCTACCATTAGGCAGAAAGAGAGGTTCATGAAAAGGTCAAGGTTGCCTATAAAAGTTTTATTATACTGTTGGAGTAAGCTGCTGCGGGTCGACTCTAGAGTGGGTCGACTCTAACCTGAATTGATATTCAATTCATTAATCTTATTCTGGGAAGATGGCAGAGAAGAATTTTGTTCCTAGCATGTCCCAAAGGTGCTCTCCCCCAAAGGCAACTGGATTTTCTTGGTGTTTTTCCTTAAAAACATTTCAGTTCTTCTCCAGGAAGCTTCTTCGATTCAGAACTGAAGAAGCTTCTTGTATGAAAAGCGAAACTAAAAAAAAAAAAAATTCCAAGAAAATCCAATTTCCTTTTGGAAAAGCATCTTTGGGACAACTACAACTCAAATGACTGAGAATCTCCATAAATAATCCTAAAATATCCAATCGCCTATCTGACTATACTGTACACTTTGAATGTTGGAATAGTGGATGGTACCAGTGGACAGAGGTTTTCAAAAGATCAGTTGACTGCAGCGGGATTTAGCTTTCAATGGATCCCTTCCTGGATCGGGATGCCCTGTGCACAGTCACTCACGCCCTCGTCCTTTCTCGCCTGGACTACTGTAACGCTCTCTACATGGAGCTGCCCTTGAAGAGCACCCGGAGGCTTCAGCTGGTCCAGAATGCGGCCGCGAGGGTTATCATGGGGGTACCTAGGTGCTCCCATGTTACACCCCTTTTAGGTGGCCTGGTTGCTGGTGGTTTTCTGGGTGCGATTCAAGGTACTAATTATGACCTTCAAAGCGCTCCATGGCTTAGGCCCAGGGTACTTGTGAGACCACCTACTGCCACCGCTAGCCTCCCATCGTCCAGTACGATCCCACAGATTTGGCCTCCTCAGGGTGCCGTCAACCAGACAGTCAGAGAGCCTTCCCTTTGGAATGAGCTACCCCCAAAGCTTCGCATAATTCCCGACCTCCCGTCCTTCCCGCGCGCCCTAAAAAGCTGGCTTTTTCAGCAAGTTGGCCTGTCCGGAACAAAATAACATTAATTTCAATTCCAAATTTAATTGATTTTATATCATGTGTAAATTGTTAATTAATTTATTGCTTATTGGATTCTTTATTTAATTTCTTTTTAACTTCTGTACTATGTGTTTCTTACGTTGTACGCCGCCCTGAGTCCTTTGGGAGAAGGGCGGCATAGAAATCCAATCCATCCAATCCAGTCCAATGGCTTCCTTAGGCACAGTTAATAGAAATCACTATGCACAGCCAAAATGCTCTAAGACTCCCATCCTGAATACACATGTGCTAAATCAACTCCTGTCCTGACCCATTTACTTTCTTTGGTGGAAGTCAAATTGTGCTAATTGCCACCACTTCCTTTTTCAAAGTCATCTCTCCGTCTTCAAATGCATCCAAATTGGGACCACAAAAGGTGGAATAAAGGGACACGGTGGCTCAGTGGCTAAGATGCTGATTTTGTCGATCAGAAAAGTCGACAGTTTGGTGGTTCGAATGCCTAGTGCTTTGCAGTCCAAGGGACTCAATGCAGGAGTCTTCTCCAGCACCACAGTTCAAAGGCTCACGCCCACTGCTTCAGTGACTCCATCCAGCCGCCTCATTCTCTGTCGTCCCTTTCTTCTTCTTTTGCCCTCCATCACTCCCAGCATGAGGCTCTTCTCCAATGAGTCCTTCCTTCTCATCAGGTGGCCAAAGTCTTTGAGTTTCCTCTTCAGGATCTGGCCTTCTAAAGAGCAGTCAGGGTTGACCTCCTCTAGGATTGACCGGTTGGATCGCCTTGCAGTCCAAGGGACTCGCAGCAGTCTTCTCCAGCACCACAGTTCAAAGGCTCACGCCTACTGCTTCAGTGACTCCAACCAGCCACCTCATTCTCTGTTGTCCCCTTCTTCTTTTGCCCTCCATCACTCCCAGCATGAGGCTCTTCTCCAATGAGTCCTTCCTTCTCATCAGGTGGCCAAAGTCTTTGAGTTTCCTCTTCAGGATCTGGCCTTCTAAAGAGCAGTCAGGGTTGACCTCCTCTAGGATTGACCGGTTGGATCGCCTTGCAGTCCAAGGGACTCGCAGGAGTCTTCTCCAGCACCACAGTTCAAAGGCTCACGCCTACTGCTTCAGTGACTCCAACCAGCCACCTCATTCTCTGTTGTCCCCTTCTTCTTTTGCCCTCCATCACTCCCAGCATGAGGCTCTTCTCCAATGAGTCCTTCCTTCTCATCAGGTGGCCAAAGTCTTTGAGTTTCCTCTTCAGGATCTGGCCTTCTAAAGAGCAGTCAGGGTTGACCTCCTCTAGGATTGACCGGTTGGATCGCCTTGCAGTCCAAGGGACTCGCAGGAGTCTTCTCCAGCACCACAGTTCAAAGGCTCACGCCTACTGCTTCAGTGACTCCAACCAGCCACCTCATTCTCTGTTGTCCCCTTCTTCTTTTGCCCTCCATCACTCCCAGCATGAGGCTCTTCTCCAATGAGTCCTTCCTTCTCATCAGGTGGCCAAAGTCTTTGAGTTTCCTCTTCAGGATCTGGCCTTCTAAAGAGCAGTCAGGGTTGATCTCCTCTAGGACTGACCGGTTGGATCTTCTTGCAGTCCAAGGGACTCAATGCAGGAGTCTTCTCCAGCACCACAGTTCAAAGGCGTCCGTTCTTTGGCACTCAGCCTTCCTTATGGTCCAACCTTCACAGCCATCCATTGCAACTGGGAAAAACAGAGCCTTGACTATATACACTTTTGTTGGCAGGGGGATGTCTCTGCTTTTGAGAAGGCTGCCTAGATTTAAATTTAAAACTAAATTTAAACTTTAATTTAAATGTAATTTAAATTTATATCCCATAGATGGAACTGGCTTACGTCCATTTTTCAAACTAGGACTGGGGGAGTCAAATTAACTTTTCCCTTCAGGCATGAACGTTTTCCAGGTGACTCTGGGGCAGTCACTCCACCTATTTCACAGGGAGGTTGTTCAGGGGGAGGGGGGATTAGAGGAACAAAGGTTGTTTACGATATTCCAAATTCCTGGATTGCAGGTGGGAAATACCTCCAATCAATAAAGACCTGCCACTCGGAGCCCAACCTTGCTCTAAGGATGCCGAATCAGCCATTCCTTCTGGGAGCTCATTCTAGGACGGTGATGGCGAACCCATGGCACACGTGGCAGAGGTGGCACGCAGAGCCATCTCTGTGGGCACGCACGATGTCACCAGCTGCTCTTCTGGTTTCCAGTGTGCAAATGCATGCCGGCCAGGTGGCCTTTGCTGGCCACGGAAAATGGCATGAAAATGGCCCAAAGAATGCCCCAAACCAGGGCTTTTTCAGGCCATTTGGGGGGCATTTTCATGTTGTTTTCTGGGGCATATTTAGGCCTCTCTTAGGTCATTTTCTGGGCCGTTTTCCAGGCTGTTTCCAAACCCCCAAAATGGCCAAACAGACATGCATGCGGCGGCCAGCGGGTCTTCAAGTTTCTGGCATTCTGGCAAATGCACATGCACACGCATGCAAGCGTGTTCTGGTTTGGGCATTTGGTATAGAAAAGGTTCGCCATCCCTGTTCTAGGAGGTAATCTTCTCTTTTCCCCGTCTGAGGCTTTATTACATTCATGAATTCGCAGTGCCCTAAACACCAGGGTTCCTAACCTGGGTTCCTTGACCTTGGTTGGGGGGGGGGGAAATTAACCCGTCAATCTTGGCTAACCTCTGGCTGAAATTTAGCTGATCTTGTTACGGATTTAATGGGGTAATAAACATCCCGGTATTACATAATAGTTATTTTTTTTTTAAAAGAAATCTTTAATCGCTGAATTTGAGCTTCCTCGCTTCCCACACTGTCTCTCTGCGTGTTTTATTTTATGCATTTTTTTTAAAAAAAACATTTTTTCTGAGAAGGGGTCGCAGGTCCCACCAAGGTCTCCGAGGGGTCCGCAGGCACAAACCAATTAAGAAGCCTCTGCTGTGATGAGTGTCTTACAATGGAAAAGGACCCATTGACCCTTCTACACCTCCTGACCTACATCCATAGCCCTCTCCTCCTTTTATGTATTACTGTTTAGCCAAGCAAGAACCTTCTAAGTCACGAAGTGCCCTAATATGCATGAGAGAGGTAGGCACCTTGATGGATGTCAAGCCTTAATAGTCTCGCTGGGCTCAGTGCTGTGTTGACACTGAAAATAAAGCAGAACCAGCCAACCTTTGAGCACAATAGGGAACAACAGCTGGTGGACAGCAGGAACGCTCTGTTTAGTCCATCTCTCTGAGATAGTGGTGGGGCGGAAAGGAAATACACAGGTAGTTGTTTGTGTCATATAATAAATGTGGGCCAGAGGTGGTATTCAGCAGGTTCTGACCAGTTCTGAAGAACCGGTAGCGGAAATTTTGAATAGTTCGGAGAACCTGTAAATCCCACCTCTGGCTGGCCACGCCCCATGTATTCTCTGCCTCCTGAGTCCCAGTTGATTGGGAGGAAATGGGGATTTTGCAGTATCCTTTCCCTGGAGTGGGGAGGAAATTTTATAGTATCCTTCCCCTGGAGTGGGGAAGGAATGGGGATTTTGCAGTATTCTTTCCCTGGAGTGGGGAGGGAATGGGGATTTTGCAGTATCCTTCCCTAGGAGTGGGGAAAGAGTGGGGATTTTACAGTATCCTTCCCCTGGAGTGGGGAGAGAATGGGGATTTTGCAATATCCTTCCCCTGGAGTGGGGAGGGAATGGGGATTTTGCAGTATCCTTCCCCTGGAGTGGGGAGGGAATGGGGATTTTACAGTATCCTTCCCCTGGAGTGGGGAGGGAATGGGGATTTTACAGTATCCTTCCCCTGCCATGCCCACCATGCCATGCCCACCAACCATGCCATGCCCACCATGCCATGCCCACCAACCATGCCATGCCCACCATGCCATGCCCACCAAGCCATACCCATAGAACCGGTAATAAAAAATATATTGAATCCCACCACTGATGTGGGCACATGCATAATTTTGTATTTATTTATTTTGTCATGTTTATGTAGTGTATGTTGGAGGTAGAGACCCTTTGAGAGCTGGAGCAATGAAATTTCTTTTTTAATGTATGCTGATTAGTGTCCATTTAAAGTGACAGTAAAGTTAGTCTAAGTTCTAAGTCTAAGTTCTCGACTTACGACCACCATTGAGCCCAAAGATGATGTCACTAAGTGAGACATTTCAGTAACTTTTGCCCCATTTTATAACCTTTCTTGCCAGAGTGGTTAAAGGAATTGCTGTGGTTGTTAAGTTAGCAATGCGGTTCTTAAGTGAATCTGGCTTCCGCATTGCACATGACCCCTGGACACTGCAACCGTCATAAATATGAACCAGTTGCCAAGCACCTGAATTTTGAACACATGACCATGGGGATGCTGCAATGGTCATAAATGTGAAAAACTGTCATAAGTCCCTTTCAGTGCCATTGTAACCTATTCGGCTGAACCAGACCGAATAGGTAGGAAACCACCTCTGGAGACAGGAGCGGTATATAAATCCAATAAACCGTAAACCGTAAACCGTAAACCGTATGTATATAATTAGGATTGTATTGTGGTTTACTTCAAGGTGATGCAAGCCTATTTTTTTGACTGGATTCACACAACACCCAAATTGGGATGAAATGAGATTTGCTAGTTTGTGGCACAGAGTGTTGTGAGAAATGTGCCATTGTTTCAGCATGTTGTGTAAACCAGCTCATCACTTCAAGTCATCCTCTAGTTTGTTTGAGGAGTACATACTGTATTTTTCGGAATATAAGACGCACCAAGATTTTGAAGAGGCATATAAAAAAAAGGGTTTTTGCACTCTGCAGACCTCCCAAAAACGGCCCGTTTTTCATGAAAACAGGCCCGATTTTTGTCAAACAAATTGCATACATAGCCTTTAGGAGGCTTATAGAGTGCTTCTGGGGACTGGGGGAGGGCAACATTGAGCAAAGAAATGGCCTGTTTTTTGCTCATTTCTGCCTCCCCAGCCCCCAGGAGCACTCTGGAAGCTTCCTAAAGGCTCTGCACGGCCATTTTTGTGAAGGGGGAAGGGTTTCAGGAGGCAAAAAATGCTGTATTTGCACCCAGATTTTCAGCCTCATTTTTGAGGAAAAAAAGGTGCATCTTATACTCCGTATTATATGAACACAATAGCATTGTTAAGTAGCATGGTTTCGGTTCCCTCCCCGCATTTGACAATCTTGTTACAACTCCAGCAGCTACAACTACACAATATGTTCCTATTGGTTTATTGTAAACTTGCAATTGGCTTGGTTTGGTTTTGTGGGTGAGGGTTTTGTGAGAATGGAAAGAACTTATTCTCCTGCAGAAAACCATCAGAACAACCATTTTGATGGTAACCTTATAGGTGATGGAAATCATAGAGCGCCCATTTTTTCCGGAGGCCGGCTGTTCCACTGGTTAATTGTTCCCACTGTTAGGAAGTTTCTCCTTAATTCCAGGTTGCTTCTCTCTTTGATTAATTTCTTGTCCTGCCCTCTGCTGATTTGGAGAATAATGTGACTCCCTCTTCTTTGGGGCAGCCCCTCAAAAGAAGATGGCTTCCTACAATATGATAGACCCTCCTGCACAGTCCACAATTTTGCAGGATTTTTTTGTGGGTGTTGGCAGAAGTGTAAACGTAAGAGTCCCCTTATAATTTTGGAGAAAGAGGGAAGCAGGAAGGCAGAGGCTAAAAGGATACCTCTTAGCTCACATTTGATGGATGGAGTCTGGCAGAGAACGAAATTTGTCAACACGGTAACTGTGTTGAGGTGACACCACTAAAGTTTATTATTTAAAAAAAACATGCAAGGCAAAGAAGATGGATACTGCTCTGTCTCCTTGTCTGAACTGCAAGGAAAGTAGAGAACGTTGGTTTGTTAAATTGGAGTGTGGTGACAACACAAAGCAAACTTCAGTGATCAGGAGAGGAATCACATTAGTTAGTGTCACAAATGCTGGAAATCCATCATCCGCTAGGACAATGTATTTGATAACAATTCTCAGTCTGGATTTGAAGGGAACTGCCACACAGCATATTCGGAGACTGATGCTAGTTTGGGTAAGGGGTGTAACCATGCAGAGACCTCTCGTTGTTGTTGGGTCATCACCTCATCAAAACTTTTACTGAGGCCAACAAGCCGAAATGCTGAATTATGCAACAGCTAGAAGGTTGCACAAAGGTTGGGTCCATATAACTTCCTTAACATTAATTCTGAGCTAACTAAGCACACGGCTGTGTTCACCTAACAATCTGTGTCTAAACAAATAACTGATTGTGATTGATCATGATAGCCTGGTTCCCACAGCCTGTTAAGTAAGTGACTGAGTTCCCACAACACCAAGAATAATGAAGGACCCAACTGTACAATAACCGCAGAGAGTAAAGATGTTACCTGGCATAAAATCTCCCAAGGTCATTCTCATATTCCATAACATTAGATCAATAAAGTCTACCTCTGGAACTTTGTTGTGGGATATCTCCGTTGGGAGACAGAAAGTCGTGCAGTGGAATGTGCAGCTAGAGAAACGTTGCTAGTAAACACACAAATAGTAACCCAGACTCTGTTAGTAAAAACAATTAGCTTTACTGGTTGTAAAACTAAACTACTGCTTCGCAAGCAGTGATAGAATACAGTTAGTAAAACAAAGTCCTTAACAAATAGCAGTTTGCTTACAGTCAGTAATCCACAATACTTCCTTCTTCATACACAACAAGCCGTCAGTGATCAGAGCGATATCAAGCGGAGAGAGCAATTAGCAGAGAGAGCATGCGTTCTGCTTACTTCCTCTTATAGTGGAGATAATTACATTCTCTAATTGCATTCTAACATTCCAGCATCCTTAAAGCCACAATGACCATTTTTCATCATGGTATTATTATATATTGCCTACCCAACTCTAGGAGTCTACTCCTAACAAACTTTTTGTGTCTGTTTTCCTGATTTAGCTTACCTCAAAGGGTTAACAATAACTGGATCTAAATAAAATAAAGAATAAGAATGCCTTTAGACATTTGAAATGGGGAGCAGGTAGGTGTCTACAAACTGTACCTCTTCCATTGGGTACTTTCAGATGATGCCTGATCAATGATATCTTGAAGAACCAAAATGAATGGAATTTCTTGAAAGAGGATCTTTCCTGTCGTGGGATTCAAATAATTTAACAACCGGTTCTCTACCCTAATGACCAGCTGGTTAGGCAGGGCTTGGTGGTCATATGACTGGGTGGGCGTGGCCAACTCAACATCACTCAGGTCAACGGGTGCTTCGCCTTAGTCATTATAATGCAATAAGGGTTAACTGGAGAGGCGGTTTCCATAAGTAGGGCAATAAAGATGAGGCTAGAAACAACACCAGAATGTTTCCTTCCTGCCTTCCTTACAGGATTAGCCCTGGAAAGTGGGGGAAAACAAAAAGAGATTTCTTCCAACAACCGGTTCTCCCAACTGCTTCGAACGTTAAAAACCGGTTCTCTCGAATAGGTGCGAACCGGCTGAATCCCACCCAACTCATTTTTATTCTTCGGATTAATGGTAGGTTGATGGATGATTGACAACATATGTATTTGTTGGCCATCTGTATCTATCTGCACAACTAAATCTTCCCATACCCGGCCTGGCTTATTAGCTCTGAATCAATGATCATCCATGGGTGCCTTCAGAGACAAAAAGGGACCATGTGTGCAGAGCAAAAAAAAATATTGAAGGATTGTAGAAGTAATATTGCACTGATTGCTGTTAAGCCAATTCCATCTGTTCAGCTTTTCAAGATCAATGAGCAAACATCTCATGCTCCCTTGTTCTTCCAGGGGAGCTGTTTTGCTTTTCTATCACTCCACCTTTGCCTCCTTCCTTTTGATTTCCAAGCCAATATCCCTGTGGGCTCATGAACTCCCTGCTTTGTAGCCTCTTAGAAGTTGTCTTCTTCTTTTTTTCGTTTTTTGCAGCCACTGCTGTTCAAGGTAGTCTTGTCTTGTTGCCAATTGTGGATCTAAAGATCGACACATTCTTGTTAGGATAAAGGTATGCTTCCCTGGGACACACCCTCTCCCCCCTCCCCAGTGATCAAGCAGGTCGAAGTCCCACTTTGAGAGTCAAACGTTTCCAGAACAAATATCTCGGGGCATAAATTGAAACAGATGATCATAGGAAAGAGCCCAAGCTCCGTCGTAGGCCATCGGTTTTGCACACCAAAATCCCCAAAGCGGATCCAGGATGGGACAGGGAAAAGTGTTGAGAAGCAGAGCAGTGGTACGTTTCAAATAATTGAACAACCGGTAATCTGCTTTAATGACCAGCTGGGTAGGCGGGGCTCGGTGGTCATGTGACTGGGTGGATGTGGCCAACTCAACGTCACTCAGGTCGATGGGCGCTTCGCCTTGGCTGTTACAATGTAATAAGAGTTAACCTTATTACACCTTATTTGGTGCTCATTGTCAGGCTAAGTTATTCCCCCAAACAATAACTTTGCTTTGTGTGATGACTGAAGAGAGGAGGTGACGGAGTACATTTTAATCTCAGTTCAAATTAGATTTGAACCAGGGTGGCCAGAGGCAAACTAAGTCAAGGATCCCACTTGAGCAGACAGTACTGTTCATAACTGTCGGGGTAGGATAGCTAAGAAATTAAAGACACTGGGTTTGTCAGCTGCAAATCTGATAGTCCAGGTTTGAGGCCCAAGCCCTGCACAACAGAGTGAGCTCCTGTTAGTTGCCCCAGCTCCTGCCCACCTAACAATTCGAAAGCATGGAAATGCAAGTACATCCTCACGGCCGATTCGCTCCCACAGAGAGGGACTTCTCCGGGTGCCGTCCACTAGGCTATGCCAGCGGGCGACACCCAGGGGAAGGGCCTTCTCTGTGGTGGGCCCGGCCTTCTGGAACGACTTTCCCCCCGATATCAGAACAACTACGGACCTCCGCTCCTTCCGTCAAAAACTTAAAACACACTTTTTCTGCTTGGCCGGCCTTGGTTAGTCTCCGTCTAATAGGGTGAAAGGGATTTTAGGGAATATATATTTGGGAATTTTAGCGCAGGGAGAATCTAGTTTAATCTGTTTTTTATTCATTCTATTTATGTATTTTTATAGTTATTTTAATTTCCCTGTGCACCGCTCCGAGTCCCCCAGGGGAGAGGGTGCGGTATATAAATAAAAATTATTATTATTATTATTATTATTATTATTATTATTATTATTATTATTATTATTATTATTATTATTATTATTATTTAGATAAATAGGTACCACCAGTGGGAAGGTTACAATGTTCTGTGTACCTCGGCATACAATCATGCAAGCCGCATGACGATAGAAGCATATTCGGACATCGCTGGCTGCAGTGGTGGGATTCAAATAATTTAACAACCAGTTCTCTGCCCTAATGATCAGCTGGGTAGGCAGGGCTCAGTGGTCATGTGACCAGGTGGGTGTGGCCAACTCAACATCGCTCAGATCGATGGGCACTTCACCTTGGCTGTTACAATATAATAAGAGTTAACCGGAGAGGCATTTTCTGTAAGCAGGGAAGTAAAGATGAGGCTAGAAACAACACCAGAATGTTTCCTTCCTGCCTTCCTTACAGGATTAGCCCTGTAAAGTGGGGGAAAACAAAAGATTTCTTCCAACAACCGGTTCTCCGAACTGCTTAGAAAGTTAACAGCCGGTTCTCCTGAATAGGTGTGAGCCGGCTGAATCCCACCACTGAAGCAGAGCCATCTACAGGAAGCCAAGTCAGATGACAAAGGATTTGCCACAGCATTTGTAACTTAAGTTCTTGTTTTTCTAAATTCAATGCCATGATCAAGGGCCCAAGCAATTGGCTCTTTTGGATCCAGAGATAATAAGCACACCAGTAAATAAAGGGATTCTAAGCTTTATTATTAGCTCAAGCAAACAAATTGAAAAACATAACATAAAAAGCATACATACCAAGAAAGATAATACCCAAATCTCTTGCAAGCTGCCAGCACAGCAATGGTAGCACAAGGATGAACCGATTTTTCAACAGTAACCAATGCTAGGTTCCACGAACAAATCGTTTCCTGCAAAAGCCCACTCCCCTTTCGCTCCTCTATTATTTCCTATGGGAGGGGCCACTCACCGTCCATCTGTGAGTTTATTCCCAAATCGGCCTGGATTTCTTAGCTGTTCTTTTCTTCCAGCAGCTCTGCACATGGAAACAGTCTCCAGCTGTTCTTCTGCCTCACTGCTGTCTAGCTCCAAAGGCAGCTGAGAACTGCCAGACAGCCTTGGTCCCATCTCTGCCTCCGACACAGAGACCTCATCCGAGCCTTCCACAGCCTCCTGGGCTAGCCTATGTTCTTCCCCAACCTATGCCAGCTCTGCTGGCCACTGGTGGGCCACAATACTCCCTGTCCAAGGCAGGAGATGTTATTCCATCCTGGACCAATGGTTGTCCAATTGTTTCTTGAAAAACCTCCAGTGATGGAGCATCTACAACTCCAGGAGGCAAGCTGATGAGTTATTATCACTGTCAGGAAATTCCTCCTTAAATCCAGCTTGGATCTCTCTTTAACAAACTTTGACCCATTGCTTCTTATCCTGTCCTCGGGTGCTTTGAAGAATAAGTCAATCTCCTCTTCTCTGTGACAGCCCCTCAAGTACTGGATGATAGCTATCCTGTCACTCCTAATCCTCTTCTTTGTCAGGACATGTCCAGTTCCCTTAACCACTCATCGTACGGTTTAGCCTCCAGATCATTATCATCTCTACACTCTTTTTAGGGATTCAACATCTTTCTTGTATGGTGGCTCAGTGCCTAAGATGCTGAGGGTTGTGGCTCAGAAAGGTCGGCAGTTGGGCAGTTCGAATCCCCAGCACTGCATAACGGAGTGAGTTCCCGTTACTTGTCCCAGCTTCTGCCAACCTAGCAGGCCTTCGCCTCGTGTTCGGGAACAGTTCCACCAACTCAACATACCCAGGTCTAAGAAGTGTTTCCTTTTATCAGTCACGAATCTACTCTTAATCAATGTTGTGTTCTCTTTCATTTTGGCACACCATCTGAATTTCAACGGTGACAAAGGTTAGACTAATGGAAGTTATCTCTATGCACAGATACAATTACGTGCAGTTAGGCTTTAATTAAGGAGACTGAGAGCCAAGACTCAATAAAGGCATCCATCGCCTTCCAAGCCTCACCCCAGGAACATGGCTGTTCCATCAGGATCTCGCTCAGAAGGTCTGATTCCGAATAAGTTGAGATTTCCTTGGGGGAAAGGAAGTGTAAGCCAACCCTCAATTCTTCAACCAAAATTCACTACTCACCGATAAGTCAACCTACATTTGCCATAGTATTTTAGTTACATGTAATTCTTCATGTATGACCGGTCCAGAGGTGGTGTTCAGCCAGTTTTCTCATAGCGGCAGCTGTGGGAGGCTCCACCCCCCACCCCAATGTAATGCGCAAGTACTGTGCATGCGCAGAAGGTGGTGAGCATGGACAGACATGGCACGTGCGCTCCAGGGGTGGGTTGCTACCGGCATTACTGCCGGTTCGGTGCATGTGCAATTTTTCATGGCTTTCTGTCTAGATGGTCTCTGGTGATGAGCCGAAAGACAGAAAAGGAAAGCAGCTTGCTTCCTCCTTTAATTGGGGCTTACCAGGGTGTTGTGACACAATATATACTTATTCCCCTGGCTCAGCTGATCAGGATAAGAACCAGTGGTCTAGTGGCAATTACAACTGCCTCACATGTAATATTTCCATGGGTCAAATCCCAGTAAGGGTATGGCTAGCTGATGAGAGCTAAATAGCTTGAAATAGATCTATACTATCTCCCTTATTTATTTATTTATCAGCTCAAACCTAACGTACGTACGTACATACATACATACATACATACATACATACATACATACATACGGCTCTCTCTGCGCGCGCGCGTGTGTGTGTTCTGGTATAACTCAAGCAATTTCAACCAAACTTGGTTCACAAATGACTTACTCTCTGGAAACAAATACTGTGGGGGTAAGACACCCCTCACACCCCTCAGGGTGTGTGTTCTATTAAGATACAGCCTGTTGTGCCTTAAAATGGCTTCTACTGTACAGCACTGTGGAGTCGTCATGGTAACAGCTTCACAATAATCCACAAAGGGGCTCCCTCTAGTAAGAGGGGAAATCCAACTTTAGAAATTGTGACGATGTTAATGGAAGGAAGGTTGGGATAAATAAATACCTAGGCAGCGCTGGGTTATCAGCTGGTATAAAATACAAAGAGAAACAAAAGGAAAAAGAGAAGGAAAAAGAAAGCTGAAAGAAATGTGAAGTAAGGGAAAGGAGGGGGAAGCAGTGATTTCCAACTTTTTTTTGATGCAATAAAATACAAAAATTCTATTTTCCTTTTTTAGCAAATACTAGCCATTTGCATAACAACAATCCAATCCAATCATCAAAACCCAAAATCAAATTTTCATGGTTTTTTCTGTTTTGAGCATAAAATCCAGAAATAGTTTTCACATAGAAACTACAGTGGATACACACGTCCCTTTTTTAATCAAGTAAAAACAAAGAGGGTATCAACCTAGTTTCCAAAACACCAAAAAGCAGAACAAGAACCAAAGGATGGAAACTAACCAAGGAGAGAAGCAACCTAGAACTAAGGAGAAATGCCCTAATGGCAAGAACAATCAACCAGTGGGATGGCTTGCCTTCAGAAGTTGTGGGCACCCCATAATTGGAGGATTTCAAGGAATGGCTGGACAATCATTTGTTTGAAACGGTGTAGGGTCTCCTGCTTGGAGGATTAGATTAGAAGACCTCCAATGTCCCTTCCAACTCTGTTATTCTATCAGTATTGTAACACAGCTGCTATCTTGACTTTTTTGACCCATACCGGTGGATGGTCCTTTTTGGCAACGCTTAACCAAAGAAGAGTTTTGCCGTTAATTTCTTTTCTAATTTGGTGAGAAGGAAAAAGAGACATTGGTAAATTCCTAGTACACTGGAAGGAATAACTGTACAGCTGTGGATCATGACAACCCCCTTATCTCCTAAAATGTTAGTGAGCCAAGAAACAAATGGGTCATTAAGAAACAATGCTGAAGTGGAGAATTTATCCCCCCTCCCCAAAATAATCCTAGCATCGCCAGCTTCCCAACTGCAATGTCAGCAGCAGTCCTGTTCTTTCCCTTGGTTTTTTTTTCCAATCAGGGCCAGCAGCTGCTGCCAAATTTAATCAGGTGCTTAATTAACTATGCTGTATCTTGCACACCCTTCCTTTCCTGGTGGTGGGTATCTGGCCTGAGAATAAGTCAAGAGCTCACAAGGAGGGCCAAGAAATTCAAGGTGGCATCTATTGATTACGGTGGCAAGATTTCTACATGTACAGAGGTGGAAAAATGCAACCCTGTCCACTACGGAAGAGTGATAACTTCCTCATACTTTCATTTATTCCCCCAGTCATAATTATTTATAAAATATCCAGCTCCCATTCAAGAAGAGAGGAGCCAATGGAAAACCAAGCTCTAGCCAACCAACCAAGACCCCAGTTGACCTTTTAATAAGATATAAATTATTTATAAAATATCCAGCTCCCATTCAAGAAGAGCGGGTCTAATGGAAAACCAAGCTCTGGGCAGCCAACCAAGAGACCAGTTGACCTTAATCTTCTGCACATAAGACTTGTTTCGCCACTTAAGAGTTTTCAGCTGAAGGCTTTGAGAACTGTCCATGGTACTGATTGATGTTTGCTCTGAAAAAGTTACAGGGACACCATGTCAGAGGTAGGCAACTCCAAGGTCCTGAAAGACCCCCCAAATTTCTCCCTTGCTATTGCCTTTTGCCCTAACCTATTTTTCATTAATTAATTAAATTCTTTAATAAATAGGGAAGTGGCCTGTGAAAAGCAAAGCACCAGCCTCTTCTATCATATTCATTGGTAGGACTGTCTTTGGATACTGCCACTCAGTGATTCTGAGGGACCACTTTCCTTGTTCATCCAAGATGTTTAGTGATTGGCCAGACTCATTGCAGCAACCATGTTGAGAGCAGACAGCAGACAATCTCCATATTTGTAATATTTTTTAATCAGTGAAGTGCAAAGAAGAGGAGGTTAAAATGGAAAAGTAAGGAGTCATCCAGCCTCCTGCTTATGCCAACATCTTAACCAAACTCCCCAAAATCCTATTCCCCTGAGATTTCATCCTCCTCAACTACTTTGGTCACACAGAAAACTCCACCTTCCAACAGATGTCTTTGTGTGCCACCTCAAATAGGTAACCCTCTCAAAACAAACATTTTATTAAGGGCAACAAAGACCTGCTCTCAAAATTCTGGATGTGTTCTGGATAGGAAAAGGTTGTCAGTCCCCGAAGAATGAATTAATCAGTAGACTTGAAAATGTTGCCTTGCTTGACTGCCAAATTTGATTGGATCTTCCAAATTACAAGGGGCAGACCAACCTTCTTCAGGCCTTGCTTTCAATACCTGAGGGCTTGAAAGTGGGTAAAAGGAAGCCACACATGCTGATCAGACCCCTCTACTCTCTCTGGATTTTATTTTGTCAATCCGAAAGGTTGGCAATTTGATGGTTCGAATCCCTAGCGTTGCGTAACGGAATGAGCTCCCATTACTCGTCCCAGCTTCTGCCAACCTAGCAGTATGAAAGCCCGTAAAAAATGCAAGTAGAAAAATAGGGGCCACCTTGGGTGGGAAGGTAAAAGCATTCTGTGCGCCTTCGGCATTTAGTCACGCCGACCACATGACCACAGAGATGTCTTTAGACAGCACTGGCTCTTTGGCTTTGAAACAGAGATGAGCATTGCCCCCTAGAGTCGGGAACTACTAGCAGATATGTGCAAGGAAAACCTTAACCTTTATCTTTTACAGGTCTGAAGAGGAATTTACTTCATCTTCGCATCAATGCAAGGATATCCCAAAGGTGCTTTTTTCAAGAGGTAACTTTCTTGGTTTTTTTGAAGATGTTTTGCTTCTCCTCCAAGAAACTTCTTCAGCTCTGCTTGGATGAGAAGCAAAATCAACAAAAAAAAAACCCAGAAAGTCCAGTTGCCTCTTGAAAAAGCATCTTTGGGACAACCATGTTCTGGATGACCAAGAATCTCCAAAGATATTTGCCATTGCAGTGGTGTTCTGACCCAGGTTTCCTTAAAAACCAAAAAGCAGAGTCTTCTCGGCAAAACCCCTTTTATTTGCATGACTGTTTTATTTATTTATTTTATTAATCCAATTTATACCCTGCCCTTCTCCTAAAAAAGAACCCAGGGCGGCGCACAGGTAGTTTAAAACAAAACATACATATAAATACCCATATTAAAAGCTATTAAATAATGATCCCGTGCTAAAACCAACTTATAAAACCTCTAATTAAAATTTTCAATGTTAAAACTCAGTATCGGGGGTTATCCTAGGCCAGCTTGTTGGAACAGAAGCGTTTTAAGGCGCTGGCGGAACAGGCGGAGGTCCAAGATGGTACGTAGTTCGGGGGGCAGGTCGTTCCAGAGGGTAGGGCCTGCCACAGAGAAGGCTCTTCCCCTGGGTGTCGCCAACCGGCATTGCCCGGCCGACGGCACCCGGAGAAGGCCCTCTCTGTGGGAGTGAATGAAATTCCTTTCATTCACAGACAGCAAGGCTTAGCAAATAGTCTTTCAGAGGAATGTTTATCAACCTTATCTCATTTGGAGAGCTGCCAGATAGCTAGTTTCCAAACTCATGGCAAGGCAACACTTGGTACAGAGTGTCTTATAGTCACAAACAGAACTTTCCACCCTTGAAACGACCGAAGGAATGAATTGTTTCCTACAAAAGCCCCCTCCCCATTCACTCCTCTCTTGTTTCCTATGAGAGGGGCCAGTCACCTCCAAGGTGTGGCTTTACCCTTGAGTCGACCCCGCTTTCTTAGTGGTTCTTGTCTTCTGGCACCTCTGCACATGCACACACAGAGAACAAGCTCCAGCTGTTCCTCTGCCTCACTGCTGTCTAGTTCCCTCTCTGCCTCCAATGCAGAGCCCTTGTCTGAGCTTCCCTCAGTCCCCCCAGGGCTGGCCCATGTTCCCCCCCAACCTCCTCACTGTCCGACTCTGCTGCCAGCTCTGCTTGCCGCTAGGGGGCCACAACAAGTAGCTTTTCTTCTTTGTTGTTCTAAGGCATTCTCTCTGTTTCCTAAAGATTCCATGGGGAGCCATGCAATTTACATTAAAACTTCTTTGGACGCCCCAACTGCCCTGCCTCGAGTCCCTTCGGGGAGAGAGAGCGGGCTATAAATTAAAAATTATTATTATTATTATGAGGAGGAGAAAGAAAGCAGCGTGGGAAGCTGCAAGTGGATTCAGTCCCCTGTCCACCTTCACCCGTTCACACGTTCATAAAAAGTCCCGTAGAGGGCAATTGATTTTCTTCCTTGGCAGCCTTCAGGCACCACCTGTGTAATCCGGTTACTGAATTAACTTATGTTCTGGCTTTGCGCAGCACATTGTAGCTTAAACTAATAAAATGCTCCAGGTTCACAAAAATACGTCAAGGATTAAACACTAATCAGGTTTGAGAACTAAGCTCAGCATTGTGTGTGAATGCAGCTGCTTAGACTTGACTTGGCCTGATTAGGTATGTTGTGAGAATATAGCCGTCATGATCAACAAAAGCCTGGCTTCCGGATCTTCCCTGTTCAGCTTTCAACTTTCAGGAAGTTCTCTTAAAAGGAAATAATCTAATGCAGGGCCCTGGTCGGCAGTGTTAGGGGTAAAAACACCCCCGTTGGAAAAATAAACAGGCGGAATAGTGCAATACACCGGACAGCAAGAGATACATTGCTTAAACCACACAAAAACTCTACAACACTGATAGTAGAAAAACCAAATAGTCTTTACTCTTGATGTAACTAAACTACTTCTTCCAAACAGTGATACTAACTCCTCTAACAATAAACAGTCCTTCACCAAAACACAGTTATCTTACAGTAAGTCAAAACAATGGCTCTTCTTCCATATTCAGGTTCAGCTCCTTCCTCAGTGGCAATCAAGAAGCAAAGGAAAGCAAAAGGGAATGAACTGTGTTTCCAGCTGCCTTTTATGATTGAGCTGGGAAGCACAGCCAGTCAGAATCCACATAGTCCTTAAAGTTACATATACCTTGTATTAATCCTGGCTTATATATATTGTCAACCCAACATCAGGATAATTATCCTAACAGGCAGCATGCAGGAAAATCCATACAGGCGAAAATATCCTAGTACGATTCAAGATGTGTGATACGCTCACTTAACCAGATCATTGGGCCATATTTCTTCATAGTTTTATTTGCACATCAATGCTTATCAATTCAGCTACAGACCCAGTGGCTACATTTGCACAGTAAGCTCACCTTTGTGAGTGTTCAGTTTGGTTAGTTACCAATAATTAGGGTTTGATATGGTCACAATATCAGATAACTCACACTGACTGCTTCAGTGACTCCATCCAGCCACCTCATTCTCTCTTGCCCTCTTCTTCTTTTGCCCTCCATCTTTCCTAGCATGAGGCTCTTCTCCAGGGAGTCCTTCCTTCTCATTAGGTGGCCAAACCCATTCTTTGGTGCTCAGCCTTCCTTCCTTATGGTCCAACTTTCACAGCCATCCATTGCAACTGGGAAAACCACAGCCTTGAGGATACACACTTTTGTTGGCAGGGTGATGTCTCTGCTTTTCAGTATGCTGAATTGCCATCGCTTTCCTCCTCAGGAGCAAGTGTCCTTTACACCAGGACTACAACAAAGCATAATAACTTGGTTTTCTTGGGCTGAAGGTCTGGTTGTTGGCCCTTATGCCTCCAGTCTTCAAGGTAGCCCACAGCTTTGACTTGACGGCCAATTTTGGAGACCTGTGACAGAACAACATCTAGAACTTTGCTCATGAGACTCCAGACATATTCCTCTTGCTATTCTCACTTGCATGTTTGCAGTGCTTCCCCAGAGCACCTCCTCTCCTGAGGCACAAGCCATGTCGGTCCTCTGAAGGTGGATGGAAGTGCTGAAGAAAGCATTGTTAATGCTAACGAGGCTGGCAATTGGTTGCTGCTTGCTCTCATTGCTGTTTAATGACCTTGCTGTCTTGGGGATGCAGTCTATCATTTGAGTAAGGCACATTTGTCCGCATTAGATGGAGTGAAGAATGAAGCATTTTTTGCAAGGGTGAGCCACAGAAAGGGAAAAAGTGATGGCTTGGAACATGAAAGGACTTCTACATACGTGCTGTATTCAAGATCTACCTGACTCAATATAACATGGATGCAACCCAGTTGCTGGGCTTCAGAGAAGGACTTCAATGCTTGTCAGACACTTAGAATAGAATAACAGAGTTGGAAGGGACCTTGGAGGTCTTCTAGTCCAACCCCCTGCTTAGGCAGGAAACCCTACACCACTTCAGACAAATGGTTATCCAACATCTTCAGAAAAATGTCCAGTGTTGGAGCATTCACAACTTCTGGAGGCAAGTTGTCCCACTGATTCATTGTCCTCTCTGTCAGGACATTTCTCCTCAGTTCTAGGTTGCTTCTCTCCTTGATTGGCTTCCACCCATTGCTTCTTGTCCTGCCCCCAGGTGCCTTGGAGAATAGGTTGACCCCCATCTTCTTTGGGGCAGCTCCTCAGATTTTGGAACACTGCTATCATGTCTCCCCCTAGTCCTTTTTTCCTTTTTCTTTTTAGAAAATGAATGGCTTCTTTTTTAATTTCCATTAGTACACAGATACTATACCATTGTTAGGAACTGTTATGCCAGCTTTCTCTAAGTATAATATTTGATGTGGAATTGACATTTTTCTTCTACTGGTAATCTCATTGCTGCATGTCAGCTCTTTTATTTAAATTCTGTATCCCTTTCATCACAGTTTTTTAAATGTTCACTTTCTCCATCACACTTCAATAGCAGCTGGAAAATCCCAATAAATTATCTGCATTTTCTGTGATCATTTTTTTTCTAAACTCAATCAAATCAGTATTCCGCCTTGTTTTTGTAATTTCTTTCGGCTTATATTACTTATTTGTAGGCATTAAAAATCAACAAGGTAGCTTTGGCCATTCCAAGGAGAAAATGTACAGCATTTCATTTCCATCTTATTAAAAATTAAAACTTGCCGTTTATACAAAATATTCCCCTTCCCCTGATCACATTTATCTGTAATTTTCCCATCATAAAAATAATATTTTCAAATTGCTGCTTTTTTGAATGACCCCTTTGCACATTGTAATTTTCTCTTTTTATATCAAGCCCAAAGACTTTTTGGGACGTGGTGGCTCAATGGCTAAGACGCTGAGCTTGTTGATCGGAAAGGCCGGCAGTTTGGCGGTTCAAATCCCTAGCACCGCATAACAGAGTGAGCTCCCGTTACTTGTCCCAACTTCTGCCAACCTAGCAGTTCAAAAGCATATAAAAATGCAAGTAGAAAAATAGGGACCACCTTTGGTGGGAAGGGAACAGCGTTCGGTAGGTGTTTAGTCATGCTGGCTACTTGACCACGGAGACATCTTCGGACAGCCCTGTCTCTCCGGCTTTGAAACGGAGATGAGCACTGCCCCCTAGAGTTGGGAACGACTAGTACGTATGTGCAAAGGGAACCTTTACCTTTATCTTTAAAGTCCAGTTTCTGCCATTGAAGCAATCCAGCTTCAACAATGTAAGTTAAACACCACGCTTAGCAGTACAATTTAGAATTTATCTTAACCAATCTACATTGTACTTTCATATCTTATAAAGCCTTGAACTTTACCTTGGATTTTTTATTAGAACCATATAAAAGTATTTATTTTTTGTCTCTGGCAATCCTTTCATGTCTTATCTTCCATTCTTACTGGGATCATTTGAAATAAGAGTGAGCCTTGGCAAAACATTCACTGTTAGCCTTCCAAACTAGGACAACATGAATTTTCTCCCACCTTGAAATGTCTACTATTATATTTTTCCAAATCCAGAAGTAAGTGTTCTTAAATAAATCTTCATAATTTGTTTTGCTAAATTAATATCAGGCATGAACAATCAAGACCACACACTAAGTTCAGTGGTGGGATTCAAAATTTTTTACTACCGATTCTGTGGTCGTGGCGTGGTTTGATGGGCATGGCTTGGTGGGCATGGCAGAGGAAGGATACTGTAAAATCTCCATTCCCTCCCCACTCCAGGGGAAGGTTACAGCAAAATCCCCATTTCCTCCCGTTCAGCCGGGACTCGGGAGGCAGAGAATAGATGAGGGCGGGGCCAGCCAAAGGTGGTATTTACCGGTTCTCCGAACTACTCAAAATTTCTGCTATGGGTGCTCCAGAACTGGTCAGAACCTGCTGAATACCACCTCTGGCTAAGTTCCAGTTAAGTTGATATATTGTTTGAGCCTATAGAGAAAAATCTAGTCAACTAACAGGCAGTGCACTAGATAGGAGTTAACAAAATTCAAGAGGAGTTGGACTTAGAGGACTAGTGGGAATGTAATGATTCCAATCTAATTCCTCTCTTGACTCCGTGCCCAGCTCTGCCTGTCCTCTTACAATTAATTTCCAATTGCATAAAACGTTTAGCAGTAACGTTAAAGCTCATTCTTTGCTGTAAGTAGCGTTGTGCCTCCTTGGACGTTGTGTCTTCCATCTCATTATCTGAGCCTTATTCTTATTCATTGAACTTGCTAATGACCTATTCTAAAGGTATCTGGGAATGACCTTGGGGGGTGGGAAGGGGGGCAAGGCCAAGAGATGCAGACAAAGAAGCAGTCTGAGAAAAAAACAACTTAGCCTGCAACAGGAATCTGGGTTGGGCAAATGCTCAGAAGAGACTGTCCCTAGTTTCGTGGACTGTATAGTCGACAGAAAAAAATACACTTTCAGAATTGCAAGATTCTGTTAATGTAACTTTATGATAAAATAAAATTAGCAAATCTAGGCAACATACTAAAAAGCAGAAACATCACCCTGCCAACAAAAGTATGTATAGTCAAGGCACTGGTTTTCAAAGTTGCAATGTATGGCTGTGAAGGTTGGACCATAAGGAAGACTGAGCACCAAGGAATGGAGGCCTTTGAACTCTGGTGCTGGAGAAGACTCCTGTGAGTCCCCTGGACTGCAAGGCGATCAAACCGGTCAGTCCTAGAGGAGATCCACCCTGACTGCTCTTTAGAAGGCCAGATCCTGAAGAGGAAACTCAAAGACTTTGGCCACCTGATAAGAAGGAAGGACTCCCTGGAGAAGAGGCTAATGCTGGGAAAGACTGAGGGCAAAAGAAGAAGGGGATGACAGAGAAGGAGGTGGCTGGATAGAGTCACAGAAGCAGTAGGCGTGAGCTTAAATGGACTCCAGAGGATGGTAGAGGACAGGAAGGCCCAGAGGAACATTGTCCATGTGGTCATAATGGGTCGGACATGACTTCGCAACTAACAACAAAATTAGCTCATCTAGCCCTATTTTCTGCATGATCTGTCTCACAAAGCTGACACCTATACTGCTGTTCCAATATCCATTGCAAAGAGTCTTTTGAAATGGGTAAATATGTAACATCATTGGCATATAATTTTAATTTATGTTCTTGATTTGATTATTTAATTCCTGAGGTTTTGTTTGCTTGTTACGTTTTCTTTGTCAATGATTCCAGTGCCAACAGGAAATAAACATGATATATGTATACTTTTTTTAAAAAAATTAAAATTATTAATATGAAAGATGTTTATTGAAATGAAATTACTAACACCATCAACATTAAATGGAGCCCGCTCATATGCTGAAATACACCATGCGAATGAGATGAAGAGTGTGGAAGAGAGAACGGAGACAAGAGGAAGACGAGAGGGTTAGGAGAGAGAGAGAGGAAAGGGAGAGGGGGAGGAGAGAAGTGAAGGATGACAGAGGGAAGAAAGGAGGTAGAGAGGGGGAGAGAGGGAAAAGAAAGCAATGGATAGGATACAAATATGGTGTATGGAGAGCAGAAGAACCAATAATTTGGGGTGGGGGGGTTTGATTGAAAGACAAATTGACGTACACAATAGTGTTGCTTACATAATGGTATACATGTGGTTCTTTGTATGAAAGAAAAATAAAAACACTTTTTAAAAAAGAAATAAACATGAAAAAGAAGTTTGTCTTTCATTATACTACTACTTTTGAGCTAGAAATCCATCTACAGTTATTTCCTTTGAAATTCTGTATCCATATAAGAAGCTCATACTCTAATTCATCTTTTCCAGATTCATAAATTTATATTAAGGTCATTCCAACTTATCAAAGGCTTTCTCTAACATCTGGAAAATTGTGGTCACTTTCTTACCTTTGGGGCTTATTTATCAGTATCAAAGCCTGTCTAATATTATCCTGCTCGTTATCTCTTCAGATCAAATCCATGCAGAGTGGAGTGTATCAATTCAGCAAGAAGGCCATTTAGAGTTTTTGCAAGTATCGCCAGAAAAAGCTCATAATTCACATCAAGTAATGAAATGTCTATTCAACTCTAATCATTTCTCCTTTTATAAATCAAAGAAATTGAAGCTTCCTTTCAGACCGGAAAAACTAATTGATGTTGAACCTCATTCATTACCTGAGTTAATGGCTTAATTAAACTTTCCTGTAATATATAAAGTAATAATCCCTCTGATTCCAGAGATTTGTTCAATTTCAACAAGTGTGTTGTTTCTTTTACTTCCTCTTCAGTAATTGGTTTATTAACGGTTTCTCTTTTTGTTGTGCGAATTTTGTAAACAGTGTTGTATCTAAAGATTGTTTAATGTTCAGAGTTTACCCTGTTTCCCTGATAATAAGACCTCCCCAAATAATAAGCCCAATCAGGCTTTTGAGTGCATGCGCTAAAATAAGCCTTACCCTAAAAATAAGCCCTACCCTAAAATATTTAAATGCATGCACAGCTGGTCCCCGCTGTGGGGGGGACCTGTCCCATGTAGCCCACATACACCTGCCCTCCATGCGGAAAGGCCTCGTGGAAGTTGCTCCCACAAACCTTAACTATAGCGCCCCTTCTCTTAGTGGCAGCTGCAAAAAGAGTGGTAGGCAGAGCAATGCTAGGGCTGGCAGGAAACAGAACTTCTGGCCCTCCCTCCCTCCCTCAGCTGATCCACAGGTTACGGGCAGAGGTTAAGGGGCCTCCTGCACCTCAAAAATAATAAGACCTTCCTGAAAATAAGGCCAAGCAAAAAAAAATAAGACTCTGTCTTATTTTCAGGAAAACATGGTATTATTTGATTGCTATTAGAATCTGGAATAATATTTGACCAAATTGATTTGTGATATCTTCCACTATTGAAACCTATCTGTAATCATGTCAAATAGGAATATTATATTTTTCGGAGTATAAGACACACCTTTTTTCCCCCAAAAAAGAGGGTGAAAATCTGGGTGTGTCTTATACACTGAATATAGCAATTTTGGCCTCCTGAAACTCCGCTCCTTCACCAAAATGGCCATGCATAGCCTTTAGGAGGCTTCCAGAGGGCTCCTGGGGGCTGGGGAGGGCAAAAATGAGCGAAAAATGAGACTTTTTTGCTTGTTTTTGCCCCCCCCCCAGCACCCAGGAGCCCTCTACAAGCCTCCTAAACACTATGCATGCCCTTTTTTGACAAAAAGCGGGCCCATTTTTGCAAAAAATGGGCTGTTTTTGGGAGGTCTGCAGAGTGCAAAAACTTTTTTTTTAATTTGCCTCTTCAAAATCTTGGTGCGTCTTCTAGTCTGAAAAATACGGTAATAGGTTATTTTATTTTTGTTTCTTTCATAATTGACAAGCCAACAATTTGTCTACTTTACAGGCAGTCCTCAACTTATGACCGCAGCTGAGCCCCAAATTGCTGTTGTTAAGTGAAACATTAGTTAAGTGGGTCTTGCCCCATTTTACGACCTTTCTTGCCACTGTTTTGTTACGTGAATCACTATAGTTGCTAAGTTAGTAACTCAGTTGTTAAATGAATCTGGCTTCCCCATTGACTTTGTTTGTCAGAAGGTCACCCAATGGGGTCACATGACCCCAGGACAATGCAACTGTCATAAATATGAACCAGTGCTAAGCACCTGAATTTTGCTCAGGTAACTATGGGGTTATCACGATGGCTGTAAATGTGGGAAATGGTCATAAGTCATTATTTTTTAGTGCTGTTGTAACTTCAAACGATTCACTAAATGAACTGTTGTAAGTGGAGGACTACCTGTATTGCTTTGATCAAAAAGGTTTCTGTTTGGTAAACTTCATCTTCTCATTTATTTCCATTAAATTCAATCGCTTACAGATAGTTTCAATCCTACGTTCTAAATCCAGAAGTGGAGTCTCCTTTTGTCTTAATTCGAGTTGCTTCTGTCTGTTTATCACTTGATCAGTTTGGGATTAACCAACTTTCCTAGCTAAACATCTATCCAATTAATCCAGAATGATGTAGCGCAGGGGTCTCCAACCTTTGCAACTTTAAGTCTGAAGGACTTCAGCTCCCAGACTTCTCCAGCCAGCTGGCTGGAGAATTCTGGGAGCTGAAGTCCTTCAGACTTTTATTTTATTTTTTTATCTTTATTAAATTTATATAACCGCGCCTCCCTCCCCGGAGGGACTCAGGGCGATGCACAGGAAATTAAAACAGGAAATACAAAATATAGCAATAATAAATACGACTTAAGGCTAAAATCCAATTAAATACGAAATGCCCTGTGCTAAAAATCCCTAAGACTATTAACCCATTTAAAATCCAATTAAACAATTCAAAATGCAGTCTGCAAACGTGGTTGTGAGGATTAGGCCAGGCCGGCAAGATGGAAGAAATGTGTCTTCAGATGTTGGCGGAAGGTCCGTGATAGTCCTAAGTTCGGGGGGGTAGGTCGTTCCAGAGGTTTGGGCCCGCCACAGAGAAGGCCCTTCCCCTGGGCGTCGCCAGCCGGCATTGCCCGGTGGACGGCAAAGACTTAAAGTTGCAAAGGTTGGAGACCCCTGATGTAGCAGACATCTAACTGGTCGCATGATGTATCAGCGTTCTTTTTCTTTAGGGCTATTCCTGAAGAAGTAAAACAGCTTTTCAGCAAGGCATCCAGAGTAGTCTAAGATAGTGATGGTGAACCTTTGTGGCACCAAGTGTCCAAAAGGGAGCATGTACACGCATACATGCATGTGCTTGTCAGGGACGCAACCCCAGAAGAGGAGCTGCCCAGGGGGCATGCACACACCAGGAAATGAACTTCCAGTTTCCGGTGTGCACTTCCAGTTTCTGGCAAGTACACTTCTGGTTTCCAGCAGACTTGAGCGTGTGACAAGCAGCTGGCCGGTGCCCATGCGCGTGCCAGATAATAGAAAGCCAGCTCTTCAATTTCCGGCATTGCTGCACATGTGCAGGCCAGCTGATCGTCACATGCGCATGCATGCCAGAAACCCAGAAGAAGAACGAGCAACGCCACACATGCCAGGCGACATAGCTCTGTGTGCCACTTTGGGCACGCGTGCCATAGTTTCAGCATCATGGGTCTAGGAGATGGGCTGAAATATTCTTGAGGAGAATGAAATTCTTCCATAATCTTCCATAGTATTAATTAAGACTGCAAAACCTATTTGCCCATATTGAATTGTTCTCCGTTGTCCATAATATTTCATGTTCTATCATGTTTATAGGTAGAATTCCTTCTTTATCTACCAGCCAAATGGCTTCCTTTTTTTTCTTACTCTGTTTCTGAACAACGTTCTCTAACGATGCTCTCAAGTAGATTTGATCTCTTTCTGTCTGTCTCCCTCCCTCCCTCCCTCCCTCCCTCCATCTCCCTCTCTCTCTCTCTCTCACACACACACACACACACACACACACTCTTCAAACATTTCTGCTTAACCTGTTGGTGTCACACTTTGACCAAGTATTTAGGAGATTAGCAAGTTCATTTCCATCCAACTGCTGGAAACAGTCTCTTCACTTAAGTCGCAAGGTTTGAGGGTTTTGGAACTTGACACATGACATATGGTTGTGTTTGCATATGTAAATATAGCTGTGAAGTTGCAACCGAGTGGGCATAATGCCAGGTCCATCATACACGAAGCTTTACCTCAGTTGCTAAACTACAAGCCCTAACGTCTCCTGCCTTGCTTGGTGCTGCTAGGATTGCTGCAAATTGTAATTTGGTAACATCTAAAGCAGGGGTCCCCAACCTTTGCAACTTTAAGTCTGAAGGACTTCAGCTCCCAGACAGCTCCCAGAATTGAGCTGTCTCCACTGGCTGGAGAATTCCGGGAGCTGAAGTCCTTCAGACTTAAAGTTTCAAAGGTTGGAGACCCCTGATCTAAAGGACCCGGGTTTCTCCATTCTTTCTTTATCCCATCTTTTTTTTTCTCACTTCTTCTGCATCCACAGCTTGCATCTCCATGTCATCGCTCCTTTGACAGATGCACTGCCAGCCTTTCCAGGTAAAGAAACAGACAAGAAACACCATTAGAGCAGCTAAATCTGTTTCATTGTAAGGCCTCAGAATCTTGCAAATCTGATGGTACAAGCTTCCCACCGCGCTTTTAACTACTTGATCCATTAGGTCAGGGGTCCCCAACCTTTTTGGCACCAGGGACCGGTTTCATGTTAAAAAAATTCCGCGGACCGGTGGCCATGGCTCGGCCGGCGTAGAAGGGGAGCAGGTGGAGGGGGAACAGGCGGCGCATGCGCGCACGGGGGGTGTGTGAGTCGGCTCACTCGCCCCTCTCGGGCCCCCAACGGTGCGAGCGACTGCGCCTGCGGTCTCCTGCCCTTGGCGTGCGCTCTGCCCAGGGGGCTGCCCCCTCCTCCCTCCTCCTCCTCTCCGGCCATTTCTAAGAGTTGCGCCGCTCACTGCGGCCCGGTTCCTATCAAGCCACGGACCGGCACTGGTCCACGGACCGGGGATTGGGGACCCCTGCATTAGGTCACATCCTTTCTAAAGGTAAAGGCAAAGGTTCCCCTTGCAGATATGTGCTAGTCGTTCCCAACTCTAGGGGGCGGCGCTCATCTCCGTTTCAAAGCCGAAGAGCCAGCGCTGTCCGAAGACGTCTCTGTAGTCATGTGGCCGGCATGACTAAATGTCAAAAGAGCACTGTTCCCTTCCCACCAAAGGTGGTTCCTATTTTTCTACTTGCATTTGTACGTGTTTTTGAACTGCTAGAAGCTGGGACAAGTAATGGGAGCTCACTCCGTTATGTGGCGCTAGGGATTCGAACCGCCAAACTGCTGACCTTTCTGATCAACAAGCTCAGCATCTTAGCCACTGAGCCACCTCTAAGTCCTTTCCAAGTTTCCTTTTTGCACTGTTAAGCCCCTGGCAGCTCCTGCCTCTCTTCTCTGGCTGTTTCCTAGGCAGCATCTCTTCATCTCTTCCCCTCTTCCCCTAAGGTCATGCCTACGTCCCCTTACATGCTCACCCACTTTCTCAAGTTCTCCTCTGATGTTCTCCCTTCCCTTTCATCTTTTCTCCCCCCTCCCTTATTAGGAAGCACTTTGGCCTAGGGATGTGCAAAACTGCAAAGCAGCACACAGATGGTCTTGATTCAACAACTGTTATGCAAACATCAGCTTAACCCAGATAGACAGAATGAGGTGAGCAAAAAAAAAATCAAAATCAAAATTGCCCTGTCTTGATTCTCTTTGGTGTAAGAAGGGGAACAGGAAATCCATGCTAGGCATTCAAGGTGGTTTTTTAATAGTTTTTATTAAACATTTTTACCTTTAAAAACAGAAAGAAAAACACAACAAAACATAAAACAAAACATACCTAACAATATAAAATAATTATACAGTCTTCTGCATTCATGTTTAGCCTTTATAGTTCTCTCTTTTACATTGCCTTCCTACTGATTTTACCTTCTCTAATAATATAATAACAGTAGTACTAACACTTGTAATAATGTTAGTTGTTCATATCACCATTATATTTACATTCCTGTTTTGGCTTCTGTTTTCTACCCACTTGCAAATTCTATTCCATATGTTATAGAAATCTGATTCTTCTCTTTCTTTTCATTCCATGGTCATTTTGTCCGTCTCTGCAGATTCGAGTACTTTTCTAATTATTGTTTCGTTTGCAGGTGTATTGATTTGTTTCCATTTTTGTGCGAAGGCAATCCTACCTGCAGTGAGTAGGTGTAGTATTATGTGTTGAAATTGTTTGTCCATTTTCGGGTCTAATATTACTAATAAGATCGTTTCTGGTTTCAATTCTATTTTTTGCTCCATAATTTCTTCCAACCTTTTCTGAAACTTGCACCAGTATTTCCTTGTGATGGGGCATGTCCACCACATATGATAGAATAGGCATTCAAGGTATCTTCTATATAAATAAAAATGTAACAAGAGTTTGTTCAAAACAGGTAATCTCCGAAAGCACTGCACCAATCGCTTCCAAATTTTCACACAATGTTCCTTTCAAATACGGCATCAATGATATATATAGATTGTGTATATGTCTCACCTGTGCCAGGTACACGCAATGGAAATGTAAAAAAGTAGGTAGATGGATACAGAGAAAGCAGTGGACCATAGGTATTATGTCATCCTTTATGACATAAAACACTCTGTCCATAGGTAGGTAGGTAGGTAGGTAGGTAGGTAGGTAGGTAGGTAGGTAGGTCGGTCGGTCGGTCGGTCGGTCGGTCGGTCGGTAGGCAGCTATAGGGATAGAGAGAGGGAGGGAGAAATGCAGTAGGTAGGTAGGTACGTAGAGGGATAGAGAGGGAGAGGGAGAAATACAGTAGGTAGGTAGGTAGGTAGGTAGGTAGGTAGGTAGGTAGGTAGGTAGGTAGGTAGGCAGGCAGCTATAGGGATAGAGAGAGGGAGGGAGAAATGCAGTAGGTAGGTAGGTACGTAGAGGGATAGAGAGGGAGAGGGAGAAATATAGTAGGTAGGTAGGTAGGTAGGTAGGTAGGTAGGTAGGTAGGTAGGTAAGTAGGTAGGTAGGTAGGTAGGTAGGCAGGCAGCTATAGGGATAGAGAGAGGGAGGGAGAAATGCAGTAGGTAGGTAGGTAGGTAGGTAGGTAGGTAGGTAGGTAGGTAGGTAGGTAGGCAGCTATAGGGATAGAGAGGGAGAGGGAGAAATACAGTAGGTAGGTAGGTAGGTAGGTAGGTAGGTAGGTAGGTAGGTAGGTAGGCAGCTATAGGGATAGAGAGAGGGAGGGAGAAATGCAGTAGGTAGGTAGGTAGGTAGGTAGGTAGGTAGGTAGGTAGGTAGGTAGGTAGGTAAGTAGGTAGGCAGCTATAGGGATAGAGAGGGAGAGGGAGAAATACAGTAGGTAGGTAGGTAGGTAGGTAGGTAGGTAGGTAGGTAGGTAGGTACGTAGGTACATAGGTAGGTGGATAGAGAGAGGGAGTAATACAGTAGGTAGGTAGGTAGATAGGTAGGTTGGGGGTTATACGGTGGTTGTGTGTACATGTTTGTGTGTGCAGGTGTAGATCCACACCCAGATTGGTTGGCCATTTAACCAGACTGGGCCACAGCAACACGTGGCCGGGAACGGCTAGTAATAGCAATAAAATAAGAGTTCCAGGAGGACACATATTGTCTGTTTCCTCATCTGGTCTACCTCAAAGGCTGATGCCCCCAAAAAATTGAATCTGCCTATTATGGAGGAAGCAAGGTATTAGGAAGAAAACAATATTCTGGAAAGAATTCAGCATTTTGCCCATAAATGTTTGGCATTTTTAGTCCTATCTTTCTTTTATCTTCTAAAAGTCTTTAACAGATCCGCTGCCAAGCAAGCATCTATTGATTATGGCACAGTAGGCAACCTTTTAGTAAGCCAGGACGTCATGTAAGCCTTAGAATACAGAATAACAGAGTTGGAATGGACTTTGGAGGTCTTCTAGCCCAACCGCCTGCACAAAGAGGAGGCTCTATACCAGGGGTGGGTTGCTGCCAGCTTGCTTCATGTGCACTTTGCCACGCATTGCTCACGCATGCAGAGTACCAATGTAAACTGTTCTCTGCATGCGCAAGGACCATTAAAACTAATAAAAACCTTGCTGGAGAACCAGTTCAGGGGTGTGGCCAGCCTGGGTCGCTGCCAGTTCAAGCGACCACGGCCAAAATACGACTACCGGTTTGCCCGAACCGGTGCAAACCAGTAGCAACTCACCTCTGCTCTATAGCATCCTAGATAAATGGCTGTAGAATCTCTTCTTTAAAAATTGCCATGATGGAGCACCCACAATTTCCAGAGACCAACCATTCCACTGATTAGTTGTCCTCATTGTCAGAAAAATTCTCCTAAATTCTAATTTGGATCTCTCTTTGTTAAACTTCCACCTGTTCTTTCTTGCCTTGCCCTCAGGAGCTTTGGAAAATAGGTTGTCCCCTCTAGGTTGTGACCCTCAAATGTTGGAAGATATTATCAAGTTACCCCTAGTCCTTCTCTTCATTAGACTAGACACTCCCGGGTTCTGTAACCATTCATTGTATTGGTTTACCTCCAGTCTCCTAATAATCTCTGTTGCTCTTCTCTACCCTCTTTCTAGAGACTCAGCATCTTAGTCTAAACTCCTAAAATGCCCAATGCTAACATACTATAGCTTTTTTTTTTTTTAAATCCCAAACTATTTCTAGGAGAAAAAGATGCTCCAAAAAGTCTGGCCATCTCCATCTGCATCACTTGTTACCTAACTATGCTACCTAACCATCAAAAATTGTCCACTTCTGTTGTATAGACTCTTTTGTGGCTCAGCCAGATCTGGCTGAGCTGATGATTTCATTTTTTTTCATTTCATTTTATTACATTTATATCCCGCCCTTCTCCACAGAGGACCCAGGGCGGCGCACAGGAAATTTAAAAAACATACACAATAGAAGATAGACAAATAATTTAAAATATATATTAAATAATCCCCAATCCTGTGCTAAAAACCAATTATTAAAACCCAATTTAAAACTTTTCTAAAAGTCCCCATGGGAGGTTAGGCTAGGCCGGCTTGATGGAAAAAATATGTCTTTAAACATTTGCGGAAGAGGCGGAGGTCGGTGATGGTCCGGAGTTCAGGGGGTAGGTCGTTCCAAAGGGCAGGGCCCGCCACAGAGAAGGCTCTTCCCCTGGGTGTTGCCAGTCGGCATTGTCCGGCCGACGGCACCCTGAGAAGGCCCTCTCTGTGGGAGCGGATCGGTCTAAGGGATGTATGGGGCAGGAGACGGTCTCGCATATAACTAGGCCCCGAGCCATGGAGCGCTTTAAAGATGGTCGTCAGAACCTTGAAGCGCACCCGAAAGACCACAGGAAGCCAATGCAGCTCGCGCAGGATTGGTGTTATATGGGAGCTTCTGGTGGCTCCCGTAATTACCCGCGCGGCTGCGTTTTGGACTAGCTGTAGCTTTCGAGTGCACCTCAAGGGAAGCCCCATGTAGAGAGCATTACAGTAGTCGAGACGGGACGTCACGAGAGCTTGAGTGACTGTGCAAAGGGCAGCCCGGTCCAGTAAGGGGCGCAATCGGCGTATCAGGCGTACCTGATGAAACGCCCCCCTGGCCACGGCCATCACATGGTCCTCCAAGGACAGCCGGGAATCCAGGAGGACACCCAAATTGCGCGCCCTCTCCACGGGGGCCAGTGTTTCGCCCCCAATGGCCAGAGTTGGAGTAATCTGGCTGAACCGGGGTGCCGGAAACCACAGCCACTCAGTCTTGGCAGGGTTGAGCTTGAGTTTGTTACCACCCATCCAGATCCGTACGGCTTCCAAACACCGGGACAGCACTTCGGCGGCATCGTTGGGGTGGTCTGGGGTGGATATGTACAGCTGGGTGTCGTCAGCGTACAGATGGTACTCCACCTCAAAACCACGGATGATCTCACCCAGCGGCTTCATATATGTGTTAAACAGGAGGGGCGAGAGGACCGACCCCTGAGGAACCCCACATAAGAGGGGTCTCGAGGTCGACCTCTGCCATCCCATCAACACATATTGCGACCGACCAGAGAGGTAGGGTGAGAACCACCGCAAAACGGTGCCTCCCAGCCCCAACCCCCCCAGTCGGTGCAATAGGATACCATGGTCGATGGTATCAAAAGCCGCCGAGAGGTCTAATAGGACTAGGATAGAGGAATACCCTCTATCCCGCGCCCTCCAGAGATCATCAACCAACGCGACCAATGCCGTCTCGGTACTGTGACCGGGTCGGAAGCCGGACTGGCGCGGGTCTAGATAATCAACTTCCTCCAGGTGTTGTGGAAACTGTTGGGCTACCACACTCTCAACAACCTTCACCAGAAAGTGAAGGTTGGAGACTGGACGATAGTTCTCTAATAAAGCTGGGTCCAGGGACGGCTTCTTGAGGAGGGGCCTCACTACCGCCTCTTTCAAGACGGCAGGCAAGGACCCCTCACTCAAAGATGCGTTGACAATGCCCTGGAGCCAGCCTCGTGTCGTCTCCCAGGATGCCAGTACAAGCCAGGAGGGACACGGGTCCAATAAACATGTGGTCGCTCTAAGTTTCCTTGACAGCCTGTCCATATCCTCGGTGGTAACAAAGTCAAACTCCTCCCAAGCAGGAACCTCAAGACTAGCCTCGGACAGTCCCACAGGACCACTGTCGATGGAGGGTAGCTCATTCCGAATCCGAGTGATTTTCTCCTGCAGATAAATCCCAAATTCCTCTGCTCGCCCTTGTAGAGGGGCTTCCCGCGGCCTCTGGTGAAGGAGGGAGCGGGTCACCCCAAACAGGGCGGCAGGGCGGTTATCTGCAGATGCAATTAGGGTGGCACAATACTCACGTTTGGCCACCCTTATCGCCACTAAGTAAGCCCTAATATGGGTTCTCACTAGTGTTCGGTCGGCTTCGGAGCGAGAGGATCTCCATCTGCTCTCTAGGCGTCTCTTGTGGCGTTTCATCCCCCGAAGCTCCTCAGTAAACCAGGGAGCCTGGGTGATTCGTCGCCGCAAGAGAGGCCGCAAGGGCGCGACTCGGTCCAAGGCCCCCGTGGCCGCACTTAACCATGCGGCCACTAGGTCCTCAGTCGAGTCGCGGGGCAGGATCACAGGAATTGGCCCAAGCTCCCTCTGGAACCTTTCCGGGTCCATTAGAAGCCTGGGGCGGAACCATCTAGGAGTGTCCGGTTCCGCCTCCCCGCGGTGGGGTGGAGCGATTGGAAAGTCCAGCCGGAGGAGAGCGTGATCTGTCCATGACAAGGGAGTGATGACTAAGTCCCCTATTCCCAGATCGCGACTCCACTGTCCCGAGACAAAGATGAGATCCAGCGTGTTTCCCCCCTCGTGAGTGGGACCTAAAACTACCTGGGTCAGGTCCATGGCCGTCATGGAGGCCATGAACTCCCGAGCTGCTCCAGAGGCTTCGCCCGCCGACGGCAAGTTAAAGTCCCCCATGACTACCAGTCTGGGGGTCTCAACCGCCGCCTCGGCTATCACCTCTAGGAGCTCGGGCAGGGCTGTTGTTGCATAGCGAGGAGCCAGGTATACAACTAACACGCCCAACTGCCTCCCTAGGCCCCATCTCACGCAGAGAGATTCACACCCGGTTGTCTGGGGGACCGTGGTCTCCTTCGGCTCAAGACCTTCCTTTACGATAATCGCCACCCCCCCACCCCTCCCTAGGGCCCTAGGCTGATGGAAGGCGCGGTAACCTGGTGGGCAGATGTCCACGAGGGGTATACCCCCTTCATGGCCCAACCAGGTTTCTGTTATACCCACCAGGTCCGGGTCCCCCTCTGACACAAGGTCACAGATGAGGGGGGCTTTCTGAACCACGGACCTGGCGTTGCATAACATCAGCTTCGGGCCCCGGGTCTGTGAATCCTGCCCACCTAGTCTGCGATGGGAGGACGGAGAGTTGGAGCACGTGACCGCCTGTGTCCAGCGGCCACGGTCTTCCAACCGATGACGCCTATTCCGCCTCCCACCGCCCCTGCCCCTCCCTAAGACCAGATCGATGGAAAATGCCTCAGTGGAAACGACCCCCCCTTCCCCTCCCTCCATTACTCCTCTTCCGCCGGCCGGCCCACTCATTTGCCATTTCCTCCCAGGACTATTTTCCCCCCCCACCCTGGAACCCCCTAAAATCCGAATTAAAAATTTAAATAAAAACCCCCTTAATTTGCGCTTCGCCCACCTCTCAGGAGCTATCAGTCCATCCTCGAGGTGGGCCCGTGTTAGATAGGGGGGCCAGGCCTGCGAGAGGGGAGCCTCCCGCAGGCAAAGGAGATCACACCTGGAATACACTGCTAAAAACATAGAGGTCATCCAACCCAGGGGACATAGAGCAAGTTCACAAATAGAGTCCACAAATAGAGTCCAGGGCAAGTAAAGTGACAAGTGATAAAATTGTGCAAATGGACGCAGTTCTAAAAGAGCAGAGGGGTAAAACAGTTCAGACAGTCAGACTTAGCTCTTTCGGGTGGGGGGGGATCACAATTCAGTCTGATGATGGACTCGGAGTGCAAGGAACCATATGAGTCTGCCCTGGAAGATGAGGAAGACCTTGGGGAGTGTTCAGAGTCAGAGCAGGAATCAGAGAGGCTGGTTGGCCATCAGGAGGCACCTAGGTCGTGGAGCAGTGGGGAGGATCAAAGGCAGTTTGTCCATGATGCAAGAGTGAGCAGAGCTGAGAGACGGAGATGGCAATTACATCGTAGGCAGGCTCACAAGAGATGATTAAGAACCAGGTGGTTGTTGATTGGCTCCTCCCAAGAGAGCTTATAGGTGAGGCATTGGGAGGGGACATTTGCAGGAAACAACCATTTGAAATTAGTAGTCAAGAAAGTCTGTCTGGGTATTCTAGTCATGTTCATTTGGACTCTCTGTGCATTCTAGCCATGTTTATTCCTTTGGGAATATCTGTGTGAATGGTTACTGGAGAGCTAACGCGAGTTGTCTGGGCTTTCAGCCAAAGAATTCATTATCTCAGTAATTGAACAGTAGCAAACAGCCAAGCCTGTGTTCTAGTCTATTCACAGGCCTGGGGATAGAACAAGACTCTATGCATGTATATAACATTCTGAGCTATTTTGTCCTTCCCATGAGCAAAAGAAAAGATTGTATTTATTACTAGCTGAATACCCGTGCTTCATGATGAAACTATGTGATCGGGCAATGCAAGAAAAATCTGGTTCACTCCAGTTCAATCTGTTGGCTCAGTGGTGGTCAGTGATTGAAACTCATAAAGAAATAAAGACTACTGTAACGCTCTCTACATGGGGCTCCCCTTGAGGTACACTTGAAGGTTACAGCTAGTCCAGAATGTGGCCGCGCGGGTGATTATGGGTGCCTCCAGGCATTCCCACATAACACCTCTCCTGTGCGAGCTGCACTGGCTACCTGTGGCCTTTCAGGTGCGCTTCAAGGTGTTGACGACCATCTTCAAAGCGCTCCATGACTCGGGGCCTAGTTATATGCGAGACCGTCTCCTGCCCCATACATCCCTTTGACAGATCCGCTCCCACAGAGAGGGCCTTCTCAGGGTGCCATCGGCCGGGCAATGCCGGTTGGCGACACCCAGAGGAAGGGCCTTCTCTGTGGTGGGCCCTACCCTCTGGAACGACCTGCCCCCCGAACTGCGCACCATCTCAGACCTCTGCCTCTTCCGCCAGCGTCTTAAAACGCACCTTTTCCAACAAGCCGGCCTAGCATAACCTCCCGTTTTGGACTGTTTTTAGATAGATTTTAATTAGGGGGATTTTATACTATTTTAGCACAGGGCATGGATTTAATAGCTTTTTAAAATTTGTATTTTTGTTATATATGTATTGTTTTAAATTTCCTGTGCGCCGCCCTGGGTCCTTTTTGGAGAAGGTGCGGGGTATAAATTTGAATAAAATAAATAAAAATAAATATCTCTCCCATCACCTTGAGTCCAGAAGCAGTTCCATAGGTGGAAGGCATAGATTTTTTGCTGGGGTACCGACATTTAGTACTGTAAGGAGCCCCAGACCACTCCTGAGTGAAGGAGTGGAATGTCTGCCGGTTTGAACTGAGGTAACAGAATGTGAGGCAACTGGCAGTTGGAACAGAGTTCTTTTCAGGTGAGGAGGGGAAGTAGAATGTCTAACTCCTTAGCATCAGAACCTGTTAACATAAGGCAACTGGCAGTTGGAACCGAGTTCTGTTCAGGTGGGGAGTGGGAGTAGACTACTTAGCATCACAGCGTGTTAATTACTGCATAATAAATACTAATGATCTGATGGTCATTTTGAAAAATCCTTTCTTAGCAAGCACATAGAAGCCAAGAGGAAAGTACATGCCAAATTTCAAGTTTGTAGGCTTTGCGGTTCTGGAGATTTCATGATGAGTGAGTGGCTTTTATTTATATAGATGATGCTGATGAAAATGGAGCTTTCTCCTGCAATGAAATTGAAATAACAGCAGGAACATGAAGACAGGGAGAAAGAAGGACAACTGGAAGAAAGAAGTGTCCTTAAAACCCCCTCAGGAGGATGAACAAGGCAGGTTGACATGGTCCTGAGCCATCCATCCTTCCCTGGCACATGATGGCACTACATCTCCAGCAGTCCCTTTATTGACTGCTGGCTTAGTGTGGGTGATTTGGTTAACCTCAGTGCCAGGGAAGTGACAGGAGGAAGCAAAGAAAGCCTGACGAAGAAAAGAGGAAAGGAATTAATGTGTGAGCCTGAGTTGTTATGTAGGTCATTGTAGCAAGCTGAGAGATAACAATATGTGTGTTTTAAAATCTTGGCAGGGTAGCACTAAGCAAATTTCCAATGTGCTTCATTCCACTGTCAGCAGGCTTATAGGAAAAGATTTCGCATTCAGCATCTCGAGAGAACATCTTCCCTACAGGAGGCAGAGCAGGCAAGGCAGTTTTTCAGCCTCTGCTCTGAGTAAATGCACTTGAATTGCAGCATCGTGGTACAAATTCTTGGATTATTATTTTTTTAGGGATGGGTGGGCAAAGGTCTTAAGCCTCCAGGGTTTATCTCTCTGTCCTGTCTGGGGAACATAAGGGGCACAGCCAGAAGCATGTTCATTTGGGGCTTGGTTCAGCCTACATTCCCTGCATGACATGCTGCCTCCTTCTGGTGGAGGCTATTTCTGGGTGGGAGGAGCAAAGAATGCCAGGCGTCTGCCAACCCCAATAATATGAACTCTCAGGAGGGTCACCCTATGCTGCCAAGCTAAAGCAAGCAGGTACCTATGGAATACAGGATAACAGAGTTGGAAGGGACCTTGGAGGTCTTCTAGTCCAACCCCCTGCTCAAGCAAGAGACCCTGCACCATTCCATATGGTTGTTCCATTTCTTCTTAGAAACCTCCAGTGATGGAGCGCCAACAACTTCCTTCCACTGGTTCCTTGCTTTTACCATTAGGAAGTTTCATCTCAGGTCTAGTTCAGGTTTCTCTCTGATAAGTTTGCTTCTCCTGGCCTCATGTCCTTTGGAGAAAAGGCTGACCCCCACCGTGGTGGGATTTAACCGGTGTAACAACCAGCTCGCTTTGCACGCACACATTGCATTTGACATCAGCACTAAATCTCACCTTTTCCTGCAGCTCCAGTGAGTAAAACAGCTGAGACTGGTCTGCCGCACCGATCAGCTGGACTTCAAACAAAGAAAATATAGAATGGAATAGAGCAGGGGTGGGTGGGCGGGGCCAACTGATCACCAGAACTACCGATTCACCCAAACTGGCCCAAACCGGCTGAATCCCACCCTTGCCCCCTCTTCTCTGTGAAAGCCCCACAAATATTAAAGTCCAATCCTACCACGTCACCCCTAGTCATTCTCTTCTTTAGAGTAGTTGTGGTCATAGGTTGAGCACTACCTGTATTGAGCCGTGGTGATGCAGTAGTTAGAGTGCAATATTGCAGGCTAATTCTGCCAACTGCCAGTAGTTCAATCCTCACCAGGCTCAAGGTTGACTCAGCCTTCCATCCTTCTGAGATCAGTAATGTGAGGACCCAGATTGTTGAGGGCAATAGGCTGACATTATAAATCACTTAGGGAGGGAGGGAGGGAGGAGGGAGGGAGGGAGGAGCAAGCTGTGGTGGTGCAGTGGTCAAAATGCAGTATTGCAGGCTAACTCTTCCCACACCCAAGAGTTCGATCCTGACTGGCTCAAGGTTGGCTCAGCCTTCCATCCTTCTGACGTCAGTAAAATGAGGACCCAGTTTGTGGGGGGCAATATACAGACCTCTTAGAGAGGACTGTAAAGCACTGTGAAGCGGTATACAGTATACTGTAAATCTTAGAGCTATTGCTAGGACTATTAGTATTGGTATCTTAGACATCAGTGAATTGGTATCTTAGACATCAGTGAATTGGTATCTTAGACATCAGTGAATGGATGGAGATTGGACACTTTGGGTCAAAAGATCACACTGTTGATGCTCAGGACGTGAAAAACGAAGAAGGAATTGTACTGTTTCCATAGTCAGGAAAGATACAGCAAGAACAGCTTTGGACTACAACACATTCAATGATTGAATAATATCAATTAGACTTAGTGGATAATCCCTTAATAGGATAATTATCCAAGTTTATGCTCCAAGCACTGGTGCAGAAGAAGAAGAAGGTTGATGAGTTTTATTATCAGGTTCAATTTGAAATTGACAGAACATGCAAACAAGATGTGCTGCTTTTGTTCGGAGACCCAAATGGCAAAGTTGCAAATATTAAGGAGGAAAATTAGATCAACTGTATTGCCTAGGAAACTGAAATGAAGGAGGCAATGACATCAATTTCTGCCAATCCAATTATTTCTTGCTAATGCAGTCTTCAAACAACCAAAATGATGCCTCTATGCATGGAGTCACCAGATGGAGGACAAAGAAAGCAAACAGATTATATGCTGTGGTTGACCGGCAGCCTGCAGAGCTGGCAGTAGAGTCGAACAGTGAGGAGGTTGGGGAGGAACATGGGCCAGTCCTGGAGTCTGGGGAAGGCTTGGACGAGGGCTCTGCATCGGAGGCAAAGAGGGGGCCAGGGCCATCTGGGAGTTATGTGCTGCCTCCGGAGTCAGACATCAGCAAGGAAGAGGAACGGGGGGAGCCTGTTCCCAGTGCGCACATGTGCAGAGCTGCCAGAAAGCAAGAACAGTTAAGACAAAAGGGGCAACTCGGGAGTAAGACTTGCAGATGATTGGCCCCTCCCATAAGACATAAAGGAGGAGCAAAGGCAAGTGAGCCTTTGCAGGAAGCAACTTTGTTCGTTCTGGTCAGTTTAAAGTCTGAAGCTCCGTTTTGACTCTGTGCTCTGTGTAGCCTTGCAAAGCTAATTGCCAATTAGGTCTTTGGCAGCGTTTCAAGGGAGATAAAGGTGGGTGCTTCTCAGCCTTATCCCGAAAGACTTTGGCAGACTTCTGTTCAGACTCTTTACAAACTATTTGTGACTCATTACAGGCTGTGAATGGTAACATAATTCACAGCCACCGAAATAAAAAGAGGGTTTTGGGGACTATGCGTGTGTTTTTTTACTGTCTCAGGAAACCTAGGTCAGAACATTATATTATTGCTATAAACAGACAGAAGAGCTTATTTTTAACAGAAAAGACAGGGGCCAGGGTTGATGATAGCCCAGTCATGTGCAAGTTCCAAGTTATGAGCTGCAGTGGCGCAGTGGTTAGAGTGAAGTACCGCAGGCTACTTCTGCTGATTTCTGGCTGCCAGCAGTTCAGCAGTTCAAATCTCACCAGGCTCAAGGCTGACTCAGCCTTCCGTCCTTCCAAGGAGGGTAAAATGAGGACCCAGATTGTTGGGGGGCAAGAGGCTGACTCTGTAAACAGCTTAGAGAGGGCTGTAAAGCATTGCGAAGCGGTCTATAACGCTAAGTGCTCTTGCTATTGCTATTAGGCTGGGACTTGGATCTTGGAACAGATCATAAACCGCTCGTGTGCAAGTGCCACATTAGACTAAAAAGGCAGAAGAAGGCCAACCGCTGATCTTTTGGGGGCCATTTTCAAGAACATCAGAAATCACTCTGAAGCCCCAAGCACATCGATAAGGGAAGCAGAGGAACGGTAGCATGAACTTCAAGACGTTCTTAAGAAAGAATACTGCATACAGTATTCTGTATGCAGTAATACAGTATAGAGGAATACTGCATACAGTTTTGGTCGCCACGATGTAGAAAAGACGTGGAGACTCTGGAAAGAGTGCAGAGAAGAGCAACCAAGATGATTAGGGGACTGGAGGCTAAAACATATGAAGAACGGTTGCAGGAGCTGGGTCTGTCTAGTTTGATGAAGAGAAGGACCAGGGGAGACATGATAGCAGTGTTCCTATATCTCAGAGGGTGCCACAAAGAAGAGGGAGTCAAACTATTCTCCAAGGCACCTGGGGGCAGGACAAGAAGCAATGGGTGGAAACTAATCAAGGAAAGAAGCAACTTAGAACTGAGGAGAAATTTCCTGACAGTCAGAACAATTAACCTCTGGAACAGCTTGCCTCCAGAAGTTGTGAATGCCCCAACCCTGGAAGTCTTTAAGAAGATGTTAGATAGCCATTTGTCTGAAATGGTATAAGGTTCCTGCCCACGCAGGGAGTTGGACTAGAAGACCTACAAGATCCCTTCCAACTCTGCTATTGTATTGTATTGTAAGAGTGTGAAAAAGATGCCCCAACTGAAGAGAGCAAACAGGCTTTCAGATCAAATCATGGAAATGGCCCAAAAGGGAAAAGAAACCAAAACCAAGAAAGACAAAAACAATCAAGAAAAAAAAATTAACAACAGCAACAACAAAAATTCTGAGATTTGTTCTCAGAAGAGAGAGGAGTTCCATGTAGGAGTAGGAGTACCACGACTCCTGTAAAGACGTTGAAGATGGAAGCAGACATGGAAAAAGAAAGACTTCCAAAAGGTCTATGAAGTAAGTTCCAATTTCAAAGTGATACGCTAAAGAAGGCAAAATGGATAAATAGAAACTGACCGAAAGAAGATCAAATGAAGATAGAAGCTATTGAAATTCTGATCAAAAGAGCTGTCCACGTTCAAGGTACTTCAGAAAATACTCTCTACTTATAATTAGTCCTTGACTTACAATCATTCCTTCCTTCCTTCTTTCCTTCCTTCTTTTGTTCTGTCATTCATTCATTCAATCCTGCTTGATCAGAGTCTCCTACTCAAGCAGGGAGTTGGACTCTGTAATACTATGTTTTGTGACAGAGTTTCCAACCTTTTCTATACCCCTAGAACACTTCTGATATATTCTTGCACCCCATACAAAAGTAAATGCCTGGTTTGAATTATGCACATACACTGTAATTTTGAAACTTCTAAGTTTTCTCACCCCTTGGAATATCATCTCGCATTCCCGGGGGGGTACGAGCACCCCCAGTTGGGAACACCAACACAGAATCTATGTTGTATTTCATGACTTTTTGAAGTTAAAATGACATTGAAAAAGTGACTTAGAAGCAGTCCTCACACTTACAACCATTGCAAATGTCCCAATAGTCAGTTGCTCAAAATTCAGTTGCTTGGCAACCAGCATAAATTTACAGCATCCCAGCCTCATGTGATCCCGTCCAAGACCGAGTGGCTGTGATTTCCGGCTCCCCGGTTCAGCCAGATAAGTCCAATACTGGCCATTGGGGGCGAACAACTAGCCCCGTGGAAAGGGCGCGCAACTTGGGCGTCCTCCTGGATTCCCGTCTGTGGCCAGGAGGGCGTTCTATCAGGTTCGCCTGATACGCCAGTTGCGCCCCTTACTGCACCGGGGGGACCTTCGCACAGTCACTCAAGCGCTTGTGACATCTCGGCTGGATTACTGTAATGCTCTCTACATGGGGCTCCCCTTGAGGTGCACTCGAAAGCTACAGCTAGTCCAGAACGCAGCCGCGCGGGTGATTATGGGTGCCCCAAGGCATGCCCACATAACACCTCTCCTGCGCGAGCTGCACTGGCTGCCTGTGGCCTTTCGAGTGCGTTTCAAGGTGTTGACGACCATCTTCAAATCGCTCCATGGCTCGGGGCCTAGCTATATATGAGACCGCCTTCTGCCCCATACATCCCTTCATCCAATCCGCTCCCACAGAGAGGGCCTTCTCAGGGTGCCGTCGGCCGGGCAATGCCGGTTGGCGACACCCAGGGGAAGGGCCTCTCTGGAACGACCTACCCCCCCGACCTTCGTACCATCTCGGACCTCCGCCTCTTCCGCCAATGCTTGAAGACATACTTATTCCAACAAGCCGGCCTAGCGTAGCCCCCCGTTTCTGACTATATTTATAAATTTTAAATTTTTAGGGTTTAAAGGGTTTTAGCACGGGTTTTAGGTTAATTTAATATGCTTTTAAGAGTTTGTATTGTTTTTGTAATGGTTTTTAATGATGCCTGTGCGCCGCCATGGGTCCTAACAAGGAGAAGGGCGGGGTATAAATTTGATAAAATAAAATAAAAAATCCCATTTACAACTTTCCCAGATGGCTTCTAATAAGCACAGTCAATGGGGGGGAAACCAGATTCACTTAATGCCCATATAACAACTGTGGCAAAAAGGTTGTAAAATCGGGCATGAGTCACTTAACCACCAACTTGCTTAGCCATGGAAATGTCAACTGTCCCACTAGCGAACCCAAGAAAAGTAGGCCCTCTCAGGAACTTTCAAATCCCAAAAGTCAAACTTTATTGGATACACTATTTCAGCACTGAAGAAATAAAACCAGCTCTGAGGTTTTCCAGCACAATGCTACATAGTTAAATATTAGTTTCCCTTTCTTCCCACACGGTCCAATTACAAATCAGTCTGTTGTTTTGAGAACAGTTCATTTCTTTCTTGGAGGAAATGACCTTGGTGGGTTCTTGGCTCACACAGTCTATTCTTGGATCATCTGCATTCCTTCTCATTCTTCCCTCCCCCCTAGTTCATTGGCAAGTTGAGTACCGGTTAGTGTCAAATGATTCAGAAGCAGTTCAAACTTGACAGGAAATGGTAGCCCTGATTGTGGCCATAAGTTGAGGGCTACCTGTGGAAGAGCCTCTAGAATCAGAAGATGAAGTTAGGTTAGCACTCCAGTTATCAAATTGAAAGGCTACAGGAATTGATGGAATATCTCCCGAAATATAGCAGAGAGAAGGAGGAGGGGGAAGAAGAGGAGGAGAAGGAGAAGGAGGAGGAGAAGGAGAAGCAGCAGCCTGAATCTGGAAAACCCATGTTCTATGCTAAATTAACTACCATCTAATTTCAGTACTTCCATGACGCCCCTCCTGCACACATTTTTCTTATACATGGCATGATTAGTATTTACTTAACAGGCTGATTATATTCTCACCTTCTTCTTATGCCTCTGTTGTTGCCGAGAGGGAAGGAAGAGGAGGGGAAGAAGATCTGATCCCTTTTCATCTAATTCCAGATTTAAGCAAATAATTATTAGCTGTTAAATTATGTACCAAATTAGCTGATTCCAGACCAGGCCCATTCTTCTTTTTCTTTTTTTAAAAGACAGAATATAGCTATAGATATCCGGGAGTAGCAGCATAATAAAACACCATCATAATTATTAATGCAATAAAGATTGTACATCTGTTTCTTTTTCTTAACTTAGCAGCAAACTTCAAGAAATAGAGGCAAAAGCCTTCATACACCCATGCTGTCTTCCTTTTTCTTCTTCATTAGCCAAACTTCCATTCTAGGATTATTATTTTTCTGTTTTCCAAGGTTCCCTTGCTGTAAATTGGAGTCGATTTCCAAGTCTGGGGCTCACTTACTAATTGGGGAAAAACCTCCCTCCCCCATTCCCAAACGTCATTAAAATAAGAAGAAAGCAAATTGTGCTCTTTTTTTTTTAAAGCTAATGATGGATTGTGTAAATTCTCAGTAACCAAAAGAAACTTTAGTGGCACTTACAAAGCAGAAATCCTTGGATCAAATCAGCTTTCCGTCACCTAAATTACTGGAAGACTTTGGTTTGTCTCAGAAAGGTTTAAGGATAAACAAATGAATTCAGAAGAGCTTGGCAAAGCAAAGCAGAAAGATAGAATAGAATAGAATAGAATAGAATAGAATAGAATAGAATAGAATAGGGTAGGGTAGGGTAGGGTAGGGTAGGGTAGGGTAGGGTAGGGTAGGGTAGGGCAGGGCAGGGCAGGGCAGGGCAGGGCAGGGCAGGGCAGGGCAGGGCAGGGCAGGGCAGGGCAGGGCAGGGCAGGGCAGGGAAGGGAAGGGAAGGGAAGGGAAGGGAAAGGAAGGGCAGAATAGAATAGAATAGAATAGAATAGAATAGAATAGAATAGAATAGAATAGAATAGAATAGATTCACAGAGTTGGAAGGGACCTTGGAGGTCTTCTAGTCCAATCCCCTGCTTAGGCAGGAAACCCAACACCACTTCAGACAAATGGTTATCCAACATCTTCTTAAAAACATCCAGTGTTGGAGCATTCATAACTTCTGGAGGCAAGACAGTGTAATGTAAAGTTACTTATTTCTAAATTAATGTGCATATGTGCTGGTTTTGGTCCTAAGATATCTGACTTGTGCACACAGGAAGTCCTCTACTTACAACCATTCATTTAGTGGCTGTTCAAAGTGACAGTGGTACTGAAAGAAGATGAGTTTTCGACCATTGCTTAATGACCATTGCAGCATCCCCCTGGTTATGTAATCAAAATTTGGGTGCTTGGCAACTGGCATGCATTTATGATGGTTGCAATGTCCCAGGATCATGTGATCACCTTTTGTGACTTCCCAACAAGCAAAGTCAATGGGAGAAGACAGATTCCCTTTCCAACCACATAATTCACTTAACAATTGCAATGATTCATCTAACAACTGTGGCAAAATGGGGCACAGCCAGTGATGTGGTGGTTAGAATGCAGTGTGGCAGGCTAATTCTGCCCACTGCCTGCAATTTGATTCTCATTTGTCCCAAAGTTGACTCAGCCTTTCATCCTTCTGAGGTTGGTAAACTGAGGCCCCAGATTGTTGGGAGCAATAAGTTAAGTCTGTAAACCACTTAGAGAGGGCTATAAAGCACTGTGAAGTGGTATATGAAACCAATTTCATTGTAATTTTAGTACAATGACAATAAAGATTATTATTATTATTATTATTATTATTATTATTATTATTATTATTATTATTATTATTATTATTATAGTCAAAGTGCTTTTGCTATTGGTATCTTTCCTTCTTTCCTTCCTTCGTTCTTTTGTTCCTTTGCTAATTCTGGTCTTGAGATCACACCTTGGGAGGAGTTTGACTTCCATACCGAGGATATGGACAGGTTGCGGAGGAACCTTAGAGCCACCACATGTTTATTGGACCCGTGCCCCTCTTGGCTTGTACTGGCATCCTGGGAGGTGACACGAGGCTGGCTCCAGGGTATTGTGAATTCATCTCTGAGTGAGGGGTTCTTGCCTACCGTCTTGAAAGAGGCGGTGGTGAGGCCCCTCCTCAAGAAGCCATCCCTGGACCCGGCTTTATTAGAGAACTATCGTCCCATCTCCAACCTTCACTTTTTAGTGAAGGTTGTTGAGAGTGTGGTAGCCCAACAGTTCCCTCGACACCTTGAGGAAGTTGATTATCTAGACCCGCGCCAGTCCGGCTTCCGGCCCGGTCACGGTACCGAGACGGCATTGGTCGCGTTGGTGGATGATTTCTGGAGGGCTCGGGATAGAGGTTGCTCCTCTATCCTGGTCCTGTTAGATCTCTCAGCGGCTTTTGATACCATCGACCATGGTATCTTATTGCACCGATTGGGGGGGTTGGGGCTGAGAGGCACCGTTTTACGGTGGTTCTCGTCCTACCTCTCTGGTCAGTCGCAATGGGTGTTGGCAGGAGGGCAGAGGTCGGCCCCGAGGCCCCTCACATGTGGGGTTCCTCAGGGGTCGGTCCTCTCGCCACTTCTGTTCAACACCTACATGAAGCCGCTGGGCGAGATCATCCGTGGTTTTGGGGTGGAGTACCATCTGTACGCTGATGACACTCAGCTGTACATATCCAACCCCAAACCACCCCAACGATGCCATCGAGGTGCTGTCCCGGTGTCTGGAGGCCGTACGGGTCTGGATGGGTAGTAACAAACTCAAACTCAACCCGTCCAAGACCGAGTGGCTGTGGTTTCCGGCACCCTGGTTTAGCCAGATAAGTCCAACACTGGCCATTGGGGGCGAACATCTTGCCCCCGTGGAGAGGGCGCGCAACTTGGGCGTCCTCCTGGATTCCCGGCTGTCCATGGAGGACCATGTGGCGGCCGTGGCCAGGGGGGCGTTCTATCAGGTTCGCCTGATACGCCAGTTGCGCCCCTTACTAGACTGGGGGGCCCTTTGCACAGTCACTCAAGCGCTTGTGACATCTCGGCTGGATTACTGTAACGCTCTCTACATGGGGCTCCCCTTGAGGTGCACTCGAAAGCTACAGTTAGTGCAGAATGCGGCTGTGCGGGTGGTTATGGGTGCCTCAAGGCAAGCCCACGTAACACCTCTCCTGCGCGAGCTGCACTGGCTGCCTGTGGCCTTTCGAGTGCGCTTCAAGGTGTTGACTACCATCTTTAAATCACCCCATGGCTCGGGGCCTAGCTATATACGAGACCGCCTCCTGCCCCATACATCCCTTCGTCCGGTCCGCTCCCACAGAGCGGGCCTTCTCCGGGTGCCGTTGGCTGGGCAATGCCGGCTGGCGACACCCAGGGGAAGAGCCTTCTCTGTGGCGGGCCCGGCCCTCTGGAACGACCTACCCCCCGACCTTCGCACTATCTCGGACCTCCGCCTCTTCTTAAGACGTACTTATTCCAACAAGCCGGCCTAGGATAGCCCCCCGCTTCTGACTTTTTAAATATAAATTATAATTTGATTACGGTTTTAATAACGGGTTTTAGCATGGGTGAATTAATTTAATATATTTTTAGTTGATGTATATTGTATTTATGGTTTTATATAATGCCTGTGCGCCGCCCTGGGTCCTAACAAGGAGAAGGGCGGGGTATAAATTTAATAAAATAAAAAATAAATAAAAAAATAAAAATTCGTTCCTTCCTTTCCAGTGGTTAGAATGCAGTATTGTAGGCTAACTCTGCCATTTGCCAGCAGTTCAATCCTGACCGGATCAAAGCTGACTCAGCCTTCCATCTTTTCCGAGGTGGGTAAAATGAAGACCCAGATTGTTGGGGGCAAGAGGCTGACTCTGTAAACTGCTTAGAGAGGGCTGAAAAAGCACTGTGAAGCAGTATATACGTCTAAGTGCTATTGCTATATGTTTGGCCTAACAGAGAGAAGACTTAAGAGAAAACCTGATGGCAGTCTTCCAATACTTGAAGGGCTTTCACAGGGAAGAGGGTATTGATTTATTCTCCAAAGGACAGGAGAAGAAGCAATGAGTGGAAGCTCATCAGAGGGAGACCCAACCTGGAAATAAGGAGGAATCTCCTAACAGTGAGGATGGTTAATCAGTGGAACAGCCTTCCTCCTTGAGCTGTGGAAACTCCATCACTGGAGGTTTTCAAGAAGAGATCCATTTTCCCAGGATAGTATAAAGACTCCTATCTTGGGCAGGCAGTTGAACCAGAAGACCTTCAAAGTCCCTTCCAGCCAGTGGTGGGATTCAATTTTTTTTATTTCCAGTTCTGTGGGCGTGACTTGGTGGGTGTGACATGGCTTCATGGGTGTGGCTTGGTGGGCGTGGCAGGGCAAGCTGTAAAATCCCCATTCCCTCCCCATTCCAGGGGAAGGATACTGCAAAATCCCCATTCCCTCCTGATAAGCTGGGACTCAGGAGGCAGAGAAGAGATGAGGGCGGGGCCAGCCAAAGGTTGTATTTGCCGGTTCTCCGAACTACTGAAAATTTCAGCTACCAGTTCTCCAGAACTGGTCCAAACCTGCTGAGTACCACCTCTTCTTCAAAGTCCCTTCCAGCACTATGATTCTACAAACCATTTAAGACGAAAATGTCCACTGTTTAACATTCCCCTGGCACAGGCTGTTCCTTTCAGATCACTTAATTATCATAAAATATTTAACTTAAGTAAACTTAGTGCCCTAGAGAAGATTTCCAAGGCAAATGTGCAGCTGTTTTGTCACTTTTACCATCTGCTATTGATTGGGAGATCTAGTGAATGTAAAGTAATTCTCCTACTTTTTCCCCTTGTAAGTTTTCATTCAGTCGGATGAAAGAGAATTTGCTTTTGAAATTTATTTTCAAAGCAACAGAGAATCTGGGTGAATTTATTGAGGGGTGTAATAGTGTATTCTTGCTGTTTTTTAGTTTGTCCCATAAGGTGCTTCACCAAATCAGCTGCAAAACTACAATAGGGCACTAGGCACTTGCAATACAACCTTTAAAAAAAAAAAAAAATCTTTATTAAATTTCAGCATCAGACATTGAAATACAAACCGACATAAAAAGGAAAAGGGAATCATATTTTTTTAACCTGCATGAGACTTTTATGACTCAGTGCATTGAATAATTCAGTCCATTTGATTAATTTATAGTTTAACATCTTGTGAAAAATCAAAGGTAGTTTAAAATCCTAGCCCGATTAAGTGCATTTATACAAACACACTCACCAACAGGTTTTTAAAATCTGCATTTAATTTGGATTCAATTTTCCCTAATAAATGCTTTTGCCCCTAATATGAAAAAATAAGTACTGTATGTAGTTTCCAAGAACCCTTTATAAAGGACAAATTACCCTCCTGTCACTATTTGCTACAGTTAAGAGTTTGTGTATGTGTATTTTTAACTTTCTTTAACATGATTTTTGGCACACATTTAGAAACATGTCTTTTAATGTACATTGGTGCTCACAAATACTGTATTTTTCAGTGTATAAGATGCACTCCCCATCCCCCCAAAAAGCGGGTGGAAATGTCTGTGCATCCTATACAGCGAATATTGTGGCAGGGGGAAGGGGGTTGGTGCGGTGCTGATCAGCTGTTCTAAAACAGGCTGTGGCGGTGAATGGGCAGCGGCAAATGAGCCAGATGAAAACTAGATGAATGCTGGGCGACAGACAGACTTATTTTTCTTGTTTTCCTCCCCAAAAGCTAGGTGTGTCTTATAGTCTGGAGCACCTTATAGTCTGAAAAATACAGTAAATTGGTTCAGGTGCACATTTTACTATCAGACCCAACTAGTTATTTATTTAATATAGAATAACAGAAATGGAAGGGACATTGAAGGTCTTCTAGTCCAACCCCCTGCTTAGGCAGGAAACCCTACATTACTTCAGACAGATGGTTATCCAACATCTTCTTAAAAACATCCAGTGTTGGAGCAATCACAACTTCTGGAGGCAAGTTGTTCCACTGGTTAATTGTTCTCACTGTCAGGAAATTTCTCCTCAGTTCTAAGTTGTTAATAATAATAATAATAATAATAATAATAACAACAACAACAACAACAACAACAACAACAATAATAATAATAATAATAATAATAATAATAATAATAATAATAATAATAATAATAATTTTTATTTATAACCCGCTCTCTCTCCCCGAAGGGACTCGAGGCGGGGCACAGGGAATTAAAAAACAATTAAAACAGACAAAGTACAAAATTAAAATCGAATTAAACTTACCCTGCGCTAAAAACTTCTATGAAATTAAAACTATCCCTAAAAACCCCTTAACAATTTAAAATTTGAATTACCCTAGGCCAGCCAAACGGAAGAAATGTGTTTTTAATAGCTGTCGGAAGGAGCGAAGGTCCCTGGGCGTCGCCCGCTGGCACAGCCTAGTGGACGGCACCCGGAGAAGTCCCTCTCTGTGGGAGCGAATTGGCCGCAGGGATGTATGGGGCAGAATGCGATCCCGCAGATAGCTAGGTCCCGTGCCATGGAGCGCTTTAAAGATGGTAACTAACACCTTGAAGCGCACCCGAAAGACGACAGGCAGCCAATGCAGAGCGCGCAGGAGCAGTGTTACATGGGAGAACCTAGAGGCTCCCATAACTACCCGCGCGGCTGCATTTTGAACTAGCTGAAGCCTTCGGGTGCACCTCAAGGGGAGCCCCATGTACAGAGCATTGCAGTAGTCCAGTCGGGATGTCACGAGGGCATGAGTGACTGTGCAAAGGGCACCCCGATCCAATAGGGGACGCAACTGGCGGACCAGGCGGACCTGGTAAAATGCCCTCCTGGCCACGGCTGTCACTTGATCTTCCATGGACAGCCGGGCATCAAGGAGGACGCCCAAGTTGCTTCTCTCCTTGATTAGTTTCCACCCATTGCTTCTTGTTCTGCCCTCAGGTGCTTTGGAGAATAACTTGACTCTTTCTTCTTTTGTGGCAACCCCTGAGATATTGGAAGACTGCTATCATGTCTCCCCTAGTCCTTCTTTTCATTAAACTAGACATACCCAATTCCTGCAACTGTTTCTTTAGTTTAATTTCATATGTTTTAGCCTCCAGTCCCCTAATCATCTTCGTTGTTCTTCTCTGCACTCTTTCTAGAGTCTCCACGTCTTTTTTACATTGTGGCGACCAAAATTGGATGCAGGATTCCAAGTGTGGCCTTACCAAGGCCTTATAAAGTGGTATTGATACTTCATGTGATCTTGAATCTTCCTTCTCATATAGAGAAGCCTTCTCTTAATGCTGCCTTCTCATATAGAATCCACAAAAATCTTACAGATACATTCAAACAGGTTCCCGCAACAGATTTCTTTTACATCCCTCATTGGAGGGAGCACTCTTCCTTGTTCACATCTGCAACCAGACGTCCTGAATTGCTGAAACAGCCCATCAGCTTAATACTTGGCGAGGAACACAACTTTCCCTTCTGGAAAGGGATGTCACACAATGCGCTTCAAAGTTGTTCAATTACGTCTAATGTTCATTAGCCGCCCAACTTCTCTTTGAAGTGGCTGAGTTTTATTCCCCCAAAGATCTTTGATTCCAGACCTGCCAGGGAAATACTAATGAAGTGTTACTGATCCTGGAAGTAGCATAAAAGGCTGTGGAGCACTCTTTGAACAAGTGTGGCATGAACTCTGCGATCTCAAAGGGAAGTGAAAAAGATGAAAATAAAGTTTGGTTGTTCCCTTAGTCTCCCCGTCCTAACCGTTATCATTTTTTTTAATGATTTTGAATTTATTTATTTATTCGTCAAACAAAATTTACAAATTCAAATGAACAAAGTGAAAGAAAAAAACTAAAATGTGAGAGGAGTGAGAGGCACATTAATGCATCTACACACGCCTCCTTAAAAGTAAAGGAAAAGGTTCCCCTCGCACATATGTGCTAGTCGTTCCTGACTCTAGGAGGTCGTGCTCATCTCCGTTTCAAAGCCGAAGAGCCAGCGCTGTCTGAAGACGTCTCCGTGGTCATGTGGCCGGCATGACTAAATGCCAAAGGTGCACGGAAACCTCTTTACCTTCCCACCAAAGGTGGTTCCTATTTTTCTACTTGCATTTTTACATGCTTTCAAACTGCTAGGTTGGCAGAAGCTGAGAAAACTAACGGGATCTCACTCCGTTACACGGCGCTAGGGATTTGAACCGCCAAACTGCCGACCTATCTGATTGACAAGCTCAGCGTCTTAGGCCACTGAGCCACCGCCTCCCTTTAGGAACCACTTAAATATGGGATGAGGTCCACAGAAGTTAAGTTGGAATTAAAACTGTGAAAGATAGCCACTGGGAAAACTCAATCGGGTAAGGTAGAATATAGAATATAGTGTGATTGGACTCACAAGGAATCTGTCTTTGGTGGATATGCTCTCAGCATACATGCAAGCAACAAGTAATAAATCATGATTGTAATCATTGTAAAGATACATTCATCAGAAATCAGAAGATACAACACTTAGTGATAGTCATGGATGTTCCAGACTTTGACACGTCCGGTACGATAATTGAATTTTTTACAATGAAGTTTAAATTTATTCAAATACTGGTGTGCTAGAGCAGGGGTCCCCAACCTTTTTTGCACCAGGGACCGGTTTCATTTTAAAGAAAATTTTGCAGACCGGCTGTGTGGCTCAGCAGTCATGTGACTGGGTGGGCGTGGCCAACTTGGAAAATGTTTTCACATTTTCATCTCACTTAACAATGGTCTTGGTTAACAACCAAACTTTTGGGCTCAATTGTGGTCATAAGTTCTTTCTTTCTTTCTTTCTTTCTTTCTTTCTTTCTCTCTCTCTCTCTCTCTCTTTCTCTCTTTCTTTATTTCTCTGTCTCTTTCTCGCTTTCTTTCTTTCTCTTTCTTTCTCTCTCTTTATTTCTTTTTCTCTTTCTTTCTCTTTCTTACCCTCTTTCCCCCCCCTCTCTCTTTCCCTATTTCTCTCTCTCTCTCTCTTTCTTTCTCTTTCTTTCTTTTTCTTTTTCTTTCTCTTTCTTTCCCTCTTTCCCCCCTCTCTTTCCCTATTTCTCTTTCTCCCTCTCTTTCTTTCTCTTTCTTTCTTTCCCTTTCTCTCTCCTTCTCTCTTTCTTTCTTTCTCTCTCTCTTTCCCTCTTTCTCTTTTTCTTTTTCTTTCTCTTTCTTTCCCTCTTTCCCCCCTCTCTTTCCCTATTTCTCTTTCTCTCTCTCTCTTTCTTTCTCTTTCTTTCTTTCCCTCTTTCTCTCTCCTTCTCTCTCTTTCTTTCTCTCTCTCTCTTTCCCTCTTTCTTTCTCTTTCTCTCTTTCTGTCCTTTCTTTCTCTTTCTCTCTCTCTTTTTTCTCTTTCTTTCCTTTCTGTCTCTCTTTCTTTTTTCTCTCTTTCTCTCTGTCTGTCTTTCTCTCTTTCTTTCTCTCTCTCCCATTTTCTTTTTCTTTCTTTCACTTTTTCTCTCTCTGTCTCTCTCTCCTTTGTTTGCCCATCTGTCACTCTGTGCGTGCGTGCGCGTGTGTGTGTCTCGCATTCAGGCACTTAAATCACTCATTCTGTGTCTCTGTCTATCTTTCTCTCCCTCCCTCCCACTCTCTGTCTCTCTGTGTGTGTCTGTCACTCTCTGATTCCCCCCTCCCTCCCTGTCTCTCTCTGTGTCTGTGCCTCTCTCTGTCTGTCTGTCTCCCGCCCTCCCCCCCCCCCACCCAAGCCTCCTCAGTTCCTGGAAGTAGCCTGGCCGGCCCGCCGGCCCGCTGGCTGTATTTACTCGCTCGCTCTCTCACCCATCCACCGGACGAAGGAACCTGGCGTCCGATGGGTGAGCAAGCGAGCAAGCGAGCAACCGCGGCCAGCGGGCCAGCGGATTGTTGGGCGCAGCCGCAGCAACTTTCCTTACCCGCCCGCCGGCCAGTCGGCCACAGTTACTCACTCGCTCGCTCACCCACCGGACGCCAGCTTCCTTCGTCCGGTGGGTAGGTGAGCGAGCGAGTAACCGCAGCCGGTGGGCGGGCAGGCAGGCTGTTGGGGGCTGCTGCAGCAAGTTTTCTTGCCCGCCCGCGCTTGCTTGCTCGCTCGTTCACCCACCCACAGGACGAAGGAACCTGGCGTCCCTGCCCCTGCCGCCGCCCGCCCGCTCACTCGCCTTAGCCTGCCTTGGCCGCCCGGCTGCGCGCTCTGCCCAGGGGGCTGCCCCCTCCTCCTCCTGTCTGGCGCTGCGGCCCGGTCCCTACTAAGCCACGGACCGGCACCGGTCCGCGGCCCGGGGGTTGGGGACCCCTGTGCTAGAGCATGTCAAGTTGCAAGGAGAAATGTCCAAGCTAAACTTACTTCTGCCACAGATTTATTAAGTAGTTTTAGTCAATTATTTCGCTTTAGATCCTGTCCTGTAATAACCCAATTATACAAATTTAGCCTGTTTTGCTGGATTATTATGAATATTACTGAGGTCCTTTAACAGATTCACTGAGTTGGAAGGGACCTTGCAGGTCACCTAGTCCAACCCCCTGCCCAAGCAGGAGACCCTACATGTGCCTAGAATCGAACTCACAACCTCCTGCTTGTGAGGCAAGAGCTCCCCCTCTAGGCCACAGCAGGTCGTCTCTATTAAGGTGATATATATACGAGAGATGGAATGGTATTATAATATTATAGCACAGTATAAAATAATATAACGTATAGTTTTATCAAGATAATATTACTGAGAATGTCTGTATTAAGATGATAAAGATGAACTTTTTAAAATAAATTGTTATTGCTTTTAAAATGAATATAAAAAAGAAAAAAAAAACCAAAGGAACAAAAGGCAAGCTTACATACATCATAAAATGAACGGCATAACAAGGGCTTTTAAAAAGAAGTGAAAAAAATAGAATAGTAAAAAATGATAAAGTATAATACGTTGTTAGAATAATAGTTATAATTCTATATATAATTATCTAATACAAATATTATTCAGGTGTGTGTGTGTGTGTGTGTGTTACAGTACACTTATTATTATACATTTTTAAATCTACGGTACTTTGTATAAATGAGTTTCATCTAATATTTCATATATTCATGATACTTGTCCATATAAAGTTTATATCTATAGGCAATCTGATCACTTTGTCTTCCCGATGTTGCAGTGTGAGTCTTTAAGCTATAATAAGGGCATGGAGAATCCATTTACATTGTTGAGTTGTCAAATTCCATGTACCAAGTATGTAATTGAAGAGAATATTATCCTCTGAAAACATTAGCTTTTGTGACACAATCACATTTATATAGTCAACTCACTTCTCTCAAAAGTATAAACCACTTAGTAATTATAGGACATTGTAAAAACATGTATTTTAAGCACTGTCCTTATTACATCTCCACCTAGACACAATAATATTATGGTTGATTTTGTCTCATGCCTATCATCTTAACACCATCTCAGTAATATCATCATTATAATACAGTGTGTCCCTGAAAATCAGACAGGGTCTTATTTTCTTTTGACCCCCCGAAATAAGCACTAGGCCTTATTTTTGGGGAGGTCTTATTATTTTTAAGGTGCAGGAGGTGGTGAGTGTGGTCACCTCATGGCTGCTGCTGTGTTGCAATATTTTCGGGGAGGGCTTATTTCAGCGCATGCGCTCAAAAGCCTGATTGGGTTTCTTATCTGGGGAGGTCTTATTTTTGTGGAAGCAGGATATATACCAGTATATTACAATATTTTGAGGTAATATTATAACCATATTATTACACCATAAAATAATGCCATATATAATATTATATATTATAGAAGAAGCCCCAGTTCACAGAAGTTCAGAGATCAGCAATCATGAGTAGATAGACGATGAACATTGCAATGTGAAAACTATGTCCTAGAACAGAGGTTCCCAAACTTGGCAACTTTAAGACTTGTGGACTTCTAGAAGTTGCCCAGAATTCTCCAGCCAGCTAGATTTTCTGTTTTTCTTTGTCGGCATCGCCCCTTCCCTCCATGTACTCATGTGGATAAAGGTGAAAGAAAAAAGAAGAAAATCATTCTAGAAAAATCTTTTTGGTTGGTATGTGTGTGTGAGAGAGAGAGGGAGGGGGGAGGAAGGGAGTGAGGGAGAGAAAGAGGGAGAGAGTGGGAAGAAAGAAAGAGAGGGAGAGAGAAAGAGAGGAAGAGAGATTGAGTGGGGGTGAGAGAAAGACATAGAGAGAGAGACAGAGAGAGAGAGAGAGAGAGAGAGAGAGAGAGAGAGAGAGAGAGAGAGAGAGAGAGAGAGAGATTAAATGTACTTTAGCCCTGCTCATAACTTCCACATTAAGGTGCACAATTTTCAGGACAGCTTTGATGTCTTTTGTCAGTTGGTTCTGAAAAAGCTATTGTATTTATTTATTGTTTTCAGAACAACAGAACAATAGAATAACAGAGTTGGAAGGGAATTTGGAGGTTGTCTATTCCAACCTCCTGCTCAAGCACGAGATGCTATACAGTGGTGAAATTCCAATTGTGGGCATGGCTTAGTGGGCCTGGCAGGGGAAGGATACTGGAAAATCCCCATTCCCCCCCCCCCCCACACACACACACACTCCTGGGGAAAGGCTATTACAAAATCTCCATTCTGGAGATTAGGGTTATGGTGGTGCAGTGGTTAAAATACAGTATGGCAAGCTAACTCACTGTTCAGTGCCAGCAGTTTGATTCTGACTGTTTCAAGGTTGATTCAGCCTTCCAACCTTTCCAAAGTGAAAAATGAGGACCCGGATTGTTGGGGGACATTTGCTGACTCTATAAACTGCTTAGAGAGGCCTGTGAAGCAATAGATAACTCTAAGTGCTATGGCTGTTGCTAAATTGAGCAAGTTCTAATCTTCAGACCTGCTGGATGGGAGACCCAAAGCTGTAGCCTGTGAGGAGGTTGTGTATTTTTTCAGTAGCAAACTGCCATTTCTCTACTACTGTCACAAGCCCACATAGGGATGCCCATTTAGTTGCTGCTTCTTAAGTTAACGGAGTTTTCGTTTTCCTTTGTAAAGTCAAAATTGCACACAGTGTCTATGGAGATTCTCCCTCATCCAGGTCCTGGATGTCGTCCCAAGGATAATTGGACTTTCTTGGCTATTTTTTTGTTTGTTGTTGTTGTTGAAAACTGAAGAAGCTTCTGAGATGAGAAGTGAAACATTTTCATGGGGGCGGGGGAATGAAGAAATCCAAGTTGCCTTTGCAAAAAACTTTGCCTTTGCAATTGGAAAGAGCAAGAATCAAGATCACGTGAAGGGTTAATACCACTTTATAATGCCTTCGTAAGGCCACACTTGGAATCCTGCATCCAGTTTTGGTCGCCACAATGTAAAAAAGATGTGGAGACTCTAGAAAGAGTGCAGAGAAGAGCAACAAAGAGGATTAGGGGACTGGAGGCTGAAACATATGAGGAACGGTTGCAGGAACTGGGTATGTCTAGTTTAATGAAAAGAAGGACTAGGAGAGACGTAATAGCAGTGTTCCAATGTCTCAGGGGCTGCCCCAAAGAAGAGGGAGTCAAACTATTCTCCAAAGCACCCAAGGGTAGAAGAAGAAGCAATGGGTGGGAACTCATCAAGGAGAGAAGCAAATTAGAACTGAGGAGAAATTTCCTAACAGTTAGAACAGTTAATCAGTGGAACAGAAGTTGCCTTCAGAAGTTGTGAATGCCCCAACACTGGAAGTCTTCAAGAAGATGTTGGATAGCCATTTGTCTGAAATGGTATAGGGCTTCCTGCCTAGGCAGGGGTTGGACTAGACAGCCTCCAAGGTCCCTTCCAACTCTGCTATTGCATTGTATTGAAACTTGCACAAAACAAAATCAAAGGTTTCTCCCTCCCTTCAACCCCCGTCCTCTGTGATCAAGGTGGATCCATCCCTTCGGGTTGTCTCCAGACTAGAAGCTGGAGAAGATGGAGAACCAGCCAAACAGCCCACCTGCTGACTGCCATAAGCTCCATCGCACCTCTGGGAAATTAATGCTCACCTCCCCACCAAGCCTTGCAGCCATCAGCGATCAATCCACCCACCCGCTGAGCCACATCGTCCCAGAATGCCCCAAAAGCAGAAACGGGCGTCGAGCAGAATCACAAGGAGGAGGAGAGGCGTTATCAATAATAACGCAGGGGGTGGGAAGGATTATTTGTAATGGCAATTATGCTCAGCCGTGTTACTCTGGCCCGGCCATTATGCACGGGGTCAGGTTCCCACGGGTGTCGATTCCTCTTGCATTTGACAGCCCAATATTAAGACTTGATGATTTAGCTTATTCCCCCCACCCCCACCCTCACCTTTGTGCTTCTTTGTAAATTCCATTTGGTCGAGAAGCTATAGTTAATTTTTTCATAGAAACCCCTTCGCCATCTCTTGCCTGCAACCATTAGCTTACTGCGCCAGCCACATCTTCCTCCCCATTTTAAGCATGGTGTTCGTGTTTGCGGCTGGTTTTCCCTTTCCTGGTGGGCCGGGCACGGTTCCACCAAGGGAATCTGTATCCTAGGCTTTAATTATCTTGAAATATGAAGAGCCACTGGGCAGCTATGAACAAAAGGAACTTGTTCCCATTGTACCGTTGCTCGGTTTTCACTGGCAGATCCTGCTTTTCTAGCAGCTGTCTGTTTTTTCTAGCTGGCGCAGGAAGGGAGCTGCGATTGCTTTCTTTATTTCCCCGGAGTTTCAAAGTGGCACCGCTGTGTGCCATCAAATGAGGAATGCCAAAGGAATAAGAAAGAGTTTGAGCGGTGATTGAGGGTTGGGAGTGGGCGTTGCGAGCTTGTGAGACACACAGGAGTCTTAGATGTTCAAGGGGAGGAACGAAGAGACATCTCCGCTCTGTAGTCTTCTCTTTTAATTCCTCGCCTTGCTATTCTTGATTCTTTTGGGGGGTGGGGGACAAAGAAACAGAAAAAAAGGGGAGATTGAGACAATAGCTTCATTCTTCCATTGTGGTTTCGAGAAGAAAAACCAATTTCCCAGCACTGGATCTTTTAACTGAAATCCAAGAGGTTGCGGGGAATGCAGGAGTCGCTTTTTAGCTTGATTGTTTTCGCTGGTGTCGCTTCATCATTCATGCCATATTTTCGCCTTCCCCTCTCCGTGGGTTAAGAAGACCGAGGCGCTGATAAATAGGGAAGCGGTGGAAGGAAAGGAAGCCGAGAGCAGAAACAAATGGATGGGTTTTGCATTTGGAGAGATGCACACAACAGAGAGTTTGACCAAGTTTGACAACTGGTTTATAAAGGGTCTGGAGCAGGAGTGGGATTCAGCCGGTTCGCACTGATTGAGGCAAACCGGACATTAATTTTATATCAGGTTTGCCGAACTGGTACTTGCAAGGACTGGCTGGCCCTGCCCACCCTGCCCCGCCGCTCTCAGGAGACTCCATGCAGCCCATTCATCGTGCCAGGTAACTGCAGGGCCTGCGGGAAGACTCTGGGAAGGCAAAAAATGGGCCTCCTGGAAGTCTAGAAATGGGCCCATTCCTGGCTTCCGGAGCCCAGGGAAGGATGTTTTCACCCTCCCAGAGGCTTGAGAAAAGCCTCTTAGAGCCTGGGGGAAGGTAGAAAATAGGTCTACTGCAAGTACCGGAAGTCCAAAAATGGGCCTCTTTTTGGACTTCCAAAACTTTTGTTACTTTTGCATCTGGTTCACTGAACCAGTTGCTACAAGGACTGTTGTGGCCCAGCCGGCTCCGGATGAGCTGCTGATGGACTCGTCTAGTGAGGAGTCCTATGAGTCCCCTCTGGAGGAGAAGGGCGACCTTGAGAAAGCAGAGAGCCCGGCTGGTCATCAGGAGGCACCTGGGTCTTGGAGTAGTGGGGAGGATCAAGGCCAGTTTGTCCCTGATGCTAGATTGAGAAGGGCTGAAAAAAGGAGGCTTCAATTGCATCAGAAGCGAACTCGAAGGAGTTGAATTAGTCTCAGCTGCTTAATGACTGGCCCCTCCCAAGAGGGTTTAAAAGGAAGTCTGTGCTAAAGAAGTTCTTGCAGAGAACAACGTTGGATTTCTAGGTTCGTGTTTATTCGTGTTGATTTTCAGGTTCGTGTTTAGTCGAGTTAAGAAGCTTCGTATCTGTTAAGAGTCATTCAGGCAAGCAGCCAGTCTTGTATTAGTTGGAGAAAGGGGGGCCAGAACAAAGGACCGACTGGCCCTTCCAACACCACCCTGACCCTCCCATGAGTCTCCATGTGGCCCTTTCCTCATGCCAGGTAAGCGCAAGGCCCTCGTGGAGGCTTTGGAAGGGAGAAAAATGGGTCTCCCGTAAGTCCTGAAATGGGTTCATTTCCAGCCTCCTGAGTCCAAGGAGGCCATTTTCACCCTCCCGGAGGCTCAAAAAAAGCCTGTGGAGCCTGTGGAGGGCAAAAAAAAACCCCACCCCCACCATGGCACAGGAGGACAAGTGGGCCATGCCCACCGTGGCCACGCCCACCCAGCAACCAGGCAGAGAACCGGTTGTTAACATTTTCCAATCCCTCCCCTGCTCTGGAGGTTTAAATGAGTAGCGAGATGGACAGGTTTGCCAAAGATCCCAAATTGCTTGCAGGAGTAAAAAAAAAAAAAAATTTTTTTTTTAAAGGATTGCAAAGTACTCCAAAAGCTTCCCTCCAAATTCGGCAGTTGGGCCTCACAAGTACAAATGTCGTTCAGGCTAAGTGAGTTCAAAGGGAATTGAAGCACGTTTGCAATAGGGAACATTTTTCGCCCTTATGGCAGGACTCAGTTCTAGATATAAAGGCATTTGGACAGTTGGTGCTCTCTTTTTTTTTTTTACACCTTTGAGTCATTTTTTTTTTTACATCTGGCAATTGTCTGGATGAGTCCCTGCAGTTTTCTTGGTGAGGTTTTTGAAGCGGTTTCTCGTTGCCTTTTTTCTAGGACTGAGAAAGAAAGGCTGGCCAAAATGTACCCCACCAGCATTCATGCTTAAAGCAGAACTATAACTCACAGTCCCCTGGTGGTTGGCCCACAGTTGGCCCACAGTCACCCACTGGTTTTCATGCCTAAGATTCAATGGTGGGTTCCAGCTCCCGTTGCAACCAGTATGGTACAACAGAACCCGGCATCCTCCACATGAACGTACACAGCGCACGTGCACAAATGCGCAGCGCATGCACGCATCCTACCCTCCAGTGACGCCTTTGTGAGTCTCCACAAGCCTCCAGCTGCTCGGCAGAGTGTCACACAGGCCCTGTATGCACCATGAGCATGCACGGAAGCGCTGAATAGTTTAAAAACAGGTAAGGACGACGGGCAGGCGGGTGGACCTCTGGAGCACCATACCGGAATGGTACCCAGTGCTCTGGGCAGGCACTGGTATGCCCGTACCGGGGTGTACCACCTACAACCCACCACTGCTAAGATGGGACTACAATAGTGGTGGAATTCAATAATTTTCCTTACCGGTTCTGTGGGCATGGCTTGGTGGGCTTGGCATGGTGGTCATGTGACTGGAAGGGTGTGGCTTGGTGGTCAGACTGGGTGGGCATGGCTGCACAACTGACTCACACACAATGTAAAAGCAGCTGGACTTCACACACAGTTTTCCTTGCAACAAGCAGGAACCTCACAGACAATCAGGCACAGCTGAGAATTTTTGTTTTTTTAAAGCATTTTTTACCACCGATTCAAGTGAACCAGCCCAAACCGGTAGCATTTCACTCCTGGACTACAATTTACTACCTCCTGGGGATGGGTCCAAAGTCACCTAGCTAGCGCTATGCGAAGAGAATATCTTCACATATCATTAACCTCAACTGGGAAAATACTCCATCAAAAGAAAGCTCAGCACAAAATGTGGAGATTTTAGCATTAATACCTTGTGGGTGATAGGTTTCTGCTTTAAAATGCTTGGCTACCAGTAGGAAATTTCTGAAAATCCTCCCCAAATGATCTGCAAGGTTCCCATCATTGTAGTTCACTTGTACTGAATAAGTGCAGATAATGAAGGGCCGTTGGATTTGGAGATCAACAATTTTGCGGTTCAATAGGAACTGTGGGGTTGAATAAGACTTCCAACCCAGACCTTGGCTGGCAGCACCTGCCTGCATGCTAAAGTAACTTTCAAGACTTTCTGCCAACTGCCTGGCATTAACCAAGGTTAACCGTAACAAGGGCGGGAATAACTGGTGCATCCCTGCGGCTGCATTACATTTGCAACGTTCGGTTGAAGGAGCTCTTTTGAGGAGCTTGAATAACCTCCGATCTGAAGCTGTCCTCCGCTGCAGGAAGGGGGAGCCAGTTTTGTCTCATTGAGAAGCAGAAAAATGTGGTCTGCAGTCATCTCTGATGTCCCCAGCATGAGCCAAGGTCAGATGAGTTCTCCAGCCATCCAGCTATAAGCGGATACCTTCCAAATGTTGTGAAATATAATTTCCGTCTACCCCAGCAGCAGAATAACAGGGGCAGCAGAGTTGGAAGGGACTCGGAGTTGGAGATCTTCGTGATGGTGAACCTATGGCATGCCATCTCTCTGGGCATGCAAGCCGTCGCCCATTGCGTCGTTCTGGTGCACTGGCCTGCTGGTCTTCACACCCGTGGGAATGCCAGAAACCAAAAAGCAGCCACACAAGCTGTATGTGTGCGCCGGGAAGTGATCTTCCAGTTTCCAGCATGTGCACCAGCCACTTGGTCTTCTGATTAATGGTGCACATGCATGCGTGAAGACCAGCTGGCCAGTGTGCATGCGCATGCCAGAAACCAGAAAATAATCTCCCCAGCATGCACATGCTCTTCCAATTCCCGGCATGTGTGCGCGTACACTCCCGTTTTGGCACACTGTTCTAGGCCAACCTCCTGCTCAAGCAGGAGACTCTACCATTTCAGATGGAAGACTGTCCAATTTCTTCTTGAAACCCCCTAGTGATGGAGCACCTTCTGACGGCAAACTGTTCCACTGATTAAATTGTTCCCAACATTAGGAAGTTTCTCCTCCATTCTAGGTTGGATCTCTCCTTGATTCATTTCCATCCATTGTTTCTTGTTCTACCCTCAAGTATGTTGAAGAATAAGTCCCCTGGTTCGCTGTGGCAGCTCCTCAGATAATGAAAGACTGGCATTGTATCATCCCTACTCCTTCTCTTCATTAGACTAGACATACTAAATTCCTGCAACCGTTCTTCATATGTTTTACTGCAGGGGTCTCCAACCTTTGCAACTTTAAGTCTGAAGGACTTCAGTTCCCAGAATTCTGGGTGCTGAAGTCCTTCAGACTTAAAGTTGCAAAGGTTGGAAACCCCTGTTTTAGTGTCTAGTCCTGTGATGCCGAACCTATGGCACATGTGCCAGAGGTGGCATGCAGAGCCCTCTCTGTGTGCATGCATGCCATCACCAGCTACTCTTCTGGTTTCCAGCACACATGTCAGCTGGTCTTCACAGGTGCTGGAGTGCTGGAAAACAGCCCCAAAAATGGCCAAAAAACAGTTTTGGGGGCCTTTTTCCAGGCTGTTTTTAGGCTGTTTTGGGGGCCATTTGTGTGAAAAATGCCCTGAAAATAACTTGAAATCAGGCATGCATGCACCAGCCAGCTGGTCTTTGGGTTCTGGTACTCCGATGTGCGCACATGCACACATGTTCCAGTTTGAGCCCTCGGTGCCGAAAATATTTGCCATCACTGCTCTGGTCCCCTAATCATCTGTGTTGCTGTTCTCTGCACTCTTATTACAGTCTCAACATTTTTATATCATGGCGACCAAACCTGGATGCAATGGCTGGGGTGACGAAAGTAGACTTTCAATGACAATAGCACTCTCTAAGCCAGGGGTCTCCAACCTTTGCAACTTTAAGTCTGAAGGACTTCAGCTCCCAGAATTCTCCAGCCAGCTTTGCTTTGAATCGCCTTTAAGTCAGGGGTCTCCAACCTTTGCTACCTTAAGTCTGAAGGACTTCAGCTTTGCTGGCTGGAGAATTCTGGGAGCTGAAGTCCTTCAGACTTAAAGTTGCAAAAGTTGGAGACCCCTGCTCTAAGCAGTTTACAGAGTCAGCATGTTGCCTCAACAATGTGGGTTCTTGTTTTCCTAGAAGAATGGAAGGCTGAGTCAACCTTGAGCCCCTCAGGATGCAATAGCACCTTGGGGTGTCCCAAGAGAGGTTGAGAGGCAGTGGTGGATCGCAGGCAGCATGCCCCAGTATAGGCGTACCGGTGCCTGCCGGGAGCACTGGGTACCATTCCGGTAGAGTGCTCCAGAGGGCCACCCACCCACCCACCCGCCCTCCTTACCTGTATTTGAGCTCTTTGGTGCTTCCACATGCGGAGTGTACAGCACCTGCGCGATGCTCCACCGAGCAGCTGGAGCATCGTGGAGTGTCGCAGGAGGTAAGGATGTATGCGTGCGCTGCGTGCATTCATGTGGTGGATGCTGGGCTCTGTTCCACCATACCGGTGCAATGGGATCTGGAACCCACCACTGTCGAGAGGTCAGCCCCAAGTACCGTGCAAGATACATGGAGGCAGGGTTTCATTCATGAATTGTGGCCATCGCCTTGATGGTTTTTGCTGCCTGCAAAACTCCTTCTATTCCTGCAAGACTCACTAGAACCAACGTGTGGGCCTGCAAAATGTTCGGAATTGGCAATTGCTGTTTTGAGTTTGCAACAAGCTGTTTGAAACCTTCCAGAAGTGTTTGAAAGCAAAGCATCTGTTCTGAACTGGAAAGCAAGCTGTCTCAAGTTTGAAACGTTTCCAGGAGAGCTGGGAAAACTCATTTCGAATTCAGATCAGCAGTTTTGAACAGAGGATGAAGAAGTGCGGCATATTTTATGTTTGAAGCAGTTTGCATATCCATAACATTTCTTGCAAGACCCTGCAGGAGCATTAATGAGACAGGGGAAGGGCGGGGACAATCCAAAGCACTCATCACAGAGTCCTCCATACAAGCGGGGGGGAAATGCTACCAATTTGGACCAGTTCACATGAACCAGGAGTAAAAATGCTACCAATTTGCCCGAACTGGTAGTAAAATAATATGCTACCGGTTCAGGTGAACCAGTTTTTCCGACAATCACAATGTATATTTTTTATCAAAAAAAAAAAAGGGCATGCATAACCTTTAGGAGGCTTGTATAGGGTTCCTGGGGATTGGTGGGGGGACACACAAACAAAACAATGGCCCGTTTTTCACTCATTTTTGCTCTCCCTAGCTCCCAGGAGCAGTCTGGAAGCCTCCTAAAGCAGGGGTCCCCAACCCCCGGGCCGCGGACCGGTGCCGGTCCGTGGCTTGGTAGGAACCGGGCCGCAGGGCTGGAGAGGAGGAGGAGGGAGGAGGGGGCAGCCCCCTGGGAGAGAGAGAAAGAAAGAGAGAGAGAGAAAGAGAAAGAAAGACAGACAGAAAGAGAGAGAGAAAGAAAAAGAGACAGAAAGAGAGAAAGAGAAAGAAAGAGAGAAAGAAAGAGAGAGAGAGAAAGAGGGAAAGAATGAAAGAGAAAGAGAAATAAAGAGAGAGAAATAAAGAGAAAGAGGGAAAGAAAGAGAAAGAAAGAAAGAAAGAAAGAAAGAAAGAAAGAAAGAAAGAAAGAAAGAAAGAAAGAAAGAAAGAAAGAAAGAAACTTATGACCACAATTGAGCCCAAAAGTTTGGTTGTTAACCAAGACCATTGTTAAGTGAGTTTCACATTTTCCAAGTTGGCCACGCCCACCCAGTCACATGACTGCTGAGCCACTCAGCCGGTCCGCAAAACTTTCTTTAAAATGAAACCGGTCCCTGGTGCAAAAAAGGTTGGGGACCCCTGTCCTAAAGGCTCTGCATGGCCATTTTTGCAAAGAAGGTGGGGTTTCATTAGGACAAAAATGCTGTATTAGGTGTATAAGACGCACCGAGATTTTCACCCTCTTTTTTGAGGGGAAAAGGTGCGTCTTATACTCTGAAAAATACGATAATCTAAATCATGTGGCACAGCAGATCCCCCATCTTTGCTGTTCACTTACCTTTGTAGGTGTGCTTGGTAGCTGGCTCTCCCCCACCCACCTGGACATCATCACAGCCATTTTTGACACTCTGTTCATGCACGAAATGTCTGTGCGCGCTCACGTTGCTACCAAACCAGTAACAAAGGTAAGTTGATTTCACCCCTGCATACAAGGTCTACCCCTTATGTACTTGTACATGTGATCACAATACAATTGTGAAGAGGTGAAGCTTGAATTGGGACCTAAAAACCCATCTTTCTTCATTTCAGCAACATCGTAGTTGGAGATGCTATTCCAGCCATTATGTAGGGGATCTGTGCCATAATGCTGCCAAGCAAAGGCCCCCAGCATCCTTGTCATTGGTTCGTTATGTGAATGTGATGGAATGTGGTCAGGATTCCGAGGAGGGAGGGATTGTATCCCTGGAAAAACAAGAGACAACTCAGTTCAGATAGTTTGTGGGAGAGAAAGAGGGTGAAGATGGCTCCTACCTAATAATATTCTGAATCTGTGCTTCATGGGAATTGTAATTTTCTTTAGTTTGGCAAGATTTATGTCAGTCTCCTAAAAATCCAAGAAAGAGTTATTTCTAAGCACTTACCTTTATTGTTCCTCACCTATAGACAGAATCTTGCCAAACTAAACTCTCCGTGTTGACATTCCACGCATACTGTCGGCGGAGCTGGAGGTCAGATTACAGTAGCTGGTTTGTGATAGGTGTATCTATTGGGTAACATGATTTATGACACAGACTGAGGGGAGGAAAGGAACAGGGGTAAAGTTCAGAAGCAGATAAACAGAGCAAAGAAATGGCTGCCTGTCAAATTTCCAAACGATGCTGTAATTGATTCATAATAATCAAGCCGATGTTTTAATACAAAAACCAGTGATTTATTAACAGCGTCATTAGGCAAGATTTATTTGCAGCCATTTCTTTGATCTGTTTATCTGCTTCTGAATTTTACCCCTGTTCCTTTCCTCCCCTCAGTCTGCGTCATAAATCACGTTACCCAATAGATACACCCATCTCAAACCAGCCACTGTAATCTGAGATCCGGCTCCGCTGACAGTATGCATGGAATGTCAACACGGAGAGTTGACAAACAGACTACCAATCAGAATCTACTATGATTGGTAAGGACTCTGGGCTAGCCTGATTCTCACAGCATGCTGACTCAGAAATTACAATTCCAGTGTTGTAACTTCAAACAGTCACTAAATGAATGATTGTAAGTCAAGCGCTACCCATATGGGACTTCTTTTCTTGCTTAGCAGATTCTCTAATGAATACATTTATCTAAGGAGAAGCTACCCTTGAAATGTGCACCTTATCTCAGTTACCTGACTAATCTATCTTCATTGAATGAAGAGCAAGAAGGCCAACAAGATCTTAAAATGAAACATGGTTTCACAATCTCAATAAAAGCATAAATACTCCCATAAAATGTCCTAATATTACGTTCTATGAAATATTCTAACCCCAGGACATTTCACGGGGCAAAGAAGCCAATCCTCTAAGCCTCAGCCATAGACTGCCTCTCAATGCCACTCCATTCTTTTGCTTCTTCCTAATTTGTGGCCTGAGAATTTAGAAATTGTAGGCGTCTTCCCAGATGAGTTAATGGAAAGTCTTCCAGGAGGAAATCAAAGCACCTTCGACCCATCCATAAATGTTAACTCCTCCTGACTTGGCAACCTGAATTTTTAGAAGTCTTCTCTCAACCCTGAGAGGGGAATGAATTTTTCATGGGCTTTTCAAATATTGATGCCTTTTTGCTGGCGCTCTAAGTCAAAACTGAATAGCTTTGTTGCATCTGTGACATTTGGGGGTGCTGTGTCTTTCCTAGCCTCAATCCCAGATGAGTTAAGTGAAATCCATCACAGCAGGGTAACCTTCTTTGATTCAGATTTTGCTGGAAATCTAACGCAGGGTTTCTCAACGTTGGCGACTTTAACCTGTGTGGAAGAGACCAATTGTTTTCTTTGTTTGCAACCTTACCAGTGGTGGGATCCCGTCAATTTGACAATTGGTTTGGTGATTGCATGCTTTGGATGTGTGCATACGCGCTACATTTTCAAGATTCAGCTCCTGGAATTCTCAGAAACAGTTTCCAGGAACCGAAAGCATAAATTATAAACTTGGGCGTTTCATCGCATAAGTCACGATTACAAAGTGAATTTCACATTTAGCAATTGTTTGAAATGTGTGGTTTCCTGAAAGATGGCAGTGGGGTTTGCCAGTTTCTTTTAACCTGTTAAGGAAATGTTTGTGTAAAAATGAATGGATTTATGAAGAAGTGCAGGTAAGTGCCTTTTGCGAGGGGAAAGTGTCTGCAAAAATTAGAATATTAGGCAAAAATTACAAAGCAGGAATCTTGTGGACAGAGAAACCTGTAGTGAAATGCATGCGTTTATAACCATTAAGCTCAATGAGCCAAATTGGACTGTTTTGCAAATTTTGACGTATTTGCTCCTTGCTAGCTCAAGATAGTGACTTAGAAACAGAATAGAATAGAGCTGGAAGGGACTTTGGGGGTCTTCTAATCCAACCCCCTGGGTCCAGTTTACATGGTTACTTTGACTTCAGACCCACAAGAGGCCCATTAGAGCAAGGGTGTCAAACTCGTGTCATTACATCATTGTCAAGTAACGTATCATGACTTTTTCCTCTTTGCTAAACTGGGGGTGGGCGTGGCCAGCATGTGATGCATTATTATAAGGGTCCTACACAAGTCCTTGAGTGGGTATAAGAATTGGGTATTTGTAAATATGGTTTATTGGGTTAGGGACTTTTTGTCTTCACTGTAAGTTGTCTTGTGTTTGGGGGGGGGGGTGCACTGAGGGAGTTCAACCGATCTCATTGTGCATATGTTGTGCACTGACAGATAAAGTATTATCATTATTAATTCTGTTAGCAGAAACCAAACAGCAATGAAAAATTGACTTAGGCCTGGTCCTCACACTTACGACTGTTGCAGGTTGACCTTGATTTATGACCATAATGGGGCTGAGAATTTCTGTTGCTAGGGAAGGCACTTGTTAAATGAGTTGTGCCCAATTTTAAGGCTCTTTTGTGATGGTTAATAACCAAACAGCCTCCGTCATTAGGTGGATCACTTGGTTGTTGAGTGAATCCAGCCTCCCCAGTATTTGGTTTGCCCAAAGCTGGCACGGAAGGTCACTAATGGCGATCACATGACTCTGGGATGCTGCAAGCATCATAAACACATGCCAGTTGCCAGAATTTTGATCATGGGGATGCTGCAACAATCATAAGTGTGAGGACCAGTCGTAAGTTAATTTTTCAGTGCCAGTATAACTTTGAAGATTCACATAATGGTTGTAAGTCTAGAATTACCTGTTGTTGTTATTGTTGTTAGTTGCGAAGTCATGTCCGACCCATTGTGACCGCATGGACCACGTTCCTCCAGGCCTTCTTGTCCTCTACATCCTCTGGAGTCCATTTAAGCTCACGCCGACTGCTTTGGTGACTCCTCATTCTCTGCCATCCCCTTCTTCTTCTTTTGCCCTCCGTCTTTCCCAGCATGAGGCTCTTCTTCAGGGAGTCCTTCCTTCTCATTAGGTGGCCAAAATATTTGAGTTTCCTCTTCAGGATCTGGCCTTCTAAAGAGCAGTCAGGGTTGATCTCCTCTAGGACTGATGGGCTGGATGGCCTTGCAGTCCAAGGGACTCGCAGGAGTCTCCTCCAGCACCAGAGTTCAAAGGCCTCCATTCTTTGGCGCTCAACCTTCCTTATGGTCCAACCTTCACAGCCATCCATTGCAACCGGGAAAACCAGAGCCTTGAGGATACACACTTTTGTTGGCAGGGTGATGTCTCTGCTTTTTAGTATGCTATCTAGATTTGCCATAGCTTTCCTCCCCAGGAGCAAGGGTCTTTTAATTTCTTGGCTGTAGTCCCCATCTGCGGTGATCTTGGAGCCCAGGAAAATAAAATCTGTCACTTCCTCCATTTCTTCCCCACCTATTTGCCAGGAACTGAGAGAACCGGATACCATGATCTTAGTTTGAGTTTCAAGCCGAATTCTGCCCTCTCCTCCTTCACCCGCATCAAGAGGCTCTTTAGTTCCTCTTCACGGATTACCTGTAGACTGCTCAACGCTGCAGGAATATCCGTATATCTTATTTCTCAGAAATCCTTGGAGGGCAACGTCTTTATGAGAAAAATTGCAAGGCTCCTGCACTCTTGTGTTTCCAGGTTTGACTGTTTATTCCCTCTAATTTGCTTGCACAAAGGCTGGCTCACTGCATAATGACAGGCTTGGTTAACTGTTGTGACTTTTTAATTTTCTTTTTAAAAAAATAAAAAGAAAAAAGAAGGAAAGAAAAGAAAAAAAGAAAGGAAAAGAAATCATGAAATGCCTGGAACGCTTGCGATATTTAAAGTTGTTCCATTTAGAGAGGGCGGGCAGAGCGCGCCCTGTTATTTATGGGCTGCCAAATGACAGATCGTTCCACCGCCACTTAGCTCGGGCTCAAATTATGAATGCAGAAGGCGATGCAATGTAACGTTTGGTATTTATATTGTAATTTAAGGATGCTTTTAGAGCCAAACACCCTTGACTTAGGGTGGGGAGACGGGAGGAAGTGCGGCGAGAAAACTCGGGGACGTTTAAGAGCTGCAAACGGTGGAAATAAATCAGATAAATTCTCCATTTCGGGGGGAGGGGGGGAGAAGGGGGTGTCGTTGGGCAAACTAGATGCCGTAAGCCTGGCTTTTAGTGATTCTCATCAAGGGCCCTAATGAGTCTCTTCCAACATTCCCCCCCCTCCTCTCCCCTTTCCAATCCCATCAGGCAGATTTTGTATCTACAGGGAGTCCTCGACTTCAGGAGTGGGCTTCAAAAATTTTAGCAAGGGGTTCTATGCCCAGTTGGTGGGTGGGCGTGGACTAGTCAGTTCCCTGCACCACAACGGGGGTGAGATTTGCCCTCCCGGGGTTCCAGAGGCTTTCCTTGAGCTTCCGGGAGATTGAAAATGGTTCTGGAGGCCCTATGGGGGCCAGAAACAGGCCCATTTCTGGCCTTGCCAAACTTCCGGTAGGCCTGTTTTTCACCCTCCTGGAGCCTTCATGCGTGCCCTGCACTTACTTGCATCCAAAACAGGCCACATGAGGCCTCCTGGGAGGGAAGGGGTGGGCGAGGCCAGCCAGAAGTGGAATTTGGAGGTTCTCCGAACTGCACAGAATCTTAGCTAGAGGTTCTGAACCCCTACGAACCTCCAGCAGCCCAGCCCTGCTCGACTTATGACTACCATTGGAATCAGAATTTCCACAGCTAAGCAAGACGACTGTTAAGTGGATTGCACCCAAGGCGAATTGCTGCCTTTTTTTTTTTTGCCATGGTTGTTAATCAAATCCCTGTGGTTGTTAAGGATATCACACCATCGTTAAGTTAATCCAGCTTCCCCGCTGATTTTGCTTGTCGGAAACTAGCTGGGAAGTTCCAAAATGATGATCAGATGACCCTGGAACACTGCAAGCGTCATACATGCATGCCACTTTGCAAATGCTGATCATGAGATCATTATTGCTGTAACCATTGTAAGTGTGAGGACCGGTTGTAAGTCAGTGCCATTGTAACTTCAAACGGTTACTAAGCAAGTGGTTGTAAGTCAAGGGCCGCCTGGACATCAGTGTTTCTCAAACTTAGCAACGTTAAGAAAGTGTCCTCACATATTGTATCACAGTGTGGTATGCTGGTTTAACAGTTGCGGAGAGGAAGGCACTACAGAGAGTGATCAATTCGGCACAAGAAACCATCGGTTGCCCTCTGACATCACTGGATAAAATCGCCAGATCTCACTGCGTTAGCAGAATAAGGAAGATTCTCATAGATGATTCACACCCTGGTCAGTGTCTCTTTGCACTTCTGCCATCAGGCAGAAGATATCAAAGTATAGCCAGCCAAACAAACGAGTTTAAAGATAATTTCTATCCTTGGGCTGTGAGACTTTTAAATTCAACCGCAATCACTCCATGCACGTGCTAGTTTTTTCTTTTTTCTTTTCTCTTTTTTTTGTTTCTGTTATAATTTTGCACCAGTGAAGTTAAAACCAATTTCATTGTAATTTTAGTACAATGACAATAAAGATTATTATTATTATTATTAAGACGTTAACTCCCAGGAAGTCATATTGTTGACCACAATAGTGTGGCCAAAGCACCTGTTTTGATGAGTATTGTATACCATATAAGTAGAGGTGGTATTCAGCCGGTTCGGACCAGTTTGCCCAAATTAGTAATGCCGAACTGCAGGTGGGCCACCTGCCTCAGCTCTAAAATGTCCTATATAGCCTCATTTTTGACACTGCAAACATAACATATGTGCATGCCATGCATGCAAGCAAAGCGCATGTGCTAAGGCACACACACGCCACAAGTGTGCGTGCTCACAGTTGGGAACCGGTGGTAAACCTAAGTGAATCCGACTCCTGCATAGAAGCCACAAGACACCATATCATCCTAGCTATTTTGGACTACAGCCCATCCATCCTATTCCCAGTCTACCCTGCAACCATCAGATTCTCTAGAAATCTTCCTCCTGTCCCGATCCTGTCCAACTCCTAAATTTTCTGAAGAACCAAGAGCTTGCTTCAAATGTTTTCTCAGATGCCAGTGCAGAAAAGCATTTTCTCAGAAGGGATAGTCCAATGTCTATCAGAAGGGAAGTGTGCCAGCACCCAGTTATAGCCTGCCTTAAAATGTCCAATTATTTTTAAATGGCCTGCTTCATAGCCGCTAACGCTACATTCATCGACTGGAAAAATAATGCTATTAGTTCAAGTAAACACATTCATCAGCTTCAACGTTCAAAATGCTTTGAATTCTACAGGTGTATGCAATGCGTGGAGCTGTTTTGTGAGTGTTTCTCAACCTTTAACCTTGGCAGGATTGAGGGAGTAGAAATCCCCCCTGACTTAAAGCTGCTAAGGTTGAGAAATATTCTCAACTCATAAGAAATCCTTTAGTGACTGTTCAATGTTACGACGGACCTGGAAAAAAAGGTCATTATGACCCAGGTTGGTGGTATGTATGGTGCTGGAGAAGACTCCAGGGAGATCCTGGCTGATCTTTAGAAGGCCAGATCCTGAAAATGAAACTCAAATACTTTGGCCACCTAATGAGAAGGAAGGACTCCCTGGAGAAGAGCCTCATGCATGGAAAAACTGAATTGAATTGAATACTGTGGTTTGCAGCATCCTGTACACACATCAGAGGTGATATTCAGCAGGTTCTGACCAGTTCTGGAGAACCAGTAGTAGAAATTTTGAGTAGTTCAGAGAACCAGTAAATACCATTTCTGACTGCCCCCCTCCAACTATCCTCTGCCTCCTAGTTCCCAGCTGATCAGGAGGGAATGGGGATTTTGCAATATCCTTCCCCTGCCATGCCCACCAAGCCACACCCACAGAACTAGTAGTACAAACATTTGAATCCCACCACTGACACACATGACTTCCAACTTAAGGCATCGTTGCTGGAAACCAGTATTTACTTCTAAAAGTCGCCCTTAGCAAACAAGGGGTTCACTTACAGTAACGATTGTGGTGATCCCTTAATGACTGTGGCAAGAAAAAAGTCATAAAATCAGTGGAGACTGGCTTAACCACCATCACAACTGATGACCAAAACTGTCGTAAGTCGAGAACTGCCTGTATGTGATTGTTTGCTCCTGGATTTTGGATGCATAACAACAAATCCCTCAGCTTTACTTCATGACCTGTAAACCAAGGATGAAGCTTCCAGGATCTTCCTGCATAGTTCAGACTGTTGTGATGGTGTCAATGGTTTCTCTCCACCTATCTCAGAACCCAGTTGTTATCCTCTTCCAGTTGTGCTGTCCTTGGGGAAGGCTGGGGAAGAGTAGATTAGTTAGATAAGACTCAAAGCATATAAATCAGGGGTGTCCAAACTTGGGAACTTTAAGACTTGTGGACTTCCCCTCCCAGAATTCCCCAGCCAGCATGCAACAAGTCTTAAAGTTCCCAAGTTTGGACACCCCTGATGTAAATGCAAGTATATTAATAGGTACCACTTTGATGGGAAGGTAACAGAGCTCCTTACGCCTTGACCAGAAAATGAGCTAGTTCACACTCCTGTCTAAGCCATGGCTGGTTTAATTATAGTATTCCGAATAAGGTCACCGTCAGTTGGAGCCACATAGTAAACTTATATAAACTGCTTTTTTACAAACTGCTATGACTTGAATTCAGATAACACTGTCAACTCAGATCAAACCAACTACAAGATGATGCATGAGGGAGGGAGGGAGGGAGGGAGGGAGGGAGGGAGGGAGGGAGGGAGGGAGGGAGGGAGGGAGGGAGGGAGGGACATCCAACTGAAATGTGATTGAATCAAAATATCACTTTGCGGTTTAAAAATGTAACTCTTGCCTTGTAGAGATGTTCATCAAGGATAAAAGCAGTAGCAATAGCACTTAGACTTATATACCACTTCACAGTGCTTTTACAGCCCTCTCTAAGCAGTTTACAGAGTCAGCCTCTTGCCCCCAACCATCTGGGTCCTCATTTTAACCACCTCAGAAGGAGGGAAGGCTGAGTCAACCTTGAGCTGGTCAGGATCGAACTCTTGGCAGTGAGCAGAGTTAGCCTGAAATACTGCATTCTAAACGCAGGCAGGCATGGAGGGAGGGAGGAAAATAGCAATAGCACATATACTTATATACCGCTTCACAGTGCTTTTACAGCTCTCTTTAAGCAGTTTACAGAGTCAGCCTATTGGCCCCCAACAATCTGGGTCCTCATTTTACCCACCTTGGAAGGATGGAAGGCTGAATCAACCTTGAGCTGGTCAGGATAGAACTCCTGACAGTGAACAGAGTTAGCCTGAAATACTGCATTCTAATCGCGAGGAGGGAGGGAGGGAGGGAGGAAGATAGCGATAGCACTTGGACTTATATACCACTTCACAGTGCTTTACAGCCCTCTTTAAGCAGTTAATAATCCCCCAATAATCTGGGTCCTCAATTTACCCACCTTGGAAGGATGGGAGTCTAAGTCAGCCTTGAGATAGTGAGAAACAAATTGCGGGCAATGGGGCAGAATTAGCCTGCAATACTACACTCTGACCACTATGTTACCACGATTCGTTGGACAATGCAAGCTCCCTCAGCCAAGAAATGCAGAGAAGCCCCCTAGAATTGGACATGACTTGACAGAGAAACTTTAATCTATGGTCACTGCTGGATCACAAAGGGAAAGAAGAGGAAGTAAACATGTTTGCCTTGTCATGAGTTCTTTTAATAAAGGAGCAAGATACATCAAAAGGTCATCATTCATCTATTGGACATCATTAAGAAATCCATATTCACAAAGGGAAAGAAGAGGAAGTAAACATGTTTGTTTCAAGGGATTTCTTTTTCGTGGTTTGCTGGTCAATATCCAAAATAAAATCACTGATGGGTGGACTGGCCTCTTAAAGGCGCATCCCAACCACCAAAAAATTTTTTGAATCCCACCACTGAGTCATATCATCTTTCAACCTCTAATCTTTCCATCTAATTATTATTTAGAGATTGGCATTCTCAATGGCCACCCATTCCCCGTGAAATAGTTGGCATTCTGAAATCTTCTTTTCCTTTAGGACAGGGGTCTCCAACCTTTGCAACTTTAAGTCTGAAGGACTTCAGCTCCCAGAATTCTCCAGCCAGATTTGGCTGGGAGAATTCTGGAGCTTTGCTGGCTGGAGAAGTCTGGGAGCTGAAGTCCTTCAGACTTAAAGTTGCAAAGGTTGGGGACCCCTGCTTTAGGAGACAGGGCAAACCTTCCTTGGTGTCCGAGGCATGGATTTTATAGAAGACAACCGCAACTTTTTTTCCCCCAAAGGTTTGAATGCTCTTAATACCTCTGGACTTTCCAGATGTTTTTCATCTTCTGTTGGCAGCTGGGGGCATGCAATTAATTGTAACCAATCAATCCATCAACCTTAGATTTATCTATTAATGCTACTCCCTGGTGCCTTGTTACATCAAGGCTGACATTGCCAGGGGTCAACCGTTGCAAACAGGGGCAAAACAAAATCTTCGGCTACACATTTTTCATCTGGTGACTCTTGACATTGCAAACTTTTCTGGCATGTTAACTGAAAGTTGGATGGTCTCCAAAGCTGGGGATGCTCTCAAGCCAGAACCCCCACCCAACTCGCTCTCAAAAAATTGGCCTCTCCAAAAATATTCTTTTAGGTACTTACATTGGTTATTCATGGAAGTTTCGGATAGAAGTTGACCACTATCTGCACTTCACTGCCTTTGCCAATATTTCATTTTGATATTTGGCACCAGCTGCCGTGCAGTGATATTTAAAGCTGGACAAGATGTGAAGGCTCCTATTTGATATTTCCCAAAACTACAAGAACAACAAAAATACGGACAAGATAAAGGGTCTGAATGCTAAAGTTTAAAAAAATTCACATTCAGGACATGGAACTTAATGTAAAATTCACTGGTTCTTATCTGCAATCTGATGGGCAAAATAGTTTAGGATAGTCCATCTCTAGCACAGATCACTGCTATTACTGGAAGGAGAATAGTGTATTTAACCCTTGCCAGGTCAGGGGACAGAAGAGGGGGGAGGTTCCCCTGAGATTCTCTTTTCATCAGGCAAATTATGCTTATCATTGTGGAACCATGACCCATGGCATGCCAAGCCCATTGACTGAGGGTCTAGGAATGAAAGGTCTCCTCCTTTGATGGTGGAATGGAACGGAACAGAATAGAATGAGGAAGGAATGAACAATAGAATAGAATAGGGAAGAGGGAAGAGAAGAGGAGAGGAGAGGAGAGGAGAGGAGAGGAGAAGAGAAGAGAAGAGAATATAGAGTAGAGTAGAGTAGAATAGGAAAGAGAAGAGAATATAGAGTAGAGTAGAGTAGAGTAGAATAGAATAGAGAATAGGGAAGAGAAGAGAAGATAGAGTAGAATAGAATAGAGAAGAGAAGAGAAGAGAAGAGAAGAGAATGTAGAGTAGAGTAGGGTAAAGTAGAGTAGAGTAGAGTAGAGTAGAGTAGAATAGGGAAGAGAAGAGAAGAGAAGAGTAGAATAGAGAATAGGGAAGAGAAGAGAAGAGAAAATAGAATAGAATAGAATAGAATAGAATAGAGAGTAGAGTAGAGTAGAGTAGAGTAGAGTAGAGTAGAGTAGAGTAGAGTAGAGTAGAGTAGAGTAGAGTAGAGTAGAGTAGAGTAGAGTAGAGTAGAATAGGGAAGACAGGACAGGACAGGACAGGACCTTGGAAAAGTGCAGAGAAGAGCAACTAAGATGATCAAAGGCCTGGAGACTAAAACATACGAAGAACAGGTGCAGGATTTGGGTTTGGCTCATCTAGAGAAAAGAAGGACTGGGGGACTGACAGGATAGCAGTATTCCAATATTTGAGGGGCTGCTACAACAAAGAAGGGGGTCAACCTGTTTTCCAAAGCACCAGAAGGCAAGACAAGAAAATATGGATGGAAACTAATCAAGGGAGAGAAGCAACCTAGAATTAAGGAGAAACTTCCTAACAGTGAGGACAAGGAACCAGTGGAAGAGCTTGCCTTCAGAAGGTGTGGGTGCTCCAACACTGGAGACTTTTAAGAAGAGACTGGACAGCCACTTGTCTGAAATAGTATAGAGCAGTGGTGGCGAACCGTTTTCATATGGCGTGCCAACATTTTGTGTGTGTGTGTGCTATTGCTTGCATGTGCCCACACAATCTACCCGCTTTCCTGGGCATGTGACACACACACACACACACATGCACACATGTGCATGAACCCCTCCCAAGGCTCCAGAGGCTTTCCTGAAGTCTGGGGAGGGTGAAAACATCCCCCCGGAAGCCCTGTGGACACCGGAAACAGTTCGTTTCCAAACTTACGGTTGGCCCGTTGGAGCTGTTTTTCAACCTCCCCAGCCTCCGGAGGCTTTCCTGAACAAGGGGAGGGTGACGGCCCAACCAGAAGTTTACGAATGAACGTCCAGTTGGCCCATTTGGGTCATTTTTCACCCTCCCCAGCCTCCGGAGGCTTTCCTGAAGCCTGGGGAGGGCAACAAATCAGCTGGCCAGCGCACACATGCACACCGGAGCTGACAGCTAGCATGCCACCAAATATGGCTCTGTGTGCCATCTGTGGCATGCATGTCATAGATTCGCCCTGATGGGTATAGGGTCTCCTTGAGCAGGAGCTTGGACTGGAAGACACCTCCCCCAGGTCCCACCCCACCCTCTTCTATTCTATATAATGCTTTGGGGGGTAGGATCCCGCTCATTTCCTGTCCGGTTGGGCAAATCCTCCTAATCTAATTCCAAAGTCTAGGGTTGCGCTGTCAAATCTGCTAACAAGGTGTCCTCTCCAGTGAGCAAACAGAACAAACAGAGGAGAAGGGCAAAGGAAAGGCATGGCTTGATTGTCCGGAAGAACAGAGACATCCTGCTTCTCTCATTTGTTTTGCCTGCTGTTTCATCTGGAACCAAGCTAGTCAAGAGAGGCAGGAGTGATTAACGCCTCCAGGTAGCAGCGCGTGAGCTCTTGTCCCCTCTTGGGTCTTCCTCCAGCGCTCGCCACCTGGTTCCCTTTACTGCTAAATTCAGCATCGGGACGGCTCCATCCTTCACTCCCGAGTCTTCTTCCAGGACAGGCGGTTGGCCCTTGGGTGGGGTGCAGTGGTGGGTTACGACCAGCGCGCCCCGATATAGGCGTACCGGTGCCTGCTGGGAGCACCAGCTACCATTCCAGGACGGTGCTCTGGAGGGCCCATCCGCCCGCCCGCTCTCCTTACCGGTATTTGAGCCAATTGGGGCATTCGCGCAAGTGCATGGAGTGTACAGCACCTGCGCAACGCTCCGTCAAGCAGCTGGAGTGTCGCGGGCAGTAAGTACACATGTGCATGATGTGCACATGCTGTGCATGTCCACATGGTGGACGCCGGGCCCCATTGCAGCATACCGGTTGCAACGGGGTCCGCAACCCACCACTGGTGGGGTTTTGATGACAGGATATCCTTCTCCAATGGGTGCAGTGGTGGGTTTCTGCAGGCTCGCACCTACTCGCGAGAGCCGGTTGGTGAAATTTAGAGAACTGGTGAGAGGGGGTTCCACTGGCGTACCTGGAAGTAAATCTGGCCCGCCGCTGCCAGTGACCCAATGGGAAGGAAAGGAAAGGAAAGGAAGGAAGAAAGGAAAGAAAGAAAGAAAGAAAGAAAGAAAGAAAGAAAGAAGGAAGGAAGGAAGGAAGGAAGGAAGGAAGGAAGGAAGGAAGGAAGGAAGGAAAGAAAGAGAAAGAAAGAAAGAAAGAAAGAAAGAAAGAAAGAAAGAAAGAAAGAAAGAAAGAAAGAAAGAAAGAAAGAAAGAAAGAAAGAATTTATCATCACAATGGGGTCCAAAATTTTGGCTGCTAAGCAAGAGTGTTGTAAAATGAGTTTCACCACATTTTAAAAGGTGGCCACTCCCACCCTGTCACATGACTACCAAGCCACGCCCACAAAATAGGCCACACCTACAGAGTAGGTTCTAAAAAATTTGAAACCCACCACTGAATGGGTGGGCTGCTCCTTATGCCCTTTTGGGAGTTCTTCGGTCCCCAGCCGGGTGTTTGCTCACCTTTTTCAGCAAAGAGAAGCACGAACCCCGTTTCTTTGACGAGGCCACTTGTTTGGCAACTGGAAGCTGACCGCTGCCGCCGTTGGTTTCTTTCCGGTTTGTAAGGCTGTCGCTTTCTATTTATGAATAATTGGAGGGTGATTTGCGTCTTGCAAAAGCCGAAAGGTATGAAGCCATAATAAATCTCCTTTGAGAATGGAATGACCTTGTGCCTTTCCTCCTAGACAGGGAGTCATTTCCTGCCTCTACCCTCTCCTTAACTTTCTTTCCCCACCATCACCAATTTGGTCTTTCTTTTCCTTCTTTTTTTTCCCATTCATTTGCTCGCTCTTGCATTTTTTATGACTGGCTAGAAATCAACCCATCCCATTTTTCCCCCCAAGGCAGGGGTCTTGCAAAGTCGGCTCTTTTAAGACTGGTGGACTTCAACTCCCAGAATTCCCCAGCCAGCTATGCTGGCTGGGAAACTCTGGGAGTTGAAGTCCACCAGTCTTAAAAGGGCCGACTTTGCAGACCCCTGCCCCAAGGCAAAACCAAAGCGATAAAACCCACTAATTTGGACTGTGGCTTAAAAGCAATGTCATTTATTTATTTATTTTTACTCAGCAGTGGCTGAATGATTTTATCAAGGGGGGAGAGTTGGGGGAAGCGTTTGTAAGATCACACCTAGAACGGCTGTTTAACGCCGCCCTGGGTCCTCTGTGGAGAAGGGCGGGATATAAATATGATTAAAATAAATAAAAATAAATGGACCGCTTCCTAGTCTGGTTGTCATCCCAGCGGGATTTTTCTGCTTCAGCCATACAAATTTAGCGAGGGGGATTATCTCGAAGTCGCAATAACAATTAAATTCAACCAGCCTGCCAGATTACAGATTTCATCCCAGAAACAAGTTGTACCAAATGGGAGTTGCCCAATTATAGGGCAAGCGCAAGTAATGCCACTTTGATCTGGTGGTTGAGGCACCAGGCTAGCAACTGGGGGACCGTGAGTTCTAGTCCCGCCTTAGCTGTAAAAGCCAGCTGGTTGACTTTGGACCAGTCCCCCTCTCTCTCTCTTAGCCCAACCCACAAGGTTGTTATTGTTGTTGTGGAGAAAATAGGAGCAAGAAGGTGTGTTGGATACGTTCGCTACCTTGGGTTGTTTGTAAAAATAACAAAGATACAAATAAATAAATAAATAAGCCCCAGTAAACTCTTATTCTTGGTTCTGATTTCATGGGCACTTGGATCTTTGTGGGCCAATATAGTAGCTTTCACCCAAATCAACCAGGTTCTATCCAAAAAAGCCAACACATTTCTAGGTTGCATTAACAGAGGGATAGAATCAAGATCACGTGAGGTGTTAATATCAATTTATAATGCCTTGGTAAGGCCACACTTGGAATACTGCATCCAGTTTTGGTCGCCACAATGTAGAAAAGATGTGGAGACTCTAGAAAGAGTGCAGAGAAGAGCAACAAAGAGGATTTGGGGACTGGAGACTTAAACAAATGAAGAACAGTTGCATGAACTGGGTATGTCTAGTTTAATGAAAAGAAGGACTAGGGGAGACATGATAACATTGTCCAATATCTCAGGGGTTGCCACAAAGAAGAGGAAGTCAAACTATTCTCCAAAGCACCTGAGGGTAAGACGAGAAGCAATTGGTGGAAACTAATCAAGGAGAGAAGCAACTTAGAACTAAGGAGAAATTTTCTGACAGTGAGAACAATTAATCAGTGGAACAACTTGCCTCCAAAAGTTGTGAATGCTCCAACACTGGAAGTTTTTAAGAAGACATTGGATAAGTATTTGTCTGAAGTGGTGTAGGGTTTCCTGCCTAGGCAGGGGGTTGGACTAGAATACCTCCAAGGTCCCTTCCAACTTATTCTATCCAGAGGCCCCTTTTTCTGTTGGAGACTGACTGAGTTTGCACAACAAACTCAAAGGTTCCTGAATGAATCTATTTTCTGGATTCATTCCCAATATATAATGTTAAACTAACAAAACAGAACATGTGTTTTAGTGATTTATGCTAAACGAGAGAGAGAGAGAGAGAGAGAGAGAGAGAGAGAGAGAGAGAGAGAGAGAGAGAGAGAGAGAGAGAGAGAGAGAGAGAGAGAGAGACTTTTTGTATCTATGTTTAGAGATTTGAATGTGTAAAAAATCTAAGCTATTTTACGCTTAAGGTAGGTAAGTAGGTAGGTAGGTAGGTAGGTAGGTAGGTAGGTAGGTAGGTAGGTAGGTAGGTAGGTAGGTAGGTAGATAGATAGATAGATAGATAGATAGATAGATAGATAGATAGATAGATAGATAGATAGATAGATAGATAGATGATAGATAGATAGATAGATAGATAGATAGATAGATAGATAGATAGATAGATAGATAGATAGATAGATAGATAGATAGATAGATAGATAGATAGATAGATGAGAGACAGACAGACTCTCCTCCAGTCCCACACCTTCCCCAATTTGGCACATCTTGAGATGCTATAATTACCATTCTTAAAATTCTCACCCAGATGGTCAAATCCTACACGTTTAAAAGGTGTCAAGTTGAGGATGAGCACCTTACAGCATCTGATGAAATGTCTAGCAGGCCCTGAAAATATGGGGGAGGAAACAGGACGGTTGCAAAAGAAACACTTTGGCCCCAAGAAGTGGGGGGGGAGGCATAAGAAAGAGAATAATCCTGACTTACCCATGCTAGGTGTAAGCCAATCTGGAGAACTGCTTTGGCAGTCTTTCCAGATTGTTTCAGTACCTTTATGAAGAACAAAGATTTCTCTGGAAATCCAAGGGGTTCTTGCTTCCGAGTCTATCGGCATTGCAAGGTTTTTAATCAGCATTAGAAGTTTGGCTTAGTTCTGCTTATAGTGCATAGGTGTCAGTCTTGCCCCAACTTGGTCTGTTAAACAAGAATGACCCTCGACTCCGTTGAGTAATGGAGTAAAGTAAATCCAAAGACCAAGTGGATTACAAATATAGCAAATCCAAAACTGAGGTTCCTGGGTCAAAACTTTCATGGTTAACTTTTTCCCGCTTTGTCCCTTCCCAAATTGCCCCCATTGTCCAATCATATTCAAATAAATTGTTTTGGGAACGGTCTCTTCCATTGTAGACTGGGTGATGCAGAGCTGACTGCCATTCCCAGCTGGGTGACCTTGAAGTTGTGTCTGTAAAAAGTAGGATGAGTCATTAGCCTTCCCCCTCCCCTCCAGCTCCCTCCATCCCACCTTACCCTAATTATACAATACAATACAATAGCAGAGTTAGAAGGGACCTTGGAGGTCATCTAGTCCAACCCCCTGCCTAGGCAGGAGCCCTACGCCATTTCAGACAAATGGCTATCCAACATCTTCTTGAAGACTTCCGGTGTTGGGGCGTTCACAACTTCTGGAGGCAGCTTGTTCCACTGATTGATTGTTCTCACTGTCAGGAAAGTTCTCCTTAGTTGTAGGTTGCTTCTATCCTTGATTAGTTTCCACCCATTGCTTCTTCTTCTACCCTCAGGTGACTTGGAGAATAGCTTGACTCCTTCTTCTTTGTGGCAACCCTTGAGATATCGGAAGACTGCTATCGTGTCTCCCCTAGTCCTTCTTTTCGTTAAACTAGACATACCCAGTTCCTGCAACCGTTCTTCATATGTTTTAGCCTGCAGCCCCCTAATCCTCTTGGTTGCTCTTCTCTGCACTCTTTCTAGAGTCTCCGCATCTTTTCTACATCTACATACAATTCATGGCAGACTGGTAGCAAGTGCGGAACACAGGTGAAAGATGGCAGCTCTGACAGTATGTTCCTTTCCCCCGCCCCAGCACCCCTAAATTCTGGAAGGGTCGAATCCAGAGAAAACTTCAGCCCATAATTCTCCTGGTATCAGCATAGTGGGCATGGCTTGGTGGGGGAGGTGATGAGACTGGGTGAGCATGGCCAACTTTTTTAAATTTTTAAAGCATTTTTTTACTACCCGTTTGCCCAAACCAGTAGTAAAAAATTATTTAAGAAGTGGGGAGAGGGAGATTCAGCTCTTCTGTGTGATCGTGGGAAACTGCTTATTTTATTTTTTAAAGCATTTTTTTTAAATAGCAGTTCGAGTGAATAGGTAGTAAAAAAATGTCTTTAAAATGTGAAAAAAAAGATTCCCATGACCACATAGTACAGCTGATTGTCATGGAACCTTTTTTTCCACTTTTTAAAGCATTTTTTTCATTGCCGGTTCAGGCAAATAGGCAGGAATAAAATGCTTTAAAAAGCAAAAAAAAAAGAAGCTTCCGGCAATCGCGTGGCTCACAACTGAGCTGCGCATTTCTTGGAAACTTTTTTTTATTACCGGTTTGCAGAACCAACGACAATCATCCCTACCGGTTCATGCAAACCACTGCGAACCGGTAGCATTTCCCCCCCATGGTCTTTGGAATTTGCCACCAGTGGTGATGTCTTCTTGCCTAACTTTGCCTGATTTTTCATCCCTGGCTTCCTTTCGGTCTGACTCCAGCTTTAATCATCAGTTGCTTTTGACAAATAGTTAAGAGATTCGGGAGGCTTTAAGGAAATATCTAAAAATATCCCTCCAACCACATCAGCCTTGATTGAAGTCCTATTCAGAGAGGATGGATCTGGATCAAAGCCTCCAGTCATGAGGTAGCCTTTTGCCCCGTCTCCATTTCATTTCGGCTGCTGAGAATCAAAGGAGACGAGATGAGAGATGCCAAGGTGGACACTCTATTTAAAAAATATTTAAAAGCCCAAATTTGAGCTCCTAGCACCTTATTCATATGGCCCCAGCAAGCAACGCTTTGGTAAAGCTTCTTTACCTTTTGAAGCATCTCCTTTGCTCATTTCTATGAGCCGCCATAGAGATATTGTGGAGGTGTCTCAAAGAAGAGATTTTTCCAAAAACTCCCCCAAGTTGTAGACACCAAGCAAAAAAATAAAAAACCGCTTATATAAAAAGTGGATTTATAAAGTCCTGGGCCCATTGCCCAGAGGCCTTGGCAAGCTGATGAGCAAAAATAAAAACTTCTGTCCAAGTTACCTTTGCTGTTGAGTCTTGGGCAGTGGTGGGATTCAGCCAGTTTGCACCTATCCGGGAGAACCGGTTGTTAACTTTCTAAGCAGTTCGGAGAACCTGTTGTTGGAAGAAATCTCCTTTTGTCTTTTCTACCAATTTACAGGGCTAATCCTGTAAGGAAGGCAGGAAGGAAACATTCTGGTACTGTTTCTAACCTCATCTTTATTGCCTTGCTTACAGAAACTGCCTCTCTGGTTAACCCTTATTACATTGTGGCAGCTAAGGCCAAGCACCCATCGATGTGAGTGACGGTGAGTTGGCCACACCCACCAAGTCACATGACCATTGAGCCACGCCTACCCAGCTGGTCATTAGGGCAGAGAACCGGTTGGTAAATTATTGGAATCCCACCACTGGTCTTGGGAGAATGGGCACTCAAGGGCTCTTTGGGCAGCTGAGATGCCCAAGATACTGTCATAAGGAAATTCCAATAGGACAACAGAGGCAAGAACACAAGCAATAATTCTTACTTTAGGATCAGAGGTTTATTGTAATTTGGAACATTAGAAATGAATAGATATGGTATGGCATTTGTTTTACCAACGGTTAGAGGGGGAAAAAACCTGGAAATGAAACTGTTTACGTTTTTTCTAGAAAGTTATACAGTTATTACTATGAAAGTTTTTTGCTATAAAATAGAGTGTTTGATCATATGATATATAAAGGACAATAATGAATCTAATGTATAAGAGTGGGATGATCTGAACGTTATGTATAATTTTAAGTAGTGAGTATTTGATACTGGAAAGATTTTTTTTTGTATGTTAAATGGATTAATGGGTGCAATGAATAATTGATACACACATGACTTGAAATATTTAATAACTACTTGGGCTAACAATAGAAAATTAGTACTGGAATTGAATATGTTGTATATTCCATAAATGACTGGTCACATTGTTGATAATTGAAAGTAATGAGGTACAACACGAATTGACGGAAAATGTTTCTTTTATCTTTTTATTCTTTTTTTTTTTTTTGTAAGACCAACAGATCGAGATCGGTGATTTTACAAAGATTTACCATGATCTAATAGACAATTAAGGATCTAAGGAAGGCAGGCTTGTTTAAAATGAAGGAACATTCATGGTAATCTGAGCACACAATGTTCAATAAGAGCGATGTATTTAGTTAGTTATGTTTGATGGAGAACCTGTGATTCTATTTCTAATTGTAAAAACTGATGCGCAAAAGTTTGCAACCAAAAGACATGCTTGGTGAAATTGAGGAAAGTATTTTATATGGGTTGTTTTGTCTTTGTTTGCTTTAAAAAATAAAAATTTATTATTAAAAAAAAAGAAACGAATAAAAGATAGAACAGCCGTAATACACTGCATTAACATATTAATGCAGCGGGTCAATGAGATATAGCAAGTCCTACAAGGACTGCTATAAATCAAAGAGCCCTGAGCCGATCCTATCCTTTATAGCAGGGGTCTCCAACCTTTGCAACTTTAAGTCTGAAGGACTTCAGCTCCCAGACTTCTCCAGTCAGCTTTGCTGGCTGGAGAAGTCTGGGAGCTGAAGTCCATCAGACTTAAATTTATTTTATTTTTTTATTTTATTAAATTTATACCCCGCCCTTCTCCTTGCAAGGACCCAGGGCGGCGCACAGGCAATATTAAAAACCATACAGAATACAAAAATATATCATTAAAAAACTATTAAATTATTCCCGTGCTAAAACCCATTTTAAAACCCTAAGAATTTAAAATTTATCCACATTTAAAAGTCAGAAAACGGGGGTTATGCTAGGCCGGCTTGTTGGAATAAATAAGTCTTGAGACTTTGGCGGAAGAGGCGGAGGTCCGAGGTGGTGCGTAGTTCGGGGGGTAGGTCGGTCCAGAGGGCTGGGCCTGCCACAGAGAAGGCCCTTCCCCTAGGCGTCGCCAACCGGCATTGCCTGGCCGACGGTACCCGGAGAAGGCCCACTCTGTGGGAGCGGATCGGTCAAAGGGATGTATGGGGCAGGAGGCGGTCTCATATGTAGCTAGGCCCCGAGCCATGGAGCGATTTAAAGATGGTCGTCAGCACCTTGAAGCACACCCGAAAGGCCACAGGTAGCCAGTGCAGCTCGCGCAGGAGAGGTGTTATGTGGGATTGCCGTGAGGCACCCATAATCACCCGCGCTGCCGCATTCTGGACTAACTGTAACCTTCGAGTGCACCTCAAGGGGAGCCCCATGTAGAGAGCGTTACAGTAGTCCAGCCGGGATGTCACGAGTGCTTGAGTGACTGTGCGAAGGGCCACCCGGTCCAGTAAGGGGCGCAACTGGCGTATCAAGCATACTTGATAAAACGCCCCCCTGGCCATGGCCGCCACATGATCCTCCATGGACAGCCGGGAATCCAGGAGGACACCCAAGTTGCGCGCCCTCTCCACGGGGGCCAGTTGTTCGCCCCCAATGGCCAATGTTGGACTTATCTGGCTGAACCGGGGTGCCGGAAACCACAGCCACTCAGCCTTGGACGGGTTGAGCTTGAGTTTGTTACTCCCCATCCAAAGTTGCAAAGGTTGGAGACCCCTGCTTTATAGTGTTCTTCTAACCACATACATGGTTCACAACTTCACTAACTGTCACTATCCGTGAACACCTGTGCACATTACTTTCAATTCCTCATTACCAACAATTTCATTCTTCCTGTTTTAAACGACTCCATACAAGTGCATATTTTGCAAAAAAAACAAAAATATATTTCACAGTTCAGCAGGATTACAAATATTTCTGGTAAATTATGAAATCATCCTAGCTGAGAACTTGGGTTCATCTCTCTTTCTTCTGGGACCTTCTATTATCCATAGGACTAATTGAATCTAATAGATCAATAGCAGTGGTGGGTTTCAAATTTTTTTAGAACCTACTCTCTAGGTGTGGCCTATTTTGTGGGCGTGGCATAGCAGTCATGTGACAGGGTGGGAGTGGCCAACTTGTAAAATGTGGTGAAACTCATTTAACAACGCTCTTGCTTAGCAACCAAAATTTTGGGCTCAATTGTGATGATAAATTCTCCTTTCTTTCTTTCTTTCTTTCTTTCTTTCTTTCTTTCTTTCTTTCTTTCTTTCCTTCCTTCCTTCCTTCCTTCCTTCCTTCCTTTCCTTTCCTTTCCTTTCATACTTTCTGCCTTCCTTTCCTTTCCTTCCCATTGGGTTACTGGCAGCGGCAGGCCAGACTTACCTCTGGTTCCGCCGGTGGAACCCCCTCTCACCGGCTCTCTAAATTTTACCATTCGGCTCTTGCGAGTAAGTGCGAGCCTGCAGAAACCCACCACTGATCAATAGGCTATATTTCTTGATTCTGACAATGCAAAGACCGTTCAAGTTATTGACTTAAATGCCTTCCTCCAATGAAGGACCATTTTGCTTTGTTCAGAACACTTTCTGCTCTCCTTTTCTCCATGAAAAATCAGTTGTCCACTAAGCTGTCTCATAAACTCCAATCCTACCACAGCTAAAAGGTCAGCGTCACATCATTTTTTTTGGGTCATACTTCCTGATTTTATCTAAATGGTATTTTCTGTTCAGCTTGCCTTACATGACACCAAAGGCACCCTTAGAGAGAAATTAGCACTTACCGTATTTTCCAAACTATAAGACGTACCAGAGTATAAGACGCACCAAGATTTTGAAGAGGTAGATTTTTTTTAAAAAAAGGTTTTGCACTCTGCAGGCCACCCAAACTCTCTGCACGCCTCATCTTTGTGAAAAACAGGGCATGCAGAGAGTTTAAGAGGCTTGCAAAGTGCTCCTGGGAGCTGGGGGAGGGGTAAAAATGAGCAAAAAAGGCCTGTTTTTGCAAAAATGGGTCCATCTTTTGTTTAAAAAAAAGCAAAAAACGCATTCAGCATAGCCTATAGCCATGATGGCAAACCTATGGCACGCAGACCCCTCTATGTGGGCACGCAAGCTGTTGCCTCAGCTCAACTGCACCATGCATGCATATGTGCGCCTCCCGCTGGCCAGGTTATTTTGGGGTCTCTGCCGTGCATACGTGGGGGAGGGGTGCATGTGGGAGATGTGCATTCTTGCGTGGGGGTGTGGGGGCATGCATGCGCGGGGGGGAGGGAGAGCACGGGGGGTGCTCCTCCCCGCACCCCATTTCTGGTCCCAGGAGGCTTCAGGGAGCTCTGCTAGGCCCAAAACAGGCCACAGGGGGTGCAGCATGCTCCCCCCCCCCCCACAGCCTGTTTTTGGTCCCAGTCGGCTGCATGGAGGCCTGCTAGGGTCAAAGGTGCGTGCATGTGCAGGGGAAGCACAGGGAGTTGGGCGTGCATGCGCAGGGAGGAAGGGCACACACAGGGAGTGTTGCGCATACATTGCATTAGGGGTGTGGGCACGCACATGCACGCTTTCGGCATTTGATGAAAAAAAGATTTACCATCCTTGGCCTCTAACATAGTAAGAATGCTGGGAACTATAGCATCCAGATGCACATGTGACTTCTAATGACACCCATTCTTAGAAGTCAATCTTGACTACCTAATAGGAAAGACTAGAGACACCTGTTCGCAGAATGGCTTTCCACATAGAGGTGACCGGTTCCTGAAATCCATTTATGACGAGAGCAAGCCCTGCTCCTTTCTTGTTTTCCTCTCTTCTCCAACCCTAGTGTTCCAAAACTATGTGACCTTTCATTCTTCTCTGGGAAAATGGGCTCCCTTCAAAATAAAAAAGGCTAGAACCAATAAAAACCTTTCCTAATTTTCAAAAATGCCTGGAAAGGGCTCTTATGCCAAACCAGCTCCAAATATCTTGGAGGACCTAACTGAGACATCTTGCCAAATTGCAACCCAAAATAACTGAAGAGCTTCAGGTTCCAAGAAGCTGGACTACCGTAAAAACTACCGTATTTTCGAAGTATAAGATGCATTGGAGTATAAGACGCACCAAGATTTTGAAAAGGCAAATTTTAAAAAAAAGGTTTTGCACTCTGCAGACCTCCCAAAAATGGCCTGTTTTTTTGTCCAAAAAAGGGCATGCACAGCCTTTAGGAGGCTTGTAAGGTGCTCCTTGGGGCTTGCCCCCCCCCCCCAAAATGAGCAAAAAATGACCTGCTTTTTGCTCATTTCTGTCCTCCCCAGCCCCCAGGAGCACTCTGGAAGCCTCCTAAAGGCTCTGCATGGCCATTTCGGTAAAGGGGGCAGGGTTTCAGGAGGCCAAAAATGCTGCATTCAAGTTATAAGACGCACCCAAATTTTCACCCTCTTTTTTGAGAGAAAAGGGTGCATCCTATATTCTGAAAAATACGGTAGATAATTTCTTTGCTTCAGCCCTTGCCATGGCCATGACCAAGTCAAAGGAAGCCAGCTTTAGTTTAAAAAAGAAAAAAATCTTCTCTGCAACCTTAGTTCAAAGATGTCTACCTGACAGTAGGTCTATAGGAGTTCCTGCAGTATCTTTCCGGAGTCAAGGATTGAACCTGAGGTCTTTTCCATGAAAGTTGTATCTGTGGCCTGGCCTTTCTAGTCTCTAACATTACCTCTTTTTTGTAGGTGCTGGGTCTTCCTCTTCCCCTGACCCACAGAGAGCAGGATGAGTGGCCTACTTGCCCGGTGATGACACCATGAAGAGTTACCATGGGGACCGCAACCAGTCACGGGAACACCCTTGCCACTGCATCCCGGAGGCCTGTGACCAGCCAATGGAATACATCCACCATAGCCAGGAATCTCGCCAGCCATACCTCCTCAGTCCCAGTGAGCCTTATTCCTTGGACCACTACTGCTCGTCCCGGAGCTCCGCTGACCCTCCCCTCAGCCTAACTGAACCCCTTTCCGCTGCCAGCAGTAGCAGCACCTTTCCTAGAATGCACCACACACCTCAACAGTACGACTCCTGTGACGAGTGCATGGCGGCCGCCCATCCTTCCGGCAAGATCAACCGGCTGCCCCCCACTCTCCTGGACCAGTTCGAGAAGCAGCTGCCTCTTCACCACGACGGCTTCCACACCCTACAGTACCAGCGGGCCAGCAGCACGGAACAGCCGCGCAGCGAGAGTCCCAGCCGCATCCGGCACCTCGTCCATTCCGTCCAGAAGCTCTTCGCCAAGTCCCATTCCCTGGAAGCCCCATCCAAGCGGGAGTACAACGGCACCAAGATGGAAGGGCGGGGCACCGAGGGAGGGTACCACCACCACCATCCTCACCACCACCGCCAGTCGCGGCACAGCAAGCGTAGCAAAAGCAAAGACCGCAAGATGGATTCCTCGTCGTCTTCTTCACGCCATCGGAACAAGATGATGGGCTGGTGGAGCTCCGACGATAACCTGGACAGTGATAGCAGCTACATGGTGTCCGGAAGACAACATGCTGTTGACCAGAGCACCCAGTACTGTGTTGACACCCCTGAAAGTGCCTTCCGAGACTTGACCTTGAAGGGTCTCAAAAGTGGAGGTGGAGAGGGCAAGTGTTTAGCCTGTGCAGGAATGTCCATGTCCTTGGATGGGCAGACTCTCAAGAGGAGTTCTTGGCATACGATGACGGTCAGCCAAGCACGGGAGGCTTATCCCAGCTCAGGAGGAGGAGGAGGCCCAGAAAAAGCCTTGATGCTTCAAGAGGCCAAGGCCAAGGATCGGTCCTATCATTATCTTCAGGTAAGGAGGTGGGTAGACTGTCCAGGGTGTCCATCTTATGCCTTCGATTCTAATTGGATTTGTTCTTCAAATATGGCTAGTCCTTGACTTTCAACCAGTCGCTTAGCAATCTTCGGAGTTATGACACATCCCCAAAAGGTATTTATGACCAACCTGGTCCAAAATTCTGCCCCTCCTCCACGATCACAACTTACAACTGTAATGCACAAGCTCCATGATGGTCGTAAGCAGGGGTGGGTGCTGCTGGCCTTATTGCCAGTTTGGCGTGCAAAGAAATTTGCACACACACTCCACACACATGCGCATTTGCAACTAAAAAGGTCTGTGCATGCGCAAAATATTAGAAAGGGGGGGGGATTGCATTTCTGCAGTGAAAATTGTTCTGTGCATGCACAGAACCGAAAATCAAGATGGCGGCACCGTAGGAGAACCAATTCGGGGACGTGGCAGGCCTGAGTCGCTGCCGGTTCCAGTGACCCAGGCCGCCAAGTTACTACTGCTTCGGCCGAAGCGGTCCGAACTGGTAGGAACCCACCTCTGGTTGTAAGTCAAGCACTACCTGTACATAACTGTACTGAGTCTGATAGCCATCAGTTTTCTATGTCTACCTTTTACAATCTGTATTTGATTCCAACTTCCAAATTCTAGTCGGTATGTACACACTCCAGGGGCGTCTCCTGGGGGAGCAAGGAAGAGCCCAGGACAATGTTTCTCTGTGGAACATCATTTCTTCTGAGGTACGGTTGGCCCCCGTGCCTTGTTGTTTTTCCGAAAGGACCTGGAGACATGATGTTGTCAGCAGGACTGGGGGCACACAAATGGAGATGGAGCTCATCAAGTGCTTGATTTGATTGTGTTAGTGCTGCCATGTGGGTTGTGTTCTGTTAGGTTCTGAATTTTTAATATAATAAGCCGCCAGCAATCACCTGTGGGTGAGTTGGGCAACCATATAAATTTTTTCAATAATATCTGTAATGTTTAATAACAACGCATATGACTATGAGGTTACCAGTTCTAGCATGTGTTTTCTTTACTTAATTCGTGGTAGTTGCGCTTGCAGGATGGAGGATGCCTAATAAGGGTGGAAGAGACTTTTAACTGAAACATAGAACATAGAATCATGGAAGGGACCTCAGAGGTCTTCTAGTCCAACCCTCTGCTCAAGGCAGGAGACCTTAAGCCATCCCAGTCAAATGGTTGTCCAGTCTACTCTTGAAAACTTTCAGTGATGGAGTACCCACAACTCCAGGAGACAAGGCGTTCCATTAATGAATTGTTCTCACTGTCAGTGAGACTAATGAAACTCAACCTTAAGAAAACTAACATCATGGCATCCAGCCCTCTCAATTCCTGGCAAATAGTTGGGGAAGAAATGGAGGTAGTGACAGATTTTATTTTCCTGGGCTCCAAGATCACCGCAGATGGGGACTGTAGTCAAGAAATTAAAAGAACCCTTGCTCCTAGTGAGGAAAGCGATGGCAAATCTAGACAGCCTACTAAAAAGCAGAGACATCACCCTGCCAGGAAAAGTCCCTATAGTCAAGGCTCTGGTTTTCCCAGTTTGCAATGGATGGCTGTGAAGGTTGGACCATAAGGAAGGCTGAGCGCCAAAGAATGGAGGCCTTTGAACTCTGGTGCTGGAGAAGACTCCTGCATTGAGTCCCTTGGACTGCAAGAAGATCCAACCGGTCAGTCCTAGAGGAGATCCACCCTGACTGCTCTTTGGAAGGCCAGATCCTGAAGATGAAACTCAAAGGCTTTGGCCACCTAATGAGAAGGAAGGACTCCCTGGAGAAGAGCCTCATGCTGGGAAAGACTGAGGGCAAAAGAAGAAGAAAGGGACGACACAGAATGAGATGGCTGGATGGAGTCACCGAAGCAGTAGGCGTGAGAGTCAATGGACTCCAGAGGATGGTAGAGGACAGGAAGTCCTGGAGGAACTTTGTCCATGCGGTCATGATGGGTTGGACACGACTTCGCAACTAACAACAACACTGTCAGAAAATTTCTTCTTTCTTCTACGTTGGATCTCTGTTTAGCAAATTTCCACTCCCTCTTACCAACCATTCTTACCATGGGTCAATTCTTGGTCCATCTAATAAATGATGAGGGTCTGGGGAGTGGATCTTTTTCTACAGAGAATCTTTCCTGCTCTCCAGAATTTTCTTCTCTGTTTCTCTCCTTCCCCCATTTCTTTTCCCATGATGCTCTACAGCTCTACACATTGAGGTTGTTGGTGATTAAAGAAATGTCAGGGCCATAGTAACCTCTTCTCCAAAAAGGAAAAAAGAGGGGAAGCAAACAAAGAGAGCAAAAGAGAGTCTTTTAAAAGATTGGAGATTTCTGGAGGGTTGGACACTATCAGCTTTTCAAGATATCAAAGCTCTTCCAACTGCTAGTAGTGCCCAAACAAACAATTAGCAAGAGCTACTAGCTTGTATTGCAGACAACGGCTTTTGCACAGGGCTAATCAATGGTATCCAAGGGCTAATGAGGGAGAAAAGAGAATAATGAGAGCAACCAGGAACTGTCTGGGAGAAGACAATGAAAACATCTTTCCCATGTCTGCTTTCTAAAGTCAAGGCTCAAACATGACCAGGACTTGTTCCTCTCTCTCAGCCCAAGAACCGCACTGGTGCAATGGTGGTGGTGTTAGACTAGGAGCAGAGGGGCCCAGGTTTTACTCCCTGCTCAGGGATGAGGATCATTAGATGACTTTGGACCAGTCCTTCCCTCTCCAGCCTAGCCTATCTCACAGAGTTATTATTTCTGGAGACAAATAGGAAGAGAGAACATTGTGCATCACTTTGAACTCCTGAAAGGGACATAAATCTAACACATCAAATGTCAACCAGAGCTCAAGATGGATTAGAATACACAAGAGGGGTATTGTGGATGAGCACGCATTCAGAGCATCGTGCTGGGGAAGGCCATTCTAGATCAGGGTTGAGAATATTTATGTCCACCTATTGTCTAGAATTCCAAGTGGCCTACTTAGGATAATTTTGTACGCTCTTGAAAGGTCTTCTGAAACTTTTCGGTCATCCTGTCCTGCCTCCTGGACTACCAGTTTACTTTGCTTTATATTTAAATCCAGTTAGCCCTCAATTTAATGGACCAATAGGGAAAGAGGTTCCATTGGAGCAAAATATCTGTTATTTCTAAATGAGAGTTTATGCATGTGTGTCCCTTTGGGGAGAGAGAGCGGGTTATAAATTAAATTATTTATTTATTTATTTATTTATTTATTTATTTATTTATTTATTTATTTATTTATTTATTTATTTATATATTACTCCTGCATAAAATGGCAAATGTCGCCTATACTGCCTGTACATGTATATTGATCGTATTTATTTATTTAATCTAGTTTGGTTTGTCCATTTATTTATTTGATTTGATTTTTATACCGCGCCTATCTCCCCGAAGGGACTCAGGACACAATTACATTCCTTCCTATGTTTGCAAATTTGGGATCTTGGACCCACATCTGCTAATCTGCCAGATTCTAGCTAAATCTATATACATAAAAACAGCTGTGTGTGTGTGTGTGTGTGTGTGTGTGTGTGTGTGTGTGTGTGTGTATTCTACCATAACTCTGGAACGCCTTGAGCAATTTCAACCAAACATGGTACACAGATGACTTACCCTCCGTAGAAAAATATTGTGGGGGTAAGACACCCCTAACACCCCTCAGTGTATGTGTTCTGTTAAGATACTGTCTGTTGTGCCTTAAAATGGCTTCTACTGTACTGCCATAAAATGGCTTCTACTGTACTGCCATAAAATGGCTTCTACTGTGCAGCGCAGTGGAGTTGCCATGGTAATGGCTTCACAGTACTCCACAAGGTGGCTCCCTCTGGTAAGGGGGAAAATCCAACATTAGAAATTACATTTGATGCAGACATTTCCCCCCTATAAATAAATCTCTGGGCAATGCCTGGTTATATGTCAATATAAAACTGGAAAAGGTACAGAGGGACATTAGATCTTCTCAGTGTGAAATCGGTTTCACCCACTAGATCCATTTCACTTATTCCAACCTGTCTTCTTGATATGACATTTCTCCAGCTGGCTTCTGGGCATTTCTGAATAAAATCACTTTTAATTATGAGATGCTGCTAAGAGGAAAAAAATGGAACTTAGAGAAGCAGTTAAAGACAAGTGGGGAATTTTTGATGGCATTGTGAAAATTTTTCTGTTCAATTCTGTTGTGAAACTGGCTAGAGAAGAGGCCAAATTTCCTTCTCCCTCTCCATTGTTGTTTATGCCCCCCATGGATTACAGTACACCAGGCCCTCCTATCCTCCATTGTCTCCTAGAATTTGCCCAACTTCATGTTCATTGAGTCGATAAAACTATCTAACCCATCTCATCCACTGCCTTCCCCATCTTTCCCAACCTCTGGGTCTTTTCCAATAAGTCTTCTATTCCCATTTAGTGGCCAACGTATTTCAGCTTCAGCCTCGGAAAATGTACTTCCATAGAAAAGTCAGAGTAGAGTTCCTCTCCATATTTCCCCAAAGTGGGCAAGAATTTATTTTCTCTCCACGTTGTTAAAAAGAAAATAAGAAATCCAATGGAATGGATAAAGCTATTCTGACTCAAAGCACGGCACAGTCTCAGAAACACACAACTTTTAAAAACCCGGCAGCAACTGCAGAGTTATCGGTTGCCAAGACACCCAAAAAAAGACCAAATGTGGCCTTTGCTGAATTTTCTATTTCTCCCCTAGCTACAAAGTTTGCATTGCATGCTCGCATTCCGCACCCAGCAGAGGCGGTACTGTTTGTGATGTGAGCCTACACCGCGGCAAAAAGGGCAAAAGTTACCGCCATTCTCATATTCATCTTCCCTTGATCGCAGCAGCTCCTTCTTTTTGAACTGTGTGAAGACGAGTCAAAAGTATTCCAACTACAAGATACTCGGTTTCAGCTTTGCAACCATGCTAAAAGGGACAACAGAGAAACTAACTCATTTGGAAACTAAGGAAGGAGAGAAGCAACCTAGAACTAAGGGGGAAAATTTCCTAATGGTGTTGTAGGACAGGGGTCTCCCACCTTTGCAACTTTAAGTCTGAAGGACTTCAGCTCCCAGAATTCTCCAGCCAGCTTTGCTGGCTGGAGAAGTCTGAGAGCTGAAGTCCTTCAGACTTAAAGTTGCAAAGGTGGGAGACCCCTGTTGTAGGATGTTAGCACCCGCTCCTCTCTTAGGATAATGAGATATTTTCGGAAATATTAAAAGGGCAGAATATTTGCCCCTAAAAGGGAGGCAGAAAGTCAGCCACTGTCCCTTCACCTTTGTCAATGGGCCATTAAGGCCTGGGCCAGTCTATTCTACATAACAAAGATCTACCTCCTTCAGGCAGAACCATAATACCGAGTTTCCCTGAAAATAAGACCTCCCTGGATAATAAGCCCAATCGGGCTTTGGAGCGCATGCGCTAAAATAAGCCCTCCTCCAAAAATATTGCAACACAGCAGCAGCCATGAGGTGACCACACTCGCTGCCTCCTGCACCTCAAAAATAATAAGACCTCCCCAAAAATAAAGACAAGTGCTTATTTTGGGGAGGGGAGAAAATAAGACCCTGTCTTATTTTCAGGGAAACACGGAAGGAATTGCCCGAAGCCCTTTCATTACATCATCACCCAGCAAATGTCAACCAAGCTTGGGACTCAGCACATCCTGCAGAGTTGCCACTGCCTGGCTTCATGGGAGTCTGACAACCAATCAGAATACAAGCTCAAATTCAAACCCCAACAGAGGGCATAAAACCCAGGCACTCTCAGCATCTCTGCCCCTTTTTTGGCCAGGATCTCAAGCCATGTGATCCTGTCCACCATTAAACCATCTTTCCAAGCAGCCTCCATGTTCCCAGTGTCTTTCTTCCCACTTGGAACTGAACCCAGGAGGAGATTTCTTCCAACAGGTGAGAGCAATTAACCAATGGAACAGGTTGCTGTCAGAAGTTGTGGGCGCTCCATCACTGGAGGCTTTCGGAAAGAGACAGGACAGCCATTTGTCTGAAATGGTCTAGGGCAGGGGTGTCAAACTCAAGGCCCAAGGGCCTGATCTGCCCCATGGGGCCACCCTGGAAACAGTGAAGGACCAGCCCACGGTGTCTCTGCCAATGAAAACAGAGCTCAGGAGGGCCACGTGGTCCTCCCGAGCTCCATTTTTGCTGGCAGAGGGTTGCAGGAGGCTATCCCAGCGGAAAACAGAGCTCAGGAGCCTGTTTTCACTGGCAAAGCTCTCGACCCACAAGCCCCACTGACATGAGTGACATCAAGCTGGTCCGGCCCACCCCAGCCCCTCGAGCTCAAACACAACCCTGATGCGGCCTTCAATGAAATTGAGTTTGACACCCCATGTAAAGGCTCTCCTGCTTGAGCAGAAGGGTTGAGCTAGAAGACCCCTGAAATCCCTTCCATTGTGCTATGTTCCTTTAAGATGGAGGTTTCATTTCAGAAATTATTTCTACTCTGTTTCCCCAAAAATAAGACTGGGTCTTATTTTCTTTTGACCCCTGAAATAAGCATTTGGTCTTATTTTTGGGGAGGTCTATTTTTTTTTATTTTTTGAGCTGCAGGCGGCAGCGAGCGTGGTCACCTCATGGTTGCTGGGCCCCTTAATCATGGCTCATCGTTGGACTCACCAGCTCCAATGGTTGTAGCTCTATGCCCCCCACCAAACCCACACCCCCAGGTATGGTGAGCTCCGGATTGTGACTCAACAAGGGGCCCCCAGCTGCAAGGTCGCCTGGTGCCGTGGCAGGGCTGGGGCTGGCAAGAGTGTGCAAGAAACACCTCCAGGCGCCCAGAGAGATAGAACGAGAGGCAGCTCCCAATCAGCTCAGCTGATCCGTGGGTCGTGATTCAGAGACCCAGCTGCCATTGGCTGACCGGGGAAGGGAAGGGCTGCCTCCTGTGCTTGCCACACCCACCCCTTCACTGGGTCTTATTTTCAGGGAAGGTCTTATTTTAGTGCATGTGCTCAAAAGCATGATAGGTCTTATTTTTGAGATAGGTCTTGTTTTCAGGGAAACAAGGTAGTTAAGATACTTTGGATCCTTTTCCTAAGCTATTAAATATTTAACAATAAGGAAAGGTGGAAGGGAGGAGAAGAAGAGAATGACCAACAGCATGATGGGTGTACTCAGTTGATGATGAGAGGGGGATGAAAGATGAGGTTAGAGACAGATCATTGTTCTGACCCCCCTTTCTTCAATTAATTACAAGACTCTCGGCTGCTTGCCTGAATGACAGAGGCGAAGCTTCTTCACACGAACTCAACTCAAGACACTTGAACCTAGAAATGACACATTGTTCTCTGCAAACTTCCTTTTAAACCCTCTTGGGAGGGGCCAGTCATTAGGCAGCTGGGACTAATTCACCTCCTCCGAGTTCACCTCTGCTGCAACTGAAGCTTTCTTTTTTCATCCCATCTTAACCTAGCATCAGAGACAAACTGGCCTTGATCCTCCCCACTACTCCAAGACCCAGGTGCCTCCTGATGACCAGCCAAGCTCTCTGCTCTCTCAAGGTCACCCTCCTCCTCCAGAGCAGACTCATAGGACACTTCACTAGAGGAGTCCATCAGCAGCTCATCCGGAGCCGACTGGGCCACAACAGATCACCATGGGGAAAAATCTTCCTGTGTGATCACTAGGCATCAACAATGAGTTGTTGGCACATAATCAACCAATCATGTTTAATAAATATTTCAGGGAAAATAATTAGAAATCACACCGTCTTCTTTTACAAAGCATCAAATAATCTTCCATAACACATTTATATCAATATAGACCTTTCTCAAGTGGTTTTATAGACTGTAGAAAAGATAACATTCCCCAAATTACCAGATTTTCTGGACAGAGAATTTTCTGTCACTTCCTAGAACTATGCTATATAAAGAAATACATCGAATGTATTGTTTTAACACCCTGTATTTTATGGTTTGCAAACTCTGATTTCCGCTAAAACGATGGCACCCGGAGGGAAGAAATAGGATGCTTTCTGTCAAATCTGATGTCAGTTTCTTCTCTAAACCTTTTCTGCATTTTATCAGTACAGATTTTTTTTTAACTCTTCTATGGTGACTGGGATGGGATGCAGTGGCTCAGTGGCTAAGACGCTGAGCATGTCGATCAGAAAGTTTGGCAGTTTGGTGGTTCAAATCCCTAGCGACGCATAATGGAGTGAGCTCCTATTACTTGTCCCGGCTTCTGCCAACCTAGCAGTTCGAAAGCACGTAAAAAATGCAAGTAGAAAAATAGGAACCACCTTTGGTGGGAAGGAAACAGTGTTCCGTGCACCTTTGGCGTTTAGTCATGCCAGCCACATGACCACGGAGATGTCTTCGGACAGTGCTGGCTCTTCAGCTTTGAAACGGAGATGAGCACCGCCCCCTAGAGTCGGGAATGACTAACACATATGTGGAAGGGGAACCTTTACCTATGGTGACTGAAGGACAAGCCCAAGCCAGCAACAACAGAATGGCTAATACTTTTCAGCTTACAACTCTGTGTTTCTGGGATGGAAAGAAAGGTGGAATGATGTAGCTTGATTTATCCTCTTGATTGGAAATCAGGATGGATACTGGAATTAGAATGTTCTTCATCATTGATCCCCATTGTGATTATCTGCTTCAGTCCTCAATCACCATAGAAGAGTTTGGGGAGAAATAGAAAATCTATCAAAGGCCACATTTTTTTTCATCTTGGCGACCTGTTCCCTGCAGATTTATAAAATTCTGCACTTAGCCATATTGTGTGTGTGTGTGTATGTAATTTTAATTACAAAGAAAAAAGTAAAAGAAAAAAAGAGTACAAAGAAATAGAAAGTGAAATAAAAAGTAAAGAAATAGAAAACAAAGAATACGATAAAGAAATAGAAAAATGATATGTAAAGAACTGACCCCACCTTCATTACAACATTACAGAAATAACTCCAATTAGTTTGATGCAATGGACAACCTACTGTATTTCCACTTAACATCTCAACTGTCATGCTGATGTCTCCTATCTGGTATTCCCAAGAAGTATGGGCATGACCAATCCCAGAATTTCTGCAAATTGTAATCCCAAAACATCTAGAAATTTACTAGGTGGAGAAAGTCTTCACAAAAACCCTTTCAAATAACTCAATAGAAACATTTACTTTCACAAGCACCATCGGATTCTGGTTGTGAGGGTTGTTGTTGTTGTTAATTGCGAAGTTGTTGTTAATTGCGAAGTCTGACCCATTGCGACCCCATGGACAACATTCCTCCAGGCCTTCCTGTTCTCTACCATCCTCTGGGGTCCATTTAAACTCACACCAACTGCTTCGGTGACTCCATCCAGCCACCTCATTCTCTGTCGTCCCCTTCTTTTGCCCTCAACCTTTCCCAGCATGAGGCTCCTCTCCAGGAAGTCTTTCCTTCTCTGGATCCTTCGTGGAGAAGGGCGGGATATAAATGTGATTAAAATAAAATAAATAAATAAATAAATTAGGTGGCCAAAGCATTTGAGTTTCCTCTTCAGGATCTGGCCTTCTAAAGAGCAGTCAGGGTGGATCTCCTCTAGGACTGACCAGTTGGATGGCCTTGCAGTCCAAGGGACTCACAGGAGGTTGTGAGGGACAGAATGGAAAAATTGAAGTGGTTCAAAGACCTTCTTAGTTCACTGCAGATATCATTTTAAGCTTCAACAAATTGACAAAGTTGTTGAAGCTTAAAGATAAAATTAAAGAAAAGTGAGCTTGCTTGGGCAATTAGAAGAAAAGCATCTCAGAAGTTCAATTAATAATGATTATACTGGATTTAGTTCTTTGACATTTTATTTTATTTTCCCCATCTACATTCTGTCTGTGTGTGTCTAATGAATGAATGTCCTCTGAAAATGTCCAGGATTTGGCAATTGTCTTGAATCAAAAATTGGATGGCTTTGTACCATACACTCTGCTTAATTACTGCATTAACCCATTTCCTGGGTCAACACAATACAATGAATCTTAACCCAGCCAAAGATCTTTTTATAAAGATCTTCCACAGAAAAATTTAAGATGAACATTATCCATGTTTACCATGATGAGCAAAAAACGGACCGTTGTTTGGCTTGCTTAAATAAATTTTGTGAACACAGCAGTAAATCTCCCCCTCCTACATCTAGCTATTTTTTTAATCATGATTTGTTGTTTCTTAATTAGTTTAATAGTCTTGGCCACAGGCCAAAACTGAACAAGATTAGAAATAAGGCAGGGAGGAGAAGAGAAACAATAATTAAAAATATTGATTACTATTTCCTGCATGAGTAGTTACTGATTGGCTTCCATCGTTCTGCTGCAAAAGAATATGTTCCGTGAAAATTCGTGCTCAATAAATGACAAAAAATGTGCTGATAGACAGAGGATGGATGGATGGATGGATGGACGGACGGGCGGGCGGGCGGGCGGGCAGGCAGGCAGACAGACAGACAGATAGATCGATAGATCATTCAAACTCAGGAACAGAGTAAGTTGCATTCACATTATATGTTTTTGGATGCTATTTTCCCTGAAGTGTATTTATGGGAGTGTAATGCTAATTTTAACACTGAGACATAGATCCAACATCATCCCTGCATATGGTTCAGGCATCTGCTATTTCAGGTGATGCACTTTTTCATGAATATTCAAATTTGAATCAAGTGATATTCCCTTACCTCAGTTTCCTATTCAGTAACGATACCAGAATTTTCATGGGGCTGCCTTGGACAATGTTCAGATTAATTGGTTGGTTGGTTGGTTGGTCAGTCGGTCGGTCGGTCAGTCAGTCAGTTGGTTGATTGGTTGGTTGGCTGGTTGATTATGTGATGTTAAGTCATGTTCATCTCCTAATGACCACATAGGTAGATTTTTGTCTATGATGATCTATCTCTAACCTGTTCTTTCAAGTTCCTAATGGTGCAATTATCATCAACATAACTAAGTCCATCTACTTTGCTACTGGCTGTTCTCTTCTTTTTCTTCCTGCCTTTCCAAGCATTAAAGCATTTTCAGAGAACTGAGTTTACTTAAATTGGGACCTGGTCAATTGGGTCTTAAATGAAAGCTCATGATGATTCATCGGTTCAATTTCTATCTGTGGCATTATCTGGAGTCTTCTCCAAAACCCAAGTTGAAAGTTGTCGATACTCTTCTGATGCTGCTTCTTTAAAGTCCAATAAATTTTCAGAAAGTGACCAAAATGAACATAGCAACTCTATTGCTCTTAACTGTATCCTATTTAAAGCGGGTTACTGCTCATGTCAGCCTGTCTGATCCTGAGACCTGTTATGTGCCAAGGACAGGGTATTTTTAAAGATGGGATTAAGGAGGTTTGTGGGATAAGGTAGTGCTCACTGGAACCATTAGAGTGGGTGTGGTGGCCTATTGGTTAAGGCATTGAGCTTGTTGACCTGAAGGTTAGCAGTTCAAGACCCAGCACTGTAGGATGGGATGAGCACCCGTTCTTGCCCCAATTCCTGCCAACCTAGCAATGTGAAAGCATGCAATAGCAATAACAACTTATATACCACTTCATGGTGCTTTCCAGCCCTCTCTAAGCAGTTTACAGAGTCAGCCTCTTGCCCCCAACAATTTGGGTCCTCATTTTATTGACCTCAGAAGGATGGGAGGCTGAGTCAACCTTGAACCTGGTGAGATTCGAACTGCCAAATTACAGGCAGGCAGCAGGCAGCAAGAGTAGCCTGCAGTACTGCCTTCTAACCACTGCGCCACCAGGGCTCATTAGATAAGTAAATTAGAAAATAAATAGGCACCACTTCAGTGGGAAGGTAACAGTGTTTCATGTGCCCCAGCATATAGTCATGCTGGCCACATGACCACGGAAGCATTTTCAAACAACAGTGGCTGCCTCATCTAGAAAAGGGAGATGAGCACCATCCCCTAGAGTTAGACATGACTGGACAGAAAATCTTTATCTTTTTTTAGAACCATTAAAGATGAGCCAGGTGAAAAAGAGTGTTGGAGAGGAATCACAGAATCATGGAGCTGGAAGGGAACTAAGGGACCCTCAAATCCAGGCTTCATTTCAAAAACTCCAGTGAAGGGGGAAAAAAGCCATTCACTGGGACACATGTTCCACTGATCGGCAGTTTTTACAGTCAAAAAAGGAGCTAAGCTCAAAGTGACAGTTAAAAGGTAGCATTTAGTGCATAGGTGGAAAAAATTTTAATAGGTTGGTACAAAAGGAACAAAGAGCCTCAGTTCCTCTCTCCAATATTCTAACTGCACTTCATAAAGTCTGCTTTAATTACAGCCAAGACCTCCCATAGAACTTCCTTCTGATCCAATAGACCATTGTTGTGGCCCGCCAGTGGCCAGCAGAGCTAGCAGCAGATTCAGACAGTAAGGAGGTTGGGGAGGAACATGGGCCAGTCCTGGAGTCTGGGGAAGGCTCTGAGGAGGGCTCTGGGTCAGAGGCAGAGAGGGGGCCAGGGCCGTCTGACAGTTATCAGCTGCCTTCAGAGTCAGACATCAGTGAGGCAGTCAAACAGCTGGAGCCTGTTCTCAGTGTGCACATGCGCAGAGTTGCAAGATGAAGGGAACAGCTAAGGAACAAGGGTCGACTTGGGAGTAAGGCCACAGGTGGACGATGAATGGCCCCTTCCAGAGGAAAGAAAAGAGGAGCGAAAGGGGAGTGGAGTTTGCAGGAGACCATGAGTTCACTTCATTGGTTCATGACTTTTGTGACTCTCCAAGACTCCTTGCCAAGTTTTAAAGATATTGGCCTGGCAGCTCTCCAAGCCAGATAAGGTCAGTGACTATAAATCCTCCCTTGAAAGACTTTGCTGGATGTGAATGAGCAGAATTCACAGTAACTTAATAAAATGGGTTTTTGGGGGAAGCCTCAGTCGAACAACTATTTGTTCTTCCTGCACAGTCTCTTCTTCCTTCAGGTGCCACAGGATGATTGGGGAGGATACCCAACATCGGGGAAGGACGGCGAGATTCCATGTCGACGGATGCGGAGTGGCAGCTACATCAAGGCCATGGGAGATGATGACAGTGGGGACTCAGATACCAGCACCAAAGTGTCTCCCAAGGAGGTAGCCCGGCGCGAGGCGTACCGCCGTTCATCCAGCGTAGACCAGGCCAGAACCAAGTAAGAAGTTAGGAAGGATATTAATATTTCCCAGTTGCTATGGGGGTGGGGGGAGAAATGCTTAAGAAAGGATGAACATTGAACTGAGCTGTGGACTCTACATAAAGCATACTCTCTGAACCAAGAGCAAGAAGCCATAGGAAATCTGAGTGAAGTTTCCTACTACCAGTAGCAAAGCTGATATATTATGGGGCAAGGCAAAGTGGGTAGAGTTAGAGGATAATGGTATTTCTGTTCAGGGAAATCATAGAAAGAAAATAGCAGAAGAAGTCAGTTGGGAATGTGTTTGCTTGTTCCTGAACTCAGATTAGGAGCCAAGTATTTTTCCTGACCTACCGTAAGTGAGCCATGGGATACCTTAAGGAGTTGGGCAGGGCAGGGGGGAAAAAGGTAGTCTTCAGGACCATGGATAGCTCCAGACAGCCAACGATCTGTGGGTTTGTACCCTTCCTGAGCCCACCATCCTGTTCCTTGACTCCACCGCTTCCTGAGGAACTGAAAATCAGAATCTGAGTAGAGCTGGAAGGGACCTTGGAGGTCTTCTAGTCCAGCCCCCTGTTCAAGCAAGAGATCCTATACCATTTCAGACAAGTGACTGTCCAGTCTCTTCTTAAAAATCAGATCAAATCAAAACTTTATTATGGTAATTGATGAGAAACATCAGAGCAATTTAATGGCAGTCAATAAAGGAGAATATTTGTAGCTCAGAGTTGAAATGAGAGGTCTTTGATGCTCTCTGAGCTTGGTTGTTTTCTTGCAGATAGTTCATTACCTGCAGATACTTGCAAATAGTTCATTCATTACTAGGCAACATTATCAGTACTAGCACTAATGATGTCACCTACAAGAAAACAACCAAGAGCTCACCAGTCCTCTTAATAACAGACAGTCTGAAGTCTACCAATCAATAACAGACAGTCTGAAGTCTACCAATCTAGTTATTGACTCTCTCCTTCTGTGCTGTCCTGGAGCTAACATGGTACCATGTCAAGGACCCCAAATTCTCCAGATCGGATCTCTTGGGCAACCCAACTTCCTTCCTTATCAGCGTTGAGGTCAAGTCTAGAATCACATTCTGTAGAGCTGATTATTTTGTCTTCCTGATTCATACAATTCTAATTCCTTTGTGCCAATTCCTGGTACTTGCTGAAGATTATAGTCACAAGAGTTCATTTCATCAATATATATATTGATTAGCCCTTGGGCCATATCAAAGTGCAAAGTTCCAGAAACAAATTATTACTAAAATTTGATAAACGCAATATCAAATGGAATTGGAATAAAATAGAATTTAAAATGGAATTGGAATAAAATACAGTCTAAAATGAAATTGGAAGAGAATGCAATAATTTAAGATATAGATAAAATATGGTGAAATTATATTTCGGTGTCATGCAATCCACCCTAATCAGTCCCACGTAGGCAGATCTCAACCAAACCTTTTTGCTTAAGTCCTGTGCTGTGTTAAATGTTATTTTCCGGTTCTGGCCACACATAAAGTAATTTATTTTGATATGGGGATCCCAATGGGTCCTTCGTTTGGTATATCAACCAAGGTAGACTTTACACTTTGATATGGCCCAAGGGCTAATCAATAAAGACTCAATGTCAATGTCTGGACTGGACTACTGCAATGCTCTCTACATGGGGCGCCCCTTGAGGTGCACCCGAAGGCTTCAGCTTGTCCAGAATGCAGCCGCGCGGGTAGTTATGGGAACCTCTAGGTTTTCCCATGTAACACCACTCCTGCGCGAGCTGCATTGGCTGCCTGTCGTCTTTTGGGTGCGCTTCAAGGTATTGGTCATCATCTTCAAAGCGCTCCATGGCACGGAACCTAGCTATCTGCGGGATCGCATCCTGCCCCATACATCCCTGCGGCCGATTCGCTCCCACAGAGAGGGACTTCTTCGGGTGCCGTCCACTAGGCTATGCCAGCGGGCGACGCCCAGGGGAAGGGCCTTCTCTGTGGCAGGCCCGACCCTCTGGAACGACCTGCCCCCCAATATTAGAACAACTACAGACCTCCACTCCTTCCGACAAAAATTAAAAACACACTTCTTCTGCTTTGCCGGCCTAGGGTAATTAAACTGTTTTTTAAGGGATTTTTAGAGCTTAGTTTTAGTTTATATGGGTTTTAGCGCAGGGCTGGTTTAATTCATTTTAATATTGTAATTGTTTGTGGTTTTGTTGTATTTTTAATTTCCCTGTGCCCCGCCTCAAGTCCCTTCGGGGAGAGAGAGCGGGTTATAAATTAAAATTATTATTATTATTATTATTATTATTATTATTATTATTATTATTATTATTATTACTATTACTATTACTATTGTCAATAGGTATTGCCAGTTTGAAATTAGGGAGCATACCCACACCTCTGCAAGGGTTTACCTAGTTTATAGGAGCAGAGAACTTGGCCATGTTAAACCAGGCTCCTTTCCATGTCTTCTGCTCCTGTGTCTGGGGTTTTGTTCAGAAACCTTTCTTCCCCATGTCTCTCATTAGGTTTGCAAGTAGACACTATTCTGACTCATATATCTGTAACTGTCCCAGCTGCTGCACACAACCCCGAATCCGGCCACGGGGACAAGGGTACGGACGTTCCTTCACCACTGGGCAGGTGAGGTGGCTTTTCTCTTCGGTTCTTGGATGGTAGAAAGCTGAACTGATGGACAGTCATGAGAAGTAACGCCGGTCTCCATTTAGCTGAGTGGAAATTGTGTCACATAACTTACAGTGTTATAACTGGATGACTGGGATACGAAATATGGAGAGTCTGTTAATTTTTTTCCCCCTGCTTGTAGTGGGAGGATCAAATAAAAAAAAAAATCAATTTAGGGCAAGGAGGCATTTGTTTGCATGTTATTGTCCCTATTGAGTTGCTGGCAAGTACAGCTTTTTTCTCTCTCCAGGGATGTTTCATTAAGAAATGCTCCACCAAGGAAGAAGAGAATTCTAAATCATCCTTCTTTCTGGAACAAAAGCTAGCAATAGCCCTTAGACTTGGATACCACTCCATAGTCTTTTACAGCCCTCCCTAAGCTGTTTTTTGGGATGCAGTGGCTCAGTGGCTAAGATGCTGAGCTTGTCGATCAGAAGGCCAGCAGTTTGGCGGTTCGAATCCCTAGCGCTGCATAACAGAGTGAGCTCCCATTACTTGTCCCAGCTTCTGCCAACCTAACAGTTCGAAAGCACATAAAAATGCAAGTAGACAAATAGGGACCACCTTTGGTGGGAAGGGAACAGCATTCTGTGTGTCTTCGGTGTTTAGTCATGCCGACTACATAGGCACAGAGATGTCTCTTTGGCTTTGAAACAGAGATGAGCACTGCCCCCTAGAGCCAGAAATGACTACCACGCATGTGCGAGGGAAACCTTTACCTTTAACTAAGCAGCTTACAGAGTTACCATATTGCCACCAAGAATCTGGCTCCCCATTTTACCGACCTTAGAAAGATGGAAGGCTGAGTCAACCTTGAGCTGGTCAGGATCGAACTTCTGGCAGTGGGCAGAGTCAGTCTGCAATGCTGCATTCTAAGCATTTTGCCACCACAGCTATTTCTTAGCTATGACAGACGAATGATGGATCTTCGGTCTGATAGCTAACTGAAAAAGGGCAATGCCGTCATGCAAATGATGGATTGTTCCATTCACACATATCAGCAATGCACGCCCTCTCTGTTGAGCCAGGCTTGCCAGTGGGAATGACTAAATTTGATTGGATACCAGACTTGTCAGTCAGGCTGCTTTGGCTTAAGAAACGTTTGGCTGCTGTGCTTTGGTCTGATGCATGCTCACTTTAACTGCATCCATGAATTATTCGTCCCTCTCTATGTTTTGGCTTCTGCATGCTTTGCCATTCAGTCATTCAGAACCCCATATACACCTACCGATTTCTGCAGAGTAATCCTGGAATGGCTTTCAGTCTCTAGAGCCAAAAATTCACACTTTGCATTCCTGAGATTTCATTTGCACTGCATCCTGGAAAGAGAAATGATAAGTAACAAATCACGCTGTGTTTTTATTTATCGTGATTGGGGAAAGAGAGTGGGGGCGCTGATATTTATTTATTGCATACAGCGCATTAGATTTGCAAACATAAAAAGGCCACCCTGGTTATGAATAACAGATATTTATGTCAGTGTTGCTGGAATTTGAGAAGTTTAAAGGGAAAACATTCTTAAGTTATGTCTAATTTACTGATGGGATTCACTAGGACAGGATGCAGCGATGGTCCAGAGGAATTTCAAGGAAAGAATTCATTACAGTAATTGAAATTGTGGGTTTGGGCATTTAAAAATTGGGGAGGATTTTTCCAATGAATTTTACATTTTCTAACCAATGCACAAAATTGTTCTTCAGACTTTGTACTTTTACACATGCATAGACACACACACACACACGCACACATACACACACATACGCACATGTATGTTATTATATATTATTATATTATTATATTGGGGCAAAGGCAGAATGGCAAACAAAAACTGTGCAAGAATAATTGTGTGCAAAATTCATGACAATATATCATGGTTTTTTTTGGAAAAAAATATATCTTGAACTGCTGCAGGACTAGACAAGCCAAATACACGCTAAGAAAAATGAGAAACGGAATCAAAACTGACAGATTTGCACAAATGAGAAATAGAAAGCAATGGAGAGCAACTGAAATTGACAGGTTCCCCTGTCCCCCAAAAACACTAAGTGAATCCTACATAAATCTGCAGATTTTCAAACTCTTGAACTAGGTGCTTTTCTGAACAATTGAAAGAAACAGAACTTATCGTTTCACAACCCAAAACAAGCATTTGTTTTGTTTGGAAGAAGTCTTAAATTCATCACTCTTACTGGCAATTAACCATTCACATAGGTTTTGAGTGGAATTTAAGTCTACTTGGTGTGAATCAAAGCAGAAATTATCTTTGCAATTTCCAGCAATTGCAACTAAGCAGCATATCAGAATCCACCAGCCTTTATAAAAAAATAAGACTGATTTGCTTTTAACTTGGAACTCTGTGGTTTTGTCTGAATAATCAATTCAAGCTGTAGCTCTTAGCTAATTAATTTAAGGCTTCGACCAATGCAAGGTTGCCAATCTCATTTACACATATACTTAACTTTATTTGTTCCACTGCTAAATCCTAGGATTGAACATAGTTCACTGCGGACAGGTTTTCCTTGAACACTGCCTGGCATTTTGGGAGTTTGCAGTGACTCACTTTACAAATAGTCCTCCCCTTGTGACCAGACTTGACCAGAATTATGGCTGTAAGTCATGCCAGCTGTTAAACAGATCATCCGGTGGCTGATCCCAATTTTACAACCTTTTCTGAAGCAGTCGTTAAATGAACTCAGCAGGTTTAAAACAAACGCAGCGGTCATAAAGCAAATGCAGTGGTCATAAAACAAACATGATAAACGTGCTCATCTTTAAGTGAACCTAATGTCCATAATGGGCATTTTTTTCCCAGACATTAAAAGTAAACGCCGGTTGCTAGCAAAAAAAAACCTTTGCAAATTGTAGTCACCTGACTGCAGGATGCTGCAAACAGTGGAAATGAGGATTGGTTGCCGAGCTCCCCAAATGTGATCACATGACCGCAGGGGTGGAGCTAATTGCCAGAACTTCTAATTCAGTTCGCAACTTTGAATGGCCTCTAAGTCAGGGGTCTCCAACCTTTGCAAAGCTGGCTGGAGAATTCTGGGAGCTGAAGTCCTTCAGATGTAACGTTGCAAAGGTTGGAGACCCCTGCTCTAAGTGATCAACCGTCAGTTGAGGGCTGCCTGTGCAATCTCACTCACAGGTATGGTGCATTGAAACAGAGTTTTGTTGAAGAAGCCTCAATATTGATTTAGGCATGGGCTGTGAAACAAACGATGAGGTTCAGTCAGTACATTGAGATAATAGCCAACAAGCTACCACAGTTTGACTTAAAGCGGTATAAGAAACCAGCAATACACTTCCATTGCAATGGCGAATGGGAGAGAGATTTGTGAGAACACAGAGCCGTGATGGCGAACCTATGGCACGCGTGCCAGAGGTGGCATGCAGAGCTCTCTCTGCTGGCACATGCACTGTCTCCCAGAGGCGTTTCTTTCATGAGCTTCTGTTTCCCTGCAAATGATGAAACAGAAGCTCAGGATAGAAAAAGATCTTACCACTTGCCATGCTGCTGGTGTTGAGATGCCCTGCCTGCCGCCGGCCTGCTGGTCTTTGGGTCTCTGCCACGCATGCGCTCATGCCCTCATGCATACCCATGCACGCCCGCGTGTATAGCAGGGCTGGGTTGCTGCCGGCATTACTGCTGGTTTGGCACACAAAAATGTTTGCATTTGCACCTATAAAGGTCTGCGCATGCGCACAACATTAGAAAAGGGGGGGGGAATTACATTATTGCAATGAAGATTGTTCTGCACATGCACAGAACCGAAAATCAACGTAGCAGTGCCAAGGATAGAACTGGTTTGGGAGTGTGGCAGGCTGAGTTACTAGCTACTCAGCCAGACTGGTCCGAACCAGTAGGAACCCATCTGTGGTGCATACCCATGTGTTCTGACTCCCTCCCAACACAAGATAAATGACTAGACTGGCTGCTATTTGGCAACTTGCCTTGACTAGAAGATAACACGATCCAAACTCTCCAACTCTGAAAAACTCTCTGACTCTGAAATAACCTCTCTGCGTTGTTTCCTGCAAACCTTTCAATGTACCGAGGATTTCTTTTAAAGCCTCTTGGGAAGGGCCAGTCAATTAGGCAGCTGCTACTGATATCTCTGATTGCGTCATTCTGCTAATTGCCGTTGCCTCCTCTCAATCCTTCTTAGCCTGACATCAGGGACAAACTGGGCTTCCTCCTCCCCACTACACCAAGCCCCAGGTGCCTCCTGATGCCTAGCCGGGCTCTCTGCTCTCTCACTATCGGCCTCCTCCTCTAGAGCAGACTCATAGGACTACTCACTAGAGGAATCCATCAGCAGCTCATCCTGAGCCGGCTGGGCCACAACACCCATGCATGTCTATGCATGTTTGTACATGCACATGTTTTATTTTGAGCATGCGCTTGCACTCATTTTGGGCACTCAAGTGTTTAAAAATTCGACATCACTGACATAGACCCAACAGAAGGTTGACACCATGTAGATACACCCCTTTGAAGATACGCTTAGTAGGACAACTTTGGGATAAATTATTGAATGGGTGAATGAGTCTGAATTCCCTCCTCTTCACCCTTCCATTCTCTTCCCAGATCAGTGATGAGTTGAACCATCAGTTTGAGGCTGTGTGTGAGTCTGTTTTCGGTGAGGTGGAGTCCCAGGCTGTGGAGGCTTTGGATCTGCCCGGTTGCTTCCGCATGCGCAGCCATAGTTACCTGCGGGCCATTCAAGCTGGCTGCTCCCAGGATGATGACTGCCTCTCTCTCTTCACCATGGCAACAACCTCTCACCAGCCTGGCCAACCTCTCACCAGCAGCATCCTCAAGCCAAGCACCTGTAAGTACCAAGAAGAGCCTCTAGGTATGGCGTGGTAAAATACATCCCACATCCAAAAAAAAAATTCAGTTTCTTCTTTATCCTTAATAATAAGCTTTAATTTGTCCATTTCTGCGCATTCTGGTATTTTCTTAATGACACCCTCATGTGACGGAATTTCATAGTTTTTCCATTGTTGCACAAATACAATTCTAACTGCAGTTAGTACATGTACACCCAGATATGTAGACTTTTTATCATATTTTGCCCAACAAAAGTATCTCAAGTTTCAAGTCAATATGCTGCTTTATTGTTTTTTCCAACCAAGTATGTATTTTTGTCCAATATGTTTTAGCTTTTGGGCAAGTACACCACATATGATAGTATGAACCTAGTGGTTGATTAGACTTCCAATATTTGGGAGATCTATCTCTATACATTTTAACCAATCTTGCCGGTGCAAAATGTCATCTATAATGCCATCCATAGTTTCTGCCCTTGGGATAGAAATGTTAAACTGACTGTGTCAACTGCATACAAAGAACATCTGTAAAGTGTAGCATCCTTTTTAATTGTTCCATTTTGCTTTTCTTGCTCTTCCCTACTTTACCCACCCTTAATCTCCATATAGCTTTTAGTTACCGGAAAGCTCCACCAGCCCTCCCTTCAGGAATCAAAGCCAAGCCCCTCATTGCTGTTACAGCCCAAAGCAGCACCGAATCTACCCATGACAGTTTCCTGCCCAGAGAGGTCAACCGAAGTCCATCCTGGGCCAAAGAGGCCACCAAGCACTGCAACTCTTCAGAGAGTTTAGAAAGCACCAAGATCACTGCCATGTCTCTGGATTTGCCTTCGGTCCAACCCCGGACTTCCCCCAAACCTTCCACCCTTATCATCAGGACGATTCCAGGGCGGGAAGAGCTAAGAAGTTTGGCTCGCCAGAGGAAATGGCGTCCATCTATTGGTGTTCAGGTAGGTCTGGGATGGCTTCATTGCTGGAGGGAAGCTGTATCTTGGCTGGGGCCAGTTCAAGAAGCACTGCTTGTGACCAGCCTCTTACTTTACTTCTGTTGTAATCATTGACCATCAGAAATGTAGTATCTTCTTTAATAATAATAATAATAATAATAATAATAATAAATTTTATTTGTAGCCCGCTCTCTCTCCCCAGAGGGACTCGAGGCGGGGCACAGGAAAATTAAAAAACAATAAACACAAACAGAATACATAATTTAAAATCACAATTAAACAAATCCTGCGCTAAAAACATCTATAAAAACTAAAAACTGTCCCTAAGACCCCTAAACACTACGAATAATTAAAATTACCCTAAAACCCCAGGACAAGGAGGCTATCCCAAGCCGGCCAGACGGAAAAAGTAGGTTTTCAATTTGAGACGGAAGGAGCGGAGGTCCGTGGTCGTCCTAATATCGGGGGGAAGGTCGTTCCAGAGGGCCGGGCCCGCCACAGAGAGAGCCCTTCCCCTGGGTGTCGCCCGCTGACACAGTCTAGTGGACGGCACCCGGAGAAGCCCCGCTCTGTGGGAGCGAATCGGCCGTGAGGATGTATGGGGCAGGATCCGATCCTGCAGATAGCTAGGTCCCGAGCCATGGAGCGCTTTAAAGATGATAATTAACACCTTGAAGCGCACCCGGAAGACGACAGGTAGCCAGTGCAGCTCGCGCAAGAGCGGTGTTACATGGGTGGACCTAGCGGTCCCCATAATTGCTCGCGCGGCTGCATTCTAGACTAGCTGAAGCCTCCGGGTGCACCTCAAGGGCAGCCCCATGTAGAGAGAGTTACAATAGTCCAGTCGGGATGTCACGAGAGCATGAGTGACTGTGCGAAGGGCGTCCCGATCCAATAGGGGGCGCAATTGGCGAACCAGGCGAACCTGGTAAAACGCCCTCCTGGCCACGGCTGTCACTTGATCTTCCATGGACAGCCGGGCATCCAGGAGGACACCCAAATTGCGCACCCCATCCACAGGGGCAAGATGTTCGCCCCCTATGGCCAGCGATGGAGTGAGCTGGTTGAATCGGGCAGCCGGAAACCACAGCCACTCGGTCTTGGTCGGGTTGAGCTTGAGTCCGTTACTTCCCATCCAGATCCGTACAGCTTCCAGGCACTGGCACATCACCGCTACGGCATCGTTGGGGTGGTTTGGGGTAGAAATGTACAGCTGTGTATCATCAGCATACAGATGGTACTCTACCCCAAAACCACGGATGATCTCACCCAGCGGCTTCATGTATGTGTTGAACAGGAGGGGCGAGAGGACCGACCCCTGAGGCACCCCACATGCGAGGGGTCTCGCGGTCGATCTCTGCCCCCCTGCCAACACAAATTGCGATCGGCCAGAGAGGTAGGAGGAGAACCACCGTAAAACGGTGCCTCCCACCCCCAACCCCCCCAGCCGATGCAATAGGATACCATGGTCGATGGTATCGAAAGCCGCCGAGAGGTCTAATAGGACCAGGATGGAGGAACAACCCCCATCTCTGGCCCTCCAGAGATCATCGACCAACGCGACCAATGCCGTCTCGGTGCTATGCCCGGGCCGAAAGCCGGACTGGCACGGATCTAGATAATCAACTTCCTCCAGGTGACGGGGAAACTGTTGTGCCACCACACTCTCGACAACCTTCGCCAGAAAGGGAAGGTTGGAGACTGGACGGTAGTTGTTCAAAAGAGCTGGGTCCAAAGAGGGCTTCTTAATAAGAGGGCTTCTCCTCTTATTGGTATTATTATGAGGATGATGAAGATGATGATTATTATTCTGTTGTTTTGAAAGAAAACTGGAGCTTCTGCACCAGAGACAAATTCCTTGTGTGTCTAATGACACTTGGCCAAATAAAGTATTCTATTCTCTTCTACTCCATTCTGTTCTGTTCTACTCTATTCTACATTCTGTTCTATTCTACTCTACATTCTATTCTATTCTATTCTATTCTATTCTATTCTATTCTATTCTATTCTATTATATTATATTCTATTATATTATATTATATTATATTATATTATATTATATTATGTTATATTATATACAAGTCATGAGTCTTCTAGATACGAAATACTTTGATGAGAAATATCTATATCTATTCTGTCCTGTCCTGTCTTATTCTATTCTATTCTACTCAACTCTTTGGTGGTTTTTGAAGTACTCTGTGAAGTTTTAGCTTCCTCAGTCACATTTGCAAGGCAAACAGCAAAAAAAGGGAAAATGTTGAGTGCATCTTAAGTAAATTGAATTTTCTTTAGAAGATCCATGACATTTGGACCACAGAGGGTTCTTCCATCCATCCTCACATCCTCATAAAAATGAAATTGCCTTCAAGTTTAAAGGTTCAATGCTAGAATCTGATTTCTACCAGCGATATAGCCGGTGTTGTGATCTGCAAAGAAAGCAACAAGATATTACAGAGACACCAAAGAGTGTTTCCGGTCTCTAGCTTCATTTCTGTGCTACTAACTTACAGTGTCTTCACAGCGTGAACCATCCATTGTTGAAGTGAGATGAAGCCTGTCTACACTACTTTTATTCTGGGGCAATGAAAACTGTGCAGTTCAAGAAGAAGCTATAAATCACTAACGTGAAAATGATATGGGTATGCTAGAACAGAGGTCCCCAACCCCCGGGCCGCGAACCAGTGCCGGTCTGTGGCTTGATAGGAACTGGGCCACAGGGCTGGAGAGGAGGAGGAGGGAGGAGGTGGCAGCCCCCTGGGCGGAGCGCGCACCAGATGCGGGAGAGTGCAGGCGCGGCCGTTCGCACCGTTGGAGGCCCTAGAGGGCCGAGTGAGCCAACTCCCCCCCCCCACGTGCGCATGCGCAGGCATGGCCATTCACGTTGTTGGAGGCCCTAGAGGGCCGAGTGAGCCGACTCCCCCCCCCCGTGTGCGCATGCGCCGCCTGTTCCCCCTCCCCCCTGCTCCTCCTCTACGCCAGCTGGTCCGCAGAATTTTCTTTAAAATGAAACCGGTCCCTGGTGCAAAAAAGGTTGGGGACCCCTGTGCTAGAAGACAGCTTGGCTGTGTTTATATCACACCTTTAATCAAGCCCATTGGTGGCTGTTGTTGTTGTTGTTGTTCTTTCCTTTGTTTCTCAAACATGACCCCCCTCTGAGGCAACCATGCTTGCCAAACTGTAGGGATACAAAAGTTAACACTGTACAGGTTTCTGGAAAACACAATATGTTTTCTCCAATCCAACTCCTGAACACCAGTTCCGTTCGGTTCTCCCAGCAGGCAGGGCATTCGCCAAGAAGACTCCCAAACGTTCCAAATCTAAAGATCTTAAAATAAAAAAAGCTCAAAGGGATTTGTGGCTGACTGAATAAACATTTGCGTAGCTTGCTGACATTTTTCCTCTGAGGAAACCAGGCTGCCAACCTGGACCTGGTAGGCTGGTTTTGCTGATAAGCTGCCGCTTCAAAGAATCCGTAGGTTACGCTAAACAGCACTTTGATTTTGAAGGCAAAGGGTGCTCTAAAGCCTTTTTCCTGGGTCCTTGCATAGCATCCGTTTGAAACTTCTTAAAGCAGCTACCGTATTTTTTAGAGTATAAGACGCTCCGAAGTATAAGACGCACCTAGCTTTTGGGGAGGAAAACAAGGGGGGGAAATCTGCCTCCCAGCAATTTGCCTCCTTGCAACAAATAGCAAACAGTAGAGACAATATACACTCTTTGTAGTTTTACATTTCAGACTATACTTGTACAGATGCTGTTAAAATTGAGGTGGCTTTCTGGAAATATAGCTATTCTCTGCTATTTAAAAGGAGATACAATAGCACTGAGCCTCTTCAGATCAAGCACTTATTTTAAAAAGCTTCTTCATTTTGTTAAGCTGTCTGGAACAATAATAAAGCAGTCTTTAAAAATTAAGTCTAATAATTTGAACATTCTATAGGCATTTATAGTTATTGACTTACCTCCTTGCAGCAAACAGCCTGATTAGCACCAGAAAAAGAATCTGCCTCTGCCTCCCAGCAATTTGCCTGGAGCAAACAGCAAGTTTCACTTTCAATTTCAGCATGGGCCTCCTGATCATCAGCTGTTTCAGGCTGCAGGGATTGCTATAGCCTATTGCAGCCTCCACAAGCCCCATTTTCCCCGTTTGCTGCAAGGAGGTAAATAGCTGGGAGGCAGAGGCCAAAGTGCGGGGGATGGTGGGTGGGGCTACATTCAGTGTATAAGATGCACCCATATTTTCACCCTCGTTTGGGGGAGAAAGGTGCGTCTTATACTCTGAAAAATATGGTATTTCTTTGCACGAGATGCTGTGATCCTTCCACTGACCCTAAGGAAAGTTTTCCTTGGTTTAAAGACATGCAGTTGGGTATGGCATCCACAGCCTATAGCTGTGTTTTGTCTTCAAAGTACCGCATGGCCCTTCAACATCAGGGATTTGGTGCTCATTGTTGTCAGGCTAAGTTATTCCCCCAAACAATACTGTTTCCTTTTATATATATTATATATATATATATAATCTATCATCTATCATCTATCATCTATCTCTATCTATCCATCCATCAACAACAACAACAATCTCCCCTCTATCTATCTCTATCATCTATCTATCACCTGTCTATACCTATCATCTATTTATCTCTCTCCATCCTCTGTCTGTCTATCACTTTGCATATGAAAAGGGGACCAGTCTGTTATTGCGCAGCTGCAACCATTGTCCTCCCGTCTTTCACCACCACCACCACCACCCCTCCTCCTCCTCCTCCTCCTTCCAGAGCTGCCCTGCTTTGGACCGTCTCTCATTTTTATTCATCTTCTAAACGTGCCACCTGCCCTGCCGTCTCCTTCATTAGCAGGCTTTGTCACTTAGCATCCGTCCAGGTGTTGCCGGGAGAGGTTTCAATGAAGTTTAGACAAGGGTATCCAAGCGGTTCAGCCGAGGGGGCAAACAAGCGGAAAGGAAGTGTCTGATCCAACTTCATGGTGTGCAGTTGCTTCTGACAAGGTCAAAGCGTCAGAAGCGGTGGGGACAGCACTTAACAAACCACTCCAAGCTGACACCAATGAATCAATTAAGCTGCAGTGCCAGTCTTTCAAAGGCTCGGCCATCCAGGGTTGTGTTCTGCAGAAGACGCCAATACTTGGCATGTTGTTTAGAGAGTTTGAAAAGTCCTATTTACTATTTCGGTGCCAGTCCTCTTCTGGACCTGCTCCAGTGGTGGGTTCCAGCTGGTACACCCTGGTACGGATGTACAGGGGACAGCTGGGAACAGCGGCCTGTGTACCGGAGCGGTGTTAAGGAGGGTCCACCCACCTGCTCAGATTCCTTACCTGTATTTAAGCCAACCGGGGCACTTGCACGTGGCACGCAGAGTGTTCGGCGCCTACACGACCTCCGCTGAGCAGCTAAAGCATTGCCGTGCGCTAAGTACGTATGCATGTGCAGTGTGCATACCCAAGGTGGATGTCCGGCTTCATTGCAGCATACCAATTGTGACAGGATCTGGAATCCACCACTGACCTGCTCCAAACATACTGTATTTTTCGGAGTATAAGACGCACCTTTTTCCCTCAAAAAAGAGGCTGATAATCTGGGTGCGTCTTATACACTGAATACAGCATTTTTGTGCCTCCCAAAACCCCACCCCTTCACCAAAATGGCCGTGCATGACCTCTAGAAAGCTTTCAGAGAGCTGCTGGGGGCTGGGGAGGGCAGAAATGAGCAAAACCCAGCCCATTTTTTGCTCAATTCTAACCCTGCCCAGCCCCCAGGAGCACTCCATAAGCTTCCTAAAGGCTATCCATGCCCTATTTTTTTTACGAAAAATGGGCTGTTTTTTTCCCCCTTTTTGGGGGGCTGCCACCACCCCCCAGAAGCATTCTGCAAGCCCCCTAAAGGCTATTCATGCCTTTGTTGGGGAGGAAACGGGCCTGTTTTTGCAAAAAACGGGCTATTTTGGGGAGATTTGCGGAATGCAAAAACGTTTTTTTACTTTGCCTCTTGAAAACCTTGGTGCGTTTTATACTCCGAAAAATACGGTAGTCAAAACAATTGAAAGCTTCTAGAGTTTCCAACTTGATGCTTTGTTTTGCTTTTAAACCCATCCAGTGACCGTTGCATTAAGAGCCGCCCAGCGGGTAGAGGTTTGGGCAATTAAAGTTTTCCCTGGCATGGAGAGCTGCCCGCTTCTTCACCAGGCCTCTGTTTTTGCAAACAGAAGTGAACTTATGACCCAATGGCCACAGGTAGCCTTCGGTAACCGCAGTGGACTTGCTCTTCCCAAAATGGACCGAGCATCTTCTGCAGCTCTGGCAGCCTCGTGGGGGTTGCAGTTCAGCCTTTTGCTTCCTGCTGCTTGGAAGGAAGCTCCTCAATAAATAAAAACACACAAACCTCTCCATGTGCATATAAATTGTGCGATAACAAGTGTTTTTGCACATCAGGCTAAAATAGAGGTCGGGCACTTTATGGTCCATGTTGTGAAAAACCTAACTATTAGCCAGGTTCGCACACCATGCAACGGCTGTATTTGTGCAGTGATCGTTTGATTTTGTTTGACAGAGGATTACAGGATAATAGGGAAAACAAACCACTGAACAAGCTAATGGTTCAATAAATATAGGTAGTCCTCAACTTACGACTGCAATCGAACCCAAAATTTATGTTATTAAGTGAGACATTTGTTAGGCACTTATAACCATCACAGTATTGCCATAGTCCAGGGATGTCCAAACTTGGGAACTTTAAGACTTGTGGACTTCAACTCCCAGAATTCCCCAGCCAGCATAGCTGGCTGGGGAATTCTGGGAGTTGAAGTCCACAAGTCTTAAAGTTCCCAAGTTTGGACATCCCTGCCATAGTCACATGATCAAAATTTGGGCACTTGGAACTCCTGTATGGTAACATGGTTGCATGGTAACAGGTATGGTCTTGCTTGAGTCTCTCTAGAAATATCATTGTATAGTAACATGTATGATAACATGGGGGACGCAGTGGCTCTGTGGCTAGGATGCTGAGTTTGTTGATCAGAAAGGTTGGCAATTTGGCAGTTCAAAACCCTAGCACCACGTAAAGGAGTGAGCTTCCGTTATTTGTCCCAGCATCTGCCAACCTAGCAGTTTGAAAGCATGTAAAAATGCAAGTAGAAAAATAGGGACCACCTTTGGTGGGAAGATAACAGCGTTCCATGCGCCTTCAGCACTGAGCCATGCCAGCCACATGGCCACGGAGAATGTCTTTGGATAGTGCTGGCTCTTTGAATTTGAAACGGATATGAGCACCGCTCCCTGGAGTCGGGAACGATTAGTACATATGTGAGAGGGGAACCTTTACCTTTATAGTAACAGTGGCTTCAGTATCCTGGAGTCATGTGATCACCCTTTGCAACCTTCCCAGCTGGCTTCCGACAAAGGGGGGGGGTCAGAATCGCTTAACGGCCATGTGACTCATTTAACAACCATGCTTAACAACCGTAGCACGAAAGATCTTAAAATTGGTTGTGACTTACTTAAACACTGTCTCAGAGGAGGGTTTCTGCCGGTTCGGCCTGGTTCGGCTGAATCAGTAGTGGTATGCCGGCCTGGGTCATAGAAGCAGCAGCGATCTAGGCTGGCCATGCCCCCCAACTGGTTCCCCAGTCACCGCCATTGCAGCCGCCATTTGTGCATATGCAGAACAATTTCCATTGAGCTGTGCATGCATGTGCAGCATGCATCCAGCACAAATGCGCACGATTGAACCGGCAGAAATGCTGGCTGAAACCCCTCCTATGCACTGCCTTGCTTAGCAACAGAAATTCTCATCCTAATTATGATCATAAGTGGAAGACTATCAGGATTACTGTTTGTTATGAAGTCTCAATTCTTTTTCTCTTTTTGGGTTCTATCAATAAACTTTCTTTTGTATTAAGCAGCTTCCTGCTTCTCCTCCGTTCCGCTAATTAGCTTTTTCTTCCGGATCCATTAATCAACGTCTTTCTTTCCTTCTTGCCGTCTTCTTTCCCTTCCTTAAAAGGTGGAAACCATCTCTGATTCTGACACCGAAAGCCGAAGCTGTCGAGAGTTCCATTCCATCGGTGTTCAAGTGGAAGAAGATAAACGGTAGGGCTGGTTAAGCATGCATCTCGGCGCCTGAGCCTCTTCCCTCACGCACATACACAGGCAGGCAGGCTCACACACACACACACACACACACACACATACACATACACACACACATCATGCCACTAGTCTCCTGCATTCATGCAAAAACCTGTCAGCCGTATCATCTTCCCCCAGATCAGTATTTGCAAGGCAAAATTTCTAGAGAGACTCAAGCAAGAAGAAATATAGTCCAGTGTTTCTCAACCTTGGCAACTTGAAGCTGGGTGGACTTCAACTCCCAGAATTCCCCAGCCAGCACTGGCTGGGGAATTAACAGATTAACAGAGTTGGAAGGGACCTTGCAGGTCATCTAGTCCAACCCCCTGCCCAAGCAGGAGACCCTACTTCTGGGAGTTGAAGTCCACCCATCTTCCAGCTGCCAAGGTTGAGAAACGCTGCTATAGTCCAGGGATGGCGAACCATTTGGGCATCGAGTGCCCAAACTGGAACCTTTGTGCATGTGTGTGCTCCCATCTCTGCCTGTGACCCATGTTCTTCCCCAACCACCTCACTGTCTGCTGGCGGGCCACAACAACGCTAATATTTGCTGTGAAAGAACACATCCCTGACTAGAGAGTCAGCCGACAAGTCGTATTTAATTAAATTAAAACGACCACTCATTCAATGGCTGTTTGAACTAAGACAGAGTTGAATGAGTGACATTTAATGACTGGTTCTCATACTGATGTCATTCGTGGCATCCCGTGTTCGCCATTTGCAATCTTGGCTTCTTACAAGCAAAGCCAACGGCAAGCCAGTAGGAAGTCACAAATGGCCACCCGTATGAGATCCTTACTTAATGACTTAACGATGGCAACCATACATGCCGGAATTTCCATCGCTAAGCAGCAAAGTATGTGATGTTTACAACTGCATCCCCCAACGATGCAAATTTCAGTCCCAATGACCATTGTTAAGTGAAAACTACCTGTGTACGCACCCTGCATTTAGGGAGTTTCACCCAGCTGCCATGAATATTAGAAACTTCCGTTGGGCTGGGTTTGGCCTTCTGATTTTGGGGTGATTTGGATCTGTTGGACTTCAACTTCCATCATCCCCAAATGCAACATCTCTGGTAGACCGAGGGTCATGAGCATCTGTGAGAAGGCAGAAGTAACAGGATAACAGAATTGGATGGGACCTTGGAGGTCTTCTAGTCCGATTTCCTGTTCAGGCAGAAAATCCTATATCGTTCCAGACAAATAGCTATCTAATGTCTTCTTGCAAATCTTTAGTGATGGAGCGCCCACAGCTTCTGGAGGCAAGTCATTCAACTGATTATTTATTTATTATTTATTTATTAAATTTATACCCCGCCCTTCTCCAAATGGACCCAGGGCGGCGATTAATTGTTCTCACTGTCAGGAATGTTTTCCTTAGTTTTAGGTTGCTTCTCTCCTTGATTAGTTTCCACCCATTGCTTCCTTGTCTTACCCTCAGGTGCTTTGGAGAATAGTTTGACTCCCTCTTCTTTGTGGCACCCTCTAAGATATTGGAACACTGCCATCATGTCTCCCCTGGTCCTTCTCTTCATCAAACTAGACCTACCCAGTTCCTGCAACTGTTCTTCTTATGTTTTAGCCTCCAGTCCCCTCATCATCTTCATTATTCTTCTCTGCACTCCTTCTAGAGTCTCCACATCTTTTTTTATGATAATACCACTGTAGGAGACAACCAGATGGGCCAAAGGAGGAGTCAAGTATGTCATCAGTTTGGAGTCCCTTCTTGCCCACAAGAAATCTAAGTTCACTCCCCCTTGAATTCCTTTGACTCTTATCTACCAGCAATTTGTCTTGACCATGAGTAGTTCAGATTCTTGTTTACAGATAGCATGGAATAAACTTGTACTTATTTGAAAAACTCTGGTTCCCAATTTCTTATGGAAAGAAACCATGAAAAGCAACCATGAAAATGATAGATGGGATATCACAGTGACTTATACAGGCTTGGGACAACCTAATAGAGGTGGTCCTCGACTTACGACCAAGATTTTTGTTGCTAAGCGAGACAGTTGCTAAATGAGCTTGATCCCATTTGACGACTTTTCTTGCCACAGTTGTTAAATGAATCACTTGCAGTTGTTAAGTCACTAACACAGTTGCTACGTGAATCCGGCTTCCCCGTTGATTTTGCATTGTCAGAAGGTTGCAAAAGGGGATTGCATGACCCCCTCCCCCCCCCCCCCTGGACACTGCAACCATCATAACTATGAGTCAGTTGCCCAGCCTCTGAATTTTGATCACGGGGATGCGGCAATGGTTGTTAAGTGTGAAAAACAGTTGTCAGTCAACTTCTTTCAATTCCATTGTAACTTGGAAGTAAATGAGCTGTTGTAAGTCGAGGACTACCTGTGTAGCGTGGGAATGAGCAGGGACTCATCAGTCTGAGTCCTGGAAGGGAGCAGAGGTGGGTTCCTACCATTCGGACCGGTTCGGCCGAGGAGGTAGTAACTTGGCCTGCCACGCCCCCAAACTGGTTCTACTGGCGGAGGCAGCAACTTGATTTTCGGTTCTGCGCATGTGCAGAACAATCTTCTTTGCAAAAATGATTTTTTTCCCAGTTTTCTAACGTTGTGCGTATGCGCAGACCTTTTTAGGTGCAAATGCGCGCACGCGGGGAGCAAACACATTTTTGCATGCCGAACTGGCAGTAATGCCGGTAGCAACCCACCCGTGGAAGGGAGCATTCTTGACCCAGAGTATAAGAATATGCACTCACGCCAGAAACTCAGGTTTATAATATTCTTGGGACTGCAGACCTGATGTCCCTGCCATTCACCACACAGGCCCTTGAGTTTTGAAGTACATAGCTGGATATCCCCTTTCTGCTTCCCGTGAGCAATTGGCCAGCACGTCCTCTGCTGCACTCCATCTCTCTCTCTCTCTCTGATCCCTTAGCATCCATCCAACGCTGGTTGCCATAGAAACAGGCCAGGAAACGCAAGGGAGGTTGATGCTCAAACAAGAAGGCATGGAATTTGTTCCTGCTTGTTGAGGGCTTTTCTGACTTTGGTTCCTGCTTTGTTGCAGAAAGAGATGTAAGCTATCACACTGGATACAAAAGACACTTTTTCCCCAAAGTTCCCCATCTAATCTTGACATTCTAGTTCTTGGGCCCCCAAAGTGGTTCATACAGTTGTAGAACGAGATTGGCTAGAAAAGGAAACATGGAGTCTTAGTGGACAACCAACTCAATATGAGCCAGCAGTGTGCAGCAGCAGCCAAAAAAGCCAATGCAATTCTAAGTTGCATCAACAGAGAGATACAATCAAGATCAAGGGAAGTACTAATACCACTCTATAAAGCCCTAGTAAGACCACACCTAGAGTACTGCATCCAGTTTTGGTCCCCACATTATAAAAAAGATGCTGAGACTCTAGAAAAAGTGCAGAGGAGAGTAACCAGGATGATTAGGGGACTAAAACATATGAAGAACAGTTGCAGGAACTGAACATGGCTAGTCTAGTGAAGAGAAGGACCAGGGGAGACATGATAGCAGTCTTCCAATAGTTGAGGGGCTGCCACAGAGAGGAGGGAGTCAAGATATTTTCAAAAGCACCTGAAGGCCACACAAGGAATAATGGATGGAAATTGACCAAGGAGAGATTCAACCTAGAAACAAGGAGGAACTTTCTGACAGTGAGAACAATCAACCAATGGAACAGAAGCTGCCTTCAGAAGTTGTGGAGGCTTCATCACTGGAGGCTTTCAAGAAGAGATTGGACTGCCATTTGTCAGAAATTATGTAGCGTCTCCTGCTTGGGCGAGGGGTTGGACTAGGTGACCTACAAGATCCCTTCCAACTGTTAAATCGGTTCATATCATTCAGATCCAAAGATGAAACAGTTCTGGAAACCATAATCCACTTCCTTGGTCAGTCAGTGAACATTTAGAATCATCAAATCATATTTGGATTGCACAGATTAGCACATTCCAGGCAAAAACTGACATGTTCCAAGAGAATGATTAAAATGATTTTAAAAAATGATTAAAATGATTAATGATGACTAAAAAAAAAAAAAACCCATGCCAGGCTTCCCATTTTGCATGCCCATCATCTCTAATATATTTTGACCACCAATCACAAAAAGGGGCTGGCATTCTAGCCTTACTCTGTCTGGTAATGTCATTGAATCACCCCCAGGTTTTTAGGGCTCCCAAAAGGTGGCTTAGTGGGTAAGACGCTGAGCTTGTCGATCAGGAAGATTAGCAGTTCGGAGGTTCGAATCCCCAGTGCCATTTAACAGAGTGAACTCCTGTTATTTGTCCCAGCTTCTGCCAACCCACCAGTTCGAAAGCTTGTAAAAATGCAAGTAGAAAAATAGGAACAACCTTTGGTGGGAAGGGAACAGCGTTCTGTGCACCTTTGGCGTTTAGTCATGCCGGCCACATGACCACGGAGATGTCTTCGGACAGTGCTGGCTCTTCGGCTTTGAAATGGAGATGAGCATACACACCCCCTAGAGTCGGGAACGACTAGCAACCTATGTGCGAGGAGAGGGAAACCTTTATGGCCCCCAATGGTTGAGAAAGAACTTTATAACATGCATAACTGTCTATGGAGATTCTCAGTCATCCAGGCCATGGTTGTCCCAAAGGTGCTTTTTCAAGAGGCAAGCGGACTTTCTGGTTGTTGTGGGGGTTTTTTAAGACGCTTTGCTTCTCATCTCAGAAGCTTCTTCAGCTCTGACTGAATGATGGGGAATGGAGGAATTTACACTCCTTGCAGACGGTTGGTCATTTGCATTCTTTTAGCAAGACGTTAAGCTCACCTGGAGGTTTATCTGCATCGCAAGGGTCACCTGAGTGGCACAAATGGGTGTGAAACTGTTGAAGGGACTGTGTTGTACACTGGAGATAGACACTGTCTGGCTGACGGCATCCTGAGGAGGCCAACTCTGTGGGATCGTACTGGACGGTGGGAGGCTACCGGTGGCAGTAGGTCAGGGGTGTCCAAACTTGGGAACTTTAAGAGTCGTGGACTTCAACTCCCAGAATTCCCCAGCCAGCCATGGCTGGCTGGGGAATTCTGGGAGTTGAAGTCCACGACTCTTAAAGTTCCCAGGTTTGGACACCCCTGCAGTAGGTGGTCTCGCAAGTACCCTGGGCCTAAGCCTTGGAGCGCTTTGAAGGTCATAATTAATACCTTGAATCGCACCCGGAAAACAACCAGCAACCAGTGCAGGCTGCCTATAACGCTTTGCGTTATAGAATACCAGGCTCTCAGGCCTTGAACCAAGAATGACATATGATTCTTCCAAACTAAGTTTCTCATTGTTCCCACACCGATAGGCAGAGTCTTGCCAGGCTAAAAACTCTACCATCTGCATCTACCACGTACTTTGGGAACTATTAGGGAGGGTCTGTCTTCACCCTCTTTCTCTCACACAAAATATCTGGGCTGCGTTGCCTCTTAGTCTTCTAGAACGCAGCCCCCTCCCTCCCTCCCTCCCTCCCTCCCGGGAATCCACCTTCCTTTACTAGATTGCATCACACAGAGAAATCTAACCCTTTCTCCTCTCCATCTCAGGCGCGCTCGGTTCAAGCGATCCAACAGCGTGACAGCCGGGGTGCAGGCTGACCTGGAGCTCGAAGGCTTGGCCGGGCTGGCCGTGGCCACCGAGGACAAGGCCCTTCAGTTTGGACGTTCCTTCCAGCGGCACTCCTCCGAGCCCGAATCCACGCGGCAATACTCCGTCTACAAAACCGTTCACACGCAAGGGCAGTGGGCCTACCGGGAGGACTACCAGATGCAATACGACACGGTGGAAGTGCCGCGGCAGGAGTCCTGGATGGACCGGGGCTCCCGCAGCCTGCCGGATTCCGGCCGAGCGTCGCCTTGCCACCGGGACGGCGAGTGGTTCATCAAGTTATTGCAGGCGGAGGTGGAAAAGATGGAAGGCTGGTGCCAGCAGATGGAACTGGAGGCGGAAGATTACGATCTGCCAGAAGAGAGTGAGTCTCCCCGGGGCCGGAAGGTTGGGCAGCGCCATCTGCCCTGTCGCTGGGCACCAGCCAAGCTGTAGGGCTCTGTGGCTGGAACATATTTCGGACAAGGAAATTAATACCTAGCTAGAGGAACGAAATGATGATTGCGATGAGTAGCATCCAACGTGGAGGGCAATCAATCAAAAGCCATAAATAGGTGCTGCATTTCACGTCGCTTTTAGACGGCAGAAAACATCGGCGAGGGCTACGCAGAAATTGTCGTCCTTGCGTTACCTAAAAAAGAATTTGCTGTTCAAACATTTGTAAAAGGGAAAAAGTACATCCAGGGATTCCTCTTGAAATGCCCTCGTTTGTTTTAATTACAGATTGTCCTCATTTTACAACTGGTCGTTTAAGGCAGGGGTCTCCAACCTTGGCAACTTTAAGTCTGAAGGACTTCGGCTCCCAGAGTTCTGGGAGCTGAAGTCCTTCAGACTTAAAGTTGCCAAGGTTGGAGACCCCTGGTTTCAGGGACTGTTCGAACTTACGACAGACCCCCAAAATGGTATTTTTGATCTGGGCTTGACGTTCTGGTGACTAAGTACCCCCTGTTGTCATGGGGTCATGTTTTGGGTGCCTAGGAACAAGTTCACATTTATGAATATGGGCAGCCTCGTGCAGTCATATGACTGCAGTTTATAACAATTTGACCCAAATTTCAGCAAAATGCAACCATTGCAGCAGAAGTGGGTTGCTCCCGGTTTGGCCCGGTTCAGCCGAACCGGTAGCAAAATGCAGGCCTTGGTTGCAGCGACCCAGGCCTGCCACCCCACCAAATTGGTTCCCTAAGCACTGTTGGATCGCCGCCATTTTGGTTTTTAGTGACTGCGCATGTGCAGTTCGCTCTCAATTGTTCTGCACACGGGCAAAGAACAATTTACATTGAACAGTGCACACGCACGTGTGGTGCGCACTTGGGTTGCGAAACAGTAGTAAAACCAGCAGCAACCTACTCCTGCGTTGCAGACAATAGATTTGCTCAACAACTGTGGCATTCACTTAATGGCCCTGAATTTGCTTGGTAACCCTGGCTGTTCACTTAACAACCACCACAAGACAAGTTGCAAAATCCAGTCGGTCATATGATGACCTGCTTAGGAATTGGTACAATTTATGACCGTAATTCTGGGCTCAGTTACCATTGTAAGTTGAGGACTGTCTGTATTAAGGAGGTGTTTGGAGGTCCTGTCTGACTTGTAGAACCAACTCTCCAGAGAGCCACCATCCATCTCTCTGGTGGTTTTCCACGCATTGATTCGGTCCCAAGGAAGAGAAACTTTTTTCTGGCTGGGAAGGATGGAACCTCACAGAGTTTTCAGAGGGATTGAAAGCTATGTCCTTGTAAACAAGAGTGGCAAATATCGCCTCCTCTCCCACATCCAAGAATAGAGTTTGCTCAAAACCACCTCCAAGTGAAATTAAGGTATTCTCCAGTATCTTGAGGTAGAAAGCCGAACATAGTGGAGTAAATGCATGGCACATTTAGGCACAGCTTTCGTATGGTTGGTCCTACAGTCAGCCAGATGTTTAGACTGGATTTGGCATTTTATCCACCATTTGAGCTCTTCCCAAGGACTTGGGATTGGCAGAAGTTGTTTGATGGTAATTGTTAGTATTAGCATTATTGCTTTATCTCAGGGATGGATTATATGCTTACTTCCAGAAACTCACAAACCATAACTATGAGTCAGGAGAGAGACATAGGCAAGGCGACCACAAAGAAAGTAAAAAAGTCAAGATGGCAACTGGATTATGTGACTGAAACTGTGTGCTGCCTTCTCTCTCATACGCAGATGCACAGAGAGGGGGGAGGGAGAGGGAGAGAAATACTATTGGTTGTAGGAAGTTACAGTTCTACAATATTTGTACAGATATGCTGTCCCCTTTCCTACTTTGGGTAGAACTGAGTTCACCAACTAAACTAAGCCCACATACTACAGCAGGGGCCAGCAACCTGCAGCTCTAGAGCCGCATGTGGCACTTTCATCCCTCTGCTGCAGCTCCCTGTTGCCGGTCAGCTCCACAATTGATAGGGCTTTCGGTTAGGACAGGTAGAGGAAATCCACAAGTCATAAAGTTGCCAAGGTGGGAGGCTCTCTTAAGCTGATTTGTCATGCAGAGGAAGGAACTATCAAGTACCGAGCAGGCTTCAAATTTATCCCAATCGTGACTGTTTCCATTGGTTTTCTTGCTTTTATCTTGTTCCTGTCTAGTTCTTGAGAAGATCCGTAGTGCGGTTGGTAGTGCCCAGCTTCTGATGAGCCAGAAAGTCCAGCAGTTTTACCGACTCTGCCAGCAAAATATGGTGAGGGGAACATTTGCTATATGATATACGTTTATGTGATGCGTAAATAGGTTTTCTTAACGTGCCTTCCAAATTTGGAGTGGTTAAAAAAAAAGTCCAGCTTTCTCCAAGAATTCCGTTTCTGGTGACTTCATGGTCATGTCCAGAGGCTTCCTTGGCAACAATGCAATATTAGCTTGCCACAAATTTCTTCTCAATCGGTTGGTTTGATGTCTAACCTCTAACCCTGAATTCCTGGGGGTTCCTCATGTTTCAATCTACACAATGGTCAGTCTGGTGCTGCCCCCTTCTGAGATTTTGGAAGAAAAGAGGGAAATGTAAAACTTGTCCACGCTAACTGTGAGCTAACTGTGAGTTCAGCCAGGTTTCCCTGGGCGTAATTTTACAGTAAATGCCAAGTTGTCATTGAAGATGCCACATGCCATACTGAACCAAAAATGGACAAAGCCTTGTCTACTGAATGCTCTTAAACTTAGATAGTTTAACAGACCATGAAGGTCTACAGGGGGTGGTCCAAAAGTCAATAAATCAACCACACCAATGCTTTTGATGTTCCATAAAGGTAAAGGTTCCCTTCGCACATATGTGCTAGTCGTTCCTGACTCTAGGGGGCAGTGCTCATCTCAGCTGAAGAGGAAGCGCTGTCCGAAGACGTCTCTGTGGTGATGTGGCCAGCATAACTAAATGCCCAAGGTGCACGGAACACTGTTATCTTCCCACCAAAGGTGGTCCCTGTTTTTCTACTTGCATTTTTTACATGCTTTCAAACTGCTAGGTTGGCAGAAGCTGAGACAAGTAATGGGAGCTCACTCCGTTATGCGGCACTAGGGATTCGAACCCCTTCGCCACTGAGCCACCGTGTCCCTCTGTTGATGTTCCATACTCCACACTAAACAAAACAGGCAAAGTTTTGATCTCACCTTCAAGGATGCCCTTTTCATATTTTTGCCCATGATATCACACAATCGCTCTTGCAGCAGACCAAAATCTGATTCTGCCACCAAACTCTAAATGTTTTTTTCCCCCTTTTCCTTTTCTTCCTGGCAGGATCCCAATGCTTTCCCCATGCCCACTTTCCAGGATCTGGCTGGGTTCTGGGATCTCCTGCAGCTCTCAATTGAGGACGTCAGCATGAAGTTTGCCGAACTTCAGCAACTCAAATCTAACGGGTGGAAGCCCATTGAGGCTAAGGTAAAAAAAAAGAAGAAGAAGAAGAAGAGGGAGTGGGTGGGATAAAATCCCTTGCCTAGATTTCTTTGCTGACTCTAATGGCTCTTGTTTAGTCTGGTGAAAGTAAGTTTGCTTCTGAAATCTCTGTCCAAGTGTGAGAAGAGTTGGATGGACTAAAGCCATGATGGCGAACCTATGGCACGTGTGCCAGAGGTGGCATGCAGAGGTGGCATGCAGAGGTGGCATGGAGAACCTATGGCACGTGTGCCAGAGGTGGCATGCAGAGTCCTCTCTGTGGGCACATGAGCCATCGCCAGCTGCTCTTCTGGTTTCCGGCAGCTGGTCGTCACAGGCACTGGAGCACCAGAAAAATGGCCACAAATGCCCAAAAAAGTTTTTGGACCATTTTCTGGACCATTTTCAGGCAATCTTCTGGGCCGTTTTGGGGCATTTCTTGGGCTGAAAATGGCCAGGAAAACAGCCTGAGAATGGCCTGAAAATGGCCAAAAAAGGCATGTTTCCTGCCAGACAGCTGGTCTTCGGGTTTCTGGTGCTCCAGCATGCAGGCATGCACATGTGTTTCGGTTTAGGCACTCGATGCCGAAAAGGTTCACCATCACTGGACTATGGTATGAATGAAGCAATGAAGAGTGAAGGTCCTATCTTGCATTTCACAGGAAGTTCTCTAGTTCGCTTGTGTTTCTTTGCTTGTGTTCCTATTGGCTCTGTTTCAATCTGATGTAAGTAAGTTTGATGAAAGTCAGTTTGCGTGTAAAATCTGACATTTCTGTCCCAGTAGAGAAGAGTTGGACGGACTGTGGCTGTGTATGAGGCAATGCACAGGTCCTTTTGAAGGTCCTATCTTGCATTTCACAGGAAGTTCTCTAAGTCAGTGGCCTGCCCGGCTTCTCATTCCTTTCCTAGGAATGACCTCCAGCCAGATTCAGCCAGTTCGGACTGGTTCGGGAGAACCGGATGTTAATTTTAATCTGGTTTGCCAAACCAGTAGTAGCAAGGACTGGCTGGCCCTGCCCACCCTAGCCCACTCCTCCCAGGAGCCTCCACGTTGGCCCATTTTGGATGTGAGGTAAGTGCAGGGCCTGCGTGGAGGCTCAGGGGGGACAAAAAACAGGCCTACCAGAAGTATCAGAAGTACCGGAACGGACTCTGGAGGCCTCCAGAGCCGGGGGGAGGACATTTTCACCCTCCCGGAGCCACCAGGGCCTGGCGAGAGCAAAAATGCCCTCCTGCCACTGCCGTGGTACAGAAGACTGAGCAAGCCTTGCCCACCCATGGTCACGCCCACCCAGCAACCTGGCAGAGAACCGGTTGCTAACATTTTTCAATCCCACCCCTCTTGTGGATGCTCCACCCCTGGAAGTTTTCAAGACAAGATGAAATAGCCATTGATCCAGCATGGTATATAGAGGCGTCTCTTTGAGAAGTTAGGTTTGACTAGACCTCCAAGGTCCCTTTCCAACTCTGTTCAATTGTCACTGTTGCTCTAATGGGGAGCCAGGGACTCTTTCCCAGGAAGACACATCTAAATATCTGCCAATGGAGGAAAGGAAAAATAAATCAAACTCTCCACTAAACGGGCATCAGAGGTTTTCTGCTTCCTCGTCTCGCAGGTGGCCAGAGAGATTTGCTGAACATAAAAGAGATAAAGGATTGAGAGAGAGAGCAATCATGGCTGTTTTCCTCCTACACACACACACACACACACATATACATACACACCTCACTCCCATCTCTGTAAAGATGGGTTTCTGGCCACGACAAAATAATGGGGCATTTTTCGTGAAACTTTGTTCTCGTTCATTATATTTTTAAAAAGGAAGGAAGAAAACAGCAAAAGCTTCCTGCAAAGAGAGAGGTGGGGAACAGCTCGGAGTTTGGCTCAGAAACAAGTTCCAGATTTGGTTTATTTATTTATTTTCGCCATGTGTTTCGTTTTAATGCGTCTGTTCTTCCACTCTCGGTGTGCGCTCGTGTGTCCGCCTGTGTGCGTCGCAAGCTACTTCCATGCCTCCACTCACAGCTGTGCGTATTTCTTTTTTAGGCACTCCCAGACTAAGGCCAGCACGTCTGGTTGGTAGGGTTGGGAGCTAGCCAGAGGCCTTTCCTCTTTAACGTTTCAGCTTCATCACCTCCAGCCTGGCCGAAAGAACATTCCACATAGATCTTTCTTCCCCCTCTTCCATGTTAAGGGTGCGGAAAGCCAGGATTCTTCCAGATAGATGGCATTTTTGCAAGTAATTAAGCGGCCTTAACCTTAATTCTTTTTTTCTACATGATTGTAATGAACATACTGTAGATATGCATACATTCACAGTTACTCACCAGGGATGAAATTCAGCAGGTTCTGACAGGTTCTGAGAACCGGTAGTGGAAATTTTGAGTAGTTCGGAGAACTGGCAAATGCCACCTCTGGATGGCCCCAGAGAGGGGAGGGAATGAGGGTTTTGCAATATCCTTCCCCTACCACACACACCAAACCATGCCCACCAAGCACACCACGCCCACCAAGCCACGCCCACAGAACCAATAGTAAAAAAAATTGAATTTCACCACTGGTACTAACTCTCCCTCGTCTTTCTTCCCTCTATCTGTCTGTCTAACTAAATGTATGAATGACTGTTTGTCTGTTTGTCTGTCTGTCTGTCTGTCTTTCTGTCTTTCTATCTATCTATCTTTATCCATCCATCCATCCATCCATCTATCTATCTATCTATATCTATATGTCTATTTTAATAGATATAGATCTATTCATAGATCTATATACTCCATCTATTAACTCTACCTGCTATCTGTCTATCATCTATTATTGCTATTATCTCTATCATCTATCTCTGTCATCTATCTACAGTATATGCCTTCATCCATTTGTCTGTCTATCTATCATCTATCACCTCTAATATCTCCATCTGTCTGTCTATCTATCTATCATCTCTCCCACCCATCCTCCCTCCCTCCCTCCCTCCCTATCTATCTATCTATCTATCTATCTATCTATCTATCTATCTATCTATCTATCTATCTATCTATCTATCATCTATCTATCTATCTATGAGCTGAGGTGGCACAGTGGTTAGAGTACAATACTGCAGGCTACTTCACCTGACTGCTAGCTGCAGTTCGGCAGTTCGAATCCCACCAGGCTCAAGGTTGACTCAACTTTCCATCCTTCTGAGGTGGGTAAAATGAGGACCCAGATTGTTGGGGGCAAGAGGCTGCTTCTGTAAACTGCTCGGAGAGGAAGCCCTGTGAAGCAGTATATAAGTCTAAGTGCTATTGCTGCTATTGCTTTTGCTATTGCTATTGCTATCTGTCTGTCTGTCTGTCTGTGCTATGTTTGTGCTGATAAATAAATAAACAGGGAGACTAGTATAGATCTATTTCAAGGTATTTAGCTCTTATCAGCTAGCCATACCCATACTGGGATTTGAACCTGGGAAGTATTACATGTGAAGCAGTTGTGACACAATATACGAGTATATTTCCTGCCTGGAAGGCTCCTAGGGTGGAGCTGGAAGGCAAAATGGGTAGCAGTATGCTCACTCCCATATTTGGGCATACCAGGTGTTTTGACATAAACACACACACACACACAAATATATACAGTATGTATGTATGTGTGTGTGTGTATGTGTGTGTGTGTGTGTTAGGTTTTTGAGCTGATCAATAAATAAATCGGGGAGACTAGGGGAGACTAGGATAGAACTATTTCAAGCTTTTTATACTTGTGTCACAACACCCTGTTAAGCCCCAATTGAGGGAGGAAGCATGTATATTTATTGTTTTTTCCCTGTGCACCACTCCGAGTCCCTGTGGGGAGAGGAGCGGTCAACAAATTAAAATTATTATTATTATTATTATTATTATTATACTGCTTTCCTTTTCTGCCTTTCAACTCATCACCAAACAGAAAGCTATGAGTTGCATTGTGTACTTTTTTATATATGTGTGTGTGTTAGGTTTTTTGAGCTGATCAATAAATAAATCAGGGAGAGTAGGATAGATCTATTTCGAGCTATTTAGCTCTCACCATCTAGCCATACCCTTACTGGGATTTGAATCGAGGCTGTATTACATGTTAGGCAGAAGCCTTAGCCACTAAGCCACCAGGTTCTCTTCCTGATCAGCTGAGACAGGACGATAAGTATATACTTGGATCACAAAAAAACTAACACACATATTAAAAAAAAGTACACACCGGAACTCATAGCTTTCTGTCTATATGGTCTCTGGTGATGAGCCGAAAGGCAGAAAAGGAAAGCAGTATGCTTCCTCCCTTAATTGGGGCTTAACAGGGTATTGTGACACAAGTATATACTTATTCTCCTGTCTCAGCTGACATGAGTCTGAGTTGCAGGGGGATTTGAGCTGGTTAGTGATTGCTTCTGGAAGCACCAAGCAGGAAGCACCAGCCTGAAGATGATGAATGAGACTAGACTTCATCGAAACATCGTGAAGATACTTCCAATTCTATGCGGGAGAAAACCCAACTCCTGTTATGAGGCCCCTTTAAGGGAGGAGACAAACTGTCATCCTTCTCTGCCTATTCGGCTCATCCCAGAGATCATCTTTGACAGAGAGCCATGAGATTACTGTTGAATTTTTTAGATATGTGTTAGGATTTTAAGGGCTGATTAATAAATAAGAGACCAGGATGGATCCATTTCGGGCTTATTAGCCCTCTTCAGCTGGCCATACTCCTTCAAACCCCAGTAGAAGGAGTATGGCCAGCTGAAGAGGGCTAATAAGCCCGAAATGGATCCATCCTGGTCTCTTATTTATTAATCAGCCCTTAAAATCCTAACATATAAATATACATATATATAAATAATATTGTTTTCACAACTTCTTGTTAGGGCCCCATTAAGGGAGGAGACATACTGTTTCCCTCTCTGCTCCTCGGCTCATCACCAGAGACCATCCAAACAGAGAACCAGGAGTTACGTTGTGTACATTTTTTTTTAGATATGTGTGTTAGTTATTGATCAGCTCATAAAACTAACACACATATTATATATATATATATGCTGGCATAGCTGGCTTCGGGGATTTTCCCGTGTATAAGGCATAGAAAAGTTGTTGCCTCCGCGCTCCCATCGTAGTCTGCGATGGGAGCGCGGAGGCAACAACTTTTCTATGCCTTATACACGGGAAAATCCCCGAAGCCAGCTATGCCAGCATACCTACACCCGTGAAAATCTACGAAAACATATATATATATATATAATCTTAGACTTTCCTCTAATAGATGCTTATCCTTAAGTCTAAGAATATATATGTGTGTGTGTGTGTGTGTGTGTAATTGCTTCACAACAACCTGTTGTTATTAGGCCCCAATTAAGGGAGGAGACATACTGTTTCCCTTACTGCCTATCGGCTCAGTTTAGACAGCCAGTCAATGTCCCCTAAGAAATTGTAGGGATTTTGCAAGGGGTAGAAGTAGAATCAGCAACCTTAACAGTGGATGTTTATGGAGATTCTCAGCCAATCAGGTCATGGTTGTCCCAAAGGTGCTTTTGCAAAAGGAAGCTGGGATTTCAGGTTTTTCTTTGAAGATGCTTCTTGAATGAGAAGTGAAACATCTTCAAAGAAAAACCAGAAAGTTCAATTGCCTCTTGAAAAAGCACCTTTGGGACCTGACGGTGGATGCCATGCTGTGATTACCCAAGAAGTCACAGAGCTCCAAGAAATCGATAAAATTAATGATGTTTTAATTTTTGCTTAAAAACAATGAAGGCTACAAAGGATCGCAGATGAATCTGTTGTGGCCCGCCGGCAGCCTGCAGAGCTAGCAAAAGAATCAGACAGTGAGGAGGTTGGGGAGGCACATGGGCCAATCTTGGGAGCTGAGGAAAGCTCAGATGAGGGCTCTGTGTCAGAGGCAGAAAGGGAGCTAGACAACAAAGAGGCAGAAGAACAGCTGGAGCCTGTTCCCAGTATGTGCATGCGCAGATCTGCCAGACGACAAGAACAATTAAGAAAGCAGGGTCAACCTCAGAGTAAAGCCACGCATTGGAGGTGATTGGCCCCTCCCATGGGAAACAAAAGAAAAACAAATGGGGAGGGGGCTTTTGCAGGAATCAATAGGTTCATTTGGTCGGGATCAAGAGAGAAAAGTTCTGTTTGTGACTTTAAGAGACTCTGTGCCAAGTTTTGCCTTGCCCTGTGTTTGGAACTAGCTATTTGGCAGCTCGCCAAACGAGATAAGGTTCGTTTTGCTAAACACTCCTCGGAAAGACTGTTTGCTAAGCCTTGCTGACTGTGAATGAAAGGAATTCACAGTCGTGTAAATAAAAGGGGTTTTGCCGGGACCAAGATTCAGCTTCTTGCTTGTTAAGGAAGCCCTGGGTCAGAACAGAATCTTTCCAGAATTCTGTGCAGGAGTTTTCTAAATCCATTTCTAACTTCATTGCTGAACTTCTGTGATGGCCATCCTGGAGTGCTGCAAAAGCTCTCTTCTCCTCAGTGGCCACATTTGGTCTTCTAAGACAGGGGTCCCCAACCTTTTTTGCACCAGGGACCAGTTTCATTTTAAAGAAAATTCTGTGGACCGGCTGGCGTAGAGGAGGAGCGGGGGGGAGGGGGAACAAGTGGCGCATGCGCACACGGGGGGAGTCAGCTCAGTCGGCCCTCTAGGGCAGGGATGTCCAAACTTGGGAACTTTAAGAGTTGTGGCTGGCTGGGGAATTCTGGGAGTTGAAGTCCACAACTCTTAAAGTTCCCAAGTTTGGACACCCCTGCTCTAGGGCTTCCAACGGCGTGAACGGCCACGCCTGCACATGCGCACGCAGGGGGGAGTTGGTTCACTCGTCCCTCTAGGGCCTCGAACCGCTGCGCATGCGCACGCGGGGGGTAGTTGGCTCACTCATCCCTCTAGGGCCTCCAACAGCGGGAATGGCCGTGCCTGTGCTTTCCCACATCCGGCGCGTGCTCTGCCCAGGGGGCTGACCCCTCCTCCCTCCTCCTCCTCTCCGGCCCTGCGGCCCGGTTCCTAACAAGCCACGGACCGGCACCGGTCTGCGGCCCGGGGGTTGGGGACCCCTGTTCTAAGACACAGGAACCTTTTCAGATACACCTCCTTTTGACCCATAGATGGCTTATACCTTTTCTCTCCACATCTCTCTCCTCTCTCTTTCTCTCCCTCTCTCTCTGTCTTTTTGTCTCTCCAGCAGGAGGAAAAGAAGGTGCCTCCGCCGATACCAAAGAAGCCGCCACGCTCCCGGCTGCACCCGGTGAAGGACCGATCTCTGGACTCTGTGGACCGGCAGAGACAAGAAGCTCGCAAGAGGCTCTTGGCGGCCAAGCGGGCTGCCTCCTTCCGCCAGAGCTCAGCTACTGAGAGCGCGGACAGCATCGAGATCTACATCCCAGAGGCCCAGACCAGACTGTGAAGGCTGAGGCCACCTTTTCTAACCAGGCAGGGCACACAGCATTCTGGGATCTGCTGGCTACGTCCCACGGTTTCTTCCAAGAGAGAAACACAAGGATCTACCCAGTCTCTACTTTTTTTAAAAAAAGAAGAACTTCTGAGAAATCCATGAACTTCATCCAAGACAGTGAAGAAAACTAAGGTTCTGGCCCTCACACTCATCCCTCTCAGCAGGACTTTTGGCAAACAACCAGCCTATACCATAAGCTGTCCTCGGATCCATCGGGACCCACATCTCCTCCCCTTCCTCTTCTTATCCCCTTTGCCTCCTGTTCCATCAGCGGGCATTACCCCTCCCCCTTTAAACCCACCCCGTATATGAGCTTTTCTCACTGTCCTGCAGGCTCGGGCCCCCTCCCACCCACCGCCCTGTCACTCCACCTCCGTGGGTTCTAGACCCATCAATATTTATATCAAAATATATATATATATGTATATGTACTTCTATAAATATAACCGAAAGGGCAGGAACTGCCCCCAAGACCACAGCTGTGTTTCTGATGGCGAGAGCTTCTCGTCTCCTCAGGAGACCCTGTTCCCTTCCGTATCCGCAGCCCTCTCCTCACTACTCACGTGCACAAACCATACAAAATCTCACGCTCACATTTCCGCCCACTCACGTAGGTCTCGAGCTGGGACCATTAGCAAGCAACCAATTCTTACATGACGGTCAGGTCGACAGATCTGTGTTTTAGTGAATCTTGGCAGGTCACAGCAGTGTCCTAAGGAGCCTTGGGGATAAAACGTCTAGAGAAATTTGCAAAAGAAAAAAGAAAAAGAGGAGGGGTCCCCTGGTAGGAGAGTTCAGAATGTTATTTTAGGTTAAAAGGTTGGCGGTGCCTCTCAAGAGACCGATATCTGATCATATGCATCGAAAGGGACCTGTGGCCCAGACAGAAAGATGCCATGTTGCTATTCAAGAAGGAAGTTGTGGCCGAGAATCCAAATGAGATTTAGAATAGTAGATCGGTGGTTATGAAAAATCTCTAAGAAGATCGAGGGATGTCTCCAGAGAGGGCTATGCTAGTGCCTCATTCATGGATCTTTTCCAGGGGCCCTTCCTAAAAAATGTCTTCCATTCATAATTCTTTTATGTTATGCCAGGGCCAAACCGAGCTGTTCAAAAGGATCAGTGGAAACTCACTAAGGAGATTTAAAAAAAGAATGTTTGCATTCTCCTATTGAGTTGATCGCTCTCGTAGGAAACACCCAAATAGGCCCAGGATAAATCTAAGGCAAGTTTTTCCCATCAGGTGTTCTCTTAATAGATTGGAGTACAACTCACAACTCATAATTTGGGGGTGGGTGGGTGTTATAAGGGAGTTGCAGTCCAGAGAATTGGGATGAGATGAGTTAAAATGATAACTGGGAGTACAAGGAGTATAGCAATGAAATATGAGATTTCTCATCTTCGGGGAATCCCTCCACATTAACTTGTGTGCTGTGGAAAGCATGTTGAAAAGTTACCAGAGGTCTAAGATGCTCAGTTATCTTCGCATGGGGCACTGGCCAGCTTTTTTATTCCTTAGAATTACTTTCTACAGTGTATGTCCTAGATCAGGGGTCCCCAAACTTGGCAACTTGAAGACTTATGGACTTCAACTCCCAGGATTCCTCAGCCAGCAAAGCTGCATGATCTCAGGTAAGACAACCAGTTTTGTGCGCGTGTGTGTGTGAGAGAGAGTGGGAGGGAGATCACAAAACTGGTTGTCTTGTCTGAGATCATGCAAGATGTCAGATAAGACACCACTATCTTGTGCAACCCCCCTAGGACTTCTTACAGTTCAGATCTCAGGAACTATGTGAGATGTCCCACTCTTAGAAGATCTTTGACATCTTTTGAGGGATACACACACACACACACACACTACTTTAAGGAAGTAAGGGAGGCATTAAAAAAAGCCAGGTCAAATGATCAGGCTCTGTGCTTTCCTATCGTAGATGAAAAGTTACCATGAAAGCCATTCATTTTTCTGTTTGTTTTTATCTAGATTCATTTTCTCTGTAATGATTTAAAAAACACCCCCATCTCTTATAATACTCTGATTCTTCCTTCCCCTTTAATTGCCAGCATTAATAAACTGGGAAAGAAAACAGAATGAAAGGGGAGGGGTTGAATTAAAAGGCAACTGAAAGGTAAAGGTAAATGGAAAGATAAGAATACATTAAAAATAATGTAAATGTTCAATACGATGTCACCACAATTGTACCCAGGCGATACACTGTTAAGATTAATGATGTAAGAATGGCTAAGGAAAAATAGAATATGTATGTATGTATATATATATGCATGTAAGTATGTATGTAAGTACCAGTGGTGGGTTGCTGCCGGCTCGCACCGGCTCACAAGAACCGGTTGGTGAAATTTAGCGAGCCGGTGAGAAGGGGTTCCACGGCAGACCCAAAAGTAAGTCTGCCCCACCCCTGGTACGTATGTACATACATACATACAGGCATGAAAACCAGGGATCCATGATACTTAATGGTAGTGTCCTGGATGGTTCTGTGAATATAGGATCCATTATGTGTCATGTATCTTTGCTTTTCACGGCTGTTACCTTTCGGCATAAAGGCTGATCATTTGACTTGACTTTTCTTAATGCCCCCCCTTACTTCCTTAAAGTCCCCAAGAGCAGAGGGGAAAGGAATGCCTTCCTGAGATATTATTCAACTCTGGCACCAGAGCATCCTCAGACACAGATGCAAATATTGTCTGGCACGTCAAAGAAGGGAAGATAACTGAAAAGGTAATTAGGGTCTATGACTCAGGCTCAGGCAATATAATCTGATGAAATCAGGTGGCTCTTCCACTCCTGTCTGTACTGATGCAGACTAGGAATTTATTTCAAGAGGAATACACACAAAATGAATCAGTGCTTAATTTTTTTTGTCGGGGAGGGGAGAGCTCTGTTGCTGGCAGCCAAAAAAAAAAAATCTAGAATAGGCTATCCCGTTCCTGTGTCCCATCCCCCCTTCCCAGCTGTATTGGATTCTGCAGAGACCCTGAGAATTTGGCGAAAAGCAAAGATTTATCTACATCTGCACTAAATGGCCCAATATAAGATTTATGACCTATTTTGCATCTTTCATGCTTCATTTTTAATATATCTATTAGAAATTCCGACTGTATCCGACAAGCAAATCAATATTTAAAAATGAAACCATCTCAGTCAATAAAGCCTGCCCTTCATACAGAGAGGGAGGATTGTAGTCCCTAGTTTTATATATTTTTATATCCCCCTTGTGAAGGTAGATGGAAGTACAGATTCTCAAGCTAAAGTGATGAGAAAAAGAGAGGGACAAACCATGCGAGAATCCATAAGTGATCCAAAAAATTGCTGTTGACCTCTCAGAAGGGATCTAATTTTTGGCAAAAGCTCTGTTTCCTTGTGTTTGTAATTGAAGGGGCAATTTAATGTATGTCAGTGTAAGTCATATACATGCAAAGCTCCAGAAAGGTAAAAGATAAATTACAATTTAACCAGAAATCTTGCACAATTCAGCTAGTGCAATCAAAGTTTATGTCTTATTAAGCAATGCAGACCAAGAAAGGTGGCTTAGTTAAGGATGGAGAAGTGTCACACGTATCCATCATATATATATGTGTGTGTGTATTAGTTTTTATGAGCTGATCAATGAATAAATCAGAGAGACTAGGATAGATCTATTTCAAGCTTTTTAGCTCTCATCAGCTAGTCATACTCTTACTGGGATTCGAACCGGGGTATGACTAGCTGATCAGAGCTAAAAAGCTCGAAATAGATCTATCCTAGTCTCTCTGATTTATTTATTGATCAGCTCATAAAAACTAACAAACATATTTTAAAAAATCACACAACAGAATTCTTGGCTTTCTGTCTAAATGGTCTCTGGTGATAAGCCGAAAGGCAGAAAAGGAAACAGTATGTCTCCTCCCTTAATTGGGGCCCTAACAGGGTGTTGTGGAATAATTTTGGCTCAAGGTTGACTCAGCCTTCCATCCTTCTGAGGTTGGTAAAATGAGAACCCAGATTGTTGGAGGCAATACGCTGACATTTGTAAACCGCTTAGAGAGAGCTGCAAAGCACTGTGAAGGGGTATATAAGTCTGAATGCTATTGCTATTGCTAACTCGTTTCTCTTGTGCCCCACATTAGTCTGCATGAGAATTTGTGCTGAAACCCTAAACTGCATGAAAAAAAAATATTACTGAAATTCACACCCTTGGAGTATTTTTTTCTCAAAATATCTTTTTCATGCCTTTGAAAAAGGCATGAAATAGCATAAGAATATCCAAGAAGTGTGAAAGCAGGCAAATAAGTAGGTTAATCTGAGAATTGCAGATTAGATCAATCCTGGATTGGAATTTGCAGCCCAGATTGCTAGAGCTGGACTTGAGTCAACCCATATAGTAGTTCCTAGCCTAAACAGCCCAAAAATCTAAGTTGTTGGAAGGAAATTTGATGTAACAGAATAACAGAACAACAGAGTGGGAAGGGACCTTGGAGGTCTTCTAGTCCATTGATGCTCCAATGACTTTTTTTAATGTTATTTTGTTTGTTTGTTAAGTATATATATCAACACTGGGAGGCTTACAACAAGATAAAAACAATATAACTCATACAAATATTAAAATGATAAATAATAACCACCAGTCCCGTTGTGGTTGAGATGTGGGGCAAATAAATTAAATAAACATAACATTAAAATTAATAAAGATAGCTAAGGAAGGAAGCAAAGGGGTGGAGGTGGAATCTTCAATTAATCCATTAACCAGTATGGAACACCCACATTGAGATGCTGGGCCTATTGTCAGAGCCAGATTTTAGGGCCCTTCTGGAAGGTCAAGCGAGTGGAGGTGGATTTCAACTCAAGGTTCCAGATGATGGGAGCCACCACAAAAAAGGCCCTTCTCCTGGATCCAAATTGGCTGGGTCCAAATTCTTTGATTGTCGGCATCCGCACTTGATGGGATTCAAAAAAAATTAGTACCAGTTCTGTGGGTGTGGCTTGGTGGGCGTGGTGTGGTGGGCGTGGCATAGATTGGTGGGCATGGCTTGGTGGGTGTGGCAGGGGAAGGTTACTGCAAAATCCCCATTCCTTCCTGATCAGCTGGGACTCGGGAGGCAGAGAATACATGGGGCGGGGCCAGCCAGAGGTGGTATTTACTGGTTCTCCAAACTACTCAAAATTTCCGCTACCGATTCTCCAGAACCGGTCAGAACCTGCTGAATATCACCTCTGAGCCGCAGCATGACTCTTCTGCCAGCAAAAGCAAGGCAGGGCAATCCCATCTTTTTAATGCTTTTTAATGCTTTTCCCCATACTTTGACCACACTCTTAAGGAGATGCATGGAACAAGAGCACAAACATTCATGATATTGAATCAGAATGAGTTTCCATGTCTCTGGAGCAACCAAAACTGGGAAAGACTTTGGACAGACTGACTGCCAAACTAAATCTCACTCTTTGAAGGCTGAAGGCCTTCAGCTATCTCTATAGCCGTGATGGCGAACCTATGGCACGCATGCCAGAGGTAGCATGCAGAGCCCTCCTCTGCTGGCACATGTGCCATCACCCAAGGTCAGATCTCCATGGCGTTTTCTTTTCATTGCTTTGAAGGTGATCTTTCTTCTTCTGTTAAGGAAAAATACATGAGAATATCTCCTCCTCCCCCTCCTTCTTCTTATCTTCCACATTCTCACTCTCCTTCTTCTCTTTCCCCTTCTTCTCCTCCTCCACCTTCTCCTCCTTCTCCTCCTTTCAAACAAGCAAGTAGGGAGGGAGACCTCTGTGGACCTCTGCTATAGAACACAGCTCTGGGTTTTCTGACCCAAAGTGCCCTCTATGCCCTTCCCCTCAAATCATCTCCAGCAATTTCATCAGTTGCTGATTTTCAGCAAGCATCTTAATATTAAAATGAGGGGTGGTCTTTAAGAATGAGGTCAGAAAGAATGAGGTTGTCACCAATTGGGAGGGAAGATGGCTTGGCTGTTCTACTCTGGACCCATCCACTTCCCACTTTGCCCACTCCAGTGCCAGCTCCCACTTCCACACCGCTTACCAATACTTTGCACAAGTCCTATCTGACATCCTTATCTCCTTTCTCCCAGATTATTTAATAATAATAATAATTAATAATTTATTCGATTTATAAATCGCCCCCTCTCCCCGAAGGGACTCGGGGCGGTGTACAGGAAAAATTAAAAAACCATATAAAACATACAATATATACAAAGTTAAAAATGAATTAAATTAAACCTGTACTAAAATTTGAGAACATTAAAATACAACCCACCTATGCTAAAATTCCCTAAAGTCTAATATCCATATACGTATTTGGCAGATGTTATATTAAGAGAGTCAAAACTGTTACGCAAGACCAGCTTGCTGAAAGAGATAGGTTTTAAGTGAACGGCGAAAGAGGGGAAGGTCCGTGATAGTGCAAAGTTCGGGGGGTAGGTCGTTCCAGAGGGCTGGCCCTGCCACAGAGAAGGCCCTACCCTTGGGCACCGCTAGCCAGCACTGACCGGCGGTTGCTACCCTCAGTAGGCCCTCTCTGTGGGAGCGTATTGGATGCAGGGAGGTGTGTGGCAGGAGACGGTCCCGCAAGTAGCTAGGCCCCGAGCCATGGAGCGATTTGAAGATGGTAACAAGCACCTTGAAGCGCACCCGGAAGGCCACCGGTAGCCAGTGCAGCTCGCGCATTTAGCCTGGGTTGTTGTTGTTTATTTACAAAAACCCATATTAATTGAGCAAGGGTGGATTCCTGCCAGCATTACTCCCGGTTTGGAGCCTGAAAAAAGTTTGTGCACGCTTACTTCGCTTCGTTCGTGGGCAAGCCGAATGTGTGCTGTGTGCATTTGCACTCAGACAGGTCTGCGTATGTGCACCCCATTAAAAAAAAGGGGGAGAAATTAAATTTTTTCAATGAAGATTGTTCTGCGCATGTGCAGAACAGAAAATCAAGATGGCACCGCCAAGGAGCGGCACCAGTTCGGTCACGTGTCCACCCGAGTTACTACCTATTTGGCCGAACCGGGCCGAACCGGTAGGAACCCAGCTCTGAAATTAAGGCAGATGAAACAAATTATTTTCAAGATTGTGTCAAACTGCATATAAAGGGGGGAGAGCCTGCACATGGCAGCAATTTTTCATAAAGTGGGTGGAAAGAATTCCTTACTGCACCTTCCCCTCCCCCCCCACACACACATACACATCTGTTCCCTTGCAAAATTGTTGAACTTCCACTCCAGTGAGTCCCCACCAGCCTTCAGATATCATAAGAACTGAAGTCCCAAATACTTTAAAGGCTTTAATACTTGGAAAAAACTTATCTCGATCTCTCTGTTTCTCTCTCTTTCTTTCTTTCTCTGTCTCTGTTTCTCTCTGTGTCTGTTTTTCTCTCTGTTTTTCTCTCTCTCTGTTTCTCTCTCTTTCTTTCTTTCTCTGTCTCTGTTTCTCTCTGTGTCTGTTTTTCTCTCTGTTTTTCTCTCTCTCTGTTTCTCTCTCTCTCTTTCTTTCTGTCTCTGTTTCTCTCTGTTTTTCTCTCTGTGTGTTTTTCTCTGTGTCTCTGTTTCTCTCTCTTTCTTTCTTTCTGTCTCTGTTTCTCTCTGTTTTTCTCTCTGTGTGTTTTTCTCTCTGTCTCTGTTTCTCTCTCTTTCTCTCTTTCTTTCTCTGTTTCTCTCTGTTTTTCTCTCTGTGTGTTTTTCTCTGTCTCTGTTTCTCTCTGTCTTTCTCTCTCTGTCTTTCTCTCTCTCTCTCTCTCTGTTTCTTTCTCTGTCTCTCTTTCTTATTTATTTATTTAAATTTATATCCCGCCCTTCTCCACAGAGGACCCAGGGCGGGATATAAATTCTCTCTCTCTCTCTTTCTCTCTCTGTTTCTCTCTGTGTGTTTCTCTCCCTCTGTATGTTTCTCTCTCTCCCCCTCCCTCCTCCCTCTCTCTCTCTGTTTCTTTCTCTGTCTCTCTCTTTCTCTCTCTGTTTCTCTGTGTGTTTCTCTTCCTCTCTCTCTCTCCCTCCCTCTTTCACTCTCTGTCTCTCTCTGTGTCTCTCTCTTTGTCTTTGTTTCTCTCTCTCTCTCTCTTTCTCTCTCTCCCTCTCTCCTTCAGCAGAATACACACCAATATTTGACCCTCTTCCTTTAATCTTCCTTGTAATTCTGGTCACCTATAGAAGAAATCCCCTAAGTCATTAAACCTTTTACCAGAATTAGGCTTTTGACCAAGGCATTCTGGCACTCCGTGTCTTCTTGGCGAAAGATTGCCCCACCTAACAATGAAGCTTTCCTAAATTGAAAAATCCATATATATATATTTTAAATTCAGAAAGCAATACTGCTCTCTGCTGGCATAGAAATGCAGTCCTCTGGCTTTCTCTGGTCAACAATCTGCCTGGCTTTTAAATCCCCTTCCTTCTTCTTAGAGAAGTCATCTTCCTCGGTCATTTGCAACCCAACCAAAGAGGCCATTGGTATTCCATTCTCAGCACTGGGACCCTTCAAAGGTGGCTCTTTTAGGAATCAAGTCCCACAGCTCACAATTCATCCGAAAGGACCCTGCCAAATTTTGGAGCTTCAGCATCACCCCACAAGAGAAGGCAAGCCATCCATCTCCCAATATTTTGGACCGCAAGGCCCACCATTTCTTGCTATGGTCCACCAGGGTTGGAGCTGCTGAGAATTGGTATCCAAGCATGTGGAAATCTGCGGAGTAGTCCTGAACCTTCTTAGCAAACCTTTTTTTTGGGGGGGGGGGGATTTGCATTACATTGATGATTACAGGTTTTGGGAAGCCCTTGGCAAGACTGATTCTTCTGAATTTGGTGTTGTTGGCTTTATTTTTCCCAAATGCAGTTGGTTGCCCTGTATTTTAGTTGTATTTTTTATTTTATTTTTTAAAATAAAGTTTTTTTTAAATTTTTTCATTTACATAACATATAATGTATACTATTACATAGCCAACATTGTATTGTATTATTCAGTGTTTACATCAATTTGTCTTGCCATCAACTCCCAAAAACAATTATTGGCTCTTCTGCTCTCCATACACCATATTTGTACCATATCCATCACTTTCTTCTCCTCTCTCCTTTCCCTCCCTACCTCCTTTCTTCCCTCTGTCGCCCTTCTCTTCTCTCCTTCCCCTTCGTCTCGCCTTCTCCTCTCTCCCTTTCTACTCCTCCTTTCTCTCCTCCTCTTCTTCCCTCCCCACCCTCTCTCCTATCCCTCTCTTCTTCCCTTCCCTTTCTCCTCTACTTCCCACTCTCATTTCATCTCATTTACTTGGTGTATTTCAGCTTCTGAGCAAGCTCCATTTTATGTTGATGGTATTTATAATTCCTTTTCAGTATACATATTTAATTTTAACATATTTCTTCCTTTTTTTTTTAAAGAGAGAAAACAAAGCATACGTATATAGTTATTATGCTTTCACAACAAGGGCTCAGTGGCTAAGACGTTAAGCTTGTCTATCAGAAAGGTTGGCAGTTCAGCGGTTCGAATCCCAGCTTCTGCCAACCTAGCAGTTTGAAAGCATGTAATAATGCAAGTAGAAAAATAGGGACCACCTTTGGTGGGAAGGGAACAGGGTTCCGTGCACCTTTGGCATTTAGGCATGCTGGCCACATGACCACGGAGACGTCTTCAGACAGCGCTGGCTCTTCGGCTTTGAAACAGAGATGAGCACCGCCCCCTAGAGTCAGGAATGACTAGCACATACTGTATGTGGGAGGGGAGCCTTTACCTTTATTGTTTCACAAACATCAACAGTAGTAGCTGGTTTGCTATGTGTGTAAGTTACAGATAGCCCTCGACTTACAACCAGTTGCGTAGAGACCATTCAAAATTACAATGGACCTCCCCAAAGCTACTTCCAAGCCAGTTCTGACCGCCAAGCTCAGCCCCTTCTCCACATTGTAATTTTGATTGGAAACATGTTTTTTTTTGCCAGAAACCAATGTTTACTTCACGTTTCTAGCACAACCTGCCCACAGCAAACAATGGTTTTGCTTGATGGACAAGGTGTTATAAGGGTGCTAAAGTCAGGTCGGTCACATGATGACCTGCTTTATGACCTTCATGCAGTAATGAGATCCTGCTGGTTTAACAACTGCTTCAGTGACCGCATGCATCACGCCGCATCTGCACCCGATGCACACTTCATGCGGGTGTGCAGTTTTAACAAAACTTACTTTCTATATTAGTTCTGAGCGTAACACAGTTGAGGTGCAGAAATTTGCTGTACTGCGTGAATCAGCTGAGAGGATATAGATAAGTGTTGTGGCCCAGCCGGCTCTGGATGAGCTGCTGATGGACTCCTCTAGTGAGGAGTCCTATGAGTCTGCTGTGGAGGAGGAGGGCGACCTTGAGAGAGCAGAGAGCCCGGCTGGTCATCAGGAGGCACCTGGGTCTTGGAGTAGTGGGGAGGATCAAGGCCAGTTCGTCCCTGATGCTAGAGTGAGAAGGGCTGAAAAAAGGAGGCTTCAACTGCATCAGAAGCGAACTCGTAGGATTTGAATTGGTCTCAGCTGCCTAATGACTGGCCCCTCCCGAGAGAGTTTAAAAGGAAGTTTGTGCTGAAGAGATCTTTGCAGAGAACAACGTTTGATTTCCAGGTTCGTGTTTAGTTGTGTTAGGAAGCTTTGTATCTGTTAAGAGTCATTCAGGCAAGCAGCCAAGAGAGTTAGTGGCAGGCAGCCAATCTTGTATTAGTCGGAGAAAGGCGGGCCAGAACAGATAAGTAAAGCGCCCACCTGATCGTGGGCGCTTTACTTATTGGTTCACTCCCAGCTGATTGTTGCAGATACCAGTTCACCTGAACCGGTCCGAATCAGCTGAATCTCACCCCTACCTTCGTGGCTTACAATTGCCAGGGCCGTTTAGGGTCATCAGTCAAGAACTACCAGTTACTGCTTTTTTGTGTGCCTATTTCTCATAGGGTAGTACTGCAACCTCTAGCCCCTGGCCTGTAGGGAAAATAGGGACCCAATCAAGGGTCATTTTGAGAATAGGACCTCATTGCCAGTGGTATAAGGGATGGATGGATACATTTTTTTTTCAGTTGCTCTTTTGTATGGGTGGATTGAAGATGTCAAGTAGTCTTGGTCAAACCGGAAAATATGTGCCTGTGTTTTGGTGCACATTTCTCCAAGTATTTTTGTTTGCACAAATAGTGTATCTATGGTCAAATTGCAAAGACTTTTCCCTAAAAACATGTAATTTTCTACACCCTTTTCAGGAGTAGGTGCATTTCTCATTTTGCATAAGATTTTTTACTTCGTGTACTTCAAAAAAACAACAACTAGTAAACAGCATTGCATAGCCTTTAAAAGTGCACAATTACATTGTTAACTAACATTTGGTTTATGAATTGGCTCAAAAATACAAAAACAGCTCAGCGTAATGACAAATACCGTGTTTGCCCCAAAATAAGACAGGGTCTTATTTTCTTTTGACCCCCAAAATAATGCTTGGCCTTATTTTCGGGGAGGTCTCATTATTTTTGAGGTGCAGGAGGTGGCGAGCGGGGTCACCTCATGGCTGCTGCTGGGTTGCAATATTTTCGGGATAGGGCTTATTTTAGCACATGCGCTCAAAAGCCCAATTGGGTTTATTATCCGGGGAGGTCTTATTTTCAGGGAAATGGGGCATCAGCTGAATTACTTTCCCCCCCCCCTCCCCATCCCACCCTTGGTGCATGGGATCCAGAATTTGGATTTTTCCATTCCGTGAGAAGATTTCAGGGGAGAATTCCTCCCTTCCTCAGATCAAGGATTGTGGGAGATTAAGAATGACGGAGAAATGTGTAAATGGTTTCCAATGAACTCAACTCCACAGCAGCAGCTTCTGCTACCTGCAACATTAAAATAAGCTTTAAAACAAAGTTACGACAAATTTAAAGAGAAATTCCCGTGTACCTTGAAAACGACAAAAGAAAAAAATGACGGGAGAAGCAAATTTTCAGGAAAAAAGAGGACAGGCTTCAGTACAGTATTGTTGACTATCTCCATGAGGTCACCACCTTTAAGGATTCATAAAAGAGCATTCCGTCGTTCATACAGTAGGCTAGGAAATATCCTGAGAGAACTGAAATAGAAAACATCTAGCACAGAGGTTCCCAAACTTGGCAACTTTAAGACTTGTGGACTTCAACTCCCAGAATTCTCCAGCCAGCCATGGCTGGCTGGAGAATTCTAGGAGTTGAAGTCCACAAGTCTTAAAGTTGCCAAGTTTGGGGACCTCTGATCTAGCATCTTGGTCTTTGGCCCTTGAGACTTACATTGGTTCTAAATGTCACAAAGAAAACAGAGAATCGGTCAAGTAATCAAGATGACACAACTAGATCCACTTCTACAATGTCCACATTGTAGACCTTATAATATGGACAAGGAGAGGCAAGCTACCCAGACTTTCTGGGCTTTGTGGCTTGATTTCCCTAGACCAGAGGTCCCCAACCCCCGGGCCGCGGACCGGTGCCGGTTCGTGGCTTGATAGGAACCGGGCCGCAGTGAGCAGCGCAACTCTTAGAAAGGACCGGAGAGGAGGAGGAGGGAGCAGCCCCCTGGGAAAAGCACGCACTGGGGGTGGGAGAGCGCAGGCGTGGCTGCTCGCGCCGTTGGGGGCCCGAGAGGGGCGAGTGAGCCGACTCACCCCCCGGCGCATGTGCATGCGCCGCCTGTACCCCCTCCCCTCCGCTCCCCCTCTACGCCGGCCGAGCCATGGCCATCGGTCCGCGGAATTTTTTTAACATCAAAGCCGGTCCCTGGTGCCAAAAAGGTTGGGGACCCCTGCCCTAGACCAGCGATGGCGAACCTTTGGTACTGAGTGCCCAAACTGGAACATGTGCACAAGCACATGCCAGAGTGCCAGAAACCCAAAAACCAGCTGGCCAGTGAGCATACGTGCACCGGCCAGCTGGTCTTCGGGTTTCTGGCACGCACGTGTGTGTAATCAGCCAGCTGGCCTTCATGTGCGATGGTGCACCGGAAACCCAAAGACTAGCTGGCTGGCACGCACCTGCGCACTGGCCAGCTGGTCTTCAGGTTTCCAGCGTGCATGAACACCAGCTGGCCAGCACGCACGCCCGTGCCGGAAAGCAGAAGAGCAGCTGGTGATGGCAGGCGTGCCCACAGAGAGGGCACCATGTGCCACCTCTGGCACATGTGCCATAGGTTCGCTATCACGTCCCTAGTGTCAGGAATGGGATCCAACAACCAGTTCGCTGCGCGCGCATGCACACTTTACAGAGAAATCACCTTCCGCATTACTGCTGGGGAGGAAAACAGCAGAAAGGGACTCTAGTACAGTGAGTATAGCACAGAGATGGGAGGGAAAGCTGAAAGTCGGATGGAACTGGTTCGCCCCCAGCTAAAAGTCGGAGCTACTGGTTCACCTGAACCTGTCCGAACCGGTAGAATCTCCCCCTCCCTGCCAAGGCTGCTATAAAAGAATTGTCTTGCATCATGCTAGTATGAAGGTTCTTGTTCAGACGAGACGTCTGTAGGAAGTAGGAAGATTTATGGTGCTTCTCAGGGAGAAGAGAGTCTTTTTTTTCATCCCGACCTCTAAGTTGTTGCCAAGTTGAATGCCAAAGCAACATCTGCGATGGAGATGGAGAATTCTGCTCAGGCAAAAAACACCCAACATTTTTACAGATTCAGAGATAAACCTTTTTTAGAAGAGCTAAACTTTTTTTAGAAGCCAATTTTTCTGTTCAAATGAGAGGGGAGAGAAATGAATAGCTGGGAGCGGCCATCTAAAGCAGGGGTCCCCAACCCCCGGTCCGTGGACCGGTGCCGGTCCGTGGCTTGATAGTAACCGGGCCGGAGTGAGCGGCGGAGAGAGTAGCGCAACTCTTAGGAAAGTGTAGCAAATGCTCCGCTATCCTGGCGGCTGGCCGGGTCGCTCCCCGGGGGCAGGACGGGGGCAACGGCCTGCATTGGGGGGGGTTCGGAGCACCACCTGGCCCTGCATGGGGGGAAGGGGCTGCCAGGCCCTTCTGCCCGGGACACAGCTCGTCCTTCCCTGCCCCAGCCGAGGATCCTTCGCCCGGGACCCCTGGCAGCTTTCCCACCCGGTTGCATGTGATCGCCGAACACGCGCGCGGCCCACGTGACTCGACTCACCCGCTGGAGGCTCCCACCGGTCCACAGAATCTTGTTTACATGAAACCGGTCCCTGGTGCCAAGAAGGTTGGGGACCCCTGATCTAAAGCAGTGACACTAAAAGGTTGAAAATATTCTTTGATTTCTCCCCCAGACCTCAAGTCTTCACACCACTCGTCCTAAGTAGGAGAACTGATAACAAGGGTTTGAGGAAGTGGGTTCTTTTTGGTATTTTGTGGGGGGGGGGGGTGGAGGAAATAGCCAATGGGCTTGGTGCTCACTGAGTTTGGTGGTTTTCTTGTAGATGTTTCAGTATCAGACTAGGCAACCTCATCATTGCTTGAAGAGAAAGGGGTTTGCTCTTATTTTTATATAGTAGTGTATTCATATATAGAAATAAGAGCAAATCCCACTCCGTTCTACTACTGATGATGCTACCGAGTTTGGTAATGAAATGCCTGCAAGAAAACCGCCAAGCCCAGAGAGCATCTCGGGTCCCACAGTTCAACCCTGAGCTACAAATATTCTCTTCTATTAGCATGAGAATGGTGGAAAGGGCCCCTGAAGAGCAGCTGTAACAGGTCTGATGCCCTCCACTTGAGATGGTCACTATCACCCCAATAACCAGTCTGCAGAGGTTGTTTTAAAAAGCAATCCATCACTCCTTGGTCATCCAGGCCAAAGGATGCTCTGTCACTCCAGGCCAGTGTCCTTTGAGTAGTCCTGCAAGTTTTCATCCCCTTTCTTTTTCCACTCATGGTTTCCCAAGTCAGTCCCCGACACATCCCTAGAGCCCTAGGAAAAAGCATTTGGCCAACTCTCTATCACCACCAGAAGAAGCTTTTGTTAATGGGGAAGCAGGGATAGGAGGCCATGTGGTGTTTTATTTTATTATTTTTTTTAAATTCCATCCACCTCTTGAGTTGGAAGAAGCTCTGCCTCTGTGGGAAAGGTTCCAAGGAAAGCACGCAACAGACATTTTTCAAGCAAGGCACAGGCCCCATTAAGGGACAAGGACTGAGCAAGCCCCTCCTGAAAACCCCATGCCTGGTTGGGGCCATAGCTGGACTGTCAAGGACTTCCTACCTGAGGAATGCTGGGGAATCACACGGGTAAGTGAGGCGCTCTTCAGCTTTTTTCTCAGAGCACAAGTCAGATCCTCCCTGTTCCACAGCCAACGGCCTTCCTCTGCGGGCTCTTTCGGAAGACTTCCAAGTGACCTGCAAGCACAACAGCTGAGCCTGCTTGGGTTATTTGGTCTGGTTTTCATCTGTAACGTTGTAGAACCGATGATGATGATGATGATGATGATGATGATGATGATGATGATATGATAGGACAGGAGGATATGATGATGATGATGATGATGATATGATAGGACAGGATGATATGATGATGATGATGATGATGATGATGATGATGATGATGATGATGATGATATAATAATGATATGAAAATAATGATGAGATGTTATGATGATATGATGTTGAGAGTATGGCAATAATGACGATATGATGATAACAATGATGATGAGATGGTGAAGAGGCAATGATAATAATATGACAATAACAATGATGATGATATGATAACATGACAATAATAATGATGGGATAATGATGATATGAAATGATGATGAGGTAATGATAATAATGATAGGACAATAACAATGATGATGTTGATATGATAATATGATGGTAATGATGATGGGATGATGATGAGCCAATGATAATAATTATATGACAATAACAATGATGATGATATAATAATATGATGATGATGATGAGATGATGATGATAATGATGATTGTTTAAATAGTATTTACGGTTCACCCTTCAACCCAAAGTGTCAATATACCGATTTAGAAACTATCAATCACCGCCCCATTCAGAAAGGCACCCACTGTGTAGCCAAATCTTCTGCTCAAACTGTGTGCCTCTTTCTTGCTCTCTTTCTGGAGAATTGCTTGCTTGTCCCTCTGCTTTCCTCAATGGGAGTGGCTTTGACATGAGGGGTGACAACTCAACCGTCATCAGGGAGGAGGTTTGGATCTGCTTCTGCGGAAAACCCATCGCAACCCTGACCTCTGTTCAGTGTTAGGAAACCCACTGGAGTCATAACCTTCAAGGACAAAGAAACTCCCCTAACTCACCTGCCCAAAATCAGGGTGGGGGGGGGTCAGAAAGATATCCCTGCCTCAGTCACACCCTCATGACTCAGCTCTTGCCATGTTACATTGCTGCCTTGCTCCTCGTGACGCTCGTCAACTATGGTTTGTGACCCAGAGCCACCAACAAATTTCCCAATTCACGACAGAAAGGTTCCTTTCTAAGCTTGGGCGGCCCCAGAGATCCGGGCTTGCAACTCCCAACACCTTGGAAGGTCCAGGTTGAGGGTATTTGTCCACCCCCACCACCAAAAAAAATCTCTCTGTGATGAGATTTTCCTACGCCACAAGAATCGCACAAAATCAGTGCTACACTCGTACACTGCATTGCCAAAAGTATTCACTCACCTGCCTTTACTCGCATATGAACTTACAGTAAGTGGTCCACTGTGCACTGTTCTGGAGCTAATCTGAAGGCCACATGAAGTCTGGAGGTCCGTAGCGATGGACTCTGCAGAACGTTGGCGACCTCTTCGCACTAGGCGCCTCAGCATCCGCTGACCCCGCTCCATCTGTTTACGTGGCCTATCCCTTCGTGGCTCAGTTGCTGTCATTCCCAAACACCTCCACGTTCTTATAATACAGCTGACAGTGGACGGTGGAATATTTAGGAGCGAGGAAATTTCACACCTGGATTTGTTGCACAGGTGGCCTCCTATCCCAGGTCCACGCTGAGCTCCTGAGAGCGACCCATTCTTTCACCAATGTTTGTCACAACAGTCTGTATGCCTAGGTACTTGATTTTTTACACCTGTGGCCATGGAAGTGACACCTGACTGATTATTTGAATGGGTGAGCAAATACTTTTGGCAATATACTGTATATCACGGAATGCTTTTGATTAAGGAGGCTGGTATTTGATTCTGATTGATGATAAAATGATCCATCTTCACTAAATTCAGTGGTATCTTCTTCTGTCTAGACCAGGGATCCCGAACCCCAGTACATGGACCATACGTGGCATGCCAGTAACCAGGCCGTGCAAGCAAGGGAAGACCCATCTGTGGGATGCCCCCTCCAGTCCTCAGAAAAACCTCTCTCCACAGAACCGGTCCCTGGTGCCCAAAAGGTTGGGAGCCGCTAACCTAGACATCTACTCTTACCTTATAAAAGAATATCAGCAGGTTTTCTGCAGTAAACACAAGATTTTAATACTTTTTCCATAAGTATGATGTTGACCTAGGTCTGTGGTGGTGAACTTATGGCATGCATACCTGAAGTGGCACAGGGAGTCATATTGCCTGGCACGCACAGCAGCATCCGTTCCTCTTCCGGGTTTCTGGCACGCATGCGCACACGACGATTAGCTGTCCTTTGTGTCTGCAGCAGTAGTGGAAGTTGGAAGAAGAGCTGGTCTTCCATTTTCCAACGTGAGCATGTGCCCCAGCCAGCTGATCATCACGCACGCATGCGCATCAGTAAGTGGAAGACTAGCTGGCCAGTGTGCCTGCTGGAAACCAAGAAGTTCATTTTCTGGCACGCGCAAGCCTCCGGGGCTGCTCCTCTTCTGGGTTGCAGCCCCGACGAGCGCATGCGCCCCCTTTTCAGCCCAAAAAAGTTCACCATCACTCACCTAGGGATTGAACTTGAACTGGTTGGCAAGTTTACTCCAGGCTCTCTGCTGTTTTCGTTTTTTAAATACGCACCAAATTTCAACCTTTGAGATATATTTTTCCCCTTAAAAAGAAATCAGGTAAGTCTTTAAAAACACCCTTAAAATAAAATTTCTCCACCTACTCCCCACCCTCCTCCCACCAAATTTTTGGATTACTGTTTTGAACTAATGTTTGAATAAAATTCTGGAGAAAGTTCAATATCGGAGTTGCTTGTCCACGGGGAGATGGATTTTCGATCGAGCCAGCTGTCCTGAAAGGCCCAAACGGTTTTGCAAACAAGCCAGTGGAAGGTAGTCTCAGCTCTTTAACCAAGACTTCCTCTCCAGATATCTCCAGCTGGGTTAGGAGGTCCAAGGGGTAGAGGAAGGTTTTTGTTTTTGCTTTTGCTGTTGAAATAAACCTCACTGAATCATCCTTTCCACGGTTTCCACATAAGAGCTGCCCAGTGGGATGTGTCCAAATCTTCTCATCCTCAAGGTCAACCGTGTCCTGCTGTGGAGAGACTTTAGCACAACCTCACATCTTTAGCAAACTTGTTAAAACTAGGTACATCTCAGGAACTTTTCCCAGGAAGCAGGTCCGCTCGATTTGAGATCTGCCAGCAGCTAAAGGCACAAAAGGGATCTTGGCCCATTCTATCTCCTCTGCTCTGATGGCCAGAGACCAAGACCTGGTCACCTCTTGTGCTAGGTCTCAGTCCACAGCTTAGTTCTTAGCGATGTGCCTGAAATGAAGAAGGCCTTCCAGTTGTAAGGCAAATAAACTACTGTACAGTAATTGTGCCATGTGGTTCCATTTTTATTGTAATGACTTTAGCTGTAATAATAATAATAACGATAATAATTCCAATAATGAACATAATTAAAAACAAATACACTTTGAATATTACTGACCCAGAGCATTGCTTGGAAGAGCTTGGTCAAGTCTCGCCTCTGGTTTTCTTTTAAAGGTGTTCCTCTCTGCAGGGATTGGCCATTGGTTTAGCCAAGGCACCACCAAAAGCTACTGTATTTTGATGGTCAAGCTGTAAGCTTTGCTCTTTTCAAGATTAGAGCTTCTGACAGCAGCGATGAGGGCAAATTTGATGTCAGCAAATTTACAGATGACACCAAGCTGGCAGGAATAGCCAACACTCCGGAAGATAGGCTTAAGATACAGAAGGATCTTGACAGACTTGAACATTGGGCGGTATCTAACAAAATGAAATTCAATGGTTCGAAAAGCAAAAATCTACATTTAGACAAGAAAAACGAAATGCACAGGTACAGTATATGTGATACCTGACTCAACAGTAGCAACTGTGAGAGGGATCTTGGAGTCCTGGTGGACAACCATTTAAATATGAGCCAGCAGTGTGCAGCAGCTGCCAAAAAAGCCAACACAGTTCTAGGCTGCATAAACAGAGGGATAGAATCAAGATCACGTGAAGTGTTAATACCACTTTCTAAGGCCTTGGTAATAGCTGTAAGGTTGCAATCGTTTTTTTCCAGTGCTGTCGTAGCTTTGAACGGTTGCTAAACAAACGGCCGTATGTTGAGAACTACCTGTAGAATAAATGCTTTTTGTCATATTCCCCTCCAGAATGGGGGCCTTCCAGCTTTCATGGTGGGCGGTAGGGGTTTTGTCCGATACTGAAGCACTTTCCTTTTTTTAATTTAATTGACTTCCCTACTTTATAAATCACCGGTGGGCGGTTAGAAAGTTTTCCTACTAACAGAGATAACAAAAGTGGGCGGTAGGTATAAAAAGGTTGACTACCCCTGTGCTAGATGGACAGAAGCTTTGCTTAGCTTAAGAATGCACAGCCTTCAAACATGGGGAATCTGATCTACTTCGGTATCTTTTCTTACAATCTTCTCTCTCATCTGCCATAAGCGAGGCATGAAATATCATGCAGACAAAAGTCACCAACGGAACTCTCAGTCCAAGTATTTGCTCTCAATTCAAAGCTCTTATTATTTCATATAAACCATCACTTCTCTCTCTCTCTCTCTCTCCCTTTGTCTCTCTCTCTCTCCCTTTGTCTCTCTCTCTCTCCCTTTGTCTCTCTCTGTTTCTGTTTCTCTCTGTCTCTTTTTCTCTCTCCCTCTCTCTCCTCCCCCCTCTCTCTCTTTTAATGTTTGTCTACCTGTTTCTCTCTCCCTCCCTCTCCCCCTCCCTCCCTCCCTCTCTTTTAATTTTTCCTTATCGGTATTCTAACTGGACTTTTGCCCCTTAGATGAGGGGTCTCCAACCTTGGCAACTTTAAGACTTGTGGACTTCAGCTTGCTGGCTGAGGAACTCTGGGAGTTGAAGTCCACAAATCTTAAAGTTGCCAACGTTGGAGACCCTTGCCTTAGATGACGATGTTCAATTATATTGACCATCGACACCTCAGATGGGTTTTGTCCTATTTGTGACTATTTAGACAAAGGTAGCCAGATGTTATCCGATAGCCTCAAACCTTGGACCAGGAACTGGAAACATGGATTTCAAGAGACAAAACCAGATCATACTACCTCCTGGTGCTCAGAGTAATTGGAGAGGGGTGGGCATAGAATATACATTGTGTGAAAATAGAGCAGTCCCCAACTCCAAGTTGAGGAGGGGGATGTTATGCAAAGCTTTGTACATGGGGGCACGACATAATACAGCATCTAAGAATCTCCCAGCTAACAGCTTAAGGGATGGTCTAAACGCCACCTGCTTAGATTCTAAAAGAGAGCAAAACACTTTTTCAATAATTTCCATTCTACAACAATCAAAGAAGCCGATCAGCTTACAAAATGCTACTAGTGATCTGCCCATTCCTGTTCCGTTTGTACGGGGTGGAGGATTTATTTATTTATTTATAGTCACCCATCTCCGCAAAGACTGTGGGCAGCTCATAATTTAAGAGAGAGAGAAAAATGTTATTTTGCCTTCCATTATTCGTTCAAATGGAATGCAATTGTTAACTAACAGCTGTGTAAATATTTATAGAAAAATATTTCTTGCTTCCCATTGCAAATCCACTTTGGGGGTGTGGGTGGGAGCACAGTGGCTCAGTAGTTAAGATGCCGGGGTTGTCAGCTGGAAAGGTGGCAGCCCAGGTTCCGGACCCGAGCACCATGTCATAGGATGAGCTCTTGTCCTCACCCCAGCTCCTGCCAACCTAGCAGTTTGAAAGCATGGGAATGCCAGTAGATAAATAGGTACCACTTTGGTGGGAAGGTAACAGCTGGTCACATGAACGCAGAAATGTTTTTGGACAGGGCTGGCTCAATGGCCTTGAAATGGAGATGAGCACCATCCCTTACAGTCTACAACAGGGGTCAGCAACCTGTGGCTCTAGAGCTGCATGTGGCTCTTTCATCCCTCTGCTGTGGCTCCCTCTCACCGGTCGGCTCCACAATTGATAGGGCTTTTGGTTAGGACAGGTAGAGGAAAAAGGACACTGTGCTAGGAGGAGACTCTATGATGGGGGAACCAGATTTTTGGTCGGCTTCAGAATTGAACAGGGGACTTCTGGTTAGGACCTTTGTGGCTTTTGGAGTGTTTAAGGCTGCCGACTCCTGCTCTACAACAACTAGCAGAGTACAATCCGCAAGGACTCCTTTGCCTTTTTCACTTGCAGATCCATAAATTCAACTTACACATAACCTTCTTTGTTAACTTGTTCTCAGCACTGACAGCACTTCCCATCACTATCCAGAGAGAACATTTCTCATCCCAAATGTGCAACTTTTTCACTCTTAAACGCTTCATCCGAAGGATATATTGCCTTCAGGGTTTGCATCCCCAAGTCTCACAAATCCTTGGGCTCTGCTTTTTATTATCTCTCCGTCTGAACCAGAGAATGAGATTGACCTGGAAGCCAGTTTGGTCTAATGGTTAATTGATGGGGCGACAGCGAGTACTAATCTTACCTTAGGCACAGAAGGCAGATGGATGACTTTGGGCTAGTCGCTCTTCAGCTGTACTATAGCTGAACAGTGACGCCTTGCAGAGGTCTTCAAACTTGGCAACTTTAAGACTTGTGGACATCAACTCCCAGAATTCTGGGAATTGAAGTCCACAAGTCTTAAAGTTGCCAAGTTTGGGGATCCCTGAGCTATAGGAAGACATTACTGGCAAGCTGGTCCCAAAAAGGTTGCCAAGAAAACTTGATGCGTTAAAGTAGAAGCCAATCAAGAGATCTTTCTGCTGGCAGGCATCTGCCAATTAAAAGCCCTGAGTCCAGAAGGTGCAAAATAAATCCTGAGGTAATTTCATCTGGTTGGATGGATGTGGCCTTCTATGTTCTGACCGAGGCTTCCTGAGAAATCATAAATCACAATCTTAGTCCCCAAAACCCTCTTTTATTTATACGGCTGGAAATTATAGTCATTCACAGCCCGCAAAGCTTCACAAACAGTCTGTGAAGGTTCCGACAGATGTCTGCTCGAGTTGCCAGAGTCTTTCAGGGGAATGTTGATAAACACCCACCTTTTTCTCCCTTGGAATGCTGCCAGAGACCTAATTGCCAAATGCAGGACAAGGTCAAACTTAACACAGAGTCAAACAGAACTTTTCAAAGCTTGAACTGACCAGATGAACTAATTGCGTCCTGCAAAAGCTCATGTCCCGTTCGTTCCTCTTTTATGTCTTATGGGAGGAGCCAATCATCTCCAAGCCTTACTCCCAAGTTGATCCTGTTTCTTAATTTTCTTGCCTTCTGGCAGCTTTGCGCATGTGCACACTGGGAACAGGCTCCCACTGTTCTTCTGCCTCACTGATGTCAGATTCCAGAGGCTCTGGAGGCAGCAAATATCTCCCAGATGGCCCTGGCCCCGTCTCTATCTCCGACACAGAGCCCTCATCCAAGCCTTTCCCAGACTCCAGGACTATCCATTTTTCCTCCCGAACCTCCTCACAGTCTGAATCTGCTGCCAGCTCTGCAGGCTGCCAGCGGGCCACAACATTCTCCCAATTATAAAGAGGTTAAAGAAGAAGACCTGAGGTTGGGTGGAACTCGATTTTCTGATGGTTTTGGCAGAGGTGGAGGCAGAGACGAAGAGACGGGATGGCAGCTGGCGGTCTTTCGCACCATTGTCCATAAATCAGTCCTGAAGCGCTTGATGGAGAAGCAATAGATCAGAGGGTCAATGCAACTGTTGAGGCTCAGGAGAGCCACACTCAACATGTGAAGGTTATCCAAGAACGATGGAGGGCTACAGGCCAAGCCTGACATATGGCCAGAGACCCAAGGAACCAAGGAGAGGTGATAAGGTGCCACACAGACCACAAACACTAAGAGCATGCCCAGCACCATGGCCCGTGCTCTGCGCCGGTGGCCACCTTGACATGCGCCAGCTGCGGTGGACAGTGTCCTCATGATAGACAAGTAGGTCCCCAACACAACCAAGAAAGACAGAGTGAAGATGACCACCATAGCATAGGCATAGGTCCTCTGGCCAGAGTGCTGTTCGAAGCATTTTAAGCTGGTGGACCCTCCCTGGTGGGTTTGCTGCTTAGTCAATGAGGGAACGGCACAAAGTAGGCACAAAATCCAGGCCATCACACAGCTGATCAGTGCCCCCTGGGGCCGGTTCAGGACCAGTTCTACCTTTGCCACCGTACAGTATCGGTTCAGGCTGATCAGGGTCATGAAGGCCATGGCACTGTAAGTGGACAGATAGTAGACGGCTCCAGCCAAGCGGCAGAAGACTTCTGGCAGGCTCCAGTGTCCTTTAGCTAGGTAGTAGGTGATCCAGAAGGGCAGGGTGAGGTTGAAGAAGATATCGGCCAAGGTGAGGTTGAGGAGATAGATGCGAATGGCTTTCCTGACTCGTCCACTCTGAAGGAAAACGAGCAAGGCTGCCACATTGCCGGGCAATCCCACACATAACACCAGGCAATATGTGGCTGGCACTACGACAAACTGCAGAGGATCGTTGAGCTGACACTGGACATCCGCCAGCCCCACAACGGTGGAGTTGTTCATCCCAACACCCCTAGAAGACAGGAAAAGAAAAGGTCAAGGTTCCAATGGATGAACCCAAGCAAGCAAGCCCTGTCGAGGCATTCATTCTCTGAGAGCAAAACTTTATTGAGTGCCGTATCTTTCAGTGTATAAGACGCACTGGAGTATAAGACACACCAAGATTTTGAAGAGACAAATTCTTTTTAAAAGTTTTTGCACTCTGCAGAGTTTCCAAAAACAGTTGTGAAAATGGTCCCATTTTTCTTTTTCCAAACAAAGGGCCTTTAGGAGGCTTGTAGAGTGCTCCTGGGGGCTGTGGGGGGGAGCAAAAATGAGCATTCCTGCCCTCCTCAGCCCCCAGGAGCAGTCTGGAAGCCTCCTAAAGGCTATGCATGACCATTTTGGTAAAGGGAGAGGGGTTTAAGGAGGCAAAACACGCTGCATTCAGTGTATAAGATGCACTCAGCCTCTTTTTTGAGGGGAAAAGGTGTGTCTTATACTCCGAAAAATACGGTACGTCATATCGGCACCGATTGAAAGCAAAACCAACTCTATTTAATTCTTGCGGTTTTCATACAATTAAAGAATAGAAACTCCCTGCCCCCCCCCCATTAGAAATTTGATAAATAAATAAATTAGTGCAGGCTATGTTGTCCAATTAGATGTCCAAGTATTGTTATGGAAACTGTCCAGGTCTTTGCCAAACATCTGGTTAGATGACCTTGGTTCCCACAGGACGATTTCTTGTTACTGCCTTGAACTGGCATTCCAAAAGTGGCTCTCCCTCCCTTCCCCCTCCAACCCCGTCCCCCCTGATTCCGTTGCAAGCTGAAAAAACGGTAATGGCTACAAGAGCAAAATCATGGTTTGAACTTGACAGAAAGAAAATCAGGCCAGAATAAAACAACTTAGATAGAAGGTGGAAAAGATGGAGTTCATCAACTCATCAAGATGGAGGTTCTTAGAAGTGGGCGGATAGAGTAGATTTACTTGTTAAAATCCAAGTTATTTTGGCATTTGGACTAGATGGTCTGCAAGGTCCCTTCCAACTCTGTTACTCCGTAATCTATCATTTCAAAGTCTGGATGGTTTGTAAAACTTTCAGAAGTTCATAAATTGTCCCCACTTAGTTTAACTGAGGTTTAGCTTAGTTCACCTGTGTTTATCTTCTGTTCTCTTCCACTGGGGGTGGGGGTGGGGGAGTGATGCAGCACATCAAGACCAGACAGGCTTGTCAACCTAGAAAACACACAAACACAAAACAGAGAGTTCAGGTGGACTAGGCCAGGGGTCTGCAAAGTTGGCTCTTTTAAGACTGGTGGACTTCAACTCCCAGAATTCCCCAGCCAGCATAGCTGGCTGGGGAATTCTGGGAGTTGAAGTCCACCAGTCTTAAAAGAGCCAACTTTGCAGATCCCTGGACTAGGGGCTTGGGATGGAGAACAGGGTTGGAGGTGAGCAAGCAGATAAGTGGAGCAGTGGTGGGATTCAAAACAATTTACTACCAGTACTGTGGGCATGGCTTGGGGTGTGTGGCATGGTTTGGTGGGTGTGGCAGGGGAAGGATACTATAAAATCTCCATTCCCTCCCCACGCCAGGAGAAGGTTACTGCAAAATCCTCATTTCCTCCCGATCAGCTGGGACTCGGGAGGCAGAGAATAGATAAGGGCGGGGCCAGCCAGAGGTGGCATTTTCTGGTTCTCTGAACTACTCAAAAGTTCTGCTACCAGTTCTCCACAACCTGTCAGAACCTGCTGAATACCACCTCTGGCAATGGAGAGTTGGGTGACAACCACTTCTGGCTGAATTGAGGAAGAGGTTGAATATCCCAAGATACAGCAGATCAAATCAAGCCACTGATACAAAAATGGGATGTTTTAAATGGTTGGCCCATCAGGCAAACAAGAGAGAGTAGAAATTAATGCAGCAGTGCAGAAGATTTGCAGATGTTGGACCCATCTGCATACAGTCCACTCCAGAAGTAGGTTCCTACTGGTTCGGACCGGTTCACCTGAGTAGATAGTAATTCAGCAGGCCATGCCCCCGAACAGGTTCTATCAGCGCCACCATAGGCGCTGCAGTCTTGTTTTTTCCTACTGCCCATGCGCGCATAGTGTGCTTCAAGCGTGCATGCGCCTTAAGCACGTCCCTGAGAGAACCAGCAATAGAAGAAGCCGGAACCCACCCCTGCTTCACTCCCCACTCATTTCCTGATGACTGCAAGGAGATGTCATGTCGCAAAGAAAGGGAAACCCCACTCACAAGCCAGGGAAGTATTATCCAGCTCCCTTCCAGAGACAGCTCCCGGAATCCGGTTTTGCTGCTTGGCATCTCTTGATGTAGAGGTTGGGAGCACAGCTGCAAGCAGGGGGGTGGTTCAAGCAGTAGACATTCCCTCCCCCCCTCCCCATTGCCTGTCTTGGAGATGTGGCTCCTGGCTCCAGTCAGCAGCTGCTAGGGCTTAGCTTTGGGGAGGGGGGAACGGAGGGCTGAGGACAGAATGGCTCCCCCGCGCTGATACCCAGTTCAGCTGTTCAGCTCCCCCTCTTCTGCCAAGGGAGAGCACAGCTGAGCCTGAGTGGGAGGGGGGCAGGAGTGGCTGTTGCTGCCCCCTCCCCTGCGTCATCAGCCCTGGAAGCCTTGGCGGAGCAGAAGAAAAGCCCTGGGAGAAAACATCCATAGAATAGAATAGAATAGAATAGAATAGAATAGAATAGAATAGAATAGAATAGAATAGAATAGAATATGGAGTGGAGTGGAGTGGAGTGGAGTGGAGTGGAGTGGAGTGGAGTGGAGTGGAGTGGAGAACAGAACAGAACAGAACAGAACAGAACAGAACAGAACAGAATTCTTTATTGGTCAAGTGTGATTGGACACACAAAGAATTTGACTTTGGTGCAGATGCTCTCAGTGTACATAAAGAAAAATAAAATAGGTGAAACCAACCGAGTAGAATCTGTGGAAGCTGAAAGCATTTGAACCCATCTATCTAAATAAAAATGTAACAAGAGTTTGTTCGAAACCGGTAATCTCCGAAAGTCCTGCACCGATCGCTTCCAAATTTTCCCACAACGTTCCTTTCAAATATGGCACCAATGATATATATAGATTGTGTAGATGTCACACCTGTGCCAGGTACACACAACAGAAATGTAAAAAATTAGGTAGGTACGTAGGTAGAGGGAGAGAGGGAGAAATACAGTAGGTAGGTAGGTAGGTAGAGGGATAGAGAGGGAGAAATACAGTAGGTAGGTAGGTTGGGGGTTATATGGTGGTTGTGTGTACGTGTTTGTGTGTGCAGGTGTAGATCTACACACAGATTGGTTGGCCATTTAACTAGACTGGGCCACAGCAACGCGTGGCCGGGAACGGCTAGTACAAAATATACATTCTCCATCAATACCACCACAACACACACAAACAACCATTTTATAGATAGAGAGAGAGAGATGATATAGATACAGAGGTGTCAAATGTGCAGCCTGCGGCCTGGAGGCGTCAGGCGCTGGCCATGCCCATGCCCGGTTTAGCCAAAAACGTAACGCCAAGAGTTAGACAATTTTCTAGTTGGTCCTAGAAGAATTATCCTTCTTAATGCACCCTCAGCAACAGCAGGTCGTAGGTGTGAAAAATGGTCATAAGTCACTTTTTTCAGTGCCGTAACTTTGAATGCTCACTAAATGAACTGTCTTAAGTCGAGGACTACCTGTATTTCCCCCCCCAAAAAATCCTTATATACCAACCTTTTTATCCACCTTCTTCAATCTTAGATGGTCTGTTCTATCTTTTTTGGGGGGGACAATATAATTATCCTTTAAAGGTAAAGGTAGAGGTTCCCCTCGCACATATGTGCTAGTCGTTCCCGACTCTAGGGGTCGATGCTCATCTCCATTTCAAAGCCGAAGAGCCAGCGCTGTCCGAAGACGTCTCCGTGGTCATGTGACCGGCATGACTAAACACCGAAGGCGCATAGAAACCTGTTCCCTTCCCACCAAAGGTGTTTTCTATTTTTCTACTTCCATTTTTACATGCTTTTGAACTGCTAGGTTGGCAGAAGCTGGGACAAGTCACGGGAGCTCACTCCGTTACGTAGCATTAGGGATTTGAACTGCCGAACTGCCAATCAACAAGCTCAGCATCTTAGCCACTGAGCCACCGCGACCCTTTGGACAATGTCATTATCCTTTCCTTATCTTTAAATGCAAAGGAAAGTAAGTACGTTACGTTAGCTGATACCAACCGAACCCCCTCTTCCAAGGTTTTAAACAACTTTTAAACCTGCTTGTGCTGCATTAAGCTTCAGCCCAGCCTGTCAAAAAAATAAAAAAGTGGAAATATCCTGATCGATCCAATCCAGCCTTAACTTATGCTGTCATTGGTAAGGAAAACACCTGGCAACGCTGACAGATTTCCTACAGGAAAACAAGTATCAATGCAAAAACATTTTTAGGACAGAATTCATTCACATTTTGTTTTAATTCTTACGTAACAAATCCGCCGATTACTCAAGACCCACTTTTTTCATCTAGCCGGCCTAGCTTAGATCCTGAGGTAATTTCCTACAGACTTAGTGATTTTAATTTTTATCGGTTTTAATTATATTTTTTAGCACAGGTTATATTTAATTTAATTCATATTTTAGTGTTGTGTCTGTATTTATTCAGCTTGTATGTTTGTACTCTTTTAAACTTTCCTGTGCACCGCCCTGGGTCCCATTGGGGAGATAGGAGCGGTATAGAAATGGAATAAAATCTAAATCTAAAATCTAAAATACATCCTGTCGTTGCTCAGGTCTTCCTGTTTCAAGAAAGTGCTTCTCCCAGTAACTACTGTATGTGAGACATCACACAACCCTCTCAAAATGTAATTCTCTCTGTGGCGGCACTTATGAATGCCTGCGGTTATTTGTCATGACCTGAGTCATTTTTCGCACCAGCTGGGGGACATTCTACAGGAATACAGGAGGCAGGTGGGGAACAGTTGTTATTTGATTCATAAAAGAAAGTAAAATCCAGCCTTAGCCGCCAGAGAGTAAAGTCTAAAGTCAACCATTCTTTTGGCCCGTAACATGTATGAAAACCTCACTGACGGAAATGCATTGCGCACGAATCATGCAGAAGATGGAAAGAAAAAAAGATGGAAAGATTCAGGACCATCCATGATGGAGGAATGGTTGGTGAAGACCAGTGGTGGGATTCAAACAATTTTATTACAGGTTCTGTGGGCGTGGCTTGGTGGGCGTGAATTAAGAAAACTGCTGTCCCAGGTCATCAGGATTAGAGACGGTGAAGAAATTCAGGGTGTGTACCTTTTAATTTCTCCTTCTGCAGCCAATCCACAAAGCAAAAGCTTTTTCATTCAAATGTTACCTTTATACTGAATTCTGCAGTGCAGATTGCTTTTAAGGATAAGTACGTATTAGAGGAAAGTCTAAGATGATAGATAGATAGATAGATAGATAGATAGATAGATAGATAGATAGATAGATAGATAGATAGATAGATAGATGACAGACAGACAGACAGACAGACAGACAGACAGACAGACAGACAGACAGACAGACAGACAGACAGACAGTAGATAGAGATAATAGAGATGAAAGATGATAGACATGGATGACAGGAATACACTGTAGATCAATGGTAGGATTCAATTTTGGTTACTATTGGTTCTGTGGCCGTGGCTTGGTGGGCATGGCATGGCTTGGTGGGTGTGGCTTGGTGGGTGTGGCTTGGTGGGAGTGGCAGGGAAAGATTACTGCAAAATCCCCATTTCCTCCCGATCAGCTGGGACTCGGGAGGCAGAGAATAAATGGGGCTGGGGCCAGTCAGAGGTGGTATTTACCAGTTCTCTGAATTACTCTAAATTTCCGCTACCGGTTCTCCAGAACTGGTCAGAACGTGCTGAATACCACCTCTGGTGAAGATGATGGGACTTTCAGAGATAGCTAAATTGGCTTCGTTGATTAGAGAAAAGACAGCAGCTACATTTATGGCTGACTTGAAGCATTATAACCTTTTTGCACGAAAAAAAAATGAAGCTATGATTTATCTGTATAACAAGATTTGGAAGAGACCTTGGAGGTCTTCTAGTCCAACGCCCTCCTCAAGCAGGAGATGCTATGCCATTGGCTGTCCAGTCTCTTCTTAAGAGCCTCCAGTGATGAAGCCCCTATAATTTCTGAAGGCAAAGCTGTTCCACTGGTTCATTGTCCTCACTCTCAGGAAGTTTCTCCTTAGTTCTAGGGTGGTTCTCTCCTTCATTAGTTTCCATCCATTTTTTTTACTTGCCTTTACTTTGGAAGATACCCAGTCCCTGCAACTGTTCTTCATATGTTTTATTCTCCAGGCTTTCCCTTTATTCAAAGGGCTGCACTGGCTGCCTGTGGCCTTTCGGGTGCGTTTCAAGGTGTTGGTTATTATCTTTAAAGCGCTCCATGGCACAGGACCTAGTTATTTGCGGGATCGTATCCTGCCCCATACATCCCTTCGGCCTATTCGCTCGCACAGAGAGGGACTTCTCCGGGTGCTCTGGAATGACCTTCCCCCTGACATTAGAACGACCACGGACCTCCGCTCCTTCCGTCAGAAACTCAAAACCCACCTGTTTCATCTAGCTGGCCTGGCCTAATTCCATCCTTCCCGCCTCAGTTTGTAATTTTAAATTATGTGATTAGGTTTTAAGGTTAAGTTTTTAATTTTTATAAATTTGTACAGGGGATTATTTAATTCGATTTTAGTTTATATGTCATAGTTTTAATTTTTACCTGTACACCGCCCCGAGTCCCTTCGGGGAGAGGGGGCGGTCTAGAAATCCAATAAATAAATAAATAAAGAGTGGAAATTAAATTATGGTTTTGATGATCCAACAGAATAGATTACACAAAGGAGAGAGTTACGTCCTAACCTTAGAACACATGGTAAACTTATAATTACAGTATACTTATAATGCAGGGGTCTCCAACCTTTGCAACTTTAAGTCGGAAGGACTTCAGCTCCCAGAATTCTCCAGCCAGAATTCTGGGAGCTGAAATCCTTCCGACTTAAAGTTGCAAAGGTTGGAGACCCCTGTTATAATGGAACCGGGACGCGGTGGCTAAGTGGCTAAGACACTGATCTTGTCAAACAGAAAGGTCAGCAGTTTGGCAGTTCGAATCCCTACCGCTGCGTAACGGAGTGAGCTCCCGTGACTTGTCCCAGCTTCTGCCAACCTAGCAGTTCGAAAGCATGTAAAAAATGCAAGTAGAAAAATAGGAACCACCTTTGGTGGGAAGGGAACAGGTTTCCATGCGCCTTCGGCATTTAGTCATGGCAGCCACATGACCATCTTGGGACGTCTTGGGACAACGCTGGCTCTTCGGCTTTGAAACACAGATGAGCACCACCCCCTAGAGTCGGGAACAACTAGCACGCATGTGCGGGGGAACTTTACCTTATAATGGACTCGAAAGTAGTGCCCCCAAAGGACCTGACACCCAGAAATATTCCTTGACATATGGCCACAATGGAGCCTGATCACCAGAGTTGTATGTCCTAACGGTTGTAATGTGGATTGGTGACGAAGCCAATTTTATGAACATTTTTTTCAGCGATTGTTAAAATAATCTGTGGTCATTAAGCAATCGGTGCAGATGTTAAGTGAGTCAATGGTTTGCTATGGGAGCGATTTTGACCAAAAACAGAAGTACTGTCAGTTTGTTTCCTGTGACTGCAGGAGACTGCAAATGGTTGTATTCACACACCTCTCAAATTCAGGTTGTAAGTCCCCTTCTTCAGGTCAGTCATAACTGTCAAATTATGGGGGTCTCTAGATGCTCCCATGTAACACCTCTCCTGCGCGAGCTGCACTGGCTGCCTGTGGTTTTCTGGGTGCGCTTCAAGGTGTTAGTTACAACCTTTAAAGCGCTCCATGGCAAGGGACCTGAATATTTGCAAGACCATCTCCTACCGCATACCTCCCACCGACCAGTCCGCTCACACAGAGAGGGTCTCCTCAGGGTCCCGTCAGTTAGCCAATGCCAGCTGGCAACCCCTAGGGTGAGAGCCTTCTCTGTGGCAGCTCCGGCCCTCTGGAATGACCTCCCCACCCCAACCTGTGCACAACCAGGGACCTGGGCCTCTTCCGCCAGGCCCTTAAAACTCATCTATTTCGTGCGGCTGGCCTGGCGTAGCTTTTAAATTTGTTTTATTAATTGGGTTTTACTAGGGACTTTTTAGAGCAGGTTTTTGTTTAATCTGTTTTTATTATATTTATTGTACCTGATGTTTTATGTTTTATAATTGCCTGTTCACCACCCTGAGTCCCGCAAGGGAGATAGGGCGGTATATAAATTTAAATAAATGTAAACGTAAACGTAAACGTAAATGATCATTTGAGGACAACCTAAACAATGAAAGATGCGCTTGGAAGGATTAAAATAGCCTCCGTTGAGCAGGCTGATTGGTTTGCCAGTTCTACAACAGGGCTGGTTATAGAGGAACAGTGCGCTGAACTTAGAAACCCAAAGGCAAAATCACATTCAATCCCAGAGTGCAAGATCAGATTGGAGGCCAAGATAAAGAAATTAAGATCAGATGCAAGCAATTTAAAGAACATGAAAGGGCAAACAGGGAAGAATGCAAAGATCAAGACAAGCTAATAAAAAAAACATATTGGCTGAGCAGCAGAAAAATTGGAAAGGGTTTGGAAATCATAAAGCAACGAATAACAGCAATTGCAGGGAAAAATTGAATGCTACAAGGCATGAATCATCCAATTTAAGCAAAATTAGCTATCGTGATCCGATCGGGGGCCATTCTACTACAGCATAAATGGCAATAGAAATTCTAAAGGTGGGAAATATGACCAATGGCAAAAGAGGCTGGATGTTGTAGGTCAGCAACATCTGGAACTGGAGCAGAGACATCTGCAGGAAATGTCAAACAAAAAGTCACTGTATGTTAAAAAGGGGAAGTGATTTTGTGGATCCTTCTGCAAAGGTCTCCAGTTAGCAGCACCCAGAGATGGTAAGTGATGGGGCAGTGGTGGCTTCCGGATTCCCTTCCAACCGTACTGCCCCAGCGTCACCCACATGCACACGCACAATGTGTGAGCACACACATGTGGGATGCGCCTGCGTGTGTGGTGCGGGCATGCATCCTACCTGTCAGCGAGGCTTCCGCAAGCCTCCGTGACGGTCCCGCTGCTCAGCGCACAGGGGCTGTAGGAAGCCATGCGCATGCGCAGGAACGCAAAAAGCATACAACACCAGTAAGGGGCTCGGGCAGGTGGGTGGGCCCTCTGGAGCACCGTACCGGAACGGTATCCAGTGCTCCAGGCTGGCTCTGGTACGCCCGTACCGGGGCGTACCTCCTCAAACCCACCACTGGTATGGGAGATTCACACTGTACATCGGACATTAATACAATCGAGTGAGTCCAGAGGTATTTCACGAGAAGAGTCCGCCACTCCTCTGCTCACAACAGAATCTCTTACGGCAACAGGCATGAAATTTTGGGCTTGGACAATCTAGAACTGTGCCGCCTACGGTCTGACCTAAGCATAGTACACAAAATTGTCTGCTACAACGTCCTGCCTGCCAATGACTACTTCAGCTTCAACCGCAATAGTACTCGGGTAAACAATAGATACAAACTCAAGGTAAACTGCTCCAAACTCAATTGCAGAAAATGTGACTTCAGCAACAGAGGGATCCATGCCTGGAATGCTCTACCTGACTCTGTTGTTACATGCTTAGACCTCCAAAATGTTAAACTGTCTACTGTGGACCTCGCCCCATTCCTAAGAGATCTAAAAGGGAGTGTGCATAAGCACACCAGTGTGCCTACAGTCCCTATTCAAGTGATGGCTAACCTTTTTTGGCTCGCGTGCCAAAAGCAGGGGGAGCGCAAGGGGGGTCATGTGTGGGCGTGCCACACCCATAATGCTATGTGCACGACCCCCTGCTTTTGGCATGCTTTTTTCGCCCTCCCCAGACTCCAGAGGCTTTCTAGGAGCCTGGGGAGGGTGAAAACAGCCTCCCCCCCACCCCACCTCCAGAGACTTCAGGAACTTCCCTGAAGCCTCCAGAGGGCGAAAAACAGCCTCAAAAGAAGGCCTAAATCAGCTGGCCAGCTGACAGGGCAACGCCTCGCGTGCCCTAAGAAATGGTTCCGCGTGCCACCTGTGGCCCCCGTGCCATAGGTTCGCCATCACTGCCCGACCCTATTGAGTTCATGTCCATGTTTATATCTATTATCTCATATATGTTTGAGAAAGAAAGAAAGAAAGAAAGAAAGAAAGAAAGAAAGAAAGAAAGAAAGAAAGAAAGAAAGAAAGAAAGAAAGAAAGAAAGAAAGAAAAAGAAAGGGCTGCTATAGAAGAATACTCCCACACAACCAGAAGGCCACTGAGCTCTGCTCCCAAATTAAGAGTCTGCGATCCCATGGAGATGCTTTTAAAAAAAGGCAACTGGACTATGCTTTTTTTTCCTTCAGGAAGAAGACATTTTGCTTCTCATCCAAGAAGCTTCATCACGGTCAAGTGTATGGTGGTGGTGGAATGGAAGGATTAGTTTTGATTATTCATTGCATTCCCCCCCATCATCCAGTCAGAACTGATGGACTTCTTAGAGGAGAAGTGAAATGAATTTCTTTTTAGAAAGTCAGGTGAGACAGCCTGACAGCCTTTGCATGCAGAAAGAACACAGTCTCTACCACCGATGCAGTTGTTGCATTACAAATGACACTTTGCCAGACAGGGGAAATAAGATCTGGATATTAAAGATGCAGGAGAAAAACACCGTCGATGGCATTTTCAACAGCCTCCACCGTCAATGCTTTGAACACTTAAAAGAATTCTTTTTTTTTAAGTGGGAAAATTTCTGACAAGCAAACCTCAAAAACATTGACACATTTCTCTCTCTGACTCTCATCCTCGTTGAAATCTAAGATGATGCTTCTAGGAATGTCACTGACAGCCTTCTCCCTCATTATCCAAATACTTTTTGCTTCCTTCCACCTTAGAAGACTTGATACCAAACCCTTCACTCAGAATGGTGTGAAAAAGTAGGGCAAGGCAGCGACTCAGAACTGGAAATCGGAAAAGCGAGCGCTTAAAAAAAGCATTCGGGACTCTCACACCCAGGATAGTTTGCAAAGTTTAATGGGCCCCAAAAGGTAAATAAACAGCATTGGATCTCCAGAGAAAGTATTGCCTGAATGTAGTTATTTCTGGAGAAGGAGTTTAGTTCTGCTTGGCTAGTGTATATCATCGAGCTGATTTTGCCTAGGGTTGGATCTTGGTTAGAATTTGGATGGGAGATCAGCAAAAAAAATCTCAGGGCTTTCCCAGGCAAGGAAGAAAGCTCAGGCACACAGAGAGAGAGAGAGAGAGAGAGAGAAAGAGAGAGAGAGACAGAGAGAGAGAGAGAGAGAGAGAGAGAGAGAGGGAGGGAGGGAGGGAGGGAGGGAGGGAGGGAGGGAGGGAGGGAGGGAGGGAGGGAGAGGGAGAGGGAGAGGGAGAGGGAGAGGGAGAGAGAGAGAGAGAGAGAGAGAGAGAGAGGAAGAGAGAGGAAGAGAGAGGGAGAGAGTTGTATTCCTACAAAAGATTTAACCAGGTCAGTTATGATCCTAATCGTCATATTAAGCCAGCATGCAAACATTGGGTAAACTTATGCTTAATTTAGGGACGCGATGGCTCAGTGACTAAGGCGCTGACTTTGTCGATCAGAAAGGTCGGCAGTTTGGCGGTTCGAATCCCTAGTGCCACATAACAGAGTGAGCTCCCCTTATTTGTCCCAGCTTCTGCCAACCTAGCAGTTTGAAAGCACGTAAAAAATGCAAGTAGAAAAACAGGGACCACCTTCATTGGGAAGGTAACAGCATTGAGTCATGCCAGCCACATGACCACGGAGACATCTTCGGACAGCGCTGACTCTTCGGCTTTGAAACAGAGATGAGCACCGCCCCCTGGAGTCGGGAAACCTTTAACTTTACCTTTATGCTTCATTTGCATGCATTGTGTGAATCTGACACCTGGAGACTTTGGTACAACTCGACAGTAATTAGTTCGGTAACCAGGTTAAGCATGTGAAATGAATGCAGCCAAGGAAATTTTGAAGCTTGCAGGGAAAACAAAGGAAAGCAACTTGGGGGACATTGAAAATTTCAGCACAGTGTATTGTACTCCATCTTTCTCTGATATGTGGCATGTACGTACAACTCTAAACTAGTGGAGTTCTGTTCTCCTGTTCTCTTCTGAAATTTACATATACATATATGTATACCCAATGGCATGGTGACCCAGTGATAAAGATGCTCACCTCCCACTCAGAGAGTTCAATCCTAGGTAGGGCAGATGTTTCTCTTTCCTAGGGCACAAACAAAAAATATCTGCTGCAAACTCTGCATGGCGTCAGGAAGGGCACCCGGCTAGTAAATGCTCAACTCCATCCAGCCACCCCACCCTGAATTAAGGGATGACAGGGTTGTAAAAAGGGAGATATACATGTATATGTACATGTACATATACATATACACATACTTGTAGACATCCCTGCAAGAGAAACTAGAAAGGATATGGAAACTGGAAGGCAATGAGGTCCCAGTGGTGGTAGGAGTACTAGGGTTTGTGCAGAGTGGCTCCAACAGATCCCAAAAAGAACATCAAGAGCTCTCTGTCCAGAAGATGCAGTCCTAGGAACATTTAAGATATTGACCAGAAAACTCATATATACGTACTATAAATATTACTTTACAACTCTTGACATGGATGCATGGATGGATGGATGGATGGTCATGGAGAGAGAGAGAGAGAGATCAATCTAGGATGGATGGATGCATGGATGCATGGATGGATGCATGGATATATATATAGAGAGAGAGAGAGAGAAAGAGAGATCAATCTTGGATGGATGGATGGATGGATGGATGGATGGATGGGTGGATGGATGGATGGATGGATGGATGGATGGATGGATGGGTGGATGGATGGATGGTCATGGAGAGAGAGAGAGAGAGATCAATCTAGGATGGATGGATGGATATGGAGAGAGAGAGAGAGATATCAATCTAGGATGGATGGATGGATATGGAGAGAGGGAGAGAGATATCAATCTAGGATGGATGGATATGGGGAGAGAGGGAGAGAGAGAGAGAGAGAGAGATAACAATCTAGGATGGATGGATGGATATGGAGAGAGAGAGAGAGAGAGAGAGAGATCAATCTAGGATGGATGGATGGATATGGAGAGAGAGAGAGAGAGAGAGATATCAATCTAGGATGGATGGATGGATATGGAGAGAGAGAGAGAGAGAGAGAGAGAGAGAGAGAGAGAGAGAGAGAGAGAGAGAGATCAATCTAGGATGGATGGATGGATATGGAGAGAGAGAGATCAATCTTGGATGGATGGATGGATGGTCATGGAAAGAGAGAGAGAGAGAGAGAGAGAGAGAGATCAATCTAGGATGGATGGATGGATATGGAGAGAGAGATCATTCATGGATGGGTGGATGGGTGGATGGATGGATGGATGGTCATGGAGAGAGAGAGAGAGAGAGATCATGGATGGATGGATGGGCAGGCAAGGGTGGAATCACAGAATAACTTGATCAAGGGCTACAAGGTACATAAAGTTAACTCTGACGAATAACAAAGGCAACCATCAGATAAATAAAATCTGAGCCTTGTAAATTAAGAAAGCATCTCAGACAAAACCCTCCCTAGTTCTCATGAAGATAAAGGTGGGGAAACATATTGAGCCTTGGAAGATTGTTCCTATAAACCTATAATAAAAATGCTACTGTATTAGCATGCATAATTTTGGTTTCGTAGTCTGTTTCATCTTAGAAGGCTGACCAAGACCTCCCCAACACAGAACCAAGGGATCACAGGCACATCAACTTTCCCTAATCCAATACAGTGCCCTCCAAATAAGTTGGGATTACAGTTCCCCAAATGCCCAGCTTTGCCTGCACTCCAAGGTCGGCCACTGGGGCTCCCAAACATCCTTTCCCAGTTGCCCCAATTTCTTTTGCTATCATGTCCCCAGGAGGTTGTTTGTATCTCCCTGAGGTTCAAACCATGCTTATCTTCTTCTCCAGTAGTATCGTATTGCAAACTAGGGCATATAAAACCTTTGCTAGACCTATTCTTGAATACAGCTTATCTGCCTGCACTGCATATCAGACATTAATACAATTGAACGGGTCCAGAGATATTTCACAAGAAGAGTCCTCCGCTCCTCTGCTCACAATAGAAGCCCTTACGCCACCAGGATCGAAATTTTGGGCTTGGACAACCTAGAACTGCACCACCGATGGTCTGACCTAATTGTAGTACACAAAATAGTCTGCTACAACGTGCTGCCTGCCAACGACTACTTCAGCTTCAACCGCAATAGTACACGGGTAAACAATAGATACAAACTCAAGGTAAACCACTCCAAACTCAATTGCAGAAAATACAACTTCAGCAACAGAGGGGTCAACGCCTGGAATGCTCTATCTGACTCTGTGGTTTCATCCCCAAACCCCCATAACTTTACTCTAAGACTTTCTACTGTTGACCTCACCCCATTCCTAAGAGGTCCATAAAGGGGGCATGCATAAGCGCACCAGCGTGCCCACCATCCCTGTCCTACTGTCCCCATTTATTCCTACTCATTTCCTGTGCTCATGTCCACGTTTATACTTATACCTGTTATCTTGTACATGCTTGACAAAATAAATATATAAATAAATACATAAATAAATGAATGAATTAATGAATGAATTAATGAATGAATGAGATGCTGTTATCTCATATGTTTGAGAAAGAAAGAAAGAAAGAAAGAAAGAAAGAAAGAAAGAAAGAAAGAAAGAAAGAAAGAAAGGAAGGAAGGAAGGAAGGAAGGAAGGAAGGAAGGAAGGAAGGAAGGAAGGAAGGAAGGAAGGAAGGAAGGAAGGAAGGGCTGCTATAGAATAATCCCACACAACCAGAAGGCCACTGAGCTCTGCTCCCAAAATAAGAGTCTACAATCCCATGGAGATGCTTTTTACAAAAGGCAACTGGACTATGCTTTTTTTCCTTCAGGAAGAAGGTATTGGAGGGGACAGGCTTGCCAAAATAAGTAAAATTTAAAAATAAAATTTAAAATTAAAGCCCACATCAATATTCAAGGAAAACCTTTCCCCTCTTGTCTCAGCAATGCTTGGGGACTACCCTTCAAGCTGTGCATAACCTATTTGGCGTTCTCACCTTTCACCTTGGAAGAAAAGCAGGACTGAGCAAACCTGAAGTAGGAGCCAAAGCAGGAAAGCAGATAGATCCGGGTACCCGGGAACAGGGAACGGCCACTGTTAGGTCGGTGTACTCAAAAGATGGGTGGCGGAGAGCAGTTGGGCTCGGCAACAAAGAAGAGCCTCCAAGGAGCGCCAAAGCAGCCCCAGGAAGCTCAGCTTCCCAAGCGCAACAGCTGCCGAAGGGGGCAGGAAGGAGACAGAGGGGGGGGGGGGAGAGAGAGATCGGATTTAAGAGCCTTCATGGAGGCGTAGCATCAAAGGGACCTTGAAGTCTGGCCCACAAGCCGATGAACAAAATGCCTTTCGTGGGCATGCCGCGATACGCAAGGAGGGTGTGGGACAAAAGAGGGAGAGGGGCGATCAGCTCGGATTAATCTGCCAGGCATGTGAAGAATTTTTTTCTGCATGTCACTCACCATCCGAGGCAGAGGAGCGGTGCAGAAAACGGGGACGGAAAATTAGCCCTTGAGTCTTTTTTTTTCCCCCTCCCCCAGTAAACTTAGAAACGCATCTCCTGGCTCTGGTTTGCACAACATCCTAGATTAGGCCCCCAAAACACAATAGGGTTAGATGGCTGTGGATAATAAATTGTGCAAAGCCCTGGCCTGTTAAATGAATCAGACCATCAGGGTAACAAGGGAAGTTATGCAAAGAAGAGAGATTACCTTTTGCTAAGTGAGCTTGTGCATGTTCCACGAAGCTGAATAGTGCGTGCAAATAAGGTGGGGTTACATATCTGTATTCATTGCATAAACCCCCAAATGGGGGGGGGGGGGATTCAGCAAAGGCAAAGCAAACACTTTTATGGCTTAGCATATTGAGTGAACGGCGCAGAAGGGTCTCCAACGAAGACAAAACCCGTCAATTCACCATTTTGGTAATAACATTGCTCAAATGCATCACAAAGAACGAATCTTTTATTTATTTTTATTTTATTATTAAATTTATACCCCGCCCTTCTCCTTGTTAGGACCCAGGGTGGCGCACAGGCATTATTTAAAAACACAAAATACAATAAATATCAATTAAGATGTATTAAATTAATAAACCCATGCTAAAACCCAATATTAAAACCCTTACCAAATTATAAATTTTTCTTTAAAAAGTCAGAAACAGGGGGCTATCCTAGGCCGGCTTGTTGAAATAAATACGTTGGCGGAAGAGGCGGAGGTCCAAGATAGTACGAAGGTCAGGGGGTAGGTCGTTCCAGAGGGCCGGGCCCGCCACAGAGAAGGCCCTTCCCCTGGGTGTCGCCAACCGGCATTGCCCCGCCGACGGCACCCGAAGAAGACCCTCTCTGTGGGAGCGGATCGGACAAAGAGATGTATGGGGCAGGAGGCAGTCTCGTATATAGCTAGGCCCCTCCAATCATATTATGCTCATGTACATATTAATATGTAACAATACATTTTAACATTTTTCATAGCATTTTGTCCCTAAGATGCTTACTGTTACAGCTAGTTACAGCTAGTTACTTACAACCATTCCTTTTAACAACCGTTTGGAATTATCAGAGCTGGGAAAAAAGTGGCTCACGAACAGTCCTTGCACTTACAACCATCACAACATCGGTCATGTGATCCAATTTTATTTATGTATTCATTCATTTCATTTATAATTGAATTTATATTGCCGCCTATTCGTCCATGGCACTCGGCGGTCCGTATATTTACGATGGCTCCTCCCAAGATCACAGGATCGTCATTTCTAGCCTTCCCAGGAAACTTCGGACAAGCAAAATCAGTAGGGGAACCCAGGTTCACTTAACGACCATAGCAAAAAAAAAAAAGTTGTAAAATGAGGCGCAACTCACTTAAAGAACAAATCATTTAGCGATGGAAGTCCTGGTCTCGATTGTGGTTGTATGTCAAGGAGTATCTATATTTATTCGTTATCATTTTTAAATGTACGGATAATGAGCCACTTTGCAAAATATTTTCGTAAGAATGCGAAAGGGGATTACATTAAGGTAAAGGTTCCCTTCGCACATGTGGTAGTTGTTCCCGACTCTAGGGGGTGGTGCTCATCTCCGTTTCAAAGCCAAAGAGCCAGCGCTGTTCGAAGACGTCTCCGTGGTCATGTGGCCAGCATCACCGCTCCGAGTCCCTTTGGGGAGAGGAGGCGGTCTATAAATAAAATTATTATTATTATTATTATCACTAAATGCCGAAGATGCACGGAACGCTGTTAGCTTCCCACCAAAGGTGGTTCCTATTTTTCTACTTGCATTTTTACATGCTTTGGAACTGCTAGATTGGCAGAAGCTGGGACAAGTAATGCTGCAATAAGAGGCAGCGGCAACTGTCCCACATACACACCACCAGAACATTCCTTTTAAAAAGCTGGTTCCTTTTCGCTTTTCGAAGACGTCTCCGTGGTCATGTGGCCGGCATGATTAAACGCCAAAGGCGCATGGAATGCTGTTCCTACCAAAGGTGGTTCCTATTTTTTTACTTGCATTTTTACATGCTTTCAAACTGCTGGGTTGGCAGAAACTGGGACAAGTAATGGGAGCTCACTCAGTTATGCAGAGCTAGGGATTTGAACCGCTGAACTGCCAACCTTTCTGATTGACAAGCTCAGCGTCTTAGCCACTGAGCCACCGTGTCCCCTTTTTAATTGCAACAGAACTCAGTAAACTTGCAGGTTGGGTCTGGTGCCTCCAGTGTCATCCACAGGGGACCATGGAAAAGAAAAGTTGTTTAGCCTGGAAGGACAAGAGAAAGGAGGCTCAGTGAAGGTTGGAGGTAAAGAGAAGGCTGCTTGTATCAACCTACCCTACAGACAGTCCTCAGCTTACGACCACAATTGAGCCCAAAATTTCTGTTGCTAAGCGAGATAGCTAAGTGAATTTTGCCCCATTTTACAACCTTTCTTGCCAAGTGAATCACAGAAGATGTTAGATTAATAACGTGGTTATTAAGTGAATCTACCCTCCCCCATTAACACTGCTTGCCGGGTCACAAAAGATGATCACATACCAGAGGGAATGCTGGTCTTCTGGGAGGGAGGTAGAATCAGAGTTAAAACATTAGGAGGCGGAGGCCTTTCTTCAAAAGTACTCTTCACTCCTAGGGAACGAAGACGGGGGAACAGGGGGGGCGATGGCCCCGCCCAATGACGGGAAAGAAGAATCAATAGCAAAAAGACTTAGATCTCAAAAATGACTTTATTTGAAATTTTATTGTGATTGTCGATTCAATTAGATGGCAAAGAAAAATATGATTGAATGTATGAACTATACAATGTAAAGTATGTATATGCTTATCCTTTGTTCTTTCCAAAAAATTGTATGAAGTTTTGGGAGGACCACCATCACCGACATGGAAGCTACTAAAATGTCATATTTACCCTATATCCCTTTTCCTATGTATATTTTTAAAAACCAATAAAATTGTTTTACAAAAAAAAAAAAAAAGATGATCACATGACCCCGGGACGCTGCAATCGTCATAAATATGGATCAGTTACCAAGCATCCAAATTTTGATCACATGACTATGGGGCTGTTGCAATGGTCTTAAGTGTGAAACAACAGTCATGTCACGTTTTGTTGTAGCCCGCCAGCGGCCAGCAGGGCTGGTGGCAGATTCCGACAGTGAGGAGGATGGGGAGGGACATGGGCCAGTCCTGGAGTCTGGGGACCTTTTTTTCTACTTGCATTTTTACATGCTTTCAAACTGCTAGATTGGCAGAATCTGGGACAAGTAACGGGAGCTCACTCCATTACGCGGCACTAGGGATTCGAACCGCCAACCTTTCCCCTATTGCATGCCTTTTTATATGCAACTTTCAAGCAAGATACATGCCTGGCATACAAGACATATTTTGGTAGGCATCATTTGATAGAGGACCAGCGTTGCAAAATCTGAAATACCCAAAGCTTCATTATCTTCAGGTTTCAATATATTAGTTCCAGAAGTATAAATGAAGTTGTGAATAAAAGTTTTGACTAATCAGCCGTTCTGGAGCTGCATAAGAAAAACACTGTCAAATCTCTTTTCTAACAAGGCAGAACTTTCTCCAGGGAACTTGGGATGTCCAGTCTAACGAAGAGAAGGACCAGGGATGACATGATGGCAGTCTTCCAGTACTTGAGGGGCTGTCACACAGAAGAGCAGGTCAACCTATTCTCCAAAGCACCTGAGGGCAGGACAAGAAGTAACAGGTTGAAGATGATTAAAGAGAGATCCAAACTAGGACTAATGAGAAATTTCTTGACTGTGAGAATAGTTCATCAGTTACCGCTGGAAGTTGTGGATGCTCCCTCAGTGGAGATTTTTAAGAGGCTGGACAGCCATTGTCCAAATGGTGGAGGTTCTCCTGACACAGCAAAGTCCCTTCCAAGCCCATTATTCTATGTTCCTTCAAGATGAAGTCCCTCCATACAAAGTTCTTTTTGAAGTTCAAGAAATACGAGGGCAAGTAAAGATACCTTTACTCAACTTTCCTTAACAGTATCAGCAACAAGGGAAAGGTTCCTTCGCACATATGTGCTAGTCGTTCTCGACTCTAGGGGGCGGTGCTCATCTCCGTTTCAAAGCCAAAGAGCCAGCGCTGTCCGAAGACGTCTCCGTGGTCATGCAGGTGGCATGACTAAATGCCAAAAGCGCACGGAACGCTGTTAGCTTCCCACCAAAGGTGGTTCCTATTTTTCTACTTGTATTTTTACATGCTTTCGAACTGCTAGGATGGCTGAAGCTAGGAGACGTAGCGGGAGCTCACTCCGTTATGCAGCACTTGGGATTCGAACGGCGACTGTCTGATCAGCATCTTAGCCACGGAGTCCCTTAAATCAGCAACAAGAGGCAGCGGCAACTGTCCCACCTACACACCACCAGAACATTCCTATTAAAAAGCTGGTTTCTTTTGAAGGAAACGATCAAGTGTGATCACACGATCATGCTATGAAAAGCTACGAGATCCCATCTGAAACCGAGTAAAACCTCAGCTTTGAGGAGTTGCAGACGATGATATTTGTGAATGCTGGCTCACTCTGGGATGGTATTGCTCAATCACGGCAACTTTTAAGCTGTGGGGGATCCTTGGTGCTCTCTGAGCCGGCTTTCCTGCAGATGTTTCATTACCCAAACTAGGTAGCATCATCAATGCTGCTGGTAGTAGTGTGGTTTGCTGTCGGTTTATATTCTAATAGCCAGCCTTGTCAGTGTTGGTAAGGGTGGTCTTAGAAGTACTTGGGTTGAGACGTTTGCTGTTGTTTGGCAATTGTTTGGCATATGAGCCATGGTGGCGCAGTGGTTAGAATGCAATACTGCAGACTGTTGGCTGCTGCCAGCAGCTCGATCTTGACTGGCTCAAGGTTGATTCTGCCTTCCATCCATCCAAGGTCAGTAAAATGAAGACCCAGATTGTTGGGGGGCAATAGGCTGACTCTGTAAACTGCTTAGAGAGGGCTGTAAAGCACCATGAAGTGGTATATAAGTGCTGTAGTAAGTGCTGTAGTTAAAAGCCAACACAGTTCTAGGCTGCATAAACAGAGGGATAGAATAAAGATCACGTGAAGGGTTAATACCACTTTATAATGCCTTGGTAAGGCCACATTTGGAATACGGCATCCAGTTTTGGTCACAATGTAGAAAAGATGTGGAGACTCTAGAAAGAGTGCAGAGAAGAGCAACAAAGATGATTAGGGGACTGGAGACTAAAACACATGAAGAACGGTTACAGGAACTGGGCATGTCTAGTTTAATAAAAAGAAGGATTAGGGGAGACATGATAGCAGTGTTCCAATATCTCAGAAGCTGCCACAAAGAAGAGGGAGTCAAACTATTCTCCAAAGCACCTGATGGCAGAAGAAGAAGCAATGGGTGCAAACTAATGAAGGAGAGAAGCAACTTAGAACTGAGGAGAAATTTCCTGACAGTGAGAACAATTAATCAGTGGAACAGCTTGTCTCCAGAAGTTGTGAATGCCCCAACACTGTAAGTCTTCAAGAAGATGTTGGATAGCCATTTGTCTGAAATGGTATAGGGTTTCCTGCCTAGGCAGGGAGTTGGACTAGATGACCTCCAAGGTCCCTTCCAACTCTGCTATTGTATTGTATTGTATTATTGCCAGTTCCTTGATTGGGGTATTTGTTTACTTGTTGGTCTGATGTTAATTTTTAAAGTCAATCTATGTTCATCTGGGTGCTGATTTCTGGTGTGGAGCTCTTGTTGATTGTCTCGTTTGCAAAGTGTGTAGATGTGTTTATGTATTGTGTTTAACTATTAATAAGCTCAGAGAGCACCAAGGATCCCTCATTTCAACCCTGAGCTACAAATATTCTGCTTTATCAGTAGTTAAGTAATGTGGATTTCAACTCCCAGAATTCCCCAGCCAGCATTGCTAGCTGGGGAATTCTGGGAATTGAAGTCCACACATCTTAAAAGTTATCAAGCGTGAGAAACCCTGCTCTGGAGCATCTTTTCCCTTTTGAATCCAAAGCACTGAATCACTCCCATTTTTTTTTAATTTTTTTTTAAACCAAGTTAAAAGCCCCCAACCAACCTTCAGTCCCCCCAAATATGGACATAAAATTTGAATCTGATTATTTCTTATACATGGCAACGGCTCAATATCACACCATGCTTATTAGAAGAAATCTATTCATCCCCTTTACTTTTATTTCCCCAAGTTCATGATCAATTAACAAAACTGGAATGATAAAAAAGGACCTTTGGTTGATGCAAATGTTTAAAAAAAGAAAAGTAGTGGGTAAATGGAATTAAATTTAATTTTTGGGAAAAGGATGAGGGATCATGATTAACCTAGACTTCCTCAACCAACAAACATATCGTATTTTGCGGAGTATAAGACGCACCTTTTTCCTTCAAAAAAAAGGCTGAAAATCTTGGTGCGCCTTATACACTGAATACAGCATTTTTGGCCTCCTGTAACACCGCCCCCTACACCAAAATGGCCGTGCAGAGCCTTTAGCAGGCTTCCAGAGTGCTCCTGGGGGCTGGGGAGGGCAAAAATGAGTGAAAAACAGGCCGCTTTTTGCTCGATTATGCCCAGCCCCCAAGGAGTACTATATAAGCCTCCTAAAGGCTATTTATTTATTTATTTATTGGATTTCTAGACCGCCCCCTCTCCCCGAAGAGACTCGGGGCGGTGTACAGGTAAAAATTAAAACTATGACAATCAACAATACATATAAACTAAAATCGAATTAAATAATCCCCTGTACAAATTTATAAAAATTAAAAACTTAACCTTAAAACCTAATCACATAATTTAAAATTACAAACTATCATGGTGCACGTTTTCTGCTTATTTTTGCCCCACCCCCACCCCCCCAGGAGCACTCTACAAGCCTCCTAAAGGCTATTCATGCCTTTTGGGGGGAAAACGGGTCCCTTTTCATGAAAAACAGGCTGTTTTGGGGAGATCTGCAGAGTGCAAAACCTTTTTAAAAAAATGTTGCCTCTTCAAAATTTTGGTGCGTCTTATACTTCGGGGCGTCTTATACTCCGAAAAATACAGTAACTCCTACTCTAGATCAGTCCAAGATGGGTTGATAGCAAAGTTAATAAAATCCAGAAATGAAGCATTACAATATACAACTGGTGCAAGATCTATCTTGGTCCTTTGATTATATCATTCTGCAGAATTCCGAGGCCTCTTTTACCCTCAACAATATTCTTTAGTGCCCAACCACAATCCCACACAACCCTCATTCTCGGCCCTTTTGTAATGTAGTCTTTTCTTCTGTTCCATGTTATCTGTTTGCCTGAACACAAGAAGGATCCACTGACCGAAGAGTGAGAGAGAGAGAGAGAGAGAGACTGGTTTTGCAGAGAAAGCAAGCTCTCCAATCAGGTGTAAAGAAGGATGGAAGACGGGCACAAAATGGGCAGTTAGGACAGGACCCAAAATAGGCCATGACCGTGAAGATTTAACCCCCTTTCTGGATTACACACTGTAAAGTCCGCATGATCTGATTAGTCGGGGAGCAGGATGGGAAACACCAGCTGTCTGTCCTTCCAAAAGCTTCATTTTGGATCCTTCCCATCTGTCCAGATCTCATTCGGACTTTGACTTCACACACTTCCCTCTTCCACGGATGTTGAGGAGGAGCAAAAGGCCCAAGGAGACAGTGGCTGGGACACACATGGCAAAAGGCGTTTTCAAAACCAGGAGGGTGTAGATGGCACCTGCAGCATCACACACAAAGAACAGAAAGGCAGAATTCTAAAACCAAACTGCAATCCAAGGCTACCAACGGCTATCCCAAGCTGGACTGGTTCCCATTCTCTTTACGTGTTTATTTGGTTAATGTATTGGACTACTGTAACGCTCTCTACATGGGGCTCCCCTTGAGGTGCACCCAAAGACTGCAGCTTGTCCAGAATGCAGCCGCGCGGGCAGTTATGGGAACCTGCAGGTTCTCCCATGTAACACCGCTCCTGCACGAGCTGCATTGGCTGCCTGTCGTCTTTCGGGTGCACTTCAAGGTGTTGGTTATCATCTTCAAAGCACTCCATGGCACGGGACCTAGCTATCTGCGGGATCGCATCCTGCCCCATACATCCCTGCGGCCGATTCGCTCCCACAGAGAGGGACTTCTCCGGTGCCGTCCACTAGGTTATGCCAGCGGGCGACGCCCAGGGGAAGGGCCTTCTCTGTGGCGGGCCCGGCCCTCTGGAATGACTTCCCCCCGAAATTAGAACAACTACGGACGTCCGCTCCTTCCGTCAAAAACTAAAAACACATTTCTTTTGCTTGGCCGGCCTGGGGTAATTTAACTGTTTTTAGGGTTTTTAGGGGTTAGTTTTAGTTTTACTATGGGATTTTAGCGTAGGGTTTTAGTTTAATTCATTTTAATATTGTATTATGTTTGTGGTTTTACATATGTATTTTTAAATTCCCTGTGCACCGCCTCGAGTCCCTTCGGGGAGAGAGAGCGGTTTATAAATTAAATTATTATTATTTTTATTATTATTATTATTATTATACCGTAATTTATTTATTTTATTTTATTAAATTTATACCCCGCCCTTCTCCTTGTTAGGACCCAGGGCGGCGCACAGGCATTATTTAAAAGACACAAAATACAATAAATATCACTTAAAATGTATTAAATTAACAGACCCGTGCTAAAACCCCAATATTAAAACCCATTACCAAATTATAAATTTTCTTAAAAAGTCAGAAACGGGGGACTATCCTAGGCCGGCTTGTTGGAATAAATACATCTTAAGACGTTGGCGGAAGAGGCGGAGGTCCGAGATAGTACGAAGGTCGGGGGGTAGGTCGTTCCAGAGGGCCGGGCCCGCCACAGAGAAGGCCCTTCCCCTGGGTGTCGCCAACCGGCATTGCCCCGCCGACGGCACCCGGAGAAGTAATGTATTTATAATGAATTTATACCGTAATTTTTCAGAGTATAAGATGCTCCGAAGTATAAGACGCACCTAGCTTTTGGGGAGGAAAACATGAAAAACAAAATCTGCCTCCCAGCAATTTGCCTCCTTGCAGCAAACAGCCTGTTTCAGTTTCAATTTCAGCACAGCCTAATTAGCACAAGCAGCTGATTTTTCAGTTGGATCGGCCTCCCAAGGATCAGCTGTTTCGGGCTGCAGGGATTGCCATAGCCTGTTGCCGCCTGTGAACGCCATATTTTCTGCCCGTTCCGGACAGTGGGGATTGGAATGGGTGGAAAATGGGGTACGCAGAGGCCAAAAATGGGGCGCACGGAGGCAGCAATAGGCAATGGCAATCCCTGCAGCCTGAAACATAGTCAGGAGGCCAACCCAACCAACAATCAGCTGGTTGTGATAATCAAGCTGTTCTGAAGCTAAAACTGAAACAGGCTGTTTGCTGCAAGGAGGCAAATTGCTGGAAGACAGAGGCCAAAGGGTAGGGGCCAGCAGGTGGGCAAGACTTCATTCGGTATATAAGATGCAGCCAAATTTTCACCCTTTTTTAGGGGGGAAGTGCGTCTTATACTCTGAAAAATATGGTAATTCACACCCTAGCGTCAGACACAACTAGACAGAGAAACCTTTTCTTTAAATGATGGAAGGCCAATTGGGGTCTGTTGATCTTTTGAGGTCTCCACAGAGCTCTACATCAGTCCTTGGACTTGAAGGTGAGGTGGCTAATGGTGAGATAGCATCACTCAATATTCGATTGCTGGCCACCGGTGAGAGGGATCTTGGAGTCTTAGTGTAGAACCAGTTAAATATGAGTCAGCAGTGTGCAGCGGCAGCCAAAAAAGTCAGTAATCTTAAATTGCATTAACAGAGAGATACAAACAAGACTACAAAAATTGTCTTCGGATTGGCTCCTCCCATAGGGAACAAAAGAGGAGTGAACGGGGAGGGGGCTTTTGCAGGAAACAATTAGTTCCTTCGGTTGTTTCAAGAGTGGAAAGTTCTATTTGTGACTATAAGAGACTTGGGCAAAGTTTTGCCTTGTCCTGCATTTGGAAACTAGTTATCTTCAAGCAAGATAAGGTTCGTGTTGATAAATATTCCTCTGAAAGACTGTTTGCTAAAGCCTTGCTGACTGTGAATGAAAGGAATTCACAGTCGTGTAAATAAAAGAAGTTTTGCCGGGACCCAGACTCTGCTTCATGCTTGTTAAGGAAGCCTAGGTCAGAACACACCCTAACTTGCCACAATCCACCATAATCGAAGAAATAATCTTAGAAATAGTTCAGGAGCAGATCCCAGTCAGAAATTCATAACAGAACCCATCCTTACCTATCATGATCACAGTGAGCACAAAATTGCTGATTTCCTGCAGCAGTTGAGGTCCGAAGGCTAAAAGGCAACCTGCTATCAGTTCTATCCAGCCCACTATTTCCATGTACCATCCTGGTTCTGGCTTGTAGCCAAACTCCTTCAACGGGAAGACATCTGCAAATTTTTCAAAGTGGGTTTTCTGCAACAGGAAGGAAAAGGAGCGTTAAGAGAAAGGAAGACTAAGGAGTAGAAGAGGGTTACCCAATTTTTACGGTGGCCAGTAGAGGCACAAATAATCCAGAAAACATGGGTGGCAAAGCAAAAGAAACCACATCAAAAACATTCATGCATTGCTGTGATATAGATGACCCTCAACCTTTACCTAAGACAGAGGTGGGGAATGATGGCCCTTTTATGACTTGTGGACTTCAACTCCCAGAATTCCTGAGCCAGCTCAGGAATTCTGGGAGTTGAAGTCCACAAGTTATAAAAGGGCCTTTATGTTTTGACCTAGGCTTCCCCAAACCACAAAGCAGACTCTTTTTCCTGACAAAAACAAACCTTTTATTAAGTTACTGTGAATTCCTCTCATTCACATCCAGCAAAGTCTTTAAAAAGTGAATATAGAGTCACAGACCTTATCTGACTTGGAGAGCTGCCAGGTCAGTATCTGTATATTTAGTGTATGTATATTTAGCTCTCATCAGCTAGGCATACCCTTACTGCGATTTGAACCGGGAAGTATTACATGTTAGGCAAATGTTTTAGCCACTAAGCCACCAGGTTCTCCTCCTGATAGCTTGATTCGAACCAGGGAAGTATTACATGTGAGGCAGTTGTAATTGCCACTAGACCACTGGTTCTCCTCCTGATCATTCTAGCTGATGAGAGCTAAATAGCTTGAAATAGATCTATACTAGTCTCCCTTATTTATTTATCAGCACAAATGCAACACAGATGTAACAAAAGGCAACGAAAAAATAGCTTTCTGCCTGGATGGTCTCCTGTGGGGAACCGAAAGACAGAAAAGGGGAGCAGTTCTGCTCCCTCCCATATTTGGGGCTTACCAGGGTGTTGTGACACATATATATAATAATAATAATAATAATAATAATAAATAATAAATTTATTTTGTATACCGCATCCTCTCCCCACGGGGACTCGGAGCGGTGCACAGGGAAAAAATTAAAATACTATAAAAATACATACATAGAATAAAAACGAATTAAATTAGGATTATCCCTGCGCTAAAATCCCCAAGTTATAACACTAAAAATTCCCTAACACCCCAAAGGTAGAGACTAACCTAGGCCGGCCAAGCAGAAAAAGTATGTTTTGAGTTTTTGACGGAAGGAGCGGAGGTCCGTAGTTGTTCTGATGTCGGGGGGAAGGTCGTTCCAGAGGGCTGGGCCCGCCACAGAGAAGGCCCTTCCCCTGGGCGTCGCCCGCTGACAAAGTCTAGTGGACAGCACCCGGAGAAGTCCCTCTCTGTGGGAGCGAATCGGCCGTGAGGATATGTGGGGCAGGATCCGATCCCGCAGATAGCTAGGTCCCATGCCATGGAGCGCTTTAAAGATGACAACTAGCACCTTGTATGTATGTATGTATGTATGTATGTATGTATGTACACTGTATATATAGACACACACACACACATAATTGTAAGCTGTCCAAAGTCCTCCACCGAGATAAATGGCCACAGAAATTGAGCAGATTAAATAAACTTGTGACCATTTGTTTACCAACTGTTCAAAGTTACAACAGAATTGAAAAAAAGTGACATGATCCTTGCACTTTCAACTGTCCCAGTATCCTGATGGCCACGTGTCTGAAATTCTGGCCCTTGGCAATTAGCATTATTTGCAAAATATTATTTACAAAATTTACAAAAACGTGCACATCAGAAGCTCAAGCAATCGCCAATTGAGACCTTCCCAGCCAGTTTCCAATAAGCAAAGTCAGTGGGGGGGAAGTTAGATTTGTTTAACAATGATGTGATTCGCTTAACAACAGAGGCAAAAGAGGGCGTAAAGTCCCATGCAGTCAGATGATGACTCGCTTAATGACCGAACTGATTAGCGATGGAAGTTCCAGTCCCCTATGTGGTTGTAAGCCAAGAACTCCCTGCAAGTCCCTTCAACTGTATCTTTTCCACCTTCTGTTTTGCATCCTGATTAAGGTCTTAATTATTTCTTAATGGTCAACAATCCGAGCAGATCTGCAAGTGGGTTTAAAAATCTTGTTTCCCTAAAATCTTGTGGCTCATCTTAACTCAAAGTGTGCTCTCTTCCTCTCAGCCCATTTTTCTTTTCTTTTTTTTAAGTTTACAAAGTAATTTTCACCAATCCAGTGAAAAAACCAAAATAGGCAGCCCTCTGTCTCAATACACACATTCCGATAAAGAGAAGTTCCCTAAGGATGGGCTCTCCAGCACAAATCCGAAAGATCGGAAGAGTAAACCTCTGGTTGGTTCCAGTGAACGATCCAGATTGGATCCAGGCAGCTCTTTCTGTTCCAAAAATAATAATAATCTTGCAACGGGCTCTCTCCCACCCCCAACAACAAAAATTCAAACATCAGCCTTAGGCGCCAAAATGCTTCTACAAATGGGAAGCTGGCCAAAGGCCAGGGAAACTCCCAGAGTTGTAAATACGGAGTGCAAACCCAGGCTGTTTACACAGAGGGCAGTCCTGTGGGCTCAGAGCCTCTTCCCTCCCTCCAACTAATTCCCTAAACTGAGGGAGGGCAGCAAGCCTCCAATAAACTAGATGGCCAGAACACCTGGGCAACACAGAACAAAACCCACTGAATATGATCCGACTGTAACCAGCTTTAAAGCATCCCAACCTCCAATGGAGATGCCCTGGGCAAAGGTCTTAAGACCCAAATCCCATTTTAAAAATCCAACTGAAACAAGGGAGAGAGAGAGAGAAAGAGACAGAGAGACAGAGAGAGAGAGAGACAGACTTTGGGGGAAAGTGTCTACCTCAGTTTCTCCCCCTCTTTTAGGGGGGGAGAGGGGGGGAGAGTGATTGTGTGTATGTGAGACAGAGAATGACTGTGTGTGTGTATGAGAGAGAGAGAGAGGAGGGAGAGAAAGGAAGAATGAGAGTGTGAGTGGTATGTGTGGAGGGGGTATGATTGTGTGTGTGTGTGAGAGAGAGAGAGAGAAAGAGAGAAAGAGAGAAAGGAAGAGAGTGATTGAGTGGTGTGAGAGAGAGAAAGCATCATTGTGTGTGTGTGTGTGTGTGTGAGAGAGAGAGAGAGAGAGAGAGAGAGAGAGAAAGGAAGAGTGAGAGTGATTGTGAGTGGTGTGTGAGAAAGTACCATTGTGTTTATGTGTGTGAGTGTGTGTGTGTGTGTGTGTGTGTGTTTGTTTCGGGGGGGGGGGGGGGAGAATCCCTGCCCTGAAAAGGGAGCATCCTCCCAAGAGAGCAAACAAGGAAGCTGCGCGCCTTTTCCTTTGCAAGCGCGCCACACAACCGGCCAGGGAAGGCTGCCTGCCCGGCCGGTTACCAGGATTTAGGCCCGAAAAGGCAGCTCCCCGCAAGAAAGGAAGAGCTCCGCCGCCTTAAGCCAAGGCGAGAACCGGCTCCTGAAGACCGTTGGCGAGCCTGGCCTTTCCTGGGAGGCGCTCCTGCAAGAGCCGCTCGGCGAGGGCTCTGCTTCGCTGGCTCGATCCGGGCGGAGGGGGAGGCGCGGGCGGCCCGGACTTGCGCCTTGCCTCGCCCACCGACGGCCCGGACTGGCTTCCCCTCCTCCCGCCTCGCAGGCGCCCCGCTCACCATCTGCCGGTGGGCGTCTCCGGCCATCAGGTCGGTGAGCTTGACTGCCCCGCTGACGGCGAAGAAAAGGCCCAGCACCACGCGGAGGGCGGAGAAGAGCAGCGCCATGGTCGCCTCCGCTCTTTCTCCCGCCTTTCCCGCCCGTTGGCCGCCAGCCGGAGGAGGTGGAACCGGGAGGCGGAGAAAGCGCCTCCCGCTCGCATTGGGGGAGCCAACCACCCGCGCGTCGATGCGCTCGGCCAGCCCTGCGCTGGGCCCCGCTTTTGCTGGAGCCAAAAAAGGCGTGCAACCCGGGAGGGGGGCGCGCTTCATGGGCCAGGAGAAGAGAGGGCTCCCGGGCGTGTGCAGAGCGCTGCGGGGTGACGGCCAGGCTCCGAAAGAGAGATCGGAGCTGGGGCGCTTTGCCTGCTTCGGTTGCGGCCGTCTTGGGCAGGTGGGAATCGCGCGTGAAGGGGAGCCAAGTTTCCAAGGAGCATCTTCATAGTTGTCTCTGTGTGTTACATGAAGCGTTCTCTAGCACGGTCCCTACCCAGTGGGTAGTATACAGTGGTATATTAACCTTAAGCAGACTAAGCAGGTGCTTAGAGCCCCAGGCCCAAAGGGGGCACCACAAAGCTTGGGGGGGGGGGGGAGAAACCCCACCAATGACAATTTGTACATTTGTACAGGCTATCATGATGGATGCCTAAGGACACCCTCTGGGATGGAGAGATAGGCAGGATATTTCCCAATGCCATTTGCAGGGAATCATCAGCAGGTGAATATGTCTGCTTGGGAAGACCCTGAAGCAAATGGGGAGCCACTGTGTGAGGCAGAATGCTGGACTGGATGGGCTGTGGCCTGTTCCAGCAAGGCTGGTCTTACGTTGTTATGTATTTATTTATTTATTTTATCAAATTTGTATACCGCCCTATCTCCCTGAGGGGACTCAGGGCGGTGCACAGAAATATAAAACATATATAAAACAATACAATAAATAACAGTTTAAAATAGAATTAAATTGGGGTTCTGTGCTAAAAATTTGAATTAAAAAGGTTAAAATCAATTAAAAACTTTACCCATTAAAATTAAGCCAGGCCGGCTTCATGAAATAGATGTGTCTTTAATGCCTGGCGGAAGAGGCGTAGGTCCGTGATGGTACGAAGATCGGGGAGTAGGTCATTCCAGAGGGCAGGCCCCGCTACAGAGAAGGCTCTCCCCCTGGGGGCCACCCGTCGGCATTGTCCGGCAGATGGCACCCTGAGGAGGCCCACTCTGTGGGAGCGGACAGGTCTAAGGGAGGTATGTGGTAGGAGGCGATCCCGCAAGTAGCCAGGTCCCGTATGTACAGTATGTACAAACGAAGGAGGCACCAAGATTTGCCAGTGCTTAGGGCACCAGTGAGCCTTAATCTGCCACTGTCCCTACCGTCTTATTGTCTTCAAATTTAAATCCCCTCTCCCATGAGTATGGCGGAGAAGCAGGCTTAAACAACGCTATCAGGGCCCCAGGGATTGGGGCAAATCTGATCTGTGGTTGGATGTTGAAAGGAGTTGGGGGGGGGGGGGGAGATCATGCTGAAGAATTAAATCTGCAGATATAAAGAGGATCCCTGGCTGGAAAAGCTAATGGGAAAAGATCAACTTTTTCCTAGAAAGTGTGACCCCAAAAGGAGATTGCTTAAGGTTCCAGGGAGAGGATGAGGGACAAGATTGGAGCCTTTCTTAGGTCAGAGGTGGAAATGTCTCCCTTTTAAGATTCGGATTGGGGTTGTTTGGGGTTTGTTTTTTTGGTAGATCTTTCCTGCTTTCTTTTTTTTTTTTTTTTGCAAAGCATCCAGAGTGATCAAATACAATAAATTTCTTTGGGAACGTCAGAAAACCAACGCACCCATTTAGGAGAGGTAAAGAAAAAGAAAAATAACATAGAATGCCACGAAACTCAAAAGTTAAGAGTGATGTGAAGAGAGAAAACAGGAAAATGTGGGGGGGAGGATTATAACAGTGGCTCCATCAGACATCTGTCAGCTTCTGAGCTTGCTTGTTTTCATGCAAACGTTTCATTATTCAGCCAGCACTGATGAGGCTAGCTGGGTAGGTAATGAAATGTCTACAAGAAAACCAAGCTCAAGAGAACTCCAAAACCACAGTTCCACGGAGTTACAAATTTCTATTGAAAAAGAACTTCTGGAAGAATAGGGGGGCTGGGTGTCTTCAAATGAGCGGATATTATGTTGCATAAAACTTCAGCAATCATGCTCATCAACCAAATTGTAATTACCAAAAGCAATTAAAAAGCCACATTTGAACACTGTAGAAAAGAAAAATAGAAGCCTTGCTTACAGAGCAAGAACATTTCTTACGTGCAGTTTTTGTTCCTATGCAGGATGTGAAAAGGAATGTATGAAACGTGAAGCAAGGATGATTTACAAAGTTGGAGGCATAAGGAACAGTAAATAATGCAAATGAAATACTGCTTTCTTAGCTGCAGCTTGCTTGTATTTTTTTAACCTTTTCTTCTCCCCACTGCGTAACATTGTTTTCATGAAAAAGAATAACCAGATATATGCGGGGTCTTCAAAGTTGCCTACTTGAGAAATAAAACTTCTGCAAGAAAACCACCAAACTCAGAGGTCACCAAAGCCCCCACAGTTCAACCTCAAGCCAAATATGCTCTTCTATAGCTACATGTGTCTTGTAGAGACCAGCATTAGCATCAGGCAGTTCATTTGGCTTTGGGTTACAAAGCAGGAGTGTTTTAACTTCAGATTTGTTTCAGAGTGGAATTTTGCAGGCTTAAACCACTCAGTCTGTGCCCCATCTCTTCCCAAACATCTTCACCGTCTTTCTCGCTGGGAAGGTAAACATGGAGCTCCAGCTTTGCCCTCCTCGTCTGGGGTAGCAAGGGTAGGTCTCTCTGCCACAGCAGCCTGTAGTTCAACCCAGTGACAAGGAAATCGTGTGCTGTGTGGTGAGCCAATTGTCTACGGCTGCGCTGTAGAACATCACGGCTGGCTTTAAAAGGAGCTGGCTTTGGAGTAAGGCGGATGGGTTTAGAAAAATGAAAGTAGGTACACTTTTTCTTCAAGCTGTTGTCCAGGTTCATGTTGGAAGGGCAATTCCAACAACAGTCTCTTCTTGTTTGAATTCCTGCCCCAGGAAGCTTGAGAGAAGGTAGCTTATTCTTATCCTGGCCTTTGGAGTTTGAGTACCTGTTCTATTTTGAAAACGTATTAAAATTAAAACAGAGAACCTTTAGAAGGCCTAATATCTCTGGTGTAGTAATTCAGTGCATAGATCATTGGTAAGTCAGTTAAAAGTATGGGAGAAATTAAAAAAAAGCTAAGCCTAGGTTTACTGTCTCCTGCCAACATTTTCCTCAAGAGAAACGTGCTAACATTCATTAGCAAATCCAAATAATTGCTAGATTTAATATTTAATGAAATCAAGATGAAATATTTTGAGACACTAGCACCTCTTTAAAAAGGCAGTTCCAAAATCCAGTTGGCATACTTAAAAAGAGGTTTGCAAGCTGTGTAATTAGGGCATAAATGTAAGCTGGAGTTGAAAGATTATTCAGAAGCTAAAGGTTACATGATTAAATTGATGCATAATTTAAACGGGCCAGTTGGTGTATCTCTGCCCATCCACACAGCCCAGGTAGAGAAACGGGTATGAATTGTTATTTATAGGGTAGAATCACGGAATTTTGAAAGCTCGTCTGTGATTTTCTCTGCCTCATCTGCTACAAAATAAAATCAAGATGAGATTACAGATGGTGCTCAATTTACAATTGGGACCAGAATTTCCAGTGCCAATAAGCAAGGTGGATTTTTACTTTTTGCACTATGCTTGTTCAACAAATAACAGCATTAAGTCATGCAGTTGTTAAGTGAATCTAGCTTTCCCCATTGACTGTCAGGAATGTCACTAATGGCCATCATTTGATCCCAGGACCCTGCACCTGTCCTACACCCATGTTGGGTTTGCCAAGTGCCCAAATTTTGATTATATGTCTATGAGGATGCTATGACCATCCCAAGTGTAAGGACTAGTCTTTTTTCTTCCTTCCAGTGCTGTTGTAATTTCAGTTGCTAAAGGAACAGTTGAGGGCTACCCATTCTGATTTTCCTTACTCAGGATTTGAGTACTCTTTTTTTGAAAGTTCCCATCCCAAATTCACTGTTCCCAAAAATATGTTTCCCATTACAATATGAAACAGTGGGAATATCCATGGAAGACAAATACCTAATTTCTCAATGTGTTGATTGCCAAATAAAGTACACTTAAAAAAAAAAAAAGATGGAAATGCTAACAACCAGGTGAATTATTCTTTAGTATCAAGTGGTAGTCACAATGCTCAAAATCTGGAAAGTGAGTTGTCATAGGAAGAAAAGCATTGCAAATGTTTACTTTTTGTCCCTGGCGGATTTTCTGCCAAATTATCAGCATTTTACTCTTAATATATGAGAGTTGTTTTCAACAGCTGCTAGGATGCACTATATCACCTCCATGGGATATTAGAATTCAGTGATCTGGATAACTTTCCTATATTGGTTTTATAAATTAAATAAGTTAGGATTTTAAGAAATGATAAAGTGGGGGAGGGGGGAATGCTCTAGGGCAATATTTGAAGGAGCATTAAAATAAAGTTGATCGAATTTAAAAGATGTCTCAATAAACCTAAATGGACTTTTGTGAACCAAGATGGAATAAGGCTTTAAAGATTGTTTTGTGGATAAAAACATTTAAGTGGTAACAAATTAGTCAAATTGTTTGTACTTGCAGAAAGTTTCTTTGTAAATTTGCTTTATTTTTTTTGTTGTTGTTCTCATTTCCTGCATTTTCTTTTATATTAGTTACCATGTAATGTTTACTAAATTATAAAAGACAGAATTTTGCAAACCAGGATGCAATTTCTCCAGGCCTTGCCTGCCACTTGTAGAGCTTATTCGCCTATTGTAAAACAACTAAGAATACCAACAAAAGCAAACTTACCTGTGGAAATCTACTGTGCCTTTCCAATAACTCTGAAAAGCATGGCTGGTAATAATGCGAGAAGCATGCAGGAAGATTTGGATTAATGGAGGTTCTCCTAGTGCCCCCAAAAGCCAGATGAGTACCACATTCCGTCTTCATTGCAATTGGATGAAGAGAAATACTGTTTGCCCCCCTATGTGAATTCCTCCAGCTGCCTCCTCTTAGCTTTCAATGTCTAAGCCTACACATAAAAAATTCAAGTTTCACCTGCATGCAATATTTATCAGTAACTGAATAGGGGTTAACCTTGTTGTCCGGCTGTCAACAAGCATACGGCTACTTAATTTACAATACAATAGCAGAGTTGGAAGGGACATTGTAGGTCTTCTAGTCCAACCCCCTGCGTGGGCAGGAACCTTACCATTTCAGACAAATGGCTATCTAACATCTTCTTAAAGACTTCCAGGTTTGGGGCATTCACAACTTCTGGAGGCAAGCTGTTCCAGAGGTTAATTGTTCTGTCAGGAAATTTCTCCTTAGTTCTAAGTTGCTTCTCTCCTTGATTAGTTTCCACCCATTGCTTCTTGTCCTGCCCCCAGGTGCCTTGGAGAATAGTTTAACTCCCTCTTCTTTGTGGCACCCTCTGAGATATCGGAACACTGCTATCCTGTCTCCCCTGGTCCTTCTCTTCATCAAACTAGACATACCCAGCTCCTGCAACTGTTCTTCATATGTTTTAGTCTCGTCCCCTAATCATCTTGGTTGCTCTTCTCTGCACTCTTTCCAGAGTCTCCACGTCTTTTCTACATCGTGGCGACCAAAACTGTATGCAGTATTCAAAGTGTGGCCTTACCAAGGCACTATACAGTGGCATTAACACTTCACGTGATCTAGATTCTATCCCTCTGAATTTCTTCATATCCCATCTTTTTTTTTAATTTCAAGGTAGCAAACATGCCCAACACTCTTTCCTAATTTCCCCCAACAACACTGAGATGGGTTAGGCTGAATTACTGGCTTGCCTGAAGTCATCCAGCCAGCTTTCTTATCTAAGACAGCACTAGAACTCCCACTCTCCAGGTTTCTAGCCTTGTGCCATAACCACTAGACCAAATTACAAATCAAACTTATTCACCATCAGGACAAGAATGAGCCAGTTGGTCTATCCCTGATCTAAGTAAAGAAATTTCATGGGATTTTTTTTAAAGGGAAGTGGTGTGAAATTGAATCCTGGTCATTTGGCAGAGAATCTAAGCTTTCTTTTCCTAATTAATCAAGCTAGAGATTTCTGACTGCATCAAGCATGTATCTTAACAGCTTTCAAACAAAATTGTCTGTATGTAAACTAGTAATTGAATTCAGGATGTTCTGAAACCTTCCAGCAAATTTGGATCCAATCTGGTTCACTACCCAAATCAGTGTAGCTCAAATGGTCTATTTCTATATTGCTGTTCTACCACCAAGGAAGCTATTTGAAATTGATTCCAGTCCTCAAATGAGGTAATGAATTACAGAATATTGAGAAAGGCCACAGCTGAATGCTAGAAACAGGAAGGATTTCAAAAGTGAACTTGAGGGTTACAAAATACTCCCTAGAGTCACTAGGGACTGAACACTAGGAAAAAAAATCAATACAGCTTTTCAGCATGATTCCAGAATAACCTACTAGAGTATAACTTCTAAAGGAGCAGTTTTTAGGAAGTTGGACATATTGAACGCATCAGGCTGATCCCACCTTCCTTCTGATATTTCAAATGAGCACCAATTGTAAATTGAGCTCTTCCAAGAATCGACACAAATTATTACATTTCTGAATAGTTTATTGAAGATTTCAAGAAAATGCTGCTGTATTCCTGGACTCCTTTTTTCAATCAAATGTACCCTTCTTCTCCTGTAGAGAAAAAAAAATGATTATTTCACTGACCAGCGAGAAATCAAGATTTTTATGGCTGAATAAAAGATGCAAGATATTGCTGTATCTTTCATCTTTATTTTTATTTCCACTTCATTTTTGGCCAACTCAATATATACATACATACTCTTATTTTCCACACACAATCAGGTGTGGTAGGTTGAAAGTGATTGACCTGAAGTCACCCAGCTTTCATGCTAAAAAAAAAGTTTCTAGGCTAATACACCAAATGGGCTCTCCATGATATCTGTGTATCATTTAAATTGGGTTTAGCATATTAAATGCAAATCAAGACTTGACATCAGTTACATGCAACTTCCAAGACTCTTAACCATTGGAAAACCTGCTAGTATTCCCCCCACCCAAAAAAAAAAAAAACTTAGATAAAAGCCAGTATCAGACCAAACCTAGATTTGTTTAGTCATAACTCTGGTTTGGGTAACTGTGAACCAAGCAAAAAGAAAGGCTGGCTACCTACCACAATTTTATATGAATAGCCTTATCCATATTTTTCTTCTTCTAGCAGCAGAACAAGATGCTCCTTACTACATCTTCTGCAAACCGCTCTGGTATGCATGCCATTACAATGTTTTTAACTGATATTAGGGGGAGGGGGGAACCACTGCAACAACAAGTGATTCGTTTTATGGGTAGCTTGGCTACAGAGAATTAAGAGAACTGAGACATTGTGACACCAGAGCCTATCCCCTGCACCAATGCTTATTAACAGATAGCAATTCAGTTTCTGCTTCACTCTATTTCACTGCACCCACAAAAAAAGATCCTCATCACCTCTAGTTCTACCAACAACCTGTTTCTACTCTTGAACTGCTGCCCAGAGCCATTTGGTGAGATGGGTGGTCATACAAATTGAACAAAATGAATGAAGAAACCCTTCAAACGTTCAACAAGAACATAGAACCCTGTTTCCTTACCTACGTATTGCAGACGACTTCTCTCTACAACGTTCAGTTGTGTGGGCATATACTGGTTATTGGTCAACTGCAAAATAAAATCATTTTCATTGTAACATGGGAGTATGCTAACAAGTTGCTTTGAATTTAATATAATCCAAGGTTTAATAAGTTTGGAGCGGCAAAGTATTTTCTTCTCTGGTGACAGAAATCTATCAGGGCAACCAAATATGGGATGGAGCATACAGCTTTTGCCTTTCAGCCCCAATTCAGGAGCCTTCAGAGACTATTTTTGTGTTTTGACAGAAAATATAAATTTAGAGGAAAAATTTTAAAATGTAGCATAGCATAAACCAGTAAAAAATTTTTACTTAAAATGGAAAAGTAAAAATGACTAGAAGAGGAAAAGTAAAGGATATATATAAGCCTCAAGCATGTAGCAACCTCTGATATTATGTATCCATATATTTCCCATGACCTTATTTGCATGTGGCAAATAAGTCACTAGCCTTACTTTTATTTTACTTGGGAGGGTTTATAATCCTTAATTCCATGAAGTGAAAGCCTTACCTTATATGGGAGTGTTCTAATTTCATCCAGCTGATATTATCTTCACCTAAAGGATAAGAATTAAAGTTAATAGGGGAAAATAGACTGAAATATTTCTGAAAACAAAATTAAGTTTAAACATTAAGTGCAACTTATGAACTTGTAAAATTGAGGGGAAGTTTACAAAAGCTACTAATAGTCATTGGATAGCAAGGGGCACAAGAAGGAGATGAATATTTTATTCCAGACTGAAACACAGGATAGTGAGCAATTGCAACTACTCTTAATACTTAACCCTGAACTCCCCTTGGAACAGATGCTGCCTAATTAGGACAGTTGCAGCCAGAGGTACACTTGCCCCTTATGTGCAAGTGCAAAGCCATTGCATCCAGCTATTTAACGGCCTCTCTGAATTGCTGCCATGCACCCCCCTTACCACCCCATAAAGCAAATCATCTTTTCCGGTAATTGAAGGACAAGCCAAAGCTTTCTGAATCTTTACAAGACAGAGAATAATTTGCTTGCTAGACTATTACAGATTTCCCCCCTGTGGCTGTCCCTAGCCATTTTCAAATGTTCTTATTAAGGGCATAAAGTGAAAGGTCAACCTTTCCACCTGCAACTAATTCTTAATGGCCCTTGTAATGTCAGAAACACTGCCAAGCCAGCCAATGTGCCAGTTTCAAGACCACATCTTGATTTATTACTTTTGCAAAACAAAAGGTTATATTAGGTATACAAATTATATTTCTTCTCCCTAGCTATTTGTCTGCAGCCATCCCTTCCCACATTTCATTGTGCCAATATTCAATGTCGAAGTTTTCTGAGGGGGGGATTGGTAATACACCACCATTGGGCTTCCACAAACAGTTGCTAATGGAACAAACAAAATGGGAGATGCCTCCCTCTTCTCCTCCCCCTCCCCCAGACCCCCCTCTCTTGCAGCATTTGCTTAAGCCCAGCAAGTAGCATAAAGACAGATCTGCAACTGACCTGTTGATTCCAACCTTGCTAGCTGTGATGGTGGAAAACAACCAATGGTCCAAACAAACCTAAAAAAGCACAATCTCTTCACGTTGGGCTCCAATTTTAGAAGTTATCACAGGCCTTCCTGATCAGCCGCTTGAAGTTACTTGCAGAATTTCAGCCCCCTGGTTGCTTAGGTGTTTCCTAGTCTTGGGGGCAGAGCTTCAGCCAATAGAAGCTTTTCCATACTGTAACAAAGCCTCCCCCCCCCAATAATGTTAGGGAAGTGCTTCTGTCCTCACACAGCACTAGTAACCGGAACTGAGAACCTAGCAGAGTACGCATAATGTATTCTGGCATCACACTTCTGAGCTCTGAAGTCAGTTTTTGCAAAGGGGAAATCAAAGATCAGAACAAAAAAGCTTAACATGGAATACAATGCAAGCACTTTGTTATTTCTTATGCCATTTACACACTTAAGACATGTTTTGATCAGTTACTGCCCTTAAAGACTTAAATGTATTTTTATTTACAACTGCAGTTAATCATGTACATAAGAAACTGGAGTCCAATTCACCTGTTTACTAAAAATCCACTTATGTCAAGAGATAATCCCCACGCTTCAATTAAGCCATTGGCATATTGGTTGAAACTTGAGTAGTTACTATGGTTGAATATATCTGCAGTCCAGTTATACAGCAAACATACTTATTTACTGAGTTTGTTATACCACTACTTGGAATATCCAGCTTAGAAAATAACTAGTCCCACAGTGAACATGCTGTTCATAGGATTTAAAGTACACCTTCTCTCAGTATGTCTACTGTTCATACTGACAAGGGACTTTAAAAAAAACACTATTCTCTTGCAACCACCCAGGTACAAAAGACTAGGAATTCCAATCCATTACTTGGCTGTGAAAAAGATTCACTACTGAATCCTGTTCACAAAGCAGTCTTTTTTCTTCAAGCACACTGAAACATGAAATTTGACAGAACTGCGCTTCAGTTTTAAGTTGAGCATTGCTGTATCTTATGAATTGATCAAGAGCCAAATGTTATGAATTGCTTTCAAGACACGTAAGATAGACCTAGCTAGCACAACAAAGCCAATAGTTCTGGAGGGCAACTTACATTAGATATATAAACTCCTATTTTTTGTTCATCAACTATATTAGATATAAAACCCTATTTTTTTCCATCAAGTAGTAAGCAAAGTAACCTATACTTTTTGGTAAGATGCATGGATTAGAGTAAGGGGAGCTCTCAATTATTATTTTTTGAAGTTATCACAGTCATCATCCCACAGCCCGCCACCCATATTATATTAACTTGTCACTAGTTACAAAATACTACTTTCAATACTACCTCAAACTTAACAGAGCAACTACTATTAAAAAGGGAAAATACCAATCCATTTATCTGCCTGATCATGAAAATAGTTTTCATAGAACTTTTAATATATAGCTAGTATGAACTAAAAGCAATCATTCCTATACACAATGAAGGAGACCATGAGCAGTAAAAATATGCATAGATTGAACTCACTTTCCCCTCCCATCGAACTCTCTAAAAATGTCTGTCACACAGTGAAGAAAGAAACAAGCCACATGCACGAAGAAATCACGGGTCTGAGGCACAAGTGTCAGCATCATTAGTCAGCTTGCCTAATGCTGATTGCAGGTTAGGCCTCAAAACTAAGCACCGTACAGTATGAGAAGTGCTGCACTGAAATCCCACTGTCAGTAGTGTGATGCCAGAATACCCCCATAGCAAGATTACACAGAAAGTCACCAAGTTAGATTATAGTTCTTTTTACCTACCTGTATGCAGGCGATAATGAGAATCTTGGAGCAAGCAGGAATACTACATCCAGGTGCTAATGTCCATTGCCACTTGTGGTACTACGTTCCTCACAGTTATGCACTGCGGAAATGCTGTCTAAGTGCTGTTACATAGCAGGCCACTACTTTTAAACAGTGTCATATTGCAGTCTCAAACTCCAGAGAAAAGCATGCTGCCACAAGTGGTTGCCAAGGAGATGCCAAGAACTTTTTAAAAACAAATATACCACAAAATACGCACAGAAACAGAAATTCATTTATTACAACTAATAAGGATGTGGTTATAGCATGCTATGATTGTTAAACATGGGTAGACCCTTGAATTGGGGTAACTTATGCATGACCTAAAGGCTTAATGGCATGCAGAAGTAGAATAGTTATGCTTCTGCTCAAAAGGCATCATCTGTAGTCTAAATATTTAAATCCATTTAGAAAAAGCTAAAAAGATGAAACATTCAATTCAATGAAAACTTCCCAACAATTGGTTTGCTACAGAGGGATCAGCCTGTTTGTTATCCTTTGACGTCAAGACTACTGTACGTATTTTTTATATAAGGCCGTTTGGCAACAGTAGTCCAATAAAGTGTTAAAAATCTACATTGGCCCCTCAACATTTCCTTCCCATTTTAATACCAGCCTAATTAAGACAAAATGTAAACAAGAGATGAACCTTAGGAAGGAAATGGGACCATCAGCTTCCTTCACTCTTCCAAGATTACAGTACTACAAAAGAACATGGTTTAGGATATGTGCCAGCATCCTAAGGAAAAATGGCATGTAATCTGAAAAATAAACTGAAAATTAGTTTCCATTTCCATTTCCCCACCACTGTCAGTCTTGGTGTTTCCTACAGTGGGTGTCCATGAACACCTCCTTGAGAAAAGCAGAACTGAGCTGTACGCAGCCCAGGATACAGTTAACGTCCACATTTGTATCCCAAGGATTTCTCTACATCAGAAGTCAATGCAAGAGAACTGCGGGTGTTCTTTCCCCTTGGATGGTAACTTCTTGAAGCTTCTGAGAATATAGCTCAATTCAACCACAACACTAAATGAGAGTCAGTCCAGCAACCTTGAATATCAGCTGTTTATCATTTCTTGGGTTTTCAAAAAGCTTGCACAGCACAAGCTTTTGAGTCAATCCATTTTGCAGAATGAAAATACGTAATAACTGATGGCAGTGAAGTTTCATACGCTGCAGTTATAAGCGGCTTACAGGTAACTGATTCTTCCTCAGCTTTAGGACATTTAAAGTAGGGATGGGGGATCACATATGGCATTCTGATTATCCCAAGCTACTGGAGGTAGTAGCACAGAGAAAGTGTCAACAGTTGAAAGGAAAAAAACCAGCCAAAACAGGATGCCTGCAAGTAATCAGTACTGACTTGCCAAAGGTTTTATGCCCCCCCTCTCAACAATCTTCTGGAGGGGAAAGGTAGAGTAAATGCAACATTACCCAGAGTAACTGTTTTAAACAGATATAAAATGGCTGCTCCCCATGAGGGCAGAAAAAATTCCCCACCCTTATTTAAAAGATTTAAAGCACCCCAAGTTATTGAATAAAAAAACCCAACTTAATCACAGAATGTTCTGATCTGATTCATCTTCATTTTATCAAGCCATTGTACCTTTTCCATACCAGGAAACCCTCCTCCCAATATTTTAGGTACAAGGGGTATAGAGTCCAAGACAGCTTAACGTCTTACAGCATTTTAATAAATATAAAATGATTCAACCCTACCAAGTCAACAGCACAAGTTGATACTATATTGCCCAAGGAAAATATCTTTCAATTTTTAATCATGCTTAGATTTCTGTATGTCAGGCTTTAACCTAACAGGTTACTATTTTAATCCTTAAACTTCAAAGGATATTTCATTTCTGCATTTAAGTGAAGTTTTGATATTAAATATAAGACACAAATGCCCACCGATGCTCAAACCTTTAGGATCAAGATTATGCTGGTGAAAATCAAGGGAAAAAATGATTCCTTTCAATATTTGGATTGCAATTTCAATAGATATATTCAATCATCAAGGATTCTGTTAAGAAAACATCCAGTGGGCACTTAAAAAGGCTTAACTAGGAAAAAGAATTAGAAGTGAAATAGATCAACCAGATCTCATATTTTGAGTCTTATTAAAAGAAGGAGATGCTAAATAACATAAAGTCATGCTATGATTTATAACAGCTGGCATGGAAACGCCCTTTGGAGACAACAGCCAATACTATTGGATTACGTGCCCTTACCCATTTCCTACCCACCTCCTTGTTCAAAACTGAACTACATCATTTATTAAGTTAAAGATCTATTTCACCAAAACCCAGTTTGCTTCCTCACTGTAAGGAAGTTAAAATTTCAAATATGTAGTCTTGAATAATTATAGTCAAAGGTTTGCAGAATTGTCAGCTTTTTCTAAGGGTAAGACTTCATTGTGATATTAAGTATGGAAGTTCAAGATTTTAAAATTGCACAGGTATTTTAGACTTGATGGCATGGAAGCAACCCAGCCACGTATATTGTGCAACACTACAGATTTCAAGAAATGCATTGCGTTTTGGAAGTGTAATTTGCCCCCTATGCTCAGAAATTTATGATAAAAGAATCTTGCTACGTATAGACTATTTATTTTAAGCACAGTAAAAAAAGTTTACACTTGGGATTTCATATGGCACACGGTACATTGCCATCAAGGTAGGGACGTTATACATCAAAAAAGCTAAGTTTCGAACACTGCATTACATAATTAGACTTGTTTTTCCCCAGACCACTTACAAATTCTAAGTCATTTTTAAGTTTCTAACATCCATAAAAACGTAGCTTTCTTACTAAAATGCAAGAATCAAAAAAAAAAAAGTAGTGTCTAAACAAGACAAATAAAACAAACTGGAATGAAAAATCTACAAGTCACATCTAAAATCGGGGTTTTTTGTTTGGGCCTTCATATTCTTCTCTCCCTCTCCCATAAGCTGCAGGAGTTCCAGGCCCCATTCCTCTAGGGCCCTGGCCACCTACAGGCCCCGCACCTCCCTGTCCAAATCGCTCAGGGCGCTATGAGAACAATTAAGAGTTCATTATGTGTAGTTGATGTCCATGTGTGTTTAGAATTTATATTAGAAGGTTCCGCAGTCAACGTTCGTCGATACAATCACCATTGAGTCGATCCACAGGTACCGGGAACATAGAAAGGAAAAAAGGGTAATTTAATCATTAGTTTAACTTAATACATGTCTTGTGGTATGTTCCCAACTTGATCCATTCTGAAATGTCTGTTTCAGCAAACAGATATTCCCTGAAGTGCTAAAAATTCAAGCATTAGTATGGGTTTGAACCAAGAATTCTCTTTGAAAGAAATTCTGGTTATTTGCTACCATTGCTAATCTACACCGTCAGTGAACAAGGTACAAAGAAGCCCAGCAGGAGCTTCCTAAAGCATCAGCCATTTTATATAAAAAAGCAGATGCCTAATTAAAAGGTATAAGACCACATTTCTGAAGTTACTTGGACCATGTCTATTTATTTAAATGGTTTTCAAAAGCCACTGACCCTAGGAAAGTACAAGAAATAGTATGCACCTGGTTAAATTGCCAAGACAAGCCAACCACTAAATGTTTGCACAATATTAAGCTTCTTTAAACAGTTCCACTGCTGTAGAGGTCCTATGATTTCAGAGTGAGGATTAGCAAAGAGTCCATTATTATTTTGCAGTATCTGAATACATTCCAGCTGGTCTCCCCTGAATCCACTAAAGCTCAACTAAACTAAATTAAAGCAGACCAGTTCACTTTTCAATTTACCTGATCTTTCTTCATTTCTTGATTTACCAGGCACAAAGGAGGGTGTAATGAATCAAAGATGTTGATGTTGGTATTATTGCTGCTTTCAGGGTAGCATAGGAACTATTTTACCAAAAAAACAGCTTTCCAATGCATTCAAGCTTGACAACAGAGCCAATTCACTCAGTATAATTCCTCAGACTAGCTGTATGAATCCTTTAACCAGATACGCATGCAGATGTTCTTTGTGAAAGGCTCACACTCAATTTGCTCCCCAGTAACCCCACAAACAAAAGTCTAGATTCCAGAATGCTCCTGCCACAATCATCACAGATGAGAAAACATATGCATGAGCCCTTCACTGATTTGCATAAGTATCCAATCATGGAGTCACCGAGAGTCTGGATTTCTAGCATATAAGTAAAACTCCATCAGATTTACTCTAACAACTGGCTTACAGTTATTAGACTGCCAAAGGCCGAGTGTCATGAATGAACAAATTCATAAAAGGAGACAATTTCCTACTAGTTTCTAAATTTACATACTTTAGAAAGACAGCACAGTGCTTCGCTGAAATTTCAGGCTTTTTTTTTCTAGTGCCACCAATTACAAGTGAATGAGATACTTAAACGTTTGATACACTGCATTGTTAATTTTGAAAACACACATCCAGGTTTACCAGACAACCTATTTCAACAGAAGTCTATGACTAATGGCAGACTCCTTTGAGCTACACAGTCAAAACAGCAACAGGGCATCTTAAGAACTTGGGGTTAAATAAATGGTATTGGTTTCTGTTAAGTGACACATGAGCTACAAGTAGCCCATCTCATGTAACAAAACCTTCAGTACTAGAATAGCCTCCACCCCCTTCCCCCAACACTATTTTATGTGTTAGATTAAATTCTTAAGGTGAATGTGTACCAGACAAGAAGGATTAGGCTTAGATTTTTTCAGTAATTCTATTTACCAGTTGTACTACCATACTACTCCGAGGCTTCACGTAAACGTGAAATCAATAATTTCTCCAAAGCCTACAAGTACAGGAACAGGAAGCAAAGGTCAAAGTGCTTGGAGAACAAGTGTACTGTCTGCAGATACTATGTCCCTGAATATTTGTGACAACGGGGGAAGAAGCTACTGCTTTCACAGACATCCCCCGAAGCATCCGGTTAACCACTTTGGGAATAGGATGGATCGTTATAGTTTGATCCAGCAGCTCCATCTATAATCAGGAAACTTAAGATAGCACCATAACCAAAGCATGTATTATTTAAGAGTCAACAAGCAACTTGCTCAAGAAATAGATTGCTAATGAGTGGCCTACCTCAAGAATTGCTTCTTTCCTCATCATCACATATTGTGTGTCAAAAGCCAATGTGTACAATAAGAGAGGCAATTTAAATATTCTCTACCTGTGATGAACTCATTACATTAACAAGTAGTAAAAGTGTAATGCAATTATATTTTTAGACTTATTTTCGTCTCTTAATTTTATACACATTTCTATGCACCACAGTTAACTCAAGTTCAGAAAGTGACACAAGACCACTTCTGCTCGTTAAGCTAACTCAACAAGAATGTGTGCTCCCCCTCCCCTTCCAGACAGGTTGTTAGATTACAGAACTAAAGGCTCCTTGCAAGTTTAGCCAGACAACTCCCAACCCAACTGATCACAGGAAAGTCTGCTAATATCCATTGCGGAAATTTCTGAGCAGACCTGTAACCATACTGGCAAAGACTAGACTTAGTTTTACATTGCTCAACAAGCTTCTTGCTATTAACAAACTGCTGGAAAAGGGAAGCCTATCTAAAAGTGTAGGTTATAGAATTAATGCAAAAAATAAAAAAAAAATCTCTAGAACTAAAGTCAAGCTGCCACAGGATACATTACCATATCGCTTCCCATCATAGTGCCACTCATAGTTGTTTGTCCCACTCCGGGATTGGTCTCATAGCCAAGGCCAGTGCCACCGGCTAATGGTGGGAATTTCTGAGCAGTTGTACCATAGGGATCTATTTAAAAAAAATAATCAAATGATTATCCATGGATAGATCATAATGACTTATGCAGGTGGGTTTAATTGGAAAGCATTTTTTACCTCCCATGTTCATTGCACTGGTACCACCCATTCTCATGTCTCTTTCTCTCTGCAAAGACAAAAAGATATTTTAAGAAGTAGTAAATCCCTTAAAAGCTCTGTAATGCACACCTGGATTAGAAACTGGGAAACAATGACTTTTAATCCTGTAACAAAAGCCAGCAGGATGACCAGTTCTAAGACAGAAGGTACCAATCCTCCAAGATCCAGATTTACATCATCAAAATTGGGAAAAGTCTTTTAAGTAAGCATTAAAACTTATTCCTAGGGATCATCTGGGCAACTAGATTACTGGGATTCTTCCAGCCCTGACTTACAGGATCCATGTAACCCATTCGAGTGTAGCTTTCTTCTCTCTGTCTTCTCATTTGTTCTTCCATCTCACGTTGACGGATCATCATCTCTTCTTCCCGCCTACGTCGCTCTTCTTCTTGCCTTTAAATACAATTGCTCTTTTATAATTTGTACTTTTAGAAGACTTTAATAGTATATCAATTTATTTGACCACAAAATCATACCTTATTCAAGCAAAGAACTAAGCCTTCAAAATAGTTATTGTAAATAAGCCTTCATGAATTACAATAAACAAATCTACTGGGAGGAGAGAAGGCTTAACTAAACACCGCACTAATCCTCCACTAGTTCCTTCAGTTGGTTCTAAGCAATTTTTGACTGTCCACACCTACATACAGGATTAATAACAACAAATTCAAATTACCTCAATTGAATTTCTTTTCGTTTCTGCATCTCTTGATTGTGAAGTTCTTCCATGCGTCTCAGTTCCTCTTGACGCCTCATGAGATCTGTAAATATGACCATTTAAGCAAACTTTGTTTAATAACAGATTATGAGTTTCTATCAATTAAAGAGAATCTAAATTTGATGGGCATCCCTGAAAACATTTATTAAATGCAAAAAGCCTAACAAGCAAATTTGTATACAAACAAGTTTGTCTCCAGATTATTTTCGTGAATGATTCATACATACAACACTTAGGAGACAGATTGCTATTTAGACAGTTGATGGAAGACAAATATTTTCAGCCTTTTTCTGAAACAGCAGTATAAGACTATAAGATAAAGTAAACTTGAAGAAAAAAAATGGGAGAAAGCTAGCAAAATCTCAGCAAGAGGTCTGTGCCCTATACCTTGGCGTAAAAGGTTTGCCTGATGCTCATGATAAGCATCCTCCATCTCGCTTTCCAGTTTGTCCTTGGCATCTTTCATATTTTTCTCTACTTGATCTCTCTGCTGTTTCTCCATTTCATCCAAGGATTTCCACCGTTGAGAATATTCATACTCAAAACTTCCAGGTTGCGCAAATCGTGGTGGAGTTTCTCTCTCCCTTGAAATCCAATTGAAAATGAAATGGACATTTATGGTTTTCAAAATAGCTAGCAATGATGTTGACAAAACCAACATATTAGTATGTTTTATCATACTACATAAACACTTTTCTTTATCTACAGATTGCTATTGTACTGCCACTCAAAAATCAAGTACAGAAGAATCTGTAGTTTTAAGAGTTAGAGAAGAAAACGCCTTTGACTTTTTCAGTGAACTTTTGAAAGGCACCATTCCATCAAAATAGTTAATAGAATGAACACAATATGAACTCTGCTGGAACTGACAGGTTTGTAAACCATCTCCTGCTAACAATGCCCTACTTTTCAATTTTCACTTCAAGTGGACCTCTGTGCCTTTTCAATTTGTCATTTTTTTAAAAGCCTGTAAAATATAAGATTTGACCACGAATTCTGATAGTAGTTGCTTCTCATTAGTCCATGTTTATTCCATTTGTCTTTAATTTAAAAAGTGTGATATTGCTCTAGATAAACTCAAATTGCAATTATTTAAGTAAAGATGTCTTAAGTAGTATGTTTAATACACATGACTCTTTAAATTTTATTTGCTTAAAAACCTAGAAGGCATAAGAACACTAAATTTAAATTATTTCAAAATAAAACTCTGAATGTTTTAGATATATTTAAACTACATAAATTCATCAAATGAAACAATTCCATTTCATTTAAGTATTTTAGGTGAACCACTCTGGCTGTAAGAAAAAACTGAAATTACTTAATAAAACTGAAAGTAAAATATGCATTAACTATCCTAAGTCAAAGTAATATAAACTTTTCCAGAAAATTTCTAATTTACATTGAAAACAAGAATGAGTCAAATCATAATATGGAAAGGCATACTCCTCTAGATAAGCTATAAGATTAATAGGGAACAGATATTCTAAATTATGAAAAACAGTTTAAGTTGTGGCAATTCTACACGGTTACATCTCCTTACTTTTGATACATTGGATTTTTCTGAGCCAGCTTTTCTGGAAGACCATCTTCATCATCCAGCTGTTCAAGAGGTTCTACAATAACTGGCCTAGGAGTACTGAAAATCAGAGACAAAGTATTGAGTTTGGTCTAAATACTGCCCTTTTAAACTTAAAAGCTTTTAAATTTTCAGTTCAGTCTTCAGTAACTAAACTACATAAAAAAGAGGCCTACTTACGTTGTCAGAAGAAAGACACCTTCAGTACAACGTTCAAATGCTTTTCGCGCTGCAGGCTTAGATGCAAATTCCACAATGCCCTTTCCTGAGGATCTGCCACGATCATCTACTATCACAATAGCTCTTTCAATTGGACCAAACTGAGAGAAAGCTTCTTCCAATAATTCATTTGACACATATGGGGAGAGATTACGCACAGAAAGAGCAGCAGCATGGGTAGCAAAACGCACACGAAGCTGCCTTCCTCTCATAGGAATATCATCAAGTTCTGCCTTTGCAATTTCAGCCAAAGCTCTAGATTCCTGTGAATAGATTAATAAATCTCAATTTAGAAGAATGTTCAACAATGTAAGAATAATCTTAGTATTAAAACTCAAAAGCCCTGGAACATTCATGCTTACCAGTTTAATAAAGCCAAAACCTTTTCCCTTGTTAATGAAGACTTCCCCTGGTTCACCATATTTGGAGAATAATCTCTTAAACTCATCTTCGGTGATATCAGCAGGCAAATTCCCAACAAACAGCCGGCAGCGCTGAGTATATGTTTTCTCTCCAGGGCGTCTCAAAAGTGACAGATTTGCTTTAAAACCCTAACAAAATTAAAAAACAAAGTTAATGTTTGTATTTAAAAGGCACTCACATTTTATCTATTTCCCTCTTGCACACATAATATCATGCAAGCACAGACTTTGACTGCACTCATAGCTTACTCCATATCCAAGCCAACACAGTAGATCAGCCTGGAAATACCCACTTTTGTATGCTATTATCTTTTTCATTTGCATTTCAATATTTGAAGATAGTACTGAGCAATTTGATAACTTTCCATTTAGATAGACTTGATAGATCTATCACTTACCGAATCCACAACCATCACTGCCCCTCCAGTATTTTAAAGAAATGGAGAATGCTCTTAAGCACTGGTTGCCCGTGTATATGATGACCAGACAATATCTTTACATAAAAGAATAACTATTCTTTCTATTGCATTTAAATGTAAGCCTCTCTTTCACAAAATTCTAGAGACCATGTCAAAATTGATAAAGTTACCCTTTATCCAGCCATGAAAAGAAATGTAATGCCTTCCCAGGTTCCCCATTAAATTTTGCCTAATAGAATCTACATTAGTAAGAAATCAAATTCAAACATTAATGAAACTTTAAATTTGCACCATTAAAATACTGATCATAATTATAGCTCAGGACAGCTAGTAATGTGGTTCCCACAAGATCATAATTATGTGATTTTACATTAACTATATTATATATTTTATACATAGCCTAAGACAATTCCTCTTCATTCAATGCAGCTCAGGCAAGTTAAAATATTGGATATCAGTTATCTAAACTGTCTTGTATAGGCATTACTATTACATTTTCTCCCAAGCCACTTAACACAGCACTAAATTTCATTTATTAGGTCTTTATTTCAATCTCTATTAAAAGTATCACTATTCCAATACATCTCATCAGTATCATATTCATCTATATTATGAAGCACACTTTTTCAGTATTCAAAAATATGATTTTTATAGATAGATGATAGATAGATATAGATAATTGTTTTCACAACTTCCTGTTAGGGCCCCATTAAGGGAGGAGACATACTGTTTCCCTCTCTGCCTTTCGGCTCATCACCAGAGACCATCTAGACAGAGAACCATGAAATTACTTTGTGTAAAAAAAATTTTTAAGATACAAGTGTGTTAGTTTTATGAGCTGATTATATATATATATATATATATATATATATATATATATATATATATATATATATATATATATATATTTATGAGCTGATATATATATATATATATATATATAGCCAAAAATGCCACATGAAACAGGCAATCTATTATATCATTCATTTGTGTAGGAAACTGATTTCAAACTAGAAAATGAAAAAATGAAAATGAAAAAGTTTCAAAGCATCACAAGTGTCACTGCTAATACTCATACTACACTACCATAAAAACAAAGTAACAATGGCCCTGAAGAAAAAACCATCAGGCTTAATTTACTTCGCATAAACCATTAATATAATAATAATAATAATAATAATTTAATTTATAACCCGCTCTCTCTCCCAGAAGGGACTCGAGGCGGGGCACAGGGAATTTAAAATACATATAAAATACAAACAGTATACAATAATAAAATGAAATTAAACTAACCCTGCGCTAAAATCCCATATTAAAACTAACCCCAATATAAAACATATGGTTCCTTGATTTAAGAATAGTGGCATCTGCAAACCATACTTTATAAATATTGCTTTATGTAAACCTATTTATGGTTTAGTTACTAAATCAGGTTACCAGATAAATGGACAAACTTACGGTAAACCTACTTTTTTAGAATGCACATATCAAACTACAATAAAACTAAAAGAGCAAGGATTACTTTATTAATACTGTATTATTAATCCTGCACTACAATATGTTGCTTGCCTTAGATTGAGAGTAACTAGGTTGCCACTTTTCAGCCAATATGGCTAATAGACTTTAAAATGGGGTGAAAGGAGACATGAGAAATTTGGAAGTTTCTTGCTCATCTTTACTTTTTTTTAATAAACATACACCTTCCCCTTTTCCCCCACAACAATCATCCTGTGAAGTGAGTTGGGAAAGTGAGAAATGCAGACACCCAGCCAGCTTTGGTACTTAAGAGAGGCTTAAAGCTCAGACTTCTGCTTTCTAAGTCAGCATCATAATCACAGGAAACCATCTCTCTATATTGCGTCAGTATATGTCTGGGGACACACACACAAAGATAACTAGTGTGCTGTAGAAGCTCATGCACCAAGCTAGAAATTTGGAAACCATCCTAGTTCTGCCTTGGACCAAGCATTCAACATCTGCCCTAGGAAGAAAACAATGGCAAATCACTTTCACTATAGTTCCTCGCATTTTATTTCAGGAATGATTTAATATAACAGTTGGGAGGGACCTTGGAGGTCTTCTAGTCCAACCCCCTGCTTAGGCAGGAAACCCTACACCACTTCAGACAAATGGATATCCAACATCTTCTTAAAAACTTCGTGTTCACAACTTCTGGAGGCAAATTGTTCCACTGCCACCTTCCTAGGTCTGTGACTGGCCCCAAGATCATGGAGAGAAGGTCCAGTTCCCTGCAGTGAAGCATAGACCTGAAGGCGGACAGGTACAAACACACGATTGGTGTGTGATCTGTGCGATCAAGGATACCGCCATTAATCACTTCAATGCACTTTAATCAGGCGCAGGGCTACGCCTTGAGGCAAAGAGGCATTGCAGACTTATGCACCCTTACCATCACCGGCTCGCTCAAATGTTGGTGGACCTTGGTGGACATGTGATTAATGAGCCGCCATTCAGCGCCAACTCCACTAGTACGGACCATTTATTAGCGATTTATAGATCTTTTCGGGGGTGGGGGTGGTTTAAACCCCCAATAATTTATGCCCCATAACAAAAATCGAGACTTGCACACAGCAAGCCGACTCTGTTCCGGGAAGATCAAAGCTCTTTACGAAAGAAACCATTCTCTCCCCTCCCCCCTTGAAAACCCGAGCTCCTCGTCGGCCGCCGCCACGCCCCACTGCAGAAAACAGCCGCGGAGGCGCCTCCGGCCCTCGCGCACGCGCATTACGGCGCCGAAAAATGGCGGCCGAGAGCGCCACCGGGGGGGGGGGAGACGCGCGGGCAGAGCGGACAATCCGGCGCCATCTTGTGTTAAGGCAGAGCCGGGAGGGGTCGCGGCAGTTCCGCTTACCTCAGCGTCGGAGACCTTCTCGTCCCCGCCGCCGTGCTGCTGCGACGGAGGCGGGTGCTGGTGCTGAGACGGGTGCTGGTGCTGCCCTCCGCGCCTTTCGCCGCCGCGGTGTTGCTGGCCAGGCCCGCCGCCGCCACCGCTCTTGGGGCCGCCTCCAGACTGGGGCCCTCCGGGGCCTCCTTTCAGGCCACCGATGGGCCCTCCTCCTCCAGGAGACGGGCCGGGTCCTTTCTTGGAGCCGCCCTGCCCGGAGCTTTGGCTGGGCGGCGCGTTACTCTGCTGCTGCGACGGCTGCGTCTCCCCGCCTCGGCCGCCGCTCTGGAGCCCTGAGGGAGCGGCGGGCGCAGAGGCCGAACTCGGTGTGGAGATGGAAGAGGCGGAGGAGGAGGTGGCGGGCGGCGCGCCTATCTGGTTCTGGCTCGGCCCCAAGGAAGGCGACGAGGCTGCCGGGCTGGAGGAAACGGAGGCCGCGGAGGAAGGCGGGGTGGAGGTCGAGCTCGGCGTCTTAGGAGGCTCCGGCTTCACAGGGCCGCCGCTGCCTCCGCCCATATGATGGTGGCCGCCGCGCGTTTGCCCTATGCCGCCCCCCATACTCGGCGGCGGCGGCGAACGGAAGTCGTGGTTGCCCGGGAGGCCGCCCCGGCCTCCGCCGCCGCCGCGCCGGTGGAAGCCGCCGCCGCGGCTCCGAAAACGGTCTCTCGACATGGCGAATATGGTGGCGGTTGAGGTGGGGCCTGACGGCAACACGACGCTGTTTTCTCCTCAGAGTCCGACCAAAGACAAGATGGCGCCAGACGCAGAGATTGAAAAAAACAGCCTCGCGGACGCCTTTGTCTCCCCCTTTTATAGCCTCGGCGAACAGGCGCAATCCCCGCCTTTCCGGCTTGCTTTTTTTTTCTCCTTGAGTGAGCCAATAGAAAACTTCTTCAACCAGATTGACAGCTTTCCGAACCGATCGCCAACAAAGCAGGATGGGGAAAAGGGGGGTGGAGAATAAAAGGCGGCCGCCTTCAAAAGGCGGCCGCTCCGTCATTCGTCCATTCGCGAGCTGTAATACAGAAAAAGAGCGACTCGAAGTCCTTTCGACTTAACGCTTCCATTGATTGGATCGTTTGGTTCCTAATGGGCGGGGCTCTAAACGGTGCGCATTGTCTTGCAGCGGGCAGAGAGAGGCCACGTGGGCTGGGCTGGCTGAAAGGCCTATTTGCTTACCTTGAGCATCTTTTCTCTCGAGCCTCCACTATACTTTACTATAGGGATGTATTCCCTTAGTATGAGCGTCATTCATAAATAAATTTAGATTTATCTTTTCGGTTCTCCTCTCTGTTCCTGCTCGACCACATTATTTAAACAACAGGGGGGGAAATTAAGTATTTTAGCAAAAGAAACTAACACCAGGAATGGGGAAATAAGAGTTATTTCGAGAGCTCACCGGTGCCGCTACCTCCTTGCAAACTACAAGCGGTTTGAACATCACTAACACAAGTGCCTCCTTTTATATATGCTTGTGTGCAGTGTTGTGACGACGGAGGGAAGGGTGGAGTTTGTATTGTGGCATTGCAATGCAATATTTTGCCTTTTTTGATGTCTGGGTTTAAGACTGGAATTTTAGGGCGATAAACTTCATGATGGATGAATCCTGGGCTCCTGTCATTAAACCCGATTCAAACTTCCTTATGTCCCCAATCTGGAGACGCCAAATTGCTGATTTCTGTGTGAAAGGCTATCGATTTCAGCTGCTTCTCTCTTAAACTATAATTTCAAATTGACCCAGATTTGCAGTAAACACAGCCTTTTTTCAAAGAAGCTGTCACATGCCAAATTGAAGACAAAACCTTTTTTTTTTCCTTTAAGGAGAACTGCCAATTTTATGTTTATTTCTTGGCAGGATTAGAAATGTGTGTAGCCACTCTTGTCTCTTCCGAAAGGATGCATCTTGCCAAGTTTCAACTGATGAAATTTGAGGAGGTTATGCTTATTGCTGTATTCAACAGCAACCAAGTAAATATTGATGTTCTGAGTACAATGAAAAAGTCCAAATGCAAAATGCTGAAAATAGATCTGATTACTTATTTAATGTGTTTGATAGCATTCTGCCATACTCTTTATTTTTCACCCACCAGAGACTTTAATACAGGGGTGAAATTCAGCAGTTTCTGACAGGTTCTGGAAAACCGGTAGCGGAAATTTTGAGTAGTTCGGAGAACCGGTAAATCACCTCTGGCTGACCAGAGTGGGGAGGGATTTTGCAGTATCCGTCCCCTGCCACACCACCAAGCCATGCCCACAGAACCAATAGTAAAAAATATAGATGAATTAATAATATAATATATATTATTTAATATAATTTACTTTAATATTGCTTTAATATAATTTACAAGAAGGCTTCTGTGCCTTAGATATATTTAAGACGTGAACTCCCAATTCCCAGAATGCCCCAGCTGGATATGAAAAGGTGGGCACCTCATATCTTACACAATTTGTGCCTTTAGTTTTAGAAAAAAACAATTTTCTTCTTGTGTTCTGAATCTGGCCATAATGTGACTTGAAGGTAAGAATCCTGAATACATCCATATTAACAGGGCATTCCTTTCAAATCCCTCATGAGGAATTTGAGAATGAATATTCATAATGTTTGTATGTTTAGGATCGTGCATAGGTTTCCCCTCCACTTTTTCTTTTCTTCGTATTCTGTGTTTTTGTACCATCAGTTTTCTGTTTGTTTCAATTTAATGCACTTTAAAATATTTCTTTCAAAGATTTGCACATATTATACTTTTGGATACAAAGTGAAAAGCACATGCAGCAATTCTCACCACCTATTTGGAATAGTCTTCAAACACATAATTTCTTTAATTATATATAATCTTGTATTCCTGGTTTAAGTTGGCTGGATTGCTTATTTATTTTCCTTTACAGCAGGGGTACTCAACCTTTTTATACCTACCGCCCACTTTTGTATCTCTGTTAGCAGTAAAAATTTCTAACCGCCCACCGGTTCCACAGTAATGGTGATTTATAAAGTAGGGAAGTCAATTAAATTTAAAAAAGGAAAGTGCTTCAGTATCGGACAAAACCCCTACCGCCCACCATGAAAGCTGGAACGCCCACTAGTGGGCGGTAGGGACCAGGTTGACTACCACTGCTTTACAGCATTTAGCCCACTATCAGCAATACCTTGGGGATCTCCCCTCATAGGGTCCCCACAGAAGCAGCCCCGTGAATCAGGTTGCTTTGAAAGCTAGTAACTGCCCCAACCATCCTGGGCCAAGGGAAACTTGAACCTGGGTTTTTAGTCTAGTTCTGGTCTCGGCCATTAAAAAGAACTGTATTCTGCCAGCTACAGTAGTGGCGAAAATGGCAGAACCCTTTTGGGAACAGTGTATTTTATAAAACTAGCTAATAGCACCACTTTTGGGGAGGGTACCATAAAATTATATATCAATGGAAAGATAATTTAATCAAGAATGTAATGCAATAGCTTTTACGAAGGATGTGCAATTAGGATAGCAGTTATAAAGAAGGAAAGTGAAATGAGATACAGGAGAAATATCACCATAGAAAAAACGAGATATACAAAAAATGTCACCATGAATTACGGCCTTACAATGTCTTCCCATGAAGTGGACCAAGTCTTTGAGTACTGCCGCCATTATAATGTGAAACCAAGATCGAATGACTGCTTCTATTAACTGGGTTTTATTGCTGGGTCGCTTCTGACTAACAAGTTTCTTTAGTCGGCTCCATAGATTTTTCAATCGGGTTAAAGTCTGGCATATTCCCAGGCCATTCCAGCCGTGGAATACGATTATCTTGAAACTCCAAAAAGAAGTGGTGTTATTAGCCATCAAACCTCAGAAATGCACTACTATACGCGTTGCAGGTTTTGGCTGTCATTCAGGCAAATCGGCTATCAGCAGGCACATAGAGATAAACAATTACTACATACCATTCAAAAGAGATAATCCAAAAGCTAAAAGGGAAACAAAAACTCCATAATCTCTCCTCCATCAGCAATCAACCCCCATGTGAGTAGAAATTGACACCAAGATTAACACTACATCAACAATCAAGTAAACAATACCCTGATCAAGGCAAGCCACATATATATTAAAAAAAACAAGGCAAACCCCTTCTAGCAGTGATGATGTTACCTAGGCAGGTAATCAAAAGTCTATAAGAAAACAACCAAGCTCAGAGAGTAGAAAGGACTCGGCAGTTCTGTTGCCCATGACCACTTTCCATTGCTTCTGTCAACAAGAGGAAAAGGTTGCTATTTCCTCAATACTATTTGAGGAAATAGTATGATCAATATTATTTAGTGTTGTGTACTCCATGAGCTCCTCCTAGGAGCTGTTGACCATGCCAGTTACTGACAGCTGTCCTTCCCTCATTGAATCTTATGGGAACTAGGCAGTGTTGAGATTAAAAAAAATTCCCTACCGGTTGTGTGGGCGTGGAGGGTGTGGCTTGGTGGTCACGTGACTGGGCGTGACTGGCTTGGTGGTCATGTGACTGGGCGTGACTGGCTTGGTGGTCATGTGACTGGGCGGGCAACAAGCAGGAACCTCACAGTCACAGAGAGCCCAGAAAACCAACTATAACATTTTACACACAAAAAATACAAAAGCTATACAACTCACACACACACAACGCAAAAGCCGCTGGACTTCACACACACAAAAAAGTTCCAATGATCGCAAGGCACAACTGATTCTTACAGCTGATCATTGAAACCTTTTTTAAAACTTTTTTTTTAGCATTTTTCCCAAACTGGTAGTAAAAAAAACGCTTAAAAAAAGAACTTTTTTTGTTTACTTTTTAAAGCATTTTTTTAAACTACCAGTTCCGGTGAACCGGCCGGAACCAGTAGCATTTCACCCCTGGAACTAGGTCAAAATTGACTCACGTTCTCCCTGTCGCCCTGTTTTTGCCAGAGTTAAGGCGTGTACAGAGCAGAGGGATGTAAAGAAAATCAAGAGGGACACTGTCTGATTCTCTTTGCAGACAATCCATTGGGCTATGACTTGATTATCTTAGTGCAGGGGTGCCCAAGACTTGTGGACTTCAACTCCTAGAATTCCCCAGCCAGCCATGGGGAATTCTGGGAGTTGAAATCCACAAGTCTTAAAAGTTCCCAACTTTGGACACCCCTGTCTTAGTGTGAATCTAGTATTTTTGGGGGGGAGGATACTATGTCAACATTCAGAAATAGCTTAAGGGGTGGGTCACTACTGATGGACTGGCTGCTTTACTTTACTTTACTTTATTTTCAATTTATATACCGCCCTTTTCACCAAAAGGGACTCAGGGCGGTGCACAGAAAGATTTTTTAAAAAAACCCCACACAATATACAAAATTTAAAAAACAATTAAATCAATAAGACTGTGCTAAAATTGAATAAATAGTTTAAAACATAAATAAAGCAAGGTCATGGCAGACACTTGAAAGTAAATCAGGAATACTGTAATAGGGGGGCGGGGTCTGTCTGCTGTCTCACAAGAACAAAGAATGCTTATCAACAGAAAATATGCATGTGTAAAGCTTGTAGCAATTATGGGTAGTTGGAAAGTTGATAAAAGCAACAAGAATTAGACAACTTGCAGACCTCGGCTAAAAGTTAGGAATAGAGATGGCCGGCAACAAATGAAATGTCCATTAGAGAACTCCTGGGGCATCCATTAGGCAAGGCTTAGGAATGGGGCAGCTATAGACCAATAGAACAAATTGTAGAATTAGTGCTAAAATGTTTATTAATTAAAGGATATTTCTTATTATTTCACCTTGTCCTGCCTTCTCCTTTAGTGAAAATGTATAAAGCTTTCTTAATCCTTTGTTCTTGTTTCTTGGCCTTTTGACCAGGAACCCTTTTCCTTGGAGGACTCCAATAAAAAGCAATCAGAAAACCTGCACCTCGTGTCTGGCGTCCATCATTGGCTTCGGCACCAGGCTCAGACCTGAATTGGGGACAACACTACTAAAGAGAAATATTGTGCCAGTCACTCCAACAGTTTGAATGGTACCTTGCCAGGTAACCCAAGCCAACCTGACCTCACTCAAAGGAAGTAGTTGTTGGTTGCTTTCTCTCGTGGCCTACAAAACTGGTTGAAAGAGGAAACACAGCCAAGAAGAATCTACAAAACCCTGCCCCCTTAGATTGTCCTGTATTCGAACTGTAACGTCAGCACCAATCACACACTTGTTCCTGAGACTGTGCAGTGTCTGTTGACCTACTTTTCTGGCATTTCAAGGTCAGGAGCAATGCACACTGACACTGACATGAGGAAGAATCTTACGATCCCCGAAAGCACTTTTTAGCTCCAGAGCAAATAGTTCCATCAAAATCTAGACCGGAGGACTGTGGTTGAACGCAAGCTTTGTACACAAAAGGCAAAGATTGATATCCCTTCATGGGAATGATATAGACTCTGGTCTGCAATGCAGTAAAACCACTGCCAGGCAATGCTGATAATGCAGAAATATACACATCAATGATTCTCGCTGTACAACAGAAGATTCTATACACTTCATCATTACAAAAGCCACCACATTCTTTTTTATATTGAAAAAGTTTTATTGGTTTTACATTTTTTCTATAGGATAGGGTAAGGGATACAAAGAAATTTTGAAAGCATTCACGTCGAGGTCGTCGGCTCTTCCGGGACCTCAAAATACATTAATAACAATAAAAAGAAAAACATTTTTCATCAAACTACAAAGTGAAAGCGTGTACATATATCTAAATTCTCAATTCAATACTGTCAGTCCTTTACAAAAAAATCCAAATACAAATATTATGCAAAATTGTTCAAAAAGAAAAGTCAAGGCAAAGTTATTTTTTTGATCTAAGTCTCTTGGCAATTGAATCTTCTTTTTCTCCTTCCAGGCCCCCAGTAGGCGGGGCCATGGCCCCCTCCGTCCCCCCTGGATCTTCCCCCAGGATAGAGGAATGTTTTTTTAAGAAAGGCTTCCGCCTCAGCAACTGTTTTAATCCTCACTCTTCCTCCTTCCCAGAACACCAGCATCCCTTCGGGTGTCACCCACTTGAACCAAATCCCATGATCAAATAAAATTTTAGACAAGAAGGAAAATTTCCTCCTTGCTTCTCGAATCTTTCTAGGGATCTGCTTCAAGATAGCAACCTCTTTTTGTTGGTAGATTAATGGACTACCTCTCTGCACTTTCAGGATTTCCTCTCTGGTTGACCTTCTAACAAATTTCACATGTATCTCTCTAGGCACTTCATTTATCCTGGCATATGCTGAGTTAATTCTGTAGGCTAGGTCAATGTCCCCCCTGATCTCATCCTTAGATTTTTGTAAATAGTCTGCTAAAATTGTGCTCATAAGATCAGGGAGGCATTCACCAGATTCCTCAAGAACGTTCTGAAATCTCAAAAAATATGTCATTCTTTCCATATCAATCCTAGACACATGCCCATTTGTTTCCCCAACCTCTTTAGTAACATTTTTAATCTCTCCCTTAATCCCCGCCAACCCCCCTTCCAATTCTTCAGTCTTCTGTGTGTTTTCCAGCACTTGCTTCCGCGTGTCCAATAGCTCCTTCTTGAAATTGATGTTTTCTGCCCTCTGGGCTTGAATCTCTTGTACCAAAGTTTGTATAACAGTTTCAAGAGAAGCCATCCGTTGTTCTAAACTTGTCAGTGCTGTTTCTTGAGCCATGATTAACTGTTAAAATCACTGCCACCAAAATGGCGTTTTCAGGGTGGGGTTGGTGAGACTAACCGGGAGCCAAAAGTTCTGATCAAGGTTGTAACGTTGTAAAATACAGGAACCAAGAGAGAGACAGTTTTCCAACTCAATAGATGTAATAGCGAAGGTACTCCAGAAAAGAAATCACAAATCCAAAAGAAAAAATTTCTTCATTAAAAACCAGAGATAGTCCAAATTGCAAAGAGACACTGGAAATTTTCCATAAACAAAATAGTCAATCAGGAACAAAGAGAGGCCATTTCCCACCGCCCAGCTCAGAGCCCGCAGGAGAGAGTAGTGAGAGAAATTGTATCAGCCAGACCTAGAAACATTGTTGCAAGCAAGCCGCAATCCACTTTCCCTTAACGCAAACAGTCAGGATTGAAAATTTCCGCTCCTCGCCGCGAGGAACCATTTCCAAGTGCCGCTTAGATCCGAGGGTTTTTTTTAAAAAAACAAACCCCCCCTCCCAGTCCTTTCAGCCCGGCTGACAGTAGAAAAAAAAAGTTTTTGAACACTCACTCTCCCCTTGCAGCTGAAGCCTCGGGAAGCCTTCCGACATCGACGTTCAGCCCTCTACATAGATATGAATGGCGCCGTCGTCCTTAGGCGAAGGGAGAACCCCCCGCAGCATGTTCTCCTTCACCTAGGCTGCGGCAAAAGGGTCGCCTCCCCCACCGCCGTGAGGGGGGGCGTCCCTGCCGAGCCGGCCCTACGGGAGACCCCCAAAAAAGGGGCGTCTCGCCCCCGTGGGGGGGCAGAAAAAGCAACAAAACGGCGAGCGAGCGCTAGGCTCGCTCGTCACCGCAGGAGCCGGAACCGGAAGTCCAAAAGCCACCACATTCTTGATTGAGTTCTCCCATAGGGGAGAACTAAGCAATAAGAAATAAACCCATGCAAAATAGGACCAGCATTATGTATCCATACAAGTCCAATTTACTCTTGTGGATTACAATACAATAGCAGAGTTGGAAGGGACCTTGGAGGTCTTCTAGTCCAACCCTCTGCCTAGGCAGGAAGCCCTATACCATTTCAGACAAATGGCAAATCCAACATCTTCTTAAAGACTTCCAGTGATGGGGCATTCACAATTTCTGGAGGGAAGCTGTTCCACTGATTAATTGTTCTAACTGTCAAGAAATTCCTCCTCAGTTCTAAGTTGCTTCTCTCCTTGATTAGTTTTCACCCATTGCTTTTTGTCCTACCCTCAGGTGCCTTGACTCACTCTTCTCTGTGGCAACCCCTGAGATATCGGAACACTGCTATCATATCTCCCCTGGTCCTTCTTTTCATTAAACTAGACATAACCCAGTTCCCGCAACCGTTCTTCATATGTTTTAGTTTCCAATCATCTTTGTTGCTCTTCTCTGTACTCTTTCTAGAGTCTCCACATCTTTTCTATATCTTGGCAACCAAAACTGGATGCAGTATTCCAAGTTTTGGTTGGACCGTATTTGTCATAATTCCCAACCAATATTCCAACCAGCTAACATACTATGGTCCAGATCTGCAGCGAGAAGGAAGGCGTGTCTGGGTCACATTTTGAATGCTGTCTAATTTCTTTAGGGTTCATTTTTCTCAGCTTTTGTGGAATATTTGGCTGAAACAAATCTTGGCACAGAATGAACACACATTCTAAGTCTGATAGCCTTTGGTCAATTAACTAGGCATGTGATGCTCACGCTGCAAAACTCCATATTGCATTAGATGGAAGCAAGCAGTGTGTAATTCTTTGCTGCCTCCTAGAGTTTATCCAGATGTTTGCATCATAGATCAGATAAACCTAAATTACTTGCAGATTTGTATTTGTGTTTATACTACAATCAGTGAATGTTCTTTACCCTAAAATTAGTTAATTATGGTGATTTCCCATGATAAAGAAGGAATTTTAAAACGGTCCTATATTTATTTGTATGTTTGCTTTCGTAAGAGACTGTATACTATCTTTAAAGCGCTCCATGGCTCGGGGCCTAGTTATATGCGAGACCGCCTCCTGCCCCATACATCCCTTAGACCGATACGCTCCCACAGAGAGGGCCTCCTCAGGGTGCCGTCGGCCGGACAATGCCGACTGGCGACACCCAGGGGGAGAGCCTTCTCTGTGGCGGGGCCAGCCCTCTGGAATGACCTGCCCCCTGAATTACGTACCATCACCGACCTCCGCCTCTTCCGCCAATGTCTTAAGACATATTTGTTTCAACAAGCCGGCCTAGCCTAACCTCCCATGGGGACTTTTAGATAGTTTTAAATTGGGTTTTTAAAATTTGGTTTTAGCGCAGGATTGGTTTATTTAATAGTTTTTAAATTATATTTATTGTATTTTGTTTGTTTTTAAATTTCCTGTGCGCCACCCTCGGTCCTCTGTGGAGAAGGGCGGGATATAAATTTAAATAAATAAATAAATAAATATACTCTCCAAGTTGTGGTATTCCGCAGGTTCTGACCAGTTCTTCGGTAGTGGGAATTTTGAGTAGTTTGGAAAATTGGTAAATACCACCTCTGTGGCCCCGCCCCCATCTATTCTCTACCTCCTGAGTCATAGCTGATCGGGAGGAAATGGGGATTTTGCAGTAAACTTCCACTGGAGTGGGGAGGGAGTGGAGATTTTAAAGTATCCTTCACCAAGCCACGCCCACAGAACCAGTAGTCAAACAATTTGAATCCCACCATTGCTCCAAGACCATCCAAGGTGGTCAACTCAATGAACTTAGGAAGAAGGAAGGAAAACACTAAATAAAAATAGATCGTTTCTGAACTTTCCTAAGGGAAGATACAACAGGAAATGAACCAGTGGTGGGTTTCTGCAGGCTCGCACTTACTCGCGAGAACCGGTTGGTGAAATTTAGAGAACCGGTGAGAGGGGGTTCCACTGGCGTACCTGGAAGTAAATCTGGCCCGCCGCTGCCAGTGACCCAACGGGAAGGAAAGGAAAGGAAAGGAAAGAAGGAAAGAAGGAAAGAAAGAAAGAAAGAAAGAAAGAAAGAAAGAAAGAAAGAAAGAAAGAAAGAAAGAAAGAAAGAAAGAAAGAAAGAAAGAAAGAATTTATCATCACAATTGAGTCCAAAATTTTGGTTACTAAGCAAGAGCAAGAGTTGTTAAATGAGTTTCACCACATTTTAAAAGGTGGCCACTCCCACCCTGTCACATGACTGCCAAGCCACGCCCACAAAATAGGCCACACCTACAGAGTAGGTTCTAAAAAATTTGAAACCCACCACTGATAATGAACTGAATTCATAGCTCCCAGGACTGAAATAATGCCGAAAAGGAGTCTGGTTTATTTATTAACTAAATAAAACTGAATTTCACACGCAGAAACTTTATTTTACAATTTTGTAAAACTGGGAAAGCGATAAGGAAAAAAAAATATCGAAATAACTTCCACTGTTGGGACCATGACCACTCATGATTTTGAAGAGAACTCAAAACAACGAGAGCTGAACAAGGATGACCCCCGTAGGGTAGATGGGTGATCATAAGCACCCACGGGGGAGGGGGGAGGTCTTTGGCCTGGCTAAGCTGGAAAGACATGCCTGTTTGCAGAACTAATTTCTTGGCAGCACGCTGTGTGCATTCAGATGATTGGAAGATAAGCCTGAAAGCTGAGCTTCCACAAAATGGACGTCCCTTTCAAAGTTGCATTTCCCAACAGCCATAAGCTTTTTAACCACTAGGTGTCTCAAAGCACAACCGCAGGAAGTAATGATGAAATACTGTAGGCTTTGCGGGGGCACCAATTTGGAACAGTTTCTTGTATCTGCAGGAAGCATCCTTTCACCAGTCGCCTTAGCTGGTTCCCACAGGTCCAGCTGACCTACAAAAGGCCTTTTAAGCCTTTGTCTAGACAAACAGAAACCGGAAACCAGGAAAGAAAAAGAAAAAACCAAAGAGATACACAGGGTCTCTGAGAGGCTCGTTTTATTTGTTTGCTTTTAAAATGGGTCCATGACAGTGGTGGGTTTCAAATTTTTTAGAACCTACTCTGTAGGTGTGGCTTATTTTGTGGGCGTGGCTTGGCAGTCATGTGACAGGGTGGGAGTGGCCACCTTTTAAAATGTGGTGAAACTCATTTAACAACGCTTTTGCTTAGCAACCAAAATTTTGGACTCAATTGTGATGATAAATTCTTCTTTCTTTCTTTCTTTCTTTCTTTCTTTCTTTCTTTCTTTCTTTCTTTCTTTCTTTCTTTCTTTCTTTCTTTCTTTCTTTCTTTCTTCCTTTCCTTTCCTTCCCGTTGGGTCACTGGCAGCGGTGGGCCAGATTTACTTCCAGGTACGCCGGTGGAACCCCCTCTCACCGGTTCTCTAAATTTCACCAACCGGCTCTCGTGAGTAGGTGCGAGCCTGCAGAAACCCACCACTGGTCCATGAGGTCTCTTTTGCATGAGGTCTATCATCACATTGCAGAAGATGATATCACCTCTGCGGTCTAGGTCTGCCTAGCCCCACCAAGCAGCCGTCTTGCACTAAAGGGGTCCTAGGAAGCTTTCCGTAGGTGGTTAGTGGCTAAGACGCTGAGCTTATCGATCAGAAAGATCGGCAGTTCAGCAGTTCGAATCCCTAGCGCCGCGCAACGGAGTGAGCTCCTGTTACCTGTCCCAGCTTCTGCCAACCTAGCAATACAATAATACAATACAATAGCAGAGTTGGAAGGGACCTTGGAGGTCATCTAGTCCAACTCCCTGCAGTTTGAAAGCATGTAAAAAAGGAAGTAGGAAAATAGGGACCGCCTTTGGTGGGAAGGGAACAGCGTTCCGTGCGCCTTCGGCATTTAGTCCTGCTGGCCAAATGACCATGGAGACGTCTTCAGACAGCGCTGTCTCTTCGGCTTTGAAACGGAGATGAGCACCGTCCCCTAGAGTCAGGAACGACTAGCACATATGTGCAAGGGGAACCTTTACACGTAGGCAGCTTTCCACAATCAAGTGGAAAGTTGAGAAGGCAACTAACCTGTTGACAGGTGAAGCATGAAGGATGGACTTGAGATAACTAGTGAAAGAGCAGCAGGGAAGGAGAAGGATTTCTGGCTGTCTCTTCCAGACAGCCAGAAATCTAGGCCCCGAGCCATGGAGCGCTTTAAAGATGGTCGAAGGTTCTAACGACCATCTTTAAAGCGCTCCATGGCTCGGGGCCTAGTTATATGCGAGACCGCCTCCTGCCCCATACATCCCTCAGACCGATACGCTCCCACAGAGAGGGCCTCCTCAGGGTGCCGTCGGCAGGTCAATGCCGACTGGCGACACCCAGGGGAAGAGCCTTCTCTGTGGCGGGACCAGCCCTTTGGAACGACTTACCCCCTGAACTCCGTACCATCTCTGACCTCCGCCTCTTCCGCAAGTGTCTGAAGACACACCTATTCCAACTAGCCGGCCTAGCGTAGCCTCCAATTCTGACTCATAGATAGTTTTAAAATGGGGATTTTAATTCGGTTTTAGCACAGGTTTTTTAGTTGAATAAGTTTTTTAAAAAAAGTTTTATATGTTTGTATGTTTTTTAATATGCCTGTGCGCCGCCCTGGGTCCGTTTGGAGAAGGGCGGGGTATAAATTTAATAAAATCGAAGAAATCGAAAATCGACCTCAGCCAGAGAATTAAGCCAACATCTGAGCCAAAATATAATTAGGAGTCAAATTTTGGAACGCTGGTCATTCCTTCATCCCAACCAACAAAGGCAAATGATATAGAAAGGTTATTTTAGATAATGGTTGTCTCTTACCCATGCTTAATCTAATGGAGCTAACCCAAATACTTACACTTGGATAGCACATGAAATCATGAAGAGAGCAAAGAGAAAAGGGGCATCAGACACATCATGAAAATATTCATGTCATGAGCATAATTAGGTCACAATGTGTGTCATGTCATCAGGCTCCTGCCCAATATCTATGCTGTCTGGGTCCATATGCTAAATTACAGTGTGGATAGATGAGGGATGTATAGGGTGCCATGGGAACACAGCCTATGGAATTGTTTGCTAACTATCACATCTCAAGACTTACGACGCACACCTAACATCAAAAACGTCATCAAAAAAGCACAACAAAGGATGCCCTTTTAGCGCCAACTCAGAAAGTTCAAACTGCCCAAAGGAGCTGCTGATTCTGTTCTTTAGAGCAGGGGTTTCCAACCTTTGCAACTTTAAGTCTGAAGGACTTCAGCTCCTTCAGACTTAAAGTTGCAAAGGTTGGAAACCCCTGCTATAGAGGAATTGTTGAGTCTGTCAACTGCTCTGCAACCCAACAAGACAGACACAGACTTCAACGGATAATGAGAACTGCAGAAAAAACAATGGCTACCAACCTGCCTTCCATCGAAGGCCTGTATATTGCACGAATCAAAAAGAGGGCTGTGAAAATATTTACAGACCCCTCGCATCCTGGATGTGTAAATTGTTTCTACTCCTACCCTCAGAAGACACTATAGGGCCCTGCACACCAGGACAACATCACAAGGATAGTTTTTCCATCACTCAACTAATTCCCACAGCACTGTCAATAATTTACTAAGAATGTATTACTATTCTTCTTCTCTTCCTTCCTAGTATCTATCTCTCCCCACTTATGACTATAACCATGTGGCTTGTATCTTTAAATTTATATTATTTCATTTGTTTCCTAGCACCATTTGATAGCTTATTAGTAACCCTGACTATCACTAAGTGTTATATCTTTTTATTCTTGACTAGCCGTTCCCGGCCACGCGTTGCTGTGGCCCAGTCTGGTTAAATGGCCAACCAATCTGTGTGTAGATCTACACCTGCACACACAAACACATACACACAACCACCGTATAACCCCCAACCTACCTACCTACTGTGTTTCTCCCTCTCTCCCCCTACCTACCTACCTACCTACCTACCTACCTACCTACCTGCCTACCTACTGTATTTCTCCCTCTCTCTCCCTATCCCTCTACCTACCTATCTACCTACTGTATTTCTCCCTCTCCCTCTCTATCCCTCTACCTATCTACCAATATACCTACCTACCTACAGTATTTCTCCGTGAATCTTATGGATAGAGTATTTTATGTCATAAAGGATGACATAATACCTGTGGCCCACTGCTCTCTCTGTATCCATCTACCTACCTTTTTTACAATTTTTTACATTTCCATTGCGTGTACCTAGCACAGGTGTGACATCTACACAATCTATGTATATCATTGGTGCCGTACTTGTGACATCTACACAATCTATGTATATCATTGGTGCCGTACTTGAAAGGAACGTTGTGTGAAAATTTGGAAGCGATCGGTGCAGTACTTTTCGGAGATTAGCGGTTTTGAACAAACTCTTGTTACATTTTTATTTATATAGATGAATGTTATTTTATTGTCCTTACTGAGAGCTTATGCACCAAAGACAAATCCCTTGTGTGTCCAATCACGCTTGGCCAATAAAGAATTCTATTCTATTCTTGGTGATGCCACTGGAATCTTGTCTGTCGGTAGAGACTGCCTTACTAGCTTCAGTTGATGCATCTGTGATATTGTCCTCTAGATGAGGCAACCCACCTACAGTTGTCCTTGACTTGGGGAAAAAACAGATGGTGCAGCATGAAGCAGCTAAGCTCGTGAGTGGGATGACTAAGTATGAGCATATTATCTACTGCTAAATCAACCACAACCACAGGGCTAATTTTACAATCCCTCATGCATGGACTTTCTCGTTGGTGGCGCTTACCTTCCTTGCTTAAAAGCTCTACCCTATGGTTTGTAATCCACAATGGTTTGGCTCCACTAATATAGTGAGACACAAACAAATCAACACAAGCAAATCACATTGGAGTTTGCTGTCATCCTTGCCAGGAGACCTCCTTCCTTGCAGCCTGGACGGGAAGCAGTTAATCGCAGAAAGAAGACTGTCGGGACGCTGATTAATAATATTTATTGGGCAAGAATTCTAGGAAGTAGCCTGATTTCAAACAGGATAGGCAATTTAGGGTGGCAAATTCTTGTCCATTTTCTTCTGATGCAGAGGGCTGGAAGGCTGCCTCTTTAATTAAAAAAAGGAGGGGCTTAAATTCTTTTTTTTTTTAATACCGGGTCTGTGGCCATGGCTTAGGGCAGGGGTCTGCAAAGTTGGCTCTTTTAAGACTGGTGGACTTCAACTCCCAGAATTCCCCAGCCAGCTATGCTATGCTGGCTGGGGAACTCTGGGAGTTGAAGTCCACCAGTCTTAAAAGAGCCAACTTTGCAGACCCCTGGCTTAGGGGGCATGGCAGGGGAAGGATACTGCAAAATCCCCATTCCTTCCCCACTCAGGGGCCAGCCAGAGGTGGTTTTTGCCGGTTCTCCGAACTACTCAAAATTTCTGCTGCCGATTCTCCAGAACCTGTCAGAATCTGCAGAATTTCACACACACACCCCTGGGGGGAAGCAATCTACTCAATGTTTTGATAACTGACATCTCCACCTGTCTGAGAAGCAACTCTCACAATAAATATGAACCAGCCACAGGTGTCCATGGCAACTGCCAAGGGAAAAAGTCTTGAACATTGATATTCATTGGAATCTCTGCTCCCTTCCTGTGGAAGACTGATGGTCAAGCACAGACAGTACATCAGTGACCTCAACTCTTCTGCCTCACCATGTCTCAGGTGCAAGTTCTTCTACCTCATGAAGGTGATGTTAAGATTGAAGCACGCTTATGCTATTGAAACCATTATCACTTTTCAAATTGCCAAAAATTAGGGTGGGTGGGTGTAGGGAAGGGTGAGATGGAATGGAGTCTCCAGATTTCAAGAAGAGCTGTGAGACCCAAGGACACATCGGCAGGTGTTTGCCAAGACCAGAGACTCTTTCTCATAACAAAATAATGACTCTTAATTGGACAGTGTGACCTGCACATAGGGGGAGGGGGGAAATCCATATTGCAACTATGTGGATTTGTGCGGCGTAGGTGGGTTTCTACTGGTTCGCACTGGTTTGGGTAAACCAGTAGTGGTAATTTGGCCTGTGTTAAGTCCTCAGGTCTACGACCGTGCCAGCAAGTCTGGTAAACTCTGAGTCACCGCATTCCGGAACGGAGCCGGCAGCTGCGTCTGATTGGCTAAGACAGCTGGCCGGATTCTGTCTAGAAAATAGATACAATGTTGCAGTTTGCTTGCTAAAAGGTTTCCTGCCTTAAAGCTGTATATAAGCAGCTGTCAGACAGGGAAACCTTGCCAGTAATGATCCTAGTGTATTGTAAATAGTTGTGAATAAACGTTCCTGTTGTTTGACCATGCCTGAGTCGGAATTCTTTGTCTAATCTAACAGCCTGAGTCACAGAATCAGCAGCAACTTAGGCTGGCCACACCCCCAAACTGGTTCTCTGGTCTCTGCTGCCGTTGCTGGCATGTTTTTTAGTAGTTTTTCATGTTCTTAGCACATGCGCAAATCAATTTACAGTGAACTGGGCACGTGAGAAGTGCATGCAAAGCAAACCGGTACCAATGCCGGTAGTAACCAACCCCTGTTGTGTGGGAATTAGTTAGAGCTAGTTTTGCCTTTATCAGTGCTGAAATGATGTACGCAATACAAATTTTGCATTCAGGCTTCTGAGAATGTCGAAGGTGCTTGCTTTGGTTGGGTTTGTCATTGACAGATGAGTAGCACAGGCGCTGTTAACTCTGGGGTGTACGTAGACCCAGAAGGACAAAAGTATACTTGTTCCAATCTCACAACCCATCAGATGTTATATTTGGGGATTTTTGTAAAGTGGATTTTGTTCTCCGAGAGGAACAAGCTGCCTAATTCCCAAATGCATTCTGCCTTCATTTCAGAAGATAACTGTGAATTGCAACGTTATGTCACAGAGATTAAATGATCGGGCAGGGGTATCCAAACTTGGGAACTTTAAGACGTGTGGACTTCAACTCCCAGAATTCCCCAGCCAATGCTGGCTGGGGAATTCTGGGAGTTGGCGTCCACACGTCTTAAGTTCTCAAGTTGGGACACCCCTGTGATAGGGGAACACACTTGCTTTTGCATTTCATCTGGATAGAAAAGAAACTAGAATCAAATGTGCAACCATGGTTTTGTTAGAGTTAACAAATGTCTCACTTAACAACAGAAATGTTGGGCTCAATTGTAGTGATAAGTTGAGGAGGGCCTGGGCTCATTTTTTTCCACTTTGGCTAAGCATAAGCATTTGTCCAGGGTCAGGTCTAAGTAGTAGGTTGTCCAGGAGATGACTAGAGAATCTCAAGGCTGCAGACTAGGTCATGAAATTGCAGGAAACCTCTCAGAAAGAGGCGGGGGCAAGCATCTTCCTTATCTGTTGCCAAGTGAACAGGGAGGGGGGGGGAATTTATGAAGCCAGGAGGAACAGAGCTTGATTGCAGAAGATTTTACATCAATCCTCCTATTTTTATGGAGGTTCTGCCTCAAAAGCCGACTGCCCATTTTCAGCAACTGCTGAAAATCTGTAAGGCATTGTAGGAAGTTTTTTTTTTTTTTTAACTCTCCTAGAAAAATGAAATATCCTGGGAAATATTGAAAAGATAGAATATTATATTTCGCTGGATGGATCAGAAATGGAGAAACGTGTTTCTAGGCATGGGCCATTAATGTGCCTGAGCCAGTCTATTCTACATAACAAAGACCCCCCTCCCCTTCAGCTCCCTGGTGATGGGATTAAGGCATGATAGCATTAGCTCTTTATCCATCTCACCACAGGGCACCTGGGAAGAAGCAAGGCTCAGCCAAAATTGGACTCAAGACATCCTACAGAGTTGCCCCTGCATGGCCCCGTGGGAGTCTGACAACCAATCAGAAGACAAGATCAAGATCAAAGGCCAGAGAGGGCATAAAACCAGGAACTTTCAGCACCTCTTCATCCAACATCTGGAAGCATCTGATCCCCCTTTTCTGTTCAGGAGCTCAGGCCATGTGATCCTGGCCACCATTAAACCATCTTTCCAAGCAGCCTCCGTGTTTCCAGTGTCTTTTCCCCACTTGGAACTGAAGCCACAAGGACATTTCTTCCAACAGCATGAAGAAACTACAGAAGCTGTGGGAATTAAAATTTTTGGGAGTTTGAAGTTGTTGTTGTTTTTAAATGAGGAATTCCTCTCACTTACTATTTGAGAGTAGGAAAAAAACAGATGCTCATTTAGTCCTTGGCCCCCTCTACCATTTCACTGCTGATCGAACAGACAGCTTGTTGATTTAGCAACAAAAGAAACTGTGCAAAGATTTACATGCATTCAGTTCTGGCTGCCTACAGACTTTTTTTGGATCAGAATCAAAAGTTGGGACAGGATTTAATGTCACAAGTAATGAGAAGGAGACAGATCACCCTTTACTTCAGAATGAAGTCTTGGGAACTGTTTGAAGAGGGCTCTGTGTTTGAATGAAATGTTCTACCAGTACTTTAGAAAGATGCTGGATTGGCTGAGAGTGAATGGATTAAGCTATGCATTCCCTTTCTGCATGAAGATCTGGCCTCATTTGCATAGGGGTAATTATGCAGCTGCTGGGCTTCCTGTTTCTAGAATGCATAAGGCTGAGCTGAAGGAATTTCTTCCTTTTCAAAGTCTGTTCCTTCTTTATCCCATCCATTGGTAGATCCTTCCCAATGCCCACTTGGAAACAGGGGTGGAAATGGAGAAAAGATGCAGTCATTTTACAAAGAAGAAATTTTGTACAGGAAGTGAACCAGTGGTGCGATTCAAATTTTTTTTACTACCGGTTCTGTGGGCGTGGCTTGGTGGGCGTGGCAGGGGAAGGATACTGCTAGATTTCATTCCCATTCCACTCCAGGGGAAGGTTACTGCAAAATCCCCATTTCCTCCTGATCAGCTGGGACTCAGGAGGCAGAGACTAGATGGGGGCGGGGCCAATCAGAGGTGGTATTTGCTGGTTCTCTGAACTACTCAAAGTTTCAGTAGCAACTGTGTAGTAGCAACAGTAGCAACTGTGAGAGGGATCTTGGAATCCTAGTGGACAACCATTTAAATATGAGCCAGCAGTGTGCAGCAGCTGCCAAAAAAGCCAACACAGTTCTAGGCTGCATAAACAGAGGGATAGAATCTAGATCACGTGAAGTGTTAAGGCCACTGTATAGTGCCTTGGTAAGGCCACACTTGGAATACTGCATACAGTTTTGGTCGCCACGATGTAGAAAAGACGTGGAGACTCTGGAAAGAGTGCAGAGAAGAGCAACCAAGATGATTAGGGGACTGGAGACTAAAACATATGAAGAACGGTTGCAGGAGCTGGGTATGTCTAGTTTGATGAAGAGAAGGACCAGGGGAGACATGATAGCAGTGTTCCGATATCTCAGAGGGTGCCACAAAGAAGAGGGAGTCAAACTATTCTCCAAGGCACCTGGGGGCAGGACAAGAAGCAATGGGGGGAGACTAATCAAGGAGAGAAGCAACTTAGAACTAAGGAGAAATTTCCGGATAGTTAGAACAATTAACCTCTGGAACCGCTTGCCTCCAGAAGTTGTGAATGCCCCAACCCTGGAAGTCTTTAAAAAGATGTTAGATAGCCATTTGTCTGAAATGGTATACGGTTCCTGCCCACGCAGGGGGTTGGACTAGAAGACCTACAAGCTCCCTTCCAACTCTGCTATTGTATTGTATTTCTCCAGAACTGGTCAGAACCAGCTGAATACCACCTCTGAACTTAATATTAATTCAACACCTGGGCTTTGTATTATGTCGTCCTCCTCTTTCTTCCTCTTCCTCCTCCTTCTTAGTTGGCTCCAGAGTTTGTAGAAGCAGCCAGGAAGTTGTCCCATGGGCATTGACCAAAGATCTCATTACTTTGGACATCAAAGAAGAGACTCTCCACATGATCAGATACACACAATATTGTCCAGAAACTGAAGCAATCTTGATGCAGAATAGGGGAATCCTAAAAACAGAAGTCTGAGAAATGTGAGAGGTTGCTTGTAAAGATGGAGTTAATTGTTTGTGTGTGTGTGTGTGTGTGTAGGTACGTACATACATACATACCATGGTCATTGGTGTGACAACAGATATATGGATAGTAAGGAAACATTTCTCTCTGATGAAGGTATTGTCACATCCTCAAACCCCATAACTTTAACCTTAAACCAGGGGTCTCCAACCTTTGCAACTTTAAGTCTGAAGGACTTCAGACTTAAAGTTGCAAAGGTTGGAGACCCCTGCCTTAAACCATCTACTGTTGACCTCACTCCATTACTAAGAGGCCAGTAGGGACCAGCGTGCATAACGTCCCTGTCCTACTGTCCTCATTTATATGTACCAATTTCCTGTGCTCTTATTCCTGTTATCTTGTACGTGAGTGACAAACTAAATAAATAAATAAAAATAAATAAAAGGTATTCACTGGAATCCACAACCGCTTATGCCATCCATTTTTTAAAACTTTCCAAAGCTGGCTGTGGGGGTGTGTGGGGGTGGGTGTTTTGCATCAGACATAACATGGCAACTTCTGTGTAATTTCTTCCAGAAAGAGAGGAAGCAGATATAGGCTATTTCTTCACTGTGCTCTTAAAAACAGAACTGTTAGCATGGGGCTGGTGATCACCAAAGGTCCCACAACTCCCAATGAAAAAAAAAAGATTCCATCATTGTGCTGTTACGGTCATGGTTCCAAGTAATTTGTTTGCTCCTAAACAAACCAAGACTCCGAGACCTTGGCTTCCTCAAAAATCCGGTTTACTGGGTACATCGTATCAGCATGGTACCAGAGGTAAAACCCAAAACTGAATAATTCCCACATTTTTGGAATAATTAAATACGAGATCTTCCCCACCCCACCCCACCCCACCCCCTTGTGTCACCGATCACGTCAGCCAACCAAGCAGGTGCTGAACTTCTCAGCACTCCCTCCTCCTGTTGCTAGGGCACGCTGAGTTGACCTTGGTTCTCAAAAGCCTTATCGTTGTTATGTCTGGCACACTGGAGGAAAACATTCTACATTCCATAAGTCCCCCTTCCCCCCCATAAGTGGGGCAGCTAAGAAACGAAGCGAAGAAAATATGGCTTCATCGAGAGTCATTTCAAGAGTTGATAGTTACATTTAGGTCCATCTTTCCAAAACCAAGCACCTCCTGACTGGATGGTCAAAAACGTCAAGATGGTAGCTGTGATGATGGAGTTGAAGCTCAGTGGTTCTTGTAAAACAGATCCTCAATTGCACCATCAGGGCTCTTATCTAGATTATCTTGCTATTACTATTAATCTTCTCATTGTTCCTATCACCCTCTCCTCCTACTTTACGACTATATGACTGTAATGTTGTTGCTTGTATCCTTACGATTTATATTGATTGTTTCCTAATATGATTTGATTGCTTATTTGTATCCTATGACTATCATTGTTGTACCTTATGATTCGTATCAAATGTATCTTTCTTCACTTCCTTCCTAGTATCTATCTCTCCCTACTTATGACTATAACCATGTTGCTTGTAGCTTTCAATTTATATTTTTATTTGTTTACTGGTACGATTTGATAGCTTATTAGTAACCTTGACTATCACTAAGCGTTATCTTTTTATTCTTGATGAATATATTTTATTCTCTTATGTACAGTCAGAGCATCTGCACCAAAGACAAATTCCTTGTGTGTCCAATCACACTTGGCCAATAAAGAATTCAATTCAATTCAATTCAATTCAATTCAATTCAATTCAATTCAATTCTATTCTATTCTATTCTATAGCATCCCATGGTCACGTGATCAAAATTCAGGTGCTTGGCAATTGACTCATGCAGCGTCCCAGGGTCATGCGATCCCCTTTTGTGACCTTCTGACGAGCAACGTCAATGGCGTAGACGGATTCACTTAACAACCATGTGACTAACTTAACAACGGCAATGATTCTCTTAAGAATTGCGACAAGCAAGGTCGTAAAATGGGGCAAAATTCACTGAAGGGATGTCTCACTTAGCAACAGAAATTTGGAGCTCAATTGCGGTCAAAAGTCAAGGACTACCTCATATCCAAATAAAAATATGTTTTGTGCACTTTCTCTTTCTTGCGTTTTAGAAGACTCCTAGGGCTAACCCCAAACCGGAACCACCTGGTGGGATCCCATTTCGATGCCTGGATCCCTTCCTCTCCTTTCCTCCCTCCCTCTAAAAATGCAACGGGCTGCAAGACAGGATTCCAATCTCAGCCACCTTCTTTTGTCTTTTTCTTATCCCTCCCTTTCCTGCCACGACTTTTGACCCATCTTGCAACTGTCTGCAACCTTCAATCTTCAACTGCTCTCGTGAAAGCATGGCCCCGTGAAGGGTTTTAGGCCAGGAGGCAGCACAAGGACATGAGTCAGTTGAACAATGAGGCGCCTGTGTTTGGAAGAGAGAGAGAGAAAGAAAGAAAATATATGCGCCCATCTATTTATAATCTAGGTCCCAGAGATGGGAAGAATCCAGGCGAATGACAAAGGCCAGCTCTGATTCCGTCTCCCTGTGAGCCTTTTGTCTCTAGAGCTGATGGGACTTCTCTTGGCGGGGTCTATTCCCATGACATGGGAGGGAAAGCAAACCTCCCCTCTGCAACTGAAGGGCCGGCATTCAGCTGCTTTCCTCATTAAGCCCCCTCCCCAGAGATTTCTTTGTCCAGCCAGGCAATTACAATCCTTGTTGTTACTGTTACTGTTTATTGGACATAATGCAAAAGTAAAAATTAAAAATTAAATAGAGAATCCAATAACAATAAATTAACAATTTACAGTTAAATTTAAAATAAATTAAAATTAACAATTAAAATTAATAATTTATTTTATTCAGGACAGGCCAGCTTGCTGAAAAAGACAGCTTTTTAGGGCGCGGCGGAAGGACGGGAGGTCGGGAATTATGCAAAGCTCCGAGGGCAGCTCATTCCAAAGGGAAGGCGCTCCCACAGAGAAGGCTCTCCCCCTGGGGGTTGCCAGCCGACACTGTCTGGCCGACGGCACCCTGAGGAGGCCACCTCTGTGGGAACATACTGGATGGTGGGAGGCTACCCCACCCTGGGTCGCCGCCCTGGGTCCGTTCGGAGAAGGGCGGGATATAAATTGAATAAATAAATAAATAAATAAATACCGGTGGCAGTAGGTGGTCTCACAAGTACCCTGGGCCTAAGCCTTGGAGCGCTTTGAAGGTCATAATTAGCACCTTGACTTGCACCCGGAAAACAACCGGCAACCAGTGCAGGCCGACTAAAAGGGGTGTAACATGGGAGCACCTAGGTACCCCCATGATAACCCTCGCGGCCGCATTCTGGACCAGCTGAAGCCTCCGGGTGCCCTTCAAGGGCAGCCCCATGTAGAGAGCGTTACAGTAGTCCAGGCGAGAAAGGACGAGGACATGAGTGACTGTGCACAGGGCATCCCGATCCAGGAAGGGGCGCAACTGACGTACCAGGAGAACAATCCTTCTACTCAAATCTGCCGTATTGAACTAACGAAGAGACACAAGCCAAGAAGGCTTCTACAAAGGATGCAACTTTTCCTGTTTTTTAATTTAAATATATTTTTATTCTTCTTATAATAATAGCAAACGGTCGATGCAAACTCAAGGTAAACCGCTCCAAACGCGATTGCAGAAAATACGACTTCAGCAACAGAGGGGTCAACGCCTGGAATGCTCTACCCGACTCCGTTGTTACATCCTCTAACCCCCCACAGCTTCAACCTTAAGGTGTCTACTGAGGATGTCACCCAATTCCTAAGAGGTCCATAAAGGGGGCGTGCATAAGTGCACCAGTGTTTACCGTCCCTGTCCTACTGTCCCCATTTATTTGCATTCATTTCCTTTGTTCCTGTCCATATTCATACTTATACCTGCTATCTCCGTGATGTCGAACCTATGGTATGCGTGCCAGAGATGGCATGCAGAGGCCTCTCTGTGGGCATGCACACCCTCGCCAACTGCTTTTCACGGGCATCGGAGCACAAGAAATGGCCTGAAAACGGCCCCAAAAATGCCCCCAAATACAGGTCATTGTTCAGGCCATTTTGGAGCTGTTTTCCAAGCCATTTTTCATGCCGTTTTCAGGCTGGTTTTCATGCCATTTTCAGGTTGTTTTCAGGCCAAAAATGCCCCCAAAACAGCCTGAAAACGTCTCAAAACCAGCCTGGAAATGACCCCCAAAATGGCCTGAAAACAGCCCCCAAAATGGCCTCAAAAACCTAGGCATGTGTGCACCAGCCAGCTGTTCTTTGAGTTTCCAGTGCTCTGGCATGCGCATGCATGCACATGCACATGCACACATATTCCAGTTTGGGCACTCAGTACCAAAAAGGTTTGCCATCAGTGTGCTATCTTGTACCTGTTTGACAAACTAATAAATAAATAAATCTTGCTAGAATGGACGGTTTCTCCCTTTCACTCCTCAACCTTCGTGGCATTCATTTTATACACAGCAATGACAACTCCATTTGATATTAAGGGAGGGGGGAAAAGCCTTGCAGGCAACATCTGTATTGGGGCAACTAAACTTTGTACAAAATCAGTTTTATGGAGTTTGCAACCCACTTCCTCCCAGAACGGAAGGAAAAAGGTGATTGCTATTCCCGCAGTATGCCCACTTATTCTTTCAATTGATTTAGATAGCTGGAAGACAATTCTTATGGGGCAAAGGGTCACATCAAATTTGCAAATGGGGGTCTTACTAAGAAGGCAGGGGAAGAGGAAACAGCCAAACTTTTTTATTTTTGCCATCGTGAGAAATAACTCCATCTACTGCAGAGGTCTCATTCTTGCGGCCCGCGGGCCCATTGCGGCCCGCAGGACGGTATCCTGTGGCCCCCACTGTGATATGAAAGTATAATATTATACTTTCATATCACGGAATATTATTCATATCAAGTATATTATTATATTTATGCGGCCCAGCCTCACCCAGACTCTGCCTCCAGTGGCCCCCAGGTAAATTGAGTTTGAGACCCCTGATCTACTGTATTTTCAAGAGAAGACGAGATGCTTTATTGGAGTGATAGAACAGCTCAAAAACAAAAGGAAACCAAGTGAAGTAAAACCCAATAGTGCAGTTGTAAAACTAGTAGGATAAAGGTGTGAAGTATCCTACAATTGGAGCAAATCTTAGCTATTTTTTTTTTTAAAAAATAAGATCAAATTGATGGGATCCTGGCACTGGACATAAAATTAACAGAACAGAATTCTTTATTGGCCAAGTGAGATTGGACACCGAAGTAATTTGTCTTTGGTGCAGTTGTTCTCAGTGCACATAAGGAGAATAAAAATACATTCATCAAGAATAATAAAAAGGAAGGAAAGAAGGAAGGAGGAGGGAGGGAGGAAGAATAGAATAGAATAGAATAGAATAGAATAGAATAGAATAGAATAGAATTCTTTATTGGCCAAGTGTGATTGAACACACAAGGAATTTGTCTTTGGTGCAGATGCTCTCAGTGTACATAAGGAGAATAAAATACATTCATCAAGAACAAAAAGAAGGAAGGAAAGAAGGCAAGGAGGGAGGGAGGAATAGAATAGAGAATAGAATAGAATAGAATAGAATAGAATAGAATAGAATAGAACAGAACAGAACAGAACAGAACAGAATAGAATTCTTTATTGGCCAAGTGTAATTGAACACACAAGGAATTTGTCTTTGGTGCATAGGCTGTCAGTGTACATAAAGAAAAATAAAATAGGATACATTCATAAAAAATAAAAAGATACATTGAAGGTTACTAATAAGCACTCAAATTATACTAGGAAACAAATAAAAACAATATAAATTTAAAGATACAAGCAACATGGTTATAGTCATAAGTGGGGAGAGATAGATACTAGGAAGGAAGAGAATAATAGCAATACATTCTTGGTAAATTATTGACAGTGTTGTGGTGATCTGGCAATCCTGGTGATCTGGAGATTTTAATATATGTGGTATTATTTCCTGTGTTTCAGGAATTCCTTCACCACAGGTGCAATTTTTTTTGTTCAAAGGGGATACCCATCGTTTTCCTGCCGGAACAGCTGTGTGTGTGGGGGGGGGGGATGTTAAATCTGGTTGGAGGTCTTCTGCATTTAGAAGCCCTTATTCTAGCCAGCTTAGAAAAAGATGAATACCTGGTTATGGCAACCAGGTCTGACTGGGCTCCCAAATCTTTGGTGTGCTATTTAAGGGTGGTTTGTGCACATTCATAACCCATCATTAGGATGGCATTAAGTGAGAAACCATATCACTTCAGTTTCTCGTACAGTGCGGTGGCTCAAGATGAAGTTAAGTCATCATTTAAAATCAGAGGTGTTAAGCTGAGGTGATTTTAACCAATAAGAGAAGTTACATGTCCCAATGCAGTTTTGGCTACGGCAGCATCATGGTGTGAAACTGCATTGGTGCTCAAAATATCTTCCTTAAAATGTAGATTGTGCTTTATCTAAAGCAGGGATGAGCAACTACGACGACTTTACAACTTGCTCAGGAATTCTGCGAGTTGAACTCCACAAACTGTGAAGTTGCCATGGTTGCTCCCCTCCAGTCTAAAGGGATTTATCGGTTTTCTTAAATAAACTTATTTTGTGCCATTAAGACACACAGACCTCTTGGACAGTGAAAAAAGAGGCAAGAAATAATCACACCCATTAAATGTCAATGTTTTATAAGATAAAGCTGGATTTAAATTTGATTACTTATTCTCGTTGACAGAAGTCAACTAAAGAGAAATTGGGTGTGATCAGCTACTGGCATATGAGAACAGAATTTAAAGTAATGTTCATTTCAAATAATTTATTTCGTTCCTTAAGCAACTCATTTTTAATTTACATTTTATAAATTCAGATAAGAAATCATAATCGTTCATAACTGAAACAACTGAATGGGTTTAGGCTAAGACATAATGTAGCTGGTTTGGTTCTGGGTTAGAAAATCATGTTCTAACCCAGAAATTCTGGGAGTTTCATTTTCAAATTTCAAGAGGTATTATATTTGGAAAAGCTGAGGCGGGCTATAAAATCACAAGAAGAAAGAATCCTGTTCAATTGAGGAAAAGTCCATATAGAGCAACAGTTTTGCTTTTAATAGGAATCACCCAGATATCAGCCTCACACCATCAGTGAAACTATCAAGAGGATGGCCAAAGATGCTTTTTCAAGAGGCAAATGGACTTTCTTGTTTTTCTTTGAAGATGTTTTGCTTCTCATCCAAGAAGCTTTTTCAGCTCTATCTATCCGCCAAGAGAAGTTGTATCTATGGTATCTATCAAGAGAACAGTTCTTATCCAAGAGCATTCAAAACCACTGAGTGCCTCTGAACATACATGTCCCTGTTAGTCTTAAAGGTAATAATGTGGGAGTTTCCCTCTGTTAATCTGTCCATTCTTTTTTCAAAGAAGAATTTAAGAATCATGAATTATTATTATTTTCTTAAAAGAAATGCATTAGTTTACAGCAATATTCTTTAGGGGATACAGGGATGATTAAGTACACTGTCATCTTAGGTTCAAATATTTGGATATAAATTATATCTTGCATAGATTTTTAATCAGCATTGTTTTAATTCATAATATATTGGAAAAAAAATAAAATTAAAATAGTATAGACACTGCCTTGTGAATACACTATGAGAGAGTTGCACATTAAGCATTGGCTAGCTATGGTTTGTTGAATAAATAATTTTCCTGGATTTGCACAATGGACAATACCATAACCATAAATTTGCAAAACATTATCAGAGATTACTCACTCTGCTAAATCAAACAAATCACTTTATGATTTATCATAGTATGTGATCTTAACTTGCCCTAAAGTTTACAGATCATATTGTTTACAGATACACTGTGCTAAGGCAAATCAAACAGCATTATGGCACTATTATTAAGCTCTATTATAATGCAATGTATGAACTCAGCCAGTAAAATAAAAATTATGTTAACAGGAAGGAAAGGGAAGGAGACAGTAGCAAATAGAATTACTATTTATGAAATCTTTAATATCAGTGAAGTGGCTATTCAAAGACTGTAGCCAGATTTCAGTAATAATTTCAGTAATTATTACAGTAGAAACTTTGTAAGAATATTTGTCTACAACACATTAGTCATATGAAAAGCATTCCAGTGTAAATTTAAAACCTTAAAGTAAATGTGATTAATTCAGCTCTATTCCATTTTTCCACTAATCTGATAAATCTAGATATAATTTATTTTACTCATTGAAGAATTTGACTTTAAAAACCATCAACCAATTTTTTATGAAAAGAATAATGTCCTTGTCATAAAGTGGGTGTCTAGGAACAGTTTGCAAGACTCATTTGGTTACCCACATCAGAAACCAAGATTTAGCAACTTTTAAGTGGGATGCTGCCCCATTTTACCCATAATTAACATTTTAAGATCATAAGAAGCCACAATCTTCATTCACAACTACAACAGGCTCACAAAGCAACCCCCATGGGACTTTTATGAAGCAGAGGTTGCCTAGAGTCACTCTAAGGAAGACAGACCATTTATTTCCAGATTTGATGTATATTTATGAATACACATCTGTGTGTGTGTGTGTGTGTGTGTGTGTAGGTTTTGGTTTATTTGGGTCTTTTTCCCATTACAATTAAAAGTATCTTGGCAACGTTTCAACGAGGTCACACTCGTCAAAACGTTGCCAAGATACTTTTAATTGTACACGGGAAAAGACCCAAATAAACCAAGACCTACATACCTATACCCGTGAAAATCTACAAAAACATATATATATATATAGTCAGAGATAAGTGTCAGATCCCCAAAACATGTAGTTTGATGTAGGCACTAAAATAAACGCTGTCAGATGACACAGGAAGTGTGCAGATATGGAGATGGTTAACTGTGGGCAGCTTTTCACAGATGCTGGATTATTTTTGGGCCCCAGGAACATCTTTTTTTTTTTTTAAAGAACTGGATATTCGCTTACCCAAAAAGGGAAGCTCACTATGACCAAAGCTTACCCAAAATTTAAATGAGGATCTTGTTGGTCTTTCAAAAGCAGCTAGTGGCACATTTAACTTTTCATAACCTCTCGTAGGTTATGCATCATTTAGCAATGACTCCTCAATTTAGCTCCTGGGGAGGAAAACTATGGCAAATCTAGACAGCATACTAAAAAGCAAGGACATCACCCTGTCAACAAAAGTCAAGGCTATGGTTTTCTCAGCGGCAATGTATGGCTGTGAAAATTGGACCATAAGAAAGGCCAAAGAATGGAGGCCTTTGAACTCTGGTGCTGGAGAAGACTCCTGCGAGTCCCTTGGACTGCAAGGGGATCCAACCGGTCAGTCCTAGAGGAGATCAACCCTGCTTGCTCTTTAGAAGGCCAGATCCTGAAGAGGAAACTCAAATACTTTGGCCACCTAATGAGAAGGAAGGACTCCCTGGAGAAGAGCCTCATGCTCCAAAGAATGATGGCAAAAGAAAGGGATGACAGAGAAGGAGGTGGCTGGATGGAGTCACCGAAGCAGAAGGTGTGAGCTTAAATGGACTCCAGAGGATGGTAGAGGACAGGAAGGCCTGGAGGAACGTTGTCCATGGGGTCACAATGGGTCGGATACGACTTCGCAACTAACAACAGCCGCCTTGTTGAATTATTTAACGATACCTTTCTAGTAATGCATCCATATCTATTTATTTGCTTTAAGGGATTTAATTGGAATCTGGATCCTTCACCAATGAGCAAGGTCATTTAGTTTGGTTTACTTTACTGTCATTGCGCCCTGTACAACGAAATTAAACGCAATCTTCAGTATACAATGACATTTGTGTTGGAAGTGGAACTCTTTTGCATGGGGGAGTTGGGGGTCCGGCAATGGCTTAGAAAGATTTGGCCAACGAAAAGGGTAGAAGGAAAACACCTATGGCCAAAGATGCTATGGCGGCCACTCAGCGCCTGCGCAAAGGACCATCCCGCTCCTGGGATGCTCTATAGAGTGGCGGGGAAGCCTTGCCCTTTCCAAAGGCTCCTAAAGCCAAAATCCATCTCTTATTCTAAATCCCCCCTTTGAGCTTCTTCATTTTAACCTCCTCTTGGCTTATGGCTATTCCTCATGACCCACTTTCTGGCTTGGCTCTTTCCTCCAGAAAGGGGTGCGTGGCCCTTTAAGAGGGCGCCATTCTAAGGCCAGTCCTAACGTGCTCCAACCTCCACAGGACGGGCCTCGACTGCGCCGGCGCGAAAGGGAGGAGACCAGGAGGGCCCGAAAGAAAAGGGCAGGGCGATGGGCTGAGGGGGCGTGCGCCTGCGCCGAGCGCCTGCGCACTAGCCTTCTCCCCGCCCCTCACGGCTTGGGCAGGTCTCTGCAGCTTTAAGAGGGTCGCGCGGCCTGGAGGGTCCAGCCGACCGTCGCTTCAGTTTTGGGCTTGGTTGCTTTCCTTCCCTTCGCCTTTATTTTTCCCCCCCCCGTGGAGAGCTTGGACCCCTCGGGCTCCTGAGGGAGGCGCTGTGCCCCAGCCCACCTGCCGCCTCGCGCGCCTCTCGAAGCCGGCTTGAGGGAACCTTCCCGGAGCGCCCTCTGAGGGGGGCGGCACCCGCGCCCATTCCCCCTCCGGCCTGAGAGCGAGGAAGAGGACAGCCTTCCCCTCCCCCTCCCCATTGGCAGAGGCCCCCCAAAATGGCGGCGGCCAAGGAGGAGGGGCTAGGACCGCGCGCCAGAGTGAGTGGGCGGGGCTGGGGGCGGGGCCAAGAGGTGATCAGGGAGGGAGGTGGGAGCCTGGTTGAGGTTCCAATGGAGTCCAGGGAGGTTGTGGAGCTAAGAGATGTGGGGAGGGTCCCTGTGGGGGTGGGGGGTGGATTAGGCTGGAGGGGGTGCCTCAAGACTTGGTGGGGGGTGGGGGGGGTGTCCAGCAGTGTTGACCCAGGCAGTGAGAGCGTTGCAGATCTGAAGAGAGGAATGGTGGGAAGGGTCATTGCCAGAGGGTCTTTGGAAGGTGGCCTTCATGCATTTTGGGGTCCTGACCCCTTTGGTGGCAGGGAAAGGGGCTCAGGGACACTGGGGGTGGTGGTGGTGGATGATGGGTGGGGGGAAGCTTTGTTGGAGCAAAGCCAGAGAGGATTTTCATGGACTAGTTTTTCTTTGGGGCACCAGATGGAGCAGGTTGGGAGAAGGAGTTGAAGATGTTGGAAAGGAGGACATGGTGATGCGGGATGCATCTGTCCCAGGGAGAAGGCCCTTAAGAGTTGAGCTGCTGAAAGGTAACCGAAGGCTGAGAGTGGAAAAGTTGGATAATGGGGGGCGGGGAGAGGAGGAGCATGGGTAAAAGGAAGACAGGTTAGAGGGATATGTGTATGGGCAAAAGGGGTGCTTGGGTACCAAGAAAATGGAGGGTAAAGGGTTATTTGTATTCAGGTTTATCCTTGTGAGTTAACATCTTGGTAATGGTGGAGCCAAAAGGCATTGGTAGTTTGACACTTGAAAGACATATGCCAAAATTCTTGGGTATCTACCTCTGCAACCTTCCTCTTGGGAGGATACTGCTAGATTACAGTACTTCTTAAAAGAGTAAAGCGATGATTTGTATTGATTTTCATTATTTCTCCTTTTTGGCCCTTGACTGGAGCCTTCAAAAGAGGCCTTTGTGATATTCAGCCTTAGTAAACCTGTTTGGATTTGTGACTTGCCCAAATACAGGATAACATCAGCTAAATGTTTTCGGCTAAATGGACAGGTGGATTCAGCTTGGTGAGCTTGACAATGGGATGTATTTCTATGGGAGTTTCATGCAACCTTGGTGTTGGCTCTATGTCATATTGCTGGAATATAATAATGAGTAATGTTTCCGACGTGTAGCCTAAGCTGTCTGACCATTTCCTTTTTAAATTAGCATGTTGAAATTATTGTCACACATAAGTGCACTTGCACTTCATTGTGACATTATTTTTTAATCAGTCTAAGATTAATATGCAGGGTAAACTATGTAAAAAGGTTTTATCAGTGTGCTCAGATTATAGTCCCTAGTTAGAAAAAATAAATTAAACCACAAATCTTATCTTTAAAAAAAATGGATAAAATTACAATGAATATCAAAATCCTGCTATTGGCAATGAAATTTTGATTCTCTTGGCAAATGAAGGACTTCAGTTTCAGAGAAGGGAACTAGTATGTAATTGAGCAATCTATTTTAAACTTTCTCTCCTGCTGGTCAAACTACATGCCTTTTCCACTAGAATTTTGCTGCAGTCCCACCTATGTTTTGTGATGTCATAGCATGGAAGAGATGGAGTTTGCTGTATCAAATAGAAGGTATGCCTGCTGATGTGCTTGTGTTTGGGATGAAGGTGAAGATTCTGGCTATGTGTGTGAGCTGCTTACAAGTTTTAATTGATATTTCCTATCAATAACATTTGCTTTGGCTTGGATCTTCTAAAAATTATAACCATTTTAAGTTCATGGAAAGGGGCTTTGGTTTTCCCCCCTAAAAAATTAACTCCTGAGAATTGGAGGATTGGTGGAATGTGTGAAGAGGCTGCAAATAGCATTCTGCAATTAGATGAAGAATTACAGACAATTGTCTCTTATATGAATGGAAAGGCAACTTGAAATCTATGCCAATATTTTGTGTCACTAACATGTTGGATGACATCTCTTATAATTAATGCAAAATTTGTAAAAATAGACTTTTATTAGATGCCAGCTACCACATGCATATAATAATTTATTCTTGTCAAGGAGAATATATATTTCATTTGATTAACTGTCAAGATAATAATGTAACTGCATTTTTATTCAAGTAGCTAATAAAAATACAATTTCTTGTACTTATTACACATCTTATTTTAGCCCTGAGTAATGCAGTCAAACTTAGATTTGAGTAGCTGGACGAGTAATTGTCTCATTGTGATTTTAAGTTAACTTAAAATGATGCATGCTTAGAACTTTTACACTAGTGTTAAACGAATTTGTTCATTTCATAGTTGAATTTTTCTACTATAAATGAAGTTTTATTCTACATATTTCATTCCTTGCTGTAGCTTTTCTACAGAAATAAGGAAATATTCTTCATTGAAAAATAAAACTTTAACATGCTGAGTATTACTATTCCACTATAATAATATAGACATTACCTATCAAACTGTCTTTTAATCAGTGAAATATGATTTCTGGAAAGTTTTGAATCAAAGTTTCCCTAAATGAATGAAAATCTATTATAGCAAAAAAAAATTTAAAAAAGAGAGGCAGTTCTTCTAGTGAGGGCACCGACTAGAAACGAGGAGACTCCTGACCCAAAGGTACTTTTTCAAGAGGCAACTTGGGCTTTCTGTTTTTTCTTCAAAGAGATTTTGCTTCTCATCCAAGAAGCTTCTTCAGCTCTTGGATGAGAAGCAAAACGTCTTCAAAAGAAAAAACCCGTAAGTCCATTTGCCTCTTGAATAAGCACCTTTGGGACAATCATCACCTCGAGGACTGAGAATCTCCATAGATAGGAGACTGAGTTCTAGTCCTGCTTTAAGCATGAAAGCTGCATGATTTTGAGCAAGTCCCTTTGTCTCAGTGCATAATGTCTGGCTTGGGTAATAAATTGGGTAATAAGCGGGTCCATCAATTCCTGCCCTGACCAATGGATTGATATTCAACTGTTCCAAAACTAAAAAAAGAAAGTGTTGTAGGAAAAACTCGAGGATGAAAAAAAAATCCAACATAATGTTAAATAACTATTAAGCAACATGTTCAGTATTATAATTGGTGAATGGAGTCATTAGTTTAATAAAGTGCATATTATTTTAATGACAACAGTTTTTTTTATTAAGAAAGCCAACATAGAAACAATTTACATGAGCTTGTTTGGACAAATCATAATTTTACCCATGAAAAAGACAAATTGTAGTCATGTTAAAGAACAAAGCTTAATCATGTAACACTATTTTTTAAAATGTATTATTTGGACATGAAATATATTATTACATATTATTACCACTAATTGCCAAAGAAATTCATTAGATGGATATTATTTAATCTATAAATCATCTTAAAAAGAATCAAAACCAATAATACTTAGTGAAAATAGACACCTGCTGACCACGTGAGGATCAGGGGTTGCCACAAAAAAGGGCCATGCTCTAATAGCATCAATATTGCATAGTGACCGCAACCCAGTATAGCAATCTGTTTCACCTAACTTAACGACGGAATCTAGAGAAAATCTTTGGACAAAATGTCTAAAAGGAGCCAAGATTTTTAATGCCAAATTCAGACACTGATAACAGGGCAGGTGGATCTTTACATGTCTGGATTAATTTGGATAACAACATTTGCAATTTCTCTTTGTTTTCTTATTTTTCCCTTCTTACTTTCACTTTGTCTCTGAAGTACATGAACTATAATTTTGAAAAATGATAGGGTTTTTTTTGTTAATTAAGACTGAAACAACCAGTAAAAATGAGGAAAAAATCTCTGCAAAAAGTAGAGTAACAAATCAGAACTCTAAAAATCTTACTTTCCTAGTTATTCATGTAGTTGTTATTGTTATTTTGCCAAAGGTAGAATATCATGTTATTTAAATTTTCCATGGCTACCCTCAGCTTTGCTAATAAATCAAATTTCAACTTCTTAAATTGGATATTGATGGTGATTCAGTTTGAAATACCTTTTCCATGCCTCCTTTGAATGTTTTTTTTTTGTTCCTTGGATGTAAAACCATGATATTAATTATTTATCTTAAAGGAGTTGCTGGGGAAAATAATGAGAATTGCATAAAACTGTTGCTTGCTAAATGTTTTCCTTGAAAAGAACATTCAATATGATTATAATTGTGTTGGAAACTTTTATGCTTGTCAGTCATCAATGTTGAAATTAAAATTTCCAATTTCCTGAATTCATATGAGGCTTTGCTTTTTTTAAAATTTAATTTAATTTTTTATACTACTTTGCCTTTGGAAAAAGTAGGCAACTTTTAGTGAATATCAAGAATCAAATCAGGGTTTCTAATTAATTGTGTTTCCTGGCCAAAACTGAGAAGCATCAATTATTAAGAGATTGAGTTCATATAATTTGCAAAAATATGGCATAGCCAAGAGGGCTTCTTCATAGCAAATTATTTGGAATTGATTATTTGCACCAACTTAATTGGCGAAGAGAGTTGATGTGCCATATGTTCAAAACTACTTCAACTACTTCAAATCTAGATTAGGATATTTTGTAATACAAAATATGAAAGCATAATACTGTAAAGTGTTCCATTCTTTTTACTAGTGACTAGTCTAACGTAATGCAATTTTCTGTAGCTTGTTGCTTTCCAGATATGTTATTTGCACGGTGGTTATTAGGATCTAATAACTGGCTAATTTTCAGTCTAAATGTATCTGGAAGGTGCCAATCGGGGAGAATGTTTTACTACTAATATTACATTTAGAAAAAAATAGTTCTTAGTTGCTCCCCATGGCCTGAGAGCAAAATAAGTTATGCCAAACCCTTAAAGACAGTGTAATTGCATTTTTACAGTACACGAAGACTTACCTGTATTTTCATAACCGTACAAGTTTTCTGCTTTTATTTCAGAAAACTTCATTGTATGGTGTATATTGTCTGCAAAAATATATATGTAAAATTGCGTCAAATTAAAGCAATTTTAATTTGTGTTTATTTAGTAAAACCAAACTAAAATAGTATCAAATGTGCTATGTTTATATTGTATCGATATATGAAACAATGTTTTAATAGTGAAAAGGAATTGAACTTGAGAGTGAAGGTGTTCTATATCATTCTACTTTGAATTTAGTTCCAGTTATTTCATTTGGGCTTATTTACATAATGTCTAAATAGGATTACAGACCAAGGATTACATTATTCAACTACCAAGGATATTTTATTAGCATATCTTAAACTTTGTATTGCAAAACCTTTAAAGCATAGCCTAATAGATATTTGGGGGGATATTTATATATTTTAAAGATGGAATAACTCAGTAAATAAAGCACATTTATCTTACTGAGACTTTAAGGCAGGGATGTCCAAACTTGGGAACTTTAAGACTTGTGGACTTCAACTCCCAGAATTCCCCAGCCAGCATAGCTGGCTGGGGAATTCTGGGAGTTGAGTCCACAAGTCTTAAAGTTCCCAAGTTTGGACATCCCTGCTTTAAGGGAAATATTAGAATATTGGAAACATTACTGTAGTGTGCCTGAAGGTCTGTACTCCTTTACATGTGATTGTACATGTACGAGTATTAATTTCAAAGTTGACTAGCAATATAGTCATTACACTTCCCAGTTTGATAATGTTATACTAATTGATTAGGGATATTTTTCATTTCTGAAAAATACATCTTTCCGCTTTCATTGAAAATATATGACAATACATACAGCTTATCCAAAGAAAAGTTTGGATACAATCAGTGTCCGCTCCTTTGCTGGCTTAAGGTAATTGCTTTTGTAGCTCTTTGCTAGTTTTCTTATTTTTATATCTTTATTTGTATTCTACTTTTCAGCTAGTAGGCTACAGGTAATTCATGCCTTTAAATTTATAAGCATAATGCAGAAGTGAGAGGGGAGAAAGATGAAAGCGTAGTTAAGTGTATTATTCATATTGGAGAAGCGAAATAATTATTTTAGCTATTGTTTACCAAAAACCACTGTTAATATTAATATTTTTACCATCAAATGCTTGGTAAAATGCTTGTATGTTTTTATTTAATGCTTGTATGTTTTTATTTAAAACATATTTTAATGCTGCGTGTCACATTTTTAGATATATCCCGGTAATTCCCAAAGTTTTATCTATAAAAGCATAATAGCATGGCTTTCATGTGGCCATTTACCAAATTCACCCAGCAGATGTGCCTAATCATGAGGTGAATAGATTATATTCTGAAACCCACCCAAATATATTTTGAATTAATGCATAATTGTTACTTTTTATTTCTTTAATTCATAGCAAATGGGAGCCTCTTTATGATCTGGGCGGATAGTATTTGGATAAGGAACCATTTGGAAATCCCAGGGCTGTAGACTAGACTGGAAAATTTAAAAATATCCCACAAGAAGGCAATAAGAAATCATTTTTATATTATGCCGATAATACAACAGTATAGATCACCCATATATTCATCAGGATTTGAGCTTGGTTGAAAGATGACCTTTCCTTTATTTTGGACACTTACCAGATAATCAAAGATAAAATTATTTAAATGAACATGGCAAAATAAAATCAATTCTCCAAAGTACCCCTTTCCCTATGCTGGACAGTTCTATCACCCAGGCTTTTAGTAGTATAGTTTAGTAATCTCTGAGAGGACACAGGAGAGTTACCTGCATAGGCCTAGTTTGCATAGGCAAATATGTTACTTGATTTCCCAAAACCCAAGTGGTTGCGAGCAGAATGTAGAAACTGCTTGTTGAAAAATCACGGTGCTTATTTTGATCCAAACAGAATACACCTCAGGTTCTGTGAACACACTAAGCCAGGGGTATCCAAACTTGGGAACTTTAAGAGTTGTGGACTTCAACTCCCAGAATTCCCCAGCCAGACATGGCAGCTGGGGAATTCTGGGAGTTGAAGTCCACAAGTCTTAAAGTTCCCAAGTTTGGACATCCCTGCACTAAGCACATGCAGTGTGCAATGTTGTCATTCCCAAAAGCCTGTAATTGTTGCAGACTATTTGTTCTAAAGAGCCAGAATGTGATACGGGAGATCTGTGACAGGAATTTCATGTAGGATCTGGGACTGTTTTAGTCTGCTGGGATCTGAAATATGTGCTGCATTACATACATCATTGCTAACAATAATAATAATCTGGCTGTCTGTGCGACCAACCATAATGCATTTGACATTCCTGCCTTGACTATCAGTGATTCTGTTTGTGTGGGTTTCTTGATTTTTTTAAAATAATGTTCTCAGATTAATGAGGCTTTTACATTTTTAATGATTATGGTAACCCATGGAATTTTAGTTATCAAAGAAAAGTATGATCAATGATTTAGGGAGGGAGGGGGAGAGAGAGAGAGATTGTGTGTGTGAGAGAGAGATGGGGGGAGGATTGGAGAGGGAGAATTGGATTTGTCTTTTTAAAGAAAAGCAATTCATTCTGATAGTTGTGGATGTTTTCCTGATGAGATTTTCCTCTTTGGGGGGGAATACACAGATATTCCATGAGTCAAATGGCAGTTTGAAGAGTTTTTATAGCAAGAATGAGTTCATTCCCACCCCCACCCCCCAGATCCATAGAACAAAAGGCTTGTTTTCTCTTTCTTTCCCCCCTTCTGCTTTTAGCTCTTTTAAAACATCAGGGTCATCCACAAAAATCACCTGTGTCAACACCATAGAACTATTCATAAATTTGACCATCTGAAATGGCTTCAATTGCAACTCTGTTACAGTAACTTTGACGAGGTTGTTGGCAGCGGACTTGGGACAGAATTAGGGACCATGGCTATGAATGTGTTTCGGACAGAGAAAGGCACCCCTCACCCACCCCTAATTGGATGCTTTTCTTGAAGGTGTTTTTCCCCCCTTTGTGGAATGTTTTCTTTTCAAAAAGTTTGGGAATATTGAATAAGTTGAAATTACTACTCAAATCTTCTGTCCACGTTTTAAAAACTGGATCAACCTCAAGGGGATTTTTTGCCCTCTGTTCTTTGATGTCTCTGATTGAGGGGATTTCCAAACCCATTTGTAATATGACCCAAGGGTCTACTGTTCTATATTTTTATGGAATAAGTGATTTCTTTTTGGGGGGGAAATTACATTGAGATATTCATATGCTCCTACTCTTGCCCCATGCAAACCTTTTGCTATAGAGGTGCTTTTGCATGTAGAGCAGGGGTCCCCAACCTTTGCAACTTTAAGTCTGAAGGACTTCAGCTCCTAGACTTCTCCAGCCAGCTTTGCAAAGTTGCAAAGGTTGGGGACCCCTGATGTAGAGAGCTGGTTTGGAGTAGTGGTTAAGGTACTTCTAGAGACCAGGAGACTGTGAGTTCTAGTCCTGCCTTAGACATAAATGCCTGCTGGATGCCAATCATTTTCCCTCAGCCCAAACCACAAGGTTGTTGTGGAGAAAAATAAGAAGAAGAAATAGGTATATGGCCACCATGAGTTACTTATCAACTAATAAAGGGAAGATAAAGAATCAAAGAAACAAATGCCCCAGATTAAATCTTGGATTCTCTGGGTATGGCTGAGAAACAATGCTGCCTGATTCCATGGATAGCATAGCTATCAGTACCTCCAGACTTACAGATCAACCCATGGTTTTATCTAGAAAAACCACTTTCACATGACTGAAGTATTTTTGTGCTTAATACTTAGAGCTTCCATGAGCATAAGTGGAACAAAGAGTGATAAAGCAACAGCAAAGCAGTGTTCCTACCACAAGGAATCACTCTGCATATCCCAGACGTTGATTGCATTCCTCTTTTGAGCAAAACTGCTGATAGTGTTTGTGAAAAACAAGTTATTGCTGAAATAGAACAAAACCTAGGTATAATCATCACATATGGCTAATACGGAACTTCCAACATATGGAGGGTGCCAAGATTTAAGTAATCCTCCTCCTTCAGGAGGAACACAAATGTAAAATAATTACATTTTTTTCACACGTAAAAGTAAATTCAGTGGAGTGCTTTAAAAAAATCTATTTCTATACAAAGCTGAATTAAAACGTATTGGACCAAATTACATAGCTGCTTTTTTATATTAGTGATTTAATGTTGCTGGAATATTTTGCTGACATATTTGCACTAGCTCGAATCTGTCCCTTTTGAAAAACAGCTTCAAACATGTATCTGTGTGTATTTGTGTGTGTCTTCCATTTATTATAGTGTAAATAGCAGTATCATGCATGCCCTTGAGGAATGCTGTGGTGGGTTTAATTTTCCCTGTAGTACTTCTCTGTGTTGCTGTTTTTAAATAGCTGCTGAATATTGTGACATTTTTCTTCATAACTTGACAAACCTTAACTACTGATTGTCAAGTGCCGTTAAGGAAAGAGAAGTAGAACTAGTAAAAAAAAAAATACTGTTGATCCAAGATACTGATATTGTTATTATTAAATATGTATTTTCCCTAACACCCTTACCCTAATCACTTCGTCCATCCTATTCTTGAACAATTTGAACCACTCAACATTTCCATCTGACTTTGCATTGCTTGAGAAAACATGAATTTTCTATATGTTCCCTTGCCTTGAACAGCTCCTCTAAGTGGGGAGTTATAATCCACTCATTTTTAGCTGAGCTGGCCATGCTGGGAATGTTCTTGAATAAAGAGGGCAGGTTGCATTGAGACAGGGAAGAGGATGAGCATGCAACAACCCTCCCCTTGCAGTTTTGGTGGCTGACCGGCTGGCGCTAGACACGGGCCGCTGCAACAGCTGCTAATGCTAGGGGGCTCTCCACTTCCAGCAGAACCTTCCTGAGTTCACAGCTCAAGCAAGCTCCCTCCTTAGTTGCGCTCTATGGCTGTCCTGACCTCTAGAGGTTCACTTCCTGTTGGAAATGCTGCTTTTCCTGCAGCAGGTATATGCAGCAGGCTGGCTCTTTGTTACCCACTGCACTTCTTTCTCCTCTCTCTTTAGATGCTATGAAGGTAGGAATTGATACCCTGCAGAGGTTTCCTGAAAAGGCACTTGCCTGTGGAATGACCATGCTTTCTCTGAATGATAAAGGGAGTTTCTCAAGCCTAGGGGAGGGGGAGGGGACTGTGATATTGACTAAAGTGGTTAACATTACCTCCCCCTCATCAGTGTGTCCCAGGGCTGGGAGTTACGACCTAGACATGATTTTGTCAGGGTTTAGGAATATCTGTAATTTTGATGCTGTGGCATAAATGATTTGCTTATTCTGCACATTTTTTTTTAAAAAAAGAAGCAGTTTGCCTTAAAAGCATGCTACATGCAAGTTGAAAAACGTGTTGTTGTGCTTCTTCAGTTTCAGAAGAAATACTGAAGTTCTGAGAACTTGCTATAATGGAGTAAAACGTTATTAGGTCATAGACATTCCCCCCCCCCCCCCAAATTGTTGCTGTGTGTCAGTCTTGTCCGTCTCAATTTGTTCAGATACACTACTTCTATTTTTGTGTTAAAACATTAAGAGATTTGAATTAAATATGTAGTGTCTAGAAGCTTTTGGAATATTTGTTTTACATTTCAATGTTGTCCTATCCTAATGGGGTCAAGGTTTTGGTTATTTCCTCATGGAATTGGGGTAATAAAAAGTTACAATATTGGGAAAAGTTGATTAAATGTAATCGCTGTCTGATAAAGAGATTACTGTTAATAGAAAAAAGCATAGTTCAATGATCGAGTACATAATTACAAGGAGAACATTTGGGGCCAGTTACTAGGGTAGCATTTCAAGGATTAGTAGAAATGTTAACTTCCCTAAAAACTGCTGGTTAGTTTTAACAGTACTTAGTTGCATTAGTCTCATCAATTTAATACAATGATGCTTCCAGCATTTCTATTTTTATATGTTGCTTTTCTGAAACACAATGACTTGGTGATCTTCACAACCCTGCAAAGTAGGCCAATATTTTTAATTCCATATTGCAGATGGAGAACTGCATTTTTGAGTGTTCATAGTTGCATGTTTATTTATTATTTATTTAAACAATTTACATGGTCATCCATCTTTACTTCAGTAACTCTTTACATTTCACAGCACTTCTAATATCAATAATATCAATATTAGGATAGCTGTTCACTTATATTATCTGTCCTGATGTATCTTTTATGGGGTATTTCTTTTGAAATAGTGTTTTGAGCTACAGTACATTAGTTATTGTAGATCAGATGCAATTCCTCTTATGGACCTTGCATTATGCATTCCGTTTAATGTAAAAGAAGATCCAAATTATTGCTAATGTAACTTCAGTCTATATTCTTGCCACCTCATGTCTTTTAAAGTCCATTCTTCTTTTCATGAAGTATTGATGTAAACATTTCCTTTTTTCAAGTAAAATTCATTTACATAAACATGTATATTTTACCCATCTAATATTTACACATCAGTGATGTTGAAATGAAAATTGCCTGTTAAGATTACTGTATTTATTGCATTCATTCTTTTCCAATCAGTTGCCTCCTATTTATGCATTTCCTTTAAGTTAGTTTTTCTACTCTTACAACTGTATGGTCAAAGGAAAACATATATAAGGTAGAGAATTCATAATTATAATATTCAACTTCCTTTATGAAACTGTCATGGCTCTTACAAATTTTGAGAGCTAATAGAAAATATAGTAATACTTTTCTCCAGAAATAAAATTCACAAATATTTCAAAAGAACTTTGCCTTGCAGCAAACAGATAATATATACTAAACCCCAGGACAACGTTATTCCAAATTATGTTTGCCTGATATCACTAGGACAGTTTGTTTAAAAGAAGTGTGAGGATTAAATGGGAGAATAGTTTAGGGTTTGCCTTGCAAAAAGGACAAGATAAAAATTGTGATTTTTTTAAAGGGTTATTTATAAAGTTATCAAACCATTTAACATGCAATTCCTTTCTTGTGCAGAGAGGATTAGTTCTGCTTTCAACTCCGGCCAACCCCATGACTGCAAATAATTTGGAAGATATGATCCAGGATCTCCTGAATGATTTTGGTGTTGGTGTTGGCTATATGGTATATTTAAAATAAATTTAAAACATTTTTTTTTATTTTGTTCATGGATCTGTAAGATTTCACTTAATTCGACACTGTGTGCACATACACACACACAGTATATCACAAAAGTGAGTACACCCCCTCAAATTTTGTAAATATTTAAGTATATCTTTTCATGTGACAACACTGAAGAAATGACTAGTAGTGTAAAGTAGTGAGTATACATACAGCTTGTATAACTGTAAATATGATGTTCCCTCAGAATAATGCAACACACAGCCATGCATGTCTAAACTGCTGGCAACAAAAATGAGTACAGAGGGGGTGTACTTAGTTCTGTGATATACATGTGTATGTATATATATATATGTATGTATGTGTGTGTATGTGTATATATGTATGTATGTATATATATTGTGTTGTGGAACAAAGTGTGTGTGTGTGTGTGTGTGTGTGTGTGTATGTATGTATGTATGTATATATATATATTATATCAGCTCATAAAAACTAACACACACACACACACACACACACACACACATACTTGTGTCACAACACCCTGGTAAGCCCCAATTAAGGGAGGAAGCAATCTGCTTGTCTTTACTAGAGACCATGCAGACAGAAAGCTATTAGTTTCGTTGTCTTTTGTGTGTGTTAGGTTTGAGCTGATAAATAAAGTCTTCCCTTATTTATTTATTTATCAGCTCAAACCTAATATACATACATACATACATACATACATACACACACACACATACATACACACACACACACATATACACACAGACACACAGACACACATATACACACGCATATAAAAGCCAAGTACTACTCACTCATCATGAAATCTCCAGAACTGTAAAGTCTACAAACGTGAAATTTGGCATGTATGTTCCTCTTGGCTTCTAGGTACTCGCTAAGAAAAGTTTTTTCTATGACCAGCAGATCATTAGTATTTCTTATACAGTAATTAACACTCTCTGATGCTAAGGAGTTAGACATTCTATTCCCCCTCCCCACCTGAAAAGAACTCTGTTCCAACTGCCAGTACCCTCACATTCCGTGACCTCGGTTCAAACTGGCAGATGTTCCACTTCTACACTCAGGAGCGGTCTGGGGCTCCTTACAGTACTAAGTGTTGGTACTTCACCATAATGTCTACGCCTTCCACCTTTGGAACGGCTTCCGGTCTCAAGATGGCAGGAGAAAGATTTCCTTATGAGTTTCAATCACAGGCCACCACTGAGCCAACAGATTGTGAACTGGATTTCTCCTGCATAGTGTCCCAGTCCCAACTCACTTCTTACGCTGACCTCCTCAGTTCAGATGAATCCGCTCCAACCTCTACTGTAAAACCAGTTAAAGGGAAGAGAGGGAAAAAACGCAGGAAAAGATTTACAGATGCGATTAGGAGAAGACAATTAAGGGAAGCTGGAAGAAAGTATCGTCAAAGTCATCCCAAAGTCAATAGAGGGGCTGAAAAGCGGTATGCATCTAATAACCCCCACATTAATCGGGCAGCTACAACTAAATACAACGAAAAGATATCACAAATTAGATCAAGCTTTAAGTGTTAATTTATCAAGCCCGATCACATAATTTCATAGCGCAGCATGGGTATCCAGCTTGTGTGTGTGTGTGTATAATTATGTAGCAGAATTACATTTTCCTTTATTGAGATACAAAAAAGCAGTGCTATAAAACTTGGATTAAGTTGACCGCCAGAAAGGTGGATGAAATGAGAAAGAAAGGATCAAAAGTTTTTTATTAACATTTCACTCAGAAGTAATTTATGTCACTTGAAGGAGGGGGGTGGTGGTGGAAAAGTTTGAGAAGTTAGAATGGAGTTGCTATAACTCTTACGCAGATAATTCAGAAGTAAACCTTATTCAAGTAAGCTGGGCAAGATTTTGGAACCACCTCAATGGAGAGTTGATTTCGCATTTGCAGCTTGTACTTTGAGTTGGTGACAATCCTGGTCTCTTAAGTTTTGGAGGTGATTCCTCCCAAGGAACAGGTTTGTCTGTTCCTGCACATAACATAGCAATATTTTAAAGCCAGCTTTATTTTTGCTTTATTTCAAGAAATGCTCCATTTAATATACTAACCTAACTTTGGTTTGATTGTTGCAATCTAAACCAAACTTTTTTTTTAACCAGTCCCATCTGTAGGAAGTGTATAAGCATACAATTTTCTATAGAAGTTATAAAGCTTTCACTCAGGGCAGTGTTCAATTTGGATATAAATGCATGTGTAAGTGAAAACCACAGGTTTTATTGAAAAAATCCTATGGAATGCTTTTCTGTTACTGTAAACTGTTTATTTTTAAAAATGTTTAGAAACAACTACTTTCATGTTTGAAAGATCTAAAAATTGTCCAGATTTGCATAGTCTGAAAAGATTTGTTCCTATCTTTCAAATGTTGTTGGGGGGGGGGCAGTGGTGGGTTTCTGCAGGCTCGCACCTACTCGCGAGAGCCGGTTGGTGAAATTTAGAGAACCGGTGAGAGGGGGTTCCACTCGTGTACCTGGAAGTAAATCTGGCCCACCGCTGCCAGTGACCCAACGGGAAGGAAAGGGAAGGAAGGAAGGAAAGAAAGAAAGAAAGAAAGAAAGAAAGAAAGAAAGAAAGAAAGAAAGAAAGAAAGAAAGAATTTATCATCACAATTGAGTCCAAAATTTTGGTTGCTAAGCAAGAGCGTTGTTAAATGAGTTTCACCACATTTTAAAAGGTGGCCACTCCTACCCGGTCACATGACTGCCGAGCCACGCCCACAAAATAGGCCACACCTACAGAGTAGGTTCTAAAAAATTTGAAACCCACCACTGGGGAAGGGAAGTGTCATTTTTTTGGCAGTTAACATGCACAACAAACTTGTAAGTTGAGAACATGAACACATTAATAATATGTCTTTATTGTTAATTTACTCATTGGTTTTGCTCTTTTATACATGGTAACAACATCTGTGAATTTCATGCGTTACTAGACTAGAGCAATTTGAGTTCAGCTGAGATACTGTGAACTTAGTATTTTCAGCACCAAGTTGTTAAGATGTTATAGTATCCTTTCTCATGTAAACTATGTGGCCAAACAATAACAAATGTTTTTATTTTAGAAGCAAAATATTTGCATTTTCACTTTTAACATACTGGAATTTTTGTTCTGAATGCATTGTTACATTTTGCAAACATATTGTACTGGAATTCAACTTTCATATTTCTAAAGCAGCAATAATAGAATATATAATTCTTAGGACATCTCCTTAGAATCAAATCTAAATGATTTTACTAGACCTCCGTTATGTTCTTTTAACATTCTGGAATCAAAGCTGTATAAGAAATCTTGTTGAAACAAAAACAAGAGAAGCTAAAATGCCTCTCAAAAATAGAAAAAGGTCCTTTACCTTTTGCTTCCTCATCAAAACATATTCTAAAATATGCTAATTAAAACTGTCTAAATGGATAAAACCTGTTCTAAAAGGAAACAATGAAGCATGGGCTAAAAATGTACTTTTATAGAATACCAAAAAGCACAACTCAGGGCAGAGTTACAGGTTTTCCAGCTTGCCTTTCAAAAAACAAACAAACCCTGTGCTTCATCTCAAAAAAGTGTTTCTGTTGGCCACCCTTTCTTGATCTTGTGCCTTTCAGTTGTGTTGGTTGATTGCTCCTGGGGAGCCATAGCTGTCTTAATTGAATGATGGGAGTCATAATCCTGCATATCTGCAGGACATAAAGTTAGGAAGGAGGCTGATACAGAGACGACGAAGTTGGTAGGAGTGTTTGTTTGCTGCTGCTTTGAAAGTGCGGTTTTATGTTCTGGACTTTAATGTTGTAAGCTGTCCAGCACAGAGTCCGTGTGTGTGAGTTGGGCAGCCATATAAATCTGTTTAATAAATACAATCAAATCTAAAAAAAAAAAATCTGGATAAGGTTATAGCCAAAATAAATGATTTTACATTAAAAATCTATAAACTGATGTGCTACTGCCTGGTCCAAACAACTTCTACAAATAATTCCTAAAGCACTCCTGGCAGTCTACCAAATAGTTAAACAATTTGGCCAGACCAAATTAATACTACCTGGAACTGACTGAAACTCTTAGCCACGGCTGCAGGTTACTATGCGGAGATACCTGTGTTTCAAAACTTAAAAAGAGTGCAGATGCTAGATGAAGCCTTCAACCTTTGAGGGTGTCATATTTTTGGAGAAGTCCCTAAAAGATCTTGCTCAAAGTTAAGGAGAAGAAAGAAGTCCTTCCAGCCCAATTATAGCGGTGGCTACTGCAGGTAGTCTGCTGGGATCCAAACTTCAATTCTTTTCATGCCTGGTCTAGAACCAGTGGTAGGGAAGAATCTAGAACCTCTTGGAAGGGAACTAAATCGAACTAAAAGAAGATGCTGCAATAACCCAACCATTCATGTTCTGACAAAATCCATCAGGAGAACATGGAAGTTGTTTTTGGCAGTTGCCAAGATCTTTTGAAAGCGGCTCTCAGGATTCCCTTTTTTTTCTACTGATAGTTATCTGGATTCCTCCTAAGTGCAGATGTGTTTTTTCACTGAATGTAAAGTCATTCTTTGGTACTGTTTTTTTTTTTACACCAATTTTTTTTAATCCAATGCTTCAAAATTTTAAATTCTGCTTGTCTGTCTCTTAACTTACTGTTCTCTACTGCCATCTGTAGACCTTGATTTTGCTTGCCAGAAGCGTAGGAGAGTAAATCTCAGAAAAGATCATCTCTAGTCCGTTATAGAAAAACTCTTGATGGAAAATCCTCTGTTCCAGTTAAAATATATGGAAGGATATTTGTTTGTTTGTTTGTTTAGTGTATGGCACCTACAGAGGTCATGCAATCACTGAGATGATGGAAGGATATTTGTAATAGAGTATCTATGCATCTTGAAATTAAAACATAGAGATCTGACAAAGTATCTCATATATGATGTATTTATTTTATTGGTTTATCAGCCACCTCTGTTTCTGTGACAGCTCTAGACAATATACAATCATGTAGTAAATATGTCCTTAAAACCAAAACAAAAGGAGGTTAATCATAGCAAATTTTAACAATTCACATTGGGGAAACATAAATAAGCATAAATCAAACTCAGAAACCAGACCCCAAATTATGCTGCTGAAAGAGCCAGATCTTCAGAGGTTTCCTAAAAGCCAGCAGGGATATGGCTATATAGATATCCATGAGGAATGCTGTTCCCGAGGGCAGGGGTGGCCAGAGATAAGGCCCATTTCCAAGGCCCCATAACACAGCCTATAAGAAAAGTCTGAAGAAGGTGATATATTACATATGTCAGTAAAGTAAGAAAGATTTTGAACTTTGGGGGGAAAAATACACTGTTCTATATATCTCAAGTAAGAGCCTGGATAGAGCAGAAGGATTAGAAAGTCATTAATTTTACAAAGGTTACAAAGCACCTTGCCCTTTTTTTTTCTTTAAAATGCTTTTGTGAAAATACAATGACAATAGGGATGGGGAATTAGTTCTCATTACATTGGAAATGAAATTGCTCATAATTTTTACCATAGCAAGGGAACAAATCAAACACTTTTCACATTCTGGCCTGGTTGATTGGAAATGAATGTTGACAGTGTCTCTAACTGTTCACAAATTCCACTTGAAGAAAGACAAATCAATACCATTCCTTAAATCAATTCTTACAGAAGGCAGTGTATCCAGAGTTATTGATATTATCGTGCCTAACATTGACCACTAGACTTCCAATGCAGTACTTTGAGTGACTCTCCATTTTTCTTAATGAATTTGCCAGACCTGACAAAGCATATTTATATTAATAGCATTATGGCTTTTATGATAGATCGGACAGGTTGTACCAACTTGTGTCACTTGCTGCTCTTACTGGGTTGACAACAGGCAGTGCTGGTAGCGTATCTGGTTTTTAATTGCTTCTACTTCAAAAATGTGTGAAGAAAATATTCAAAGCTGAATAGTGTGGCTATTGCACTTACAAGCAAGCTGATCAAACTGCTACTACTGCTTATCTTACTGGAGATTAATATATGTTATCTAGAATCATTTCTTCATATCCACTTACGGTTATAAGAAATGGTAAACAAGGGTTATGATGTTTTATTTGAACAGAAATGTTTTATGTTCAGAGACAGACCTCAAACTTCTTCCTAAAACAATAATCTTTCTTATATACATTAACAGGTGGAGAAGCGAGGCCTGTTCCAAGTGGCAGCATAGGGTGCTTCAATCTGTGGAATGTCTTCAGGTATGAAAAATTAACCCCAAATCTCTGATGGGTTGAATCTAAAATATACTAAACTGTAAAATAATATGAGGATAGACAAAATTACTGCAGAAGGGAGGATAAGATTGATTTGTATAAGATCTTTCTCTTGTTTAATGAGAACTTTTTGGAAAAGTGTTATGCACCATGTCTATGTAGATAAAATAGATCTGTGATGGCAAACGTATGGCATGTGTGCCAGAGGTGGCACTCAGAGCTCTCTCTGTGGGCACGTGCACCGTCGCCAGCTGCACTTCTGGTTTCCAGCCAGCTGGGCTTCACAAGTGCCAGAGTGCTGGAAAATGGTCTGAAAATGGCCAAATAACAGGTTTCAAGGCCATTTTTCGGGCAGAAAATGGCCAAAAAACATGCATGCGTGTACCAGCCAGTTGGTCTTTGGTTTTTTGATGCTCTGGCACATGCACACATGCACACACGTTCTGGTTGGGCACTCGGTGCAATAGATTATACTAGTTCTTCCCTTGCATTCTCAGGAAAGATAACAAATATCACCGTGGGTCATAACTGAGAAAATTAAGCCAACAGATAAATTCAGGTGCTGACTTAGGAATGTAGATACTTTACAACAGGTTTCCTTAAGGGCAGTTGAATGAAATGCACTATTTTGAAAAAAACTGATTTGATTTCAGTCAAAATCACATTAACAGAATGCCAAAGTCTCTGATTTGTTAAAAAAACGGAGAATATTTGTAGCTCAGAGTCAAAATGTGGGGTCCTTGGTGCTCTCTGTGCTTCCATTGATGATGTTTGAGTAATGAAATCTGCAGAAAACAGCCAAGCTCGGAGAGTACCAAGGATCCTTCAGCTTTGATTTACCCACAGTGCCAAACGGTTGAATCCAGTTTTTTGTTCAATTCAGTTTGGGTACTTTGAATGTCACACAATTAAGAGTGTAAAAAGATGACAACTCAGGGAATTTTAAATTGATTGCACCCTTAGTTTGCAGAAAACAGGGCTCTTAGATTTATTCACGGAATGCTTGGTTTTAATTTTATCTTTCCCACAGCTGCATAATTTGAGAGGAGGCTGGTTTGAGCACTGCTGCTTTCTGTGCTTAATCCACCTCTTTCAACAAGCCTTCTGTAGGCTTCTTCATTTCACTATCTGTTGTTACGAATTGTACTAGAAAGATAAATTTGAACATCGCTCAGTTTCACTGTTGCTCATGCTGTGGTATTTCACCCCAAAACATGATTTAATTTTCAATGCTCAGTGTGACTGAAATCCAAGGAGGGGCTTGCCTACAGTGATAAATGATTTTTCAAAAACCACAAACCCATATGGTGAGCAATTCCTCATTTGAGATGCTTCTTAAAGCAACATATGCACAAGATGAGTCTTATTTCACTATATTCCATTTTGCTTTGGGCTGGAAAAACCAAAGACAATTGCATGCCTAGATGGTAAGTTACAAACAAGAGTAATTGATGACATTGCTTAGCATCTTAAGACACATCTGTTGGAGCTTGAAGTAGCCTTAGTCCTAAATGTAACTGCAGCAGGTGGTTCCATATTTTATATGCAAAACTTTAGAAAATATGTGTGCTCTTTTATTTATATAAGCAGGATTATTCACCAGGTAACCTTAGCGTTTGTACTGAGAATTGGATAATAGAGAAAAAGAAAATGTTCTTAATTAAACCAACCAGAATCACCCAAAGGTGCTTTTTTCAAGAGGCAAGTGGATTTTCTGGTTTTTCTTTGAAGACATTTTGCTTCTCATCCAAGAAGCTTCTTGGAAAAACCAGAAAGTCTACTTGCCTCTTGAAAAAAGCACCTTTGGGACAGCCATGACCTGGGTGACTGAGAATCTCCATAGACAGTTAGCAACCAGAATCACAGTGCCTTCCATTTTCTGCAGTTTGAAGACAAAACGGATGCGGTGTTTGGTAACACAGAAGACGAACGTGAGTATGCAATCATTTGCTTATGAAATATTTCCTTCACCCATTTTGTTTGTGTGTATGCATGTATGAGTTACAAATGTTTCTGTTAAGATAATCCAAAAATCCAAGCACCTGTAAATGCTACATATTTGTGTATGTAGCACAAATCTTTAGTAGTATGTAGCTGGTAAAGATGAGGCTGAGATCTGGCTCAAAACCTCTACTGCTTGGTCAGCTGGATTAGGCCAATAGGCACAAGGTTTCTTTTATCTGGTGAAATATAGCCCACAGGAATTAATAGTGAGAGCGATTGCTTCTGACATCCTTTAACTTTGTAGTGCAGCTATTTTTTAATGTGGTATTTTAATTTCGTTTCATACTGGCTCAAAAGGAATGTTGCAGATTTGGAAAAGAAACATAAAAAGGTTTTTCACTATTACCGTAGTTATTTTTCACAGAGTGAGAAAAGTCTTATTGAAAATGGGGGACTGATGACTAGAATAAAATTAATAAAAGTTGTAATATGGTAATATATAATAGGACAAACAAATCACATTAAAAAAAATTATCAGTAAGTTCAGCTATATGTTACAGCTGACTCTAAATTTAGAGGGCTTGTTTTTTTTAAAAAAGACATCCTGTTATCTTCTCCTCTTTAGGTGCAAACATTATAGATTCTGAGATGTCTGAGAAGACAGTCCACAACCTCAGTCCTGCTTTTGACAGCATGTCGTATAGAATGCAGAGCCGGACAGCATCCACCAACTCTTTGCTGGATGACAGTGATTATTTCCTGAACTCAGGAGACCTTGCAGGAATTCCTGTAGTTGGGAGTGACAACGAAGAAGAGCAGACTTTTGCTCCAAAGGATGGTCTCTCTTCTGCCCTTCGCTCTGAAGATAGCCGGGGAGATGGGAGGAGGGCCCGGGATCATGTGGTGGACAATGAAAAAGACACCCTAATGCAAAACAAGATCCAGAAGGATCTCTCTCCCCCTTTCGACAAGGGACCCTTTAAATCCCTGAGGAAAGACTTTAGCATCGCAAGAGAGGATAGTAAAGACACTTTTTTGACAAAGGAGAAAACCAGAGAAGGATCTTTCCAAGAACGTGACAAACGCTTGGAAAAAATGCCGAAAGAACTGGATTCCAGATTGAAAAGCAGTTTGCTCGATAAATCAGGTAATATTATTCACTCTGTTTTACTAGGAAAGTTCAGCGCTCCTGTTTTTTTTCAGGAACTGACATACTTCACACTCAAGATAACATGGATTCTTCTTTTCCAGCTAGCATGGGACTTCAGCCATTGAGGGGTCTCGTTTGCAACAGATCCTAGTTAGCCTAGCACAGGGGTCTGCAAAGTCGGCTCTTTTAAGACTGGTGGACTTCAACTCCCAGAGTTCCCCAGCCAGCTGGCTGGGGAACTCTGGGAGTTGAAGTCTAGCATATTATGAGAATCAGATCAGTGAGACACCTACAAGGATCTTCCCTGTAAATCATGGTTGTTCAATGTTTTGGCTTGCTTGGGCCACATTGAGCGAAGACGAATTGTCTGGGGCTGCATATAAAATATGTAATGTAGTTATTGTATATAAGTAACAAGCTTCTTTTATTTTTATTTTTTATTATTATCTTGTGGGGCCGCATTACTAGTTGTCCAGGGCTAACCCATATTTCCAACTTGTGGTCTGTTGTTCAGACTTCTGTAGTTTCCTTGCTGCCGTCTGAGTCAGCATGCTTTTCTTGACCCACGTGATTCAATTTATTTTAAACATTTCTTAGTTTCTTAGTTCCACCAGTTTAAGAAACTGAAGCACTGTTGAATAAGTTGTCTTTTTTCCCAAAAGCATCTGAAGAAAACACATTGAAGTATGTGAAACGTGCTTGCTTTAGTTACACACACACGCACGCGCACGCACACACACACACACACACACACACACACACACACACTATTTGGAAGATTTGGTTCAAGCTGATGAGAGCTAAAAAGCTCGAAATAGATCTATCCTAGTCTCCCTGATTTATTTATTAATCAGCTCATAAAACTCACACACACACATATATATATATGTGTGTGTGTGAGAGATTTATGAGCTAGGCTTCTGCCTTGGATGCATTGCAGCCCGGGTTCGAATCCCAGTGGGGTGTGGCCAACTGATGAGAGCTAATAAGCTCGAAATAGATCTATCTTGGTCTCTCAAATTTAAATAAATTTATTGATCAGCACATAAAAACTAACATATATATATATGTATATGTATATGTATATATAAAATATATAAATATAAATATAAATAAATGGTTTTTTTAATGTTACTAATTGAGCTTTTTGTATTCCCCAGTTGCGAATCAAGTAGATGAAACGTTACGGACACATTTAGCACCACAAACGCCAGAAACTAACTTCAGGGTAAGTAGCGGCTCTTGTGACGTTTTTCCTTTTCCTTGCTTGCTTTGCAGAAAGTAAGATGGGTGGCATATATGTTTTTTAAAAAGTAGCATTTTGTGCCATAAAACACATTCTGGGGACTAGGATTACTGTAAGAATGTGGCTGTGCTGTTGTATCTTCAGCTAGTGATTGTTCAAACTGTTCTAATGTCCCAGAAGACTGGGGTGATTAGACGGTAGCCATGGGGTGCCTGGCTCTGAAATTGCAAAAGAATAGGGTGCAACTGAAAGGCCAGGAGAAGAGTGAATGTACTGCTTGGATAGAAAATGGAACCAAGGCCCCAAACACAGTAGCCTGCCTGCGATTCTTTTAAGGGCGCTGCATCTGTTCCTGCCTTCACTTGGTAGTTGCAGGGAACAGTTGGGCGATGCCGAGTAAAGGAGCAGCAGCTCTGAAGATAGGCAGGCAAATATGGCCTGCCTTCATGTTCACTGTATATGCTGGAAGAGGAGAATATTTGTGGCTCAGGGTTGAATTGAGGGGTCCTTGGTGCTCTCCGAGCGTTCTCGTTTTATTTTATTTACCATATTTTTCAAGAGTATAAGACGCACCAAGATTTTGAAGAGGCAAATTTAAAAAAAAAAGTGTTCGCACTCTGCAGACCTCCCAAAAATGGCCTGTTTTTAAACCACAATGGGCCCGTTTTTTGTAAAACAAAACAAAACAAGGGGGGGCATGCATAGCCTTTAGGAGGCTTGTAGGGTGCTCCTGGGGGTTGGGGGGGGGCAAGAACAAACAAAAGATGGCCTGTTTTTTGTGGAAACTGTCAAAAATGTGGCACACATAGAGTTTAGGAGGCTTGTAGAGTGCTCAAGGGGGCTGCCCCCCCCCCCCCCATGAGCCCAAAAGGGCCTGTTTTTCGCTCATTTTTGCCCTCCCCAGCTCATGGAATCCTGGCTATGCACAGCCATTTTGGTGAAGGGGGTGGGGTTTCGGGAGGCTACAAATGCTGTATTCAGTGTATAAAACGCACCAGATTTTCAGGCTCTTTTTGGAAGGTTTACTCCAAAAAAATAGGGTATTTATTTATTTATTGAATTTATATTGCCACCTATTTGCCCATGGCGACTCAAGGTAGCTTACAGAGTATAAAACCACATTTAAAACAATAACACTAATAAAAATAGATTAATATAGTATAATATAATAAAATCAACCTCCCGCCCATGCGACAGCAGATCACAGGAGTCATTTAATGGGCTCCATCCCGCTCTGGGCTCCCCAGGCCCACTGGCAGAACCTTTCATTACCCAAAGTAGGTAGTATCATCGTTAACATGATAACATCTGATGATGTTACCTAGTTTGGCTGAGGAAACATCTGCAAGAAAACAAGCCAGCTCAGAGAGCACCAAGCACCCCTCACCCTGTTTGTGTCAAAGCACTTTTTCTGAATAAAGCTTGAGGCCCTGTATGGCCCTGAAGCGAATGCTAAAGCATGTTTCCCACATCTACGTTCTAGGAATCTAGCTACTTGTTTGCTAATAAGGACTCTGTTGGCCAAGAGCACGGGAACTCCTATGCGTCCAATATTAGAATCAAAGAAGAGCCTTTGGATAACGACTACGATAAAGCTATGGCACCTCAGCCGGGGCTGCTCAATAAAATTAAGGATGAACCAGACAGTACTGAGGTGAGATCCATCTCTGATTTCGGGAACGTGTTGTTTTGAGGGTGCATTGATAGTTTTGTGATTCGCTCAATATTATGGTCAAAAACTATAGGCACTTGCAAATAGGCAGTGGTTAAATGGTGCATGGAGGACCCCAAAATAATCAGCCACTCCTATGCAATTTAGGAATTTTAAATGCATTAAATCCAGGAAAAAGCATTTCACAGATTGGGATATTTACAACAGGACTCTCATATGTCGCTGATTGCACTGGGGTTAAGTGGTATGTATTCTAGATAGGGGCTTGGGTGTTTCTTGTTTCAGCAGTTGGAATTTCATCTGTGGCCATTTTGTTTCAGGATTATGGCCAGCAGCCAAAAACTCAGGAAGGGGAACTGAAAATCAGTGCTGTGTTTTCTGTCAGTGGCAGCCCTCTCGGTAAGGATCAAGATTTGGGCTGGGTGGGACTTAACAGACATTTTGTGTCCATCAGTTGCCTGGAGAAACAATTTCACATGTTTTTTACATAGACAAGACTAGCTCTCTGCAACATGGCATCTTCTAGCCGTGTATTGGTGTGTGCTTACTCACTTAGTTTATATCCTGTCTGACCTGTAGGAGTTCAAGGCTGCATGTGTGGATGCCTCCCTTTATCTTCTCCCCACAGCTTTGTGAAATAGGTTGAGCTAAGAGAAAGTGGCTGGCCCAAGGACACCCAATAGGGTTGCCTAAGTGTTGAATTAAACCTGGGTCTCCCGGGTTCTAAGTCAAGAACACCACTCCGTCATCCTTCCAGAATTCCCAGCCAAGTTAATTGTTTTGATCAAGAAAAGTTGGCTTGGAGAAATTATGTAAGAATTTGAATTGAATTTTGAATTTATTTATATTTATATCCCGCCCTTCTCCACAGAGGACCCAGGGCGGCGCACAGGAATTTAAAAACATACAAAAATACAAAAAATAAATACATAATTTAAAATATATTAAACTATCCTAATCCTATGCTAAAACCAAATTTTAAAATACCCAATTTAAAACTTTCTAAAAAGTCCCCGTGGGAGGTTAGGCTAGGCCGGCTTGTTGGAAAAGATGTGTCTTTAGACATTGGCGGAAGAGGCGGAGGTCGATGATGGTGCGTAATTCAGGGGGTAGGTCGTTCCAGAGGGCAGGGCCCGCCACAGAGAAGGCTCTTCCCCTGGGCGTCGCCAGTCGGCATTGTCCGGCCGACGGCACCCTGAGAAGACCCTCTCTGTGGGAGCGGATCGGCCGAAGGGATGTATGGGGCAGAAGGCGGTCTCGCATATAACTAGGCCCCGAGCCATGGAGCGCTTTAAAGATGGTCATCAGAATCTTGAAGCGCACCCGAAAGGCCACAGGAAGCCAGTGCAGCTCGCGCAGGATCGGTGTTATGTGGGAGCATCTAGTGGCTGCATTTTGGACTAACTGTAGCTTTCGAGTGCACCTCAAGGGAAGCCCCATGTAGAGAGCATTACAGTAGTCGAGTCGGGACGTCACGAGAGCTTGAGTGACTGTGCGAAGGGCAGCCCGGTCCAGTAAGGGGCGCAATTGGCGCATCAGGCGTACCTGATGAAACGCCCCCCTGGCCACGGCCGCCACATGGTCCTCCAGGAGGACACCCAAATTGCGCGCCCTCTCCACGGGGGCCAGTGTTTCGCCCCCAATGGCCAGAGTTGGAGTAATCTGGCTGAACCGGGGTGCCGGAAACCACAGCCACTCAGTCTTGGCAGGGTTGAGCTTGAATTTGAGCTTGAGAAGTATTAAATAGGGGTTGATGAGTTTTTCCTTTTCATCTGTCAGGATTGTGTGTGTGGGTGGGGGGAGGAGATGCATTTGCAGGCAGGGTAAAGTAAAACCTTAAAATGGGATTCCACAGATGAGAAGATAACCTCAGTGGCATTGTGTGTGTGTGTTCTCTTTTTGGCAAGCTCCACAGCTGACCTCAGGTTTCCCACCTAACACGCCATCCTCTGGCATGAACAAGCTACTCCCTTCGGTCCCAAGTACGGCCGTTCGGGTTTCCTGTTCGGGATGCAAGAAGATCCTGCAGAAGGGGCAGACGGCGTATCAAAGAAAGGGCTCGACTCAGCTCTTCTGTTCCACACTGTGCCTCACGGGATACACTGTACCAGCTGCCCGGCCACAACCTTTCACCAAGAAAACCTGCTCCAGCTGCTCAAAGTAAGGGCAGATACGGGACTCGCTCAACGCCCACCTGGTCCTAAAGGGCTTGGTAAAAACAGCAGGGGAGAATGTCAGTACAAGGGTGGGATCATCCAGAGATCACATATACATTTTATACGTTTTACTCTCTGCCTCTGGACTTACAGCATAGTCGGGAGTTAAAGCAGCATGGCCAGCCTTCCATAGGGCTTTAACCCAAAGGGTGTGGCAGTTACATTTTGTAGTGCTTTGATTTTCTTATAGTTAAAGCGGAGCTTGTTAAAATCCTTTACAGTGCGCCTCTGGGATATATAAGACAAGGTTGGATAAATGAGGCAGTGCTTTGCCAGAATTAAGTCCACCTGTCTGGTCCAGTCTCTCAGTGTCTGTTGCAGCAACCCCTCCTTCCATGGTTCATAGGATGGAGACCAGGCCATAGGTCTTCTTAGTGGTGGATCTTGTTTTATGGAAAACCCTTCCCTAGTATTTCGTCAGCAGACCAAAGCAGTTTTACTCCAGGATGCATTTGACCCCTGGTTTAGTTTGTTTGGTTTTATGGAAACCTGTGGTATTTGCTACTTCCTGTTTCATGATACCATTTAATTTTGTATACTTTTGTTCTTCATTTGTATGTCCACCTTGTTGTGCCCCACTCCTATGCACATTCTCTTTAGATTGGTGGGTGACTGTTGTAATAAATCCAGGAGTTTCTGGGTAAATAAAACTTGATTAATTAAAGCAACAATTGATGGTCTCACTTTGATAAACTGTCTCAGCCTAGTGTACAATGGTGGCTGGATTCTTGTTATCCTGGGGACATAATTGGGTATTGGTATTTCAACGTCATATAATAATATTTGTGTTATCTGCCTTTGATACTTTTCCCATATTGTCTTCTCAGTTAAAAAAGCATTAAGGGTGCATCTCTGCAAAATCCTAGAAATATGCACACTATCTCAAGTGTCTCTGCATGGTCTCCTCCAGGGAATTAGGGGACCTGGCAGGATTCCAATTCAGCTGGTGGGTGGCATTGAGCAAACGGCATTCTTGGCACCAGTGATACCGTATCTGTTGAATTAAAGTGAATTGCCAGACCAGCGATTCCACTGCCTGGCATCCTCAATCGTGTTAGGATTACAACTTCCATGCTGTTTGAGAAACCTGCGAGTTGCAGATCCAATTCACTGGGAGTTGGGAGAGCACCAGAGACATTACAGATACAGCCCCTGCTTTTGTCCTGTGCGGATTGTTATTTCTGAGTCTGAAAAAAGTTAACTCTCCTTCTTTCTCTTTAACTGTTTAGGGACATCCTGCATCCAAAAGATGTGATTACAGCTCAGTTTGACAATACAAATTCCAGCAAGGATTTCTGTAGCCAGTCCTGTCTTTCCGTGTATGAGTTGAAAAGGAAGCCTGTGGTCACCATCCATACAAACAGTATCTCCACCAAATGCAGCATGTGCCAGAAGAATGCAGTGGTAACCATCTTTGCTAGTTCTTCCCTTGATCTGAAGGTTTGGGGTTGTTATATTCTGAATTGGCTGCCTTTGGAGGTTAGAGCCAATCACGTTTGGCGCACGTTCAGTAACAAAGCTGCTCAGGTTGTTTTATTTTATTTTATTTATTTTATTTTTCGAATTTATACCCCGCCCTTCTCCTTGTTAGGACCCAGGGCGGCGCACAGGCATTATTAAAAACCATTACAAAACCATACAAACTCTTAAAAGCATATTAAATTAACCTAAAATCCGTGCTAAAACCCTTTAAAATTTATAAATATAGTCAGAAACGGGGGGCTACGCTAGGCCGGCTTGTTGGAATAGGTACGTCTTAAGGCGTTGGCGGAAGAGGCGGAGGTCCGAGATAGTGCGAAGGTCGGGGGGGTAGGTCGATCCAGAGGGCCGGGCCCGCCACAGAGAAGGCCCTTCCCCTGGGTGTCGCCAACCGGCATTGCCCGGCCGACGCCACCCTGAGAAGGCCCTCTCTGTGGGAGCGGATCGGACGAAGGGATGTATGGGGCAGAAGGTGGTCTCGTATATAGCTAGGCCCCGAGCCATGGAGCGATTTGAAGATGGTCGTCAACACCTTGAAGCGCACTCAAAAGGCCACAGGCAGCCAGTGCAGCTCGCGCAGGAGAGGTGTTATGTGGGCATGCCTTGGGGCATCCATAATCACCCGCGCGGCCGCGTTCTGGACTAGCTGTAGCTTTCGAGTGCACCTCAAGGGAAGCCCCATGTAGAGAGCATTACAGTAATCCAGCCGAGAAGTCACAAGCGCTTGAGTGACTGTGCGAAAGGCTCCCCGGTCCAGTAAGGGGCGCAACTGGCGTATCAGGCGAACCTGATAAAACGCCCTCCTGGCCACGGCCGCCACATGGTCCTCCATGGACAGCCGGGAATCCAGTTGTTCGCCCCCAATGGCCAGTGTTGGACTTATCTGGCTGAACCGGGGAGCCGGAAACCACAGCCACTCGGTCTTGGACGGGTTGAGCTTCAGTTTGTTACTACCCATCCAGATCCGTACGGCCTCCAAACACCGGGACAGCACCTCGACGGCATCGTTGGGGTGGATATGTACAACTGGGTGTCGTCAGTGTACAGATGGTATTTCACCCCAAAGCCACGGATGATCTCGCCTAGCAGCTTCATATAGGTGTTGAACAGAAGGGGAGAGAGGACCGACCCTGAGGAACCCCACATATGAGGGGCCTCGGGGACGACCTCTGCCCTCCTGCCAACACCCATTGCGACCGACCAGAGAGGTAGGACGAGAACCACCGTAAAACGGTACCTCTCAGCCCCAACCCCCCAATCGGTGCAATAAGATACCATGGTCGATGGTATCAAAAGCCGCTGAGAGGTCTAATAGGACTAGGATAGAGGAACAACCTCTATCCCGCCCCCTCCAGAGATCATCAACCAACGCGACCAATGCCGTCTCAGTGCTGTGTCCGGGTCGGAAGCCGGACTGGCGCGGGTCTAGATAATCAACTTCCTCCAGGTGTCGAGGAAACTGTTGGGCCACCACACTCTCAACAACCTTCACTAAAAAGTGAAGGTTGGAGACGGGACAATAGTTTTCTAATAATGCTGGGTCCAGGGATGGCTTATTGAGGAGGGGCCTCACCACCGCCTCTTTCAAGACGGTAGGCAAGGACCCCTCACTCAGAGATGAATTCACAATACCCTGGAGCCAGCCTCGCGTCACCTCCCAGGATGCCAGTACAAGCCAAGAGGGGCACGGGTCCAATAAACATGTGGTGGCTCTAAGGTTCCTCCGCAACCTGTCCAACCTGTTTTGATGAAGCCATTAAATCTATTGACTTTATGAGTGATTTTTTGAGGTACAAATGGTAAAAGCATATTGCATTTGCGCCTGAACTAAACAAAAGGCAAAAGATAACAAGGAACCATCTGCAGCTCTGCAGAATAACCTCATTAGCAATTGTGTCGGTTTTTGAAAGAGATTTCTTGCAACCACATCTATAGTTTATTTTTTATTTTATTTTATTTTAATCACATTTATATCCCGCCCTTCTCCACAAAGGACCCAGGGCGGCGCACAGGAATTTAAAAGCATACAAAAACAATACAATAAATACAAAATTTAAAAATATATTAAATTAAATTCTAATCCTATGCTAAAATCAAATTAAAATCCCCAATTTAAAACTATCTAAATAGTCTCGACAGGAGGGTTAGGCTAGGCTGGCTTGCTGGAAAAGATGTGTCTTTAGACACTGGCGGAAGAGACGGAGGTCCGTGATGGTACGCAATTCAGGGGGTAGGTCGTTCCAAAGGGCAGGGCCCGCCACAGAGAAGGCTCTTCCCCTGGGTGTCCCCAGATGGCATTGCCCGGCTGACGGCACCCTGAGAAGGCCAACTCTGTGGGAGCGGATCGGCCGAAGGGGTGTATAGGAGATGACTAGGCTGAGCCCGAGGACATCTTCATTTTGGAATTGCTATGCTCCCACAAGAGATCTAAGTCCAGCCTCCTCTCTGTGAATTCTGTTGACTCTTATTTAGTGTCCCTTTTCCTTGACCATTAGTACAATAATACAATAGAATACAATACAATAGCAGAGTTGGAAGGGACCTTGGAGGTCTTCTAGTCCAACCCCCTGCCTAGGCAGGAAACCCTATACCGTTTCAGACAAATGGTCATCTAACATCTTCTTAAAGACTTCCAGTGTTGGAGCATTCACAACTTCTGGAGGCAACTTCTGTTCCACTGATTAATTGTTCTAACTGTCAGGAAATTTCTCCTCAGTTCTAAGTTGCTTCTCTCCTTGATTAGTTTCCACCCATTGCTTCTTGTTCTGCCCTCTGGTGCTTTGGAGAATAGTTTGACTCCTTCATCTTTGTGGCAACCCCTGAGATATTGGAACACTGCTATCATGTCTCCTCTGCATTAAACTAGACATACCCAGTTCCTGCAACCGTTCTTCATACGTTTTAGTCTCCAATCCCCTAATCATCTTTGTTGCTCTTCTCTGCACTCTTTCTAGAGTCTCCACATCTTTTCTATATTGTGGCAGCCAAAACTGAATGTAGTATTCCAAGTGTGGCCTTACCAAGGCCTTATAAAGTGGTATTAACACTTCAGTAGTAGATCCGTTTCTTGTGTATAGGTAGCATGGAATAAACTCATAGTACTTTTGAGCTCTTTCCCAGCTCCTGAGTTCTTTCACCCTGACAAAATCTTACATATAGATATAGATGTTGCTTTTCTGAGGTAATTTTAAGAGGCATAACCCACCCTCCCTCCCTTCCAGATTAATTCCATTTTATCATATCTCCTCTTTAATTTCTGTATAAAATAGATGACAGAGGTGAGTTTTTGGACCTTTTAAGGGTTTGATGGCACAGTCGTTAGAATGCAGTATTATTGCAGGCTAACTCTGCCCACAGTCTGGAGTTCGATCGTGATGGGGCTCAAGGTTGACTCAGCTTTCCATCCTTCTGAAGTTGGTAAAATGGGGACCCAGAATGTTGAGGGCAATTGGCTGACACTGCAAACCGTTCAGAGAGTGCTTTAAAGCACTATGGAGCAGTATATAAATCTATTGCTATTATTTTAAAGTTCATACTCACCAATATGCAAATTATATTCAGTTCTTACTCTTAGTCTGCCTTAAACGAAGAGGAAAATAGAAGTATTGAACTGGTTGAACCAGTGTCTGAATTCAGTAAAAAAAAAGTGATGCTTAATCCAGACTCAACCAGGTAAAGTACTCAAAATCAGTAGGCTGACTGATCCAATGACAGGGCGTCATATTATTATGAATAAGGTAACAACTCCAAAAATAAAACACAGTCAAGAGTGCTTCTTGGATTAGGGCAGTTTTTGGCCTCTCCGATGCAACACATGAGAGGAAACCGTTATACCCAGTTTCGGCTGATGGGCACAAACCATGTTTAGACAAGAATAGACTGGTCCAAATTGTTCTGTGTTTATAACAGAAAATTATCAGAAGTAAGGAAAATCAATATTTAAATAGGTTCTTTTAATCTGATGTTCATGCCATAGATTTGAAGAATTTTTGTTGAAAAAAAATCTGTGTAAAATGAATTATCTTTAAAAAAGAAACTAACCCGTTCTCAAGGGAGTCTTAATTGCACCTCATTTAGACACCCCAATTAATCTTCCCCCAACTGTCTCTGACAACTAAAATGATCCACTCATTCAGTAAGAAGCCAACAATTTGCTCTTAATGAAAAAAATCCAAACTTGACGATAAAGCATTTATATACATGGCTTGTCAGAGTTTGTTAACACATTCATAAGCCCCCAATAATTATGTCTGTTCTTAGCAACATATTTCAATATTAAACATTTAGCCTTGGGTATATTTGGGGAAAAGCACCTATAGCACACAAGCGGGCATAATTACCTTCAGTGTGTGCAATTCATTTGAATTAGATTCAGATTTGGTTGTACTTTGAACATTGTAATCAGCAAGAGGGATTTCATTTTCAGTGGAGCTACTATAAACATTACAACAGAGCTGTGCAAATTATTTTGATTCCAAAATGCTTCAAGCTGGTAACTTTTACACTTGAGATGACTGCTTTGGCCTGACGTGATGAATTTTAGAGCAGCTGCAGAGTGGTCAAGAGAGTCATTAGGATTGCTTCCAGTAAGACTTAGCTGCTTTGAACTCGAATCGTGGGGTTCTGGGCTTGAAGCATTTTGAGTTTAAAACATTTTGCATGCTGTTATAATTCAAGGAGGCATCCAATCAGAAGTCCCGCTCCTAATATTGCATTTTTCCATGATGAAGTGCAAATGAGATTGAATTGACTCTCCACCTTTTTTCAATTTTTAGATACTTTTCACTGGGTCCTGTTCTATACTCAGGTGTTCTGTACCAGAGGTCTCCAACCTTGGCAACTTTAACACTTGCAAAGTTGGGTGAGGAACTCTGGGAGTTGAAGTCCACAAGTGTTAAAGTTGCCAAGGTTGGAGACCCCTGTCCTATACTATTGTGTGATAGTATACAGTAGATGGGAAGTGTTGATTATGTTCTAATCTGCTCCATAAACATTAAAGAGCAACCTTTAGGCTACTGCTAGAGATATTTGCTTCACTCGTTACTAATTCCAGTTTGTTCAACTTTTTAGTTCAATGCACTTCTTTTTTTTAATTTTGTTTGTATCCTTCATGCAAAGGACAAGGCAGTGTTCCCTTTCCCTCCCATTTAATCCCCGTCACAACCTTCTGGTTAGGCTGAGAGTTAGACTGGTCTTAAATCACCCAGGGGGGGTTATGTGGCCGAATAGAAACTTTAATCTGGCTGTCCCCAGGACCATCCCAACATAAAATCGGTATTATATATATACTGGCTAAAGATAAAGTCAATTTAAAACTCTTAAAATGGTGTCTGGAATATGCTCATGCTCAACATTTCTAATGCCAGATGACCCCCCCCCCCCAAAAAAACCCCCACATGAATGTAATCATAACCCTAAACTGAGGTCCGGCAGCAGCATTAAATGATTATAAGTAGAGGGGCTCCTCACTCAACTATAGTAATTGTTAATTGCCAGCAGTAAAAATTAAATTAATTAAGACCAGCAATTTAGTCCACTGCTGTGCTGTGCAGTCATAAAGTGTGTGACTTATGGCAGCAATTGTGGCAGTCCCAGCTGCCGTTGTTAGGTGAATCGCATTTAGTTGCAGCATCCCAAAGTCATATATATTCCCCATTTGTGACCCCCTGTCAGTTTTCCCAGTGATTGCAAGTCAGTTTCTAAGAGCCTGAATCACGATCACATGACTGCCGGGATGCTGGGAGGGCCACAATTGCAAAGATCCGTTTTAAGTTCCTCTCCTATCAGTGTGTCATAAGTCGCCCTGGCTGCTGAACAAATGGTTGTTCAAGAAGGATGACCTGTCTGCAAGAAGCCGTCTCATTGGGCGTTAGAATAGCTGCCGCTATAGTAGTTTTTTTGACAGTATTTTGCTAGTTTAAACTAAATTTCCCCAATCTGATGCCTGATAGATTGCGCTTAACTTTCCTCCAGCATGACTACAGTTCTTATATTCTCTACAGTTTCCCGATCTGCATGCCCTCATGTAGAGTTCAACGCCCAGAATTCTTCCCACTAGCAAGTCTACCCATCTAATAATTGCTATTGTTGGGAAATGCTTGTTGTATTGGGATGCTTTGTTTGGGCTTTCTGAAGAAGGTGGGAGTTGTTAGTCAGACTTCCTGGGAAGTGCCACAGCTGGGAAGATTCTTTTTAGAGATTTTTCAGCTTGGACCAAACCAAAATAGATGGAAAGCCCTGAAACTGGAGGATCAAGCAAGCTCATTGACATGCCTTTGCATATCATAAGTAGGGCTTTAATCAGTGGTGTGATTCAAATAATTTAACAACCGGTTCTCTGCCCTGATGCCCAGCTGGCTAGGTGTGGCTCGGTGGTCATGTGACTGGGTGGGCATGGCCAACTCAACGTCACTCACATCAATGGACGCTTTGCCTTAGCTGTGACAATGACACAAGGGTTAACCGGAGAGTCAGTTTCTGTAAGCAGGGCAATGAAGATGAGGCTAGAAAAAAACACCAGAATGTTTCCTTCCTGCCTTCCTGACAGGATTAGCCCTGGAAAGTGGAGAAAAAAACAAAAGGAGATTTCTTCCAACAACCGGTTCTCTGAACTGCTTAGAAAGTTAACAACCGGTTCTCCCGGATAGGTGCGAACTGGCTGAATCCCACCACTGGCTTTAATCTCTCTTGCTTTTTAAGAGTCATCCAGATCAGAACTGGTGACCCCAAAATGTTTGGGGTGTGTGTGAGAGAGAGAGGGGTGGTGGGGTTGGCAGAGGGAAGAGAGAGAAGCTGCTTTGATAGACGTCTGAGCTTATCGTTCTTCTGGCAGTGACTGTCTTGCTTTTCCTACCTACAGATTCGGCATGAAGTGAATTACCAGAACGTTGTGCACAAGCTTTGCAGCGATGCCTGCTTCTCCAAGTTCCGTTCTGCAAACAACCTGACCATGAACTGCTGTGAAAACTGTGGGGGCTACTGCTACAGCGCTTCGGGACAGTGTCACATGCTTCAGATAGAGGGACAGTCCAAAAAGTTTTGTAGCTCAACATGCATCACTGCCTACAAGCAGGTCTGGGTTTTCTTCCGCCTTTTAACTTTTGAAGAGCACATTTCTCTGCAAATAGGACTTCGTGTGTGAAATTTCCTAAGGACTGGGGAAGGCTGTAAGTCAGTGATGGCAAACCTTTTTTGGCTTGCGTGCCATAAGTGGGGGGAGCGTAGGGGGGTCGTGCGTGGGCGTGCTGCACCCATAATGCAATGCGCGACCCACCCAGTGCGCATGCACGCACTACGGGCGCAACCCCCCATTTTTTGCATGCTCTTTTCGCCCTCCCCAGGCTCCAGAGGCTTTATAGGAGCCTGGGGAGGGCGAAAACAGCCTCCCCCGTCCCCCCGGAGGCTTCAGCAACCCCCGTCCCCCCGGAGGCTTCAGCAACCTTCAGGAGGCTTCCCTGAAGCCTCCGGAGCATCAAAATGACACACTGCCAAAACCGGAAGTGACATCCAATTTTCATTTGGAGTGGTCCTGAGGTTTCAGGGAATCCTCCTGAAGGTCTCTGAAACCTCCAGACCACTCAAAATGACGCTCCAAACAAATCGGACGTCACTTCCGGTTTCGGCAGCACGTCATTTTGTGTGCTCGGAGGCTTCAGGGAAGTTCATGAAGCCTCTGGAGGGCTTCCGGGGTGGGGTAGGGTGAGGAGGCTCTTTTCGCCCTCCCCAGGCTCCTATAAAGCCTCTGGAGCCTGGGGAGGGTGAAAAAAGCATGCAAAAAAGGGCAAATTCCTCGGGTGCCCTGACAAATGGCTCCGTGTGGCACGCGTGCCATAGGTTCACCATCACTGCTCTTAAGTCTTGGGGAGGGCAGTTTCAAGACAGCCACTTCAATGTAAGAAGGTCTCTTGAGGCTGCAGGTGGGAGGGGGCGCTGCCCTTCAGAGGTGTATATCAGATATGATCCTTGACCACAGTTGGCACCAGAATTTCCATGATTAAGCAAGGTGATTGTTAAGTGAGTCATGCCTGCTTTTGTGACATTTTTTGCCAAGCAAATCACTGCAGTTCTTAAATGAATCATGCAGTCATTAAGCGAAACCGACTCCTCCCATTGACGTTGCTTATTGGAAGCTGGCTGGGAAGGTTGCACATGGAGGTCACATGACTGCAAAACTGCAGCCATCATAAATATATGTCGGTTGCTAAGTGCCTAAATTTTGACCATGTGTCCGTGGGAATTCTACAGCAGTTGTAAGTACGACAACCAATCACACCTCATTTCCTTCAGTGCCATTATAACGTCGAACAGTTCCTAAATGAATGGCTGTAAATCAAAGACTACCTGTATTGGCTTGAGATGTCTTCTTCCATAGCAGACAAATCCCTGCAAAGTAAAAAAAACGAGGAGATAACAGACAGCAAGCAGCAACAGCCCATTTCCAGTATTTTTTGAAACTTTTCAAAATCTTACCAATTTTAGGGGGAGTGGAGATCGCTCAATATTTTCCACAGTGTTAAGAGACAAACATTTTCAAGAAAGAGATTATCTGTCTTTGAATACTCTCCATATGAGGACCCCAATTTTTCAGGAATCTCATTGATATAGAGATTCTGAATATGAATACACACAGAGAGAGAGAGAGAGATAGACAGGGAGGGAGGGAGGACACCTGAAAAACATGTGACGAGAATGATGGGAAAAGGGAAATCAAGCCTTTTTTTTTTTTCCAAACAGCATTCCTGGTATTCCCCACTTTACAATTTTGAGGGGAAAAAATACCTGGGCTTCTGGGGAATGTCTTGAATCAAGAAGAAATTGTGTACAGGTAGCCCTCGACATACAATCACAATTGAGCCCAACATTTCTGTTGTTAACCAAGACAACTATTAAGTCAGTTTTGCCCCGTTTTACGCCCTTTCTGGCCATAGTTGTTAAGCGAATCACTGCAGTTGCTAAGTTAGTAACACCCCTGTAAAAATGAATCTGGCTTCCTTAATTAACTTCGCTTGTCAGAAGGTCTCAAAAGCAGATCCCATGACCCCAGGACACTGCAATCCTCTTAAATAGATGCCAATTGCCAAGCTTCCGAATTTTGATTCTGTGACCCACAGGGATGCTGCAATGGTGCAAATATGAAAAATGGCCATAGGTCACTTTCAGTGTTTCTAAATGAATGGTTATAAGTCAAGAACTTCCCATACTTTCCCCTCTATCTATCGTTTTTCGATTACAACTGAGCTCTCTATCAAGATACACAGTTTCTGCCTTTCATGTGATATAAACAACTGGGAGTAACTTTCTGTGGTCTGCCAAATCGAGATAGCGTATGTTTCGGGTTAAATGAGCCTTTTCTCCTCATATCGCTGCTTTATATACAATTCCTTTTTTTCCAGAAGTCTGCAAAAATTACCCCTTGCGCAATGTGCAAATCTTTGAGATCTTCGGCGGAGATGATTGAAAGCACAAATAGTGTGGGGAAAACAGAGCTTTTTTGTTCTGTGAATTGCTTGTCGGCGCACCGAGTCAAAGTGGTCACATCGTCAGGTAAGGCATGTACGTTTCCCATAATTCCATGTACATTCAAAAAGCAACAGGAAAAGCATGCATTAAATTCGCTCTCTTTTCTTGGCCCATGTTGCTTAATTTGTTTTTCCTGCCAGGTGTCCAGGTCCAGTGTAATAGCTGCAAAACTTCCGCCATCCCTCAGTATCATCTTGCAATGTCAGATGGAAGCATACGTAATTTTTGCAGCTACAGCTGTGTGGTGGCTTTTCAGGTACATCTTCAGTCTCTCTCTGTCTCCTTACTTTTGATTGCATCCTTCTGAATACAGATGAGTCAGGGTAGGTGGAATGCAGGGATTTCTCAGGACAGAATCAAGCTGCATATTCTGTCGTACAGTATGTACCAGTAATGGCGAACCTTTGTGGCATTGAGTGCCCAAACCGGAACACACATGCATGCGTGCGCACTAGAGCACCGGAAACCCAAAGACCAGTTGGCTGGCACATGCATGCTGTTTTTGGCCATTTTTAAGCTGTTTCCCAATGTTCTGGCACCTGCAAAGACTGGCACACTGGAAAGCAGAAGAGCAGCTGGTGATAGCATGCGTGCCCCAGAGGGGGCTCTGCGTGTCACCTCTGGCACACATGCCATAGGTTCGCCATCTTGGGTATATACTCTTTGATGTGAAGAAAGCACACCTGGTTTTAATTCTCTAGGAAGCTGCTGGAACTGCCCTTGTTAAAATTTTTAGGCAGTTTTGTTAAATTTGTATATCAGAAGCCTTTCTGTTAGAGCAGTGGTAGTCAACCTGGTCCCTACCGCCCACTAGTGGGCGTTCCAGCTTTCATGGTGGGCGGTGGGGGTTTTGTCCAATACTGAAGCACTTTCCTTTTTAAAAAAATGTAATTGACTTCCCTACTTTATAAATCACCTTTACTGTGGAATCGGTGGGTGGTTAGAAAATTTTACTACTAACAGAGATACAAAAGTGGGTGGTAGGTATAAAAAGGTTGACTACCCCTGTGTTAGAGGGCTGACAGTCTTGGGGATGTTTGGAAGAGGCCAAGTGGTCCTGGTAAACAGAAAACGAGCAAATATTGATCTCCCTTTAAGCTGTTGCAGCCTGGACTCTCTGTCCCTTCCACTGCCACAAACAGGTGGATTTGGATCTGGCCTCCCTCTGCAAGATAGCAAGTCCAGCCATCTCTTTGTAGACCTGTAGTAAGAATGCCGTATAATGTACAAGATTGCTCCATACAAGTCTGTCAGAAGGATACCATATGGGGCCTGCCAAACAGCCACTAGATGGCAGCAAGGAGGTGGAATTTTCTGAATTTCTTTGCTGCCATCTAGTGGTCCTATAGATGTGTGCACCTAGATACAGTAACCCCCGTTGTTGTTTTTGAAAAATTTGTTATTTATTTTTTAGTAAAACAAAAATACAAAAAGGAAAAGTCATCATTCTACATTATATTCTAACTCAGGTTAAATTTATTTAATTTAACTTTAAATTTATCTATTGACTGTATTTAAATGTACCTTTTATTTTCCCTGTGCACTGCCTTGAGTCCCTATGGGAGAAAGGGCGGTATACAAATCAAATTAAATAAATAAATATTCTTTGGAAAGTATGTCGACTGGTTACACATAACTCTTGTGCATTTCTAGAATCATCATTCATGAATAATTTTAAATCAAAGATTTTAAATCAAAAAATTCATTATATATCTTAATATCATTACACCGGAATTCTCCTCTAATATTCCATATTTGGTCTATCTTCTTCTTCAAACATGTCTTACTTAAACATAACCACATAATGGCATCCATTGTCTGTTCCAAACATACCTGCATATATGCATGAACCTGTATCAATATATCATCTATAATTATTCCATTGCTCTTATTATAACTCATTATTTATTAGCTAGTGATTCTTCAGTAATATCTAAAACAGTCTGCTAAAATTCTCTCCCATTTTATTAAATTACATCCATTAACATTCCTACGAAATAACGGTCTTATTATTTATATCCAATGTCATACTCATACATTTCTACACATACATAGATACATAGATACATAGACCAAAGTCTGACGATGACAAGTGAGATCTTGTCGAAACGTTGCAATAACATTTCCATGCCTTATACACAGGAAAATATCCAAAGCAAGCAACGCCAGCATAGATACATAGATATATATCATTAAACTATAACATTATTAGTTACTCTTATTGTAAACAATTATTGACTAACTTATAATCCTTCAATGATATTCTAAAACAATCTAACTAGTTATTAATCATCAAAGGATAACAACTTTCCTACAGTAGCCCCCGTTTTGATGGCTTATGGTGAGGCTGTTTTAAGTCTCAGTTGGGTAGTCCTGGAAGTGAATTGGACAAGAATAAGGCTTCATGGTGCAAATCTGCATTGGCCCCTCTCTTTCTCTCTCCTAGAATTTGTTCAACAAGCCCTCGGGAATGAACTCCTCCGTGGTGCCCTTGTCGCAGGGCCAAGTGATTGTCAGCATTCCCTCAGGAGCGACGGTTTCTGCGGCGGGCAATACTACCTCAACAGTCTCTCCCAGCTCGGTCAGCAGCTCAGCCGCGGCCGGCCTCCAAAGGCTGGCTGCCCAGTCCCAGCAAGTTTCCCGCACCGTCGCCAAGCTCAGGTGTCAACACTGTAATCGTCTCTTTGCAACGAAGCCCGAAGTGCTCGACTACAGGGTAATTGGCACCTGCCATTGTTGTTGTTCACAGATGCCTTGACGTCGGACACATGAGGGCTGTAATTGTGGACAAGAAGCCTAGTGACAGGCAAGGTCGTGTGTATTCCATGCTTAGTCCCCCCCCCCCCCCCCCCGGCACCCCTCCATAAACCATAAAATTGTTTGCACCGGCAAAAAGCGAAGCTTGAGACTTGTGTGAATAACGCAGATTGCATAATGTCTCCTTTTGCTAAGACCTTACGCTAAATAACTACATTTAGAAATGATTCTGCAAACCTCTCACCTGTAAGGTACCGTATTTTTTCAGAGTATAAGACACACCTTTTTCCCTCAAAAAAGAGGCTGAACATCTGGGGGCGTCTTATACACTGAATACAGCATTTTGGGGCTCCCAGAATCCTGCCCCCTTCACCAAAATGGCCATGCATAACCTTTGGGAGGCTTCCAGAATACTCCTGGGGGCTGGGGAGGGCAGAAATGAGTGAAAAACGGGCCATTTCTTGCTCAATTTTGTGCCCCCCCCCCCAACCTCCAGGAGTACTTTATAAGCCTCCTAAAGGCTCTGCATGCCCTTTTTTTGACAAAAAACAGGCCTGTTTTCGCAAATAACGGACCGTTGTTTGCTAATTTTGGGGGGGGGGGCACCTCCCAGGAGCACTCTGTAAGCCTCCTAAAGGCTATGCATGCCCTTTTTAAAAAAGAAAATGGTCCCATTTTTGCAAAAAACAGGCCATTTTTGGGAGGTCTGCAGAGTGCAAAACCTCTTTTTTTTATTTGCCGCTTCAAAATCTTAGTGCATCTTATACTCTAAAAAATATGGTAATTAATTCCTGAAGCGGGTGGGGGGGGGTGTTATAGGACAATTTGCCATCACCAGCTCACAGTGGCCATCTTGCTAGAGCCAACTCATCGCGGGACAATTGCAAATGGAATTACCTAATCCAGTCGTCCCAAAGGTGCTTTTTCAAGAGGCGCCTCGACTTTCTGGTTTTTCTTTGAAGACATTTCACTTCTCATCCTAGAGGCTTCTTCAGCTCTGAGTAGAGGGTGAGTAACGGAAGGATCCAGTGACCATCCGGTGAGAGCTGAAGAAGCTGAAAAAAACAGAAACTCCAATTGCCTCTTGAAATATCACCTTTGGGATAACCGGGACCTGGATGACTGAGAATCTCCATACCTAATCCAATAACTGTTGTCTTCCACTGTCTCTTCAACATTATTTCCATTTTTGCCAGTGGAAATAATGTTGAAGACACAGTGGGGGATGACATCGCATTGAGTTATCCTGCGTGGAATTGTCTTGCGGCGAGATAGCCGCAGTGAGTAGTCCCATTCCATTTCCTGGAGGTTTTTCCAGTTGCTGGAAATCTTCCTTTACCACTATTCTGTCTTCTGAGATTCAGCAGGCATTGCTCGCCTGCTTTTTAACTAATCCTGTGCAGCTCTTAAGACCTTGGCTATGGATTTTTAATGACAGCTGTGAATTTTCATTCCTGAGCAGACTACAAACTGCAGCTCTGCCAATGGCAGCCGGTAGTCTTGATTAATGACAGATCTTGGCAGGTTCTTGGTGTGGGGGTTTGGTGTTTTAGGTTGTTGTTGTTGGGTTTTTTTTGTCTTTTAAATGGTTATGGGTGAACTTGCATTCCTTGCTTCATTTTTATTTTATTTTTTGCTTGATTGCAGGGCAAAATGTTTCAGTTTTGCGGCAAGGCCTGTTGTGACGAATACAAAAAGATAAACTGTGTCATGTCAATGTGTGAATACTGCAAAATTGACAAGATCATTAAAGAAACGGTGCGATTTTCAGGCATTGATAAATCATTCTGTAGTGAAGGTAAGAAAGCATGGGCCTCATTGGCAGGCTGCTCCCCAGATAGGCAGTGGGGGAAATAGCCATTTGAATCCTTGGGCGACGCCCAGGGGAAGGGCCTTCTCTGTGGTGGGCCCAACTCTCTGGAACGACCTACCCCCTGAACTCAGAACAACCACGGACCTCCTCTCCTTCCGCCAAAAGCTAAAGACCCACTTCTTCCATCAGGCCGGCCTGGCCTAACCTACCTCTCCAGCCTTTAGTCTGAATTTAAATTGTTTTAATTGGGCTTTTAAGGGGTTTAGTTTTTAAGGATTTTAGGTTTTTAGCACAGGGTTATAATTGGTTTAATTCGATTTTATATATTTATAATGGTTCTATGTATGCTTTTTAATTTCCTGTGCATCGCCCTGAGTCCCTTTGGGGAGAGGGAGTGGTCTACAAATTAAACTGATTGATTGATTGATTGATTGATTGATTGATTGATTGATCGTTTCTTCCGTATATGCTCGTACGTAAAAAGCTTTAACTTTTGAATTGCGAAAGAGTTTGCTTCTGAAATTGTTACACATTGGGGGAGATGGTTGGAAAATTCTAAGTCATTGTTGTTAATTCTTGGCTGTTTTCTAGGCTGCAAGTTGCTTTACAAGCATGACTTAGCCAAGCGTTGGGGGAATCACTGTAAAATGTGCAGCTACTGTTTGCAAACCTCTCCAAAACTGGTGCAGAATCACTTTGGAGGCAAAGTGGAGGAATTCTGCTCGGAAGATTGCATGTCAAAGTTCACAGTTTTGTTTTATCAAGTAAGTTATCCTGGCACTCTTCAAATCTGTCTTCTATCTATTCTTCCCCTTGGAAAAACAGTGCTTCAGCACGGCAGGCTCTCTTTTATCACGGGTGAATTAATTGTGATAGAAAGGACCGCATCCTTAAGCATTGTCGTTGAGCTTTAGAATGTAAACAAAATTGTTTAAAACGGAAAACCATACGATGGGATCATTATTATTTTTTAAGTTGCCTTGTTCCTCTTCCCCTTTCTCTGTAGATGTCCAAATGTGATGGGTGCAAAAGGCAGGGAAAACTCAGCGAGTCCCTGAAGTGGCGGGGTGAAATAAAACATTTTTGCAACTTGCTTTGCATTTTGATGTTTTGCAACCAGCAGTGTGCATCAGATCCTCCACCACCACCGCCGCCGCCTCCTCCGCCTCCACCACCCCCTCCAAATAATGCAGGTAAGAGAAAGGTATGGGCTGGCATTAGAACAGCTTCTGTAGAGCAGGCCCCAACACTGGAGGTTTTTAAGAAGAGATTGGACAGCCATTTGTCCGAAATGGTTTAGGGTCTTCTGCTTGAGCAGGAGGTTGGACTAGAAGACCTCCAAGGTCCTTTCCAACTCTATTATTCTGTTATAGTGAATCTGGTCCGCATGGAGGTAGGGTATTCGATACTCGTGAGCATACCCTGTGATTACTGAAGCTTCCAATGATGTACATTATTGCAAATTGGAACAGATTTGGTATGTTTTCTTGATAGTAACTATGATGAGGTATAGATACTCCAAAGGGTATGTTTCAAAGGAATTGACGGGGGGGGGGGAGCTCTTTGTCTGTTCCTCCTACTCAATCATACTCTAGGGATGTCAAACTCAATTTCAAATATAAATTTAATATAATAAAAATAAAATAAATTTCATGGAGGGCTGCATCAGGGTTGTGTTTGACCTCGGGGAGGGGGCACGATCAGGGTGGGCATGGCCAATTTGACATCATATTGGGAGCCCCTGTGGTGGCCTGAGCACTCTGCCAGCAAAAATGGGCCCCCGAGCTCCGTTTTCAGCTGCAATGGGCCTCTGCAACCCTTTGAAAACAGAGCTCAGGAGCCGCATATGGCCATCCCGAGCTCTGTTTTCGCTGGCAGAGGCACTGCGGGCCAGTCCTTTGCAGTTTCCAGGACGGCCCCGCAGGCCAGATCTAAGCACCCCAGATCTGGCCCATGGGCCTTGAGTCTGACACCCATGCTCTAGTCTAGGCCATGCTCAGCGGAATTGTGGGAATTGAAGTCCACGTGTTTTAAATTGTCATGGCTGAGAAACACCGCCCTACAGAATAGACAGCATATTTTCGATAGCATCTATTGCAATTATACTGTGTCACATTTTGCACTGGACTTTGATTCATTGACCAGCAAACTTCCCTAAGGTTACCATGTACTCTAGGTGTGGTATTGACCTCGAAAATCTCAATAAAATATTGAAATTAAGACAGACCTTGATGATGGGTGATGCTCAAGCCTACAGGGATTCAGCTGAGAGGATGGTAGCCACATCTGCCTGTTGCAGTAGCACCACATCTCTCAGCTCCCAACGGATTGTATCTCAGATGCAATTCACACAAAGATAGGCATCACTAACTTGAAAGAATGCCACAGATTTATCTTGGGGATAGGGATTCCCCATGCCTCTGCACACACTCAGATAGGATGCCCTAAATATATATTGTGGGGTTTTTGCATATCAATGGAAGGTGATAAGCCTCCTCCGACTGCATCCACCCCCATCCAGCGGGCTGGCTCTGGGAATAAGCTAAGCATACAAAGGTTTCAGCAAAAGCCAGCCTCGTCTTCAGGTGGGATGGCTGTATTTATTAGGTTCTCTAGATAAAGGAGGGGTTACAGTCTCCTCTTACTATCTACATACATTCCTAAGGGAGGTGTTACAATTCCTCCGAACTATCTACATATAGTTTCGTTTCTCCACATTAGTTTCGTTTCCTGTGAAGCCATAACTTTCGGGGGGGATGCGAAAGTAATAGGGTGGTACCTCCTGGTCCTAGGCTTACAAATCCACTTGCTTTCTATGAGCAAGCTATTGTGCCTGAACCATGGCTTGTTCATTCCAACATCTCCTCCTTTTTGTTTTTATTCATTTTTAAGGTAGGCGATAGGGAATCAGATGGGGAGTCAGAATCTTCGGAGTCTGACACAGCCCATTGATAGCTCTTTTGTTGTTGTTCCGTTGTTATCCGTTCATAGCCTTCACGTGACAGTATCATGGCTTCAACAGTGGAGAAACGTTTTTGAAAAAAGTTAACTAATCTATTCACAATACAAGGACCAAAAATATAAGCAGCAATATGATCAAAGGTCCAACAATGGCAGTAACAAGGGTTGTAAGCCGTGGGGAAAAATCAAACATAGGGATGTCAGAAATTGTTGTAGGTGAGAAATAGAGCTCTCCTTCTGGGTTGGGTCATCCGACTCCACCTCATGGCACCTTTGGAGTAAAACCTTTGAACATCATTATTAATGAAAGCAAGCATTGAATACAGCAACATAACATAACAAGCATAGCAACAATACCAATTATTGTAATTACAAAGTTCTTTTAACCATGTTATATTAGGGAGCCATGTATATAATTGCGTCTTGTTAAATGCTGAATTTAGTACAGTTCTTTTATCTGCCATGTCTGAAGAAATGGTTGATGTGTCCATCTTTGTTCGGGCTGGACCTGGTTAAGCACCGAACGATGGGATCGGGATCGGCAGCTGTTGGGAAAGATGTCCTTTTTCCCTCATGTCAAATGGTCAGGTGCTGGTGGATGTGCAGCCAAGTTTAGCAAAACCACCTCTATTGCTTTGGTCACAAGGTGTTTTCCATCAAAGCTTTGGCAGGTGTACAGTCCGATGGTGGCTTCAGAAGCTGTAAATGTCAATGTCATTGTGCAGGGGTGATGTGAGTGTATCATGTAATGTCCTGTGTGTAGGCTGACATGTTTACCTCTGTAGAAAGGCAAAAGGACAATAAATTTGTTCCGGATCCTTGCATCTGATGACAGCTATGGCTCCTCTCTGGAGAAACTGGAACAAGGGTCTGGATTCAAGGAGTTGAGGGTTGGAGCAGGAACAGCTTGGGATGGTTTCAGGTGACAGGGACGCATGTGACGACCAGGACCCAGACAGTGGTGTTGTCTGCAAATATGGCGACGTAACCACTTTCTCACGTGATGAACTCTGCTGGTCCTCGCCAGGTCAGGTCAGGTAGGCGCCGGTAATAGACAAGCGGTCGTTGATGTTCAGCAGAGGGGGAAGAAGAAAAGTGACAAGCGGTGGACGTGGGGGGGTCTCCGGTGAGGTTAAGAAAGTTTAAGACATAAAGACAAAAGTTTAATGTGTTTTGCACCGCTGGGAGGCTGGGGGGTCCTTTTCCCCTGGTATCTGAATATCTGATTATTCCCCAATTCTGACAAAAGGCCAAAATGCTAGTCGGGCCCGTTGTCTGTTTTTAATTCTTTTGAGCGTCCCAACGAAGCAAAAGAGCGAAAACAATGATTGATGACATACTTTATAGCCTTACCCCTTTGAGGGGTGGCGATGATGAACCCAGAGTACGTATCAATGGATACATGAATGTACTTCCATGGGGAAAAGGAAGCATATTGGGTAACATCCATTTGCCAAATTTGATTACAGTCTGTTCCCCTGGGATTGACTCCCATGGGAATAGAATGTGCTTGTTTACTACAAGCAGGACAAGACCCTTTGGACACAAAGGAATGGAGAAAAAACAATCTTTTATATCATGTCATATATTTGAGAAATCAATTAATTCACCTTTTAGCGAAGACCCTTTGGTTGTAAAAATCCACCGTGGGGTGTGAGGTGAATAGGCTTCTGGGAGCAAAATCATAAGTAAAGCCAATACTCCTCTAGAAGTAAAATTTAAATGTGGAAAAATTATGACAGGCAAAGCAAAAAATAACGGTACAAAATTCAAAAAACTTGGAATCAACACCCAAAAATTCAAAAAACAATTTAGATGGAAGGAAATTTTCAAAGGCGGATGTCAAAACAAACAAATCTGACATCAAAAAACGAAATGTGGGAAAAACCAGCTTCATTGTTATGGAAGCTAGGTAACTCATTAAGTATGTGAGAAAATTTTAAAATGCAGGCAAAATAGCAGAAAATCATTCCTGCATATGGATAAAAATAAAACTCAAAAAATGTTCAAAAGAAAATCCAAGATTGTTGGCAAAACAGAAAAATAGTTATTATACAGTTCCTTAAAATGGTTATACTAATTGAATTTCATGAAGGAAGAGTGAAAAGTGAAATGTGATTATTAGTAAATAAATGTGGGTATGTTGTGAAACTCACTTAAAAATCCCTTTCTTTCTGCTTCTTAAAAATCCCTTTCTTTCTACTTTCTACTTTCTGCTTCTATCTCTTATTCTCTTTCCCTCTCTTTCTCTCTGTCTAACTTTATCTTTATTACTTTCTTTTACTTTCTCTTACTTTCTCTGTCTTCTCTTTCCCTCTCTTTCTCTCTGTCTAACTTTCTTTTCCCTTACTTTCTTTGTCTTTCTCTCTTTTCTACCTTCTCTCTCTCCCTCTCTCACGTACTAGTTTCTTTCTTGCAGTCCCCATTAAGATGTGTGAGTGAGTGTGTGTGTGTGTGTGTGTGTTTGCCCTGTGTGATTTCACCCCCCTCCATCTTTCCCCCTGCCTCCCTCCGCACTCAGAGAGAGGCAGGCAAGAGGGGGGAGAAGTGGGCAAAAGAATCCGCGGGCAAAAAAAATGTGCTGCTGGCAAAAAATTCTGCTTGTTTTAGCAGTGTGTGTGTGTCATTAAGGGGGGCAGCAGTTCTGACCACACCCTTACAATTAGATAAATGTTCAAGTCACAATAAGCCAAATTAGAGACTTAAACGGAGCCTGCATAGACAAAAAGGACACACTTTATGCTTTGATCAAAGTTAAAGTTCTGAGAGTGGATTTTCATTCACATGTGCAAAGGACATGGAAAGAAAATTCTACAAAATTCAATGGGATTATCCCTTTTACACCAAAATAACTTAGTTCTTCAAAAAGCCTTTATTCTTACATTCTAATTTCTCTAACTATTCTAAAATATTCTAATCAACATTGTAAACTTCAAGTCATATAACCTAACATATGGTAAAGCTTAGATCATATATCCTAACTCAATCTGCATCCTTCCTCATATAACCTAACTTAATTTGCATCCTTACTGGTTCAAAAGGTCTTTGTTTGCTTAATTGCCCACTTAGCAATATAAAAGAATGTGAAAAGTTTTAAAGGAGCAGAGAGTTACGTTCTTTTTTCCTTAAAGAAAAGGTGATGGTAAAGATAAATTTTCAAATCTTATCATAGGAGGAACACAATAAATTGGTGGCATATATTAAAACAATCTTCCTAAACAATAGATCTTGTTACATATCTGAAAGCCAATTAGGTTTTAAGCGTGCAGAAAAATGCTGGGACAAAGGAAAGGGGGGAGGAGAGGCGAGAAGGCAGGGGGTGGAAAGAGTGATGGCAGAGGGGGGGGAGGCAGAAGCATAGCAAGCTTTATGCAAGAATCGGTTAACTCTCTCAGCTCCTTAAGGTGCGCGACCTTCTGCTTTGAGAGTTTTACCTCCATACCTACGTAATATCCAGTCATGTTTCAGAGAGGACGATGGCCAGCTTCCCTCAAGCGAGTGGTATGGAGGTTCCGAAGACGTATATCAGAAGGGTTTTTTTTTCACCTTGCTTCGAGGTTTTAGCCTTGCTAATATCACGTCGAGGTCGCCAGATTTGGGTTTTTGCATATCAATGGAAGGTGATAAGCCTCCTCCGACAGCATCCACCCCCACCCAGCGGGCTGGCTCTGGGAATAAGCTAAGCACACAAGGGTTTCAGCAAAAGCCAGCCTCGTCTTCAGGTGGGATGGCTGTATTTATTAGGTGGGCTACATAAAGGAGGGGTTACAGTCTCCTCTTACTATCTACATAAATTCCTAAGGGAGGTGTTACAATTCCTCCCTGCTGCCTACTTTTAGATTCGTTTCTCCACATAAGTTTCGTTTCCTGGAAAGCCATGACTTTCAAGGGGGATGCGAAAGTAATAGGGTGGTACCTCCTGGTCCTAGGCTTACAAATCCACTTGCTTTCTATGAGCAAGCTATTGTGCCTGAACCATGGCTTGTTCATTCCAACATATATAAAAAAGGCCTACCTATCCTATAATAGGTAGGCCTTTTTTAATGTCTATATATAAACACTAGGGTCTTGCTGTCATCAACTATGTTCTGTGGGAAATTAGCACCCACCCCTCTCCTAAAAGAATGGAATATCCTAGGAAATATTAAAAAGGCAGAATATTATATTTCCCTGGATGAAAAATGGAGAAAGATATTTTTAGGCAGGAAACAGACTCACTCTTAATACCCCCCCCACCTTTGTCAATGGGTCATTAAGGCCCTGAGCCAGTCTATTCTACGTAATGAAGATCTATCATTTCATTGCACCACCCACCAGGTTTCAACCAAACCTAGCACACAAACAACCTACAAAGCTAGCTATGACCTCTGACAACAACCAGTCAGGATACTCTTCCTGTGCCCCAGGAAGTTCAAAGCCTAGAGAGGGCATAAAACCCAGGGACTCTCAGCATCTCTGCCTTCTTTCACCCAGGAGCTCCAAGGCATGAGATCCTGTCCACCATTAAACCGTCTTTCCAAACAGCCTCCATGTTTCCAGTGTCTCCCCCCCCCCCCCAACTTGGAACTGAACCCAGAAGGACATTTCTTCCAACAGTTCTAACTTTCTTTCCTTTTCCACCCAGCAAATGTCTCTATGACACCAACATCTTCAGCAGGGCCCCCTTTATCTCTCAGGAAGGACTCCACCCCTGTGATTGCAAACGTGGTGTCTCTTGCCAGCACACCTGCTGCTCAGCCGACAGCCAACTCCAACAACGTCTTGCAAGGTAGGCAGTGGGCGTGGCTTTTCTCCTCTACCCGTTGAACCCCACACCGTCTGTGGTGTTGCTTCCCCTGATGCACGTTGACATGTTATTGCTCCAGTGTGCGATTGTGTCTCTCAAGCATGGCAACTTTCAGCTGTCTGGGAGTTGAAGATTAAAGTTGCTACGGTTGAGGAATGCCGGTGTGGAATGAGAACGTTTGAGTTGAGCAAGCCAGCCTATAGCTCTGCTTTTGTGATCTGAAACACAAAATTGCTTTCAATGTTAAAAAGGAAGGAAGACATTTTCCCCCCTGTTTTTGTTTCCTTCAAACAGGCGCAGTTCCTACTGTAACAGCAAAAATAATTGGCGATGTAAGTTTTCCTAAAAATAATAATACCTCCTGATGAATTACACTTCTACTCATGTTCTGACCTCATCACTCTGTTGTGCATTGGTTTTTCCCTCATTTTCTTTTAATTTTTGATAAGTGTTTTTAAAATCCTTCCTTTCTGCCTCCTCCCTTCTCTCCCTTCTTTCACCCGCCCTCCTTCTCTTCCTTCTTTCACCCGCCCTCCTTCTCTCTCTTCTTTCACCCGCCCTCCTTCTCTCCCTTCTTTCACCCGCCCTCCTTCTCTCTCTTCTTTCACCCGCCCTCCTTCTCTCCCTTCTTTCACCCGCCCTCCTTCTCTCCCTTCTTTCACCCGCCCTCTTTCTCTCTCTTCTTTTCCTTATGGCAGCTTCAGCATTGTTTTAATTCATGAGATGAGTGTCCCTCAAATGCCTTCAATTTCAACTCATCCCTGACCAATATTGCTAACAGAAAAAAATAAATTGTTGGGTTTGTGATTGCCTGTACTTGTGTGATATACATAGTGATGTTATAATGACCAGTGGGGTTTTTTTTACATTCACACAATTAAGTTACGCTGTAGATACTTGTCATAACCTGGAAGGAAAAACTCCTTTGCTAGATTCTAAAGCTTCGCTGATGGAAAGTGCCTTTGTATGTTGGTTTAAGATTTCAATTTTTATAGCTGCCCATCTCTCAGGCTAAGCAGTGAACATAGGATTAAACAACAGAAGGAAGAGCGTAAAATCACAACACTTCATAACATAATAAGGACTTAATGGTACCCAAGTTCAATCTAGCTTATACCATATAAACAGGGAATCCTATTAATAGTCAAAACTCACTTACTGACCCTCATACCAGTGGTGAAATGTAAAAAAAAAAATTGCCACTGGTTCTCGGGGCGTGGCTTGGTGGGCGTGGCTTGCTGTGTTCATGTGACTGGGTGGGCATGGCCAACTTTTTTTCAATTTTTAAAGCATTTTTACTACCTATTCGCCTGAACCAGTAGTGAAAAAATGCTTTAAGAAGTGAAAAAAAGCTCACAGCACAGCTGATTGTCATGGAACCTTTTTTGCCTACTTTTTAAAACATTTTCTTCCTGGTGGTTCGGGTGAAAAATGCTTTAAAAAGTGGGGGGAAAGCTGAGCCGCACAATCCTCAGATTTGTATTTTTTTTTTACTACCGGTTCGCAGAACCAATGGCGATCGTCCCTATCGGTTCGCACAAACCAGTAGTATTTCACCCCTGCTTCACACCCAAGGGAACAGGCAATCTTAAACACCAAAGTGTTTTACCAAAAAGTAAAGCAAGAGACAAAACCATAGGCATAACTCTGCCAGGAAGCGTCCTGAATGGACATGACCTGGAACAGAAGGGAAGAGGAGGAAGAGGCAGAGAAAACTAGTAACTGAGGCTTACTGGCCCTACTTCCCCTTGTCTAGATCTCTCCCTTTTAAGGATGCGTAACAAACAAGATTCTTGTTTTCTGACTTGAAACTAGGCAAGTACCCAGACAGATGCTTTGAAGCTCCCGCCCTCCCAGCCACCCCGGCTCCTCAAGAACAAAGCCTTGCTGTGCAAGCCCATAACCCAGACCAAGGCCACATCTTGCAAGCCTCATACGCAGCATAAGGAATGCCAAACCGGTAAGCAACGAACAAGGATTGATTGCTGCTTAGGCTTGCGAGGGGGGGGGGGGGGAAGGTTTGGCAGCAATGCACATTGGGACAACCTAAAGCCGTGATGGCGAACCTATGGCATGGGTGCCACAGATGGCACGCGGAACCATTTCTTAGGGGCCATGAGGTGTTGCCCTATCAGCTCCAGTACGCTTGTGTGCGCTGGCCAGCTGATTTAGGCCTTCTTTTGAGGCCGTTTTTCGCCCTCTGGAGGCTTCAGGGAAGCTCCTGAAGCCTCTGGAGGTGGGAGGGAGGCTGTTTTCACCCTCCCCAGGCTCCTAGAAAGCCTCTGAAGCCTGGGGAGGGCGAAAAAAGCACACCAAAAGCAGGGGGTCGCACGCATAGCATTATTGGTGTGGCACGCCCACGCACGACCCCCCTGTGCTCCCTCCGCTTTTAACAGATTAATAGAGTTAGCCATCATTGACCTAAAGCATGCTGGCTGGCAGGAGGAATTCTGGGAGTTGAAGTCCACGCATTGCAGTTGAGAAACACTGTACTAAAATAATATTGGCAGAATGGGCTGTTGAGCACAATTCTTGTTTAGGTTCAGCAGCGAACAGGAGGCTGGGATGCAAAAACTCCATTGTAAACAGTTTTAGAAATTCCTGGGTGGGGAATACAGCCCCATTGCACAATATCCCTAAGACAGGGGTGTCCAAACTTGGGAACTTTTAAGATTTGTGGACTTCAACTCCCAGATTTCCCCAGCCAGCCATTCTGGGGGGTTGAAGTCCATAAGACTTAAAGTTCCCAAGTTTGGACACCCCTGCCCTAAGAATACTAAAGTAGTTCTGATTTTGAGAAAGGAAACCCAGCAGTGACTGAGTCCTGTTGCCATAGATGAGTAGTTCCCAACCTTTTTTTTTGGGCCATGCCCCACCTAAGTATTTCTAAAATCCTGATTCTCCCCCCCTCCCCCGGGGTGATGTATAATTCTTACTTTCCACAAAAAGTGAACTCACGCAGAGGAAGCTTCAAAGGCCTTTAACTTGATTTAAACAAGGTTCAAATTGCCCCCATTAAAAATCAAATTGCCCCCCTGTGGGGCGTTGGGAACTACTGCCATAGATAAAGACAATAAACCTTCATTGGCCCAAGAGTGAGTCATCTGATGTAATTTGCTGGCCAGGGATTTATCTTGAAAGAATGGCAACATTGGGGAGTGGGGTGGGTGGCGTTAAAAGGCCAACGAACAAATAGGTCTGCCAAACAGGATGGTGAGTTGGGTACAGCCATAACACTTGACAGAAAACAGTAATGTACCATGCTAAGCGAGATGAACGGACAGCTGTTTTTCTCCAAGAATCACACTTTTTCTTTTTAACATGGCAATGGAAAGAAGAAGAAGAGGAAGCTCCACCCAGAATCATTATGGTGCCTGTTCCTGTACCAGTGTTTGTGCCAATCCCACTTCATCTCTTCTCCCAGTACACACCAGTCCCTCTGGGAATGCCAGTTCCGGTGAGTGTTGTGTGGGGTGCCTCTTTCTTCCAGCCAGGTTTCCGAGATGTGCTAGTGAAGGATTGCTTCTACCTGGCCAAGGTGCGGCGCCTTGACATGACCACTTGTGATTACAGGCGGCCCTTGACTTATGACCAGATACTTAACAAAGCTAAATGACTTCAAAATACAAACCACCCAGGTTCAAAGTTTGGTTCAATGGAATGGAATTGATTGAATCCCACTTTCTGCTGTTACCTGATCAAACTTAAGGAACTTGACAATATGGCTTCATTTGTGGTCATTTGTAGAGTCCTGCAGTCAAGTGACTCACAACCCCCCCCCCCCAGCCCCTGTAGATTGAAACAGCCCCATCCCTTCAGTTGATGTCTCATGATTGGATGTCTTTCTGTGGCTCTAGACGTTTGTGGCCCTTATCCCTCTCACGTGGCATGATGAAATGTCCATCTATAGTGGGGGGAGGGGGAGAGGGGGGGGGAGAGAAGAGGAGAGATTTGACCAATGTAGATCTTTCCATGAAAGAACTGGATCAATAGATTGCACAGTCCTGATCTTGATGAGGGAGGTGGGAAGAGGTTGAGGATAGCCACACTCTAGAATCTCTCAGGAGCCATTTAATAACTTTAGTTTGGCAAGATTCTGTCCATAAGGTGCAAGCAAATAAAGGAATGGACTTCATTGAATCCCACTGTCTCATCTTTGGGTTTGAGCCTGACACATGGATCCCCCTTGGACTAGACGATCATCTGGGAATTTGCAATTCATCTTCTAGCTACTTGTAGCCCCTCCCCCATTCTCCATATCTTGAGAAGCCTAAGATGCTTGGTAAGGCTGCTGCCAAGGACTCATAGGATAGGTTGCACTTATATTACAGCCTTAACTATTATGGAGACGCTTGGCTTTTCTTAAGGGACGGACTCTCTCTTCAGCATTGGTCAGGCATACGAAGGGAAGCTGTCTCTTCATTACAAATGATTCTTCACAGCTTCTGAGAAATAAGTTGCCGGCGTTTCTCTCCAGGTCCCGGTTCCTATGTTTGTGCCCCCTGCCCCAGAGAGCACTGACAAAACCAGAGAAGCCATTCCAGACGTCAAAAAGAACTCGGCTAGTCCTTTTGAGGCCGATCTTCTCCAGATGGCAGAAATGGTTGCTGAAGATAAAGACAAGGAACACTCCCAAGGAGGTAGGTGGATCTTGTCTTAGAGAACGAAGGAAGGCCAAAATATACGTGTCCCAGGGTAACGTTGCAGGAGCCAATCTGGGTCGGTCACCAGGGTCCGAGATTTAGTCTTCTGGGTTTTTAGACTTGCGCTGGAGTCCATCCTTGAGGGAACGGCTCTACTGTAATCTGTACTTTGGGCTGTTCCCTGCATAGTGGCTTAGACACATTGTGGGTCCCTTTAGAATAAATCTGTTTCATATAGCATTAAGTAGGTTTGGGAATTCCTCTGAGTATTAATTTGTTTTAGCTGTATTGGTTTATCTTGGTCTTTCCATCTTATTTCAGGCTCTCAAACATCTGAGCATGAGCTGTTTCTGGACCCCAAAATATTTGAAAAAGGTGAGCCCATAAATCAGATCAACAAAAAGGCAAATTTCAACTGAATACGAGAAGAAACTTTTTTCTTAGCAAAATAGTTATCTAGGTTAGAATACAGACATGCATACAAACATCTGCATAAACATTTTGAAAGTTGTGTAGAGTAATAACCTTGATCATCAGTGGGATGTCCAACCTTGGTGACTTTAAGACCTATGGACCTCAATTCCCAGAGTTCCTCAGACAGCTTTGCTGTTTGGGAAATTTTGGGAGTTGAAGTCCACAAGAAGATAGAAGATACTATCATTATTCCAGACACTAGAAGATAGGCTCAAGATCTGGAATCAAGATCCAAGAGGCTCAAGATCCCCTAGGCCAGGGGTCTCCAACCTTTGCAACTTTAAGTCTGAAGTCCTTCAGACCCCTGCTTTAGACCCTATCTAACAAAATGAAATTCAATGTAGGGAAAAGTAAAGTCCTACACAGGTAAGAAAAACCAAAAGTACCCCTACAAACTGGGTGAAACCAGGCTTAATAGCAGTGACTGTGAGAGGGATCTTGGAATCTTAGTGGACAACCAGCTAAATATGAGCCAGCAGTCTGCAACGCCAGTCAAAAAAACCAATGCAATCCTAAATTGCATTAATAGAGGGATACAATCAAGATCAAGTGAGGTACTAATACCACTCTATAAAGCCCTAGTAAGGCCACACCCAGCATACTGCATCCAGTTTTGGTCACTACACTATAAAAAAGATGCCAAGACTCTAGAAAAAGTGCAGAGAAGAGCAACCAGGATGATTAGGGGACTGGAGACTAAAACATATGAAGAACGGTTACAGGAACTGGGCATGTCTAGTGTAGTGAAGAGAAGGACCAGGGGAGACATGATAGCAGTGTTCCAATATTTAAGGGGCTGCCACAGAGAGGAGGGGGGTCAAGCTATTTTCCAAAGCACCTGAAGGCCAGACAAGGAATAAAGGATGGAAACGGACCAAGGAGAGATTCAACCTAGAAATAAGGAGGAACTTTCTGACAGTGAGAACAATCAACCAACGGAACAGAAGTTGCCTTCGGAAGTTGTGGGAGCTTTATCACTTGAGACTTTCAAGAAGAGATTGGACTGCCATCTGTCAGAAATGGTGTAGGGTCTCCTGCTTGAGTGGGGGGTTGGACTAGATGACCTATAAGGTCCCTCCAAACTCTATTAATCTGTTAAAAGTTGCCAAGCTTGGACATTCCTGGTCCACAGCACAGATTTTTTTAAGGCCCCGTTTTCTGGTGGGCTTTTGTTGAGCCTGCTGCATAACCTTCCCCAACCCCTTTTCTGCATTCACCTTCCTTCCTTTGCCATTTCAGACCAGGGCAGCACGTACAGCGGGGACCTGGAATCGGAAGCAGTGTCAACTCCCCACAGCTGGGAGGATGAGCTGAATCACTATGCATTACGCTCCAGTACGGTTCCTGAGCCTGAGCCCGAACCAAAACAGTTACCCAAAGGCGAATTGGAGCAGGACCTGGAGGCTGACTTCCCATCAGGTTGGTCAACTTTGGAAGCTCCATGCATATGTAGGTGTGGCGCATTACCTCCTAGGCCGCAACCTTTGAATGTCTGCACCACTCGTAGAGTAATTTGTGATTTGCCTCATTATGCAAGATCTGCCCTAACTGCTACAGCTTTGCCGCTAAAACTGTGCCTTTGTTTCGAAATTAGATTCCTTTGACCCCATCAGCAAAGGGCTAGGTCTCCATTCACGGGCACGGGCAAGGCGGAGACATAGAGACGGTTTCCCGCAACCAAAAAGACGGGTAAGAAACATGGTTGGATTCCTTGTTCATCACTAAAACCAGAAGGTCAAAAGTTGATTTGCAAATGGGTCAACGGTGGCAGGCCAGGGTGCTGATGAACCAAGTCCTACTTTCCCCAGCAGTCTCATTCTTGGTAACTTGAAGACGTGTGGACTTCAACTCCCAGGAATTCTGGGTTCATTCATGAATTTGGAATTGTGGGAATTGGAGTCCTATCTCCCAGCTTCAGCAGTCTCCAGGGACATAGGATATCCACAGAGGAGGTTTTCTTCCATGTTCCCTGAGAAAACGCTGCAATGAGACTGGCGTGTCTTTGATCAGGGGTCTCCAACCTTGGGAACTTGAAGACTTGTGGACTTCAACTCCCAGAGTTCCTCAGCCAGCAAAGCAAAGCTGGCTGAGGAACTCTGGGAATTGAAGTCTTCAAGTTCCCAAGGTTGGAGGCCCCTGTCTTAGATGGATTTCAGCCTATTGTCAGCAACAGTGATTTATCATAATAATAATAATAATAATAGTTAAATTTATTAACCGCTCCCTCTCTCCACAGGGACTCGGGGCGGTGCACAGGGGAAATAAAAACAATAAATATACAAAATACATACCAATGTAAAAACAGATTAAATTAATTCCTGTGCTAAAAACCATTGACTAAAACCATTGACTAAAAATCCCCATTCCCCAAAAAACCCTAAAAAACCCTAAAAAACAGAGGAGAAGTTATCCCAGGCCGGCAAGGCAGAAAAAGTGTGTTTTCAATTTAAGACGGAAGGAGCGGAGATCCGTGGTGGTCCTAATATCGGGGGGGAGGTCGTTCCAGAGGGCTGGGCCCGCCACAGAGAGAGCCCTTCCCCTGGGTGTCGCCCGCTGACAAAGTCTAGTGGACGGCACCCGGAGAAGTCCCTCTCTGTGGGAGCGAATCGGTCGTGAGGATGTATGAGGCAGGATCCGATCCCGCAAGTAGCTAGGTCCCGAGCCATGGAGCGCTTTAAAGATGATAATTAATACCTTGAAGCGCACCCGGAAGACGACAGGCAGCCAGTGCAGCTCGCGCAAGAGCGGTGTTACATGGGTGTACCTTGTGGTACCCATAATTGCTCGCGCGGCTGCATTCTGGACCAGCTGAAGTCTCCGGGTGCACCTCAAGGGAAGCCCCATGTAGAGAGAGTTGCAATAGTCCAGTCGGGATGTCACGAGGGCATGAGTGACTGTGCGAAGGGCGTCCCGATCCAATAGGGGGCGCAATTGGCGTACCAGGCGAACCTGGTAAAACGCCCTCCTGGCCACGGCTGTCACCTGATCTTCCATTGACAGCCGGGTATCCAGGAGGACACCCAAATTGCGCGCCCCATCCACAGGGGCAAGATGTTCGCCCCCTATGGCCAGCGATGGAGTGAGCTGGTTGAATCGGGCAGCCGGAAACCACAGCCACTCGGTCTTGGTCGGGTTTAGCCCGAGTCCGTTACTTCCCATCCAGTTCCGCACGGCTTCCAGGCACTGGCACATCACCGCTACGGCATCGTTGGGGTGGTCTGGGGTAGATATATACAGCTGGGTGTCGTCAGCGTATAGATGGTACTCTACCCCAAAACCACGGATGATCTCACCCAGCGGCTTCATGTATGTGTTAAACAGGAGGGGCGAGAGGACCGACCCCTGAGGCACCCCACATATAAGGGGTCTCGCGGTCGACCTCTGCCCCCCTGCCAACACAAATTGCGATCGGCCAGAGAGGTAGGAGGAGAACCACCGCAGAACGGTGCCTCCCACCCCCAACCCCCCCAGCCGATGCAATAGGATACCATGGTCGATGGTATCGAAAGCCGCCGAGAGGTCTAATAGGACCAGGATGGAGGAACAACCCCCATCTCTGGCCCTCCAGAGATCATCCACCAACGCGACCAATGCCGTCTCGGTGCTATGCCCGGGCCGAAAGCCGGACTGGCGCGGATCTAGATAATCAATTTCATCCAGGTGACGGGGAAACTGTTCTGCCACCACACTCTCGACAACCTTCGCCAAAAAGGGAAGGTTGGAGACAGGACGATAGTTGTTTAAAAGAGCTGGATCCAAAGAGGGCTTGGGTTGCAGCATCCTGCAGTCACCACCATTTGCGACCTTCCCAGCCAGCTTCCGATGAGCACGTCAAATGAGGAAGGCAGCCAAGAAGGTTGCAAGCTGCTGTCATGTGATAGCTTGCTTAACCACCTGTTTGCTTAACAACTGCACACCTTAACGACAAATTTTCCGATCCCTACTGTTTTTGTAAGTTGAGGGCTACCTCTAATAGTCAAACAAAGCACAACTGTTTATAATGCACAAACCATTTTTTTAAACTTTCCTTCCTTCAGGGCAGGAAGAAGTCCATTGTTGCTGTGGAACCCCGAATCCTGGTTCAGAGCTCCTATCCAGGCGGTTCTGTTTCCGGGATGAGTCTCAAATTCATGTATGGGGTGAATGCCTGGAAGAACTGGGTCCAGTGGAAGAACACGCAGGACGATCAAGGAGACGTGAAATTTGGAGGTAACGCCTTTTTTGTTTCGTTTAGTTATCTTCGTTTTAGATTTGGGTTCAGTGGTGGAGATAAAAAAGCTCAGCTTGGCCGTTGGACCGAACCATGTTAAAAAAAACCAAGTAGTAGGCTAGTATCTGGATGAAAACTGGATCATAAGACTTCAAAATGTGTCATTTAGGAATACTAGAAGTGGGTTCATAGGGTTCACTGGCCAAGATGCTGAGCTTGTCGATCAGAAAGGTTGGTTCGAATCCCTAGCCACTATGTAACGGAGTGAGCTCCTGTTACTTGTCCTAGCTTCTGCCAACCTAGCAGTTCGAAAGCACATAAAAACTGCAAGTAGAAAAATAGGAACCACCTATTAAAAATAGGGAACAGTGTTCCATGCACCTTTGACATTTAGCCATGCTGGCCACATGACCACAGAGACGTCTTTGGACAATGCTGGCTCTTCAGCTTTGGAACGGAGATGAGCACTGCCCCCTAGAATCAGGAACAACTAGCACACATGTGCGAGGGGGACCTTTACCTTTACCTTAGAAGCAGGTTCTAAGACCCTGATTCTAAATTCTGCAGCAGGAACGCCCATCTAAGGCAGTTTTTGGCATAGGTTCATTGTTCTACTTGCTGTACTTTGGGTTCCTACATACATGCTACATCCTTTGTTGTGTTCCTTGACTTCTCTCTTATTCAGGGATGCGGTTGAAAAAAAAGTCAAGATGGCAGCCGCAATCATCTGATCAAAGCCCTGCCCCCTTTTCTTTGAGGTGTGGCTTTGATTGTGTGATTGTGGCTGCCGTGCTGATTCCTTTTTCTCTTTGGCCCCATCTCTGCACACTCTTCTGCCGCTATTGCTGATTAACTCTGGAAATCACCCCAAAGGGCTGAGCTGAGAACCATCTCCTTCTGATGGTCCTTGTCCTTCCTACAGTTCGGTCTGTGAAGCTCAAAGAGGACATCCTCTCGTGTTCTTTTTCGGAGCTGAGTTTCGGCTTGTGCCAGTTCATCCAGGAGGTGCGGCGACCAAACGGCGAAAAATATGACCCCGACAGCATCTTATACCTGTGCCTTGGAATTCAGCAGGTTATTTTTCTTTTTTGCATCCATTTTCCGGTGTCGCATGTCTTTATTTGACATTGCAGGAATTGCAGGAAGAAGTCTATAGAAATGGCAGATGGGTTTATTAATTAGGCTGGGCTTTTATGAACCTCCCTTGTTATCAATCTGTTTTTAGGTCCTAGCTCTTACATGCAAAAACAGCTCCGTAATTCTGAATATAGAAAAGAACACTTGTTGTTCAGGGTTGAGCTGTGGAGTCCTTGGTGCTCTCTGAGCTTGGTTGTTTTCTTGCAGACGTTTTCATGACCCGACTTTGTAACATCATTGTTGTGTGTGAGTGTGGGGTTTTATCCCTGTTTACATACAGAAGCTTGCCCTACCATGTTAGTGGGGATATGGTTTTGTCCTTGGTAGTTCCTTCATCATCAGTTGAAACTACCACCTTGATTACCAGTTCAGGGAGTACCAAGGACTCCACCAGTCTGAATAATTCAGGTCCACTTATGTAGTACTTTAACACATCTGTAGGCCACTTGATTAGCTAAGATTGCCCATGGACCCCATCCATGCCCTGGACACCTTGGGTGCTATAATGTTGAATGTGCAGAAAGGTTCAACAACTGCTTGAAGAATAACTTAATATTCACTATACTCAATCTATCGTATCTTTCGGAGTATAAGACACACCTTTTTCCCTTAAAAAAGAGGGTGAAGATCTGGGTGCGTCTTATACACTGAATACAGCATTTTTGGCTTCCCGAAACCCCACCTTCTTTGCAAAAATGGCCATGCATAGCCTTTGAGAGGCTTCCGGGGTGCTCCTGGGGGCTGGGGAGGGCAGAAATGAGTGAAAAAAGAGCCATTTTTTGCTCGTTTTTGCCCCTCCCCCAACTCCTAGGAGCACTCTGGAAGCCTCCTAAAGGCTCTGCATGCCCTTTTTTGACAAAACAAATGGGCCCGTTTTCACGAAAAATGGGCCGCTTTTGGGAATTCTGCAGAATGCACAAACTTTTTTAAAAAAAATTTACCTCTTCAAAATCTTGGTGCGTCTTATACTCTGAAAAATATGGGAATTAACCTTAAATATAAGTGAAGTCAATTCAAATGCTGGTCCTTCCCACTATTTTGGCATGCCAAAAAGAAATCAAGGCTGCCCTTTAGTCAAGGAAAGGTTTGCACCCCTTTACCTAAAACATGGGCAAGGTGACTGTGGGGCAGGAGTACTCAAGCGGTGGGATGGAGCCCTTTAAGGCAGTCTACTTTCCAAGAAAAGCTCCCCTTGATCCGGCTTTCTTGGGAAAAGGAGAAGGCAGGTCAAAACTTGCTGTGGATTTTGGCTCTTTTTTTCCGGCTGTACCAGCTGGGTGCAGATTTGGCTGGAAAAAGCAGGAACAAGCTTGACAGAATCCCTGGCTTGAGCGCACAAGCAAAGCAAGAGTTCAGAAAGGAAAACTTGCATCCTCACCAGGCTCCAATGGGCAGCTGTAATAGTTCAGAGTTTGAGGAATAGGCATTTAGAGACAGTTCTCAGGGTTCAACCATTCACTAGTTCACTGTTCAGAGTTAATAGCGGCGTGGAAAAAACTGACTTGTGACCATTACAGCTTCCCCACAGTCACATGATCATTTTTTCTTTCTTTCTTCTCTTTTTTCTCTTTTGCAGTACTTATTTGAGAACGGTAGAATAGATAACATTTTTACTGAGCCCTACTCCAGGTTTATGATTGAACTTACAAAACTGTTGAAAATCTGGGAGCCTACAATACTTCCAAACGGTAAGCTTGGCAAATTTGTTGGGTTAGTAAAGGCTGTTGTTGGTGGCTCCTTTGGAAAAGGGAGCAAATAGCTTTGGAGGAGGATGGGGGGGGGGGGCTTCATTCCAGATGTGCGCCTTTGATATGATCCGGCCGAAGTGACTTTTGTTGTTGTTGTTCTTGTTGTTTTCTCTCTTACTCAAATCTGCAGGTTACATGTTTTCAAGGATCGAAGAGGAGCACTTATGGGAGTGTAAGCAGCTGGGCGCCTATTCCCCCATTGTGCTCTTGAACACGCTGCTTTTTTTTAACACCAAATACTTCCAGCTCAAGAATGTCACCGAGCACATGAAGTTGTCCTTTGCCCACGTTATGCGACGCACCCGGACTCTGAAATACAACACAAAGCTGACTTACTTACGCTTCTTCCCACCTTTCCAAAAGCAGGACGGAGAACCAGGTGGGTAAACCTCTCCTGCTGGCCTTTTCTCAGGGAGTGTGGTTGATTAGCCTCCAACCTTGGGATTCCTTCCCAGTCCCCCATTCAAGCACTAACCGGCTTAGGCCCTGCTTAATACTTTAGAGCAGGGGTCTCCAACCCCCGGGCCGCGGACTGGTGCTGGTCCGTGGCTTGGTAGGAACCGGGCCGCAAGGCCAGAGAGGAGGAGGAGGGAGGAGAGAGAGAAATAGATATAAAGAGAGAGAAAGAAAGAGAGAAAGGGAAAGAAAGAGAAAGAAAGAGAGAAAGAGGGAAAGAAAGAAAAAGAAAGAGAGAAAGAGAAAGAAATAGAGAGAAAGAAAGAAAGAAAGAGAAAGAGGGAGAGAAAGAGACAGAGAAAGAAAGAGAGAAAAAGAAAGAAAGAAAGAAAGAAAGAAAGAAAGAAAGAAAGAAAGAAAGAAAGAAGAAAGAAAGAACTTATGAGCACAATTGAGCCCAAAAGTTTGGTTGTTAACCAAGACCATTGTTAAGTGAGTTTCACATTTTCCAAGTTGGCCACGCCCACCCAGTCACATGACTGCTGAGCCACTCAGCCGGTCCACAAAACTTTCTTGAAAATGAAACCGGTCCCTGGTGCAAAAAAGGTTGGGGACCCCTGCTTTAGAGCAGGGGTCTCCAACCTTGGCAACTTTTAAGACTTGTGGACTTCAACTCCCAGAGTTCCTCAGCCTGCTTTAGAGGGCAACACAACCAGCCAGCTGCTGTTTACTGGGAAGCCCAAAAATTCATTGACCAGGACAGTGATACAATCATTACTTTCATTTCTCTCTTTCCCCCCACCCCGCTTTCCTTAACTTTTTTTCATCGCATCTTTTGGATTAAGCATTTGGGCCCTAGGATGAAGGGCAATATCTTACCAGGCAGCCTCCCTTTCTGAAAATACTTAAGAGGGAATATTGGGACATTTGCTCCCAATTTCTTGCAGGAGATAAGACAGGGATAACCTTGGTTCCTCCGATATAATGTTTTGCCCCAGGAATGTGCCGAGAGTGGTAATCCAGAATAGACAGGGGAATCCTTGGAGCTTGGTGGTTTGCTTGCCAGTTAGGTGACATCATAGCCTTTATTCAGGTTTCTTCCCATCTTTTTAAAATAAACGGAATGCAGATTTCTCTGCTTAGCTGGAGCTGCCTCCTACCTCAGCATACAGATTCACATTTTAATGGGGAGAGGGGCAAGGCTGCCCCTCTGGAGCTCAGTTTTCTTTTTGTTTTTCCAACTGGGGGATTTATTTCAGTCGTTTCCTTTGTGTTTCTAATGGAATGGAATGGAATGGAATGGAATACAGTGGTACCTCGGTTCACGAACGCCTCTGTTCACGACCAATTCGGTTTACGAACAGAAATTTTCCAAAAAATGTGCTTCGGTTCACGAACACCGTTTCGGTTCACGAATGGAAAAGTTCGTAAAAATATGCTCTGCTTCACGAACTCCGCCTCGCTTCACGAACTCCGCCTCGCTTCACGAACAGAAAAGTTCGTAAAAATGCTCGGGTTCACGAACTCCGTTTCGCTTCACGAACCGGAGCCGCGGACATTTTAAAAACAAGGTCAGAACGGATTAACCGGATTTACATTGAACCCTATGGGAAACTGTGCCTCTGTTCACGACCAATTAGGTTCGTGAACAGAGTCAGTTCAAGAATTACGACCAAAAAACAAGGTCAGAACGGATTAACCGGATTTACATTGAACCCTATGGGAAATTGTGCCTCGCTTCACGACCAATTCGGTTCGCGAACAGAGTCGGTTCACAAATTAAGTTCGTGAACCGAGGTACCACTGTATATGGAATGGAATAGAATAGAATGAAATTAGGATAGAATAGAGTTGAGTTGAGTTGAATTGAGTTGAATTGAATTGAATTCTTTAGTGGCCAAGTGTGATTGGACACACAAGGAATTTGTCTTTGGTGTATAGGTTGTCAATGTACATAAGGAGAATAAAATACGCTCATCAAGAATAAAAAGATACAACACTTAATGATGGTCAAGGTTACTCATAAGCTATCCAATCATACTAGTAAACAAATAAAACAATATAAATTGTAAAGATATAAGCAACATGGTTAGAGTCATGAGTGGGGAGAGATGGATACTAGGAAGGAAGTGAAGAATAATAGTAATAGAGTCTTAGTGAATTATTTGACAGTGTTGTGGGGATTAGTTGTTAAGCAGAGCGATGGCATTTGGAAAAACACTGTCCTTGTGTCTTGTTGTTCTGGTGTGCAGTGCCTTATAGCATCGTTTTGAGGGCAGAAGGTGAAACAATTTATGTCCAGGATGTGAGAAGAATGGTGGGAAATGGCTATTTTAATCCACTGGAATAGCAATGCAAATGTTGGGTGTTAAGCGAATGACCTTCATGATTGCATCTCAATAAAACAAATTCCCAAGCAAGATGCAACCTCCAGGCATCTCCCTGAGCAGCTGACTTGCTTTGGGCAGGACGTTTTTTGGGTGGGCAGATGAGGAACTGAGGCGGTTGTGGAGGGCTGAATCAGTAACTCCCGGTTGCAAGGCCGTGCGTCGGCCGAGGTGGCAGTGGCTGGCCAAGCACAGGTTCCCTCACCCAATGACCATCCCACCTTGAGCTGCTCCAGGTGAGGGATGAACCTGCACGGGCACAGAAAAGCCCTTTCTCTCCTCATCTTCCCACATCTGACTGAAAGAGCGCACAGCAACTGCGCAGAACTGGATTTGACTCGGTTTCTTCTCCCGCCCTGTGGCATGCTTGTTTACATTTGATTTCTAATTTCCGATTGACCTCAGACAAGACAGGCCCGGTGTGGCTCAGGGCCATAAAATGACCAGGCCTGGGTTACAGGATAGAAACGATCATGTAACTACTCACTGTCTGCTGTCTAGGCCCGGCATTGCCATTTCAACTGCAGCTATAGTTGTGTAGCATTCCACAAGGAACGCTGGGCTAGAAAATGAGACTTTCCCACTGGTTGTCCTGCTGCTGTTGGGCTGGGGTTTTATTTGGCCTTTGCACCCCGTTTTCAGCCTCTGGCCTTCCTTTTCCACCTCCAGATAAATTAGTGGGCAAAAGGAAACGTCACGAGGGCGAAGAAGCAGTCGAGATGGTCGAGAACACGGACAATCCCTTGAGATGCCCAGTTCGGCTCTATGAATTCTACTTGTCAAAGTGGTGAGTGATGCTACGTCTTCGGGCTTGTTCCTTCTCCAAGGAAGAGCTCCCAACCCCCTCCTCCAATCTTGACCCCTTTTTCTTTCCCCACCCAGTGCTGAAAGCGTGAAGCAGCGGAGCGACGTCTTTTACCTCCAGCCAGAACGTTCATGCGTCCCCAATAGCCCAATGTGGTATTCCACTATGCCAATAGATCCTGGGACTTTGGACATCATGCTAACGCGCATCCTCATGGTAAGGGAAGTGCACGAAGAACTTGCCAAAGTTAAACCGGAGGACTCGGATCCGGAGCTTTCGGACTAAACTTGGGCGAAGGGGAGGTTCTCTCTTTTGTTTGTTTGTTTGTTTTGGTTTTGTTTCCTTCCCTTTCCATGGTATCTTGCAAAAAAAAGCACCGAACTGAAATTGCACCCGGCCTTCAGAAAAATCACTCACACACACAACACACACACATAACACACACACACACATACATACAAACACACACACACACACACACACACACACACACAAAACAAACCCCCCTGAAGGCACAGCAGAAGCTGCAAAAGGTTGCAAAATGAGACTCGAAGGATGGAAAGTGGCAGAAGACGCAGGAACACTGGAGAGCTTTCAGTGGCTGCAAATGCTCGAAGAAAAGATGAACTGGAGACCTGTCTCTTTCCCCTTCTCCCTGCCTTCCAAGTGGTGCTTGTTAGTGGAATAAAAAAAAGAATTATGGATGCGTTTTCTTAAAAAAAAAAAAAAAAAGAGGAAAGCAGTGGTGTACATCCTTCCCTCCTAACCATGGAAGCAAAGGAAGCTAGATTTAGACACGCACCCCAGGGTGATTTTTGCAGTGTGGTTGCTGCCCACCCATGCATGGGGTGGGCGGGCGATCGCCTAACACTTGCTATAGGACACCAAGCAGAACGTAGTGAGAATGCCATCTGTAACATGCACGCCAGATCCCTTCCTTGCCCTCTCCCCTTTTATAATTTTCAAGAGGTGGGGGTGGTGGTGGTCCTTTTTAGGGAAAAGAAATGTTGGGTTTGTTCAAAAGGACTCATCCAGAAGCTGAGACAAAGAGGGGGGGAAACGTGGTGGGCTGCCATCACGTTTTCTGGCTTTTGAATAAACCTTGGCAGCAGGAGCAAATCAGGTTTAGCCAGGCCACCTCAGCCATGGTTTCACGACTCATTTCTGAACGAACTCACGCACACATGCTCATCCGCCCCATGCGGACAAATAGGGTTTGGTCCTCTGCCCTCCAAAACCGCTCGACTGCTTTCTTAAGAGCAAGATACTCAAAAGTGGTGAAATTGTATCCCCACCTCCCTGCGATTTCTTTTTCTTCTTTAACTGGCCTAGGCAGCGACTATTCACGCAGTGATCCAATTACTTTTACAAAGCCAGGAGAGTTGGAACGCCAGAGGCCTTCCAGATGTTTTGTTCCTTTGCATTATCCCACTCACCGGTTGATTTTAAACAAGGTATCGTTAATCCTCAGCATGATTTCTGTACCGTCGCTTTTCATTTAAAAAAAAAAAAAAAAAAGGCATAGAAATCAGATTCCAAATCTGAAAAGAGAATTTGGGTGGCTTGGCTTCTTCGCCTCTTTCTCCCCACTCCTCCCTTCCTCTGGGTAGGGGGGAAAGAAAAAATCCCCTTGATCAAAACGCAGGGTGTGTAGGCTTAGCCAAGTCCCATTTCACCACCTTCCTCAAGCCGAAGACGTTTCTCCCCCCCCCCCCTCCTCTCCAAAAGATCGCTTTGAAAATTGAAAATATTTTTTAAAAGAAAAAAAAAACCGGGGGAAAAAATTGTACGTTTTTATTAGCGGTTTTGTCCATTCACCAAATTTCTAAAGACTTCTTTAAAAAAGCAAAAAAAAAAGCAAAAGAAACAACCCAGCATTGAACAAAGCCTTTTGTGTATGTATGTGTGCGTGTGTGCGTGTGTGTGTTTGGGGTATTCTTTTTAACAGTAACAAAGGTTAACAATAAAATCAGAAAGTAGTCTTCTCTTTTTGCTGTCGTGTACTTGATCGTTCCGCCTCCTGTGACGAAGCCACTGGTGTATTTTGGGAAATACAGAAAACAGTGTAAAAAGCAAGCCAGTCTTTTCTCAGTACCTGCCCTCACGTCATATTTCTGTAATCTTTAACATCCTTTCGCTCCCCCACATCCTTCGTTTTTAAACAGATACTCCACATTTTATATATATATATTAAGGCAAATAATTACAAGCTCGAATGGATGAAGAGATGTGGCAGAGCTGTGACTTTTCCAATAAATTTCCCAATTTGAATTGCTTGGAATTTTTTAGGTGTTCTTAAAATATACACGTGTATGTTTTATTTATTACTTTTATATCCTGCCCACCTTGCGGCTGAAGGCAACTCTGGGTGGCTTACACTATAATAAAACAGATATACATAAAATATAAAATAAATTAATCCTTCCGCACACCCACACAGATCTCTTCCCCTTTACCAGGTAGTTACATGGATTGGCAGTTGAATGTCAGTTGTGGGTTGGTTTCATCAGCAAACGTGGCTTCCTGGCACTTGCCAAAAGAAAGTCCCCAACATTAAAAAATAAACGAGAAGTTGAGACAGGACGACAACCTTGTTCTGTGCTGCTCGTGGTGCGTGCAAAAAGCAAACACTTAACTGGTGTCAATTCCACAAAAATGTGCGCAGAGGGTCCCTAAACACACATCAGGGGAAGCCATCATAATTGTGATTGTCTCTAGCAGTATAAGGTTGACTTAATGCCATTTATTTAGTGACCAAAGTTACAACCGCACTGGAAAGTGACATGACCATTTTTCACACATCTGTTGCCGCATCTCCAAAGCCACATGAACAAAATTCAGATACTTGGCAACTGGTTCATGTTTGATGATCGCAGTGTCCCCAGGACACACAATCGCCTTTTGTGATCCAGGAAAGTTAGTGGAGAAGTTAATAATTTAACAACTGATTTGCTTACAACTATGGCAAGAACGGTGGTAAAATGGGACACGTAACTGTCTCATGTAGTGACAGAAATTCTGGGCTCGGTTGTGATCGAGTGCTGCATGCATTCTTTATCCTTCCCTTTAGGAAACTGTCTTATTTGCGTTCAGAAGCCAACAGGAAGGGAATTGCGTAGGCCATCTCCTAGAGCAGTGGTAGTCAACCTGGTCTCTACCGCCCACTAGTGGGCGTTCCAGCTTTCATGGTGGGCAGTAGGGGTTTTGTCCGATACTGAAGCACTTTCCCTTTTTTAAATTTAATTGACTTCCCTACTTTATAAATCACCATGACTGTGGAACCGGTGGGCGGTTAGAAAATTTTGCTACTAACAGAGGACAAAAGTGGGCGGTAGATATAAAAAGGTTAACTACCCCTGTCCTATAGGGTGGTGTTCTACCCTTCCAAATATCCTAGAGGAATTCTTGTTTGGAGTGAGGAAAGAGATGGGGTCTCTCCAAGAGCTTTGTATGAAGAAAAGCAGGGCTCTGCACAGCAGTCTTGGGGCATGAACCCCATACTTCCTGGGGTGCAAGGGTGCTCTTTCGCAAACCTGAATCCCCAGGTCAAGCAGAGGCAGAGATGCTGGATTAGCCCCCATTACTGAAGTAGGAAAAGGGGGTTGTTTTTTTGGTGAATTCTTCCTTATGTAAAAGGGACGCAGTGCCTAAGATGCTGAGCTTGTCGATCAGAAAGGTCCGCGGTTCATAACCCTAGCACCGTGTAACAGAGTGAGTTCCCGTTCCTTGTCCCAGCTTCTGCCAACCTAGCAGTTCAAAAGCATGTAAAAAATGCAAGTAGAAAAATAGGAACCACCTTTGGGGGGGAAGGTAACAGCGCTCCATGCATTTGGTCATGCTGGCTACATGACCGCGGAGACATCTTCAGACAGCACTGGCTCTTCAGCTTTGAAACAAATGAGCACTGTCCCCCAGAGTCAGGAACGATTACCACACATGCGAGGGGAACCTTTACCATTATGTAAACTTGTGCAATAGAGCAGTCAAGGGAACTGAATTATTGGGAACACAGATGATCCTCAATTTATATCCATTCATTTAGTGACTATTTGAAGTTGTAGCATGGGGGAAAAAAATACTTGCAACCGATCCTTGCGTTTATGGTTATTTTAATATTCCCAGGCACTTAATTGCATCTTTCCCCAGAATGATAACTGTCTGGTTTTTGTTAGCTATTTCCAGTCCAGATTCGTAATCCTTAACTACAAGCCTTTCTAAGAATCAAACTTCACAGAATATAGCATTTCTAAGGAATAACAATGAACCTCTGATTGACCCCTTCCCCAAAAAGGTGAGCCACCCAGACGGACTGGGACAGAGAGTTTTTTATTTTGCTTGTGTACAGCAGCAACAAGGGAGAAAAGAACCACATCGATTGATCCCATGAGATAGGGAAAAAGGTCTATTTTTTGCCTTGCACATCTGTACTGCTTTGAGGTTCAGAAAAAAGCTCCCAGCAGTGCTCCTGTGGCGGCAGCGGCTGCTGACATACCGGTCGATACCCCTGCAGCCCCTAGACAGAAGAATAAGACAAACAATGAGGTGCCAGTCCTCGTTGACCAAGCCAATCCTTGTGTCGGGGCCAGGGCAGGAAACTTACCAATGGACTGCAGGGTGGCAACCAGACCCCCAGCAGCCACTCCGCCTCCGTTTGCGATGGCAGAAACTGACATTAACTTGGCGCCGATTGAACCAATTGTAATTCCTGCGCCAGTGAAACCCGCAGCGCCAACTGCGGCAGGGATGCCCACCGTTGCCACCCCTGTAGAGCAAGAAAGCAAATAGAGCAGTGTGGTCCATGTGTGAGCAGCAAGAGTTCCCAAACATTTAGATCTCACAGAATGATATCTGGTTTAATAGCTGTGGACAGGAAAGCACTAGAGAGTGATCAATTCGGCACAAGAAACCCATTGGTTGCCCTCTGACACCACTGGGTGACATCACCAGATCTCGCTGTTTTAGCAGAGTAAGGAAGATACTGAGAGATGATTCACACCCTGGTCAGTGTCTCTTTGCACTTCTACCATCGGGCAGAAGACATCTACGCATAGCCAGCCAAACAAATAGGTTTAAAAATAGTTTCTATCCTTGGGCTGTCAGACTTTTAAATACAACCACAATCACTCCACGCACGTGGAAACGGATGGCTCGTTTTTTCTTTCTCTCTCTCTTTTCGTTTCCGCTATAATTTTGCCCCAGTGAGGTTAAACCAATTTCATTGGATTTATTTTGTACAATGACAATGAAGACTATACTAGAATGATCTGGGCCAAACTTATTCTGGAAATGGTCCTTTGAGCAGGGGCGATCCTATTGTCTTCTGATAAACTAAGGGTCTCCACGCTTGGCAACTTTTAAGACTTGTGGACTTCACAACTCCCCGAATTCCTCAGCCAGTAATGCTGGCTGAGGAGTTCTGGAAGGAAAAGTCTGAAAGCTTTTAAGTTTGGAGGCCTCTGCCTTGCCTAGACCAATGTTGGGAGTGATGGGAAGAAAGAGAGCATGTCCTGGGGGCTCCTGGAGCACGTCAGCATAGTTCTGCGCATGTTCTGTTCCACTGGTTTGTAGTGGATGGTATGTGATGTGCCGTCAGGATGATCCACATGTGGCTTGCCGATTCCCACCACTGGCTGCAGAGTGATTATTTGCAGTGGTGGTTAACACGAAGCATGGGAACTGGAGTAGTTGAGCTGACCCCTCCCACAACCAGGATGGAAAAGAGCCATGCGCTTCCAGCAATGCCAGCATAGGACTTTTGGTGTTCTTCCAGAAGATGGCACAAAGTTGAATTGTGCTCCCTAACCCCACATTGAGTCCCTCTCCTTGAGAATAATTCAGATTCCCCCATCCTAGTTTCCTCTAGGTACAGGTAGTCCTTGACTTATAACGATTAGGACTAGAAATCCAGACATAAGGCAAGGCACCCATGTGATCAAACCCCACAGGAAGTTTACATTTTTGATGGCCGTTCGCCATCACTGGTATAGGGCAGGGGTGGGCAAATTTTGCAACTTTAAGTGTGAAGGACTTCAGCTCCCAGACTTCTCCAGCCAGCTTTGAATTCTGGGAGCTGAAGTCCTTCAGACTTAAAGTTGCAAAGTTTGTCCACCCCTGGTATAGGGTCTCCTGCTTGTGTAGGGGGTTGGACTAGAAAACATTCAAGGTTCCTTCCAGTGTTCTTCTGACCATGTTGGAGGAGTAGAAGCAACATTTTACCATAGCTGGAAATGTTTTATAGGCTGTAAAACTTCCATCCCAAGGCTGCCATAACCCTAAGCAGTTGTAAGTCAAGGACTAACTATACAAATACTATAATCCCAGGATTCATGACCAGCAAGGTTAACTCTTTTCCTGTTGCCAGTCTCGGGAACTGTTCTTTTTGAACAGGAAGCCCAGAATTCCCATCCACTGTTCAAGATTTTGGGGGGATAGAGTCCAAACTACTGGAGAACATCAGCTGATTTACTTCTTTCTTCCACCCTTCAGCCCCCACCACTAAAAGGCAAGGACCCAGAGAGAAATCTCAAACCCCCCAGTTCTCCTCAAGGAACTGCACTTACATAGTGGTGGAGGAAGCAACTAAGAACTTACCCAGGCCAACTGCAGCGCTAACTAGAGACTCTGGGGATAAAGAGAGACTTAGGTTAACAAAATGAAGATTATAGTGCACAGGAATTTAAAAAAACACACCACCAAACAGAAGTAGTGCAATAGCAATCGAGACAAAATTGGACAATCCTATTGCCGAATTCTAGCTCCTTGACTGTATTCATTCAACCACATTTTCCAACCTCCATCCTAAATGGGTCCAGAACACTAGTCATCTACCCTTGGGTGAGAGCACCATCCTGTGACCCTTAAGAGGCTGCAGGAAAGCTGCCAACCCATTGTTCCCAAAGTGCGTCATGATGCTTAGAGAGATCACAAGGCAACAAATGGAAGGTGGTTGGCGGCCACGCCTCAAATCTGGTGCCAAATGAAAAGTATTCAGGCACAAAGAATCAGGAACACAGTTAAGTTCTACAGGGCAGTTTCTCGCCTGCCAGTTTTGTTATTAACTCTAGCTTCATTTCTTCCAGTTTAGGATCTAAGGAGGTGCCTCTGCCAGTTAAACGGGAGCTGGGAGGGCACCCCTTTTATGGCTGCAAGGGCCTCCTGCAGCCCTCTGCCAGCAGAAATGGAACTCGGGGGTGAGGGGGGGCGAAGTGTATGCCCCCCCCCGGCTTTGTTTTCCCTGGCAGAGAACTATTAAAAAAAAAACCTAAAACCAAAGGAGAAATGTTTCCCCTTTTGCATTTGAGCATGCAAAAAGGGACAGGAAAGGAGAAAGAGGAAAGAGAAAGAAAAAGAAAGGAAGATGGGAAGAGAGCAAGGAATGAGAAATAAGAAAGAGGGGAAGGAAGAAGAAAGGAGAATGAAGAGGGAAGAAAAAAGAAAAGGAAGGAGGGAGGGAGATTATAATGATTCAGTGAAGGTCTCCGGGAAGTCCTGCCTTAGCACTTGACCACCACAGGTGCCTCAACACGAGTGATGTCAAACTGACCACAGCAGCCATGCCCACCCCCACCGTTGGAAGTCAAACACAACCCTGATGCTGCCCTCAATGAACTAGAGTTTGATGCCCCTGCTGTAGAGTGACTTATCCAGGTTGGTTGGTTTCAGGGTAAATACAAACCATGAGAAATACTATTTCCAAACAAAAGCAATTGGGAAAAGGGAAAAATTAAGGGAGAGGAGGGAAGAGGGAAAGGCATCTGCTCCCAGGATGAGTGGCAGGAAACTGACTTGCTAGCAAGCGGGAGGCACCCAAAGGACAAATTCACCCATTGGTAACTCTTGGTCTTCCTTCCTGGCTGATGCGGAGAAAAAAAACACTGCAGAAAGACAAAAGGCAATTTAGCCAGGCAAAATGGAATATTGCAGGGATTTTCTCACCCTGACTTGGGAGCCCACTTTTTCTGGGCTCCTGGCTGGGAAGAGGGAGCCAAATCCTCACGCAAACACTCCCTTCCCATCTTCTTCTGAACTTCCAACTCCCAACCAACAGAAACCGGATGCTGGCGTTTGTATTCCAACAAAAGGAGATTCTTCTCACCTCCCGGATCGAGGGTTTTGGAGGAATTGCGGGACCTTTTTTTTTTTTTAAAGGTGTTTTTTTTTAAATTTTATGCATCTGGTTGCGTGAATGGTTTGATCCCTGGGTGTCATACAGTTCAATACGAATAAACACAACAGTATTATTCCTAATAATTACATTTTTAGTTTTACGAATACATAACTTCTATGACCATCCTTCAATTCTAAGCCTTCTCTCAGTTCTTCTCATGTATCTTCTTCACATCTGTTTTTACTATTTTCCCCCTTTATTTCTACCTCTATTTTAGCCCTTCCCTCTTCCCCTATCATCCTTCCATTTGGGGACACCAGCAGCAAAGGGTCTCCGTAGCCCCTTCCCCCTTCCAGCCAGCCCTTCTTTGCAAAGCACCCCTGGTGGTGGTGGGGAAACATCCCATGGGCTTCTCCCTCTCCCACAGGAGACCCCTTCGGAGTCGGGTTCCAGGGAAGGGATGGCATGCTAGCAGCCCCCTCCCAACCACTCCAAGCCCCCTCCCTGCCTTGCACATATCCCCACCCACCCCCAGAATCCTTGGGCTTAGGCAAGGCAGAAAGAGCATTGGGAGACCCTTCCTCGCCTGTTAAACCAGCCCTGGCCAGTTGGTTTCTGACCCAAGCCGGCATTCAAGACCCCCCCTCCCACATTTAACCCTGAAAATCCATTAGAGAAAAGAAAGGAAAGGAGGAAGGAAGAGGATGGAAAAGAAGGAAGGGGAAAGGAGGGGAAGCAAGAGTAGGAGAGAGGGTAAGGAGGAGGAGAAGAGAGAGAGGGAAAGAAAAGAGGAAGGAGAGGAGGAAAGAAAAAAGTAGAGAAGGGACGTTGGGAAGAAGGAAGGAGTAAGGTTGTTGCAAAATAGGATGGAGAGGTGGGAGGTGGGGGCGGGGGGCGGCGGCGGCAAGAAAACGACCCCAACTGTGGTTTTTATATTTGGAAGAAGGTTGTGCTCAATGTTAAAAATCAAGGGATAAATGTTAATAGTCTCTATAAGAATGTAAATGGAATAAAAGTTTTTTTTTTTAAAGAACCCTTTCCCCAAATCTCATCTTCCCAGGTGGACGGGGGGGAGGGGGCGCGCGGAAGGGACAGCCGCAGAGAAAGGATGGCAAGCTAGCAGCCCCCTCCCCACCATTGGAAACCTCCTCCCCGCCTTGCACATATCCCCCCACCCCCAGAATCCTTGGGCTTAGCCAAGCCCCCTCCCCGCCTTGCATCTCCTCGGGGGGGGGGGGACTTAGCCAAGGCAGAAAGGAGCGCCGGGAGACCCTTCCTCACCCGTGAAGGCAGCCTTAGCCTTTGCTCCCGCTCGGAGCTCTCCAGCAGAGCACTTACCGGCGTTTGGAACCAGCGAGGGGCGAATGGAGAAGCGGCGCCTCCTTCCCCTCCTTTTATGCGAGAGGGGGGGGGGGGGGAGCACTTTCGATTCCCGTCTCGCCGCCGGAGGAAAACGAAACTGAATCCAGGGAAGGCGGGTGGGGGGAGGGAGGAATCTTTGGCCTGCTTGGTTTCCATTCGAGCCAGATCTAAATACTGGGACTTTCCCTCTTTTTCCCCGGGACAGAATTAAAAATGGACAGAAAACACATTTGGGGAGGGAGGAAAACGAAACAGCTCGGACAAGCGTTTTTAAAGAAGCGAGAAAGCGGGAGAAGGGAAGGAGAGTCCGGGGCTTCCCTTTCCAGGGGAGGGGGCTTCGGAAGAAGGAACAAAAATGAGACCCAGCAAAGAAGCTGCTGTGGCCTAGAGGTGGACCTCTTGCCTCGCAAGCAGGAGGTGGTGAGTTCGATCCGAGATAGGGCCACATGTAGGGTCTCCTGCTTGGGCAGGGGGGTTGGGCTAGATGACCTGCAAGGTCCCTTCCAATTCCGTTAATCTGTTAAAAGAAGAAACGATGGGTTCCTCCAAGCAAAACCATAATACAATACCAATACCATACAATACAATACCAAACTTGGAAGGGGCATGGAGATCTTCTAGTCCAACCCCCTGCCCAGGCAGGAAGCCCTATACCATTTCAGACAAATGGCTATCTAACATCTTCTTAAAGACTTCCAGGGTTGGGGCATTCACAACTTCTGGAGGCAAGCTGTTCCAGAGGTTAATTGTTCTGTCAGGAAATTTCTCCTTAGTTCTAAGTTGCTTCTCTCCTTGATTAGTTTCCACCCGTTGCTTCTTGTTCTCCCCTCAGGTGCCTTGGAGAATAGTTTGACTCCCTCTTCTTTGTGGCACCCTGTGAGATATTGGAACACTGCTATCATGTCTCCCCTGGTCCTTCTCTTCATCAAACTAGACCTACCCAGTTCCTGCAACGGTTCTTCATTATATTTTAGCCTCCAGTCCCCTAATCCTCTTTGTTGCTCTTCTCTGCACTCTTTCTAGAGTCTCCACGTCTTTTCTACATCGTGGCGACTAAAACTGAATGCGGGATTCCAAGTGTGCTGCAGAGAGATGGGGTGCAGACACAGGCAGGTAGTTCTTTTACAGGGGGAGCTTGTGCAGGGCGCCACGCATTGATTCTAGGGTGGTGTGTGTCTCTGTGTGTGTGTGTCTGTCTTCTGGACATGCACTTCCTCTACGCCAGTGTTTCTCAACCTTGGCGACTTGAAGTCCTGTGGAACATCAACTCCCAGAATCCCCTAGCCAGCCATTCCCCTTCTGCTCAGCTCCCCTTCAGGCATGACTAGCCAACAGAAACTGACCACGTGGTGCCTGAGAACTCAACCAAATCTGGGTTCAAAACACAGCCTAGAGCAGAGATGGCTAACCTTTTTTGGCTCGCGTGCCAAAAGCGGGAGGAACGCAGGGGGGTCGTGCATTGGCGTACCACACCCATAATGCTATGTGCTGCTTTTGGTGTGCTTTTTTTCTCCCTCCCCAGTCTCCAGAGGCTTTCTAGGAGCCTGAGGAGGGTGAAAACAGCCTCCCCCCACCTGCAAAGGCTTCAGGAGCTTCCCTGAAGCCTCCAGAGGGCGGAAAAGGGCCTCAAAAGAAGGCCTAAATCAGCTGGCCAGCACACACATGCGCGCTGGAGCTGACAGGGCAACGCCTTGCGTGCCCTAAGAAATGGTTCCGCATGCCACCTGTGGCACCCGTGCAGTGGTGGGTTTCAAATTTTTTAGAACCTACTCTGTAGGTGTGGCCTATTTTGTGGCCGTGGCTTGGCAGTCATGTGACAGGGTGGGAGTGGCCACCTTTTAAAATGTGGTGAACTCATTTAACAACGCTCTTGCTTAGCAACCCAAATTTTGGACTCAATTGTGATGATAAATTCTTTCTTTCTTTCTTTCTTTCTTTCTTTCTTTCTTTCTTTCTTTCTTTCTTTCTTTCTTTCTTTCTTTCTTTCTTTCTTTCTTTCTTTCTTTCTTTCTTTCTTTCTTTCTTTCTTTCTTTCTTTCTTTCTTTCTTTCTTTCTTTCTTTCTTTCTTTCTTTCTTTCTTTCTTCCTTCCTTCCTTCCTTCCTCAGAATTCCCCATCATGGCCCCATGGGAGCCTGACAACCAATCAGAATACATTTCTTACACAGGAACAGGAAACAGATAGGTGGGGCCAAACAGATTATAAAAGACCCTGCAAGCCCCTCCCTCGGCCCTTCTTTCCTTCTTCCCCAACATTGAAGCATGTGATACTCCATTTTCTGTTCAGGAGCTCAGGCCATGTGGTCCTGACCACCATTAAACCATCTTTCCAAGCCGCCTCCATGTCTCCAGGGTCTTTTCCCCCACTTGGAGCCGAACCCAGAAGGATTCTGGGAGTTGAATTCCTTCCTCAGGACTTAAAGTCGCCAAGGTTGAGAAACACCGCTGTAGGAGACCTAATTTAAGCAACTCTTTGTGTTTGCAGACTTTATCCTTAGCTATTAGGTAGCTTACTTGAGGAAGTTGGCTAACTTTAGTTGCTTAACCTAGCTTCCGCTTGACTGTTCATTACTTAGCGCCATGATGGCGAACCGAGGGCACGCGTGCCACAGGCGGCGTATGGAGCTGTCTCTGAGGGCACGGGAGCTGCCACCCCAGCTGAGCTCCACCGTGCATGTGTGCGCCCCTCCTGCAGGCCAGTTGATTTTAGGGTCATTGTCGCACATGCGCGGGGGGGCGGGCGAATGCTGGGGATGCATGCACATGTTCAGGGAGGGTGGGGGAATGCGGTTCCCCCCGTTTTTGGTCCCAGGAGGCTTCAGGGAGGTCTGCTAGGCCCAAACTGGGGTGCAACGGGGGGAGGGGGGTGTTGCATGCACATGTGCAGGGGCCATTCCCTCCCCCTGGAACCAGGCAATTGAGCACAAGCTGGGCACTTATGGGCTCTCACCGGTACTCTTAATGTCCCTGGACTTTGATCAAGCGAAGCAAGTAGTAACTAATAGAATGAAGGACATGGCGTTCCAAGAAGAACTAAATAGATTACCTTTCCATAATAGGAACAGAATCAAACAGGGTGTGTGGGAATCAGCAAGATATTTAAATGACCTCATCTTCCCAAAACACAGAATAGCTTTCTTCAGAGCCAGATTTAACATTCTACCTTCAGCACTTCTCCCGGGCAGGTATAAGAGAACACCTATAGCAGAACGGGTTTGTATATGTGGTAAAAGAGAAGTGGAAGATATCTCACACGTTCTACTACACTGTGAGCTATACAGAGCTTGCAGGTCTGCATATATTCTCCCCTTATTAGAGAGATTACCAGGGAGGGCAGGCAATTTTTATCTGGACTTCCTCCTCCAGGACACGAACCCGGCTACTACACATGCAGTGGCAAAATTCTGTGCTTCCGCAATGTCCATAAGAAAAAAATTGGTTATAGAAGGATAGTTGTGATCTTGTACCAATCATTTGGACATATCTCTAACAATTTCTGGACCATGGTTTTTACATACATACTTAACGCTTTTGCACCTAGGTAAACCAGCGAATGACCTGAACAAAGTGAGAACATGTATGCTACTTTCCACTTATAATGCTGACATTTTTAAAATTATATCTTAAAGTTAGTACTTTTTAATATATGGTTAAATGTAACATGTATTGCTGGTCTTTGACCGTAATAAAGATTTATTCTATTCTATTCAGGGGCCAGTGGTGTTGTGCACACATTGTATTATGGGTGTGAGCATATGGGTGTGTGCTATTGCACGCACGTGTGTGATTTCGGTACACAACAAAAAGAGTACCCATCCCTGATCTAGCGGATACACTGATTCTCAGGCCATTCCGTTCCTATTTTAAGGGGAAGATGGAAACAGTCCGGTCTGGGAGCTGAAGTCCTTCAAACTTAAAGTTGCAAAGGTTGGAGACCCCTGGTCTAAAGAATAAAATATATTTGGATATAAAAGGAAAGAGAAAGAAACGTCTAAAGAAGCCATTTCCAGTCATTTATTTTTGCAGCATGCACTCCTAACGCCTAACTATTTCTACCCTCCCAAACTGCAGGTCGTGGTTTCCCTAAACAGCCCTTGTTCATCGATCTAAAATGAGACTTTTTGGAGCTTCGACAGCCGGCTGGGATAACCCAATTGCAGGGGTAAGCCAGTATTCATAATGTTACGAGTGTTTTCCTTATATGTTTACAATAAATTTAAATTAAGAATTGTTTTAAGACAGCATAGGCAGCAGTATTGCCGGTATTAAAAAAGGAAAAGATTGGCTCCTGCCCTTTGAGGGACCAATAACATGGGCTTTGTTATTTATGAACTAGCATAGTTGCTTTGTCTTTTAATCTGATTCATTTAAAGCGATGCTCAAGATTTATTAGCTTTTAACATTCCTAAACTGATAAAGAAGCTGGAGACTAGCTCCTGATAAGAAAAGTTTGTTAGTACAAATTGGGGTCTGGCTTATTTCTTTTGTGAGCCCTAAACCACCTTTCTCCTTACAATGTATTCCCCTTCAGACCTCATTTTAATAAACATGTATGCTATTATCCTGTCGAATCAACTTTCCTCTGTAGACAGGTAGCCCCCACCCCTCTCTCAGAAGAATGAAATATTTAAAAAGGCAGAATATCATATTTCCCTGGGTAAGAAATGGAAAAACATGTTTTTAGGCAGGAAACAGACTCACTCTTAATAGCCCCCCCCCTCACCTTTGTCAATGGGCCATTAAAAGGCCTGAGCCAGTCTATTCTACATAGCAAAGACCCCCCCCCCTCAGCTCAAGGGCGATGGATTTTTTTTTTTTTATATTGAAAAAGTTTTATTGGTTTTACATTTTTCCATAGGATGGGGTAAGGGATACAAAGAAATTTTGAGAGCGTTCACGTCAAAGTCGTCGGCCCTTCCGGGACTTCAAAATACATTGATAACAATAAAAAAAACATTTTCCGTAACACTACAAAGTGAAAGCAAGTATATATACCTAAGTTCTCAGTTCTATGCTGTCAGTCATTTACAAAAATCCAAATACAGATATTATGCAATATTATTCAGAAAAATCAAGGCAAAGTTATTTTTTAGATCTAAGTCTCTTGGCAATTGTGTCTTCAACCTCTTCCTCCAGGCCCCCAGCGGGCGATGGATTTAAGGCATGATAGTATTAGCCCTTTACCCATCTCACCACAGGGCGCCTGGGAAGAAGCAAGGCTCAACCAAACTTGGACCGCTGAAAAAGAGCTTCAGTCCTGCCGTGGTCCAGGCCTGTTCTTTGTGCCAGCCGCACATGTGCACCCCATGCCTGCTGCACCAGACGAACAGGGCAGGGAAGGTGGTAGGACTGAAGCTCTTTTTTGGCGTTTTCGAGAAGCGGAGGTCGGTACGGTAGTTATCGACACAAGAAGCGGGGATGGTTATGTAATGGTATCTGGAAAAAACCTTGGGAGACTGGGCCAACAGGTGCTGCCAAGGGAGGCAATGGTTGGAATGGCCAGACACATAACCCAGCATAACCCACAGCTAGATAGTGGGTGGCTCAAGGTTGGGAAAAAAACCCTATTCTGATTGGTGCTGGCAGGATCTTAATCAGTGGTGAGTTTCAAAATTTTATAGAACCTCTTCTGTAGGTGTGGCCTGCTTTGTGGGAGTGGCTTGCCAGCCATGTGACTGGGTGGGAGTAGCCTGGCAGTCATGTGACTGGGTGGGCATGGCCAACTTGTAAAATGTGGTGAAACTCACTTAACAACGTTCTTGCTTAGCAACCAAAATGTTGCCTCAGAAACTCTGGCATTTGAAGCATGCAAGTCTTAAAGCTGTCAAGTGACAAGACCCTCGCACCCCTCACCCTTTAGGAAAAAAACCCCCAGGGGTGGTCAAACCTGACAGCTTTAAGAGTTGTGGACTTCAACTCCCAGAATTCCTCGCTCTTCCTCTGGATGATGGACGGACGGGCAGATTGGGGGGGGGGGGGAGCTGGAACTGGTTCTAAACGGCCCTGTAGATTTTTGGAACCTCTTCTATAGAAGAGGTTAAAACTGGCAGGAACCCACCCCTGACCTTAATCCTGGGTTGGCAAAAGTCCTACTCAGCTAGGTCAACATGACCAATTCCAAAGGGTACTTTTGGGGGTGGACACAAGTAAATAATCTTCCCAACGCTTTGGAGATTCCGTGCCAGAGGGAGGATTTGAACCTGGGTTTTCCTGAATACCAATCCCACACTTTAAACACGACCCAACATCAATTCTCTTTCCCAAATCCCTGTCTTCTCAGTGCTACTTTCCAAAGAGGTTGCCTTTGCTGTCTTTCAACTTTCCAGTCTTTTTTATTATTATTATTATTATTATTATTATTATTATTATTATTATTATTATTATTATTATTATTATTATCATCATCATCATCATCATCATCATCATCATCATCATCATCATTATCATTATTATTATTATTATTGGATTTCCTCGTGGTCTCCTATCCATGCAGTAACCAAGTTCAAATCTGACTTCCCACTTTTGAAGAGTAACCAAGATTGTGCGTGTGTGTGTGTGTGTATGATTTCCCCAAGTTCTTGCAAGGGGTTAAAAAGAGTTCAGTTCTCAGGCATTGCTCCAATCTCGTCCAGGTTTTCCATTTCAAAACAGGGTAGCCATGAATCATTAATGTGCAGCAGTTGCTCCTTTGAGATCTGAAAGATGGTTTAGAAGCGGCAGTGCGGTGGACTTCCTCTGTGGGTCTCTGTCTACAGCTCAGCCAGGGAATCTGAGAGGGGTTGATCTCCTCCCCCTTGTCTAGGGGCAGCACCCAGGTGAGGAACTGCCTGCAGAGTCACCGGCTTCTTGCTGACCGAGAGCGGTCTGCCATAAACCAGAGATGTCCTCTCTCTCTCCCTCTCAAACCGTTTCTTCCCTCGCCAGATATATTGGACCTCAATGCCTGAAGCAGCAGTCGGAATGAAGGTTATCTCAATGGAAGCCCATGTTGGCTTGCAAGGAGATTGCACAAGATTAACAAAGTTGGAAGGAATTTTGTAGGTCATCTAGTCCAACCCCCAAAGCATAAGACCCCACACCATTTCACACAATAACAGTTTTCTTGAAAGCCTGCAGTCTCTTCTTGAAAGCCTCCAGTGATGAAGCCTCTGAAGGCAACTTCTGTTCCATGGGTTGATTGTTCTCACTGTCAGAAAGTTCCTCCTTATTTCTAGGTTGAATCTCTCCTTGATCAGTTGCCATCCATTGTTCCTTGTCTGGCTTCCAGGTGCTTTGGAAAATAGCTTGACTTCCTCCACTCTCTTGCAGCCCCTCATATATTAGAAGACTGCTATCATGTTTTCCCTGGTCCTTCTCTTCCCTAGACTAGCCATGCCCAGTTTCTGCAACCGTTCTTCATATGTTTTAACCTCCAGGCACCTAATCATCTTTGTTGCTCTTCTCTGCACTTTTTCTAGAGTCTCAACATCTTTTTTATAGTGTGGGGACCAAAACTGGACGCAGTACTCTAGGTGTGGTCTTACTAGGGCTTTATAGAGTGCTATTAGTTCCTACACATTAGATCCTACACATCTGTCTGCTGCCACTTTGTGAGCATCAGCTGGGGAACAAAGCTCTCTTCCAGGAGAGCTTTCCTATCTTGGCAACTTCCAGATGTGGAAATTTCTTTTTTTTAATTAAAAAACTTTTTTTATTAATCACACATTAAAACATTGGATATAGTAACCCTCCTGGCAATGCCTTTGCCATACATACTAGAATATAAAGTTAAATGTTATAACCACCATGCTTATTTACAATTGGTCTATTCAATATTTAAAAATATAAGGATATCGTATTTCTATCCATGTGGCTTTGTTCTTGTCTTATACATTTTCACTGTTATGATTTCATACATAATTCTAATCTCCATTCTATAATGGAGTTGTTGCTTATTTTGGGTCTTTCCTTTTTTGTTCCAACCATCAATAAAATTTATCCCAGATCTTATAATATTATGATTCATCTTTGTTCTTCAATTCCCACGTCAATTTATCCATTTCAGCACAAATCAGAATTTTCCCAATTACTTCCTCTTCTGGTGGAATTTCCCTGTTTTTCCAGTTTTGGGCAAAACCCATTATTGCTGCCGTAATAATATGTATTATTAAGTAGATTACCCCCTTGTTATGTTTATCGTTTATGATTCCCAAAAGAAATAGTTCTGGTTTGAATTCTATTTCCTCTTCGGTTACCTCTATCAGCCACCTTTGAATTTTCTGCGGAAATTGATGTGGCAATTTCTGTTCTTAGCAACAGCCACGTCAGGAGAGTCCTTGATGCTGTCTGAGCTTGGTTGTTTTCCAGATGTTTCATTACTCAAACTAGGGAACGTCATCAGTGCTAGTAAAGTGGGGTTTACTCAGTCTCTGTTCTAGTGACTTGTCGGTGTTGGTGGGCGTGGTCTGCTGTCCCAATGGCAGTGGGTTTGGGGCCATTTACTATTAGTTTGATTGGCAGTTTCTGGATTGGGCTATTTGCTTCTTGATTGATGGTCTGATCTTAATCCTGGAGGTAATCTATTTTTTATCTCTGTGTTATTGATGATAGGGAAATGTTTTGTTCCCTTTTAGCATTATAGATAACATTATACATTCAGGCTTATATACTGCCCCATAGCACTTTACAGCACTCTGGTTGATTTACAATTAGCAACTTCGCGCCCCCCCCCCCCCCCATATTGGCCCCTACAATCTGGGTTTACATTTTACCAATCTCGGAAGGATGGAAGGCTGAGTCAAGGATCAAACTCCTGGCTGTGGGCAGAGTTTGCCTGCAATACTGCTCTTTTACCGCTGCGCCACCAAGTATGTAGGTATTGCTTATGCCCATGTATCTATTGCGGGCTAATTTGTCAGAGTGCCAGGCTTCCAGAAATTCTCCAACATTGGTGGCGCAGTTGCTAGAACGCAGTATTGCAGGCTGACTCTGCCCACAGCCAGGAGTTTGAGTCCTGATCGCCTCAAGGTTGACTCAGCCTTCCATCCTTCCGAGATGGGCAAAATGAGGACCCAGATTGTTGGGGGAAAGAGGCTGACTCTATAAACTGCTTAGAGGGGGCTGTAAAGCACTGTGATGCGGTATATAAGTCTAAGTGCAATTGCTGTTTTTGCCCTTAGCGTAGTCTAGGTCAGTTTCTCATCTCAACTGGGAAATTAAGTCATCCACCTTTAAAACCTTGTGGGCAGACACAGGCTATCCTATGGGACTGTCTTTTCTTAAGAACATCTACCCATCCTGCCAGGTGAGGTGAGATGGGCACGCTCTTCTTCCCTTCTTCTAAATTTTGCCACGTGATGGGATCTAGGAAGCATGCCTGTTCTGTGGTAGCTCCAGCCCTATGGAACTCTTTGCCCCCTGAAGTTTTGGAGGCCTCTCTCCTCCTAGCCTTTTGCAAAGCTGTGAAGCCCTGGCTTCACTCCCAAGTTTGGGGGGAAAGACTAAATAATTGCCTTTAGATCTTTGATTTGGTGCCAAGTTTATGTTGGGTTTAAGGTTTTCATCAGTTTGATTTTATAGCTTTAATGATTTTATGTGTCTTTTGGTTTTTGATTGGGAGCCACCCAGAGTTGGATGAAAGATAGGTGACTACATCATCCTTCTAGCCATTGTCTACATTCATACATTCTTGATGAATGTTGAATTCATACATTCTTGATGTCATATATTCTTGATGAATGCATTCTATTTTTTTTTTTGATGTACACTGGGAGTATATGCACCAAAGACAATTTCCTTGTGTGTCCAATCACACTTGGCCAATCAAGAATTCTGTTCTGTTCTGTTCTGTCCTATCCATTGTTATCTATCCACTGCAGGATGAAGGCTTCTTCTGCATTTTCCAAACCAATACGCTCCTGAGCTTTCTTTTGCCAATTGGGCCCGTAACACTTGCTGATGTTGTTGATCCATCTTGTTTTAAGGTTTCTTTCATGAACCCTGTAAATGTTCTAAATCAGGGGGATCAAACGCAGTGTGGAACAGTGAAGAACTAGCCTGTGGTGCCTCTGCCAGCGAAAACGGAGCTCGGGAGAGCTGTGTGCGGCCCTGGTGAGCTCCATTTTCTCTGGCAGAGGGTCCCAGCCGAAAACGGAGTTCAGGAGCCCATTTTTCCTGGCAGAATGCTCCGGCCACCACAGCCACCCCGAAACACGAGTGACGTCAAGCTGGCCATGCCCACTCTGGGGGAGAGGGGGCGGTTTATATCTGTAATAAATTATTAATTATTATTTACTCTGTCACCCCCACCCCGAGATCAAACACAACCCTGATGTGGCCTTCAGTGAAATCACGTTTGACACCCCTGTTGTAAATAAACAAATTGGGGGAGTTTGATTATTTATTAATTTTATTTGTAGCCCATCTCAGTCTGCAAGGCTACTCAGGAGATGCACCCCTGTTTAGGGAAGAAGGCAGGATTGGGATTCAGCCGGTTCGGATCGATTAATCGGGTAAACCGGTAGCTCCGGCGATCCGCTGAGAGCAAAAAGGTTCTCTCTGATGACCAGGTGGGCTCACCTGCCCACCCCTGTGCTATATTGACCTACGTCTCCTTTGCTTGAAGGCCAGCTGATAGGCTCCCCAAAGCGGATGGCTGCGCCTCAGCTGTTTTACTCACCGCGGCTGTGGTAGAAGGTACGTTTTTGAGCGGTGCTCAAACCCACTGCATACGCGTGGAGCGAACCGGTTGTTACCCCGGTTGAGTCCCACCCTGGAAGAAGGCCATCTTATCAGAGTCAGGAGGACATCCCCACCCAAGGGGCCAACGGCCACCCCAAAGAAGAGACGGCCCCTCTTGATTTCTCCATTTTATTGTCCACAAAAGTTTGCTCAGAGGCATAATACTGTCACCGTGACACTAAGCGCCGTAGTGCCAGCAATGCTCCGCCGACAAACAGCAGAACCCCCACCCCCCACTCAGAAAAAAGCACAGTGTGTTGGACGATGGCCGCTGCGGAGTCGCTTACAGTGCTCACACACACATACACACACACACACACAGCCACACAATGTTGCCCATCTCCTGGCCGAGACCAACGGGGAGAGTTTTAAATAAGAAAACTAGATCCGTGTTTCTCAACCTTGGCGCCCATGGCTGGCTGGGGAGTTTGAGGCGTTAAACGGTGTCCAGGTGAGGAAACACTGCTCTAAAGGCTTCCTATTGGCTGGAACACCCACCCCTCGCCTGCAACCCTGACACACCCTCGCGAGGAGTTGGGGGGGGTGTCTGATCCCCCCCCTTCTCACGATCTGACCCTCGCCTAAAAATAGCCCCACGAGGGGCAGCCAGATGATAAAGGCGCTGTCCTCATCCTAACGTCGAAGTTTATATATACATTATTCACATCCTTTGTCACCCAGCCAGTTAAATAAAACTATGTGGTTATATAGTGTTGAAGATGAGCTATGAGATGGGGGTCAGTCTGATAAGGTGCTTATTAAAAAAATAATACTAGTCATAAAATAGAGGACAGGAAGAAGAAGAGGGAGGGAGTCCACAGGGCTGGCACCCCAGCCTGGCTCCTTGTGTTGCCCTCAAGTCCACAGAGGGGCAGAATTCGCCCTGGGTGATCATCTTCCAATCTAACGTAGCCGGGAGTTGGCCCATCGCTGCACCCGTCCTTTGGCACCCCCATCTACAGGACCTCTGCAGGAGGAAAAGGAAGAGAGAGATCAAGAGACTCGGAGGACTATCGTATTTTTCAGAGTATAAGACGCACCTTTTTTCCTCTAAAAAGAGGCTGAAAATCTGGGTGCATCTTATACACCGAATACAGCATTTTTTTGCCTCCCGAAGCTGAAGCCCTGCCAGCTTCACCAAAATGGCCGTGCAGAGCCTTTAGGAGGCTTCCTGGGGTCTGGGGAGGGCAGAAATGAGTAACAAACGGGCCATTTTTTGCTCAATTTTGCTCCCGCAGCCCCCAGGAGCACTCTATAAGCCTCCATAAGACTATGCATGCAATTTTTTTGACATCTTATACTCCGAAAAATATGGTAAACACTCCAGACATAGAACTGTTCTTTTTTTTGTTATTTAAGGTTTTTTTTTATTTTTTAATACAAATTATGCATCTTATAGGAACAAAGAGTTGTTCTTATTTTCTTTTACATCCTCTCCATTACATAGTCCTTTTGACACCATTCTATTGTTTTCTCTTTCAGCCGAATTATTCTCTTCCATTATTTTCCATCTTTATAGTTATTTTTTTCTTAAAACATAAAGAATTCCTTCAATTGCCCCTTCAAAGTTACACCCAATTTTCATTTCTTATTTTCTCCATTGGTATATTTTGCTATAAACAGTATCCATCCTCTAATTCAATTTAAGCATAGAGAGCCTTTCAAATGTTTTCTACCATTAACAATGTACTATCCCAAGGGTCTGCAAAGTTGGCTCTTTTAAGACAGGTAGACTTCAACTCCCAGAATTCCCCAGCCAGCATAGCTGGCTGGGGAATTCTGGGAGTTGAAGTCCACCTGTCTTAAAAGAGCCAACTTTGCAGACCCCTGGACTATCCTTTTGTTATTTCTTCATTAGCTACATAACAATAATAATCTTACTACCCATTCTCTTTCGTCTACTAATGCAACTCCTTTTCCCTTTCTTCCTCTTTTAACCATTTTCTCTTGGGCTCCCAAAAATCCCATTCTTTTCTTTTTCCTTCTTCTTTTCCTTTTTCTCCTCTAACTTCTTTTTTTCCTTTCCCTTGTTTTTGTAGTTATTGTATCTTTTCTTCAGCGTATTTACTTTTATTGTTCTGGTAACTTTCACCAGGCATAGCCTGGTTCTGACACACCCAAGACAGGACTCAATGCAGGTAGTTCTTTCAAAGAACTGAGGTGGCGCAGAGGTTAGAGTGCAGTACTGCAGGCTACTTCAGCTGACTGCTAGCTGCAGTTCGGCGGTTCGAATCCCACCAGGCTCGAAGTTGACTCAGGCTCCCATCCTTCCGAGGTGGGTCAAATGAGGACCCAGAATGGTGGGGGCAAGAGGCTGACTCTGTAAACCGCTTAGAGAGGGCTGCAAAAGCTCTATGAAGCGGTATATAAGTCCAAGTGCTATTACGGCCACCACTGAGCATAAACAATTATGTGGCTCAGTCAAACATTTCTTAAGCGAGTTTGTCCCGTTTCACGACTTCTCTTGACACAGTTGTTAAGTGAATCACATTGCATTTATTAAATTAGTAAGACGATTCTTAAGTGAATCTGCCTTCCCCACTTACTTTGCTTGCCAGAAGGTCGCAAAAGCGGACAGTGCGACTGTCATAAAGATGAACCATTTGCCAGGCATCTGAATTTTGATCCCGTGACCAAGGGGATGCTGCAACGGTTGGTAAGTGTGAAAAACGGTCAAAAGTCTCTTTTCCCCCAGGACCGTTGTAACTTTGAACGGTCACTAAATGAACTATTGTAAGTCGAGGACTACCTGTACAGGTAGGCCTCGACTTATGATCACAATGGAGCTCAAACTTTCCATTGCCAAGCGAGGCAGTTGTTAAGGGATTAGTGCCCCATTTCCCCATGTTATCACCTTTCTGCAATGACTGTTAAGCGAATCCCTACATTTGGACGTTAAGTGAATCCTGCCTCTCAGCATTAAAAATGCTTTGTCAGAAGATCCCTAAGAAGGTTGCAAATTACATTCTCAGCACTCTGGGAACCCTTGCGAATACATGCCAGTTGCAAAGTTTGATCATATGTGAACTATAGGGATGCTGTCATCGTCCTACAAGCTAGGCTCCAGCAGTCTATGGATTGACAACTACCAGAAATACAGGCACACTTTCGAACAGGCAGAGGAACTAGAGATCAAATTGCCAATATACACTGGATCATGGAAAAAGCTAGAGAGTTCTACTTCAGCTTCATTGACTATGCTAAAGCCTTTGATTGTGTGGATCACAACAAATTGTGGCAAGTTCTTAAAGAGATGGGAGTACCAGACCATCTTATTTGCCTCTTGAGAAACCAATATGTGGGTCAAGAAGCAACAGTGAGAACTCGACACGGAACCCCTGATTGGTTCATAATTGGAAAAGGAGTGCGGCAAGGCTGTATACTGTCTCCCTGCCTATTTAATTTAGATGCAGAGCACATCATGAGAAAGGAGGGGCCAGATGAATCAAACATTGGAATTAAGATTGCGCGAGAAATATCAACAATCTCAGATAGGCAGATGATACCACTCTAAGGGCAGAACCATAAGGAAGGTTGAGCGCCAAAGAATGGAGGCCTTTGAACTCTGGTGCTGGAGAAGACTCCTGCAAGTCCCTTGGACTGCAAGGTGATCAAACTGGTCAGTCCTAGAGGAGATCAACCCTGACTGCTCTTTAGAAGGCCAGATCCTGGAGATGAAACTCAAGTACTTTGGCCACCTAATGAGAAGGAAGGACTCCCTGGAGAAGAGCCCAATTCTGGGAAAGATGGAGGGCAAAAGAAAAAGGGGATGGTAGAGAAGGAGGTGGCTGCATGGAGTCACCGAAGCAGTAGGCGAGAGTTTAAATGGACCCCAGAGGATGGTAGAGGACAGGAAGCCCTGGAGCAGTGGTGGGTTGCAGGCGGTACGCTCTGGTACGGGCATATGGGAGCCTGCCCGGAGCACTGGGTACCATTCAGTATGGTGCTCCGGAGGGCCCCCCCGCCTGCCCGAGCTCCTTACCGTGTTTTAAAGCTGTTGGCGCTTCCGTGCACGGGCATGGTGCATATAGTGCCTGCGCAACGCTCCGCCGAGTAGCTGGAGCATTGCAGAAGCTTGCGGAATCGTCGTTTGCAGCTACACCGCCCCGAGTCCCTTCGGGGAGAGGGGGCGGTCTAGAAATCTACTAAAATAATAATAAATACAATGCATGCGCGTGTGCTGCGCGTATGCATATGGGCAACGCCAGGCCTGTTCCAACCATACTGGATCCAGAAACCACCGCTGCCCTGGAGGAACATTGCCCATATGGTTGCGATGGGTCGGACACAACTTTGCAACTAACAACTAACAACAACAACTTTATTCTAGCTGGGCAACTGAACCACAAAGTATCAAACTAAGAAAGTCCACCTTGCAATTCTTCCCAGCTGAATTGAATAATACAATTGGAATTGGAAGGGACCTTGGAGGTCTTCTAGTCCAACCCCCTGCTCAAGCAGGAAACCCTATATCGTTTCAGACAAAGGGTTGTCCAACATCTTCTTAAAGACTTCCAGGGTTGGGACATTCACAACTTCTGTTCCACTGGTTAATTGTTCTAACTGTCAGGAAATTCCTCCTTAGTTCTAAGTTGCTTCTCTCCTTGATTAGTTTCCACCCATTGCTTCTTGTTCTGCCCTCAGGTGCTTTGGAGAATAGATTGACTTTCTTTCTTGTTTCACACAGAAACTTGTCAGACTGAAGACTTTACTATCTGTACCTACAAAACACAGCCAGTACCTTGGCTGACAAATCCTTCATTTAGTTACAAGTTACAATGGTGCTGAAAAAAAAAATATGGTCCCAGCACTGATGACTGTTGCAGCATTCCCACGGTCACATGACCAAAAGTCAGTTGCTTGGCAACTGGTGTGGATTTACGACAGTTGCAGCGTGCTGGGGGGGGGGGGTCACATGATCACCATTGGCAACCTTCCCAGCCAGCTTCTGACAATGGGAAAGCCGGATTCACTTAAGGACGGTGTGATTCATTGAACAACTGCTTAAAATTTGGTAAGAAAAAGATTGTCAAATCGGTCGTGACTCACTTAACCCACCACCTTTCCTTAGCGACGGAAATTCTGCTCCCATTTGTGGTTGTAACGTCGTCGAGGAGTTCTGTGAGCTGTTAGGGAGGGTCTGTCCTCGCCTTCTTTCTCTCACACACGTGCTATCTGGGCTCAGCTGCCTCTTGACTCCTCCGGAATGCAGCCCCTCCCTCCTGGGAGTCTACATCCCATCAGAGGCAGAAGATGCTCCTGGCTGGGGGGATGTCGGCTACCTTACCTGTGACCTGTGGCGCCTTGGCCACTGCACTGTTGAGGAAGGGCTCCTTGTTGGCAAAGGGCAGGATGGACTCATCCGCCACGCTGAGCCCGGGCCCTGCAGGGTGCTCCCGTCCACTAGGCTCCTGGGGAGAGGGGAAGCCATTCTCATGCTTGCCGGACTGCAGGCCATTCACCAGGGCCAGGGTGGTGGGGTTGATGGTGGAGCTGCAGCGGAAAGAGAGGTGGGGGGTGGGAAGGAAATGTGAAGTCATGGTATCACAAGCTCAAGAAGGCAGGACGGAATATTGGGGACAAAAGTGGGATACTCAAAGAAATGAGTGGTATAATGAAATTTGGAATATGGCATCAAATCACGGGTGAAATTTTTACTACTGGTTCTATGCTTGGTGGGCGTGGTGTGGCTCGGTGGGCGTGGCAGGGGAAGGATCCTGCCTCATACATCCCTTTGACCTATCCGCTCCCATAGAGAGGGTCTTCTCCGGGTGCCGTCGGCCGGGCAATGCTGGTTGGCGACGCCCAGGGGAAGGGCCTTCTCTGTGGCGGGCCCGACCCTCTGGAACAACCTGCCTCCCGATCTCCGTACCATCTCGGACCTCCGCCTTTTCCGCCAGCGTCTGAAAACGCACTTATTCCATCAAGCCGGCTTAGGTTAACCACCCGATAAATGACTGAGTGTTAGTTGTACAAATTTTTAATTAGATGGTTTTTTAAATCATGCTTTTAGCACAGGGTCACTGAGTTTAATAGGGTTTTAGGATGTTATGTATTTTGTATTGTATATTGTGTTTTAAATTCCTGTGCGCCGCCCTGGGTCCTTTTGTAGGAGATAGGTGCGGGATATAAATATAATAAAATCTAAAATCGAAATCTACTGCAAAATCCCCATTCCCTCCCCACTCCTGGGGCCAGCCAGAGGTGGCATTTGCCGGTTCTCCGAACTCCTCCAAATTTCGGCTACCGGTTCTCCAGAACCTGTTGTCAGAACCTGCTGGATTTCACCCTTGCAACAAATGATGAATTAACAACAGAAATCAAATGTAAAAAGGGGACGGTCAAAGCCAATAATTATAATGAAATATGGGGCGAATTTATAAAATCAGTGTTGGTGGCAGGCAAAGAGAGTAAACCTACTCAAGAATATATGTTGCTTTGGAGGGTATAGGGGCACAATTGGAATATATTGCATGTCTCTTAGTTGTGATAGATCAGTGATGGCGAACCTTTTTTGGCTCGCGTGCCAAAAGCGGGGGGAGAGCAGGGGGAGTCGTACGTGGGGGTGCCACACCCATAATGCTATGTGCATGACCCCCTGCTTTTGGCACACTCTTTTTACCCTCCCCAGGCTTCAGAGGCTTTCTAGGAGCCTCAGGAGGGTGAAAACAGCCTCCCCTCCCCACCTCCAGAGGCCTCAGGAGCTTCCCTGAAGCCTCCAGAGAGCGAAAAACAGCCTCAAAAGAAGGCCTAAATCAGCTGGCCAGTGCACACATGTGCGCTGGAGCTGACAGGGAAACGCCTCGTGTGCCCTAAGAAATGGCTCCGCGTGCCACCTGTGACACCCGTGCCATAGGTTCGCCATCACTGTTACAGATGAAGAAATATAGGGGTGGGAGGTCTCTAGGAGGTAGGGGTACTCTGTAATATATGTTATTCTTTTTCTTTCTTGTTTTGTGTTCAGCTGTATGTGTTACTGTTTGTATTATTTATGTTTAAAAAATAAATAAAGTCCAAAAACAAAAAGAGAAGGGAAGGAAGACAAAGGTGGGCAGAAGGGAGGAGATCCTGGAGAGCAGATCTTTGCAGGTATCCACACGCACAACACACACATCATTGTTTTAGCCCCAAGGGTTCTCCCCTGCATTCGTGTAAAGGACTTTTGAGTTGGCCTTGGGAAAGTAGGAAAAAAGGAGGGGAAGGAGGGGAGAAGCCAATCAGGAGAGGCTGGGAGCAATCACACCCTCCGGAGACAGAAAGGAGTCAAACCATCAATAATGCCTAACCATGCCCATATTCAATCGAGGGACAGAACCATGGTTGAATTTTGGCCATGACTACTACTATACTACAGGTGTGATGTGGCTCGCCAGCAGAGCTGGCGGCATACTCAGACAGTGAGGAGGTTGGGAAGAAACAGGGGCCACTCCCGGAGTCTGGGGAAGGCCCTAATGAGGGCTCTGCATAGGAGGCACAGATGGGGCCAGGGCCATCTGACAGTTACTCAAAATTTCCACTACTGGTTCTCCAGAACCTGCTGGATTTCACCCCTGACTAAAAGCTTTGACTTTTGGAGCATTTTGTTGGCCTCTTTGGGTGCTCAGCATGGTGTCCTCCCGAGCTCCATTTTCACTGGCAGAGGGCTGCAGGAGGCCGTGGCAGCTGAAAACGGATGTCAGGAGCCTGTTTTTGCTGGCAGAGCACACTTGAGGTCTCCCAGTTGGCTTGGTGGGCGTGGTGTGGCTTGGGGGGGGGGGGCTGGCTTAGCTGTGTTTATCTTTCTATAGCAACAAAGAAGAGGAGTTTTGGGAAAGTGTCTGCCATGCCTTTCCTGCAATGTTTTGAGCTGCTTTCCCAACTCTTGATATACCTGTGCTGCAGGCCGTCTGGACTCAGCCCTTTGCGACTGGCCGGACTGGACAATTGCATCTCGGGCAGCTCTTCTTCCTTCGGGAGGCTTCCAGGGTATTTCTTACCATCTGAAAATGGAAGAAAATCTTCTATTAAGCACCTTAGAGCACGGGGGGTCAGGCCTGGAAGCCCTCTTTGGCCTTGCCTGCCACATTCAATGCTGTGGGAAAAAGGGAGGGGGATTGTATGGAGTATGGGAGAGATACAGTCAAAATAACATTCCTTTCTCAGAGAGTCAAGGCCGTCTTGCCCTGCAGCTGCAATGGTGTGACTGGGAGGCACCTCCAGTTTTGGAAGGTGCCTGGTTGGGCCACGTGATGGACAAGTGGGGGCTGGGCAGGGACTTGGACTTTCTTTTGGGTGGGGAAAAACCAGGAAGCGTTCGGATTCGGGTTTTCCCAGATGTGCCAATATGCCATCTCTAATAAAAAGGAACTTTGAGGAAACTCAAGCTTCGGAGTCCTCTTTTGTTGAGGGAGTCATTGGAACCCTAACCAGGGGTCTCAGCCCCCACTCAGTGGCATGCCAGAAACCAGTCCACACAAACCAGCAAAGCCTAATCCAGGGGACGCAGGCAGCAAATGAAACCAGGCCCTCTTTGGTCCACGGGAAAACCTCTCTCTAAGGAACCAGTCCCTGGTGCCCAAAAAGTTGGGGGCCACTCAGAGGTTGGATTCAAATAATTTAATAACCAGTTCTCTGCCCTAATGACCAGCTGGGTAGGTGGGGCTCGGTGGTCATGTGACTGGGTGGGCGTGGCCAACTCAACGTCACTCAGGTTGATGGGCGCTTCGCCTTGGCTGTTACAATGCAATAAGGGTTAACCGGAGGGAGTGTTTCTGTAAGCAGGGCAATAGAGATGAAGCTAGAAACAAACCAGAATGTCTCCTTCCTGCCTTCCTTGCAGGATTAGCCCTGGAAAGTAGGAAAAAACCAAAAGGAGATTTCTTCCAATAACCAGTTCTCCAAACTGCTTAGAAAGTTAACAACCGGTTCTCCCGAATAGGTGCAAACCGGCTGAATCCCTCCATTGGGGCCACTGCCGTAGAGAATCCCAGGACCTCCTCCTCCTCCTTCCCCGCAAAACACAACAGTTGGATTTCTCAATGGGACCCAAAATGGATCCATGTTCATCCACGGTGGGTTCCATGAGCCAGGTTCATTTAAAAAGGAGACAAATAGACTCAGAGATTCCAGCTAGTCCTCAACATACGACCACAATGAGGGCCATTGCTAAGCAAGGCGGTTATTAACTGAGTCACACCTGATTTTTTTTGGGGGGGGGGCATAGTTGTTAAGTGAAACCTTGGTGTTATTAAACGAATCAGCCAGGCATTAAGCGAATCCGGCTTCCCTGCTGACTTCGCTTGTTGGAAGCCGGCTGAGAAAGGTCACAAATGGTGACCTCATGACCCCGGGATGCTGCAATCATCATAAATAGGTGTTGGTTGCCAAGCCCCTGATTTTGAACACGTGATCTTGGGGACGCTGTGATCGTCATAAGTGGGAGGAATGATTGTAGACCACATTTTTCCAATGTTGCAACTTTGGTTGCTAAATGAGTGGTTCTCAGGTGAGGACAACCTGTAATCAGATTTCATAACAATAATAATAATAATAATCTTTATTGTCATTGTACTAAAATTACAATGAAATTGGTTTAAGTATAAGTATATACTTATGCAAGTATAAGAACGGGATTCTCACCTGGACCCATTCCATCCTCTTGTTTCTCTTCCTTGCCATTCACCATCTTCTTGTCCTCTTTCTTCTGCCAAAAAGAAAAAGAAAAAAAAGGAGCGGGAGATATATTAAGCGAGAAGGAAGCAGGTCTTACATAAGAACAGCCTTGCTGGAAGAGGCCACAGCCCATCCAGTCCAGCATTCTGTCTCCCACAGTGGCTCCCCATTGGCTTCAGGGTCTTCCCAAGCAGATGTCTTCACCTGCTTATGATTCCCTGCAAAGGGCATTGAGAAATATCCTGCCTATCTCTCCATCCCGGAGGGTGTCCTTAGGCATCCATCATGATAGCCATGGATACCCTTGTTCTCCATGAACTCCTTCCTTCCTTCCTTCCTTCCTTCCTTCCTTCCTTCCTTCCTTCCTTCCTTCCTTCCTTCCTTCCTTCCTTCCTTCCTTTCCTTTCCCTTCCCTTCCCTTCCCTTCCCTTCCTTTCTGAACATAAGAACAGCCTTGCTGGAAGAGGCCACAGCCCATCCAGTCCAGCATTCTGTTTCCCACAGTGGCTCCCCATTTGCTTCAGGGTCTTCCCAAGCAGAGGTCTTCACCTGCTTATGATTCTCTGCAAATGGCATTGAGAGACATCCTGCCTATCTCTCCAACCCGGAGGGTGTTCTTAGGCATCCATCATGATAGCCATGGATACCCTTGTTCTCCATGAAGTTCTCGTCTAATCCTTTCTTAGACTTCTTCAACCAGTATATTGGCAGAAGCAGCGTCCATGCTTGTTATCTTCTCGTGGAAGGGAGGAAGACTCACGAATGAAACCAAATATACATTGGGGTCAGTCATGATGGCCAGGGGTTCTGTTTTCTGAGCTTTTCGACTCATGCTGGAACCCATCCTCGGGGAACTTCTCTCTCCTGGAATGGGTGCTTCGGACTATATACTGTATTTTTCAGAACAGAAGACGCATAAGAAGTGGGTGGAAGTGTCTGTGTGAATATTGCGGCAGGGTGGTGGCGGCGTTTGGTCCAGTGCCGATCAGCTGTTCTAGAATGGGGCGCAGCGGCAGCAAATGGGTTGCGCCGAACGGGTAGCATCGAACGGGCTGCGCTGAATGGGCGGCGGCGAACAGTACATGGTGAATGGGTGCAGTGAATGGACCACACCTAACAGGCAGCAGCAAATGGGGCTGTGTCAGCAAATGGGCTGCGCCAAATTCGGCCGATTCGCTCCCACAGGGAGGGACTTCTCCGGGTGCTGTCCACTAGGCAATGCCAGCGGGCGACGCCCAGGGGAAGGGCCTTCTCTGTGGTGGGCCCAACCCTCTGGAACAACCTACCCCCCAAACTCAGAACGACCACGGACCTCCGCTCCTTCCGCCAGAAACTAAAGACTTATTTTTTCCAACAGGCCGACCTGGCCTAATTTACTCCACCTACCCTATAGTCTGAAGTTAAATTGTTTTAATTGGTTTTTAAGGGAAATAGTTTTAATGATTTTATAAATTTTAGCATAGGGATAATAATTTAATTTGGTTTAAAATTTTGTATATTGTTATGTTTTATGTGTTTTTAATTTCCTATGCACTGCCCCGAGTCCCTTCTGGGAAAGGGAGCGGTCTATAAATCCAATAAAGTAAGTAAGTAAAGTAAACAGGAAGCGGCGAATGGGCCCTGGCGGTGAACGGGTGGCGGCAAGCAGGCCAGATGAATACCAGATGGATGCTGCGAGGCAGAGGCAGATTTCCCCCCACCCCCTTGCCTTCCTCCCCAAAAGCCAGATGCGTCTTATAGTCTGGAGTGTGATACAGTAAAATATGGTAAATCTCAGAAGACTAATCCTGTGGTCCCAAGGACTGACCCATATTGGAAGGGGGAAAAGTCCACTGTTTCTGAGTATCTGCAGGGGCCCCTGAGATGCGGGGGTTCCAGAAACCCAAGGAAGTCCTATCATAAGAGGGACACAGCAGAAGAGAGACTGCCAAATGGCAGATCGAAAACCTTTGTGGGGCAGCTGCGCGCAAACGTTTATGAGTTGTGGCGGGCTGAATTGGGCTTCCGTTCATTTGGGAGGCATCACCCTATCTAAGGCCAGAAACAGCAACTCATAATCATCTCATCTGCTGGAAGAGAGATTGTTGTGGCCAGCAAGCAGAGCTGGTGGCAGATTCAAGGTGTTGACGACCATCTTCAAATCGCTCCATGGCTCGGGGCCTAGCTATATACGAGACCGCCTTCTGCCCCATACATTCCTTCGTCCGATCCGCTCCCACAGAGAGGGTCTTCTCCGGGTACCGTCGGCTGGGCAATGCCGGTTGGCGACGCCCAGGGGAAGGGCCTTCTCTGTGGCGGGCCCGGCCCTCTGGAACGACCTACTCCCCGACCTACGCACCACCTCGGACCTCTGCCTCTTCCGCCAACGTCTTAAGACGTATCTATTCCAACAAGCCGGCCTAGCATTGCCCCCCATTTCTGACTTTTATCTATAAATTTTAATTTTCAGGGTTTTAAATGGGTTTTTTAGCACGGGATTTAATTTAATATGTTTTTAAATAATGTATATTGTCTTTTTTTATGGTTTTAATAATGCCTGTGCGCCGTCCTGGGTCCTAACAAGGAGAAAGGCGGGGTATAAATTCGAAAAAATAAAATAAAATAAAAAATTCGGACAGTGAGAAGGTTGGGGAGGCAGATGGGCCACTCCTGGAGTCTGGGGGAGGCTCTGATGAGAGCCCTGCATATGGAGGCAGAGAGGCGGCTAGGGTTGTCTGACAGTTATCAGCTGCCTTTGGAGTCTTTTGCCAGTGGGGCAGAAGAACAGCTGGAGCCTGTTCCTGATGTCCACATGCACAGAGCTGCCAGGAGAAGGGAACAGTTAAGGAACAAGGGCTGACTCAGAAGTAAAGGCACAAGTGGCCGGTGAATGGCCCCTCCCATAGGGAATAAAAAGGAGCAAAAGGGGAGTGGACTTTGTAGGAAACAATTAGTTTGCTTAATTAGTGTGAAGATTTGTTCGTGACTCCCAGAGACTCCTTGCCATGGCGTTTGGAAGACATCGGCCTGGCACTTCTCCAAGCCTGATAAGGTCTGTGGTTGTAAATTCACCCTTGGAAGACTTTGCCAGGAGTTTGCCGGATGTAAATGAGAGGAATTCACATGAGCTTAATCAAAAGGGGTTTTGTTGCAACAAGGAGTCTTGCTTTTGTGGTTTGGGGAAGCCTCGGTCAGAACAGAGACCGGGAAAATCAATCACCTTGGCATCAACTCCTTCGGCTTTTCGCGTCCGTTTCATAATCTCTTCCAGGCGCTGCAGGGAGAAAAAAGGTGGTCACAAAAGATCCCTGCTCAACTGGAAACGTTTGCTGTCTCATCAGCCACAACAGGAGGGGGAGTCTGATTTCTAAAACAGTGAAATTATTTTGGGCATTATTTGGATGTTTGTGGCTAAGACGCTGAGCTTGTCGATCAGAAAGGTCGGCAGTTTTGAGGTTCAAATCCCTAGTGCTGCGAAACGGAGTGAGCTCCCAGCTTCTGCCAACCTAGTAGTTCGAATGTATGTAAAAATGCAAGTAGAAAAATAGGAACCACCTTCACTGGGAAGGTAAAAGCTTTCTGTGCGGGCAGAGAACTGGTTGCTAAAATTTTGGAATCCCACCCCTGGTCAGCCCTTGTGTCTTGGGTTTACCTAACGACTCCCCATTTGACCCCTCCTCCTGCCTGGGACGGTTGCTCTCCAACGCAGTGGCCAAGACAAGGTGGCCTGCTTGCTTTGGAAGCAAACCCGCCAAGTGGCCTTTCTCCTGTACAGGATAAAACTATTCTAGAGAGGTCTACCTCTTGCATGATTAATTGGCGCAGCACTCCAGGTGCAACCAACCTTGGGATTCTGGGGCAGCCCTCTTACCTTCTTCCTCTCCAGCCGTTCTTGTTCTTCTCTCTGGAAATGTTTTTCTCGTTCCACTCGCTGGCGTTCAGCCTCTTCCCGGGCCCGAGCCTCGGCTTCCTCCTTCTGCAAGGAAGGAGAGGAGAGATGAGTATAAGTAGTGGCATTCAATTTTTTTTTCTACTGGTTCTGTGGGCGTGGCTTGGTGGGTGTGGCTTGGCTTGGTGGGTGTGGCAGGGGAAGGATACTGCAAAATCCTCATTCCCTCTCCATCAGCTGGGACTCGGGAGGCAGAGAATTGATGGGGGTTGATGTCAGAGTTCCAAATAGCATCCAAAAGTAAATCAGAGTTCAAGGCAAAAGATTCCTCAAAGTTCCAATTTACTAAGAGAGCCATGTTGGCACATCTAGGAAAACCCGAATCTGAAAGCTTCCTGGTTTTCCCCACCCAGTTGAAAGTTCAAGATCTGGCCCCCACACCCACAAGTCTATCACAGGGTCCACTCTCCCACTGCCATGCTGGCAATTCCACGCATCCAATTCCAGTCAGGTGCAGAGGTGCAAAGAAAAAAGATGACCTTGGCTTTCTAGAAAGAATGTTGTTATGGCTACCTATCATCTCACTCCATACAATCCCCCCTCCGATTTTCCCACCATAGAAAATGCATAGTAGAATAATAGAAAGGGTGGCAGGCCAAAGATCCAAAAGAAAAGAAGACTTGCAGGACTGACAGGTGTTTTTTGCCGGTTCTCCAAACTACTCAACATTCTAACTACCGGTTCTCCAAAACCGGTCAGAACCTCTGGTGAGCACCTGCCATACAAGAGAAGGCTTCTCCCCCCTGTTTCCAGCTGCTGCAGAAGGTCCAGGAGAGGAAGTGGGGCTTTCCGAGTCAGACCCCTCCCATCCACAAAAAACGAGAGGAAAAAAGGCAGCTCCTCTTGCCCGACCACTGGAAAATTCAGAGATCCATCCCTGTAAAGGGGAAGGAAGTCCTTTCTGCATCAGCAAAATATCAACCCTTCTCAGCAGGACAGGTGGTTCTCATTTAGCGACTGCCTCATACAGTGGCTGAATGTTACGTCAGGATCAATCCCCCAAGATGCAACATACCTGCTTCTGCAGCCGTTCTTGTTCCTCCTGCTCCGCCCGGGCCCGTTCCTGGGCCTCTTGCTCCTCCTGGCGGGCCAGCTCCTCCTCCTGCCTAGCCAGCTCAACCTGCTGCTGCAGGCGGTCTCTGGCTTCCTGCTGAGCCCGCTCCTCCGCTTGGCGCCTGCCGGAGGTCAAGAGTCAAGGTTGAAGCACAAGCCATGAAAACGAAGGAGGAAAAGTATCCGCTAAGGCAGGGGTCCCCAACCCCCGGGCCGCGGACCGGTGCCGGTCCGTGGCTTGGTAGGAACCGGGCCGCAGGGCCAGAGAGGAGGAGGAGGGAGGAGAGAGAGAAATAGATATAAAGAGAGAGAAAGAAAGAGAGAAAGAAAGAGAAAGAAAGAGAGAAAGGGAAAGAGAGAAAGAGGGAAAGAAAAAAAGAAAGAGAAAGAAATAAAGAGAGAAAGAAAGAGAAAGAGACAGAGAAAGAAAGAGAGAAAAAGAAAAAAAGAAAGAAAGAAAGAACTTATGACCACAATTGAGCCCAAAAGTTTGGTTGTTAACCAAGACCATTGTTAAGTGAGTTTCACATTTTCCAAGTTGGCCACGCCCACCCAGTCACATGACTGCTGAGCCACTCAGCCGGTCTGCAAAACTTTCTTGAAAATGAAACCGGTCCCTGGTGCAAAAAAGGTTGGGGACCCCTGCGCTAAGGGCATTTTAGCATGCCCCAGGAGCAATACGCTTGCATTCCAGAAGGTTAACTCAGGTCATGAAAAGGTAAAATAACACTCTGCACGTGTTCCGTCATGTCACCATCTCGTTTCACCCATTCTCAGTTGAGTATCTCAACTCTTCCCTAAGGGATGAGACACTCGACCTAGAATGAGATGAGATGAGATGGTGACATGGAACGTTTTTTGAAGGCTCACTGTGCCCCAACCTGTGGCCCGCCAGCAGGCAGTGGAGCAAGTGAGAGACTCAAGACAGTGAGGAGGTTGGGGAGGCATATGCCCAGTCCTGGAATCTGGGGAGGCTCTGATGAGGGCTCTGCATTGGAGGCAGAGAGGGGGCCAGGACCGTCCGACAATTGTCAGCTGGCTTTGGAGTCAGAGTTCAGTGGGGCAGAAGGACAACTGGGGGCCTGTTGCCAGTATGTGCATGTGCAGAGCTGCCAGGAGAAGGGAACAGCTAAGGAACAAGGGCCAACTCAGGAGTAAAGGCACAGGTGGACGGTGAATGGCCCCTCAAAGAAGGAATAAAAGAGGAGCAAAAGGGGAGTGGAGTTTGCAGGAGACAATGTGTTCGCTTGATTAGTGTGAAGATTTGTTCGTGATTCTCAGAGATTTTCTGGTACAGCATGGCAAATGGAAGATATCAGCCTGGCAACTCTCCAAGCCTGATTAAGTCTGTGGTTGTAAATTCTCCCTTGAAAAACTGTTAGCCGGGGCTCTACTGGGTGCGAATGAGAGGAATTCACAATAGCTTAGTAAAAAAGGGTTTTTTGTTGGGACAAGGCATCTGCTTCGGGATTTTGTGAAGCCTAAGTCAGGACACAACTCTGCAAACACAAATAATAGCATTCTCCTCCTCCTCCATGAGGACTAGAAACCTTGCTTCAGCTCCACTGGAAAACTCACCGCTCCCGCTCCTCTTGCTCCCGCCGTTCCTGCTCCTCCCGCTCCCGCTGTTCCCGGGCTTGCCGCCGTTTCTCAGACAGCAATCTAGCAGCTTCTTCTCGGTCTGTGGTGCCAGCCATCGGCTTGCCTGGAGTTGAGGGAGGAGGTGGAGGCATCGGGCTGGCAGCCCCAGAGGGGGCCGTGATTTCTATGGAAAGCCAAACACAGGGTTAAGGCCACTTCCCGCAAGAGGAGCCACCCCACCTGCCCACCAGCATCTCCACCCAGGCATCGCATTCATAAAGGAAGGGACGATGTACCATATTTTTCCGAGTATAAGACGCACCGGAGTATAAAACGCACCAAGGTTTTGAAGAGGCAAATTAAAACAAAAAAGATTTTGCACTCTGCAAACCTCTAATAATGTCCCTGCGAGAGAGGCCAGGTTGGGAAAGAGACCCTGTGAGGACTATTGAAACTTGACCATCATATGGCATAATAACAGTATCTTCTGATCCTGCCAGTTTTCCAGTCCTCTTTTATAGAAAATCTATCGGCTGTTAGAGTCTCTTCCCTCGCACATGAATGCTAGTCATTCCCGACTTTAGGGGGCGGTGCTCATCTCCGTTTCAAAGCCGAAGAGCCAGCGCTGTCCGAAGACGTCTCCGTGGTCATGTGGCCAGCATGACTCAACGCCAAAGGCGCATGGAACTCTGTGACCTTCCCACCAAAGGTGGTTCCTGTTTTTTCTACTTGCATTTTTACATGCTTTCAAACTGCTCAGTTGGCAGAAGCTGGGAAAAGTAACGGGAGCTCCCTCTGTTACGTGGAGCTAGGGATTCGAACCGCTGAACTGCCGACCTTTCTGATCGACAAGCTCAGCATCTTAGCCACTGAGCCACCGCATCCCCTAATTCAGTGTCAACTAACAACAATTATGTCCCACCTGCTGGTATTTCACTGCTCCCAGTTGCTTTCAAGCTCTCCTCCAGGGCTGGAGAAGCTGCCCCACGTTCCTTGGGTTCATTCTTGCGTTCCCGGGCCTTTGGTTGGCCCTCAGGCTCCCTGCGAACTCGCCTCTTGGGTGAAGACTGGGCACTGCGAGCCAGGATTGAGCGATGTGAAGTGCTGGGTCCTGGGCTTGGGGAGGCTGGGCGCTGTTTAGCCACAGCCGGCAACGGTGGCTTGGGCTTTGGGCTTGGGCTGCCAAAGGGAAGCATAGAGGAGATGGCATTAGAGACACAGTGGGAGAAACAGCCTGTCTCCAAACCACGAAGCAGAGTCCTTGTCCTGACAAAAAAACCCTTTTTATTAAGTTACTGTTAATTCCTCTCACTCACACCCAGCAAAGTCTTTCAAGGGAGGATTTATGGTCACAGACCTTCTCTGGCTTGGAGAGCTGCCAGGCCGATCTCTTCAAAACTTGGCAAGGAGTCTCGGGAGAGTCACAAACCAATTAAGCGAACTAAATGTCTCCTGCAAACTCCACTCCCCTTTCATTCTTCTTTTATTTCCTCTGGGAGGGGCCATTCATCGTCCACCTCTGGCTTTACTCCCAAGTCGCCCCCTGTTCTTTAGCTGTTCCTTTTGTCTGGCAACTCTGCGCATGCACACTGGGAACAGGCTCCAGCTGTTCATCTGCCTAACTGATGTCTGACTCTGAAGGCAGCTGATAACAGGCATACAGCCCTGGCCCCTTCTCTGCCTCCGACACAGAGCCTTAATCAGAGCCTTCCCCAGACTCCAGGATTGGTCCATGTTCCTCCCCAACCTCCCAACTGTCCAAATCGGCTCTGGCAGACCAGTCCTATTCTGGAGACCCTTCCTGGAGCAGAAGGGGACAAAACAACTCTCCCACAATCAGACACGATTGCAAAGTTGGTTTCCCACAGTCCTGTTGGCCAGGGCTAAATTAATTCTGCATCTCGTCAAGATCCTTGTGACTTTTCTTACCTGCCTTCGGGGACATGGAGCTGACGTGCCTGGCCAGAAGGAGTAGAGTAGCGTTTGCGGAGGGCTAAGGCACTCTTTTCTTGGGCGTTTTCCCGATCCTTGTCTTTCTTTTCTTTCTTTTTCTGATGCTGAGAACAGGAGAAGAAAGAATCATAAAGCAGAAGCCACTTTGAGGGCAGAGAAGCAGTTCTCCAGAGCGCTGGGCCAGATCAGTTCACAGTAACAGCATTTTCAAAGCCCGGGGGTTGTTGACAACAGTGCTTCTCAATCTTGGCAATGCACGAACTTCAACTCCCATAATTCCCCTCTCCTTTAAGATGTATGGAAGTCCCAGAACTGCCAGTGTACTGGTTAGGTCAATCTTTCTCTACCTGTCTGTACAGTCAGTTGCTTAGCAACTGAAAGCTATATTGGTTTTCATCCATTGCTCCAGGCAACAGCAGCAGCATGTTTGAACATATAAAGCTCTGATGTATGTAAAGGTAAAGGTTCCCCTCGCACATATGTGCTAGTTGTTCCTGACTCTAGGGGGTGGTGCTCATCTCTGTTTCAAAGCCGAAGAGCCAGCGCTGTCCAAAGACATCTCCGTGGTCATGTGGCCGGCATATGGAAGGCTGCTATCTTCCCACCAAAGATGGTTCCTATTTTTCTACCTGCATTTTTACATGTTTTTGAACTGCTAGGTTGGCAGAAGCTGGGACAAGTAATGAGAATTCCCTCTGTTACGCAGTGCTAGGGATTCGAACTCGGGTTTGATTTAGGAAGAAGACTAGAGAATATATTAATACCTAAGAAATCCCCAGGTATTAAGCAAATTCTGGAAAACAACCCCTGAGAAGACAATTTTCGTTTTCCATTGGACGAAACTCCTGCAATTTCCTCAAAATGCTGACCCCGCCCCCCTCAAGATCATTGCACTTTTCCTCCTCCCAACAGGCAGGTTGAAAATGAGATGTAGCCCCCCACATCTGGAATAAGTAGAGGACAGCAGGTTGGGGAAAGCTGCGCTACTGCAGCACTCAATACCCTAAATTTCCCAGTCTCTGTTGCTTCTAACAGACGAGAAGAAACTTTGGTGGGAATAATAAAAGATGTGGATCTAAAACAGCATTTCTCAAACTTGGCAATTTTCTGGGTGTCGAATTCTTAAAGGTTGCCAGATTTGGGAACAACCGATCTAAAGAATTGGGATGGTTTAAACAAAAATATCGTAGCAACTTACAGGAGAGGAGTGAGGCTTATTCCGGGGCGTTACATCAGGGCTGCTGGTCGCTGGCCGCCGTCGCTCCGCACAACGGTGTACACGCTGGTTTTTGCAGGGGCTTACAGGACTGGCGGAAGCTGAGCGGGGGCACACAGGGACTGTTGACGGAGAATGAAAGCAGAAAGTCTGTATCTTCTCTAAGGTTGTTTACGGAAGTGATATTCAGCCGGTTCTGACCGGTTCTAGCGAACCGGTAGTGGAAATTTTGAGTAGTTTGGAGAACTGGCAAATACCACCTCTGGCTGGCCCTCCCCCCATCTATTTGCTGCCTCCTGAGCCCCAGCTGATTGGAGAATGGAGCTGGAAACCAGGTTGGTGGGGTGGGGAGAGAATTGAGATTTTGCAGTATCCTTCCCCTGGAGTGGGGAGGGAATGGGGATTTTGCAGTATCCTTCACCTGCCATGCCCACAAAACAGGTAGTAAAATTATTTGAATCCCACCACTGGTTGTTTAGCAATACAAGACGTTCATGCTCGCTCGTGCTCGCATGAGCATGCACACTCCATTTGTGTGAGCCACAGGCACTCATGCATGCCACTCATGGAAATGGAGCTGTGCGCACATGTGCTTGCTAGCCACTGGAGCAAACCATGCCCTCCCCTTCCCTGCCAGACTGCAAAGCTGGAAATGGTTGGGAACTCTTGGCTTATTCAATCAACCAAAGACGACATGCTAAGCCACGAACCCTGGTTCATAAACGTAACGGCCGAGTTCACGGAACACAAGCTAAAGCGAACAAATCAACATAAGGATGCAACAGCAGTGCTTGCCTGAGGCAATTGCAAAACCCGCCATTATTTTGGCATCATCGTGGCTTGCTCAGGGTGCTGGTGAACCCATCCCTCCCTCCCCTACATAACATTTTAGCCCCTTTTAGATCACGCTGCTCACCCTGCTCCTTGCCATTGCCGGCTAGCGTCACAGCGCTTCTGCTGCGGGCCAGGAAGGCGAGAGTTGGGGTCATCAGCCGGTCCACGATGCTGCTCTCCCAAGCACTAAGTTGAAGACTACGATCTGGGGAAGGAGAAACAAAATGTTGGGTTAATCCAAGCTCTGGTAGGCTCAGGTTCATCCTGGACCAACCTTCCAGTGTTTGGAGCTGCAAAGCGCTTCTTGGATTTCTGGTCTGCACAGGAGTTTAACAAGTCTAACTTTCCAAATCCCTTCCTCAAAACTTGTAGCTACTACTACAACTATCATTACTACTACTGTTATGTTAGGAGCACCAAAGCACTTTCAGGTTGGGAGGATTAGCCAGTGATGTCACCATTGCCCAGGGCACAGCCCGTTAGGGCATCTTTTCATTTCCCATGAAACTGCCCACCTAAGTGGTACCTATCTATCTACTTGCGGCTGCCCACTTTTGAACTGCTGGGTCAGCTGGAGCAAGTGACAGGAGCTCACCCCATCACATGGGAGCAACCGGGTCTCAAACAATCCTGCCAATTGTCAAATCAGCATCCTAACCACGGGAGCCTCTGTGCTCCCCAACTTGTAGCTCAGGTGCCAAGGTGAGATTCTGGTTAGCCGAACCAGGTGTGGAAGGCAGGACTGGTACAAAGGAACCAGGTTTTAAGATGTTGGAGGAAAAAAGGAACTGCGCCATGTGTTTTCCCAAAAACAAGAAATAATGATTATACTTAGTCCTCCACTTACAACCACAACTGAGCCCCAAATTTCCATCGCTAAGCAAGACAAGCAAGTGAGCTTTGCTCCATTTTACCACCTTTCTTGCCACAGTTGTTAAGTGAATCCCTGCAGTTAAGTCAATCATTCAGTCATTAAGCAAATCTGGCTTCACCCACTGGCTTTACTTGCCAGAAGCTGGCTAGGAACAGAGGTGGTAGTCTACCATTTTGGACCAGTTCGCCCGAACCGGTAGCAGAAATTGTGGGTGGCCCTGCCCACCTGCCCCAGCTCTATGGCATCCCATTTAGGCCTTTATTGGCCAAAAGCGCATGCGCAGAAGGGTTAGCGCAGTGATGGCAAACCTTTTCAGCATCGAGTGTCCAGACCAGAATGCGCGTGCAAACACGATGTGTGTGTGCCAGAGCGCCAGTCAGCTGGTCTTCGCACATGCTGGAGCACCGGAAAGCCGAAGACCAGCTGGCCGGCAAACACATGCCCGTTTTTTGGCTGTTTCTCGGGCCATTTTCAGGCCGTTTTTCGGCACTCCGGCGCCTGCAAAGACTTGCTGGCCAATGCGCCAGAAACCAGAAGAGCAGCTGGTGAGGGCGCGTGTGCCATAGGTTTACCATCATGGGCTTAGCGCATGCAAGGAGGTGACACATGCGTAGAGGTACACATCAATATTTTCAGGGAAACACGGTAGTTGATCCTGGAACTCAATCAAGATGGTGGCCGCAACTGAAGCCACCATCTTGACCCCTCCCTATGAAAACACTTTTGTTTGTGTTGATGCTTGATCCCAGCCAAAAGTATTGGAGGAACGTTGTGCAGGACTCACAATCTCATAAGAGTTGCTTGCTTCATGATATATTAAGGCAGGGGTCTCCAACCTTTGCAACTTTAAGTCTGAAGGACTTCAGCTCCCAGAATTCTCCAGCCAGCTTTGCTGGCTGGAGAAGTCTGGGAGCTGAAGTCCTTCAGACTTAAAGTTGCAAAGGTTGGAGACCCCTGTATTAAGGGATATTTCCCTAAACTGGTAAAGAAACCCCGGTGGCACAGTGGTTAGAGCGCAGTACTGCAGGCTCCTTCTGCTGATCATCGGCTGCCAGCAGTTTGGCAGATCGAATCTCGCAAGGCTGAAGGTTGACTCAGCCTCCCATCCTTCCAAGGTGGGTAAAATGAAGACGCAAATGGTTGGGGGCAAGAGGCTGACTCTGTAAACTGCTTAGAGAGTGCTGTAAAAATAACTGTGAAGCAGTATATAAGTCTAAGCGCTATTGCTATTTTTTTCTTTCCTTCCTTCCCTCCCAGTGGTTAGAATGCAGTGTTGCAGGCTAACTCTGCCGTTTGCCAGCAGTTCGATCCTGACCGGCCCAAAGTTGACTCAGTCTTCCATCTTTTCTGAGGTAGGTAAAATGTGGACCCAGATTGTTGGGGGCAAGAGGCTGACTCTGTAAACCACTTAGAGAGGGCTGTAAAAGCACTCTGAAGCCGTATATAAGTGCTATTGCTATTTTCTTTCCTTCCTTCCCCGTGGTTAGAATGCAGTATTGCAGGCTAACTCTGCCATTTGCCAGCAGTTCGATCCTGACCGGTCCAAAGTTGACTCAGCCTTCCATCCTTCCTTTATGAGGTTGGTAAAATGAGGACCCAGATTGCTGGAGGGAAAAAAGGCTGACTCTGTAAACCGCTTAGAGAGGGCTGCAAAGCACTATGAAGCCGTATAGAAGTGCTATTCTATTGCTAAACCAAAGTTAGCTGATTTATCTCCTTAAGCCCTGAACATGGAGCCGGTTTCGCAGTCTCCAATAATTCCATTGGCTGCCCAAACAAGCTATGCTTTACAGCCGGCACACTGCAGGAGATTAAAGGAACTTTGTAATAGTTACGTAGCAAACTGCATGTTGACATTCTGGGCATGGCTTATAATTCTGCAAACAATGTTGACACTCGACTGACATTACAAACCACCTTTGCCTGAAAAACCTTCAGCTTTGTTGATTCCGCCAGAGGAAGTGATTTTCAACAGACACAAATATGAACAATGGGAGGTTGAAATAGCAAATCTCATGTGGCTAATCATGGCCAGGAATACTCTCCATACCCGAACAGTGGAAAACCTTTTCGTTAGAGAGACCTCCGAAATCCCAGCATTTTTCAGAACAAAGCTTGTTTTCAGTAGCTCTAGAAAACAGAATATAAAGGGCATTTTAATGCCTCTTTGTTATGTATAAAGGTAAAGGCTCCCCTTGCATATACGTGCTAGTCATTTCCCGACTCTAGGGGGCGGTGCTCATCTCCGTTTCAAAGCTAAAGAGCCAGTGCTGTCCGAAGACGTCTCCGTAATCATGTGGCTGGCATGACTCAATGTACAGAAGGCACATGGAACACTGTTACCTTCCCACCAAAGATGGTCCCTATTTTTCTACTTGCATTTTTTATGTACTTTTGTGCTTTTTTTTTTTTTAAAGGGTTTGTTGAACCTGCTTCTGTTTGAATTGAAACCTACCCAGAATCACAGATGTGAGATGGGTACCGTATTTTTCGAAGTATAAGACACACCTTTTTCCCTCAAAAAAGAGGGTGAAAATCTGGGTGCATCTTATCCACTGAATACAACATTTTTTGCCTCCCAAAACCCCACCCCTTTTGCCAAAATGGGCGTGCAGAGCCTTTAGGAGGCTTGCAGAGTGCTCCTGGGGGCTGGGGAGGGAAGAAATGAGTGAAAAACGGGCTGGTTTTTTTACTCAATTTTGCACCCCCAGCCCCCAAGAGCATTTTTATGCCTCCTAACGGCTATACATGCCCCCCCTTTTTTTTGACAAAAATGGGCCGTTTTTTGCTCATTGGGGGGGGCACCCCTCAGGAGCACTCTACAAGCCTCCTAAAGGCTATTTGCTTGCGGGGGGGGGGGGAACGGGCCCATTTTTGTGAAAAACGGGCGGTTTTTGGGAAGTCTGCAGAGTGCAAAATCTTTTCTTTTTTAATTTGCCTCTTCAAAATCTTGGTGCGTCTTATACTCTGGTGCGTCTTATACTCCGAAAAACACGATAGCTATATAAATTGATAAATAAATAATTAATAATTTTAGATTTAGAGGCTTGCTTAACTTGGCTTGGTCACTACTGTACATACCTTCCTATCCACTAATCTCAACATTGTGTGATTACGGATTTGTGGGTTGGTTTTTTTTTTTTTTAACCTAAAAAGGCCATTTATTTATCTTTTTAAAGAAAAGTTTGGCATCCATACATACCTATGAGCACACTGCTGTCTGAATAATTTCACCCCAGGGCCACACCTAATTCCACATGCATTAACCATCCCTTCCGTTTGGCCTTTTCCTGAATCTTGTTCAGATGCTCAGGGTATTTTTTCATCCATCGCTAAGCAACGAGGAAACAAAACAATGGCGGGCAGAAATACTATCTTTAGCAGCAAAAGAGACGTTAGGGCAGAGAGTAATTGGAGCCTGTCGAACTCAGCTCCGGAGGATCTGCTTGCAGAGGCCGAGTGGGTAAAATTTCCCCTCAACGGAGAGAGAACTCCACAGGAGGGTCAAGATGCTTTTCAGGTTGAACATCTGGGAACTGTCACGCAAAACATCTGGAGGGCATTAGGGGGTGCTCTCCTATTTTGTAATGTCCGGCTAGACATCCCCATCACTGCAGGGGTCAAAGTAAACTGGGCTTATTCATATCGCACTGTTCTAACCTAGGCTTCCCAAGAACATGAAGCAAACTCCTTGTCCTAACAAAAAACCCTTTTATTAATTCACTGTGAATTCTGCTCATTCACATCCAGCAAAGTCTTTCAAGGGAGGATTTACGGTCACAGACCTTATCTGGCTTGGAGAGCTGCTAGGCCAATATCTGCAAAACCTGGCCAAGAGTCTCGGAGAGTCACAAACCGATTAAGTGAACTGATTGTCTCCCGCAAACTCCACTCCCCTTTCGGTCCTCTTTTCTTTCCTCTGGGAGGAGCCATTCATCGTCCACCTCTGGCCTTACTCCCAAGTTGACCCCTGTTCTTTAGCTGTTCCCTTTGTCTGGCAACTCTGCGCATGTGCACATTGGGAATAGGCTCCAGCTGTTCATCTGCCTAACTGATGTCTGGCTCTGAAGGCAGCTGATAACTGTCAGATGGCTCTGGCCCCCTCTCTGCCTCCGACACAGAGCCTTCCCTAGACTCCAGGTTCCTCCCCAGCCTCCTCACTGTCCGAATCTACTCTCAGCTCTGCTGGCTGCTGGGGGGCTACAATACCCACATGGTTTATAGTTTATATTTTGGGGAAGTTCCACATTATTTCATAGTACTTTTAGTATTTCAGATGAGACCCATTGTAAAGAGCTGCTCCAGAAACATAGTTAAGAGGAGGAAGGTCATTGCAAAGGCCCCATGGATTGGGACCAACTAGTCCAGTTTGATCTAGTGGTTAAGGCAGCAGCCTAGAAGCCAGGAGGCTGTGAATTCTAGTACTGCCTTAGGTACGAAAGTCAGACAAGTGACTTTGGGTCAGTCATTATCTCTGAGACCAACTCACCCCACAAGGTTGTTGTTGGGGGGAAAATAGGAGGAAGAAGTATCTGTGTCAGGCTTGAGATAGTCATCTTTGTACAGGGCCTCAAGCCTGCCTTATATTCAGACATATTCTACTGTGGGAAACTGGGAGGGGGATTGTATGGAGCATGGGAGATACGTAGCCATAACAACATTCCTTCTCAGAGAGTCAAGGTCATTTTGTCCCTGCACCTGGACTGACATGAGTGGGAGGAATCTTCTTTTGTGACAGTGGCTGATTGGGCCATGTGATGGACATGTGGATGCTGGGGCAGGTTCTTGAACTTTCAACTGGGTGGGAAAAACCTGGAAGCTTTCAGATTCGGGTTTTCCCAGATGTGCCAACATGGCTTCTGAATTTTGAGGAACCTCTAGCCTCGGATTCTTATTTGATGGAGGGTGCTATCTGGAACCCTGACAATATGCTGTACTCCTTGAGTTAGTTATAAAAATAATAAAGGCAGGACATGAGTTGTGGTGGTGCAGTGGTTAGAATGCAGTATTTGCAAGCTCTCCCAAAGGTGTTTTTTTTTCAAGAGGCAGCTGGACTTTCTGGTTTTTCTTTGAAGACGCTTCGCTTCTCAGCCTTTGAGATGAGGATGAGAAGGATGAGAAGCGAAACTGCCTTCAAAGAAAAAACAGAAAGCCCAGTTGCCTCTTGAAAAAAGTACCTTTGAGACAACCATGACCTGGATGTCTGAGAATTTCCATAGTATTGCAAGTTAATTCTGCTCACTGCCAGGAGTTCGATCTTGATGGGGCTCAAGGTTGACTCAGCCTCCCATTCTTCCGAGGTCGGCAAAATGAGGAGACAGGTTTTTAGGGGGCAATCGGCTGAATTTTAGGGGGCAATCGGGTAAATTGCCCAGAGAGGCAGTTTACACCGTGAAGAAGTATATCAGTGCTTAAGTGCTGTATAAATAAACAAGCAAACAAATCAATTAATAGCAGTTGAGATGCTGAGCAGGGATTCACATTTCTGCCAGCTGCGCCCCAGTGTGACCCGATGGGTGAAGTGAGGGAGAAATAATATCTGCTTGTTGAAGAAGATTGCTGGGAACTGTGATGCAAAGCATTTTGACCATCCCAAACACCCCCCCCCCCCCATGCAAAAGTGATTTCCTTCCCTGCCTCCCTCCCCCCCCAAAAGATGAAGATGCTGGACAGCAGAACTGCAGTACAGCCAAAGAGATTGAAATTATGAGGCTGCTGCAGGGGTGGAATCCTCCTGGTTCAGCCCGGTTCAGCCGAACCGGCAGGGACAATTGGCATCAGTTCTCCAAACCGGTGGCAAAAATCCCTGGTGGCCCCATCCACACCCGCCTGGTCCACCTGTCGCCACTCACCTCTTCTAGCTGCTCGATCCACCCACCCAATCTGAACGTTTCTCCCTCCATGCACAGCAGAACTGCAGCAGCCTGTCCCTTTAAGGTAGACCCAGCAAGGAAGGGGGCCAGCGGGGGGGACCATAAAGGAAGCAGCAGTTATGCTGTGAACAGAGGGGAAAACGTTCGGATTGTCACTGCCCCAGAATTCAACGTTAAATGCAGCAGAGACAATCTGAACATTTCTCCCTCCGTTCACAGGAGGGCTGCTGCGGCCTGTCCCTTTAAGGTAGACCGAGGGAGGGAGGGGGCCGGGCCAGGGGACCATACAGGGAACAGCAGCTCTGCTGTGAATGGACTCATACACACATTTTTTTCCTTACCGCATTTTGTGGGCATGGCTTGGTGGTGGGGGCATGTGACTGAGTGGGTGTTACCATGAGGGATATCAAGTTGGCCACACCCACTCAGTCCCAGGACCCCACCACCAAGCCACGCCCACAGAACCGGTAGTAAAAAAAATGAATTTCACCACTGGGCTGCTGTGCCCAAAACTAGTAAGGGTGTCAACCATTTTTTAGCCTTTTGAGGAATTACTGAGTCTCATTTGTACTTCTGTAACTTCTGTCTGGTTTGACATAGCAACCAACCAGGACAGGTAGAGACTTCAATGGATAGTTAGGAATGCAAAAAAAACAACCAAAAAAACCCACTGATTGCAATCAGCCTACCTCCTGTTGAGGACCTGTATACTGCATGGGTCTGAAAGAGGGCTGAGAAAATATCTACAGACCCCTCACATCCTGGACATAAATTGTTTCAACTTCTCCCTTGAGGATGCCACTGTAGGGCATTGCATGCCAAAACAACTAGACTCTGGGGCAGTCTTGACCCTTGTGTCATCATTCTGCTGAACACCTAATTCCCACAGCACTGTCCTATGTCTCAGGATATTTACCCATGGAGTAAGGATGTAGTACTGTTATTCTTCCCAACTTTACTACTACCTTCTCCTATTGGTATCTTACTATATTACTTTGCTGTTTGCATGTACGCTGAGAGCTTATGCAAAGGAAACATATTCCTTGTGTGTCCAATCACGCTAGGTTATCCTACCCTACTCTATCCATTCATCTTCCTTTTTATCAGTTGTTGAATTTCAGTGCTGCCACTATATTTTCTTCTTTTTATCTACCGCGGCATTCACCTGTTTGCATGTTGAGCTTTGCATTCAATTCTTTCGTTTGTTAAAAACACTTTGAAGAGCTGGCATAGAAAACAAAGCCGGACACAAATAGACTGCAACCAAAGTATCAACAAAAGGACCAGGCTGGGCAGAGCAACTTGGGATGGGTCTATGACAATTTGCCGTGGGACAACTCAGCATGGCCAACTCGTCGTGGAACAATTCTGTTGTGGCATAAGAGCTCCACTAATATCAAAGAAATGGTAGAATAGGATCATTAAAGAAAGGGTGGAAAAGGAGGGACAATATGGAACGGGAATGACAAAAATTAAAATATTTTTTAAATTGTTAAATTGTCCCACGGCGAGTTGGCTGTAGCAAGTTATCCCTTTCCAACCTGGGAGTAATGATTGAGAGACAAAAAAAGGAAAGCACAACAAACATACTCCCTTCAAAAGCTACTCATATGGCTGAGGAATAAAAACAGAACTGGTCTGAGAAAATCCACCCTTAAGTCATTGATAAATTTGCAGTAAGCTCTCAGTGTTGCCCGATGACAAAACGGGGGCAGGCAGCATATACAAGTAGTCCTCTACTTATGGAGCCCAAAATTTCCATTGCCGAGGCTGTTGTTAAGTGAATGATGCCCCATTTTACGATCTTTCTTGCCACTGTTGTTTGTGAATCACTGTGGTTACCAAGTTCGTAACATGGTGTAAGGTTTCCTAAAAATGCCCTAATTGATTCATGAGTATCGAGCCAAGTTTCAATACAAAACTAGTCATTTATTAGGAGCATCATAGGCAAGGCCTTTTCGTTGGTCAGGTCTAAGCTTTGTTTGATTTATAGCTGCACTTTACCCCTGTTCCTTCCCTCCCTTCAGTCTGTGTCATAAATCACATTCCCTTATGAGATGCACCCCTTCCAAGCCTTCTACAGTAATCTGAGATGGCTGAGACTTCAGCCAACGGTATGCGTGAAATGCACTCCCCCCACTTCTCTCCCTACGACAAGGGGAGAGGGCAACCCATGATGCTAACCCTCTGGAGTGCTGTCCTATCTGCCACTGTGCAATTGGGAAAACATACACAGATGCCGTAAATTAAAATACTCCCTATGGTGCAGCGGTAGAAGGTCACCAGCAGTTTTGCATTCAGTTGTCGTTTCCTGAGAAGTCTCAGATAGTGTAATCTCTGCTGGGCCCTTTTGACCAGGGCTGCAATGTGAGTTGCCCCAGGTCAAGGTCCTCTTTTAGGATAACACCCAGAAACTTAAAACTGGCCACTTGCTCCACTCGGTCTCCATCGATAAGCAAGGGCTGGATGTCTGATCTAGTCCTTCTGTAGTCCACTATAAGCCCCTTGGTCTTATTGGTGTTAAGGAGCAAGTTATTGTCTCCACACCACGAAAGCAATCGGTCCACCTCAATTCGACGTTACAACAGCATTAAAAAAGGAAAAGCAACTTTCAAGAGATGCTCGTACGTACAACTCTCGTAGCATCCGAAGTCACGTAATCAACATTTGGGCGTTAGGGCAGGGGTCTCCAATCTTTGCAACTTTAAGTCTGAAGGACTTCAGCTCCCCAAAAGCTGGCTGGAGAATTCTGGGAGCTGAAGTCCTTCAGACTTAAAGTTGCAAAGGTTGGAGACCCCTGATCTAAAGGCAATTCTTGACTTATAATATTTAAGTTGCTCATGACCAGTCCTCACACTTATGAACTATTGCAGCATCTCCATTGATCAGAATTCGGTCGCTTGGCCCTGGCATTACTCTATGATGGATGCAGTGTGCTGGGGTCAAGTGATTGCCCTTTGGGACCTTCCCAACCGTCTTCTGACAAGCGAAGTCAATGGGGGAAGTTGGATTTGCTTAACAACCATATGATTCACTTAACAGCTGCTTTCAAGAGATGCTTGTACGTACAACTCTCGTAGGATCCGAAGTCACGTAATCAACATTTGGGCGTTAGGGCAGGGGTCTCCAGCCTTTGCAACTTTAAGTCTGAAGGACTTCAGCTCCCCAAAAGCTGGCTGGAGAATTCTGGGAGCTGAAGTCCTTCAGACTTAAAGTTGCAAAGGTTGGAGACCCCTGCGTTAGGACATGTATTGATAATGGCTGTAGCATCCCTGGGTCACGCGACTGCCATTTGTGACTTTCCCAGCCAGCTTCCGACAAGCAAAGTCAATAGGAGGGGATCTGGATTCACTTAGTGACCACATGATTCACTTAATAACTGCAGCGATTAACAACCATGGGAAAAAAGGTCATAAAATCAGGCATGACTCACCCAACAACTATTTTGCTTAGGAATGGCCCCCATCTGTGGCCATAAGTCAAGGACTACATGAATCTACTGTAAAAATGTTCTGGAGGGGACATGCCTTTAAATGGCTCCCGGAGACTCAGTTTCCACACCAAATCCTTGGGCTTTAGTACTCAGCGTGCAGATTTGCGCAGAGATTTGAGCAACTGAGGAGTCACCTCTGGTGTGGTTTGGTTGGGCTTACGCTTCCTCTTTGGTCGATTCTTGTTCGGTTGTGACTTCCTAAATATACCACTATACCGGAGTTCTGCTGGGACTCCACAGGTAGTGTGAACTGCCTGATCTGGCAGAGAAACCACAATACCTGGCTTAATGTGACGCACAAGCCCAGCCTATCCTGCCTTCTTCCCCAAACTATGGCCAGAGGAATGAAGATAGTTTAATGCTTGAGTTGGATCACAAATTATTTGAGGCCTTTAACTGCTCCTTGGATCAGACAGCAATGCTGTTCGGTGAAAAAGTGTTTCGAATGAACAAGACGATAATTCTCAATTCCTCTTGAGGGGTAGTTTTCCCTGTTGGATAATAACGTGCAACACTACAGACAGTGGTGGGATTCAGCCAGTTCGCACCAGAGGTGGGTTGCTACCGGTTCAGGCGAATCGGTAGTGGAAATTGGGACTGGGTTGCCAAACCAGTAGGAACGGCAGGCTGGCCATGCCCCCGAACCAGTTCTCTGGTCGCCCATGCCTTTGCTGGCATGGTTTTTAGACATTTCATAATGTTTTGCGCTCGCACAGAACAATTTACAGGCAACTGAGCATGTGTGCAGTAACGCCGGCAGCAACCCACCCCTGGCTTGCACCTATTCGGGAGAACCGGTTGTTATCTTTCTAAGCAGTTGGGAGAACCGGTTGTTGGAAGAAATCTCCTTTTGGTTTTTTCCACTTTCCAGGGCTAATCCTGTAAGGAAGGCAGGAAGGAGACATTCTGGTGGTGTTTCTAGCCGGATCTTTATTGTCCTGCTTTGAGAAACTGCCTCTCCTGTTAACCCTTATTGCATTGTCACAGCTAAGGCGAAGCAGCCATCAACTTGAGTGACGTTGAGTTGGCCCAGTCACATGACCACCGAGCCCCGCCTACCTAGCTGGTCATTAGGGCAGAGAACCGGTTGTTAAATTATTTGAATCCCACCACGGATACAGATGAGAAGTGTGATCCCTGAATTTGAGGAAAAGGGAAGGAGGGGGTGACAATTGTGTCTTCTAAAGTGCCTGCTCTCCCATAGTTACAGATTGCTTAAAATCTAGGAGAAAAAATAAGCACATTTTTTGGGGGAAGGGGGCATGCAATTCCCTACATCAGGGGTCTGCAAAGGTGGCTCTTTTAAGACTGCAAAGTTGGCTTTTTTAAGACTGCAAAGTTGGTTCTTTTAAGACTGCAAAGTTGGCTCTTTTAAGACTGCAAAGTTGGCTCTTTTAAGCATGCTGGCTGGGGAATTCTGGGAGTTGAAGTCCACCAGTCTTAAAAGAGCCAACTTTGCAGACCCCTGCCCTACATTAATCTGCTGGGAATCCTATGGGTTATTCAAGTAACGTTTAAATTCGAAGTCTGCCTCAAGCAAGATATACAAGATAAACAAACAGGAAAGGTGGACAGAAACGTTAATTGTGTTACTGAAAAACTGCATGCCCTTGATAATTTTTGGCCATTGGGAGATATAAGGATTTTCTGTCCCCCCGCCAAATCTCTTAAAATTCCACTGAGCCCCATCTTCCATCTGCTAAAATTTAATCCTGTTTTGTAGGCTTTCTCAACCTTGGCAACTTTTAAGGCATATAGAATGGTGGGATTCAGAAACGTTTACTACCGGTTGTGTGAGCATGGCTTGATGGCCGTTGCAGGGGAAGGATACTGCAAAATCCCCATTTCCTCCCAATCTGCTGGGACTCAGGAAGCAGAGAATAGATGGGGGCGGGGCCAGCCAGAGGTGGAATTTACCAGTTCTCCGAACTACTCAAAATTTCTGCTACCGTTCAGCAGGTTCAGAACCGGTCAGAACCTGCTGAATCCCACCTCTGGTGTAGATTCCCCAAATCTCCCTGCCAGCAACTCTTGAGTGTTAAAATCCACACATCTTAAAAAATTGCTAAGGTTGAGAAACATTGCTCCATTGGCTAGGTTCATGCTTCTTTTGGTAACCGTGAGACTTAGGATCTTGACCCCTTTAGAAATGCAGAACACTCCATCCTGCACTCACATGCTTGTCTAAAATGGCGTTTCTCAATCTCAGCAACTTGAGGTGATGACTTCAATTCCCAGAATTCTCCAGGCACAATGACTGGCTAGGGAAGTCTAGGAGTTGAAGTCCAGACATCTTCATGGCGCCGAGCCATTTCCGGGCTGTTTCCTGGGCCATTATTTTGGCTGTTTTCCAGGCCATTTTCCCGGCCAAAAACAGTCCGGAAAAGGCCCGAAAAACAGCCTGGTTTTTGGCCATATTTTGGCACTCCAGCACCCATGAAGATCAGCTGGCTGGCGCGCATATGTGTGCTGGAAACCAGAAGAACAGCTGACGACTGGGCAAGTGCCCATAGAGAGGGCTCTGCACGCCACCTCTAGCATGCAAGCCATAGGTTCGCCATCATGGTACTAGAAAGCCTCTGTCTCTCTCTCCTTCCTTCCTTCCTTCCTTCCTTCCTTCCTTCCTTCCTTCCTTCCTTCCTTCCTTCCTTCCTTCCTTTCCTTCTTTCTTTCTTTCTTTCTCTCTCTTTCTTCTCTTATCAGTTTACCCCTGTCACCTAGTTCCAGGACTATCGATAGGGTGGATTTAAAATTGGGGGCCCCTTCTTCCCATCCCTCGCCATGACACAGCTGCATGTCCCCAGGGGGGGTCTCTTACTTCTACTGGGTGAGTTCCAGAGAGTGGCGGAAGATTTGGAGAGGCGCTTGTTGATTATAGAGTCCACATGTTTGGGGAGATTTACAGCAGAGAGGGAGCACCTGCTTGCACCTACAGAGGGAAAAGACACACAGGTGTTAAGGGCAGCGGGGTGGGGGTGGGTGGGGGAATCTGCTGGACGTGCGAGCATGCAGCAGCGGGGATCATGCAGTGAAGGCAATGAGTTGCAAACGAAGATTCCCAGGGAAAGCCATTAGAGTGCCTTGATTCGGGCTGCCTGCAGGAGCAGGAAACCCTACAAACACCTTTTGATGTGCTGATTCGCAGCCTCGTGTATATTCTACCCCAGCATCCGTCCCCACTGATGTCACAGGCCTAAGTGAGCTTGGCAGAAAGCAAATTAGCACATGTGGTGGCACAGTGGCTATGCCCTTCCCAGAGGCCCACTGGCAGAAGCTCTGATTTGGAGATCCACAACCCCCACTTCTGCAGCCAAACAACAGCAAGAGGCGAAGGCATTATTCACAGCTCCTTCTTGTTACAAGCTGACTTCGACTCAGATCCCATCCAGCTGAGAGAAGGCTGAGTCCCACAGAAAGCATGCAACAGAGGACAGCCTTCATCGAAGTTGTTAATATCAGGTTCTTGGGCACACTTATCAGCCTGTTTACACTGCCGTGGCCCACAGATCAGCAAGACGTAGGCTCAACCATCCAGCAAGCAGGTCCCTTTTTAGAGACCAAAGCTGAACCACAAACAGCTTGGATTGACAGCAAAGCAGCTCTTTCAGACCGACGTTAGGGCGCGGTGAGTTTCAGAAGGACAAAAACCGAAAGCATTTTGAGCGTTCATTGATAGGACACAATCAGAATTTGAAACAAACCCTGGCTTTCTATTCCAGGGCCACAACACATAAGCGAGCAGGTTAGTTTACCCTCCGTGCTATCGGCAAGCCAACCAACGTCTTGAAAAAGTGACCGAGTAGATGTTTGGTTTTTTTTAAAAGCACTTTTAAAATTTTCATAGTAAAAAGGGGTTGTGCTTTCTCTAACACACCTAAACGTGATGGTTACAGACCTAACTAGATCAGTCATTTGCATAACTTGAGAAGCCTTAGCTAGTTTGAAACTTGTTAGGGCAGGGGTCTCCAACCTTTGCAACTTTAAGTCTGAAGGACTTCAGCTCCCAGACTTCTCCAGCCAGCAAAGCTCATAGCTCATAGCAAAGCTGGCTGGAGAAGTCTGGGAGCTGAAGTCCTTCAGACTTAAAAGTTGCAAAGGTTGGAGACCCCTGTGTTAGGTCTTTTTTGTGTGACTTTATGTGTTCTGTGGATCCAACTTGGAATTAGTTTCCGATTCAAAGTATTATACCAACCTAGGGAATAAGGTGGCTCCGTCATCTGGTTAAGTGTGTTTTGTGAAGAAACCCAACCAAAGTATGCCTCTGGAACTTGCTTTTCTTTGTTTCATATGGCAATGTAAACATAAAATAATGATTTGGACAATTTTTCTGCACATTGGGTCAATGGTAACATCCTGCATGGGTCTCTAGATGTATTCTAGGCTGAAAAATAAGAGCTGGTGTAGAATTCTTGTTGCCGAAAACCACATGGAACAACAGGCCCAGTTTTGTCTAAACACAAAGCAAAATTCCTAAACCCAAAACTAATTTAGAGTAACGTTTATGTTTACGTTTATTTAAATTTATATACCGCCCTATCTCCCTTGCGGGACTCAGGGCAGTGAACAGGCAATTATAAAACATAAAACATCAGGTACAATAAATATAATAAAAACAGATTAAATAAAAACCTGCTCTAAAAAGTCCCTAATAAAACCCAATTGATAAAAAAATTTTTTAAAGCTACGCCAGGCCGGCCGCACGAAATAGGTGAGTTTTAAGGGCCCAGCGGAAGAGGCGCAGGTCCGTGGTTGTGCGCAGGTCGGGGGGAAGGTCATTCCAGAGGGCCGGAGCTGCCACAGAGAAGGCTCTCCCCCTAGGGGTCGCCAGCCGGCATTGGCTAGCCGACGGGACCCTGAGGAGTAAGAGCTGCCAATATTGGTGGAAGATTTATGATAATAGAATCACAGGATTTATCTCTGCCAAAAGAACAGACTAATTGCAGATAATTATTTGAATGTTATATATCCTATTTCTATTTTGCAATAAATAAAATCCAGCCACTGAAGGGCTTTTAACTTATTCGGTGAGGCCAAATTAGTTAAAGAGAGTGATTTCATGCACTGATAGGACCTATTTTGGAGAATTCAGCAAAGACAAAATATTGTTCAACATTATTCATTTATTAATGAACCGCTCACTCTGAAAACTGTCTCGGAAGAGCCCTACAGGTAGTCCTCATTTTGCAACTGCCTTGTTTAACAACAATTTGCAGTTACAACATGATGAAAAAATAACTTAGTGACTAATCTTCATGTTTATAACCTTTGCAGGTCTGTAAGGAGTTAAGATTATAAAACCATGACATTTCACTTAACAACTGCTTTGCTTAACAACTTACCATATTTTTCAGTGTATAAGATGCACTTTCCCCACCTCCCCCCCAAAATGGGTGGAAAGGTCTGTGGGTCTTATAGACCTAATGTTGCTGAAACCCCGCACACCCTTTGGCCTCCACCCTTTGGCCTCTGCCTCCCAGCAATTTGTCTCCTTGCAGCAAACAGCAAACAACCTGGTCAGCTTCAGGCAGCTTTAGGCAGCGCCCCGCCACCTGGAATGGGCCAAAAAATGGGATGCGTGGAGGCCGAAAACAGAATGCACAGAGTCGGCATCCCCACAGCCTGGAACAGCTGATAGGCAGTATTCCGGGAGACCGATCCAACCACCAATCAGCTGCTTGTGCTAAACCAGGCTGTGCTGAAGCTGATCAGGCTGTTTGCTGTAAGGAGGCAAATTGCTGGAAGGCAGAGGCAGCTCTTTTTATTGTTTTCTCCCCAAAAGCCAGGTGCGTCTTATAATCCAAAAAATATGCTAGTTGTTTATATCCTGTTTGTGGTTGCAAAACAAAGATGAGATCAAAAGCCACCAAGTTCACCATTCGCTTCCCAACAAGATGTAGCTTCCAACTATCCATACATCGGCCAACAGATCTTCCTCATAAAGATACAAAGTGCTTTGAGGATCTGAAACGTTTGTTTTTTATCCTGATCAGCAGCCATTTCCAATCAGTTCAGAGAGTTAAAGAAGAGCATAGCAGAATGGTAAATAACAATAGCCTGATTGCCTATGGAGAATTATTAATCGCCACAGGCAACCAGGAAGTTGCTACTGAATCAGTTATACCTGTTCTTTTAAAGGTAGTCCTTGGAATATGATTGTAATGAAGCTCGCCTATAAAATACAACCTCTTTTGTGCCCGTCGCTGTCATTCAGTGAACTAATGATTCACTGTAGACATTGTTTTGCTGAAAACTGTCATAAAATGGGATCATGGGATGCTACAAATAGCTGTAAAGGCTGCCATGTTACCAAGCAACTAAAATACTTGGGCATATAACTATGGAGTGGATGGGTGGGTGACTGACTGTCAGAACTTTGGATCCGGGGCTTAAATCCCCTTTTCCGGATTGGTCATAAATCAAGGACTACCGTATTTTTTGGTATAACACGCACCCTTTTCCCATCAAAAAAGAAGGTGAAAATATGGGTGCGTCTTATACTGAATACAGCATTTTTGACCTCATGAAACCCCGCCCCCTTCATCAAAATGGCCGTGCAGAGCCTTTAGGACAGGGGTCCTCAACCTTTGCAACTTTAAGTCTGAAGTCCTTCAGACTTAAAGTTGCAAAGGTTGGGGACCCCTGCTTTAGGAGGCTTCCAGAGTGCTCCTTGGGGCTGGGGAGGGCAGAAATGAGAGAAAAACAGGCCGTTTTTTGCTCTTTTTACATCCCCCCCTCCTAAAGGCTCTGCACGGCCTTTTTAATGACAAAAAGCAGGGGCGTTTTGGGGAGGTCTGCAGAGTGCAAAACCTTTTTTAAAAAAAATTTGCCTCCTCAAAATCATGGTGCGTCTTATACTCGGGTGCATCTTATACTCCGAAAAATATGGTGCTTGGGGGTTTGTTTGTTTTTTGAAGCCCTTCCAGAAAGTTTTTACTTTGTCATCCTGCATCCTGCGTCGCACATTTCTCTCTCCAATCATGGGAGCTTGTGGTCATACAACCCCCTCCGCTGCTAGGGCTGCATGCTGCCTTGGGGGATTCTGGGAATTGAAGTCCACGCATCTTATTGCTGAGATGACGCTAGTCCCCAATGTCCCTCCCCAAAACGCTTCCTAACCCCGCCAAAACAGGAAACCCTGGGCCCCGTTGACACACATGTGGCTATGTCCACTTGGCATCATCAGGCCTGCAGCATCGCTACGGGCCCAGAGTGTGAAGTGTCGCACTTTCAGGGGAGGGATTCAGCTGGTTCTCGCCAGTTCGGGGGAACTGGATGTTAATTTTACATCTAGTTCAGTGAACCGGTAGATCCGATGACCGGCTGGCCCCGCCCCACCCCTCCCAGGGGTTTCCACATGCCCTGTTCTGGCTCCCTGGTATTTGCAGGGAGGCCTCCTAGGCCTAAAACTGGACACGGGGGTGTACGGCACACACCCACACTCCACAGCCCATTTTTCGCTCCCAGGGGTGTGCAGAAGGCAGAGTGCTGCCTGTCACACCCCCTGGCCACCCCCACCCAGCTGGTCATCAGGGCAGAGAACTGGTTGCTATATTAGTTGAATCCCACCACTGGCACTTCCCATTCTCATCCATCCATTTCCCACCCTCTAGCCAGCCCATTCCTGCCCAAAGACTCTTGGGGATGGGAAGATTGCCAAGGACGGAATATGCTCTGCTCAGCAGTGCCGTCTTGGGCAAGCTGTATCTATGGCTCAGCGCCTTTCTGCCTTGGTCCCAATGCGGCCGCATGGTGGAAACTGCCAACCAATGAGGAGAAAGATGGGTGAGGCTCTGAGCAGCACATGGCATAGAAGAGAAGAAGCAGCATGGGAACTTAAAGGTGCCAAGCGGTCAAAAGTCCACTGAAAATGGACAATGGGCCCCAGCGAAGCTGCAAAGAAATGCAGTGCTGTCCTGTATGCAGAGGAAGGAAGGAAGGAAGGAAGGAAGGAAGGAAGAAAAGGGAGGGAGCAAGAGGGAAAGAAAGAAAGAAAGGAGGGAGGGAGGAAAGGAGGAAAGAAAGAGAAAGAAAGAAACAGGGAGAAAGGAATAGAAAGAGAAAAAGAAAAGAAAGAAAGAAAGAAAAAAATAGGAAGAGTGGGAAAGGAACAGAGGGAGGGCAGAAAGGAAGGCAGAAAGGAAGCAAAAGGGAGGGAGCGAGGGAGAGAGGAAAGAAACAAATAGGGAGGGAGGGAGGAAGAAGAAAAAAAGAAAAAGAAAGAAAGAAAGAAAAAGTAAAAAATAGGAAGAGTAGGAAAGGAACAGAGGGAGGGAAGAAGGGAAGGCAGAAAGGAAGGAAAGAAAGAAAAGAAAAGAAAAGGGAGGGAGCGAGGAAAGAAACAAATAGGGAGGGAGGAAGAAGGAAAAAAAGAAAAAGAAAGAAAGATAAAGAAAGTAAAAAATAGGAAGAGTGGGAAAGGAACAGAGGGAGGGAAGGAAGGCAGGCAGGGAGAGAAAGAAAGATAGGAAGAGTGAGAAAGGGAGGGAGGGAAGGAAGGAATTGCCTTATAATTTCAAACTATAAACTAGGGTGCAGAAGCCCCTCCTCGTCCCAAGGACATGCGCGTGCAAAAGTGCCCAGCCGTGCAAAAGGCATCAAACCTTCCCCCCCTCACACACACCAGGCCCCTTGTGCTTGCTGTTCCCCCAAGGACTATGACAGCCGTGTCCTACAGGCTAAGCAGGGCCTCCACTCACCCTCCTTGTGTACGGGGGAGCCCTGGTGCAGCGCCCCAGCCCACGACCACCGCTGCTGCCGGATTTCAGCCCAGGTTTTCTTCACGGAGCGCTGGATGGCGGCTTCGTAGAGCTCCTGAACACCAAGAGGAAAAGGTAAAGGTAAAGGTTCCCCTCGTACATATGTGCTAGTCGTTCCCGACTCTAGGGGGCGGTGCTCATCTCCATTTCGAAACCAAAGAGCCAGCGCTGTCCGAAGACGTCTCTATGGTCATATGGCCGGCATGCCTAAACGCCAAAAGCACACGGAACGCTGTTCCCTTCCCACCAAAGGTGGTTCCTGTTTTTCTACTTGCATTTTTTACCTGCTTTCAAACTGCTAGGTTGGCAGAAGCTGGGACAAGTCACGGGAGCTCACTCCATTACGCGGCACTAGGGATTTGAACTGCCGACCTTTCTGATTGACAAGCTCAGCGTCTTAGCCACGGAGCCACCCTGTCCCATAAAAGGGGGAAAGGGGGAGGTTTAATTCCGTATTTTCGGTTGCCAATCATGCAGCGTAGGGGTGTGCTTGCATAAATGGGCTGCAGAGGATGGTAGAAGGCAGGGAGGCCTGGAGGAACGTGGTCCATGGGGTCGCGATGGGTCGGACACGTAACATCGTAACTTAGCAACAACCACAAAGAAACGGGAGAGGCATCGTGGAGGAAAGGAGCTGCCTTTGCTTCGGTTACCTTTCAACGTAGCAGCCTTGGAGCGAGAACAAACGTTGGTGGCCCACAACTTGAGAACATCTCCAACTGACCTTGTTCCTCTCCATCTTCTGGCGCTGGCGTTCTTCCAGGGCGGCTCGCCGCTTCTCTGCTCGCACTCGCTGCTCTTCCAGCCGCCTCCGTCGCTCTTCCAGCTGCTTTTCCCTCAACATGCGGGCCTTCTCTTCCTTCTCCAGCCACACTGCCCGCTTGGCAGCTGCTCAAGGAGGATGAAAGAGAGAAGGAGACACAGCGAGTTTAGAGGCGCCATATACAGAATGCCTCCTGCCCAGGAAGCCCCCAGACCCACTCCCGGAGCATGTTAGCTCAGCGTGAAATGTGGTGCTTTTGCATTTTTGATAGGACCAGCTGGATGAAGCCCACCCTGCAAGAGCTGTAAAAGGCATCTCAACCAGCTTAACACTGAGGATGTTACCTAGATGGGTAATGAAATGTCCGCAAGAAAGCAACCAGGCCCAGAGAGCACCAAGGACCCCACACCTTCCATTTACAGCCCTGTTTCTTAAACTTTTCTTTCTTTCTTTCTTTCTTTCTTTCTTTCTTTCTTTCTTTCTTTCTTTCTTTCTTTCTTTTTCAGAATTCTTTCCATTTTCAACATTATACCCCACAAAATATGTTTGTTTATAAGGATTCTATTGATCCATATTTATTTTATAAAAAATTAAGGTTGATGCAGGTGCTGATTTTGAGACCCTGAAAGAGTCTGGAGGGAGGGAGGAAAAGAAGGAAGGAGAAAGAAGTAGGAGGAAAGAAAAAAGAAGGGAAGGTAGGAAGAAAAGAAGGAATAAAAGAGAAAGAGAGAGAAAGAAGGAAGAAGGAAGAAGAGGGAGGAAAGAAAAAAGAAAGGGAGGGAGGGGAGGAGAAAAGAAAGAAAAGAGAAGGAAGGAAGGAGAAAGAAGAGGGAGGAAAGAAAAAAGGGAAGGAAGTAGGAAAAGAAGGAAGAAAAGAAAGAGGGAGGGAAGGAAGGAAAAAGAAGAGGGAGGAAAGAAAAAAGAAAGAGGGAGAAAAGAAAGAAAGTAAGAGGGAGGGAAGGAGGAAAAGAAGGAAGAAAAGAGGAAAGAAATAGGGAGAGAAGGAAGGAAGAAGAGAGGAGCGAGGGAGGGTAGAGGAGCAGGTGTTGCAGCAACTCCATCCCCAGCTTCAGGAGTGACCCACACAGCTGGCGACAGCTGCTGAGCCAGAGGGGAGAAAGCAGGAGAGGAGGAGGAGGGAGGGAGGGGATGCCCCAAAGGCTGAAGACAAAAGAAATGGGAAGCGCCACTGAAAAGGGCATTCAGGCCGGACAATTGAGGAAGGAGAGTGGAAAGGGGCACAGGGTGAAGCCCCACAGCTGGGAGGGAAGGGCGGGCCTGGTGGGGGGGGGGGGGCTGGAGGGAGGCCCTGGAGCAGAAAAGACCACCCCAGTGCAAGGCAACAGAGCCACCAGTTGACAAAAAAGAGCCTCCTTAGCCAAGGGGTCTTCCCAGAGCCCCCGAGCAACTGAGAGGCCCAGGAGCTCTGGCCTTCGGAAGGAAGGAAGGAAGGAAGGAAGGAAGGAAGGAAGGAAGGAAGGAAGGAAGGAAGGAAGGAAGGAAGGAAAAGTTAAAAAAACCAGCTAATGATGGAAATCTAAGTCCAATATATCTTATAAGACAGGGGTCCCCAACCTTTGCAACTTTAAGTCTGAAGGACCTCAGCTCCCAGACTTCTCCAGCCAGCAAAGCTGGCTGGAGAAGTCTGGGAGCTGAAGTCCTTCAGACTTAAAGTTGCAAAGGTTGGGGACCCCTGTTATAAGACATTGGGAATGATGGAGGGAGGGAGAGAAGGGAAGGGCTTGCAGTTTCTTCCTGCTCATAATTTTCTCAGTTCACACTGAATGGGAAACCAGCTTTGATGCCGTATGTTATGAGAACCCAACTAATTATAATTTAGAGAATAAAGACTTGGTTGAGCGAACCAAGAGTGAACATGATGCCTGAATTGTAGCCAGTGATTCCAAGGGCTTCTTCCAAGAATAACGGATCCTACTTAGGCTGGGGACAGGCTTATACAAACTACCAACTTTGAACAATAATGGAAGTTCTTGCTGTAACTGAAAATATACAGAATATATATATATATTCCCCTGATCTCTGTGGATGCCGAAAGTTTCCAAACTTTTTGATATGGTTCCTGTATGTGTGTGTGAAATTTATTTGGGCTTCTCTAAGAATTTTTATGTTTTGGATTGATCTGAATTATCCTATTCCTAAATCATGGGTGATTATTTATGGCGTATCCCCTCCTTTATGTTGCCAATTATGTTTAATTCAGAACCCCTCGCCTGAATGATTAGAAATTCAGAGGAAGAAAAAGAGCATCACTTTTTATTATTCAGTGATTATGTTTTATAGCCGGTTCAGCAATCAATCTTCCGATTTATGAATGTGTGAATTTGGAATGCCTATTGGACACGGATTTACCTGTATATTGAGCAAATTGGATTATCCTATCATATTGGTTGAGTGGAATTTACAAGGTTTGGCCCTTGAACACATTTCGTCAGCAACGATATCTTGCAAGCTTGTTGCTTCGCAAAGTGCAATTATCTGTTCTCAAAGATGAGTTTACTTTTCCATCTTCTGAGGTTTATTGCTAGGCATTCTTCAGTCACTGTTTAACTTGGAAGGTATTATCTGGGATTCTGGCCCCGTTGCAATCTTGCCTGGTTTTCAGATATGGTGTTTATGCAGGGACCTGTTTTTAATGCTTCAAAAATATATAGAAAATACTGGATGGCAGATAACCCAACATTTCTCAACCTTGGCAATTTTAAGGTGTCTGGACTCCCAGCTCTCAGAAGCCAAGACAAGTTGCCATGGTTGAGATACACCAATTTCACCCATGAAAAACACACAACAGGGAATTTAAAAATATGGTGTTGGTTATCATCTTCAAAGCGCTCCATGGCACGGGACCTAGCTATCTGCGGGATCGCATCCTGCCCCATACATCCCTGCGGCCGATTCGCTCCCACAGAGAGGGACTTCTCCAGGTGCCGTCCACTAGGCTATGCCAGCGGGCGACGCCCAGGGGAAGGGCCTTCTCTGTGGCGGGCCCGACCCTCTGGAACGACCTTCTCCCCGAAATTAGAACAACCACGGACCTCCGCTCCTTCCGTCAAAAACTAAAAACTCATTTCTTCTGCCTGGCTGGCTTGGGGTAATCGAATTGTTTTATTAGGGACTTTTTGGGGTCCAGTTTTAGTCAGTCTGGGATTTTAGCGCAGGGTCTAGTTTAATTTATTTTAATTGTATTTATGCTTGTTGGTTTTATGTATGTATTTTTAAATTCCCTGTGCACTGCCTCAAGTCCCTTCGGGGAGAGAGAGCGGTTTTATAAATTAAAATTATTATTATTATTACAAATAGGATGTATGTATGTATGTATGTATGTATGTATGTATGTATGTATGTATGTATGTATGTATGTATGTATGTTGCAGCATAACTCGAGCACCTCAAGCAATTTCAACCAAACTTGGTACATATATGACACCCTCTAGAAACAAACACTGGGGGTGGGTGATGTTTAGACACCGTGTGTGTGTGTATGCCTGTGTTCCAGCATAACTCTGGAATACCTGGGCTGTTAAGGAAAGCGAGTGCGTCATCCTAGAGTGGCAATTGTTTGTGATGTCAGTTCATTTGCAGCTTCCTCTGGAAAGCCAGCCACGACGTTTCCCTTCCAATGGGGAAGCGGCGAAGCGCCTGATGGATTTGGGGGAAAGTGCCAGGCTTGTACACAGGACGGGAAAGGGGCATGGGAGGGGGAAGGGAGAGGGCAGGGATTATGGGCATGGGAGTAGGGGGGAAGAAAGGCCCCTCTCAATGGTTCCTTGTCAGACAAATGCTTCAACATCTATAAATACCTGGGCAAACACCAGGTTATCAGCTATATAAGTATGAACTAAGCATCTTGTAATAAATAGCCCATTTTGAGGAAGCCAATTTTTGAACTGTTGCAGCATTAAAATTGAATCTGATTTTACTCCAGAGTCGATTCAACCTAAGGATTTGTCATCTGGTTTATCTGGACCAGCTGTTTCTGAAGCGCCTGAGTGATTTGCATTATGGTTTCTAAGCCAGGAACCCTTCTGTCTAAGATGTAGAAGGAAGCTGATGGAATTGGTACTAGCGGTGGTGGGTTGCACATTTCGTTTCCACCGGTTCGCTGTATGTGCGCCTTCCATGCATGCGCCTGGCCTTCTGAGTATGCACTTTGCTCGCACATGCACCTTCCGTGTATGCGACCAGCCTCAAAAACGTGCCTAACTAAGATGGCATAGAGCCGGGGGGTGGGGAGCGAGGGAGCGGACACACCTGCGATTTCTGCTACCGGTTCGTGAGAACCAGTCTGAATCGGCTGAATACCACCTCTGATTGGTACTATATTTTACTTGATTGTATATGGGTTTTATGTTATTGTTTTTTTGGGGGGGGGGGGCTCTTTACCCATTTTTGGGGAATCTAACCAAATGCCTTGAATGATGGATTGAAGGGGATAAGAACTAACTTATATTTTTTTTTATTCGCATTTATATCCCGCCCTTCTCCAAAAAGGACCCAGGGCGGCGCACAGGAAATTAAAACATACAAGTGTAAACAAAAATATAAAATTTAAAAAGATATTAAATTTCCCCCTGTGCTAAAATCAATTTAAGATCCCCAAATTTAAAACTATCTAAAAATAGTCCCCAACGGAGGTTATGCTAGGCTGGCTTGATGGAAAAGGTGTGTCTTTAGACATTGGCGGAAGAGGCGGAGGTCAGAGATAGTTCGTAGTTCCGGGGGCAGGTCGTTCCAAAGGGTAGGGCCCGCCACAGAGAAGGCCCTTCCCCTGGGTGTCACCAACCGGCATTGCCCGGCCGACGGCACCCTGAGAAGGCCCTCTCTGTGGGAGCGGATCGGACGAAGGGATGTATGAACTAAATTCTTCTACAATTTTGATAGGAAAATGTTACACTTGATTTTTCAGTGATGGTTTTGTTGTTATGTTTAACTGTCAACAACACTAGAATTTATTTTTATTTTTTTCTTAAGAAAGGGGAAAGGAAGAAAACACTCAAGTAAATGATGAATTCAAATTTTGGGATTCACAGGGAAAAAAATGATCCCCAAATCCTTTCCATGACTTAATATATTCTGTGTAAATTCAGACCTTTGCAGAGGCTTCCCCACTTTCGTTCCCCTTTCGGGAGAAAAGAATGAAAGGACATTTTGTTCACAACCCACCACAAACACGAAGTGTCTTGGCCAAGAGTACAAGAGAAAGAAAAACATGCTAGTCTCGATTAGCCCTGTTAGGCTTAGTCTCGAAGAGAACAAGGGCAGGATTTCCTGAATCTGGGGTCTCCTTAATGGTCATTGGAGGACAATCCCCATCCTCCCCATCCTCTGGGTGGAGGGCTAAGCAAGATAGGAACCTGGTCGGATCGCTTAGAGTAGGGGTCCCCAACCTTTTTGGCACCAGGGACCGGTTTCATGTAAAAAAAATTCCGCGGACCGGTGGGAGCCTCCAGCGGGTGAGTTGAGTCACGTGGGCCGCGCGCGCGTTCAGCGGTCACGTGCAACCGGGCGGGAAAGCTGCCAGGGGTCCCGGGCGAAGGATCCTCGGCTGGGGCAGGGAAGGACGGGCTGCGTCCCGGGCAGGAGGGCCTGGCAGCCCCTTCCCCTCCGCGCAGGGCCCAGATGGTGCCCCAACCCCCTCCAATGCAGGCCGTTGCCCCCGTCCTGCCCCCAGAGAGCGCCCCGTCCAGCCGCCAGGATAGCAGAGTGTTTGCTACACTTTCCTAAGAGTTGCACTATTCTCTCCGCCGCTCACTGTGGCCCGTTTCCTATCAAGCCACGGACCGGCATCAGTCCGCGGCCCGGGGGTTGGGGACCTCTGGCTTAGAGAACACCAGGTTGGAAACGAAAGGGAAATAACTAGATCAGGGATGGCTAAACTTTTTTGTCGTTGCCGAAAGTACATGCGTGCATGTGCCCGCACCCATAATGCAATGCGTGTGTGACACACACACCCTGTCTCTGCATGTGCAACTTCCCTGTGTGTGCCCTGCCCCCTGTACATTCATTTGCAAGCAACCCCCCTGCACTCCCCTGCCCCTCTGCGCATGCACCCTGCCCCCCTCGCCCATTTTTTTGCTTCCAGGTTGGTGCAGGAGGCTTTTCAGTCCCCATGTAAAACCCCATGCCCTGTTTTGGCCCTGGAAGGCCTCCTGCACCACCCTGGAAGCCAAAACGGGTGGTGTGGGCGCTGTGCAGGGCCCCAAAATGCAATGTGAGCGTCCCCCCGGTGCATGCGCCCTGACCCCCCCCCCACACACCTATGCAGTAGAGACCTAAAAGACCAACTGGCTTGCGGGAGGCGCACGTGCACAAACTGGGCTGGGACTACGGCTGGTGTGCCCGCAGAGAGGGTTCTGCGTGCCACAGGTTCGCCATGACGGAACTAGACCATAAATCTGGATTTGATGGCCTGACTGGGCTCAGTGAGATGACTCCAAAAGTCATCTAAATGCATTGGATGGCAGCTCCCGTCATCGCCATCCTTTGTGTGGAGGGCTGGGCAAGATAGGAACCGAGTCATGCCGAGTCAAACGGAAATAACCAGACTGCCAGTCTGGATTTCAAGGCCTGACATGGCTCAGTGAGATGATCCCTTCCACCAAGCCTGTGGTGCAGATGTTAAATGGCCTCCTTCTTACCCAGATGTTTGGCTCGTTCCTCACGACGCTCCCGGGCCATCCTGTGTCTTGCTTGGGCCTTCTGAGGATCTGGAAGAAGGAGAACCCAAAGGCATCAGAAGAATGAAGGGGATGTCAGATGGCAGCAGATTCGGACATCAAGGAGGTTGGGGAGGAATAGGGGCCAGTCCTGGAGTCTGAGGAAGGCTCTGACGAGGGCTCTGTGTCACAGGCAGAGAGGGGGCCAGAGCCGTAGGCCAGTTATCAGCTGCCTTCAGAGCCAGACATCAGCGGGGCAGAAGAACAGCTGGAGCCTGTTCCCAGTGTGCGCATGAGCAGAGTTGCCAGACAAAGCGAACAGCTAAAGAACAGGGGTCGACTTGGGAGTAAGGGCACAGGTGGACGATGAATGACCCCTCCCAGAGGAAATAAAAGAGGAGCGAAAGGGGAGTGGAGTTTGCAGGAGACAATTCGTTCACTTAACTTAAAAATAGACTTTTTGGCACAAAATGGAAAAATCGCCCTTATGATTTGTGGGCAACAGTGTCCCAGGCATCCCCCCAGATCCCCTCTGTAGGTTTGTCCCACCTACAACAAAACCTACCTTGTTTTACCCTGGGGGTGGGTGAACCTTGGGCAAGGGGAGGCTGCTCGCTCTTGGGTGGCAGGCGGGCACTGCCACGCGTCTCCTCCGTTTGAGGCGGACTTGGGGCTCCAATGGGTGGGGGGCGATCACTCTTGGGGGGCAAGCTTTCTGCGTCCGGAAGTGGGTCAGCTTCCAGGGGGCTGGGCTGGCGAATCTGGAAAGCAGGGCTTGCTTCTGAGACAGGTGTGGTGGGATTCTTGGCACTGGGAAGTTCATTTGGGGCTGGCAGTGTCACAGCTGCAGCTGGCAGAGGTGGGGCTGCTGGGGGGAAGGCTGGGGAGGTCCAGGGGCCCGGCTGAGCCTCTGCCCTCCCCACCAGGGGAGGTTTCTGGTCATTTCGAGGTGGCAGCATCACTTCTGACATGGTCCGGTCGGAAGCTGAAAGACAGAAAAATTTCATTCAGCGGCTGATATGATCTAAGGCTGGGGTCTCCCACCTTGTCAACTTTAAGATTTGTGGACTTCAATTCCCATAATCCCTCAGCCAGCTCAGCTTGTGGACTTCAATTCCCAGAATTCTGGAAGTTGAAGTCCACAGGTCTTAAAGTTGACATGGTTGGAGAGCCCTGATCTAAAGTTACAGGTGTTGTTTTAGACGGGAATGACAAGGAAAGGGCTGTCCTTGGATGGGAGACCACAAGAAAAGCCTCGTGCTGTGGATTCAGACTGGAACAGTGTTTTTCAACGGCAAAATTTAAGATGGGTGGATTACAATGCCCAGAATTTTCCAGCCAGCTATTTTTCTGTTTCTGTTTTATTTTTCTTAGCATCTCTTTTGCCAGTTTCTGTTTTTCCCCTCTAGTCATTTCTTAGGACCGATTCATTTCCTTCTCTCCTGCACAAGGGCTTCCTGAACTCTGGATGGCCCCAACTCCCCCAGAAGCCTCCTTCCATTTTCCCCCCTTCCAAGGCACCCCCCAAAATACATAGATTGAGCAAAGAGAGTGTAGCTGACTGGAGAATTCTGGGAGTGGAAGTCCACTCTTCTAAAAAAAGTGGCCAAAGTTGGGAAACAATGGACTGGAAAGTTTAAAAAAAAAACAGCCCCCAAAGAGCAAACCGTTTCCTCAACATTGTGAAGAAAACATGGTCATCAAATCCTCTTTACTGTGGGTACCTGAGGCAGCCAATCAAACACTGTGCCAGCTGCCTATGAAACCTCTATTTGCTTTCAGAAGCATGGCATGACCAAATGAAGCTACCAAAGACCACACACACACTCACACACACACACAGAGGGAGGGAGGAAGGGAGCTTGGATTGCAGATGCCATCTTTAGGGGTGAAGCTGCTCTGTGAAACATCATCTGCCCTAGGACAGGTATGATTTTTCATAGTTTCTGTTTTTCTGCTCTAGTCATTTCTTAGGACTGATTCATCTTGTTCTCTCTTTCACAAGGGCTTCCTGAGCTTTAGGGACCCCAACTCCCCCAGAAGCCCCCCACCACACCTTTCCTTCCAAGGCACACCCCAAACCCATAGTTTGAGGAGAGAGAGAGACAGAGACAAAGACAGAGAGACACAGAGAGAGACACAGACAAAGAGAGGCAGAGAGACATACACACAGACAGACAGACACAGACAGAGAGACAGAGACAAAAAGAGACAGAGACACAGAGAGAGACACACAGAGAGAGAGAGAGAGAGAGACAGAGAGAGAGACACACAGACAGAGAGGCAGAGAGACACACACACACAGAGACAGAGAGACACACACAGACAAACAAACAAGAGAGACAGAGACAAAAAGAGACACACACACATACACACACACACACACACACAGAGAGAGAGAGAGAGAGAGAGAGAGAGAGAGAGAGAGAGAGAGAGAGAGAGAGAGAGAGAGAGAGAGAGAGAGAGAGACAGAATGGGAATGACTAGTTTTGCTGATGCCCACACATGTAATTCCTCCCTATCCTTGATTCCAGCAGACATGCCTGCACAAACACACACACACACACTGCTCCCTCACAGCAGCCGGGCCTTTTCAGACAACAATTAAGTAATGCATCAAGAATGTCCAGCCGGAGACGCAGAGAAGCCCAGAGAACAAGGCTGCGAATGTTGGTTCTGCCAAGGGAGGGAGGGAGGGCTTCTACGGAAGGGAGGCAGTCCAGAGAGAGTCGGCACAGCCAGTCGGGCTTGGGGGAAAGGAGAAAAAATGGGACAGGACAGCCGAGAAACCGTGGGAAAAATATCCTGGCCGGGCTGGGCGGCTTTGAAAAACCAGCCCTACAGTGGCCATCCCTCCTTGACTCTGACGGACAGCCCTTGATTTCAGACAACTGCCCTTTGCCTTGATGTCATTATCACAAACTTTTGTCCTTTATTTTGGTCATTTCATTTTTACCCATGACATCCCTTTCTGCACAGTCTCCCTTGTCCATGTGAAAAAGATGGAGACGGGACCATCTCTTTAAAATGCATTTACATGAGTTACTCTTTGGTTTTAAATATTTTTATTAGGAGTTTTTGTCAGGTTTTAGCTATCATCTCTCTCTTATCTCTCCTCTATCATCTTATCTATATATCATCTATATCTATCCATCTAAGTATCTGTTATCTATCTATCTATCTATCTATCTATCTATCTATCTATCTATCTATCTATCTATCTATCTATCTATCTATCTATCTATCTATCTATCTATCTATCTATCTATCTATCTATCTATCTATCTATCTATCTATCTATCTATCTATCTATCTATCTATCTATCTATCTATCTATATAGAAGCCGTGCGGATCTGGATGGGAAGTAACGGACTCAGGCTCAACCCGACCAAGACCGAGTGGCTGTGGTTTCCGGCTGCCCGATTCAACCAGATGATTCCATCTCTGGCCATAGGGGGCGAACATCTTGCCCCTGTGGATGGGGCGCGCAACTTGGGTGTCCTCCTGGATACCCGGCTGTCCATGGAAGATCAAGTGACAGCCGTGGCCAGGAGGGCGTTTTACCAGGTCCGCCTGGTACGCCAGTTGCGCCCCCTATTGGATCGTGACGCCCTTCGCACAGTCACCCATGCTCTCGTGACATCCCGACTGGATTATTGCAACTCTCTCTACATGGGGCTCCCCTTGAGGTGCACCCGGAGGCTTCAGTTGGTCCAGAACGCAGCCGCGCGAGCAATTATGGGCACCTCTAGGTTTGCCCACGTAACACCGCTCTTGCGCGAGCTGCACTGGCTACCTGTCGTCTTCCGGGTGCGCTTCAAGGTGTTAATTACCATCTTCAAAGCGCTCCATGGCTCGGGACCTAGTTACCTGAGGGATCGGATCCTGCCTCATACATCCTCACGGCCGATTCGCTCCCACAGAGAGGGACTTCTCCGGGTGCCGTCCATTAGACTTTGTCAGCGGGCGACGCCCAGGGGAAGGGCCTTCTCTGTGGCGGGCCCAGCCCTCTGGAACGACCTTCCCCCCGATATTAGGACAACCACGGACCTCCGCTCCTTCCGCTTAAAATTAAAGACACACTTTTTTCGCCTGGCCGGCCTTGGGTAGTCTCTTTTTAGGTTAGGGGTTTTAGGGGTAATTTTTAGTTTAGTTTATGGGTTTTAGCGCAGGAATAATTTAATTCACTTTTAATTTTGTAGTTTGTATTCTGTATTTTGTTATTTGTATTTTTTAATTGCCTGTGCCCCGCCTCGAGTCCCCTTGGGGAGAGAGAGCGGGATATAAAATTAAATTATTATTATTATTATTATTATTATTATTATTATTATTATTATTATTATTATTATTATTATATCTATCTATCTATCTATCTATCTATCTATCTATCATCTATCTATCTATCTATCTATCATCTATCTATCTATCTATCTATCTATCTATCTATCTATCTATCTATCTATCTATCTATCTATCCCTATCTTTCTAGCATCTTATGATAGATACGTCTTCCTATTCCTCATTTATCTCTCTTATCTCTCACTTTCTCATTTATCTACCTATCTATCTATCTACCTATCTATCATTTATCTCTATCTTTCTAGCATCTTATGATATATATGTCTTCCTATTCCTCATTTATCTCTCTTATCTCTCTCATTTTCTCATTTATCTACCTATCTATCTACCTACCTACCTATCATTTATCTCTTTCTAGCATCTTATGATATATATGTCTTCCTATTCCTCATTTATCTCTCTTATCTCTCTCACTTTCTCATTTATCTACCTATCTATCTACCTACCTACCTATCATTTATCTCTTTCTAGCATCTTATGATATATATGTCTTCCTATTCCTCATTTATCTCTCTTATCTCTCTCATTTTCTCATTTATCTACCTATCTATCTACCTACCTATCTATCATTTATCTCTATCTTTCTAGCATCTTATGATATATATGTCTTCCTATTCCTCATTTATCTCTTATCTCTCTTTTTCTCATCTACCTATCTTATCTATCTATCTATCTATCTATCTATCTATCTATCTATCTATCTATCTATCTATCTATCTATCTATCTATCTATCATTTATCTAGTCTGTCTGTCTGTCTGTCTGTCTGTCTGTCTGTCTGTCTATCTATCTATCTATCATTAATCTATCTAGTCAGTCTATCTATCATTAATCTATCTTGTCTATCTTGTCTATCTATCTATCTATCTATCTATCTATCTATCTATCTATCTATCTATCATTAATCTATCTAGTCAGTCTATCTATCATTAATCTATCTAGTCTGTCTGTCTGTCTGTCTGTCTGTCTATCTATCTATCTATCTATCTATCTATCTATCTATCTAATCTATCTATCTATCTATCTATCTATCTATCTATCTATCTATCTATCTATCTATCATTAATCTATCTAGTCAGTCTATCTATCATTAATCTATCTTGTCTGTCTGTCTGTCTGTCTGTCTGTCTGTCTATCTATCTATCTATCTATCTATCTATCTATCTATCTATCTATCTATCTATCTATCTATCTATCTATTCTATCCCTCATTTATCTTTCTCTTTTATCTCTCATTCTCTCATCTACCTACCTACCTATTTTATAGAGCTGCCCATCTCACAAGGAAGTGACTTTGGGAGGCGTACAACAGAACTGAAACAATAAACTTTTTCTTGGCTTGGCTCTTGATTTCCTCTGTAAAGCCAAGTTATAAACATAAACAATTAAAATGTTTTATCCTTATCCTTTTGGGCTTGCCCCTTTTTCAGACTCGTCCTTTATTTATTTTCCCCCAGGAAATTATGGTCACCGTAGCCTAACCCTCTCTCTGGCAAGCCATGATGTCTGGAGTGGGAAGGGAGCACCTAACGAGCCAAAAATGGACGGTCTTAAAACCCTAAAATTACTAAAGTAGGAATTGATCGCTGAGCATCTTCAAATGGAGGAAAATAAGAGTTATCTTTTCACCTGAATTAAGCCACGTTTGGGATCCATACAATGCAATGAACTCTATACGGACCAAGGTCAAACCTCACCAAGCTGAGCACGTACAGGATGGAAGTTGAGGGCATTCCATCTGCAATTAACCCAGGTAAGTGGAAGAGAGAAAGTGTTCTCCAACCAGGTAACCTCAAGGCATGCTGAACTATTATCCCCTCACCCACACACATACACACCCATAGGCACCCTGGACAAGGCTAATGGGAGTTGTGATCCCATGCATCCTGCAGGTATTAGTTGGTGGGGGGAAGGACCAGCTCCTAACATATAATGGTCCAAACTAGGACTGTGGTGCAGCCCCCTTTCAGACTGCCTGGTGTGGAGACCTTTGAGAAAAAAGAAGGGAATTTAAGACTAGGAAAAAAATGGAATACCAAAGGAAATAAGAGAGGCGTTAAGAGAAAACGGTTAGGAAAGATGGAAGGGAAAAATAGATGTATTAGTAGAAAATGAAATGTTTATATCTCTGCCCTTCGACTCAACCTAGAGATCATCCAGTCAGAGAACCAATTAGATTACTGCTGTGTGACATTTTTTAGATATGTGTTAGATTTTTAAGGGCTGAAAATAAAGAGACCAGGATGGATCCATTTCAGGCTTATTAGTCTTCTTCAGCTGGCCATACTCCTTCTACTGGGATTTGAACCGGTGTCCTCCAGCATGTGAGGCAAGCCTCTCTATGCCTTGAGCTATCCGGTATCCCTGATACATCAGCCAATTTACAGGACTCTTAAATGAGAGAATATTATCACAGCTCCTGTTCAAGGGTCCCTTTAAGGGGAGGAGACTTGACGTCATCCCTCTCTGCCCTTCGACTCAACCTAGAGATCATCCAGACAGAGAACCAATTAGATTACTGCTGTGTGACATTTTTTAGATATGTGTTTTCGCAAAAAAGCAAAGGCCCAGGCCTGATGATGATGGGGGTGATCCCATCGAAACATTGCAAAAACACCTTTAATTTTACACGGGAAAAGACCCGAATAAACCAAAATCTACCTGCCTGATGATGACAAGTGAGATCTTGTCAAAACGTTGCAATAACATTTCTATGCCTTATACACGGGAAAATCCCCGAAGCCAGCTATGCCAGCATATATATGTATATGTATGTATGTAATTGTTTCACAACAACCTGTTATTAGGCCCCAATTAAGGGAGGAGACATACTGTTTCCTTTCCTGCCTTTCGACTCATCACCAGAGATCATCTAGACAGCAAGCCAGGAATTACGTTGTGTGATTTTTTAGATATGTGTGTTATTGATCAGCTCATAAAAAAACTAACACACACACACACAAAATATATATAATTATACATTAATTAATATAATTAATATATAATACAGTGAAATATAGTGAAATAAGATAATATTGTTAAGTGTGGATAACCAACTAAGTAAAATGCTTGTTATACTAAAATTGAACTTGATGATATATGCTACCTATAGAAATTAGAATAACAAATGGAAAATGAAATGATAAAGTTGGTATATTTTTGCTAAAAGGGCCCAAAATGATATGGGGGAAAATAATGGGATGGAAATTGGGAATGATAATGTGATGTAAAATTAATTCTGTATAAGAGAGAAGGTAAAAGTAGGGAAAAACCCAGACAACACTTGGTTTGTAAAGAGGTTTTAAAATTTGTAACAAAAAAAAAAAACTTTATTGGATAAAAGAGAGAGGACACTGTGGGTTGCAATCCTGTTCTCTCCCCCCCCCCTCCTCAAAAACCTGACGTGTTTTCCCACCCTAATGAAACCACCCAAGGCATTGCTAACCTTGGTGTCCCTGAAAAAGCCAAATTTCAAGTCACTTCTACAGAAAATTGTATGGATGGATGGATATGTCCGCGAGGCTTCCCAGAGCTGGGCTCCAGCCAAAATAGACTTTCATTTTAAGGCACCCAAGATCCACAGCGTTTTACGGAAGCCAAGGCAATCGATGTAAAGCAGTGCTTCTCAATTATTTTCTGTCATGCCCCCCTAGGAAGAAGAAAACATTTCGCGCCCCCTGCGCGACTGTAAATAGTATCATCCGGGTCTAAAAGTCACACGGGCGGGTTTGGCTAATCAGGATCGAGCATCATGTCTATCCAATCGGGTCTGTTCTCCTCGAAAGGGAGGAGCATGTGCAGTCACAGAGACATAAACACGGGGCTTGGCTTGTTATGACAGTGTTTGCCGAGGTCAAACGCGCCCCCCTTTATGGAGCCTCGCGCCCCCCCTGGGGGGCGCGCCCCACTATTTGAGAAGCACTGATGTAAAGGATCCTGAGATCACAAATTTGTGCCAGGGACTGACTGGGGGTGAAAATAATCAATTAAAAATTGTTCTGCCAGTGTTTTTCAGCCTCATTCTCTGAGGACTTCAACTGTCTGCATTCCCTAGGGCTGGCCGGGGAATTCTGGGAGTTGGAAGTCCATCTATCTTAAAAGGGACAAGGATGAGAAACACTGGCATAAGAATTTATCTCTAATACATTTGAGCAATACAATTTACTCTTATGTGTGGGTGTGTCTGTCCCCTTTATTAAAAGAACTGGGTGATAGAAATTTTTGCTGATCTCCTTGAAATCTCCCAGAGGGTTTTCGCTGCCCAACTTTGATTCACATAGCATTAAATGACATTAATGCAAATTTATTTATTTATTTATTTTTCATATTTATAACCCGCTCCCATCTCAATATGCCTATCTGTTATGCAAACAGCAAGGATGGCATTTGTTCAAGTGATGGATGATTTATTGGAACCTGGGTTGGATCAAACCTTCTCATAACAGCACCTGCTCGAGAGAGGAAAGATGATGGTTTAATTTGGGGGCCTGGAAGGCACATACAGGTGGTCAATGACCACAACTGAGCCCAAAATTTCCATTGAGAACCAAGGCCATTTTTAAAGTGAGTTTTGCTTCTTTTTATAACATTTCTTGCCACGGTTGTAAAGTGAATCACTATGGATGTTAAGTGAACCATCTGGTTGTTAAGTGAACCCGAAACAAAGCGACTGTCATGAATACATGCCAGTGCTAAGTGTCGAATTAAGTGACTATGAGAATCCTGCAATGATTAAGTGTGAAAATCAGTCATAAGATACTAACGGCACTTTCAGTGCTGTTGCAACTTTGAACGGTCACTAAACAAATGATTGTAAGTCAAGGACTAGCTATATTGATTGGAAAATACTGGGAGATGCAATTGTCAAACTACTATTAAATTGATGAATTAAATCCAATGTAACAAGTTGTAACAGCAGCTGCAGCCCAAAAAAGCCAACGCAATCCTAAATTACATGAACAGAGGGATACAATCAAGATCAAGTGAGGTACTAATACCACTTTATAAAGCCCTAGTAAGACCATACATAGAGTACTGCATCTAGTTTTGGTCACCACACTATAAAAAGATGTTGAGACTCTAGAAAGAGTGCAGAGAAGAGCAACCAGGTTGATTAGGGGACTGGGGGCTAAAACATATGAAGAACGGTTATAGGAACTGGGCATGGCTAGTTTAGTGAAGAGAATAACAGAGTTGGAAGGGACCTTATAGGTCATATAGTCCAACCCCCCTCAAGCAGGAGACCCTGCACCATTTCTGACAGATGGCACTCCAATCTCTTCTTGAAAGTCTCAAGTGATGAAGCTCCCACAACTTCTGAAGGCAACTTCTGTTCCGTTGGTTAATTGTTCTCACTGTCAGAAAGTTCCTCCTTAGTTCTAGATTGAACCTCTCCTTGATCAGTTTCCATCCATTATCCCTTGTCTGGCCTTTGGGTGCTTTGGGAAATAGCTTGACCCCTCCTCTCTCTGGCAGCCCCTCCAATATTGGAAGACTGCTCTCATGTCTCCCCTGGTCCTTCTCTTCACTCTTCTGTTAAAACTTCAGGAAAGAAGTATAGGGAATAATTTGTCTCTGGCAACTGCCATTTCAGCTAGGATGAAAAGCCTTTTGGGACAAACTATCGCTGATCCTTTAATTCAAGAATCAATTCCCATCAATCCTTAAGTAGATAATAATTCAGATAAATTTTATGGCATTCCACAACTATTCCGGATGCCATTGGAGAAGGAATTCCTCATTTGTAATTAGGAACCAGCATTTGGCACCCCCTTAGTGACTCTGGCTGAGCCCTCATCCCAAACACTAAAATAAACATCCTTGGATCAGAGACCACCAGGAATTCCATGGGTGAGACTGGACAATTTAAAAGAAGCCCATCAGTTAAAGGCTGCCTTCTTGCAAGACAGAGGAAATACGCCTTCTCTATCCTGATCCCCACTCGTGTTTCTTAATCTTGGCTACTTCAAGATGTGTGGACTTCAACTCCCAGAATCCCCCAGTCATAAGATCTGTGGACCTCAAGCCCCAGAATTCTCCAGCCCATATGCTGGCTGAAGATTTCTGGAGGCTGAAGTCCACACATCTTAAAGTTACCAAAATTGAGAAACACTCATCCCCACCTTCTGGATCGGCACCTCCAGGACCAGACGGTGCCCCTTCCCCTGGAGTTCCAGGAAGCCTTTAAGACCTAGCTCTGTTCACCAGACTGGGGTGAATATGGGTGTGAAGTCAGGTCCCTGTGGCATTGTTACTTCGTCTGATTTGTACTGTTAGTTATTTTAGACCAAGCTCCCTGTTTTTTTAGATTTCAATTGTTTCATTCTTTATTATGCATTTTGCAAGCAACGTGGAGTCTACTGGAGTGGGAGGCCAAATTCAATTGAATAAAATATATTAAATATATTTAAAATGGGGACTCGGTGGCTCACGCTGAGCTTGTTAATCAGAAAGGTCGGCAGTTCAACGGTTCGAATCCCTAGCGCTGCGTAACGGAGTGAGCTCCCACGACTTGGCCCATTTGTTGCTCATTTTTGCCCTCCGCAGCCCCCAGGAGCACTCTGGAAGCCTCTTAAAGGCTATGCATGGCCATTTTTGCAAAGGGGATGGGGTTTCGGGAGGCCAAAAATGCTGTATTCAGGGTATAAGACACACCCAGATTTTCACCCTCTTTTTTGAGGAAAAAAGATGTGTCTTATACTCCAAAAAAATACGGTATCCGTTGGAATCTATAGCTGTCCTGTTTGGTGGCTTGTACCAAACCAGGTAGTGAGTGACAAATTTACTATGCCTGACAGCTGTGCAGCTGAAATCCCAGACACTGAGGAATCTTTCTCATTAGCTTCTACGGAACGCTTTCGACTAGACACGCCGCCGGAGACACAACCCAAGAGTTAGGGCATGCAAAGTGTGCTCTTCCACGCTGCCTTTCAGGGACCAGACCCACAACCAATATACACCAGTCCATCAATCCCCTGACAGCTCCCTTTATCCCAATCCCATCGCTTTAAAACTTGAGCGGTCTTGGCACTGTGTAATTAGGGAGTACAAGCTGCTTAGTCAACAGTATTGCCCTACTGGATAATGATGGATGAGCCACATCCAGTGCTGGAGACAAAAGAAACTCAGCAGACAGAGCAATGAGAAGAAGAGGTGGGAAGGGACGTCGGAGGGGAGAGCAGAGTGACAACTAGACCAGGGACGGAGGCGGTTGGCAAGGAGACCTGGAACCAATCATTCCTCCAAGCTGTTGAGAAGTAGATATGAATTCCTCTTCCTAAATGTAATTCTTATTCCACCACCAGATCCAGGTAGGCGATAAGAGAGGAAGCTGGACATGCCCATGCATCATTATTAAACATTGATCCAAGCTGTTTTCTCCCATCTAAGCAAGGGGGCATTTGGTTGATCTATCAAAGTCATCTCAGGTGGCCTCACTGTGCAAGGACAGAAGGAACCATTTAGGTTAGTATAAGTATGATCTTTATTGTCATTGTACTTAAATACAACGAAATTGGACAGTCTACGGAGTCTGTGAGGTTTCCCACAAACTGAATATTTGGTTGTTGTTCAGTCACTAAGTTGTAGAGTCCAACTCTTCGCAACTTTATGAACCTTAGCGTGCCAGACTTCCCTGTCCTTCACGGTCAGCTGGAATTTGCACAAATTCATGTTCAGTGTGTCCAGTGTCAGACCTGCAAGCCATCTTTTCTTCTTGGGTTTCAGGCCTGCCACACTTTCTACTGTGGGAAAATGGGACTGGGGATTATACGGAGTTGGGTGGTGTGTAGCCATAACAGCATTCTTCTTAGAAAGCCAAGGTCATCTTTGTCTCTGCACCTGGCTCGATGTGGATGGGAGGAATCTGTCTTCTTGGCAGTGAAAGATTGGACCATGTGATGGACTTGTGGATGTTGGGGCAGGATCTTGAACTTTCAACTGGGTGGGAAAAGCTGGAAGCTTTCAGATTCGGGTTTTCCCAGATGTGCCAATATGACATCTCTAATAAAGTGGAACTTTGAGGAAGCCCAAGCCTTGGAGTTTTATTTCGTTGGGGGTGTTTTTGGAACCCTGACATCCAGGACATCATCTAACCATCTCATCCTTTGCCTTCCCCTTCTCCCTTTGCCTCCAATCTTTCCCAACATAAGGGTCTTTTCCAACAAGTCCTCTCTTCTCATTAGGTGACCAAAAAATTTCAGCTTCAGCATCTGTCCTTCTAAAAAGTTGGTTTTCTGTAGGATTGACTGATTCCATCAGTACGCTGACGATACTCAGCTGTACATCTCTACCCCGGGCCACCCCAATGATGCCATGGAAGTGATGTCCCGGTGCCTGGAGGCCGTGCGAGTCTGGATGGGGAGAAACAGGCTCCGACTCAACCCGTCCAAGACCGAGTGGCTGTGGCTTCCGGCGTCACGATATAGCCAGCTGGTGCCATAGCTGGCTATTGGGGGCGAGTCATTGACCCCTACAGAGAGGGCTTGCAACTTGGGTGTCCTCCTGGACTCTCGGCTGTCTCTAGAAGACCATATGACGGCCATGGCCAGGGGGGCTTTTTATCAGGTTTGCCTGATACGCCAGTTGCGCCCCTTTCTGGATCATGATGCTTTACGCACGGTCACTCAAGCCCTCGTCATTTCCCGTCTGGACTACTGCAACGCTCTCTACATGGGGCTTCCCTTGAGGTGTACCCGGAGACTCCAGTTAGTTCAGAATGCGGCCACGCGGGGGATTCTGGGAGCGTCTAGATGCTCCCGCGTGACACCTCTCCTGCGCGAGCTGCACTGGCTGCCTGTGGCTTTCCGGGTGCGCTTCAAGGTATTAGTAACCATCTTCAAAGCCCTCCATGGCAAGGGACCTGGCTATCTGCAAGACCGCCTCCTGCTACCGAACACCTCCCACCGACCAGTCCGCTCCCACAGAGAGGGCCTCCTCAGGGTGCCGTCGGCCAGGCAATGCCAGCTGGTGACCCCCAGGGGGAGAGCCTTCTCTGTGGCAGCTCCTGCCCTCTGGAATGACCTACCGCCTGACCTACGGACAACCACGGACCTGCGCCAGTTCCGTCGGGCCTTAAAGACCTATCTGTTTCGTGTGGCCGGCCTGGTATAGTTTTTTAAATTGTTTTAGTTTTTAAATTGGTTTTAGTAAGGGTTTTTTAACAGGATTTAGATCAGGCCAATCTATTTAATATATTTTTAATTGTATTTTTAATTGTATTTTATGCTCTATATTATTGATCTTATTATTGCCTGTACACCGCCCTGAGTCCCGCAAGGGAGAAGGGCGGTCTAAAAATTTGATAAATCCTAAATTTGACCACCTTGCAGTCCAAGAGACTCTTAGTGATTCTTCTTCAACAACTAGGCATTAGCTCTCCTAATTTTCAGCAATCATAGCCCCGGGAAGGCCCGTTGAGCGCAACTTGCTCCTAACCCAAATAAAGCAATTGATTAACAGATTAACAGAGTTGGAAGGGACCTTGCAGGAGACCTAGTCCAACCCCCTGCCCAGGCAGGAAACGCTGCATCTGCCTCTACCTAGGATCGAACTCACAACCTCCTGATTGTGAGGTGAGAGCTCCACCTCTGGGCCACAGCAGCAGTGATGGATGGCTGTCCAGAATGGCTGTTGATCCAGGCAGAAATGGCTTCTTGAAATTCTCCACCAAGGTTGTAGGTGGACAAGCCAGAAGGATAATCCTCCCCTCCCTCTTCTTTAGGAGAAGGAGAAATTCTTCAAGCAATTCTCATTGGACAATAGGGCTGGGAGTAGAAAAATCCTATGAAGTGTTTGGAATTTAGAGACAATTGGAGATAAATTTCTCCAATGAAAGAGAGGAGATAAGTGTCCAGGAGAGCAGGCAAGAGATGTTATGTACTTCATAATGGAGCTGATGTCACCACAGCTTCAAATGGGCATAAAAGATTTATAGTGCTGTGACCCAGCTGATTCAGACAGTGCGAAGGTTGGGGAGGAACCTGGGCCAGTCCTGGAGTCTGGGGAAGGCTCGGATGAGGGCTCTGCATCAGAGGCAGATTTATTTATTTATTTATTTTTCAAATTTATATCCCGCGCCCATCTCCCACAAAAGGGACCCGGGGCAGCGCACAGGAAGATTAAAAATACAAAATACAAAGACTCATTAAAACTATATTAAACCCAACCCTGCGCTAAAACATAATTTAAAACCCCAAATTAAAACTTTGCTCAACTAAAAGCCAGTTCGGTGTCGGGTAGTTCATGCCAGGCCGGCTAGATGAAAAAAGTGCGTTTTTAAGCGCTGGCGGAACAGGCGGAGGTCGGAGATGACACGGAGTTCGGGAGGTAGGTCATTCCAGAGGGCTGGGCCCACCACAGAGAAGGCCCTTCCCCTGGGTGTCGCCAACGGGCATTGCCCGGCCGACGGCACCCAGAGAAGGCCTTCTCTGTGGGAGCGAATCGGACGTAGGGACGTATGGGGCAGCAGACAGTCTCGCAGGTAACTAGGCCCCATGCCATGGAGCACCTTGAAGATGGTAAAGACCTTGTAACGCACCTGAAAGGTCACAGGTAGCCAGTGCAGCTTGCGCAGAAGAGGTGTTATATGGGATTGCCGAGAGGCTCCCATGATTATCCGCGCGGCCGCGTTCTGGACTAACTGCAACCTTCGAGTGCATCTCAAGGGCAGCCCCATGCAGAGAGGGGGCCAGGGCCGTCTCACAGTTATCAGCCTTCACAGTCAGACATCAGTGAGGCAGAAGAACAGCTGGAGCCTGATCCCAGTATGCACATGCGCAAAGTTGCCAGACGAAGGGAACAGCTAAAGAAAAAGGGTTGACTTGAAAGTAAAGCCACAGGTGGACAATGGTCCCTCCCAGAGGAAATAAAAGAGGAGCGAAAGGGGAGTGGAGTTTGCAGGAGACAATTAGTTCACTTCATTGGCTCGTGACTCTCCGAGATGCCTTGCAAGTTTTGCAGAAATCGGCTGGCAGCTCCCCAAGCCAGATAAGGTCTGTGACTGTAAATCTTCCCTTGAAAGACTTTGCTGGATGTGAATGAGCAGAATTCACAAGAAATTAATCAAAGGGTTTTTCCTCGGGACCAGGAGTTTGCTTCAGGCTCTCAGTAGTCGGAACACATACAATCTCCTCGGCTGCCTTGTAACTAAACGAAATGAGGCAATCACGTTCACCCATAAATATTTCACTGAGGTTCCCTTTTCCTTTGCCAGATTATTTAAAAAAATGCTTTCATTTGATTGAATGCGAGTCGAAACAAAAATAATTTGTAGAAATTTGCTGCCCAACTTGGCTCATTTAATCGCTTAGAGCCATTCTTTCTGTCAAACAGATTTTCCTTCCAGTTAGAAGGAAAATCCAGTTTTTTAACACATTCATGGTTGGAGGGACAAGGTATCGGGACCCTCGTCTTATGATAGCCAGAGAGGAAGAACATCTCTCGGTCTCTGTTACAGTCCATTTTGGAAGCATTTTCCAATCCAGATTCAGCCAGAACTTGCGCTTTGCTTTCGACTATCCCAACTGCTGGCAGCGTACATGTTGGCCCAGAAGCAGAGATGCCCAAACAGCTTCTTTCTTTGGCATCTGCCAGGCTTCCATATAAATATGCAAAGCACGTGGCACGTCATGTGTGCTAAGCACCTGCTGATAACCGTTTATATTGTATTCGTTTACTTACTGGATTAGCCAGCTTTCCATGGTATGATTGCAGCATTCCAGTAATCAATCAATAGCAAGAGCCCTTGGGCTTATAGACCGCTTCACAGTGCTTTGCAGCCCTCTCTAAAGCGGTTTATAGAGTCAGCATTTTGACCCCAACAATCTGGGTCCTCATTTGAGTCTTCTGAGTTGGCCATCAGTGGGGCAGAAGAACAGCAGGAGCCTGTTCCCGATGTGTGCATGTGCAGAGCTGCCAGGAGAAGGAAACAGCTAAGGAACAAAAGGCCGACTCGGGAGTAGAGGCACGGTTGGATGATGAATGTCCCCTTCCAGAGGGAATAAAGAGAAGCGAAAGAGGAGTGGGGTTTGCTTAATTAGCGTGAAGATTTGTCCCTGACTCCCAGAGACTCCTTGCCAAGTATTTTCTTGTTCAACAGTTGCGTTTGGAAGATATCAGCCTGGCAGCTCTCCAAGCCTGATGAGGTCTGTGGTTGTAAATTTACCCTTGAAAGACTGTTTGCTGGGACTTTGCTGGTTGGGAATAAGTGGAATTCACATTAGCCTAATAAAAAGGGTTTTTTGTCAGGACCAGGAGTCTGCTTCGGGATTTTGAGAAGCCTAAGTCAGAACAATTGGTTTAGGGACCATTTGAAGGGACCAGGGGAGGCATGGTAGCAGTGTTCCGATATCTCAGAGGGTGCCACAAAGAAGAGGGAGTCAAACTATTCTCCAAGGCACCTGGGGGCAGGACAAGAAGCAATGGGTGGAAACTAATCAAGGAGAGAAGCAACTTAGAACTAAGGAGAAATTTCCTGACAGTAAGAACAATTAACCTCTGGAACAGCTTGCCTCCAGAAGTTGTGAATGCCCCAACCCTGGAAGTCTTTAAGAAGATGTTGGATAGCCATTTGTCTGAAATGGTATAAGGTTCCTGCCCACGCAGGGGGTTGGACTAGAAGACCTACAAGGTCCCTTCCAACTCTGCTATTGTATTATTGTATTAAGTTACAACGGCTTTGTGAAAAAGTGACTAACAACCAGTCTTCAAATTGAAGACTGTTGCAGCATCCCCACGGTCATGAGATCGAAATTTGGATGCCTGCCTGGCAACCAACGTGTATTTCATGATGATTGTGGAATCCTGGGGCCTTAGGATTTCTATCTGCAAACTTTTCTGCTGACTTCTGGCAAGCAACGCCAATGGGGGCAGCTGGATTCACTTAATGACTGCACGGTTCACTTCAAAACAGTGGCAAAAGAAAGTTATAGAATCAGGAATGACTCACTTAATGTCTGCCTTGTTTAGCGGTGGAAATTCTGGCCCCAGTTATGATCATACATCGAGTACTCTCTTTTTGATAGGGTTGTCTTTGTTTACTTCATTCTGTTATTGTTCTTTTAAGCTTGGCTGATCGCTGAGCGGATAAATATTATGGAGTGTGCAATTAGTGGTGTGGGGCTTCCTGCCTAAGCAGGGGGGTTGCACTAGAAGACCTCCAAGGTCCCTTCCAGCTCTGTTGTTCTGTTTTCTGTGGCAGGCTCACAGATTTCTTCCTGGATCAATAGGGGTTCTGTCAAGAGCTCACCCCATCCCACCCTACCGCATGTGATGCAGGAAGCCGTCTTTACAGTTATGCTGAATTATTTCTGTTGACTTGATGAGGCCTAAGCAGATCAAGCTGTTTTCCTCTCCCAATCTCTCAGTACAGACTCGGGGGCAGGGAAGGGAGTGGGGAGGATAGCCAAACACGCTGAGATGAGCAATCATTTCTAGCCCTTTTCCCCATTTCCACACTGGATCAGCTGAAATAGATTGTTCAATGAGCAATGGGGCAGATTTGGGATCCAAGATTCACCCCTTGGCACCCACCTCTGCAGCCTGCCGATATTGGAGGGGCTGCCACAGAGAACATGGGTTCAAGCGATTTCCCAAAGCACCTGAAGGCCAGACAAGGAACAATGGATGGAAACTGACTAAGGAGAGATTCAACCTGGAAATAAGGAGGAACTTTCTGACTTTATCAACCCATGGAACAGAAGTTGCCTTCAGAAGTTGTGGGGGCTTCATCACTTGAGACTTCCAAGAAGAGATTGGACTGCCATTTGTTAGAAATGGAGTAGGGTCTCCTGCTTGGGCAGAAGGTTGGACTAGATGACCTACAAGGTCCCTTCCAACTCTGCTAATCTGAATTTATCTAAGATGATCAAAGGTCTGGAGACTAAAACACATGAAGAACGATTGCAGGAACTGGGCCTGGCTAGCCTAGGGAAGAGGAGGACCAGGGGAGACAGGATAGCAGTCTTCCAATATTGGAGGGGCTGCCACAGAGGGGTGGGTGGGTGTCAAGCTATTTTCCAAAGCACCAGAAGTTCAGACAAGGAATAATGGATGGAAACTGACCAAGGAGAGATTAAACCTGGAAATAAGGAGAAACTTTCTGATAGTAAGAACAATCAACCCATGGAACAGAAGTTGCCTTCGGAAGTTGTGGGGGCTCCATTCCTGAAAGCTTTCAAGAAGAGACTGGACTGCCCTCTGTCAGAAATGGTGCAGGGTCTCCTGCTTGGCTGGAGGGTTGGACTAGATGACCTACAAGGTCCCTTCCAACTCTGTTAATCTGTATTCTGTCTTGAGTTTAAAGGGGAGGGGGGACATTTTTGGCTAGTGCTGGCTTTCTCTCAGAGAAAAAGCGCCAGCTCTGGAAAGCCCACTGACTCCCACGCTGGCAAGATCCCAAAATCGCTTTCAGTTTTCCTTCTGCTTCCCCGTGATCCTCCCCATAGTTTGCGTGCAGGAAAGGACAGCCAGGAAGGGGGCAGGATGCTCGCTGTTCCTCTGCACCCCCCCTCCTCTCTTCGGGTATGTGCAAGCATGCATAAACACCCAAGCTGCGCACAGGCGGCGCGGCACAAAGGCCCAGCCAGGAAGATGGGAGAGGCCCCAAGGGAGAACGGGTGGAGCAGATAACGCTGCCTTGTTGCAGACGCTTGGGAGAACTTCTGGGAAGGCCCGGCGGATTGATGTGGGCAGGAGGTGGCGAGGAAAGATGGCATCAGATCAGGGAGGATAAAAGGGAGCGGATTAAAAGCCTTTGGCTTGATAAGACTGGCTTAACTCACCGGATTACCTCTAGAACAATAAGATTTGCTGAAAAGACTGGATTAGCTCTATAACGCGCGATTAATTAAAACCATTTTTCAAACAGAAACACCCCGAGAGCCAAAATAATTCAGATCGACATTCAGGCTTTGATCAGGAGGAGAGAGGGGAAAAAAAAAAAAGACAAGTCCAAAGCCTGAAGACTAAACGAAAGGATTCTTGCCTGATCCAAAGCTCTCGCCCAGGGTTTCTTAGATTCAGCAACTTTTAAGAGGTGCTGGTTGGGGAATTCTGGGAGTTGAAGTCCACCCCTCTTAAAAAGGGCTAAGCTTGAGAAATGCTGCTTAGAGCAACCAGATTGCAGATGCACTTTCGCAACTAAAAAAAATCAAAACTGGAATTGCAGGAGGAAAGATGTAGGAATTTCCCAATTTCCTAGTTCTGCACTCTCAGATCTTGGGTTCCACATGCCGGATGGGGAATTCTAGGAGTTGAAGTCCACACCTCTTAAAGGTGGTGAGGATGAGAGACACTGGGCAGAAAAAGTATTTCCAGAGATGGCCAGGGAATTCCTGCTGGAAGGTCCCCAATTCAATGCCTACCGTGCCCATTTCCGAATGGGTCAGGTAGTGAAGCTGTTGTGCAGGTACACCTTTGCCTGAATCACTGGGAAGCCTCAGTGGGGTGTCCGCAGGGTAGGGTGAAATACTCCAATTAGCAGCCACAAGGATGCACATTAAAAAAAAAGTATTATAGGTAGCCCTCAAATTTACAACCACAATTGAGATTGAAACTTCCCCCAGTAAGAAATCTGTTAAGTGAATTGCACCCAATTTTACAAACTTTTGGCCACAGTCATTAAATGAATGGGTGGTCGTTAAACAAATCTGGCTTCCCCCATTGACTTTGCTGGTTGGAAGCCTCCTGTTCTGACCTGGGCTTCCCAAGGGCATTCTTTCACAACGGACTGGCGAGATGGCAAATTTGAATCCAGTTTCTTCTTGGGATGACGTGCTGCAGCCTCTCAGCCAACATCTTCCCACATTTTGGACTTTATCTTCAGCAGTTCCCACCTCTAACCAAAGGCCCCACTGTTCTGACCCAGGCTTCCCGAGAGCATGAAGCAAACTCCTTGATGATGCAAAACTTGGCCAGGAGTCTCGGAGAGTCACAAACCAATGAAGCGAACTGATTGTCTCCTGCAAACTCCACTCCCCCTTCTCTCCTCTTTTATTTCCTCCAGGAGGGGCCACTCATTGTCCACCTGTGGCCTTACTCCCAAGTCGACCCTTGTTTTTTAGCTGTACCCTTCGCCTGGCAACTCTGCGCATGCGCACACTGGGAACAGGCTCCAGCTGTTCTTCTGCCTCACTGATGTCTGACTCTGAAGGCAGCTGATGACTGTCATACGGCTCTGGTCCCCTCTCTGCCTCCGACACAGAGCCCTTGTCCAAACCTTCCCTAGACTCCAGGACTGGCCCATGTTCCTCCCCAACCTCCTCACTGTCTGAATCGCCTGCCAGCTCTGCTGGCCGCTGGTGGGCCACAACACTTCCAGGGAAGGTCAACAATGGTGATCATGTGATCCCTTCAATGGTCATATCTGCGGGGACCTGTCGTCAATTTCAGTACTATCGTAAGTTTGAGCAAATGGTCATAAGTCAAGGACCACTTGCATCAGCCTGTAAACTGCCTTCATTCAGAATGCCAAGGACTGTTTTCATCTGTCAAGACCCCACAAAGATTCGGCACACATAATTATAAGCAGCTTTACTACGCGTTAGCATTTTTTTTTTAAACTGACAGTCACACTTAGAATGTCATCCTCAAAAACAATAGAGGGTGGCTTATTTGCATCTTAAACAAATGGGAAGAAAGCAGCCAAAGCAGTGGTTTCCAACAAGCATACCGCAACACACCGGCGTGCAGCATGATTGTTTCAAATGCGCCAAGAGATTTGTGACGGATGGTTTTGCTTCTTTTTTGTATTATGCAACTTCTGAATCATGCCTGTATTCAGTTAAGCGCATGCATTTTAAATCATTGAACAAACTTCCCTTCAAATCAGGTCTTATGCATTTTAAAATATGTGTATACCATAAAGAATTTTGTGGCGTGCCACAGGACAGTGGCTATATATTCAACACTGTGCTGCAGATTCAAAAAAAAAAAAAAAGCTTCAGAATCGCTGATCTGCAGGTTTGAATCCCACCCCGCCCCCGTGAATTCACAGATCGTTAAAGACAGTAGAAGAAGTGTCTTCCCCCAAAAAGTCAACATCTCGTGATGAGCGAACGCAACAAAGAGGAAATTGTGGGTGTGCCAGATTTAGGCAGGGACTTAATCCCTGATGCTCCCGCTCTGGGCTTATTTCAACACAGATGAATCACGAGAAGCCTCCTGCACACTTACAGCATTAACTTCTACCTGGGTTGTGCCTTGTTTCGGATTACTTAGGAGTGAATTGGGTATGTCTAGTTTGATGAAGAGAAGGACCAGGGGAGACATGATAGCAGTGTTCCGAGATCTCAGAGGGTGCCACAAAGAAGAGGGAATCAAACTATTCTCCAAGGCACCTGGGGGAAGGACAAGAAGCAATGGGTGGAAACTAATCAAGGAGAGAAGCAACTTAGAACTAAGGAGAAATTTCCTGACAGTCAGAACAATTAACCTCTGGAACAGCTTGCCTCCAGAAGTTGTGAATGCCCCAACCCTGGAAGTCTTTAAAAAGATGTTAGATAGCCATTTGTCTGAAATGGTATAAGGTTCCTGCCCACGCAGGGGGTTGGACTAGAAGACCTACAAGGTCCCTTCCAACTCTGCTATTGTATTGTATTGTATTGTATTGTATTGTATTGTATTGTATTGTATTGTATTGTACCTACAAGGTCCCTTCCAACTCTGCTATGGGTATTGTATTATTGTATTTAATGCCCTTGCAATAATTGTTTAAAGCAGTGCCTCCATCTACAAGAATTGGCTCCAAGCCTATTTTTTTTCCACTTTGGCAACTGGAAGGTGGATGGACTTCAACTCTTGGAATTCCCCAGCCAGCATCCAAAACGAGGGACTGTCTCTACTTTGCCCTACAGAGCCAATGGGGTTCATCTCTCATAATCCTAGCCCAGTGATGGCGAACCTTTTCGACACCAAGTACTGAAAACGGACCACTTCGTGCGGGCATGCACGCTTCTCAGCTTCTCAGCTGCCCAGGGGGGCATGCACAGGCTGGAAAATGTACCTCTGGTTTTCGGTGTGCACATGTGCACCATCGAGCAAGTCTTCCAGGTACTGCTGCACATGGGCAAGCTGGCCAGCATGTAGGCTCACGCCAGAAAACGGAAGACCAATTCTAATGGTTTCTGGCACTGCTGCATGCACGAAGGCCAGCTGATCGCCGTGTGCGCATGCGCACCAGAAACCCAGAAGAGGAACGGGCAACGCCACGCATGCCAGGCGACGTGGCTCCGCGTGCCGCTTCGGGCAAGGGTGCCATAGATTCGCCATCATGGTCCTAGCCAGAAGTAACTCTCTAGTTGCATTTGCAAGCCCATGAATGAAGACCAAAGACAGGGAAGGACACAAACAGGAGAGTAATTGCATGCAGAAGTGGAGAAATTCCTACAGAGAAAAGCTCACCTTGGTTGAGAAATTTAACCTTTTTCTCAGCTAGGTATGCCAGAGAGCACCGACCAAAATTCAGTTGGGGAAGAATCGGTGTCTTTGTCCCTTTAGTTTAAACCCAACCCAAATTCTAAGGCCTTGCAGAGGCATTGCTTGAGGGTCTGTGTAAAGTAGGACTTAAGTTTTTCCAAAGATCAGGCTGGATGGTGCTGCAGCTGTTAGGTATGATTGGAGAGGGGATTATTGTAATATTAACACACATGGTCATCCAATTCACCCCCCACCATGCCTCCAACCAGTGGAGGCAGAACCGAATGGAGCTATACAGGTAGTCCTCAACTTATCACCACCATTGAGCCCGACATTTCTGTCGCTAAGTGAGACGGTTGTTAAGTGAGCTTTGCCCCATTTTTCGATCTTTCTTGCCACCGTTGTTCAGCGAATCCCTGAAGTTGTTCAATGAGTAACACGGTTGTTAAGGGAACCAGGCCACCCCACTGACTTTGCTTGTCCGAAGGTCACAAAAGGGAATCAGGTGACCAGGGAGATGACGCAATGGTCCCAAGTGTGTAAAACGGCCCTAAGTCACATTTTTCAATACCGGTGTCACTTTGAACGGTCCCTAAATGAACCGTTTTAAGTCAAGGACTACTTGTATACCAGGGGGTGAGATGCTGTCGATTTGGGCCGATTCGCCGGAACCAGTGATAAAAAAAAATGTTTAAAAAAAGTTTTTAAAAAGTTCCGACGATCAGCTGTGCCAGATTGTCTGTGAGGTTCCTGCTTCTTGCAGGGGACATTTTGTGTGAAGTCCCACATGGTGTGTGAGTCAGTTGTGCAGCCACGCCCACCCGGTCACCTGACCACCAAGCCACACCCACAGAACGGGTAGGGAAAACTTTTGAATTTCATCTCTGCTGTACATACCTTTTCGTGATTTGGGCTCTGACCGCGTCTACTGACACGATCCCATACGGCAGCGTTTCTCAACCTTGACAACATGAGGCTCTGTGGACTTCAACTCCCAGAGTTCTGTGCTGGGCTGGGGCATTCTGGGCGTTGGAAGTTCCCACAGGTTTTCCAGTTGCCAAGGTTAAAAACCATCGCCGGGAAGACATTCCTGTTCACAACAGATGCGCGGCTGGTTCAATTTCAACTTTTCAGCTGCTCCCTTCCAGATTCAGAAACAAAAGGAAGCCTTCAGCGAGCGACAGGCGGCCGGTTAAAATGGTGGCGTTAGAAAGGGAGGCTGCAGCCAACGGAAGGGAATCCCAAGATTTCCAGAAAGGGGGAGACGGGATTGGGGAAGAGACATAAAACTCCAGGGAGGAAGAAGTAGAAGGGAATAATCTAGCATTCCTCAGTGCCGTGTTTTATTGCAATTCCTACTCATTGCCCAATTTTTCTTGGCTCTCTAATCTCCTGCCTATTCTAAAATTAGCACCTGGCTCTTCTATCCCAAGGACTTTCACCATTCCCTGCATGATTCCAGAAATACTGACGTTTGTGGCCAGCGGCTAGGTGGGAATGGATTCCCTGGTGGATCACCAGGAGACCCGGCCCGTTTTCACCACAGTGGATCGGAAAGGCAGGAATTGGAAAACAATGGTTGAAATCTGGATACGAAATACAGATTTCAGGAGGTTGTGAAGTTTGATCCTAGGTAGGGGCAGATGTAGGGTCTCCTGCTTGGGCAAGGGGGTTGGTCTAGATGACCTGCAAGGTCCCTCTCAACTCTGTAAATCTGTTACTTCAAGATTTCATCTAATTCTATGAACAGGTTGACTTTGAAAATAAAGGATAAAGAGGAATCAGGGTACTTCAAGACATGGGGAAGATTTTATGACTGGCTAGAGAAAGGAATCTAGAAAAAAAAGTAAGGGGAAGATATAGAGCCCAGACAATGGGAAGAGGGGGAAAACAGAAAATAAAGTACTAAATCAAATCAAATCAAGTTTAATTTGTAGACCGCTCCCTCTCCCCAAAGGGACTCGGGGCAGTGCACAGGAGATTAAAAAGCATACAAACATAGAAACATTATAAATATATAAAATCAAATTAAACAACTATATCTCTGCGCTAAAAACCTAAAATCCTTAAAAACTAAACCCCTTAAAAACCCAATTAAAACAATTTAAATATTCAGACTAAAGGCTGGAAAGGTAGATCAGGCCAGGCTGGCCTGCTGGAAGAAATGAGTCTTAAGCTTTTGATGGAAGGAGCGGAGGTCCGAAGTTGTTCTTAACTCGGGGGGGGGGGGTCGTTCCATAGAGTTGGGCCCGCCACAGAGAAGGCTCTTCCCCTGGGCGTTGCCCGCTGGCATTGCCTAGTGGACGGCACCCGGAGAAGTCCCTCTCTGTGGGAGCGAATCGGTCGAAGGGATGTATGGGGCAGGATGCGATCTTGCAGATAGCTAGGTCCCGTTCCATGGAATAAATATACAAGTATATATTCAAGAGTGAGATATAAAGGGGAAAAAACAGGATAGATTAGCGAAGGGAAGGGAATAAGAAATGATACTAAACTATATTTGGGTTTGCAGAAATACCATCCCAAGGAAACATAAATTGAGATTTGAAAGAGACACCTATAACAACAGAAAAAGAAAGGAAGAGAGGAGGAGAGAATGAAACGAAGACGGGGGAAAGGAGAAAGAGGTTAAGGAGAGGAAGATGGAAGGGAGAGAAAGAGAAGGAGAGAGGATAGGAAGCGGAAGAGGAAGAGTAGGAGTAGGGGAGAGGCAAGGAAAGAAGGAAGGGGAAGGAGAGGAAGAAGGAAGAAAGTAGAAAAGGGAGGGAGAGAGTAAAGAAAGGGAAAATAAGGTGGTGTTAAAACAGGCGGAGGGGATGGTAAATAAAGCAACCCAAACTGTATATTTTACCTTTTAAATGGTAAAATTTATAAAATGAGACTACTTATGAATAATAATCATTTCAGAGATGCACAGAAATTATGAATACCTGGTCAGTACCTCTTTTAAAGCAGGGGTCTCCAACCTTTGCAACTTTAAGTCTGAAGGACTTCAGCTCCATGAATTCTCCAGCCAGCTTTGCTGGGAAGCAAGCAGCTGGGAAGCAAGCAGCTTTGCTGGCTGGAGAATTCTGGGAGCTGAAGTCCTTCAGACTTAAAGTTGCAAAGAGGTTGGAGACCCCTGTTTTAAAGGATACAATTTAGAGTGAGGACTTTTCCTTTTTAAATTTATTTTTCTCTCTCTTTGTTTGTTTTATAAATAGAATGCCATTATATAGCCATACTTTATATATAAAAGGATGTTAAAATAATTAGTAAAATTAAGGTCGAGATATACGAATTGTAATAATTGATATGAAAAACAAGTGATCATTATTGAAGAAATTCATAGGAACTTATGATTAATTGACACATTCTTCAAAAGTTGTAATTTGGAATGGAAGATGGCTTTTTGAGGTTTTTTCTTGATAAGTTTGTATCATCTGTGTCTATATGCAAAATAAATAAATAAATTATTTTAAAAAACCCGTTTAAATGGAATAACAAATGCATAAGAATGACAAATAGAAGAAGAATAACTATGTGAATGAATACTTACCGTATTTTTCAGAGTATAAGAGTTTGAAGAGGCAAAACAATTTTAAAAAGGTTTTTGCACTTTGCAGAGCTCCCAAACGGGCCCATTTTTTGTCAAAAAAAAAGGGCATGCATAGCTTTTAGGGGCCTTATAGAGTACTCCTGGGGGCTGGGGGGGGGGGAGAAAACGAGCAAGAAACGACCCAATTTTCGCTCATTTCTGCCCTCCCCAGCCCCCAGGAGCACTGTGGAAGCCTCGTAAAGGCTATGCACAGCCATTTTTCCAAAGGGGCTTCGGGGGGCCAAAAATGCTGTATTCAGTGTATAAGATGCACCCAGATTTTCAGCCTCTTTTTTGACGGAAAAAGGTGCGTCTTATACTCTGAACAATACGGTATAATTGTATGTAAGAGAATAAAAAATGGAAAAAAGACCTTTTTTTAAAAAAAGGGTTTTTTTAATTCTTGTGTGCCAATCGTCTCATCCTTCGATTAGAACTGTTTTCCCTCTAACACAGGGGCCTCCAACCTTTGCAACTTTAAGTCTGAAGGACTTCAGCTCCCAGAATTCACATCCTTTTAGAGCAGGGGTCTCTAACCTTTGCAACTTTAAGTCTGAAGGACTTCAGCTTTGTTGGCTGGAGAAGTCTGGGAGCTGAAGTCCTTCAGACTTAAAGTTGCAAAGGTTGGAGACCACTGCTCTAAAAGGATGTGAATGCAAAGCTGGCTGGAGAATTCTGGGAGCTGAAGTCCTTCAGACTTAAAGTTGCAAAGGTTGGAGACCCCTGCTCTAAAAGGATGCGAATGCAAAGCTGGCTGGAGAATTCTGGGAGCTGAAGTCCTTCAGACTTAAAGTTGCAAAGGTTGGAGACCCCTGCTCTAACAGATCATCCGAAGGACCAGAAACTTGAAAAAACCAATTCTGAGCTAGTTTCTCCTCCTCCTCCACCACCTCCTCCCTCCCCACTGTTTCCCCTTGTGTGCCCCATGTATTTGGCATCACAAGCTTGGGAGCAGCTTTGTGTAGATATTTTTTTAAAGCTGCTGCTGCTGCTGCAAAAAAAAACCTTTTGGCTTTTGGGAGGGATGGAATGTCTCTGCTTGAAAATAATAAAAGAAAAACTTGTTACCGCTGCTTAGCTAGCTGCTCTGGTCGACAGGCATCCTCAAGGCCTCCGCTCCTGTTGAGGGCGGGGGTTTGTTATCTTTACAACGGACTTCGCCTGGATCCGTCACCCTGACTTTTCATATGACTGTGGGAGAGCAAATAAGTGCAGCTGCCACACCAAGAAAGTCAGGAAACTCCCTCTGTCCGTAAATGCAAGGATTGTTCAGAATTCACAGTGGAAGGGGTTGAAGTTCTTCATCTGACTCTGGTCCTAAAAGTCTTTTTTTTCCCTTTTGTTTTGTTTGCACAGAAGTCGCACAAATGCACAAATACAAATGCAATCGCACCTTGCACACATCCCCCTTTACCAGGCCTGAGGAGAAGGGATGTGTGTGCAGGTGGCACATTGTTCCGGGGCCCACGGAGCCCAAAGGGAGCCCATGAAAGGAAAAGTTTGACAAAACCAAATTTTTTAAAAGAAAAACAATATTGGATATGCACTTCATACTCTATACCAGGGAGGCAGTGGTGGGTTTCAAATTTTTTAGAACCTACTCTGTAGGTGTGGCCTATTTTGTGGGCGCGGCTTGGCAGTCATGTGACAGAGTGGGGGTGGCCACCTTTTAAAATGTGGTCAAACTCATTTAACAACGCTCTTGCTTAGCAACCAAAATTTTGGACTCAATTGTGATGATAAATTCTTTCTTTCTTTCTTTCTTTCTTTCTTTCTTTCTTTCTTTCTTTCTTTCTTTCTTTCTTTCTTTCTTTCTTTCTTTCTTTCTTTCTTTTTTTCTTTCTTTCTTTCTTTCTTTCTTTCTTTCCTTCCTTTCCTTTCCTTTCCTTTCCTTCCCGTTGGGTCACTGGCAGCGGCGAACCAGATTTACTTCCAGGTACACCGGTGGAACCCCCTCTCACCGGTTCTCTAAATTTCACCAACCGGCTCTTGCGAGTAGGTGCGAGCCTGCAGAAACCCACCACTGCAGGGAGGGCTAACCTTTTTGCCATTGCATGCTAAAAGCAGGGGGAGCGCAGGGGGATTGTGCTTGGGCATGCCCACACCCATAATTCTTTTTAAAAAAATATAATTTTTTATTCCATTTCGAACACAAACAGTAATACACACAAACATTAAACAAAGACTGAGGAGTTTAATGCCTCCTCCAATTTTAATCTAGTTCATTCCAAACTGATCAATCTTATACGTATCCTACAGTCATCTTATCAATCCATAGTTCTCAATAGTTCCCCTACACCTACCATATTTTTCAGAATATAAGACGCACCTTTTTTCCTCTAAAAAGAGGCTGAAAATCTGGGTGCGTCTTATACATCGAATATAGCATTGTTTGCCTCCTGAAACCCTGCCCCTTCACCAAAATGGCTGCGCGCATACCCTTATGGAGGCTTCCAGAGAGCTCCTGGGGGCTGGGGAGGGCAGAAATGAGCAAAACACAGGGTGTTTTTGCCCCCCCCCAGCCCCCAGCAGCACTCTATAAGCCTCCATAAGGCTATGCATGCTATTTTTTGACCAAAAAATGGCCCATTTTCATGAAAATGTTCCTTGTTTTGGCCCCCCACCCCCCCAAGGAGTACTCTGCAAGCCGCCCCTACTCTCTCTCCCCCTACCTATCTACTGTATTTCTCTCTCCCTCTCTATCCCTCTACCTACTTATCTATCTACACACACTCTCTCCCTAGTTACCTACCTACTGTATTTCTCTCTCTCTCTCTCCCCCTATCCCTTTATCTACCTACCTACCTAACTATACTGTCTCCCTACCTACCTACTGTATTTCTCTCTCTCTCCATCTACCTACCTACCTACTCTCTCTACCTACCTACCTACTGTATTTCTCTCTCTCTCTCTCCCTATCCCTTTATCTACTACCTACCTAACTACACTGTCTCCCTATCTACCTACTGTATTTCTCTCTCTCTCTCCACCTACCTACCTACTCTCTCTACCTACCTACCTACTGTATTTCTCTCTCTTTCTCTCCCTCTCTATCGCCCTACCTACCTACTTTTTAAAAAAAATTGCCACTTCAGAACCTGGATGCGTCTTATACTCCGGTGCGTCTTATACTCCGAAAAATACGGTATAATAAGAGCAAAGTTTATGTAAAAGAAAGATTCAAGAACAATCATTGCAATAACTATTTCTATAAACCAAGTCTTAACCGCTACGCCCATTAAAATCTGATACTCTTGTTTCCCAGCCATAAATACCAGAAATCCCAACTTTTATTAAAAAGCTATTCACTTTTCCCTTTAAGGATATATGTCATCCTGTCCGCTAATCCACCCATAATTATATGAACATGTGCCCCTGCGCATGCGTGCACAACCCCTGCCCTCCCCCCTCTTTTTGCGTGCGATGGACCTGTTTTTCAGCCTCCCCAGGCTCCAGAGACTTTCTAGGAGCCTGGGGAGGGCGAAAACGGCTTCCTCCGCCCCCCTAAGGCCCTCCAGAGGCTTCAGGAAGCTTCCCTGAAGCCTGGGGAGGCTGAAAAACAGTCCTACGGGCAACCCGGAATTCCATTCCCAAACTTCTGAGTTGCCTGAAGGGCCGTTTTTATCCCTCCGGAGGCTTCGGAGGGCAAAAAACGGAGGGCAAAAAAACGGCTGAAGATGAAGGCCAAAGTCAGCTGGCCAGCGCACACATGTGTGCTGGAGCTGACAGGGCAACACCTCGCGTGCCCTAACAAATGGCTCCGCGTGCCACCTGTGGCACACGTGCCGTAGGTTTGCCATCACGGCTCTATGCTTTGTGTGTGTGTATAGCAAAAACGCCTCGCAGCCCTGTTTGACACAACCTTTATTCACCTGAAACTCCACGGACAGTTCTTTATGGAATTGATTGAATTTTAATTTCATTACGTCTTTATTGAAGTTTGCAAGTTTAGTGTCATCTCCTTCATGAATCTATTTTCTATTTCATTTCAGTTTACGAATGGTGATGAAAGGTCCCCTCAAAAATCTGGGGCTCAAAAACGCCAGGAAAAAGGAGAAACGCGATGGATGATGAATAAAAAAGAGGCGGCCAACAAACGCTTTTTCAACTTGGGGTTAAAAATGCGAAACTAGCCAAAATGAAAGTTTAAATTCAGAACAACGTGAGACAAGTGCAGGACTGAAACAAGATCGGGATCTCATGAGGGCAGTTTGGATTTTCAAGAAACATCAGATCAGGTAAATTCGCAATTTCAACCTTTAGAGGAAAAAAGGCTTCTAAATGAACCCGTTTTTAGGATCAGCATAATACTTCAAAGCAGACATGAGCAGCACCACAACCCTGACCCAGATCCTCTCCCATCTCTCGTTTAAATCAGGGGTCCCCAACCTTTGCAACTTTAAATCTGAAGGACTTCAGCTCCCAGACTTCTCCAGCCAGCAAAGCTGGCTGGAGACGTCTGGGAGCTGTAGTCCTTCAGACTTAAAGTTGCAAAGGTTGGAGACCCCTGGTTTAAATGAGAGAAGCCACAATGTGCCCAGCATTGCTACACCTGTAGAAAAGGGCTTGCACACAAGGATGTCACAACATTGCTTGTGTCACTCTGAGCATGACTGTAAGCAGGTCAGGTTCACGTGAGATGGCGAGCCACCAAAACCAACTATTCCAGTTTAAGATTAACCAGGTTTAGCAGACGATGCAGGTAGAACGGGTACAGAATGCTCCTCTGGAGGGACGTCGGTAAAGCTATTAATATGAAAGATGTTTATTAGAATGCGATTATTAATACCATCAATATTAAATGAAGCTAGCTCGGACGCTGAAATACACCATGCAGACTAAGCAGAGAGAGTGGAAGGGAGAAAGGGAGAGGAAAGGAGGAAGAGAGGGGGTAGGAGAGAGGAAAACAGAAGGGAGAGAAAGAGTAGAAGAGAGAGAAGGAGTGGAAAGAGGAGAAGGAGAGAGGAAGAGGAAGTAGAAAAGAGAGGATGGTAGAGGGAAGAAAGGAGGTAGGGAAGAGGGGAGAAGAAGAGGAGAGAAGAGCAAACGACAGTGGTTGGGGAGTGATGGTAAGAGGAATTGATATAATATCTATCTATCTATAAATAAAAATGTAACTATGAGTTTGTTCAAAACCAGTAATCTCCGAAAGTACTGCACTGATCGCTTCCAAATTTTCACACAACGTTCCTTTCAAATACGGCACCAATGATATATATAGATTGTGTAGATGTCACACCTGTACACACAATGGAAATGTAAAAATTGTAAAAAGGGTAGGTAGATGGATACAGAAAGAGCAGTGGGCCACAGGTATTATGTCATACTTTATGACATAAAATGCTCTGTCCATAAGATTCAAGGAGAAATACAGTAGGTAGGTAGGTAGAGGGATAGAGAGAGGGAGGGAGAAATGCAGTAGGTAGGTAGGTAGAGGGATAGAGAGGGAGAAATACAGTAGGTAGGTAAGTAGTAGGTAGGTAGAGCGATAGAGAGAGGGAGAAATACAGTAGGTAGGTAGGTAGGTAGGTAGGTAGGTAGGTAGGTAGGTAGGTAGGTAGAGGGATAGAGAGAGAGAGAGGGCGAAAGGGAGTGGGTATGTAGGTTGGAGGTTATATGGTGGTTGTGTGTATGTGTTTGTGTGTTCAGGTGTAGATCTACACACAGATTGGTTGGCCATTTAACCAGACTGGGCCACAGCAACGCATGGCCGGGAACGGCTAGTTGGATAATATAAAATAGTCATTATTAAGATGTAATGGTATACTTGTGGTTACATGTATGAAAATAAAAACGAAATAACTGTTTTCACAAAAAAACCCAAAAAGGAATGCTCCTCTAGAGGAAACAGAGTCCGAGCAAAACCTAATGGGACGGGGGCGGAATTTTGGTTTGATCTTGTCCACGTGGCAGGGCACACAATTTAGTAAGCATCTGCTAAGCTTTGGGTCTGGAGGACACCTCCAGGCCGAAGAGAAGATTTCGCTCCCTGCTCCCTCCCATCGGTTCTCCCTATAATTAGAGCCAAGACAAATGGGAGATTTAAAAAAAAATATAAATCCCAAAATTGAAAGAGTCAGCAACAGCTCCAGCTCTCTCACTGGCTGTCCCCGATTGGGACAGTGGCCAGGAGTTTGGGTCCCTGGTGTCTTTTCCTGTCTGCTCCGCCCCTTTGCACAATTACAGGGCAAGGCAAGCAGAGGCCAAAGAGACAGGGACTTAAGTGCGGGCTTGGCCAAACCGCAGCAGCATCACCGCCTTGCTGTCCATAAAATCCTGCTGGCAGAGCAAAGGTAGACAGGGTGGTTGGAAAGGGGGCTTGCTGGCAGAGTGTGAGACGGAGCAGCAGAAAGAGAAGCATCCAAGAAGATGCTGGCCATGGCGTCAGTCCCACCGTCTCCGTTTCTCCTGCTTTGCTCTGGGGATGTTGGATACGCGGAGCTGAATGTTTCTAAGCGTCCTGCAGGGTGATGGGCTCGGAGGCCAGAGAGAGACAGGCCCTCGGCGCATTCTTGAGTCAGCTTCATGGGGAAAACAGGCGTTCCAAAGTGGGTCAGCGAGAACCTCTTGTTAACCACAGCCACGGTCTCTCGCTCATTCACGGCTCCATTCCCCCTCCCCCCACTCTCTCTTATATAACTTTTATTACAGAACTTAAAAAAAAACAATTCTAATTATGAAAGGAAACAAAAAAGGGGAAGAAAGAAAAAGTACGAAGGAAGAAAAAGGAGAAGGGAGGGGAGGGGGAAGGGAGGAAGGAAGAAAAAAGAAAAGAAGAGGGAGAGAAGAAGGAAGGAAGGAAGGCACTAACCACTGCATCACCAAGAATAGAATGGAATATATCAGTGATGGCGAACCTATGGCATGGGTGCCTCAGGTGGCATGCGGAACCATTTCTTAGGGAATGCGAGGCGTTGCCCTGTCAGCTCCAGCGCGCATGTGTGCGCTGGCCAGCTGATTTAGGCCTTCTTTTGAGGCCGTTTTTCACCCTCTGGAGGCTTCAGGGAAGCTCCTGAAGCCTCTGGAGGTGGGATGGGGGAGGCTGTTTTCACCCTCCCCAGTCTCCTAGAAAGCCTCTGGAGACTGGGGAAGGAGAAAAAAGCACACCAAAAGCAGGGGGTCTCGCACAGAGCATTATGGGTGTGGCACGCCCACACACGACCCCCTTGCGCTCCCCCCGCTTTTGGCACGCAAACCAAAAAAAGGTTAGCCATCACTGGAATATCTCTTTATTACAGTCATAGACCACCATAGACATCACTTTTTATAATATATTAAAAAAAATAGTACTGACATTAATAGTGGATCATAACATCCCTGTTAAGAAAATACATGTTCTCAAACTGTTCGGGTCACCTCTTAGTTTACGTGGGTGAAAAGCCGACGTGTATGTGAGTAAATATAATGTTCCAAAAATTGTTAGAGATATCTCCAACAAATTGGCACCACCAGGAAGGTGAAGGAGAAAAGGAATAGGAGGGAGGGAGGGAGGGAAAAGAAAAGATTGGGAAGGGAAGGAAAAGCAAAAAGTATAAGGAAGCAATTTCTGATTTTCTAAACTGCAGTTACAAGTATATTTATATTCCCCCACCCCTCTTTCTCTAAGGTTACAACTTAACTTCCTTCTTTCCATTTCCTACTTTTTTGAGTCATCAGACCCAAAGGGAATCACAAGTTCATTTTTTTTTCGTATTCCAGCAAAAAGCCCCTAAATAGTTTCACATCACGAAGAAACATAGTTGTTGTCCTTTCTCTAATCAAGTCAACTTCACTGCCCCTGCGAATTCTGTCCTCTTCCCCAACCCAGGTATTTGAGACTCCTTCCACTGACGTGCATATAATAATCCATTCTCTCCTAACCAGGAGGACTAGAAGGTAGGAAATTTGCCCCCTGCACCGCACCCCCCTGCCGCAAATAGGCGGCAACATAAATTTAATAATAATAATAATAACAACAACACACCTGATATAATTGCAAAGAAAAAAGTTTGGTTCGTTGACATTGCAATACCTGGTGATGCACGAATTGAAAATAAGCAGCAAGAAAAAAATCACAAAATACCAGGACTTGCAAATTGAAGTTGAGCGACTGTGGAAGAGAAAGTCGTGTGTTGTCCCAATTGTGATTGGAGCCCTTGGAGCAATACCTAGGGGGCTGCCTCGCTATGTGGAGGTTCTAGGTTTGCCGGACTTGAGCATTCTTACTCTACAAAGGGCCACCCTGCTTGGAACAGCTTCTATCCTCTGACGTTACCTTAACAGTTCCTAGGTCCTTGGTTAGGACTCGAGCTGTTGAGCTACCAACCAGCCCCAAAGGCTGTGAATCTCACCAAAGATTACCCAATAATAATAATAATAATAAAATGTTCACTTAGAAGGGGCTGCATGGTGGAAGACCTGTTTTGACGGTTCCAAGAAAGAAGAGTTAGGAAACACCCTAGCTTCAAAATGTGGAGAATTGCAATCCCGATGGAAAAGACCACACCAAAAGCAGCTGTCTGCAGAGAACATTGTGGCCATTGCTCCAACCACTGATGTTCTCCTAGCTTCCCTGGCCCAGAATGGGACTTAAGTTTTGCTCCGTGGAAGAGGAGGAAGAAGGTAACAACAAAGAGACAAAGAAGGAGAAACAAGTTGCTTTTCAAGAAGCATTTCCTACAGAATTTGCTACAACAATGCCCCTGATAATCTCTTACTAATTTTGTTTGGGTGCCATGCAGGGCCAGACAAAGAATGAAAGGCACTTGAGTGGAAGCCCTCAAGGGGTTGCAGATGACAGAAATGCATTCTTGTTGTTATTGTTAGTTACTAGTTAGTTAAGTCATGACCCCATGGTTCTACCATCCTCTGGAGTTCATTTAAGCTCATGCCTACTGATTCAGTGACTCCATCCAGCCACCTCATTCTCTGCCATCCCGTTCTTCTTTTGCCCTCAGTCTTTCCTAGCATTAGGCTCTTCTCTAGAGAGTCATTCCTTCTCCTTAGGTGGCCAAAGCATTTGAGTTTCATCTTCAGGATCTGGCCTTCTAAAGAACAGTCAGAGTTGATTCTCCTCCAGGACTGACCAGTTGGATCGCCTTGCAGTCGAAGGGACTCAGTGCAGGAGTCTTCTCCAGTGCCAGAGTTCAAAGGCCTCCATTCTTTGGCACTCAGCCTTCCTTATGGTCCAATTTTCACAGCCATCCATTGCAATTTGGAAAACCATAGCCTTGCATTCTTACAATGCCTAATAACTAGAGGTTGAGACAGGAAGCAGGAAAGGGGAAGCTTGGCTTTGCATCCTTCCGCATAAAGGCTGTCCCAACAGGATGACCGATGTCCTCCAGCCTGGTGGCTTGAATACAATAATTAACCTGCAGGAAGTTGGTTTGGAGGTCTGATCTTAATAGGACAACTGCCTGAGGTAAGCCAGACGGGGCAGGGAAGGACTCCAGAGAAGGCAGGACAGAAGCAGGAAATGCTGAGTGGGGAGAGGGCAGCCTCAGCCTGGGACAAGTCAGATGAAATAAGCTTGTCTGCTTCTCCTCTAGGTTGGGAACAGGTCCAAGGAAGGCCGTCAACGCATTATTTCTAAGTTTCAGGAAGCCCCTTCCCGGATCTTCTTTTCAACAATGTCTAGGAGCTACGTCAGCAAACCTCATTCCACGCCAGATGTTGGAAATGCCAAAAGACATTTCAGCGGATGCATTTGCAGTGCAGAGTTGTAAATCAAGAGTTCTAAAAAGGCAGGCAAGATGGCCTTATCTGTGTTTCGGCCTTCCAAAACCAAAAAGAGTTAATGCTCTTTTTTCAATGCAACCTAACCTTGAAGTCCCGTTAGTTAAGGAGCAAACGGGCCAGTGGTGGGTTGCAGGCGGTACATTTCTTTCCTGAAATGGGGGCTAAAAATAATGCCATTAAAGTTTGGTGTGGGATTTTTTAATGTACATTGTATTCCTCCTCGCCAAGGGTGAATCAAGGGGTCCTAAGGCCCTCCGAGGAATTTATCCATAATGTTTTACCTGCAACAGTTCATTCCCATGGTCAATGATCGGCTGAATATCTATGAGAAATTATGCTGCATGTTTGAGCAGGCCCCTTCAACTTCACACGTAACAAAAGACGCACAAACGCATACTTTTTAATCCTAGATTAATTTACCTGAAATAACAGCAACTTTCTCATTGATGTTTCAAAATATTTTATGAATACATTTGGAGGAAAATAAAAGCTGGGATAACCAGAGTACAAAAAACTCTTGTTATTCCTAGAGGTTCAACTAAAATGCTTTTTCTATAAGAATGGAATTTCATTTTTATTCTAAAGTTTAGGCCAAACTTTTCAATGCAACTCAGAAATACCTGCCGTTTTCTCTCTGCTGAATGATGCAAACTTTTTAAACCTTAAGGAACTAGTTAGTGTCTGCTTTAAGTAAAAACCTTGTTCCTATCACCCATCTCCTCCCACTTATGACTGAAGGGCTGTAACTTTGTTGCTTGTATCCTTACAATTTATATTTATATAGTTTCCTGGCTGCTTATTTGTATCCTATGAGTATCATTAAGTGTTGCACCTTATGATTTGCAACGAATGTATCTTGTCTTTTTATGTACACTGAGAACATCTGCACCAAAGACAAATTCCTTGTGTGTCCAATCACACTTGGCCAATAAAGAATTCTATTCTATTCTATTCTCCATTCCATTCCATTCTATTGCAAGCTAGTGAAACAATGGCTGGGTTTAATATTATCGGTAGCTATTCTGTAATTTCTATATTTTCCATTTACTACAATGTAGATCTATTCATTGTGGCTTACTCCAATATCCGTCTGTCTGTCTGTCCATCTCCATCCATTCCTACCTATATCTATCTATCTATCCATCCTATCTACCTACCTACCTACCTACCTACCTACCTACCTACCTACCTACCTACCTATCTATCATCCATCCCTATCTATCATCTATCTATCTATCTATCTATCTATCTATCTATCTATCTATCTATCTATCTATCTATCTATCTATCTATCTATCTATCTATCTATCATCTATCTATCTATCTATCTATCTATCTATCTATCTATCTATCTATCTATCTATCTATCTATCTATCTCACATTCCTACACTGCCCATCTCACAGTTGAAGTCCACCCATCTTAGAATTGTCACAGTTAAGAAAAAACTGCCTGGTATCAACTATGAAAGGAGGAAGGCAGTCTGTCTACAGACCTATGTTTGATCAGGGCTTTGCAAATATTTGTTGAGGTTGCCGGGGTGAATGGAGAAGGATGACTGCAGTGCTGCAGCTCAGCCACAGAACTGGGGGGAAGGGGAAACAGGTGCCATTTTTCAGTTGGGGAAAGGGGGTTCAACCTCCTCCCTAGGAAATTGAATTGTGGAAATGTGCAGGAAACCAGTGAGGTTGATGCTACAGGTACTCCTCAACTTACAACTGTAATGGAGTCTGCCCATTATGACGATAAGTCGTGATGGCTGTAGAGGGTGGGTCACCCATGTGACTGACCTGATTTTAATATCTTTTTTTGTGGCAGTCATTAAGCAAATCAATTGTTTTGTTATGAAGCGGCTTGGCCGAAAACCAGAAGCAAATGCCGATTTTCAACAAAAACATCTTAAAACATTGTCACCTGAACACGGGACACAGCAAATGGCCATTAATGCCAGCCAGTTGCTGAAAACCCAAATGCAATTACATAACTGCAGGGGGAGGAGTGGGCGGATGTTGGGAGTGTGAATCCAGGTCATAAGTAGCTTTTTCAGAGTCCATCCTAACTTCGACTGGTCGTAAGTGAAGGGCTATCTGCTTAAGAGATTATACTTGCTAGGTTTAGGTAAAGGTAAAGATTCCCCTCGCACATATGTGCTAGTCGTTCCCGACTCTAGAGCAGGGGTCTCCAACCTTTGCAACTTTAAGTCTGAAGGACTTCAGCTCCCAGACTTCTCCAGCCAGCAGAGCTGGCTGGAGAAGTCTGGGAGCTGAAGTCCTTCAGACTTAAAGTTGCAAAGGTTGGAGACCCCTGCTCTAGAGGATGGTGCTCATCTCCGTTTCAAAGCCGAAGAGCCAGTGCTGTCCGAAGCTGCATCTGTGGTCATGTGGCTGGCATGACTAAACGCCAAAGCCGCATGGAACGCTGTTCCCTCCCCACCAAAGGTGGTTCCTATTTTTCTACTTGCATTTTTACATGTTTTTCAACTACTAGGTTGGTCGAAGCTGGGACAAGTAACGGGAGCTCACTCCATTACGCGGCACTAGGGATTTGAACCACTGAACTGCCGTCCTTTCTGATCAACAAGTTCATCATTTTAGCCACTGAGCCGCTGTGTCCCTAGGTGTGCAGGGCACCTAATTATGCCTGCTTTGTGAACACATCCATTGGCAGGGAAAGGCAACCATGTGCAAGCTTCCAAATATTGGGTTAAAAGTCCTATCAATATGAAGACTGATGGAAGAATGTGGTGATATGCGTTTGTGGAAACTTTGGTTAGTGTCTTCTAGAGGTTGGAAGGATTTCATTCTTTCACAATGTACTTGAGAGATGCCAAATTTGAATCCAGTTTCTTCTTGGGATGAGGTGCTACAGCCTCTCAGCCAACATCTTCCCACATTTTGGAATTTCTCTTCAGCAGTTCCCACCTCTAATCAAAGGCCCCACTGTTCGGACCCAGGCTTCCCGAGAGCATGAAGCAAACTCCTTGTCCCGACAAAAAAACACCCCTTTTATTCATTGACTGTGAATTTTGCTCATTCACATCCAGCAAAGTCTTTCAAGGGAGGATTTATAGTCACAGACCTTATCTGGCTTATCTGGCTTGGAGAGCTGACAGTCCGATATCTGCAGAACTTGGCAAGGAGTTTCAGAGAGTCACAAACCAATTAAGCAAACTAACAGTCTCCTGCAAACTCCACTCCCCTTTCTCTCCTCTTTATTGCCTCTGGGAGGGGCCATTCATCATCCACCTGTGGCTTTATTCCCAAATTGACTCCTGTTCTTTAGCTGTTCCCTTAGTCTGGCAGATCTGCGCATGCGCACACTGGGAACAAGCTCCAGGTGTTTGTCTGCCTCACTGACGTCTGACTCCAAAGGCAGCTGATAACTGTCAGACGGCCCTGGCCCCCTCTCTGCCACAGAGCCCTCATCAGGCTCCAGAACTGGCCCATGTTCCTCCCCAACCTCCTCACTGTCCGAATCTGCTGCCAGCTCTACTGGCCGCTGGCTGGCCACAACACCAAATACATTTTTGCATGTGGGCTTTAATATTAAGCGATCTGTTTATTTACTAAGCAAACATGTACAATTTCATGTAACACTGAACAATAAGCCACATTAATCAACCGCAATGGCCAGATGTAGGCAGCAACATGCTAAATGTAAACCAAATAAACTATACTATAGCTTAAGGCAGTTACTCCCAAAAGTGCTACACAACTAGAACAGATCAAAGGAAACATGATAAATGAAGTATTTTCTCAGTGAGAAATAATAAGCTGATGGGCCAAACACCCACCTCAACCTATTCAGGACCACACTTCCAAACCTGATTGATCTCTCCAAGAGCCCCTTGCTCAGTGGCCCAGATGCAACCCTAGCCCCTGGAGTCTCGGTGCTGATGTTGACTTCTCCATCTGTGGGGAGATCCTCCAGCAAGAGGAGAAGGCCCTAAACAAGGAAGCTTCAAGATGAATCAATGAATATTCGTAGCTCAAAGGTTGAAATGAGGGGTCCTAGAAGATGACCATGGAAGTAAAAGAAAGAGAAGAAACGGATTTCTATAAAATATGGAGTAGAATTTACAAGTGGCTAGAAAACAGAAGCTAAAACAGGAAACAAAAGTCTTTGGGGTTTTTTTTAAACTAGTACTGAATAAACATTAATTAAAATTATTAATTACTATCAAACTTAAAGGATGGGCCACAATGTAAATACAATGGTGATAGGAACAACTAATGTCATTATAATTGTTAGTACGTTATTAAATTATTAGAGGTTAAAACCGACAGGAAGGCAGTGTTGAAGGGAGAACTACAAAGGCGAAACATGAATAACTACATCTCTACAGAAATAGGGCACAACAATGATGTGAACTATCTTGAATGCATTTGGGTCAATATTAAAGGTTTGTGTGTATGTGTGTGTGGGGGGGGGGGGAAATGACATTGCCATAGGTCTATACCAGGGGTCTGCAAAGTTGGCTCTTTTAAGACTGGTGGACTTCAACTCCCAGAGTTCCCCAGCCAGCATAGCTGGCTGGGGAATTCTGGGAGTTGAAGTCCACCAGTCTTAAAAGAGCCGACTTTGCAGACCCCTGGTCTATACTACAGGCCACCCAACCAAGCAAAGGAAGTAGATGAACTTTTTTGAATGCCGATACAGAAGGCAGTGTAATTATTTTGCATATTGTTATGTTTGTCTTGTTTTTTCTTGTTTTTTTGTTGTTGTCTTACCCTGTTTTTAAAGGCAAAAATGTTTAATAAAAACTAATTTAAAAAAGCAAAAGAAATGAGGGGTCCTTGGTGCTCCCTGAGCCTGGTTGTTTCCTCGCAGGCAGTTTCTTGATGAATGAAACGACTTCATGAATGAAACATCTGGGGGGGGTGGGGGAAACAAGCAAGCTCAGAGAGCACCAAGGACCCCTCAAGATTAATCAACTGCCCCGCAGGCAAGGAGATCCCTAAGTCAGCAAGCACAGAGCTTTGATTACTCAACCATGAAACTAACTCAACCAAAGCTGCCTCTGGATCCTTTCCTGGGTATCAGCAAGCCACGGCTGGAACCACCAGCTTCTTTGCAACACTGCAGCAGGGCCAGCCAAAGGGAGGATCCGGGCCCTGTTTGCCTCCTGTTCTAACAACCACGCGAGGAGCCGCAAGGCTGAAGCCGAAGCCACATCTTTCCGGCAGAGCTGCTGGGTGGAGCTCCCAAACCATGCGCAGAGTCAGTCCAGTCTTAGGCAAACTGCAATTACGCTGGGGGGTGGGGAGGCCAGCCTAATGGCCTTCATGGCCTGGTCCTGGCTTTCCTAGGCGGTTTGCAAATAAGGGGAGGGCCAGGGGACCCACCCACCCCCGATGCAGAGGCCTTTCCCTTTGGGTCAGATGGTGGGAGGAAGGGAGCCTTTTGTGACCACACTTCTTTTTTTTATAAAGATGATTTTCCAATACCAGGCGGGAGAAGGCGGGGGATGTAGCCTAGCCCTGGAGAAGACAGAGCAAACGTATTTTGCTTTGGGTATTGAGGAGTTAAGGAAACCAGTCAAATTCTCTGGCCACCTAATGAGAAGGAAGGACTCCCTGGAGAAGAGCCTCATGCTGGGAAAGATGGAAGGCAAAAGAAGAAGGAGACGACAGAGAAGGAGATGGCTGGATGGAGTCACCAAAGCAGTCGGCGTGAGCTTCAATGGACTCCAGAGGATGGTAGAGGACAGAAAGGCCTGGAGGAATGTTGTCCATGGGATTGCGATGGGTCGGACACGACTTCACAACTAACAACAACTGGGGCATGGATGGCTGTGAAAGTTGGACCATAAGAAAGGCTGAGCGCCAAAGAATGGAGGAGGCCTTTGAACTCTGGTGCTGTAAAAGATTCCTGCGAGTCCCTTGGACTGCAAGGCGATCCAACCGGTCAGTCCTAGAGGAGATCAACCCTGACTGCTCTTTAGAAGGCCAGATCCTGAAGATGAGACTCAAAGACTTTGGCCATCTAATGAGAAGGAAGGACTCCCTGGAGAAGAGCCATATGCTGGGAAACATTGAGGGCAAAAGAAGGGGATGACAGAGAATAGGCATTTTCTCGCTGAGTTCCAGCAGCATTTCTGCAATGCAAACCTCGGGAGGAGGGGCATCAAATAGTCCTGAGTGTCCAAACAGAGCAGTCCACCTCCCTTTCAACCCCCCCCCCCCCAGGCCACTTTATCTGGTCAGGCTCTTTGTCCATCTCATCTCAAAAGAAGCAGTTGGGTAAACAGGGGCGATGCTGCGACCTGGACCCTCCATAAAACTTTGCAAATTATGCAGGCACAGCAGCATTTGAGCCAATTACTTGGCCCAGTTACTGAATTAGTTTATTAGCTGGATTCACACCTTAAAGTAAAGGTAAAAGGCTCCCCTCGCACATATGTGCTAGTCGTTCCCAACTCTAGGAGGTGGTGCTCATCTCCATTTCAAAGCTGAAGAGCCAGCGCTGTCCAAAGATGTCTCTATGGTCATGTGGCCAGCATGACTAAACGCCAAAGGTGCACAGAACGCTGTTCCCTTCCCACCAAAGGTGGTCCCTATTTTTTCTACTTGCATTTTTACATGCTTTCGAACTGCTAGGTTGGCAGAAGCTGGGACAAGTAACGGGAGCTCACTCTGTTACGCGGCACTAGGGATTCGAACTGCTGAACTGCCGACCTTTCTGATCGACAGGCTCAGCATGTTAGCCACTGAGCCACCACGTCCCTCATTCACACCTTACATTGACCCATAAACTAACTAGACAAGTAGCCTGGGAAGTTGGTCACCACGTCTAAATGGTCTTACAGTGCTGTTTTTCAAACTCTGGCAAGCCACGCTGACTGGGGAATTCTGGGAGTTGAAGTCCATACACCTGAAAGTTGCCAAAACATCGATCTATGGCTTCCCTATAGGAAAAGGATTCTACTTTTCGATCCCTGTTCTTTAGCTGTTCCCTTTGTCTGGCAGATCTGCACATGCGCACATTGGGAAAAGGCTCCAGCTGTTCTTCTGCCCCACTGACGTCTGACTCTGAAGGCAGCTGATAACTGTCAAACGGCCCTGGTCCCCTCTCTGCCTCCGACACAGAGCCCTCCTCAGAGCCTTCCCCAGACTCCAGGACTGGCCCAGGTTCCTCCCCAACCTCCTCACTGTCCGAATCTGCTGCCAGCTCCACTGGCCATTGGCAGGCTGCAACACCAAATACATTTTTGCATGTGGGCTTTAATATTAAGTGATTTATTTTTTTAGTAAGCAAAAGTGTACCATTTCATGTAACGCTGAACAATAAGCCACATTCATCAACCGCAATGGCCAGATGTAGGCAGCAGTATGCTAAATGTAAACCAAATAAACTATACTATAGCTTAAGGCAGTTACTCCCAAAAGTGCTACACAACTAGAACAGATCAAAGGAAAATGATAAATGAAGTATTTTCTGAGTGACAAATAATAAACAATTCTTAGAAAGATGATTGATGAAGATGATGAAACTTGTGGAGAGGGTTACATTAACCACTTTAAGTAGAGAAAAATTAATGGCTGCATTTATAGCTGATTGGAAAATCCTTATAGACTTTTTTTTTTTTGCATACAACGGAAACAAAATGCACTTTGTGGTTTTGATGTTTAGATAAAAACTCTGGATAATAGAAAACAGTGAATTTTCGTTTGTAAACAAACAGTTATTGTTAGTTGCAAAGTTGTGCCTGACCCATCACGACCCCATAAACAACGTTCCTCCAGGCCTTCAAACAGGCCCCTTACAAGTGGTAGTAGGGGATAATGTTGTAATGGTGCTTATATTTGCTGCAAAGGAAATTGGAAGCTTTTTATTCTTTCTTTCGGGACTCTTATTTTTTCCCCCCTTTCTTATTTTGTGCCTTCCTTGCTGCCTTTACTCTTTATTAGTTGATCTTAGTGTTGATGTATAACTAGTTTGGTTTAGTGCAGGGATGTCCAAACTTGGGAACTTGCTGGCTGGGGAAATTCTGGGAGTTGGAGTCCACAAGTCTTAAAGTTCCCAGGTTTGGACACCCCTGGTTTAGTGACTAAGGCTCCAAACCAGAACCTGGGAGACAGTAAATTCTAGTCCCACCTTAGGCATGAAAGCCAACTAGGTGACTTTGGGCCAGTGTCTGTCTGTCTGTCTGTCGTCTGTCTCTCTCTCTCCCTCTCCCTCCCTCCCTCCCTCCCTCTCTCTCTCTCTCTCTCCCACTTTCTCTCCCTCTTTCTGTCTTTCTCTCTCTCCCACTCATTCTCTCTCTCTCTCTCTCTCTCTCTCTCTCTCTCTCCCACTTTCTCTCCCTCTTTCTGTCTTTCTCTCTCTCCCACTCATTCTCTCTCTCTCTCTCTCTCTCTCTCTCTCTCTCTCTCTCTCTCCTCAACCCACCTTGCAGGGTTATTGTTGTGGGGAAAATAGCAGAAAGAAGAAATATGAGGCATGTTCACCGCCCTGAGTTCTTCATTAAAAATAATAATAATAACAAAGATGGGATAAAAATAAATAACGCCCTTTGCAAAACGTTCGATGCCAATTTATTTTTTAAGGGAAGAAATGAGAAAGAACTCTGTCTTGAAGGGCCCTTGACAACTGCTTGACCTCCATCCACAGAGGGCAACTTTGAAATGCTTTGGATGCCTGGTGGAGATGGCATTTGCAGCAACACTTTGCAACAACCATCTCCGTGGTTCTTATCGAAAGAACAAATGGGGCCGGTCTGCCCAAGTATGACACACAACCCTTCCCACACCATTCCAGCCACAACAGTTGCAGGCAAGTCTCACCCAACACGTTGCTTGGAAGGTCATGTGCTGGGGCAATGCTCCAAGAAGTCCCTTCAAGGGCATAGCTCTCATCACAGGACACTTGACAGAGGCTTAAATTAGCATCGAGGGACCCTCCTATCCAATTTATTTATTCATTTACAAAATGGACATGGCTCCCCATCTCTCAAGAAGCGACTGTGGGTGATGTAGAGCAAAAACAGTGAGGCTAGTCCTCAACATGTAACCGTAATGGAGCCTGCCCATTAGGGTTAGACGTCATCGTGGTTGCAGAAACTGCCACTGATTTTATGTATGACCTTTTTATATGCTAATCATTAAGCAAATCATTAAGTGGGTGCTGAAGTCATTAAGTGAACTAATAGTTCACTATCAACGTAGTTTTGCTGAAAACCAGAAGGAAGAGCTGGTTTTCGACAAAACTGTCTTATAATGTGGCCGTGGGATGGCGGGAGGTTGCAAATGGCCATAAAGGCCCCATGTTGCTAAGAACTCAAAGTTTAATCACTTGATGTTGGCAGAGGGCTGACCATTGCCGTGATGGTGCAGTGGTTAGAGTGCAATACTGCAGGCCACTTCTGCTGATTGCCGGCTGCCTGCAATTTGGCAGTTTGAGTCTCACCAGGCTCCAGGTTGACTCAGCCTCCCATCCTTCCAAGGAGGGTAAAATGAGGACCCAGATTGTTGGGGGCATTAGGCTGACTGTGTAAACCCCTTAGAGAGGACTGTAAAGCACTGTAAAGCAGTGTATAAATCTAAGTGCTATTGCTATTGGAACTTTGAATCTGGGTGATAAATCCCCATTTTTTAGATCAGTCGTAACTTCAAATTGTCGCTAAGTGACAGGTCATAAGTCAAGGACTAATTATAAACATGTCAAAAACACACAGACACACACACATCAATAAATAAATAAATCAGGGAGACTAGGATAGATCTATTTTGAGCTTTTTAGCTCTCATCAGCTAGCCATACCCTTACTGGGATTTGAACCAGGGCTAAACCCTTACTAGCCATCCCAGTAAGAGTATGGCTAGCTGATGAGCACTAAAAAGCTCGAAATAGATCTATCCTAGTCTCCCTGATTTCTTTATTGATCAGCTCAAAAACCTAACACACATATAAAAAAAAGTACACAACGGAAGATCACACTGGCCTTCTGAGTTCACCAGGTTTGATGACACAGTGTCAGGTCTGCCTCCATCATTAACCAAGAAAGAAACCACTCAACTCCACTTTGAAGAATTAAGAGCACTTTTACTGGTTAAGAAAAGATAGCAGCTAAGTAAAGCAGGGTCTGAAGCCAAAGCGCGCAAAATCCTACATATCAATATATGCCCAACACCCTCCCCCCAACATTCCCCCCCCCATTGTCCAATCCGCAAATCCCTCAGGCGTCATGTGGGTTGCATCTTCAGGAGCGTCATCAGGTTGGTATGCAGGACGGTTGGCCTTGACCATCTCAAGGCACCAGCCATCGGCATGCGCAATAGATGGTGAGAACATACTCCTTTCTCCAAATCTCCCTCCTGCATCAATTAATCCCATTCCCAAATACCACAGCCCCCCCCCCCCTTACAATGGCAGCCGAAGCAAGCAGCAAAGCAGAGGCTGACACACAGCCAGGTCGCCAAGGGACTTCCAGAAAAGAAGGCAGAACAGAGCTAGCTAAACTCACTTCAGAAGGGAGAATGTTCCAGAAGGCGGGTCCCATGGCAGAGAAGGCTTGCCTTGTCAGACCCACCAAGTGTAGATCTCAGAGAGACAGGACCCACAGCATGGCCCTTACCAGATCCAGTGAGATTTCAAGATGTAAATATCATTCTGAGCCAAGGTGGCGCAGTGGTTAGAGTGCAGTACTGCAGGCTACTTCAGCTGACTGCTAGCTGCAGTTTGGCAGTTCAAATCTCACCAGGCTCAAGGTTGACTCAGCCTTCCATCCTTCCGAGGTGGGTCAAATGAGGACCCAGATTGTTGAGGGCAAGAGGCTGACTCTGTAAACCGCTTAGAGAGAGGGCTGTAAACCACTGAGAAGTGGTGTCTAAGTCTAAGTGATATTGCTATTTCTTCAATAGGTGGGGGACAGCCACATTGACTTTCCCAGTTGATTTTCTACAAGTCCCAGACCTTTCTAAATCTCCCCAGTGGCTCCCTCTAGCCCCACAACTCCAGCCCCCAAGTCAAGTTTGGACAGAAATGTCCATTCAGATCAGTGTTTTGTTTACAACACACAAGTAAGGGAAATCACAGCTTTTTCTCTTGCTCATCCGGAAACATCTGTGCAGACTGGGACCACAGCTGGTGCTAAACCATGGTTGGTTGAAGGATGGTTTATTGAATTGGCTAGATGAGCAGAAGAGGCCAAACCATCCTCTCCGCTTCTACAATGGTTGCCCTTACAGCATGTTAAGACCAAAGCAAAAGCAGGACGTACTGTGGCTCAGCATATGGTCTTACTGAGAAATGCTGGACTATTGGGAGCTGGACCAGTAAGTCAATAGTCTTAGATCAGGTTCTTCAAAGCATCTGAAGGCCAAGTCATTTGAAAGACAGCAGGCTGGAGAAAAGAAGATCAAGATGGATAATCCTGCATCTTGCTTGAAAGATTTTTCACGCCTTGCTGGCCTCTCTTGGCAGCCTCTCTTGGGCTCACCTGTGACCTCCCTGCATTTCTTTACAGTCTAGTCCAACAAGCTTCTTTACCCAGGCAGTCCTACACACCTTTAGCTTTCTCCTACACCTTCCGTCTACAAGTATCCATCTCGGGATCATGAGATTCTTCCTTCCTTCCTTGCTCCACCTTAGGTCTCCTCCTCTTTGGAAGAACTAACCAACACCCACAAATATGCCCAACGTAGGCCCACATGAGCTGGCTTGCTTCCAGCCATGCTGTAGAAGACTTGGACACTGGACTCCCTCCTTGTCTTCTTAACCCATCAACTGTTAAGCCCACTTCCTCCAGCCTGGAGAAACCTTGGCCACACTGGAAGGAAATTAAGGGAGTTATATAGCCAGAACAGGAGGGAGCTGCTGTGGATTATGGGTCCTTTGCCACCAACTCCCTGGTCACAATATCAAGCCGATTTAGGAAGGAGAAGAAAAATGTTGTTTACAAATCCTAGAGATCAACCCTGACTGTTCTTTTGAAGGCCAGATCCTGAAGAGGAAACTCAAATACTTTGGTCACCTAATGAGAAGGAAGGACTCTCTGGAGAAGAGCCTCATGCTAGGAAAGACTGAAGGCAAAAGAAGAACGGGACGACAGAGAAGGAGGTGGCTGGATGGAGTCACAGAAGCAGTAGGCGTGAGCTTAAATGGACTCCAGAGGATGGTAGAGGACAGGAAGTCCTGAAGGAACATTGTCCATGGGGGTTGGACATGACTTTGCAACTAACAATAATTCTAACTGGTGAAAGTCCTATCATCATCCAGGTGGTGCCAGACTATAAACAGGCCAGTTTGAACATGGGTGGACTTCAACTCAAGGTCAGGCATCCAATGGATAACTAACACAAAGGAACACACCCACATATCCTTGCCTTAACAGCCATCATTACACCAATGAGAGGAATTGTGTCGTGTCATTTGCACAGTGACATCATGAACACAGATGACATCATCCTGGCTTCTCATAGCCAGCAACTCATACCCTGCATTGACGGGATGAATAATTTTTGGAGAGGAAACGCTAGTCAAATCACTTGGTGTTTACAGAACGTTATGCACAGCTTGTTATTATGCACATAATAAATTGATCTGTGACCTAACTGAATAAGCCAGGCCTACGCAACGTACTGTACCAAGCCACACCAAAACTACCCAAGGGTGAAATTAAACTCTGCACGCTGCACACACTAAGTTCATAGCTGACCTAATTAAGAGCGTTGTGCTCCTGCACTTCTTTTTTTTCATTATTTGAAATCTCATCCCTCTTATTTTATCCCTTCTTCTTCTTCAAGCAGCTGTGTTTTTTTCACCACAACTTATGTACCTGGAAAGGCAAAGTTACAGACGAGTCCCCGTTAAAACCCAGGAAAGGAGGGGCCAATTACGATGGCACCATCTTCATTGGGGGGGGGGGGGGGGATGCAGAAGTCGGCTTCTTTGAAACAAACCACGAAAGTAGAATCCTGAGGCTCAAATGACCAGCCTATGTTTTAAGGATCACTCAAGACAAAAGGTGCCCCCCCCAGCATTCTCCAAATGGGGTTTTCCAAAGTTATATCCGGTCCAAAGTCCCTGATGATCATAGCTACTGGATAACAGATAAACAGAGTTGGAAGGGACCTTGCAGGTCATCTAGTCCAACCCCCTGCCCAAGCAGAAGATCCTACATGTGCCTCTACCTAGGATTGAACTCACAACCTCCTGACTGGGAGGCGAGAGCTTCACCGGAGTTTGGGAAATTTTCCCCGATGGAGAAAAAAAGCAGAAATCTTGGGCAACGTTCAAGATTTAGGGTATAGGGTAAAGTGATCATATACCCCCTCCCACCCCCACGCTCAAGTTATAGAGTAAAGTGATTTTATATCCCTCTCCCACCCCACTTATCTCAAGCCTGTTTAGGTAGGAGAAGAAAAATATTGCCTACAATCCTGACTGGTGGAAGTCCTATCATCATCCTGGTGATACCAGACTACCAATAGGCCACCTTGAAAATGGGTGGACTTCAACTCCCAGGCATCCTTATATGCTGGCCCATTACAATGTTTTTTGAAGAACCGGGCTAAGAATCAGAATTTGCAAAGGCAAAGCTCTTCGTAAGGGACAGGCCCAGCGGATCAGACGAATGAGGGGAGGAAGAAATACATTTTCGGGTGGTGGATTAAGGGAGCCTTCATCCATCCATGAAGTGGCGGTGGGCTGGGGCCTCAACTTTCTTTCCCCTTTGTGCAGCCGGGGGAAGCTGGACTGCAGGCCGGCCTCAACCCCCTCCCTTCCCTCCACCCGCTCCTTCCCAGGGAAGGCCAAGCCCACCCCTCCTGCAGACCCCATTCAAGGCCAGCCTCAGCAGAACTTGGGGGCAGCAACTGTGCCCCCCCTTGAGGAAGGAGGGGCTCTCCTGCCCCCACCCACCCAAGGTCAGAAAGAAAAACGAGGCAGGTGGTCCTTCCTTCAATCCCCAAGCAGCTGTCCTGGGGGGGGGGGGAGAGATGCCACTTCTGGGCTAGGGAGGAAGTGGTGGGATGGTTATTTATAAACCCCCAATCCAGGGCAGGCTGCACGGCTCCCCCTCCTCTTTTTCTCTAGGCTGGGCCTGAGATCCTGGAAAGAAGTTGGGCGGCAGGGGCTGCTTTATCAGTGCCCTTCCTAGAAAATGCCCTGAGGGAGGGAGCTGTGCCAGCTCCAAGACTCAGCAAAGGGAGGTTGGGAGAAATTGGGCTCCAGGTCCTTCTTGGTCTCAGTCTTCCCCCCCTCCTCCCCAGCCAGGCCTGAGGACGGAGTGTGTGCAGCCCATCCATTGTTCCAGGGTCCCATGGAGCTCAAAGGGGACCCATGAAGGGGATTTTTAAAAAAATTTTTTACAAAATCATTTAAAAAAAAGAAAAACAACATTGGATATACACTTCATACTCTCTATACCAGTGGGTCTCAGCCTTCCCAATGCCGCGAAATTAGTGCTTCGGTTCCTAAGACCATCGGAAATATGTGTTTTCCGGTGGTCTTAGGAGACCCCTGGGAAAGGGTCGTTGGACCCCCTCCCCAAAGGGCTCCCGACCCACAGGTTGAGAACCGCTGCTTTATACTTTCGGTAGAGCGAAACCCACCCTGCAGCCCTTGTTTGAGGGAAGGGAGGCTGAAAGTCCCCCGCACAGCTATTTCTGTCATTTATGGCAGGGGTCTCCAACCTTTGCAACTTTAAGTCTGAAGGACTTCAGCTCCCAGAATTCTCCAGCCAGCTTTGCTGAAGTCCTTCAGACTTAAAGTTGCAAAGGTTGGAGACCCCTGATTTATGGCATTTTAATGTTATAGCGACTTATGCCTTTTAAGTTCGCCAGTTGAGCTTCGCTTCGTTTGTGAATCTTCTTTTAGATTTATGAATTGGAGGGGATGGAAACGTGGTCTCAAAAACCTGGAGCTGAAAAAAGGCCAGGAGAAAACTGGGGGGCAAAAACCCCAACAACCCCAATCTCCATGTGTAGATGAGGGAGGGGGGCATATTAGTCTTCTTCCAGCCCTTCATTATCCTCTCGGCGGCTTTGCGCCCAACACACACACACCAACACACACACACACACACACACACACACCCATCGCCGGTCCCGCAAAGAAATCTGCCTTTCCCCATCCCGCCCCTCCCTTGCAAAGCAGCGGCAGCGGCCCGTTGGCAAAGGGGAGGGCGGGCAAGGTCCCGCCGGCGCATCCCCCCCCCTCCTTTCCGCCCGCGCAAATCGGGATAAAATCTTCATCTCTCCCCCCCCCCCCCGCCGTTATTCCTCATTCTTTTCCTCACCCCCCACCCCCCACCCCCGGCAAATCATTTGCTGCTACTGCAGCATCTTCTCCGACTTCGCCAATATTTACCTCCCCGATCGCCCGGCTGTTGCTTCCCGCCGGGGGCCTTGGGCTTCTCGGCGCTCTTCTCCATCCTGGATCGCAGGGCGGGAGGTTGGGTGGGGGACGGAGGGGAGGAAGAGGAAGAGGCCGGGTGGGAGGGAGGGGGGCTGGCCTCGCGTGTGTGTCCCCCCTTTCCTCTCTGGGATCTCGGGGAGGCTTTTCCTTCCGCGATCCTCTGGCTTTCCGATCCGGGAGGCACAACTGGATCCAAATCAGGGACGATCTTTTTCTCGGAAACGGGGGTGGGGAGGTTGGAGGAGGAGGAAGAGGAGGAGGAGGAAGACGTTCCCAAGAATTCAGAAAATCCTCCAGCCTCGCTCTTCCTCTTTGCTCATCGCGGGGCGGCTTGTGCGCAGAGGAAACGGGAGAACTTGGTCGGAAGCGAGGCGGTGGGCGGGCGGCGAAGCACACAAAGCCGGGAATATTAGGGAGGGGACCCTCACCCCTTTAACCCCCTCCCCACCCCAAATTGAGAAAAAAATTCCTTTGTAGAGTTATTATTTCGCCCCTCCCTTTCCCCCCCACCATCCAATATTGCTGGATCGGGAAGGAGGGGGGAGAAAAAAAGGGGTGGGGTCCTTAACCCAGGGGGCTGGAAGTTAAAAAAAAGAGAGAGATTTTTAAAAAAAATTAAGGGGGGGGGGGCACCCAGCATAAATCCAGCCCCGCTCCACTAAGCAGCTGATTCTGCAAAATGACCAGCGCGAGAATCTCAACTATTGTACAATCCTCAGTCTGGCCTCTGAAGCTGGGCGATACCACCGCAGGGGGGAAAAAAGAGGGGGGAAACCCTGGTTTCCCCACTCCCGCTACGAATCGCGGACCTTATCGACCCGCGCCCGCTTCAGTGGACAGTGGATGCCACGCTCACGGATGCTCGGGTTCCTGGAGGAAGGAGAGAGGGGGGTGGGTGGGAAATCTCTCGGGTTCGCCACACGGCACACACGCACACCCCCGGGTCGCCGCCGCCTCTTGGTCGCGCCCGGGGAGCGTGTTGAGACCGTGTTGGGAAAGTTCAGATTAGATTCCTCGCCCAGCAGCTGAACGGGTGACTCATTTCGCCGGGGGAGGGGGGGGGAAGAAGAGGGCTGGGTTGAGGTGCGAGTGGGGGGGGGGATTTCCAAGGAAGGAGGAGGCGATTTACAAGGGTGGGGGGTGGGGGAGCGAAGAGAAGACGGTTGCATGTATTATTCATCAGCCCCAATGCAGAGAAGGTCTCCTGGTCTCCGGAGCTACAGGTGGCCTGACGTTGGAAGGGGTTTTTAACGGATTCACAGAGTTGGAAGGGGCCTTGTGGGTTCTCTAATCCAGGGGTCTCCAACCTTTGCAACTTTAAGTCTGAAGGACTTCAGCTCCCAGAGCTGGCTGGAGAATTCTGGAAGCTGAAGTCCTTCAGACTTAAAGTTGCAAAGGTTGGAGACCCCTGCTCTAATCCAATCCCCCACCCAAGCAGGAGACCCTGCACCATTTCTGACAAATGGCAGTCCAGGGGTGAAAGCCTCCAGTGATGAAGGCAACTTCTGTTCCATGGGTTGATTGTCCTCACTGTCAGAAAAAGTCTCCTTATTTTCTAGGTTGAATCTCCCTTTGATCAGTTTCCATCCATTGTTCCTTGTCTGGCCTTTGGAAAATAGCTTCACCCCCTTCTCTTTGTGGCAGCCCCTCAAATATTGGGAGACTGCTATCGTGTCTCCCCTGGTCCTTCTCTTCACTAGACTAAATATGCCCAGTTCCTGCAACCGGTCTTTGTATGTTTTAGTCTCCAGACCTTTGATAATCTTAGATGAATTCAGATTAACAGAGTTGGAAGGGACCTTGTAGGTCAGTTAGTCCAACCCTCTGCCCAAGCAGGAGACCCTACCCCATTTCTTTAAAATGCCAGTCCAATTTCTTCTTGAAAGCCTCTAGTGATGAAGCTCCCACAACTTCCGAAGGCAATATCTGTTCCATTGGTTGATTGTCCTCACTCTCAGAAAGTTCCTCCTTAGTTCTAGGTTGAATCTCTCCTTGGTCAGTTTCCAGCCATTATTCCTTGCCTGGCCTTTAGGTGCTTTAGAAAATAGCTTGACCTCCTCCTCTCTCTGGCAGCCCCACAAATATTGGAAGACTGCTATCATGTCTCCCCTGGTCCTTCTCTTCACTAGACTAACCAGGCCCAGTTCCTATTTATTTATTTATTCAATTTATATCCCGCCCTTCTCCGAACGGACCCAGTTCTTCATATGTTTTAGCCTCCAGTCCCCTAATCATCCTGGTTGCTCTTCTCTGCACTCTTCCTAGAGTCTCAACATCTTTTTTTATAGTGTGGTGGCCAAAACTGGACGCAGTACTCTAGGTTTGGTCTTGCTAGGGCTTTATAGAGTGGTATGAGTATCTTACTTGATCTTGATTGTATCCCTCTGATACAGAGCCAGTGCTGTCCGAAGACGCCTCCGTGGTCATGTGGCTGGTATGACTAAACGCCAAAGGCAAATGGAACGCTGTTCCCTTCCCACCAAAGGTAGTTCCTACTTTTGTACTTGCATTTTTACATGCTTTCGAACTGCTAAGTTGGCAGAAGCTGGGACAAGTAACGGGAGCTCACTCGGTTACGCGGCACTAGGGATTCGAACCGCCGAACTGGTGACCTTTCTGATCCACAAGCTCAGCTTGTCTCAGCCACTGAGCCCCCGCGTCCCTTTTAAATACAAATTGCACAATCTGACCTAGCACCCTGCTGAAAGAGACTACAACATTAAACATACAACTATGCAACATTTATAGCCCTTGTATTGATATCTAGAACGATCTACAATGGAGCCTTCAATTCTTTAGAATTTACATCTGAGTGTAAACCCTTAACACTGTGTCCCAAGTTAAATTTCTGACTGCCAGTGCTTTATGAAATATTATAGGTTTGTGATGAAGAGTGGCTCTTTATCTGATTAATCACTTCCAGCATTGAATTCAGTCCTCCCTTTCTTTCATTTTCCAAAATAAAAACCAAGCGCATGACAAAACAACACACAGTTTTCCAAACCATTGCAAAGAGGTTACTCATTCTTATTTTTAATGGGCCTAAAATGCTTCCATATTTATACTGAGAAGTACCATTTACCCACCATTGCCTAGTGATTGAATAATATAATTGTGCCTTGCTTGGCAAAGGTTCATAAGCAAGAGAAACCTGACTGGGGATGATGGGCTTTGTTTATCTCTGAGGGACCCCAGAGGTTTATGTATGATTTTAATTCAGTATTACAAAGGTACAGTTCACCCTATAAGTAAAAAGAGAGCCACGGCTACTCCAAATCAGGTAGAATCTGGTAGCATCTTTTCAGATGAACAAATCTGATTCAAAGAAATAAAATCTTTGTGATCTATCAGATTGTCTGATTCTTCTATAGCTTCTATACTCTTTAGCAGCTGACTATTCTTGTCTGGGCTAAAGGCTAAGTAGGATTAGAGTTGGTTGACAACTAGGGCTATAAATTAGCCCAGTGTTTCTCATTCTGTACAACTTTTAAGATGTGTGGGCTTCAATTCCCAGAATTTTTCTGCCAGCCCTGGGCGAGATGATGTTGTGGCCTGCCATTGGCCAACAGATTCGGACAGAGAGGAGGTTGGGGAGGAACATGGGCCAGTCATGGAGTCTGGGGAAGGCTCTGATGAGGGCTCTGTGTCGGAGGCAGAGAGGGGGCCAGGGCCATCCAACAGTTATCAGCTGCCTTCGGAGTCAGATATCAGTGGGGCAGAAGAACAGCTGGAGCCTGTTCCCAGTGTGCGCATCCGCAGAGCTGCCAGGAGAAGGGAACAGCTAAGGCTGACTCACACTTGCAAACCAGTAGGGAAGGTAAGTGAATACTATCCCAGGTCTAGAGTCTAGACCATTAGTAGATCAGATTGTTTTATATAAGTAGCATTAATACACTTTTAGTGTTTTGAACGCAACTCCTGTTTCTGGTTATTTGTGCCTGACAACCAGTATGTTAATGGTGAGAACCACTGGGGGTTATCACTCAGCCCACATGGAAAACAAGTCTGGCATTTCAATTTATTCACTTCCTTTCCACATCAAAGATAATATTTTGATATCTGCCTGCCCTGGAGTTCAGTAACTCAGCAGGAAGTTGTGCCCACAATGTCTATGGTGAAACACAGATGGGTATCTTTTGAAAATCCTAGAGCAGCGGAATATCCTACCAGGGTCAGAAGAAGGCTAGGAAATGGGACGCTTCCTGTATATTTCCTGCTCTCTACATGGGGCTCCCCTTGAGGTGCACTCGAAAGCTACAGTTAGTACAGAATGCGGCCGCGCGGGTGATTATGGGTGCCCACGTAACACCTCTCCTGCGCGAGCTGCACTGGCTGCCTGTGGCCTTTTGAGTGCGCTTCAAGGTGCTGACAACCATCTTTAAATCGCTCCATGGCTCGGGGTCTAGCTATATACGAGACCGCCTCCTGCCCCATACATCCCTTCGTCCGATCCGCTCCCACAGAGAGGGTCTTCTCTGGGTGCCGTCAGCGGGGCAATGCCGGTTGGCGACACCCAGGGGAAGGGCCTTCTCTGTGGCGGGCCCGGCCCTCTGGAACGACCTACCCCCCGACCTTCGCACTATCTCGGACCTCCGCCTCTTCCGCCAACGTCTTAAGACGTATCTATTCCAACAAGCCGTCCTAGGATAGCCCCTACTTCTGACTTTTTAAAAATAAATTAATTTGGTATGGTTTTAACATGGGTTTTAGCACGGGTCTATTAATTTAATATATTTTAATTGATATTGTATTTTGTGGTTTTAATAATGCCTGTGCGCCGCCCTGGGTCCTAACAAGGAGAAGGGCGGGGTATAAATTTAATAAAATAAATAAATAAATAAATATTTTTTGATTATCTATGACGGTTTATATTTCATGCACCACAATGGAAACCTTTAGTAACCGAAAGGCGGGTATAAAATACACCGAGGAGAAATGGATTATGCTGGAGGAGGTTAAGTCCCAAATCCAGCTCCAAGTGACTCTAAGGGGGAGCCAGGCTGCTAGCAGAGACACCCAACAAAATCTCTGCAATAGGATTAAAAGGCCCCTTCCTCCAACCGAGGAGCGGGGATGAGTGGGGTGCGTGTGAGTCGAAGGTATTATCTGCAACAGTCAAAGCCAAGGAAGAGGGAATTAAATACTAAATGTTAATTAGAAAAATGATGTTCTTAAAACCCAAATATAAAAAGGAACAGAGTTGGAAGGGACCTTGGAGGTCATCTAGTCCAACCCCCTGCTCAGGCAGAAAGCCCTATATTTCAGACAAATTGTTATTCAACCTCTTCTTAAAAACTCCCAGTGTTGGAGCACCACAACTCTTGGAAGCAAGTTGTTCCACTGATTAATTGTTCTAATTGTCAGGAAATTTCTCCTTAGTTCTAGGTTGCTTCTTGTCAGAGTTTGTTGCAGCAATTATATCCAGAAAGGTTAACTCGGGGGTCTGCAAAGTCGGCTCTTTTAAGACTGGTGGACTTCAACTCCCAGAGTTCCCCAGCCAGCATAGCTGGCTGGGGAATTCTGGGAATTGAAGTCCACCAGTCTTAAAAGAGCCGACTTTGCAGACCCCGGGTTAACTGATTCAGCAGGATTCATGAACTTCTCTTTATATATAATATAACACATAAAATAAGTTTACAATATTCAAACAGGTTTTTCTAATGTGGTAGCAAATACGAGCAAAACACAAGCAGAAGAAAGAACAGTTTCAGTTTCGGTTCAGAGCAGCAGACTAGTTTTAGAGCTCAACACAGAAGTTCAGCTAAGCCACGCCCAGGCTCCTTGCTGTCTCCTTGTTGCTCACACAGCAAATACTGTTTCAGTTTCCAAACATCCCTCATTGGCTGACTTAGGTGCTATGCCTATTCATTGGCTGACCTTGTTACCATGTCTTCCAAGTTATGAACTCTCATGCACTGACACTTCTCTCTTTGAGAGCTTATACCTTTTTAGTGGGAGGAAGGAGGAGGGAGGGAGGAAGAGAGAGAAGGAGGGAGGGAGGGAGGCATTTTTAAAGTGCTCCATCTACATTACTCAGTGTATTTGGATTGCATTCCTTCACCGGCGTTGAGGGTTTTAGCCTAAGGGACAGATGTTTTTCCTTGACCGACTCATAGGCCCTCAAGCCCTTGTGCGTCTTTCTTCTCTTCCACGAAGTCCTGCTTTTGAAAGTGTTCCAATATCCTTGTAAAATCAGTGCTGTTATCTTCATTTTTCAATGGGAGACCAGAAGCTAAGAAAACAGAGGTTTGTACAAGGCCCATATAAAGCAATAACCTTCAGATTTAGGATATTTCTGCTTTTGATTAATTTTTTTTTTAAGCTAAGATTCTTAGCTTAAAAAGGTTGGGAGCTTGGGAATATCTATTTTCGTAAGCAGATTTCTACACAAGGCACTAGAAATCAGTGATATACTTATTTAGCTAATGTGATAGGATACTGTGAAGAGTCATATCAGGCAGGAGTGGGTTCCTGTCCGCATTACTGCAAGTTTGGCACATGTGCAAGAGCCAGCGCTGTCCGAAGACGTCTCCGTGGTCATGCGGCTGGCATAACTAAACGCCGAAGAGGCATGGAACACTGTTACCTTCCCACCAAAGGTGGTCCCTATTTTTCTACTTGCATTTTTACGTGCTTTCGAACTGCTAGGTTGGCAGAAGCTAGGATAAGTATTGGGAGCTCCCTCCGTCACGCGGAGCTAGGGATTCGAACCATCAACCTGCCGACCTTTCTGATCGACAAGCTCAGCGTCTTAGCCACTGAGCCACCGTGTTATTTTGATTAGTGCTTCTCAATTTCCTGTACCCTCAAACATGACCGGCTGGGGAATTCTGGGAGTTGAAGTCCTCACATCTTACTAGGGTTGAGAAATGCTGTAATGGGATGGGGAATTTGGAAAAGGAGAAAAAAGCAATTAGCAAAGCAATTTAGCCACTGGATATTCTTCACTGCTGTGAGTCAGGAGCCTTTCTTGGCTAACTGAAACCCACAGAGGGATCTGCCAAAAGAGAAGACGGCCTTCCTGCTCATTCCTGTCTGGTGACGTCAGGCAAGGGGAACCTTTCATCGTGCTTAATTCCAAAGGCAGATGTTCCCAAATGCACCCGCCAGTTTCTGGGTGTCTAAAGCTTTGTTCCGTAGAAGTGGGGGAGTCCAACGCTGACTCAGGAGAAAGGCACGGTTGGTCATTGGCAAGCTAGAACTTCAAAAAGGGATCCAGCTAACAACTGAAATGGATTTTTTACTAGTTCTCCATGACTGCCAGGGGAGCGGGAAAGATGGCGTTTCTTTGTTCCCTGCAAAAAATATTTTTCTTTGTGATGTGCTGACACTCCTTCGTTTTTATGGGACTACATTTTTTACTCACAAGCTAAGACAATTAACTCTTAGGATTTCTCCCAGATGTGCCTTCTTTCTTTTCCTATCTGATTGCTGTTAAAAAATTGTTCTCTCTCTGGACTTTAAGCAAATTGTATTTTGAATTTGGACATTGACTCTTGCTCTCTTCTCGCCTCACGGACTACCCCTCCAACAGACGCCATATTAGTGGCAAAAAAGGTGCCTTACGCACAGTCACTCAAGCACTCGTCACCTCTCGACTCGACTACTGTAATGCTCTCTACATGGGGCTCCCCTTGAGGTGCACCCGAAAGCTGCAGCTAGTCCAGAACGCAGCCGCGCGGGTGATTATAGGAGCGCCTAGACACTCCCACATAACACCTATCCTGCGCGAGCTGCACTGGCTTGCTGTGGTCTTTCGGGTGCGCTTCAAGGTTTTAACGACCATCTTTAAAGCGCTCCATGGCTCGGGGCCTAGTTATATGCGAGACCGCCTCCTGCCCCATACATCCCTCAGACCGATACGCTCCCACAGAGAGGGCCTCCTCAGGGTGCCGTCGGCTGGACAATGCCGACTGGCGACACCCAGGGGAAGAGCCTTCTCTGTGGTGGGCCCTGCCGTTTGGAACGACTTACCCCCTGAACTTCGCACCATCTCCGACCTCCGCCTCTTCCGCAAGTGTCTGAAGACACATTTATTCCATCTAGCCGGCCTAGCGTAACCTCCATACTGACTATTAGATAGTTTTAAACTTGGGATTTTTAATTCGGTTTTTAGCGCAGGGTTTATTTATTAGAATAAGTTTTTTAAATTTTATATATTTTATATATTTTGTATGTATTTTAACATCCCTGTGCGCCGCCCTGGGTCCATTTGGAGAAGGGCGGGGTATAAATTTAATAAAATAAATAAAATAAATCCAGCCATTTACCACAGAGACAATGCTATGCTGCCTGGCCTTTGTAAGCTTTGCCAGTATTACTCATCTGCCTTATTCCTTTGTCTTTCAAAAATGGAGCAATATTCCGAAAACGAGCAGCTGAAGATTTTCCTGGCAACCTGCCTGCAGCCAAAAGAATAGAAGCAATACAGTGGTGGGATTCAATTTTTTTTACTACCGGTTCTGTGGGCGTGGCTTTGCGGGCGTGGCAGGGGAAGGTTACTGCAAAATCCTCATTCCCTCCCCTCCCCACTAACCTGCTTTCCAGCGTCGTTCTCTTGTTCAGGGCAACAAAAGAAGATCAGATCAGAGGCAGCAGGGGCGTGGCCAGCCTATTTGCCGGTTCTCCGAACTACTGGTTCTTCAGAACCTGTCAGAACTGGCTGAATACCACCTCAGTAACTGATAGCTATCAGGAGGAAAAGTTGGTCAGAATCAGCAGAATTCCTCATTTTGTTTTAAAGCAACTTCCTTTCAATTCTATCAATCAAATTCCTATCAAATGTTGACACGACCTTGTTGAATTTCTGCCCATTCTAAGCTAGACAATGTCGGCTAGACAATGGCTAGACAATGTCGACTGGCGACACCCAGGGGGAGAGCCTTCTCCGTGGGAGCACCTGCCCTCTAGAACGAATTGCCCCCGGAATTAAGAACTATCCCTGATTTACACACCTTCCGCCACGGTCTCAAAACCTTTCTCTTTCAACAAGCCGGGCTGGCATAAAGAATGATTTTTAAATTTTTAAATTTAAATTTTTAAATTTAAAACTTTTATTCTTTTAATCAGGGTTAGTTTGGGTTTTTTCCACGTTTCGGCCAATATTTTAATTATGTCTTTTAAAAGCTTTCCTTTTAACTTTTATATATTTGTTTTTATTTTGGCTGTATACCGCCCTGAGTCCTTCAGGAGTAGGGCGGTATAAAAAACCACTAAACTCTAAACTCTACTGCAATTGCCAGGCAGAATGGAGATGGCACTCTGACATGGCAGCTTGCCCTGATCTTGCCAAGATCAGTCCTAGGCAAACCAGAAATATTTCAAGTTAGCCTCCACTGCTGATTATTAGGAATGGGTGGGGATGCCTCTTAATGAGTCACCCCTCCTGAACATCTGCTACTCTAAAGTTGCACCTTTGCTAACAGACATCACGTCAAGCTTCGAAGTGTATTCCACTTTTACTGCTTCTCAGCTTGGCAACGAACTAGGAGAAGGAGGAGAGGAGGAAATTGGAATGTGGATTTTAAACATTAAGCTGTGAGAACCAAGGTCATGTCAGCAGATGGTGGCCAGACTTTCAAAACATCGTCTCAGAACAATATGGTGACAATTGGACAATATGACCTAGGCTAATAGGGAGGGAGAAGAGGTGGGTTGCTGCCGGTTCGGCCCAGACTGGTCAAACTGGTAGTAGTGGCAGCAGGAGGCTCTACCCACCCGCCCAGACACTTCTGCACCTGCACAGAAGCGTGCATGGAAGTGCATCCGAACCGGTAGTAAAAAATTTAGCAACTCACCTCTGGGAGGAAGGGAGAATTCTATACTTTAATTATATTGAATTGCCAGGGAATTAGCCAGAGCTGGTTTTGCTTTCATTCAGTGCTGAAATGATGTACTCAATAAAGCGTTGCATTAAGAGATTGGGTTATCTTGTTAGTGCTTGCTGGGTTGGATTTGTCAGTCGAAACCTTGACAAACCAGCCCTCTTAGAGACACATACACACAGAGGGCTGACTTCTTCACGATCTATACCTTGTGCCCCCTTCATAAGCCCCATGGAGTACCTCTAGGTCCTGCTGACGTCAGAGGATAAAGCATGTGAGATACAGCCTCTTTATCCCCACGAAACTGCCTAACAGAGTCCTCCACTTACAAACCTTTGAGTTACAAACTTTCGCCGATACAAACAAACACAACTCCATCCTAGAAGGTCCTGGAAGGCAGGAGAAGGTGGGAAAAAGTTAGTTGTGGCCATACACCCCATACAAGCGCTTAGCAGTACTGTCTCACGTTGGATGGCTGAGTGCACGCCATTTTGGATGCTGCCGTGTCCAGTCTGTTTATTCATGGTGTTTAGTTTGCGGTATTCTTCCTTTGTGTATTGACTATGAATTGCAGGCCTGCCATCGACTCACACTCTGCTGGTGAAAGCCCAGACATGCAGGGCAGGCCACGTTGCAAGGAGGCCAGACCACCACACCCCCAAACAGCTCCTCTATGGTGAGCTGTCTCAAGGAAACCGATCGCACGGGGGACAAAGGAAGCGATACAAAGCCACGTTGAAAGCCTCCTTCAAGACCCTGGATATCGACACCGCCTCCTGGGAAACCCTGGCCCAAGACTGATCGACATGGCGCACACTGATCCCCCCCCAAGGCTGCCAGGCATCTGAGGACAGAAGGACAACCACAGCGCAAGAGAAGCGAGCCCTCCGCAAAGCCAGAGTTGCAAACGCTGCAACAATGGTGCCCACGCATGTCTACCCAACATGTGGCAGAACCTTTAGTGCCCGTAGAGGCCTAGCCAGCCACCCGTGGACACATCGTGGACAGCCCACAACCTCTTAGGTGCCAAGGTCCTCTTCGAACCCAATGGACAAACATCATCATTGACTATGAATTATAATATGTCTGGAATGAAGTGTAAGAGTGTATTGTGCAAGTTCTCAGATAGATAGATAGATAGATAGATAGATAGATAGAGAGAGAGAGAGAGAGAGAGAGAGAGAGAGAGAGAGAGAGAGAGAGAGAGAGATAAGATAGAAATAGATAAATAGAAATAGATAGATAGAAATAGATAGAGAGAGAGAGAGATAGGAATGTTTGCATCAACAAAAGAGCGGGTTGCTGAATGGGGCCTCCATTCAGAGGACTTGGAGGCGCTGCTGAATTTCACACTGGCCCACTTGAACCACCTCCTTGCAATGGGCCCACGGACCTTCCTTCCTTGCTGTGGCCACTGTCTTAAAGCGCTTGCAATTTAAGGCGAGCCTTCGACTGTGGGCTTCTTCTGGAATTGGGTTTCATTCTGACCTGCTACTCTGCTCACAACATTTTTCCTTTGCTGAGTCAGGCTGGGAGGCAGACAGGCCTGGGTAGAGTTTCCTAGCCAAGCTTTGCTCCAAGCGAAGACAGGAGAGAAGTCTAAGCGCATGGCAAGATCAGGGCAAGATGCCACATCAAACCCACCTCCTTTCTGCCTGACAGTTGCTGCGGAATAGGCTGAAATTCAGCAGGTGCGTATATATAGACCGTGATCTGGTTTGTTGATACTAAAGGATATTAAGGATAAAGGAATGTGATCAATGGGATAAAGGAAGTTGCTTTAGAATAGTGCATCACTTTAAGATGGGTGGACTTGAACTCCCAGAATTCCCCAACCAAAACGCATGCACGCTCACATTTTTGGTGCTGGACCAACCGGTTGTTCTACGTCTGGGCAGAATTCCCCTTAAAACTTTCTTGTTTAACAACAGAAGGCTCAGTTGTGGTCATAACACAAGGACTCTCTGTGTTGAGATCTTCCCATCCTATGTTGCCACCTCAAGACTCCTAGGTTCAAAGCTCAGGGTTCTCCTAAGTCGTTTTGGGCTAGATAAGTTCATGACATTCCTAAGCGGATCATCAACTGTAGAAAACCCTTACACTGTGCCACATTGCACTGGTTACCTGTGGCCTTTCAGGTGCGCTTCAAGGTGTTGATCACCATCTTTAAAGCGCTCCATGGAACGGGACCTAGCTACTTGCAAGACTGCATCCTGCCCCATACATCCCTTCGGCCGATCCGCTCCCACAGAGAGGGACTTCTCCGGGTGCCATCCACCAGGCAATGCCAGCCCAGGGAAGGGCCTTCTCTGTGGTGGGCCCAACTCTCTGGAACTACCTACCCCCCCGACCTTAGAACAACCACGGACCTCCGCACCTTCTGCCAGAAATTAAAGACACTCTTGTTCCATCAGGCCGGCTTGGCCTAAGCTATTTACCTAGCCTACAGTCTGTACCATAAATTGTTTTAATTGGGTTTTAGATGGGGTCATGTTTTAACATTTTTAAATTTTAGCACAGGGATAAATTTATTTAATTTGGTATTAATTATTTATATTTGTGATATTGTGTGTTTTAATTTCCTGTGCACTGCTCCGGGTCCCTTTGGGGAGAGGGTGCGGTTATATAAATCCAACAAATAAATAAAAATAAATAAATTTGAAAATGCAGTTACATGCAGAGGTGGGTTGCAAATCCCACCACCACCGGTTTGCTCGTGCATGCGCATGCAGAAGCATTTGGGCGGGTGGGTGGAACCTATTACCACTATAGGTTCGCCAGATCCAGGCTGAACCAGGAACAAACCACCTCTGGTTACATGGCTTTTACCCATCAGCCTCACCAGTAGGCTGACCTGTAGGAGAATCTTCCCCTCCACATTGCTGTAAAACCGGGAAGAATATCATGAGATGGAATGTTACTCCCCCCCTCCCATTTTAAGCATCAGTTTTCAAGGCTGACTCTGCCTGCCTCCCCCACCCCACCCCTACGGTGGAAAAGACAGCAAAGCAGCTGGCCCCTCTCGTGGTGCTCCAGGGCTTGATCATAATTAAGTCATAGATTTTTCCATAGATCCAATCAGATCAGCTGCTTCTGAGATTGCAGCGGGCCATAACTCATTCTGCAGAAGAGTCACTGATTGATTTTTCCAGTCATTATATGCATCTGCTGGCTGGCTCTCTTGCAACTCTGCTCCTCTTAATGCATCATCAATCAGCGTTTACCTGAGCTTGAAGCTGGGGCTTTGGCACAGTCTTCCCTTCCTTCCTTCCTTCCTTCCTTCCTTCCTTCCTTCCTTCCTTCCTTCCTTCCTTCCTTCCTTCTTTCATCTCCCTCAAGCCACAAAAGAAGCTGGATGCAACACTACAGACGCTGTCGAAAGCTGATGCCAGCAGTATGCCAACCTGTCACCCTCGGGAGGAACGGTGTACAGCATTTGCAATTCAATTCCTCAAAGGTTTCTTCAGAGAGTGCATAGGGGCAAAGGTAGCACTTACTCACAGCTCCTTAAAGCAGCTGGGTCCAGGCCAATTCTTTGAAGGCTGCAGGTTTGTGCTTTGCGATGCGCCAAAGCGGCTTTTCGGAACCAAATCTGAAGGCCAGAATGGTCGTATTCCACTTGTGTTGGGACCACAGGTTCCAGAATTCTCAGGAGCAATGCCCACCCGTCTAGAGAATGTTGATTGATCATGGCTGATCTAGAAACAAATCTTTAAAAAACTGGCCTTATGCTAAGTCATAATATGGATAGTTTGCTGTTGACAGCCCATGGCTAGCTGTAATCCAATCCAATCCAATAGCAGAGTTAGAAGAGACCTTGGAGGTCATCTAGTCCAACTCCCTGCCTGGGCAGAAAGCCCTTTACCATTTCAGACAAATGGCTATCCAACATCTTCTTAAAGACTTCCAGTATTGGGGCATTCATGCTTTATGGCTTAGCTCAGTTATCTGTGTCGTATTTAACCAATTAAATCAAGTATATCATGCTTTGTCACGGCAGGTAAATCCAGATTTTTTCATTCATTCAACTTGAATATGGGTGGAATCAACTCTCAGAAACCCCCAGCCAGCATGCCACTGAATGATCTACACCACAACATCCCTCTCGCACACCTCACAAAGAATTGCCTCCACCCTTTCCTGTGATATCAAAGAAAAGGAGCAGCATCTCCTATCCACGCACCGTCTTTTATTTGCTGTGTGAGAACACGTTCTAAGCTCCACCTCATTTCTGTGGAAAATTGGCAAATAGAAACTTGCCTCTCTCTACAATTGCTGTCATTTTCCTGACTGTCGTCCTAATTCTTGGTTCATTTGTCTTCTCTGTTGTGCAACATCATCGTATCCTCCTTACCTTTCCCTGCCAGAAGGGAGATATCCTATAACTCCCCTGGACGTCATCCTGCAGGCTCCTTGATCCTTGCATACCTGAAGGAAGACTCAGCCTCCAGCCTTCTGGAACATGTCTCTGACCATCTCCCTGAATCACAGGGAAACCACCTGGCATCCCCCACCCCCACTGCTGGATGCCACAACAGTCTTACCCCAAGTGATGAGAGACAGTCTTACCCCAAGTGATGCTTCCCCAAAATATGCTTTGGACCGTGGAGGTCTAACCCAGAGATGCTAAGATAACAGATTAACAGAGTTGGAAGGGACCTTGCAGGTCATCTAGTCCAAACCCCCTGCCCAAGCAGGAGACCCTACATCTGCCTCTACCTAGGATTGAACTCACAACTTTCTGATTGGGAGGCGAGAGCTCCACCCTTAGGCCACATCAGCACTTCCATATCAAGATTACCATATCTCACATGTTCTATTGTACTGTGAGTTATACAGAGTTTATAAGTCAGCATATACTCTCCCCTTACTAGAGAGATTGCCAGGGAGGGCATACAATTTTTATGTAGGTTTTCTCTTCCAGGACACAAACCCGGCTACCTCGTATGCAGTGGCAAAATCCTGTGTTGCAGCAAGGTCCACAAGAAAAAAAAATGGTGACAGAATTATAGCTTGTACCATTTTTTTGGGAGATATCTCTTAACAATTTTGGGAACATTATATTTACTCACATACTCGTTGGCTTTTCATTCACATAAACTAAGGGGTGACTCAAACAGTTTGAGAACATGCATTTTCTTAACAGGGATGTTATGATCCACTATTAATGTCAGTACTATTTTTCTTTAATATATTGTAAAAAGTGATGTCTATTGGTGGTCTATGACCATAATAAAGATATATTCTAACCCAGGGGTCTCCAACCTTTGCAACTTTAAGTCTGAAGGACTTCAGCTTTGCTGGCTGGAGAAGTCTGGGAGCTGAAGTCCTTCAGACTTAAAGTTGCAAAGGTTGGAGACCCCTGTTCTAACCCAGGGGTGGGCTGCTGGGGGTTTGCAGGGGTTCAGGAGAACCACTAGCTAAGATTCTGTGCAGTTCGGAGAACCCCCAAATCCCACTACTGGCTGGCCCCACCCACCCACCTCACCTCTCCCAGGAGTCCCCACGTGGCCTGTTTTGGATGCAGGTAAGTGCCGGGTATGCACAGAGGCTCAGGGAGCGTGAAAAATGGGCCTACCGGAAGTTCCGGAAGCGGGCCCATTTCTGGCTTCTGTAAAGCATCCGGAGCCTGGGGAGGCCAATTTTGCCGAGGGCAAAAAGAATAGCAGGTAGACTTATATCCCGCTTCACAGTGCTTTCCAGCCCTCTCTAAGCGGTTTACAGAGTCAGCCTATTGGCCCCCAACAATCTAGGTCCTCGTTTTACCCACCTCAGAAGGATGGAAGGCTGAGTCAACCTTGAGCCAATCAGGATCAAACTCCGGGCTGTGGGCAGAGTTTCCCTGCAACACTGCATTCTAACCACTACACCACCAGGACCAAGGGAAGGAGGGGGGAAATAGCAATAGCCCTTAGACTTATATACCGCTTCACTGTGCTTTTACAACAACTTATATACCACTTCACCATGCTTTTATGGTCTTCTGCAAGACCGCCTCCTGCTACTAAATACCTCCCACCGACCAGTCCGCTCCCACAGAGAGGGCCTCCTCAGGGTGCCGTCAGCCAAGCCATGTTGGCTGGCGACCCCCAGGGGGAGAGCCTTCTCTGTGGCAGCCCCTGCCCTCTGGAATGACCTCCCCCCTGAACTACCCACGATCTCAGACCTACATCTCTTCCGTCGGGCCCTGAAGACACATCTATTTCATGCAGCCGGCCTGTCATAGTCTTTTAATTGGGTTTTAGTATTGGTTTTATAATAATAGGCCAAACTATTTAATATTTACTAATTTGCTATTTTAACTTTTGTATTTCCTCTTTTTATTGTGGCTGTTCACCGCCCTGAGTCCCGAGAGGAAGAAGGGCGGTATATAAATTAAATAAATAATACAGCCCTCTCTGTTTTGCAAAGTCAGCCTCTTGCCCCCAGCCATCTGGGTCCTCATTTGACCCACCTGGGAAGGATGGGAGGCTGAGTCAACCTTGAGATGGTAAGAATTTGCCTGCAGTACTGCATTCTAACCTTATGTGGCCTTAGGCCATGGCCACGCCCACCCAGCCACCAGGCAGAAAACCCCTTGCTAATTTTTTTGAAGCCCACCCCTGGTCTAAGTCCAAAAGCAAAAGGTGAAAAAGCGAACTCTTGAGAGACGAACAAGGTTGTGAGGTCCGGGGTGCTCTCCAGATGTGGTGGCTTTCTTGCAGATGTTTCCTGTTACCTAGATGTACCAAAGGAGGTAACATAATCAGTGCTAGAAGCGAGTGGGGCTTGCTCTTATTTTTATATCTACCGTAATGACTTGCCCTGGTGGGAGTGGTCTTGGTAGTTGGCCTCGGTTAGTTAGTAGCTGGCTTGTTTGCATTGGCAACTCCTTGATTAGGGTATTGTTCACCTGATTGTTGTTCTAGTGTTAACCTTGGTGTTAATCTCTGCTCTCCTGGGTGCTGATTGCTGGTGAGGTGGCCCTTTTGCTTGCTTGTTTCTTTTGGTCTTTTCGATTGTCTCTTTCGAATGTTATGTAGATGTTGTTTATCTTAAAGATGAACAAGAAAACACACTCTTTGAACAAGAAAAGATGAACAAGATGAACAAGAAAACACACTCCTACATGGGGCTTCCCTTGAGGTGCACCCGGAGACTCCAGTTAGTTCAGAATGCGGCCGCGCGGGGGATTCTGGGAGCGTCTAGATGGTCCCACGTGACACCTCTCCTGCGCGAGCTGCACTGGCTGCCTGTGGCTTTCCGGGTGCGCTTCAAGGTATTAGTAACCACCTTCAAAGCGCTCCATGGCAAGGGACCTGGCTATCTGCGAGACCACCTCCTGCTACCAAATACCTCCCACCATCCAGTCCGCTCCCACAGAGAGGGCCTCCTCAGGGTGCCGTCGGCCAGACAATGCCCGCTGGTGACCCCTAGGGGGAGAGCCTTCTCTGTGGCAGCTCCTGCCCTCTGGAATGACCTCCCCCCTGAACTACGGACAACCACGGACCTGCGCCAGTTCCGTCGGGCCTTGAAGACCCATCTGTTTCATGTGGCCGGCCTGGCGTAGTTTTTTTAATTGTTTTAGTAAGGGTTTTTTGGTAAGGGTTTTTTGGTAAGGGTTTTAGTAAGGGTTTTTAACAGGATTTTAGTCAGGCTAGCTATTTAATAGATTTTTAACTGTATTTTATGTTTTATATCATGGACTTTTATTAGTGCCTGTACACCGCCCTGAGTCCCGGAAGGGAGAAGGGTGGTATAAAAATTTAATAAATTAAATTAAATTAAATTGTTCTTGTGGCTTGCAAATGGGCAGATTTCCTGCTTGCTCCACATCATGGTGCCATGCATGATGGTGCCAAATCACATTTGTCTATAAGAAGCAACTGTCCAGCTTATTCATAAATTAGTAACGGTGAAGTCCTTTGTGTTCCCTGAGCTTGGTTGCTTGTTTGCAGACAACTCATTACCCAACTAGCTAGCACCATCCATGCCAGGATGACGTTACTTAGTTAGGTAATGAAACAAAACACAGACAGTACCAAGAACTGTGCAGTTCAACCATCAGCTACAGGCATTGCCATCTATAGAAATGAATAACTACTGATGCTTAGTCTGAATCCGAAGGTGAATCAGAGGGAATGGATGCCTCAGCAAACAATTACCACCACTGGTAATGGATTATTTTATAATACATTTTATTATTATTTTATAATGCGGACTGGGAGTTGGGCCTCCCAGTGGAGAATAGTTCTCCACTGTTATTATCTAAGTCAGGGGTCTCCAACCTTTGCAACTTTAAGTCTGAAGGACTTCAGCTGAAGTCCTTCCGACTTAAAGTTGCAAAGGTTGGAGACCCCTGATCTAAGCAGAGCTGGATCGAGTTAAGACTAGAAACCCCAGAGCTGTGAAGTAGATGGGGAAGTCAAAATAACTTCCTGAAAGGAGCCAGTTGCCACGAAAACAACCCAGATGAATCATAAGAAGTCAAGCTTAATTCAAAGGAGATGTTACTTTGTCATCCTCCATTAAAAGCCATTACAGTACAATGGTAAGACGGAGGAAGAGGGCACCACCTTCTGGCCATGCAGCCTCATTGCAGGGATACTCCAGAACTTAATTGGGGGCCATCTATAGATTTTGAACTGCTCCAGTATTTCTGGATAAAAAAATATTAACTCTAAAGTACCCCTGTCCAAAGGGACATGGTGGCTCAGTGGCGAAATCACTGAACTTGTCAATCAGGAAGGTTGGCAGTTCAGTGGTTCGAATCCCTAGCGCTGCGTAACGGAGTGAGCTCCCAGTACTTGTCCCAGCTTCTGCCAACCTAGCAGTTCGAAAGCATGTAAAATGCAAGGAGAAAAATAGGGACCACCTTTGGTGGGAAGGGAACAGTGTTCCGTGCGCCTTCGGCATTTAGTCATGCTGGCCACATGACCACGGAGACATCTTCTACCACATAGGTAGAAGGTTTCAAGGTTTTGACAACTATCTTTAAAGCGCTCCATGGCTCGGGGCCTAGTTATATGCGAGACCGCCTCCTGCCCCATACATCCCTTAGCTTAGACCGATACGCTCCCACAGAGAGGGCCTTCTCAGGGTGCCGTCGGCTGAACAATGCCGACTGGCGACACCCAGGGGAAGAGCCTTCTCTGTGGCGGGCCCAGCCCTTTGGAATGACCTACCCCCTGAATTACGTACCATCACCGACCTCCGCCTCTTCCGCCAATGTCTTAAGACATATTTGTTCCAACAAGCCGGCCTAGCCTAACCTCCCATGGGGACTTTTAGGTAGTTTTAAATTGGGTTTTTAAAATTTGGTTTTAGCGCAGGATAGGTTTATTTAATAGTTTTTTAAATTATATTTATTGTATTTTGTTTGTTTTTAAATTTTCCTGTGCGCCGCCCTGGGTCCTTTGTGGAGAAGGGCGGGATATAAATTTAAATAAATAAATAAACATACCTCCCTTAGACCTGTCTGCTCTCACAGGGTGGGCCTCATCAGGATACCGTCTGCCGGACAATGCTGGCTGGCGGCCCCCAGAGCGAGAGCCTTCTCTGTGGCAGCTCCTGCCCTCTGGAATGGCCTACCACCCGACCTCCGCACGATCACAGACCTGCACCTCTTCCGCCGGGCTCTAAAAACATATCTCTTTCACGAGGCCGGCCTGGCATAGCTCTAAATTTTAATCTTATTTTAGAAATGGGTTTTAATTGGCAATTTTAGCACGGGTGCAATTTAATTTAATTTATTTTTAATATCCTGTATTTATTGTTTTTTACATTTTATTCCTTTAATGTGCACCGCCCTGAGTCCAATCCGGAGATAGGTGCGGGATATAAATTAGATAGATAGATAGATAGATAGATAGATAGATAGATAGATAGATAGATAGATAGATAGATAGATAGATAGATAGATAGATAGATAGATAGATAGATAGATAGATAGATAGATAGATAGATCAATCTTCGGACAGCGCTGGCTCTTCGGCTTTGAAACGGAGAAGAGCACCGCCCCCTAGAGTCAGGAACGATTAGCACATATGTGCAAGGGGAACTTTTTACCTTTATGCTAGGCAATCTCATTCTCCATAGCTATCCAATGGATTGTGTACCGCATTCCCTAGAAAGGTGGCCTGTGTAAACCATATTTAAGTTAACCATGGGCATGGTGTATGTATGCAGCCAGCGGGTGATTGAATTCAGCTAGACTCAGTCTAGGTCTAGAAGGCAATGTAGAGGCTAACATGAGAAGAACCCCACTACATGCACCTGGTCCAAAACAGGATGTCGGATGCTTGACATCATGTACAAACAATTCGCATGATTTTTTTGTCATGTTACAAATGGGATCACTTGTTTCCCCTCCCCTCCCTCCCAGGGCTTTTGCAATAGACTCCATTGCTCTCCATGGGGGCTGAACGTCCAGAAGGAAAATGGGATATTAATGTAACATACTGATCATTTTAGACCAGGGGTCTGCAAAGTTGGCTCTTTGAAGACTGGTGGACTTCAACTCCCAGAATTCCCCAGCCAGCTGTGCTGGCTGGGGAATTCTGGGAGTTGAAGTCCACCAGTCTTCAAAGAGCCAACTTTGCAGACCCCTGTTTTAGACCATTTCAACTGTCCTGGGCTCACCCCAAAAATACTGCGATGGGACTACAGTGAAGCAGCAGTTTTCCAAGAAGGGAGCACACTGATTGATGCCAGAACTGGTCCCAGAGTGACGTAGAACAATTCAGCCAAGGTTCAGTTCTTTATTTGCTCACATCAAACAGACAGAATCTTGCCAGACTAAACCTATACTAGCCTAACCTAAGGAATATATCTTGGGAGATTTAGAGAGGGGCTATCCTAAATCTCTTCCTCTTTCTCCAATCTAGATCCAGGCTGTTTTCCCTTGCCTTGTCTCAGCTTTAGGCTGCATCAACAGAGGGATGGTGTCAAGGTCAGGTGAAGTGTTAGTACCACTTTATACTGCTTTGGTGAGATCAGACTTGAGATATTGAGTCCAGTTTTGGTCACCACAATACAAAAAAGATGTTGAGACTCTAGAAAAGGTACCAAGAACCATATACGTCAATAGGGGTCTGTAGGCTAAAACATACAATGAACTGGGTATGTTTAGTCTAATGAAGAGAAGGCCTAGAGGTGACATGACAGCAGTCTTCCCATGTCTGAGGGGCTGTCCCAGAGAAAAAGGGGTTGACTTATTCTCCAAAGTACCAGAAGACAAGACAAGAAGTAGCAGATGGAAACTTATCAAGGGAAGATTCAACCTAGAACTAAGACGTTTCCTGACAGTGAGAACAATTAACCAGTGGAATGGCTTGCCTTTAGATGTTGTGGATGCTCCATTGTTGTTGTTGTTAGTTGTGAAGTCGTGTCTGATCCATTGCAACCCCATGGATAACGTTCCTCTAGGCCAGGGGTAGTCAACCTTTTTATACCTACCGCCCACTTTTGTATCTCTGTTAGTAGTAAACTTTTCTAACCGCCCACCGGTTCCACAGTAGTGGTGATTTATAAAGTAGGGAAGTCAATTAAATTTAAAAAAGGAAAGTGCTTCAGTATCGGACAAAACCCCTACCGCCCATCATGAAAGCTGGAACACCCACTAGTGGGCGGTAGGGACCAGGTTGACTACCACTGCTCTAGGCCTTCCTGTCCTGTACCATCATCTGGAGTCCATTTAAGCTCATGGCGACTGCTTTGGTGACTCCATCCATCTACCTCATTCTCTGCCATCCCATTCTTCTTTTGCCTTCAATCTTTCCCAGCATGAGGCTCTTCTCCAGGGAGTCTTTCCTTCTCATTAGGTGGCCAAAGTATTTGAGTTTCCTCTCCAGGATCTGGCCTTCTAAAGAGCAGTCAGGGTTGGTCTCCTCCAGGACTGACCGATTTGATCGCCCTGCAGTCCAAGGGACTCAATGCAGGAGTCTTCTCCAGCACCAGAGTTCAATTGTTAGAAGTTTTAAAGAGACTGGAGGACCAGTTTTCCAGAGTGCTTAAGCAGGGACTTGGATTAGAAGACCTCCAAGATCCCTTCCAACTCGGTTACTCTGTAATCCCTCCTTGGACTGTGCTCGTTCCTTCCTGGAAAACTGCCATTTCACTTGTCTCCATCCCACCACCTTTCACTTCAGAGACAGAATCCATCACAAATATTGGGGTGCTCTCAATTAGAAATAAATACTACTTGGTCCCACTTCCCAATTAAGCAGGTCCCCATGGAGGAAAAGAGATCCTCTCCATCACTTGGGCTCCATCCCTCCAGATTTCATCAGTGCCACCAAACCAAGGCCAGCTTTCAAACGAAAATCTGGTTCTTCCTGAATCCCAGCCAAAATCAGAACACCCACCAAGACCACTTCAAAATGGAGTTTATTACTATTCTGTAAGCGCTCTGTTATTCTCTTGGCAATCTTATCTTTCCAGGGTAATCCTTCCCGGGCTGCCCATTGTCCAACGTGATCCGGTCACTAGACCCAACAAAAACACAACTGCTACCTTCTCAGAGGAATAGTCATACCTTCTCAGAAACACCAGATTGGCTGCTTCTATTACAAGCTTTTACTCAGTGCAAAGCAGGGGTGAAATGCTACCAGTTCGGACCAGTTCGCCCCAACCGGTAGTAAAGATGTCATTGTTTGCTTGAACCGGTAGCAAAAAAAAAATGCAAACCGTTTTTCCTGACGATCAGCCGTGTTGTGCAATTTATATTAGCTAGAAAGGAGGATTCACACGCGCGCTTACATTGCTCCCGAACTGGTAGCAAAGGTAAGTGGATTTCACCCCTGGTGCAAAGCTTCCTTTTTGATAAACTCTGGCTCAGCAAGCCACTGGGTCAATTTCCCTGAGCAGTCCTGGCCACTAGCATTGGCTTGCGCTACGGGAGTCCCCAAAGACATGAAAATCGGTCTGGAGGACGTTTGAAGGAAGGCGTACTTCTTGGAAGGGTTGCTGGCCACCAACAAAGAGGGTGAAAGTGCCAGGCTCCAACCACCACTGTCCATCCCATACGGCTCTCTGGCTGAAAGGTAATAGGAAGACCACTTTGGCAGCTTGTCCCTGGCGTATCGGCAACCGGCGGAAGCCAACCAGCTGCCAGCGGGGCATGGGCACAGATGCTTCTCCCCAGCAGAGGTAGAGCTGCACCACCTGCAGAGGGGGGAAAATGTTAAGAGTTGAAGAGAAAGTCATCAAGAGGAGAAGACATCGACGGATTCTTCACACCTTCAAAGCGTGTTCCTACTTTTGGAGCCTTTTCAAGGATGGAGAGAAGTGTTCTGACGTAGGCCCCCCAAGATCATGAATCAGATTCTTCATCCTGATAAAACCCCTTTTATTTAGGTTAAAGGGAATTTCTCTCCAGCAAAGTCCCGACCAACAATCTTTCAAGAGATTTCACAACTACAGACCTTGATCAGGCTTGGAGAGTTCCCAGGCCGATATCTTCCAAACGCCATGCTGTAGCAGCAATTATACAATACAATACAATAGCAGAGTTGGAAGGGACCTTGTAGGTCTTCTAGTCCAACCCCCTGCGTGGGCAGGAACCTTATACCATTTCAGACAAATGGCTATCTAACATCTTTTTAAAGACTTCCAGGGTTGGGGCATTCACAACTTCTGGAGGCAAGCTGTCCCAGAGGTTAATTGTTCTTACTGTCAGGAAATTTCTCCTTAGTTCTAAGTTGCTTCCCTCCTGGATTAGTTTCCACCCATTGCTTCTTGTCCTGCCCCCAGGTGCCTTGGAGAATAGTTTGACTCCCTCTTCTTTGTGGCACCCTCTGAGATATCGGAACACTGCTATCATGTCTCCCCTGGTCCTTCTCTTCATCAAACTAGACATACCCAGCTCCTGCAACCGTTCTTCATATGTTTTAGTCTCCAGTTCCCTAATCATCTTGATTGCTCTTCTCTGCACTCTTTCCAGAGTCTCCACGTCTTTTCTACATCGTGGCGACCAAAACTGTATGCAGTATTCCAAGTGTGGCCTTACCAAGGCACTATACAGTGGCATTAACACTTCACGTGATCTAGATTCTATCCCTCTGTTTATGCAGCCTAGAACTGTGTTGGCTTTTTTGGCAGCTGCTGCACACTGCTGGCTCATATTTAAATGGTTTTCCACTAGGATTCCAAGATCCTTCTCACAGTTGCTACTATTGAGCAAGGTACCACCTATACTGTACCTGTGCATTTGGTTTTTCTTGCCTATATGTAGGACCTTACTTTTTTCACAATTGAATTTCATTTTATTAGATAATCTTGCCAATTACTTGGCAAGAAGTTAGGAACAGATCTTCACTCTAATGAATTGAACTAATTGTCTCCTGCAAACTCCACTCCCCTTTCGCTCCTCTTTATTCCCTATGGGAGGGGCCGTTCACCGTCCCCCTGTGCCAAGTCAATAACAGAGTTGGAAGAGACCTTGGAGGTTTTCTAGTCCAAACCCCTGCCTAAGGAAAGCCTATGTAAAGTACCCTAACGATACCTCCTTCATCCTACACCACTTCAGACAAATGGCTATCCAACATCTTCTTAAATACTTCCAGTGTTGGAACATTCACAACTCCTGGAGGCAAATTGTTCCACTGATTAATTGTCCTAACTGTCAGGGAATTTATCCTCAGTTCCAAGTTGCTTCTCTCTTTGATAGTTTCCAACAATTGCTACTTGTCCTGCCCTCAGGTGTCTTGGAGAATAGCTTGACTCCCTCTTCTTTGTGGCAGCCCCCGAGATATTGGAAGACTGCTATCATGTCTCCCCTGGTCCTTCTGTTCATTAAATTAGACATACCCAGTTCCTTTGCATGCAGACAAGCAACTGAATCGCCTCACCTCTTCACCATCTCTGGATCCAACGTTCTCCACCACCGCAGAGATGCTAACATTCCCACAAATGGGTACTTGGTCAGCACTCACTACCAGATCCCTGTACTGGAAGGTGGTATATGAGAGTCCGTAGCCAAAGGGGTACATGGGGGCCTCTTGTCCGTAGTAGCGATACGTCCTGCCAATCATTGTGTAGTTCTCTATTGGCGGTACCTGTGGTTGAGGACAAGAGAAGCTGAAGGAGATGGAAAGATTTGGAGATTCTCAAGTCATCCAAGTCATGGTTGGTCCGAGAGATGCTTTTTGAAAAAGGCAACTGGGCTTTGTTTTTCCTGGAAGACCTTTTGCTTCTCATCCAAGAAGCTTCTTCAGTTCTGACTGAATGGTGGCAAATGGAAGGAAGCTTCTTGGATGAGAAGTGAAACGTCTTCAAGGAAAAACAAAGTCCAGATGCCTTTGAGAAAACACCTTTGGGAAATTTGGGGCTAGAGCAAGCAGGATCTAGGGGTGACTTGAGGGACTGTCCCTGCCCAGCCTTTATTGGTTAACCACCCTTGAATAAGTGCTCGAAATTGTCCTGGTGTCAGCTTATTTTTCCATAGTTAAGGTTTAATTACCGATTTGTTTTTCCTTGCTTTTATTTTTAAATGGCGTGACTGGCATTATTGTGCCGCTTACTTTAAAAGCAGTCCTTTCTATTCAAGAGGCAGTTAATGGACCATAGCTAATCCCCCATTGGAGACCCACAAAAAAAAGCTAATTCAATGGGTTGAATCTGCATCAACTTTTAATTAAAATTGCCAGCGGCCTTTGTGGAATCTGATACACTTCAAAGGAAAGACTGCAACGGAAATTCTGCTCTGGGGAAAAAGGACACTGCCGAGAAGCACAGCGGACTTTAATCTTATATGATGTATTTCTTGGTCTATATTTAGAAAAGTCAAGTCTCCTTCAAGTCAAACTCAACTCTGAAGGACTTCATAGAGTCTTTAATGTACTTTCCTTGGCAACCATATTGAAATGGTTGTTTTTTTAAACTGCCTTTGACAGTGTTGCGTTACCCCAACACTGTCAAATCATTCACAAAGGCTGCCTTACTATTACTATTAGTCTTCTCATCGTTCCTATCACCCATTTCCTCCCACTTATGACTGCAGGACTGTAACTTTGTGGCTTGTGTCCTTGTGCTTTATATTGATTGTTTCCTGGCATGATTTGATTGTTTACTTGCACCCAATGACTATCATTAAGTGTACCTTATGATTCTTGGTGAATGTATTTCTGTTTTATTTTTCTTTATGTACAGTGAGAGCCTATGCACCAAAGATAAATTCCTTGTGTGTCCAATCACACTTAGCTAATAAAGAATTCAATTCTATTCTATTCTATTCTATTCTATTCTATTCTATTCTATTCTTTGTGTACACTGAGAGCCTATGCACCAAAGATAAATTCCTTGTGTGTCCAATCACACTTGGCCAATAAAGTATTCATATCCCTATCCCATTCCATTCCATTCCATTCCATTCTATTCTATTCTATTCTAATTTTATTGTACTGGTCTGCCACTCCAGTCAAAAGCCTCTAGACACCCATGTTTAGAATATAATATAATAGAATGAAATGAGGAATGAATAGAATAAAAAATAAAATAAAATAAAATAAAATAAAATAAAATAAAAATAATAAAATAAAATAAAATAAAATAAATAAAATAATAATAAAATAATAATAAAATAAAAATAAAATAAAATAATAAAAATAAAATAAAATAAATAAAATAAAATAAAATAATAAAATAAAATAATAAAATAAAAATAAAATAAAAATAAAATAAAAATAAAATAAAAATAAAATAAAAATAAAATAAAAATAAAATAAAAATAAAATAAAAATAAAATAAATAAAATAAAATAATAAAATAAAATAAAAAATAATAAAATAAAATAAATAAACAATCCCAGAGTCTTGGTACATAATTTAGAAATGAGTGTATGATGAATAAAAACACAAAATGCTTTTTGATTATGTACCACCCAGCACTCTTGTGTCCAAAATTAGGCTATATAGATAGTCCTTGACTTACGGCCATTTGTTTAATGACCATCTGAACGAAGTGACTTACAACCAGTTCCTGTAGTGAGGCGACTGCAATTTAGGTACCTGGCAACTAACATGTATTTGTGGCCGTTGCAACAACCCGGAGTCACCTACTTGCTCTTTGCAACCTTCCTGGCCAGTTTCCGGCAAGCAAAGTCAAAGGGCAAACCTGGATTTACTTAACGCCTCTGGCCAAAAAGATGGTAAAATTGGATGCAGTGATGACTCAGTTAATCACCACGATGGAAGTTCCAGCTACAATTGTGGCCATTAAGTTGAGGACTTCCTGTAGGTTTTTTTTTGTTCTTTTCTTAAGGGAGGGAAGATTCAGCTATTATTTCCTCCATGTCGAGTGCGACAGTCCAGGAAAGAGGCACCCTTCTCCATCCCAGCCATACCTGGTCCATTCCTGCCGGCCACGTAGCTGGCAGCCTGCCGGCAGGATTTGCCCCTTCAGCACCCACCAACATCTTGGCCACAGCCAGCCCTGTGGTCTCAGCGGGAAAGAAACAAGCCACGATTGCCCCCACGCCATCCTGTTCCTTGGCCCAGCTGATATCCAGGGGGCCGGCGTTGAACAGCAGCAGAATCACAGGACGGCCGGCGGCTGAAACGAAAGGCCCCACCCAGCTCATGAGGAGGAAGAAACGTTGTGATTGTGCATCCCTCCTAGGCGATGTTCCCCAGATATATGGACTACCGAACCCCTCAGCCCCAGCCATCATGCAGAGGGAGAGCCACAGACTGCTGACTTCAGGAACTGCCTATCACCACCAAGGTCAAGTGAGCAGAGGACATGCTTTCATGAATAAAATCCATGGGTGGTACCTAGTACAGGGTCTTATTTTCTTTTGACCCCCCAAAACAAGCACTTGGCCTTATTTTCGGGGAGGTCTTATTACTTTTGAGGTGCAGGAGGTGACGAGCGTGGTCACCGCTGGGCCTGCCGCTCTTTTTGCAGTGACCATTAGCGGGATAGAAGGGGCGTAGTGGCTAGGGTTGCAGGAGCGGCTGTTGCCTAAGGGTGTGTGGGGTGCATGGGGCACATTTCCCCCCTCCTTCCCCACCCTCTGGCCTTTCCTCCTCGCCTCATGTTGTTTGAGCAACAAGCAACCAGAGGAAATGGCGGGGACCGCATGCACATGCGCTTAAATATTTGGGGGGAGGGCTTATTTTAGCACATGCGCTCAAAAGCCCGATTGGCCTTATTATCTGGGGAGGTCTTATTTTCACCTCTCCTGCGCGAGCTGCACTGGCTACCTGTGGCCTTTCGGGTGCGCTTCAAGGTGTTGACGGCCATCTTCAAAGCACTCCATGGCTCGGGGCCTAGTTATATGCGAGACCGTCTCCTGCCCCATACATCCCTTCGGCCGATCCGCTCCCACAGAGAGGGCCTTCTCAGGGTGCCGTCGGCCGGGCAATGCCGGTTGGCGACACCCAGGGGAAGGGCCTTCTCTGTGGTGGGCCCTACCCTCTGGAACGACTTACCCCCCAAACTACGTACCATCTCAGACCTCCACCTCTTCCGCCAGTGTCTTAAGACGCACCTTTTTCAACAAGCCGGCCTAGCATAACCTCCCGTTCTGACTGTTTTTAGATAGTTTTAATTTGGGGATTTTATATATATTTTAGCACAGGGTATTGATTGATTTAATAGTTTTTTAAAATTTTGTACTTGTTTATATTTGTTATGTCTTTTAAATTTCCTGTGCGCCGCCCTGGGTCCTTTTTTGGAGAAGGTGCGGGGTATAAATTCGAATAAAGCTAAAACTTATTTTCGGGGGAAACAGAGTAGTACCAGACACAGGTTAACTTAGAGGCGAGCACCCCAGAGTCCAAAGGATGCCCCTAGCCATGCCTTTTCAACCCTGATACCAAGATCACGCAGCTAATACCTGAGAGTAAACCCTCAATCATTATGATGTAAAATTCTGCCTTTATTGGACCAAGGAGGTATAAAATAGGAATCACGCAATGCTTTTTCTAAAGCAACAGTTATTATCAACATTAACGACATTTAAAAGTTAATAAACTTGGCTGAGTAAAGCTCAAATCCTACTAACTACAAGGACAGTACTTATGTAGTTTCCTTATAGTAGGCAACTGCCGGATTGTTCAGCTTCACATTCTACCCTACAACTCTAGAATCCCTGCGGGGTCGCCCACCGGAGAACTAACCTGGTCTGATCCTGCTTAGCTTTTCAAGATCTGCCAAGCTCCACTAGATGCTACCACCCAGTTGGGCCATAATAATTCAACTGGGCTTCAAAATGGAAGCCCAAAATGCTGGCCCCGTTTCTTCTAGTGATGTCACTAGGACATCTCCAGGCTTCTTGGGAGTCTTCTTCTGAGGAAAGAGATAGACAGACTCACCCCAGGCCACAGATGACTGCAGAAGGTCCAGTTGATGTCTGGGCAAAGACAAGTTCTTGCGGTCATTGGATTCGGACTCCATTTCAATTCCTGAAGGGAAGGAAAAGAGAGTGTGTGAAAAGGACCCCTTGGCTGCTCTGACGTTTCAGAGCTATCCAATCTCTTATCAGTGGGATTTTTTTCTGGGAAGGTTGTGGGGGGGAGCCTTTTTTCTGTTGTCTATGGCAGGGGTCTCCAACCTTTGCAACTTTAAGTCTGAAGGACTTCAGCTCCCAGACTTCTCCAGCCGGCAAAGCTGGCTGGAGAAGTCTGGGAGCTGAAGTCCTTCAGACTTAAAGTTGCAAAGGTTGGAGACCCCTGTTCTATGGAGATTCTACATCATCCAGGTCAGGGGTAGTCAACCTTTTTATACCTACCGCCCACTTTTGTATCTCTGTTAGTAGTAACATTTTCCAACCGCCCACCGGTTCCACAGGGATGGTAATTGATAAAGCAGGGAAGTAACTTTACTTTATAAAATTTATAAAGCAGAGTTAACAGCAAGTTAAAGCATGCACGGACAATACAAAGAGTATATTTTCAGAAATTTAAATTGTCACGGGGAATTTCATGAAAAACCTAATGAAAATGTTTTTAAATAATGCTATGAACATTTTTTTAAAAAGTCAATTCAATTAAAAAAGGGGAAAGTGCTTCAGTATCGGACAAAACCCCTACCGCCCACCATGAAAGCTGGAACGCTCAACGACAATTTGACTTCCTTGTTTTTTCTCTCTTTAAAAATGTTCTGCTTCTCATTTAAGAAGCTTCTTCAGTTCTTCAGTCCTTGAAGGCAGAGGTCCCCAACTTTTCCAGCTTGGCTATCCATCCTGGGATGTATGGGGTTGTGTGAGTGGTAAGCACATGTGTGTGTGCTCTCTGCTCATGCGAGTGGAGCTTCATGCACATACGCTTTCCCATCTCTCTCGGGGCCAGTTTCGATAAGGCCATGGGTTGGTACTGGGCCGTGGCATGGCAGCTGGGGACCAAGATGGGCCCAAGGCCGCCTGGCAGTTCTCAACTGCCTTCGGAGCTAGACAGCAGTGAGGCAGAGGAACAGCTGGAGCCTGTTCCCAGTGTGTGCATGCGCACAGCTGCCGGAAGAAAAGAACAGCTGAGAAATCAGGGTCAACTTGGGAGTAAAGCCACAGGTGGAAGGTGAATGGCCCCTCCCATAGGAAATAAAAGAGGAGAGAAAGGGGAGGGGGCTTTTGCAGGAAACAATTTGTTTGGTCATTCGTTCCAGGAGTGTGAAGATCTGTCCGTGAACCTCAGAGACTCTGTGCCCAGTCTTTCCTTGCACAGCACCGCATTTGGGAAAATATTTACATGGCAGATTTCCAAGCTAGATAAGCTCTGTGGTCATAAATTCACCTTTGAAAGACTGTTTGCCAGGCCTTGGCTGAACGTGAATGAGAGCAATTCCCAATCGTTTAATAAAATGGGTTTTTTCGGGGCCAGGAATCTGCTTTGTGCTTTTGGGGGGAAGCCCAGGTCAGAACAGGGACCCTCCCCAATTCTCTGGAAAGCCAAGCCAAGCGAAAGGGAGAAAGGCTCCCAGACTCGCGAGACCCTGTTACTGTACCGTGAAGGCTGACGGAAGCCCTGCATTTTTAGGCACAGCTCTTGATTTGATTTGATTTGATTTATTGGATTTATATGCCGCCCTTCTCCCAAAGGACTCAGGGCGGCGTGCAACATAAGAAACACACAATACAAAAGTCAAAAAGAGATTAAATAAAGAATCCAATAAGCAATAAATTAATTAACCATTTACACATTATGATATAAAATAAATCAAATCTGCAATTAAAATTAATAAGCTATTTTGTTCCGGCCAGGCCGGCTTGCTGAAAAAGCCAGCCTTTTACGGTGCGCCGGAAGGACGGGAAGTCGGGAATTATGCGAAGCTCGGAGAGTAGCTCATTCCAAAGGGAAGGCTCTCTCAGTATCAGCTTTGATTGCTAGCCAGCCTTCGTGCCCATAAAACTAGGAAATCATTAGTTATTGGAAATCTTACCTGTCCCAAGGCACACAACCACAACGTCTGCTCCTTCGACTGCAGCTTTCACCTCTTTGGGATTATAACGGAGACATCTCGGACGCTCACATCCAAGGGCACAGGTGACGTTGGCCGAGACAGCTGCTAAGCCCCTCCTGCATCAGCCAGAGACAAGAACATCTCAGAAGTCACAAACACCAGAAGGATCTCACTTTCAGAGCCTTGAGTTGTGAAACTCTTCAAGGTTTTGGCGCTTCAAGGTTCTGACGACCATCTTTAAAGCGCTCCATGGCTCGGGACCTAGTTATATGCGAGACCGTCTCCTGCCCCATACATCCCTTAGACTGATACGCTCCCACAGAGAGGGCCTTCTCAGGGTGCCGTCGGCTGGACAATGCCAACTGGTGACACCCAGGGGAAGGGCCTTCTCTGTGGCGGGCCCCGCCCTATGGAACGACCTACCCCCAGAACTCCGTATCATCACTGACCACCCACAACCTCCGCCTCTTCTGCCAGTGTTTAAAAACACACCTTTTTCATCAAGCCGGCCTAACATAACCTCCGCTGGGACTAATGTAGATAGTTTTAATTGGGGATTTTAATTGGTTTTAGCACAGGGTTGATGTTTAATAGGTTTAAAAAAAAATTGTATTATTTTGTACCCTCCTGGAGAAGGGCGGGATATAAATCAAATAAATAAAAATAAAAATAATAAATAAACTGGATCAACCAGATTGCCATTTTTTGGTGTCGGGCAGTGATGGGAAATGGTTTTCTACTCGGTTGCCAAAAGGGCTCACGGGTGTGCGATAGTGTGTGTGTGCCCACACTCATAATGGTTTAAGGTTTGGTCATAATGGTTTACTCCCGAAGGACTCAGGGCAGTATGCAGCCAAAGTGAAACAGATATATAAAAGTTAAAAAAAAAAAACAGTTTTAAAAGCATATTAAACAATTTGGCCTCTCTTAAAACTAAAAAACCAAACAAACCCCGATTAAAATTAATGAAATTCATTCATAAAAATTCATATTTAAAAATTCATTTTTATGCCAGCCCGGCTTGTTGGAATAAAAAAGGTTTTGAGAGCACGGCGGAAGGTGCGGAAGTCAGGGATAGTTCTTAATTCCGGGGGCAATAAGTTCCAGAGGGCAGGTTCTCCCACGGAGAACAGATAATGCAATGCCCTTTCCCCCCTGTTCGTTTCTGAACTTCTGCTAGGTCCATTGGGCCTGTTTTTCACCATCCGTAGGCTCTGGAGGCTGTCCTGAAGCCTGGGGAGGGTGAAAACAGCTTTCTGCTGCCCTCCAGAAGGCTAAAAATAAGCTGGCCAGCGTGCGCATGAGTGCTGGAGCTGACATAGGGCAACGCATCATGTACCCTCAGATATGGCTCCATAATACAATACAATACAATACAATAGCAGAGTTGGAAGGGACCTTGTAGGTCTTCTAGTCCAACCCCCTGCGTGGGCAGGAACCTTATACCATTTCAGACAAATGACTATCTAACACCTTTTTAAAGACTTCCAGGGTTGGGGCATTCACAACTTCTGGAGGCAAGCTGTTCCAGAGGTTAATTGTTCTAACTGTCAGGAAATTTCTCCTTAGTTCTAAGTTGCTTCTCTCCTTGATTAGTTTCCACCCATTGCTTCTTGTCCTCCCCCCAGGTGCCTTGGAGAATAGTTTGACTCCCTCTTCTTTGTGGCACCCTCTGAGATATCGGAACACTGCTATCATGTCTCCCCTGGTCCTTCTCTTCATCAAACTAGACATACCCAGTTCCTGCAACCGTTCTTCGTTTGTTTTAGCCTCCAGTCCCCTAATCATCTTGGTTGCTCTTCTCTGCACTCTTTCCAGAGTCTCCACGTCTTTTCTACATCATGGCGAAGTTCACCATCATGGGTGTAGGGTCTCCTGCATAGGCAGGGGATCGGACTAGATGACCTATAAGGTACCTTCCAACTCTGTTCATCTGTTAACTAACTCTGGGAATGTCCTTCAATAGTCCCCCCATATTATAGGTACGTTTGAAGTACCTACAACCAGCAGAATACCAAAAGTAGTGGCTGAACTGCAGCTGGCTTCATAGTTGAGTGTAATGAGAAGAAGGAATAACCTTGAGGAACAGAAGGAAAAGCCAAGGCAACACTCAAATAACATATCTCTCTCACTTGACTGTGGGATGGAGCAGCACAACAATTTAATAAACAAAATGATAATGATGTTGTTGTACTGTACTATAGAAGATCTGAGAAGACATTTAGATGAGAGCTCAGCTCTAACCCCATCAGCCCCAATCACAATCTGTTTGGGGGGCAGAGAGGATTGCTGGTCCTACCTGGGTGTATAAATGTTTTGGGGTTCAGGGACTGGTGCATAGTCCCCAAAGAGGAGACCAGCGTTGTCTGCAAAGGGACCGACCACCTGCACAGAAAGAAGAAGAGAAAGTAGAGAAGCTTCTGTCTCTCAGAGGAAGAGGAGGTTAGTGGCCATCAAGGTTTCTGGGATTGATTTTGTCCCCATTTTATGAACTAAAATCCACAGTATTTTGTTTCTGTTTTGATTTTGGGAATCAGTATAACCTGTGCTTGTTACAGTGTCCCATTTTGCCCTGGGATCGTTGTTTCTCATGGTCTCTGCTCCTTCCCAGTAGGGTGATGCGGCTACAGGAGCCTTCAAACAATGTCACCTAGAAAGCAGGACTTCTCAGTCATAGCACCCACTGTTTGAACAAGCAACCCCAAGACTTGGCCAGTCTGGAACCTCAGCAGGACCTCAAAAATGTCCTTCCTTCCTTCCTTCCTTCCTTCCTTCCTTCCTTCCTTCCTTCCTTCCTCCCACCCCCTCTCCCTTCCCTTCCCTTCCTCCCGCCTTCCCTCCCTTCCCTTCCTCCCACCCTCCATTCTTCTTGCCCTCCCTCCTTCCCTTCCTTCCTCCCTCCTTCCTTTCCTTTCTTCCTCCCTCCCTCCCTTCCTTCCTTCCTTCCTTCCTCCCTCCCTCCCTCCTACCCTTCCTTCCTCCCTCCCTTTCTCCCTCCCTTCCTCCCTCCTTCCGCCCTCCCTCCCTCTCCCATTAAAAAGTATAAGTTCTCATGGAGAGAAACCACTTAGAACCCTAGGAATGAAGTCCCGGGAGCCCAATGATATTGCTGGTCTGTTGTGAAACTCCCAGAAGTCAAACTGGACAATCTGGACGTTTGCTCAGTCATGTTCACAGATGGGTGAATCTCCCCATGAATATGTCCCAGGAAGGAACGTCCATCATTAGTGCAAACATATCAACAGGTTAATTTTGCAAGTGTTCCACGGTGAGCACTTACCGCAATGGTCTTGCGCAACAAATATTCCTCCTTAAAGGGCAACATTTCATTCCGGTTTTTCAACAAAACAAGGCTCTGGAGGGCAGCTTTGAGGGCCAGACCACGGTGGGCTTCTGACTGTATGACCTCAGCCCCCAGGGCATTATAGGGGTTCATGTCTGGTGGGTCAAATTCTCCCAGGCGTAGACGAGTGAGGAAAAGGGGACGGACACGATCCCGGATCACCTGCAGGAAGGAAGGAGAAGCAGAGTTGTCTTCAATCAACTACACTGGGACAATTGCAATTTTACCTTAGAGTAGAGTGGAATGGAGTGGAGTGGAATGGAATAGAATAGAAAATAGAATAGAATAGAATAGAATAGAATAGAATATGGACTGGACTGGACTGGAACAGAACAGAACAGAATTGAAAAGAAATCTTTATTGGCCAAGTGTGATTGGACAGACAAGGAATTTGTCTTTGGTGCAGATGCTCTCAGTGTACATAAAGAAAAATAAAATAGTATTGGGGATAAACCCCGGAGGCATAAGGAAGATAGACTGGTATCTTTTCACACACATTACCACTGCAGCCAGAATAGCATACACACACTTTTGGAAAGGGAAAGAACTACCATCAGACCAACTAATTATCAACAAAATCTTCTGGTGTGCTGAATGCGACAGACTAACATATATTCTTAAAGACAGACAGGAAGCAATATTTTATCAAAGTTGGGAAAAATGGTATGACTGGAAGGAGGTAAAGAGATTACGGGATGAGCGATAGGGAAGGATATACAGTGTAGATATGTAGATAGTAAATAAGATGAATGTATGGCGCAGTAGCAGTTATGGGGAATTGATAAATGTAAGATATAGACAAATAGAAAAAGCTAGAATATCTGGAAATGTAGTAAGATGGTATATGATGTTACTTGGTAATTGTATACATATAGGGGGGGGTGAGTTACTCCGAGTTATATCTATGTAGTTTTGTCTTGTCAATGTCTTATTTACGTTCTTTTTCCTGTTACTAATTTACAATAAAATTAAAAGAAAAAAATAAAAATAAAATAGAATACATTCATCAAGAATCATAAGATACAACACTTAGGGATTGTCATAGGTTACTAATAAGCAATCAAATCATACTAAGAAACAAATAAAACAATATAAATTGTAAAGATGCAAGCAACATGGTTATAGTCATAAGTGGGAAGCGATAGGTACTTGGAAGGATGAGAAGAAGAATAGTAATACAGTTTTGGTAAATAATTTGATAGTGTTGAGGGAATTAGTTGTTTAGCAGAGTGATGGCATTTGGGGAAAAACTATCCTTGTGTCTAATTGTTCTGGAGTACACTGCCCTATAGCATCGTTTTGAGGGTAGAACAATTTATGTCCAGGATGTGAGGGGTCTGTAGATATTTTCACAGCCCTCTTTTCATCATCTGGTCATCATCTGGGTTGATGATGGATCTATATATTTAGGATCTAGTTTCTTACAAGGTCTTTTTAGGCTCAAATATTTTGTGGACAAATAAACCTTATTACCTACTTCAACACCTTTTGGATAGCTTATTTCTTGTCTGTCTGTCTTTTTTGACCCTTTTTTGGGTGCTTTTCCCAGAGTTTTGTGTACACTTGGCCGTGTGCTTTTTATATTATCCAATTATTCGATCCCTGATTACCTTTAAAAAGGGTAAAAGCCTTTATGTACCGCATTATTGTAGGCTACTTCACCGTTACCACGGCTTCATAATGCTTTACTGCCCTTTCTAAGAACATCAGCTTTACAACATCAGCTTATTGTCCTTAACAATTTGGGGTCGTCGTTTTACCAACCTTGGAAGGATGGAAGGCTGAGTCAACCTTGAGCCAGTGAGAATCGAACTCCTGGCAGTGTGCAGAGTCAGCCTGAAACACTGCATTCTAACCATTGCGCCACCACGGCTCATAATGCCTGTTTGTTAGGCAGTCATGACGTAATGACTACTTAGCAGTTCCAGGGTTTACAGTTGAGGGTGGTGTGTGAATGCTGCAAGGGAATAACAGCTCCAAGATATGGAGTTGGAGGGCAACAGCAAAGATTATCTTGTCTTCTGTAACATTCCTGAAAAAAATGCCCATCTAACTTCTATTGCTAAAGTTCCTATTGAAGATGAGCCTAGCTCTTTCTAGCTCAAACACCTGATGTTTTACTCAAAACCTCCCTCCTTTGTAATATGAGTCCATCGTTGTGGAATCTGACTTAGGATACTCCTTAGAGCAGTGGTAGTCAACCTGGTCCCTACCGCCCAGTAGTGGGTGTTCCAGCTTTCATGGTGGGCGGTAGGGGTTTTGTCTGATACTGAAGCACTTTCCTTTTTTTAAAATTTAATTGACTTCCCTACTTTATAAATCACCAATACTGTGGAACCGGTGGGCGGTTAGAAAATTTTACTACTAAGAGATACAAAAGTGGGCGGTAGGTATAAAAAGGTTGACTACCCCTGCCTTACAGCCCTATCCTTCTTACTGAACTACAACTCCCAGAAATCCAATTTAGTAATAATTAATTGCAACAGATGCTGGAAGTTGTAGTTAAATAACATTTGGAAGAGCCTGGGTCCCCCGTTTTTCTTCACTCATTGTTCTGACCTAGGCTTCCTTAGAAAGCAAGAAGCAAAATTTTGGTCCTGCAAAACCTCTTTTATTTACATGATTGTGAATTCCTTTCATTCACAGTCAGCAAGGCTTTAGCAAATAGCCTTTCCAAGGAATGTTTATCCACACGAACCTTATCTCATTTACAACGTTGCCACATAACGAGTTTCCAAACACAGGACAAAGCCAAACTTGGCACAGTGTCTCTTATAATCACAAACAGAACTTTCTGGACCGAATGAATGAATTGTTTCCTGCAAAAGCCCACTCCCCATTTGTTCCTCATTTGTTTCCTATGGGAGGGGCCAATTACCTCCAAGCAGAGGTGAGTTGCTGCCGGTTCGGCCTGGATCGGCCAAGCCTGTAGTAGCGGCGCTGGGAGGCTCTGCCCATCTGCTTCTGCACATGTGCATCAGCATCCCACGCGCAGGAGCACTCCCGAACCAGTAGTAAAAAAATTAGCGATCCACCTCTGCCTCCAAGGTGTGGCTTTACTCTTAAGTTGACCCTGCTTTTTTGGTTGTTCTTATCTTCTAGCAGCTCTGCCCATGCGCACACTGGGAACAGGCTCCAGCTGTTCCTCTGCCTCCGATGCAGAGCCCTTGCCTGAGCTTTCCTCAACTCCCAGGAGTAGCCCCTGTTCCTCCCCAACCTCCTCACTGTCCGACTCTGCGGCCAGCTCTGCTGGCTGCTGGCGGGGCCACTACACCCATTTGGAAAAGAGATAGTATCACATCCCGTCTGCTGGAATTGATGGCATTTTCTTCTATTGCAAGGAGATGGACCACTTACTTCCAGGGAAATGTTGCCCTTGCTAAGGGCTTCGGCTATGTACATGTAAACATTGTCCTTCATCCCATACGAAAGCTCCAGGTTACATCCAGCATTCACAGCCACTGCAGGGAGAAAGAAGGAGAGCACCGTTAGTCCCAAGAAATCAGTGAAACATTGGCTCCAATTCATGTTTATCTGCAAGCCATGGTTTGGCTGGTAGACTTATATCCCGCTTCACAGTGCTTTCCAGCCCTCTCTAAGCGGTTTACAGAGTCAGCCTATTGGCCCCCAACAATTTGGGGGTCCTCATTTTACCCACCTCAGAAGGATGGAAGGCTGAGTCAACCTTGAGCCAGTCAGGATCAAACTCCGGGCTGTGGGCAGAGTTTGCCTGCAACACTGCATTCTAACCACTGCAACACCAGCACCAAGGGAAGGAGGGGAGAAATAGCAACAGCCCTTAGACTTATATGCCACTTCACGGTGCTTTTACAGCCCTCTCTGTTTTACAGAGTCCGCCTCTTGCCCCCAACAATCTGGGTCCTCATTTTACCCACCTCGGAAGGATGGAAGACTTGAGTCAACCGTGAGATGGTAAGAATTTGCCTGCAGTACTGCATTCTAAGCTCTGTGCCACCACCTTATGTTATAGAGCAGGGGTCTCCAACCTTTGCAACTTTAAGTTTGAAGGACTTCAGCTCCCAGAATTCTCCAGCCAGCTTTGCTGGCAGGAGAAGTCTGGGAGCTGAAGTCCTTCAGACTTAAAGTTGCAAAGGTTGGAGACCCCTGTTATAGAGGGTAGGTTAATCTTTGCTCTTGCCCTCCAATTCCAGGTTTTGGAGCTGTTATTCCCTAACAGCTTTAACTACCAATGTTCGTATTACAGGCCCGTTGGATCTCCGTTTCTCATTGCTAACATTAATGCGACAATGCCTAGGATAATATTTGTAATTTCGTTCTTTTATATGCATAGTATATGTGCCAATTGGAGGGCTCAGACGTTAAAGATGCTGAGTTTGTCCATTGGAAAGCTAACCACCTGGGTTCAAGACCCAAGCACTATATGATGGGGTGAGCCCCCGTTACTTGCCCCAGCTCCTGCCAACTGAGCAGTTCGAAAGCATGCAAATGTAAGTAGATAAATAGGAACTACTCGGTCTCCAAAAGGTTCACCCTCACTGATCTAGAGTCAGGCACCAGTGGATAGAGGAAACCTTTATCTTTAAGGTAACATATGTGCTAGTCGTTCCGGACTCTAGGGGGTGGTGCTCATCTCCGTTTCAAAGCTGAAGAGCTAGCAGGTCATGTGGCCGGCATGACTAAATGCCGAAGGTGCACGGAACCCTGTTCTCTTCCCACCAAGGTGGCTCCTATTTTTCTACGTGCACTTTTACATGCTTTTGAACAGCTAGCAGAAGCTGGGACAAATAATGGGAGCTCACTCTATTAGGCGGCGCTAGGGATTCGAACCGCCGAACTGTCGACCTTTCTGATTGACAAGCTCGTCTTAGCCACTGAGCCACCGCGTCCAACCTTTACCTTTATATGTGCTAATTACAAACAAGGAATTTTTGGTGAATGTGGGAGAGAAAATAGTGCTTGGATGGTGAAAGGAAGGACAGATGGAAGCAAATGTGGGTTCCAGGCCAGAAGTTTAGCCTCTGAGCATGGACTCTTGGAACTCAATCTGCAACGGAAACGAGGTTGCAAAGAGCTTCCAGCACGGAGAGGAAAAGAGACATGCTTCACAACCAGAGGTGGGATTCAGCCAGTTCTGACAGGTTCTGGAGAACCAGTAGCAGAAATTTTGAGTCGTTTGGAGAACCGGCAAATAGGCTGGCCCCACCCCTGCTGCCTCCCAGCCACCCAGCTGATCTTCTTCTGTTGCCCTGCACGGAAGAACAGAGCTGGAAAGCAAGTTAGTGGGGTGGGGAGGGAATGGGGATTTTGCAGTAGCCTTCCCCTGCCCCACCCGCAAAGCCACGCCATGCCCACAAAACCACGGCCACAGAACCGATAGTAAAAAAAGATTTGAATCCCACCACTGTTCGCAAGACTCACCAATGGCAGTCTCCAGGAAACTGTGCGTGTACTGGTGCCCAGCCATGATGAGCTCCACAGCTCCTTCATCGCTCACCACATAACCCTGGAAGCCCCATTCATCACGCAGGATGTCTGTCAGCAGCTTCTTGTTAGCACAGGCTGGGACTCCATTAATTCTGCCAGACGATACAAGGATGGTTAGCAGATTTACAAGCATGACTTCTTTGGGGTCATCGCTTCCATTCTTCCTGATCTGACAGGAGTCCGTTTGGTCTGGTGGTTCAGGCACCAGGAGAAGAGCAGGAGGCAGGGAGTTCTAGTCCCACGATAGCCATGAAAGGCAACTGGGTGACTTTGGGCCAATCACCAGGAGACGGAGAGGTTCTAGTCCTATCTCTCTCTCTCAGCCCAACCCACCTCACAGGGTTGTTGTGGGTAAAAGAGGAGGAGGAAGATTCGTTGGATACGCCTGCTGCCTCAAGTTATTTGTAAAACTAATGCAGGCAGGATATAAATAAAATAAAATATAAAATAAATTAATCAAACAAATAAAATAAATTAATCAAACAAATAAAATAAATTAATCAAACAAATAAAATAAATTAATCAAACAAATAAAATAAATAAAATAAAAAACAAAAAATATAATATAATAAAACATAAAACAATAATACAATGCAATGGAAAAAAATAAAATAATACCTGTTATAGCTGCAGATGAAGCAAAATGTCCCAGCCTATAACATACGCAGGCTTCAAACTGAGGCATGACAACAATAAAACAAATAAAATAAAATAATAAAACAAATAAAATAAAATAATAAAACAAATAAAATAAGATAAATAAAATAAAAACAATAGAGATAAAATAATAATGCAATACAATACAATGCTACCTGTTATAGCTGCACATGAAGCTGAATGTCCCAGCCCGTACGCAGGCTTCAAACTGAGGCAGGAAAGTCATGCGCCAATCACGTTCCTCCACCTGTGGTCACAAAACGCACCACCGTGTCCTCAGGTGTTGCCAGCCCATTCGACACGTCTTGTGAAACTCCCCCCAGGTCACTTCTGTCTTCTGTCCTTTTATTATGGGCAGTCCTCAGCTTATGACTGGTTGCATACGACCACCGCCAGAAAGCTCATAAAATTGATGGCCCCTGGGATACTTATAACCTGGTTCCATGGTTCCAACAGCTGCACCCCCCTCCTTCACAGTCATAGGTCATCTGCTCGGCAATCAGCTCGCCTTTATGGTCGTTTCCAGCATCCTGTGAGTTCACATGACCGCATTTTTCTACATTTTTCCCAAAACTGGCATTTTCTGCTGGCTTTCTGTGATCTGTGATTGCATGGCCCCTGGAGATGTCATATGCTATATTAAATCTTTAAATCTATATCTATACCTATATTTATCTTTGTATCTCTCTCTCTCTCTCTCTCTATCTATCTCTACCTCCCTCCCTCCCTCTATATTTATATCTATCTATCTATCTATCTATCTATCTATCTATCTATCTATCTATCTATCTATCTATCTATCTATCTATCTATCTATCTATCTATCTATCTATCTAAATGTGTGTGTGTGTGTGTGATCCAGCATAACTCTGGAACACCTTGAGCAATTTCAACCAAAAGTGGTACATAGATCACTTACCCTCTGGAGAAAAATACTGTGGGGGGAAGACACCCCTAACATTGCTCGGGGTCTGTATTCTGTTAAGATACAGCCTGTTATGCATTAAAATGGCTTCTATTGTACTGCCATAAAATGGCTTCTACTGTGCAGTACAGTGGAGTTGCCATGGTAACAGCTTCACCATACTCCACAAGGGGGCTTCCTCTGGTAAGGGGGAAAATCCAACATTAGAAATTACGTTTGGTCCAGACATTTCCCCCCTATAAATAAATACCCGGGCAACACCGAGTTACCAGCTAGTAAATCAATAAAGTCTTTTGTGCTGTTCTCGCTTTGAGGTTTGCAAGAAACTAGGTGGTTGGGATGAAAATAAATGAGCTAGAGAAACCGGTAGGAAGAAGGCGCCTAACTCCAAAATCCACCTGGACAGAGGCTCCATCTCTGGTCCTCTTTCACTGACCTTGGCATCAAAGAGAAACCGGGACACAGGGATATTCTCAGGACCCCCATGGACATCAAAATGCTTGCAGCCAGCACTAGCTTTGACGTAACGGGGATGGTCACCCTGAAGTCCCTTCACAAATGCAATTCCCAGCTGGGTGGTCAAGAATGGGTCCTCCCCATAAGTCTCCTAAGAGTGGGAAAAGAAGGAAGCTGGTCAGCTCAACCCCATTCTCCCCACACCCCGTTTTTGATTTCCGTTAACGACAAGTGTAAAATGAGACCAATCTGGCGAAGAAATAAAAAGAATTACAAAGAAGAAGCTCCAAAAGAAATGAGATCCTCAAATAATAGGTGTATAATATAGCAAGATATTAATAGGCAAAAGTTCCCCTCGCACGTATGTGCTAGTCGTTCCCGACTCTAGAGGGCGGTGCTCATCTCCATTTCAAAGCTGAAGAGCCAGCGCTATCCGATTATATTACCGTGGTCATGTGGCCAGCATGACTAAAAGCCGAAGGCACACGGAACGCTGTTACCTCCCCACCAAAGGTGGTTCCTGTTTTTCCACTTGCATTTTTTACCTGCTTTTGAACTGCTAGGTTGGCAGAAGCTGGGACTAGTAACGGGAGCTCACTCCATTACGCACTCCATTACGCACTAGGGATTCGAACTGCCGACCTTTCAACTGGCAAGCTCAGCATCTTAGCCACTGAGCCACCACGTCCCTCAAGATATTAATACTGTAACCTTAAACCTACAATCTAAAATGATAGGCAGAATATTATCGGCCTTAAACCTGTAAAATTAAAGCTGATATCAGCCCTTGATCATTCAGTCAATCATTTCTACTTCTGGTTATTCCATTGGGTCTTTCTTAAAATTCTACAGGTCAAACTATCTCAAGATTTGCTCTAACCTAATTTTAGAAGCTCCTTTTTCAGCTCAGGTGACTCTTATGGCCAGGACTAGAAATATGTGTAACCTTTAGTGCAAGGGTCTCCAACCTTTGCAACTTTAAGTCTGAAGGACTTCAGCTCCCAGAATTCTCCAGCCAGTTTTCTGGGAGCTGAAGTCCTTCAGACTTAAAGTTGCAAAGGTTGGAGACCCCTGCTTTAGTGTAATCCCATTTGAGATAAGGTAAGGCAAACACTATTGTCATTTTTTTTAATGTGAGCACACTGGCACGCATTAAAAATGAAATTGTATACACATTCCATATACATACAGACAGACAGACAGACAGACAGACATACCAGTGGTGGGTTTCAAAATTTTTTAGAACCTCTTCTGTAGGTGTGGCCTGCTTGTGGGAGTGGCTTGCCAGCCATGTGACTGAGTGGCAGTGGCTTGCTGGCCATGTGACTGAGTGGGACTGGGTGGGCATGGCCAACTTGTAAAATGTGGTGAAACTCTCTTAACAACGCTCTTGCTTAGCAACCAAAACGTTGGCTCAGAAATTCTGGCATTGAAGGGTGCAGGTCTTAAAGCAGTCGAGTTACAAGACCCTTGCATCCCTAACCCTTTAGGAAAAAAAACCCCAGGGGTGTTCAAACTTGACAGCTTTGAGGCTTGTGGACTTCAACTCCCAGAATTCCTCCTCTCGCTCTTCATCTTGATGATGGGCGGACGGGCGGGGGGAGGGAGCCGGAACCGGTTCTAAACGGCCCTGTAGATTTGTGAAACCTCTCCTATAGAAGAGGTTAGAACTGGCAGGAACCCACCCCTGATATATATATATGCATACATAGCATGTGGATATATGTGTGTGTTATGTGTTACACACACACACAAACACCCACCCACACACACACATACACACCACTGTTCATTCAACAATAGTTGCATTTCAGAGGTTGCATTTCTCTGACCTGTTTTCCCTGATCTTCCAGGTCTGATGCACCTCAATGCTCACTAGAGGTGACATTCAGCAGGTTCTGACCAGTTCTGGAGAGCCAGTAGTGGAAATTCTGATTAGTTTGGAGAACCGGCAAATACCAGCTCTGGCTGGCCCTGCCCCCATCTATTCTCTGTCTCCTGAGTCCCAGCTGATCGGGAGGGAATGGGGATTTAGCAGTATCCTTCCCCTGCCACGCCCACCAAGCCACGCCCAGAGAACCGGTAGTAAAAAAATGGGAATCCCACCACTGATCCTCACCCTCCCCATCTATGTTCCTAAATCTGTGATACCTGGTTCCTGCCCCAGAGTGGATGGCGCATGATGTTCAAGACTGGGCTGAAGCAGCTTAAGCCGGTATGGTCTTTGTAGTAGCCCTTGGAGTCAAAATAGTTGTGCTTGGCACGAACCTCAGTGGCCGTAGCATTGGCCACTTGGAAGATGAGTTGAGGGCTGTTCGAAGACATAAGGAGAGTCAAAGAGAAAAAGATTCCATGTTACTATAAAATGAGGCCACACCAAACACGCATGCTGTGCTAGGCTGTCTTTTTTTGTTTTGTTTTAAATTTCATAAACATTTTTTTAAAGTAATTTTATTGGTTTTACAATGTTATAAAAGGAAAGGGGTAAATAGGGTATTTTAACAATATTTTAGAGCTTCCATATCGGTGCTGGTGACCGCCTCCGAGCCTTCTTACAATGTCAATTCCATTAAAAAGTAAAAAGAAAAGATAAAAAGAAATGCATACATTTCAAATCGCAAATTTCGTAATCTAATATTTCATACATTCAATTATTTTGTTTCTATAAACATCCTTAACAGGAATTACCATATGTAAAAAAAGAAAGAAAAAATCACTTTTGTGATCTGAGCCTCTTTGCTATTGTTTCTTCTTCTCCCACCCCACCAGTAGGCAGAGCCGTGGCCCCTCCCGTTCCCATATCTTCGTCATCTAGGATTGAGGAGTGCTTTTTAAGAAAGGCCTCTGCCTCTTCTACTGTTTTCATTCTAACTCTTCCTCCCTCCCAGAACACCAACATTCCTTCAGGCATCAACCATTTGAACCACACCCCTTTTTTGTGTAATTTTTTAGATAAGAAGGAATATTTCCTTCTTATATCTCGGGTTTTTTTTGGGATTTGCTTTAATATGGCTATCTCATTCTGCTGATAAATCAAGGGCCCTCCTCTTTGCATTTTCAGGATCTCATCCCTTGTTGATCTTGTAAATTTGACATGTATCTCCCTTGGCACATTATTTATTCTGGCATATGCTGAATTAATTCTGTAAATTTCATAAACATTTTGAATACAGTGTATTGTAAGGGTATATCCTTTACAAGAGAGAAAACAAAATGAAATATTAACACAGATACTGGTAACAATAGCAATAATATAACAGAATAGTTTTGGCTCAATTTCATCTTTATATTAGCGTATTCATAATTCTGTTAATTATATTAGCATATTTATAATTATAAACCATCTTTATCTTTAATTCATACATAGCACTAAACTTTCTTCATCTAATTTCTACCTCTTATCTCTAACCATTCATAAAATCTATTCCATGTCAAGTAATATTCTCTGCCTTCTTTGTCTTTTATTTTTAAAGTCAATCTATCCATCTCTGGACAGTCTAATATTTTCCGAAATACACCCTCATCATTACCTATAGTCTAAATCAGGGGTCCCCAACCCCCGGGCCGCAGACCGGTGCCGGGCCGTGGCTTGATAGTAACCGGGCCAGAGTGAGCGGTGGAGAGAGTAGCGCAACTCTTAGGAAAGTGTAGCAAATGCTCTGCTATCCTGGCGGCTGGCAGGGGCGCTCCCCGGGGTCAGGATGGGGGCAAAGGCCTGCATTGGGGGGGTTCGGGACACCACCCGGCCCTGCGCGGGGGGAAGGGGCTGCTAGGCCCTCCTGCCCGGGACGCAGCCCGTCCTTCCCTGCCCCAGCTGAAGATCCTTCGCCCGGGACCCCTGGCAGCTTTCCTGCCCGGTTGCACGTGACCGTCGAACACGCATGCGGCCCACGTGACTCGACTCACCTGCTGGAGAGTCCCACCGGTCCGCGGAATATTTTTTACATGAAACCGGTCCCTGGTGCCAAAAAGGTTGGGGACCCCTGGTCTAAATAACATTCCTTTCTCAGAGAGTCAAGGACACCTTGCCCTGCACCTGGAGTGGTGTGACTGGGAGGCTTCTCCAGTTGGGATGGTGCCTGATTGGATCATGTGATGGACATGTGGGTGCTGGGTAGGGACTTGGACTTTCATTTGGGTGGGGAAAACCTGGAAGCTTTCAGATTCGGCCTTTCCCAGATGTGCCAATAGGACAACTCTAATGAAATGGAACTTTGAGGAACCTCAAGTCTCAGAGTCCTCTTTCACTGGGGGTGTCACTTGGAACCCTGACAAGATGTACATCTGTTCTTCTTTTGAAGAAACCTCTGGAGTCTTTGAAGTAGATAATCCTTGTGGCTCTTCCAACTCTACAATCCCAAAAATGATGCCAGGTTTTGCAACTCTGGACTCTTAGGATGTCCATGCTGGTAGGTCTGATTGCTGAAACTTCAGCAATAACGGGTCACCAAAATTCTAAGTGGGTGAGCTCAGAGACAGAATTGGGGCAAAACTCACATAACAACTGCTTTGCTGACAAATGGAAATGTTGTCCTCCATTGTGACCATAAGCCTAGGACTACGCCTACGTTGACTTAATAGGTAAACTCTTACCTGAAAGAGGCAGCCAAGCCAAGCGCTTGAGGAAAAGATGTCGCCCAGCCTGGTGCTTCTGCATCGCCACGAAGACATTCAGTGTTCCAGTTGTAGGCCCCAATGCCCAAACGGGCAATAGGTGGGGCTGGTCCATTTGCCAGAGCTCCGCCTCTCGCCATCTGTGGGTAGAAAGCCCATATGGTGAATGGGTAACTATTGATAGATGAAGACAAGCAGACTTGGCTTCTTCCAAAGCTCCGTTGACCCTCAACCCCACCAAACCACTCAAGAGGCTTCTCGTACCTGCAGGATCATCTCCTCCGGAGTCAGCCTGTTCACCAGATCATCTACTCGTTCCTCCCAAGACAATGTGGGGTCCCTGAAGGGGAAGTCCCATCCCCAGCAGAGCCCAGCCAACAGCAGTGGGGCAGCAAGGCGACAGAAAGCCATCATTTCGTCTGCAATGGAGAAAACACCAACAGCAATAGCACTTATACACCGCTTCATATTGCTTTGTAGCCCTCTCTAAGCGCTTTACAGAGCCAGCCTATTGCTCCCAATAATCTGGGTCCTAACTTCACCCACTTTGGATGGATGGAAGACTCAGTCAACCTTGAGCCGGTGAGGATCGAACTCCTGGCAGTGAGCAGTGAGCTGAATTAGCCTGCAATACTGCATTCTAACCACTGCGCCACCACAGTTTGATGCACGCTCAGTTTGTGGTGCAGAGGAACATGCCTTTGAGATGAGTTTTCATCCAGATAAGGGTGGGGTTTGTTTGTTTTTTGCATATCTTAGAGGTGGCTTAATGTTCCTTCTTCCAAGATGTTCTTCCTATTTCCCATTTCAGCCCCCACCCTGGTAATCCCATCTATGAACTAACAAGTTTCTGCAGGAAACTTCACAAAATTCTACCATTTTTCCAAAGAATCTTCATCCTGGAATCAGTCTTTAATGGTTGATTAAGAAAAGATTCAAGAGTGGCTGCATTAATTCTGGGTAATTCTGAATTTATCCACCCTATCCTTGTTCATACACTTCAAAATCAGCTTTTGTTTCTCCACATCGTATAGAATTAACGGTTAACCACAAGATGTTTTGCTTCTCATCCAAAGAGCTTCTTCCTCTGTAGAGCTAAAAAGCAAAAAGTCCAGTTGACTCTTAAAAAAGCACCTTTGGGTTCAACATGAATCCATAATGCAATTTGTTTTGTGCATTGCACGTTGTATGACTATTCTGCCAACTGCGGTTTATCCAATAAGTCCTACAAACCAACCATGGCTTTGTGCAATGTAGGAACCCAACCTATGATAATTGTGTTCCCTCTGGGCTTAAATAAAACTATCAATGGCCTGATTCAATCCTTCGAGGGCTGCTAATGTGACTGCTTCCCTGCTTTGATAGCACCTTCTGTACAGAGATAGAATAGAATAGATTATTGGCCAAGTGTGATTGGACACACAAAGAATTTGTCTTTGGTGCATATGCTCTCAATGTACATAACAAGAATAAAATACATTCATCGAGAATGAAAAGAAGGAAGGAAAGAAGGCAAGAAGGAAAGAGGAAGGAGGGATGGAGGAAAGAATAGAATGAAATGGAATGGAATGGAATGGAATTCTTTATTGGCCAAGTGTGGTTGGACACACAAGGAATTTGTCTTTGGTGCAGATGCTCTCTGTGAACATAAAGAAAAATAAAATAGAATACATTCATCAAGAATCATAATACTTAGTGATAGTCATTGGTTACTAATAAGCAATCAAATTATACTAGGAGACAAATAAAACAATATAAATTGTAAAGATACAAGCAACATGGTCATAGTCATAAGTGGGAACAGATAGGTACTAGGAAGGAAGAGAAGAATAATAGTAATACAGTCTTAGTAGGTAATTTGACAGAGTTGTGGGAATTAGTTCTTTAGCAGAGTGATGGCATTCAGGGAAAAAACATTTTGAAAAAGATAAGGTGATGTCGAGAACACAGTGAAGATAATGATCCAAGAAACAGATAAAGTGTTTGTAAGGACAGAAGCAACACCCTCTTCTGAAGATACCTTATCCGAAAGGTGCTCATCTGAACCCTGGAGCAAAAAGCATGAAGTTCTGGGATATATGCTGATTTTTAAAGATTTAGAAACGTTCTCAGGGTCAACGCCTTACCAAGCCAGTGAAATCTTCTTGGGAAAGGAGATTTATGTGCACGCAATGCGGATATCAGATGGCTAAACAAGAGAAGCATCTTCTTGAGGTGTCTAGAAAGCCAAAGGCCTACAAGAGAATTCTATGAAGGTGTCTACAACAGGGATCTTCTGGGCCAGACAATGAAGGCAGCTTGCCGTGACTTACTATCTATTGAGATAGATAACAGAGAGTCTTTGGCCTAGTAATGGTAAGAAAGGCTGGATCGCAGGAAGCTGTGAGCAAGTCCCGCCCTTAGCCATGACTTTGGGCCCATCACTCTCCCTCAACCCAGCTCACACTATAAAAAAGATGTTGAGACTCTAGAAAAAAAGAAGAGCTAGCAAGATGATTAGGAGACTGGAGGCTAAAGCATAAAAGGGGTCAAGCTATTTTCCAAAACACCTGAAGGCCAGAGAAGGAATAAAGCATGGAAACTGACCAAGGAGAGATTCAACCTGGAAATAAGGAGGAATTTTCTGACAGTGAGAACAATCAACCCATGGAACAGAAGTTGCCTTCAGAAGTTATGGAAGCTTCATCACTTGAGACTTTCAAGAAGAAATTGGACAGCCATTTGTCAGAAATAGTGTAGGGCAAGGGTAGTCAACCTTTTTATACCTACCGCCCACTTTTGTATCTCTGTTAATAGGAAAATTTTCTAACCGCCCACCGGTTCCATAGTAATGGTGATTTATAAAGTAGGGAAGTCAATTAAATTTTTAAAAAAGGAAAGTGCTTCAGTATCGGACAAAACCCCTACCGCCCACCATGAAAGCTGGAACGCCCACTACTGGGCAGTAGGGACCAGGTTGACTACTACTGGTGTAGGGTCTCCTGCTTGGGCGGTGGGTTGGACTAGATGACCTACAAGGTACCTTCCAACTCTGTTATCTGTTACCTTCCAGGGCTGTTGTTGTGGGGAAAATAGGAGGGGGAGGTGTGTATTTGCCACCTTGAATTATTTGCAAAAATAATAAAAGTAGGATATAAATAAATGCAGAAAAAAGAAGAAATAAAGAAAAATCAATTGCTATCTATTACTAATACTTACCATTACTATCTATTATTAATATCCAAAAGGTGCTTTTCAAAAGCCAACTGGATTTTCTTGGTTTTTTTTTCCTTGAAAACATTTTGCTCGTCCAAGAAACTGGTCAGAACTGAAGAAGCTTCTTGGAAGAGAAGTGAAACATTTTCAAGGAAAAAAAATCAAGAAAGTGCACCTGCCTTTTGAAAAACATCTTTGAGACAACCATGGCCTGGATGATTGAGAATCTCCATAGACATTTTTACTATTTTCTCTGACTTAGAATTTTATTTCCCGGGGTGGACTTCAGTCTAAGTCAGGGATGTCCAAACTTGGGAACTTTAAAACTTGTGGACTTCAACTCCCAGAATTCCCCAGCCAGCTATGCAGGCTGGGGAATTCTGGGAGTTGAAGTCCACAAATCTTAAAGTTCCCAAGTTTGGACATCCCTGGTCTAAGTATTACCCATCTGCTGTGAAACTGCTCACTATTTTTGAGATCTGATCTCTCCCCAAAACTGAACCGTTTCCCTACAACAAACACACTAAGCACCAGTATGCACAAACTAACAAGTCATCATTTGCAGATCCCAGAGCTTGGGTTGGAATGTCAGGATTCCAAATAGCATCCCAAAAGTAAACCAGAGTGCAAGGCAAAGTATTGCTCAAAGTTCCAATTTATTAAGAGAGCCATGTTGGCACATCTGGGAAAACCGGAATCTGAAAGCTTCCTGGTTTTCCCCAACCAGTTGAAAGTCCAAGATCTTGCCCCCACACACCCACAAGCTCATCACATGGTCCAATCTCCTACTGCCATGCTGGCAGTCTCTGCCCACCCAGTCTCAGTCAGGTGCAGAGGCGCAGAGACAAAGGATGACCTTGGCTTTCTAGAAAGAATTTTGCTACGGCTATATAGTATGCAACTCCTTACCATCCCCCTGTCTCATTTCCCCACAATAGAAAAAGGCATAGCAGAATAATAGAAAGTGTGGCAGGTCAAATATCAGAAAGAAAAGATGGCTGCAGGCCTGACATTGGGTATGGTCCACCCACGGAAACCAGAACTGAAGCAACCGTACCAAAGATCTACGTGGCCTTGAACGGATCCTTTCCACACGGAGAACAAGACACAAAGATTGACAAACTAGAATCAGGAGTCGCCAACCTTGGCCACTTTAAGACCCGTGGACTCCAACTCCCAGAGTTCATCAGCCAGCAAAGCTGAGGAACTCTGGAAGTTGGAGTCCACAGATCTTAAAGTGGCCAAGGTTAGAGACCTCTGGACCAGGTGGATCCATGTGCTGTGGATCATTGTGGAACATTTGTGTTGATCCATGTGAAGCCTAATCCCATAAAAAGCCTCCCCAAAAGTTTAAAACAGGCCAACATAAACTATTTGAAACCAGGGGATTCTAATTTTCAACCCTGTGTGTACCCTTGCTGTTGCCCTACTGAAGGTCAAGCTTTTATCATCTCGTCTTTTCTCTTGTCTTTTTATGTACACCTAGAGCAGGGGTCTGCAAAGTTGGTTCTTTTAAGACGGGTGGACTTCAACTCCCAGAATCCCCCAGCCAGCATAGCTGGCTGGGGAATTCTGGGAGTTGACGTCCACCCGTCTTAAAAGAGCCAACTTTGCAGACCCCTGACCTAGAGCATCTGCACCAAAGACAAATTCCTTGTGTGTCCAATCACACTTGGCCAATAAAGAATTCCATTCCATTCCATTCTATTCCTTATCTCTGTTCTGTTCTGTTCTGTTCTGGAGCAATCCTTTGATGAAGAAAGGGAAAGTTGACTTAAGAGATACACAAATGGAAATGTTGTATAGAAGGAAACTTTCAATGTTGTTTCTTTTTTTGTTTTAAAAATCTGTGTAATGAATTTTTTTTTAAAAAAAAGAGATGCACACCTGTCTTCTGGCAACCATAGGACTCTGTTAACATGTGGCTTTCTACCCATGCTTTCATGCCTTCTCAGTCTAGTTTGCAGTCCTGAACGGGATCTAACTTTATCTGGTTTTGGAGTGCAACACCTGGATTACTCCCTACCTGTCACCCTCCAGAGGCAGCAGAATAAGACACTTCTCAGCTAGGCAGCCACTCACTCACTCTTTCTCTCTCTCCCTCTCCCTCTCTCTTTCTCTCCCCCGCTCTCTCTCCCTCTCTCCCACTTTCTCTCCCTCTCTTTCTCTCTCTCCCTCTCTCCCACTTTCTCTCCCTCTCTTTCTCTCTCCCCCACTCTCTCTCTCCCCCACTCATTCTTTCTCTCTCTCTCTCTTTCTCTCTCTCTTTCTCTCTCCCTCTTTCTCTCTCTCCCTCTCTCTCTCCCCCACTCTCTTTCTCTCTCTCCCTCTCTCCTTCTCTCTCCCACTTTCTCTCCCACTTTCTCTCCCACTCTTTCTCCCTCTCCCTCTCTCTCTTTCTCTCTCCCACTTTCTCTCCCTCTCTTTCTCTCTCTCTCTCCCACTTTCTCTCCCTCTCTTTCTCTCTCTCTTTCTCTCTCCCACTTTCTCTCCCTCTCTTTCTCTCTGTCTTTCCCTCTCTCCCACTCTCTCTCCCCCACTCATTCTCTCTTTCTCTCTCCCCCACTCTTTCTTTCTCTCCCTCTCTCCCTCTTTCCTTCTCTCTCCCTCCCTCCCTTCCTCTTTCTCGCTCTCCCTCCCCCCCCCACCTTCCCCCTTACCTTCTCCCGCGATCCCTCCGTCCAGCCGCTTCTGCACCCGGCTGCGTCTGGCCTCATCTGTTGCAAGCGCAGGGTGGTTGCACAACGGCGATCACGAAACAGGCTCCCCGCCTTTACAGCCCGGAGGCTTGCGGGGGGCGGGTGGGGGGGGAGAGCTGAGCACTGCAGACAGGCCGCGGTCTGGTGCGCGAAACGGGATCTCCTTCCCGGCTGACTCTCTATGCTTAGCAACCTTTAGCAGCCCAACAGAAGGCAGGTCCCTTCCAACTCTGATTAATTGTTAACAGCTTAATCAGATTAATCTGCCAATCTTTCCTTCCTCCGCAACTTCTGGGCCTCTCTCGCTTCGGCTCACCAGGGAGGGAGGGGGGGAGGGCATTGGGGGCGGAGGCGGGGTGTCTCCCCCCCCCTCCCGCTCGGATGAGCTGAGCCAAGTTGCAGGCGGAACCGCTGGACCGTCTTCCTCGGTCGCCGCTGAACTGCTCTTCCCGGCTTGTCCGCTAGAGGGCGAAGAGCGGCTCCCTCCCCAGCCGGACGCCCTCCGCGTGCATCCTTCAGCCCGCATCTCGGACAGATGAGAAGAGGGGAATTTGCGGAGCCCCAGGCGACCCGGGAGGGAGGCCACCGCCCGCTCAGCGTCACAGGCCCAGCCCTGCAGGTTTCCTGAGGTGAGGTAAAAGGGTTTTTTTGCCCCACGTCTTAAAAAAAAAGAAGGAATAACATTACTACTACTACTACTACTACTACTACTACTACTACTACTACTACTACTACTACTACTACTACCACTACCACTACAACAACTAATAATAATAATAATAATAATAATAATAATAATAATAATAATAATAATGTTCAGTTGGCTGAGTTTCATGTTTTATGAATAAAGTAAATAATAATAATAAGTAATAAGACTAAAACATATGAAGAACGGTTGCAGGAACTGGGTATGTCTATTTTAATGAAAAGAAGGACCAGGGGAGACATGATAGCAGTCTTCCAATATCTCAGAGGGTGCCACAAAGAAGAGGGAGCCAAACTATTCTCCAAAGCACCTGAGGGCAGGACAAGAAGCAATGGGTGGAAACTAATCAAGGAGAGAAGCAACTTAGAACTGAGGGGAAATTTCCTGACAGTGAGAACAATTAATCAGTGGAACAGAAGTTGCCTCCAGAGGTTGTGAATGCCCCAACACTGGAAGTCTTCAAGAAGATGTTGGATAGCCATTTGTCTGAAATGGTATAGGACTTCCTGCCTAGGCAGGGAGTTGGACTAGATGACCTCCAAGGTCCCTTCCAACTCTGCTATTGTATTGTGAGGTGATACCTAGAACGTTGGCAGCAAGCCGTATCAACCATTAGCACCAGTCACTGGTATTTGTGATGCATTTTTGAACGTTCAGTTGACTGAGTTCCATGTTTAATGAATAAAGTATAACAATAGTAATAACAATAACAACAACAACAACAACAACAACAATAATAATAATAATAATAATACTACTAATAATAATAAGTTGGCTGAGTTTCATGTTTAATGAATAAAGTATATAATAATAATAATAATAATAATAATAATAATAATAATAATAGTCAATGATATTTGTAATGCATTTTTAAATGTTCAGTTGGCTGAGTTTCATGTTTAATGAATAAAGCATAATAACAATAACAACAACAACAACAACAACTGTGAATCTCACCAAAGATTCACCAGTAATAGTAATTGCTCCAATAATTGTAATTGGAGCCCTTGGAGCAATACCTAAAGGGCTACCTCACTATTTGGAAATTCTAAATTTACCAGACTTGAACATTCTGACTCTACAAAAAACCACCCTAATTGGAACAGCTTCTATCCTCCGACATTACCTTGACAGTTCCTAGGTCCTTGGTTAGGACTCGAGCTGTTGAGCTACCAACCAGCCCCAAAGGCTGTGAATCTCACCAAAGATTAACCACAGAATAATAATAATAATAATAATAATAATAATATCTTGTGGGACTTCAGAATTCAGACTGACAGGCACTTGGCCTACAACACACCTGATATAACAATAATTGAAAAGAAAAAAGTATGGTTCGTTGACATTGCAATACCTGGTGATGCACGAATTGAAAATAAGCAGCAAGAAAAAATTACAAAATACCGGGACTTGCAAATTGAAGTTGAGCGACTGTGGAAGAGAAAGTCGTGTGTTGTCCCAATTGTGATTGGAGACCTTGGAGCAATACCTAGGGGGCTGCCTCGCTATGTGGAGGTTCTAGGTTTGCTGGACTTGAACATTCTAACTCTACAAAGGGCCACCCTGCTTGGAACAGCTTCTATCCTCTGACGTTACCTTGACAATTCCTAGGTCTTTGGTTAGGACTCGAGCTGTTGAGCTACCAACCAGCCCCAAAGGCTGTGAATCTCACCAAAGATTAACCAGTAATAATAACAATAACAACAATAACCCAATTATCACAATCATCATAACCCAATAATAAAAATCAAATAACAAGAACAACAATAGTAATCCAATAAAAAGAAAACCCAATGTGGGATTCTTTCAGTGGCCTCAGCCAAGCCCTGCCATCTCCTGAGGCTTCTCTTCAGCAGACACGGGTGGTGAAATAACGGCAGGGCTCCTGTTGTGTCGTCAGATGGTGCGTTGGGCAAAAGGGAACTCTGCTCTCCTGGAAACCGGTTTGTCTGAGAAACTGCCGCCTAGCTGCCTTCAGCAGATTGTTTGCCTTCCAGACCTCAAAGCAAGCCTGAGAAATGAAACTGGGCAGGCCTGTCCCTCAGCTTCCGGTGGTTTCTGGAAGCCTTCCCAGCTCTTACCCAGAGACCCACCCTGGAAGAGAAGGGGGCGTGAGGCACAGTAGCAACGGCGTCTTCCATAAGAAGGCTGTGGAGAATGGCCACCCTGAAGACATTGGTGAAGCGGGTGTTGCCCTGTTTTACGACCTTTCTTGCCACAGGAGTTAAAGTGAATCGCTGAGGTCGTTAAGTGAGTAACACAGTTGTGAAGCGAATCTGGCTGCCCCGTTGACTTGGCTGGTCAGAAGGTTGCAAAAAGTGACCGTATGACCCCGGGACATTGCAACCGTCATAAATAAGAGGCAGTGGCCAAGCGCCCGAATTTTGATCATGTGACCACAAGGATGCTGTGATGGTCATAAGTGTGAAGAATGTCACTTTTTTCAGTGCCGTTGCATCTTCGAACAGTCGTTAAATGAACTCTTGTAAGTCGAAGAGTACCTGTAGTTGCTACACTGGGTGGTCATGGCTTGATGTCCCCAGGGCGCACATAAGCTCTGTCCCGGTTCCTGGGACACAGGAAGTAGGAAGCTTCGGTGGAGCTGCTGATATCATTTGCAGCTCTCGTCCCTCTGGCTCTCGTATCACGATGCGCTGGGAAAGCTTTCATGCACGTGGCTTTCTCCCCAACCCCTGGCCACATCTGTCCTGGTTTTGACCCTGTGTTCTGACCTAGGCTTCCCAAGAGCATGAAGTCCCCACCCTCCAAAAAACCCTTTTATTAATTTCCTATGAATTCTGCTCATTCACATCCAGCAAAGTCTTTCAAGGGAGGATTTAAGGTCACAGACCTTATCTGGCTTGGAGAGCTGCTAGGCCAATATCTGCAAAACCTGGCCAAGAGTCTCGGAGAGTCACAAACTGATTAAGCGAACTGATTGTCTCCCGCAAACTCCACTCCCCTTTCGCTCCTCTTTTATTTCCTCTGGGAGGGGCCATTCATCGTCCACCTCTGGCCTTACTCCCAAGTCGACCCCTGTCCTTTAGCTGTTCTCTTCGTCTGGCAACTCTGCGCATGCGCACATTGGGAATAGGCTCCAGCTGTTCGTCTGCCTCACTGAAGTCTGACTCTGAAGGCAGCTGATAACTGTCAGACGGCCCTGGCCCCCTCTCTGCCTCCGACACAGAGCCCTCCTCAGAGCCTTCCCCAGACTCCAGGACTGGCCCAGGTTCCTCCCCAACCTCCTCACTGTCCAAATCTGCTGCCAGCTCTGCTGACCACTGGCAGATCACTACCCACTGGACTTTCCTTGATCATGTTCTTGTTCTATGCCAAATTTGTTCTGGTTCTCTTGGATGTTTGGAAAGTTTTCCTGTTAAAACATAAGCATCCTCACACCCTTTACACACTTTGTTTCAAATGTCCTGTTGGTTGGAAAGATTAAAATAGCTGAGTAATTTTAGTTCAGATGCTTGTAAGCCCATCCAGGACAACATTTCTACGATTTTTTAGGTGCGGGGGAAGGTGCGTCTTATACTCTGAAAAATATGGTACTTCTGCTGATCACCGGCTGCCAGCAGTTTGGCAGATCGAATCTCACCAGGCTCAAGGTTGACTCAGCCTCCCATCCTTCCGAGGTGGGTCAAATGAGGAGCCAGATTGTTGAGGGCAAGAGGCTGACTCTGTAAACCGCTTAGAGAGGGCTGGAAAGCACTGTGAAGCGGTATATAAGTCTAAGTGCTATTGCTATTGCTGCTTGCAGAATCATAAGGGAGTATAATAGCGGACTAATGAGACAAATAATTCAACACAAGCAAATGCTTTTTATGGTATCCGTAAAAGAGAAAATAATGCAGGAAGTCTTCAACTTACAACCACTTGTTACACTGGCATTGAAAAAGGCACTGACAAGAGTGACTTGTGACCGTTCCTCATACCTATGACCATGGCGTCATCCCAGGGTCATATGATTGCCATTTGTAACCTTCTCAACCATGTTCCTGCAAGGAAGGTCAGTGGGGGAAGCTGGATTCCCTTCATAACTGCATGATTCATTTAACTGTACAGAGGTTCCCAAACTTGGCAACTTTAAGACTTGTGGACTTCAACTCCCAGAATTCTGGGAGTTGAAGTCCACAAGTCTTAAAGTTCTGAAGTTCGGACATCCCTGACTTAACACCTATGATGAAAAATGTCGTAAAATTGGGCGTGACTCATTTATTTATTTATTTATTTATTTTATTAAATTTATACCCCGCCCTTCTCCTTGTTAGGACCCAGGGCGGCGCACAGGCATCTTAAAAACACAAAATACAATAAATGTCAATTAAAATATAATTAAATTCATTAACCCGTGCTAAAAAACCCAATATTAAAAACCCTACCAAATTACAAATTTCCTTAAAAAGTCAGAAACGGGGGGCTATCCTAGGCCGGCTTGTTGGAATAAGTACGTCTTAAGACGTTGGCGGAAGAGGCGGAGGTCCAAGATTGTGCGAAGGTCGGGGGGTAGGTCGTTCCAGAGGGCCGGGCCCGCCACAGAGAAGGCCCTTCCTTGTGGCACAGCACCGAGACGGCATTGGTCGCGTTGGTTGATGATCTCTGGAGGGCGCGGGATAGAGGATATTCCTCTATCCTAGTCCTATTAGACCTCTCAGCGGCTTTTGATACCATCGACCATGGTATCCTATTGCGCCGACTGGGGGGGTTGGGGCTGGGAGGCACCGTTTTGCGGTGGTTCTCATCCTACCTCTCTGGTCGGTCGCAATATGTGTTGACGGGGGCAGAGGTCGGCCTCGAGACCCCTCATATGTGGGGTTCCTCAGGGGTCGGTCCTCTCGCCCCTCCTATTCAACACATATATGAAGCCGCTGGGTGAGATCATCCGTGGTTTTGGGGTGGGATATCATCTGTACGCTGATGATACTCAGTTGTACTTATCCACCCCAGACCACCCCAACGATGCCGTCGAGGTTATGTCCCGGTGCTTGGAAGCCGTACGGATCTGGATGGGTGGTAACAAACTCAGGCTCAACCCGTCCAAGACTGAGTGGCTGTGGCTTCCGGCGCCTCGGTTCAGCCAGATTATTCCAACTCTGGCCATTGGGGGCGAAACACCGGCCCCCGTGGAGAGGGCGCGCAACTTGGGTGTCCTCCTGGATTCCCGGCTGTCTATGGAAGATCATGTGGCAGCCGTGGCCAGGGGGGCGTTTCATCAGGTTCGCCTGATGCGCCAATTGCGCCCCTTACTGGACCGGGGTGCCTTACGCACAGTCACTCAAGCACTCGTCACCTCTCGACTCGACCACTGTAATGCTCTCTACATGGGGCTTCCCCAAGGTGCACCCGAAAGCTGCAGGTAGTCCAGAACGCAGCCGCGCGGGTGATTACGGGAGCGCCTAGACACTGCCACATAACACCTATCCTGCGCGAGCTGCACTGGCTTCCTGTGGTCTTTCGGGTGTGCTTCAAGGTTTTAACGACCATCTTTAAAGCACTCCATGGCTCGGGGCCTAGTTATATGCGAGACCGCCTCCTGCCCCATACATCCCTCAGACCGATACGCTCCCACAGAGAGGGCCTCCTCAGGGTGCCGTCGGCTGGACAATGTCAACTGGCGACACCCAGGGGGAGAGCCTTCTCTGTGGCGGGCCCAGCCCTCTGGAACGACTTACCCCCTGAACTCCGCACCATCTCCGACCTCCGCCTCTTCCGCAAGTGTCTGAAGACACACCTATTTCATCTAGCCGGCCTAGCGTAACCTCCATACTGACTATTAGATAGTTTTTAAACTTGGGATTTTAATTCGGTTTTTAGCGCAGGGTTTATTTATTAGAATAAGTATTTTAAATTTCATATATTTTATATATTTTGTATGTATTTTAACATCCCTGTGCGCCGCCCTGGGTCCTAACAAGGAGAAGGGCGGGGTATAAATTTAATAAAATAAATAAATAAAAATAAACCAGCATTGCCCGGCCGACGGCACCCGAAGAAGACCCTCTCTGTGGGAGCGGATCGGGCGAAGGGATGTATGGGGCAGGAGGCGGTCTCGTATATAGCTAGGCCCCGAGCCATGGAGCGATTTAAAGATGGTCATCAGTACCTTGAAGCGCACTCGAAAGGCCACAGGCAGCCAGTGCAGCTCGCGCAGGAGAGGTGTTATGTGGGTTTGCCTTGGGGCACCCATAATCACCCGCGCGGCCGCATTCTGTACTAACTGTAGCTTTCGAGTGCACCTCAAGGGAAGCCCCATGTAGAGAGCGTTACAGTAATCCAGCCGGGACGTCACAAGTGCTTGAGTGACTGTGCGCAGGGCTCCCCGGTCCAGTAAGGGGCGCAACTGGCGTATCAGGCGTACCTGATAGAACGCCCCCCTGGCCACGGCTGCCACATGGTCCTCCATGGACAGCCGGGAATCCAGGAGGACGCCCAAGTTGCGCACCCTCTCCACGGGGGCCAGTTGTTCGCCCCCAATGGCCAGAGTTGGACTTATCTGGCTGAACCGGGGTGCCGGAAACCACAGCCACTCGGTCTTGGACGGGTTGAGCTTGAGTTTGTTGCTACCCATCCAGATCCGTACGGCCTCCAGACACCGGGACAGCACCTCGACGGCATCGTTGGGGTGGTTTGGGGTGGATATGTACAATTGAGTGTCATCAGCGTACAGATGGTATTCCACCCCAAAACCACGGATGATCTCGCCCAGCGGCTTCATGTAGGTGTTGAACAGGAGTGGCGAGAGGACCGACCCCTGAGGAACCCCACATGTGAGGGGCCTCGGGGACGACCTCTGCCCTCCTGTCAACACCCATTGCGACCGACCAGAGAGGTAGGATGAGAACCACCGTAAAACGGTGCCTCTCAACCCCAACCCCCCCAATCGGTGCAATAAGATACCATGGTCGATGGTATCGAAAGCCGCTGAGAGATCTAATAGGACAAGGATAGAGGAACAGCCTCTATCCCGTGCCCTCCAGAGATCATCAACCAACGCGACCAATGCCGTCTCAGTGCTGTGCCCGGGCCGGAAGCCGGACTGGCGCGGGTCTAGATAATCAACTTCCTCCAGATGACGGGGAAACTGTTGAGCCACCACACTCTCGACAACCTTCACTAAAAAGTGAAGGTTGGAGACGGGACGATAGTTCTCTAACAGAGCCGGGTCCAGGGATGGCTTCTTGAGGAGGGGCCTCACCCCTCTTTCAAGACGGTGGGCAAATACCCCTCACTCAGAGATGAATTCACAATGCCCTGGAGCCAGCCTCGTGTCACCTCCCAGGATGCCAGTACAAGCCAGGAGGGGCACGGGTCCAATAAACATGTGGTGGCTCTAAGGTTCCTCCGCAACCTGTCCATATCCTCGGTAGTAACAAAGTCGAACTCCTCCCAAGGTGTAATCTCAAGACCAGCACCGGTCTTTAACAAATGCCTTGCTTAGAAAGGGAAATTCTGTTTCCAATTGTGGTCATAAGCCAAGGACTAACTGTAGATACAGGTCTTCATGATTACATAGACATTTCCATTTGGTTTTCTCCGTGGCAATATGGGCGTTGTTTCCCTTTGAATTTTCTAGGATATTTTCCCCTTTTCCTGTCCAGCTTTCAATCCTGGGAATGCCTCCTTATCCACACGGTAAGGGCTCCAATCAGCTTTTCTGACATCAGCCAAGGTTGATGAGTAGTTCATCCCAGGATGTCTTTTGATGTCCTTTTTTTCCTTCCATACCCTTCCCTTCCCTCAAGTCAATCCCAAGAACACCACGATATGTATGAAAAGGCAGAGCGCTGTTTTATTCGATTCCTTTTTACAGTTTTTTTAAAAAAAAACATACTGTAGATAAAATACTTGAATTTTAAAAGGTTCCCAAGTGCCTAAGAGTTCTGAACCATAATAATTTCAGTATTATTATTATTTTATAAAAATGGAAAATATCCTAAGTATTTGCAATTAAACTTTTGCATAAGAAGTTTCATGAGCTCAGCAATGAATATGTAAACAAATGGCTCTGAGAGAGCAATGATGCAAATATAATACGCTAGAAAAGTGGTAGCTAATTTGCACATAGGTAGTCCTCAACTTACAACCATTCGTATAACCAGGGGTGCGGTCCTGAGGGTTCGCACGGGATCGGGTGATCCTCTAGCTAGGATTCTGCCCAGTTTGGTGAACCCCCAAATTCCATTCCTGGCTGGCCATGACCACCTGTCCCCTCCTACTCCACCCCTCCCGTCCCTTCCCAGGAGACTCCACGCGGCCTGTTCATCGTGCCAGGTAAGTGCAGGGCCCGCGCAGAGGCTCGGGGGGGGGGGAGTGTCTACCAGAGGTTCCGGAAGCCCAAAAACAAATCGGGGGGGAAGCAGTTTTCACCCTCCCGAAGGCTTGAGGAGCTGGGGAAAGGAAAAAAGCCACCACCACCCGCCATGGTGCAGGAGACCAATTAGGCCACGCCCACCATGGCCACGCCCACCCAGCAATGGGGCAGCGAAGCCGTTGCTGCAATTTTGGAAGGTCACCCCTGCGTATAACCGCCATTTGTTGTAACCATGGCACTGAAAAAAGTGACTCGCAGCTTCACACTTATGACCGTTGCAGCATCTCCATAGATCTGCAAAAAAGATTTGCAAGATCAAAATTCAGATCTTGTGACTATGATCTGAATTTCGTAGCTTGAGATGAAATGGGGTGGATTTTATAATGGTGGCAGCAGCAGCAGCAGCTTGGATCCTGTGATCAACATTTTCAACTTTCACAGCTGACCTCTGACTAGCCAGGTCAATGGGGAAGTCAGATTTGCCTAAGGACCACATGATTCGCTGAACAACTCCAGCAATCCATTTAACAATGGTGGCAAAAATGGGTCATAAAATCAGGCGTGAGTCACTCAACAACCGCCTTGCTGAGCAACAGAAATTCCCGTCCTACGTAATTGTGGTCATATGTTGAGGGCTACCTGTACCTGTTTCCCCTGAGAATTAAAGACATGCAGGTCTAACAGAAACACCTGCATTGAGCAGAGACACACATTTGAGTGATAAAAGGTATTCGGGAGTTGACATCAGCAGTGGCATTCCTTGTCTCCCCACCGTTCCTTCCTTTGAATATCTGGCTGGGGAATTCTTGCTTTCCTCCCCAAAAGCTAGGTGCGTCTTATACTTCGGAGCGCCTTATACTCTGAAAAATACGGCAACCCTCATTCAGCCATCAAACTAATTTCTGATCCCTTCCAGGGCAGCCCCAAATCACACTGCTATCTTTGGACAACAAATTTTATACAAAGGGTAGGATCATTTCCTTTAAGGACACGCATTGGCCTCTCCCTTACAGTCTAATTCTGCATTTCTCAACCTCAACAACTTTAAGATGCGTGGACTTCAACTCCCAGAATTCCTCAGCCAGCTTAGAATTCTGGGAGTTGAAGTCATCCAGACCTCTCAAAGTTGATAAGGTTGAGAGACTCAGGTGTAATACTTTTTTTTTCCACCCATGAAAGCAACAAAAAAAAAGCCACACCTTCCAGATCTCCTGTGAAATTCCCACAATGAACTCTGTGCCATGCAGATTTTTTAAAGAAAAAAAAATCTACCTAGAAGAAATTTAGTTCATGGCAAGGACTTGCAATCGTCCACCAATTTTGTGCAAGCCAGAAGGGGACCATCGGAAGGGGGTCTCCTCTCCTCCTGCCATGGGGACAAATCACAGCATCCCCCCTTGCTCCTCTCTGAAGTCCACTGGACGGATCATCATGGTGCTTGCTTTGAGGCTGTGTCCAGGACCTTTCCAGTAGTGCCACTTCATGCCATTGTATCGGATCGTGGCAGGATTGGGAGGGTAATAGATGCCATTCAGGTTAGAAGGTCCACAAGCATCAAACCACCAACCTGAAGGAGGCAGAGAAAGGGGAAAAAGGAGAAAAGAAAAATATATTTAGAACTGGTGCTGATAACCCGCCGTTGCCCAGGTATTTATTTATAGGGGGGAAATGTCTGGACGAAATGTAATTTCTAATGTTGGATTTCCCCCCTTACCAGATGGAACCCCCTTGTGGAGTACTGTGAAGACATTACCATGACAACTCCACTGTACAGTAGAAGCCGTTTTATGGCAGTACAGTAGAAGCCATTTTAAAGCACAACAGGCTGTATCGTAACAGAGCACACATCCTGAGGGATGTTAGGTGTATCTTACCCTCACAATATTTGTTTTCAGAGAGTAAGTCATCTGTGTACCAGGAGAAGGAGGAGGAAGAGGAGGAGGAGGAGGAAGAGGAGGAGGAGGAGCGGAAGAAGAGCAGCAGCGGCAACAACAACAACATCAGCAACAGTATTTGGCCCAAACATCAAAAGAGGTTGCTCTTTCAACTTTCTAAGAAAGGTTTGCAGAATAGTTTGGATTAAGCAAGTCTTGAATCACATCATTGATTTCCCTCATTGAACCTCTCTCTGTAGGTTTAGGAAATGTAGGTTGATGGGCAAGCGTTTTGGGGTGCACCAGATTTCCCCAACCCAGCACAATTCTTTGGTATGTGAGACTACAACTGCCTCAATTCCCAGCCATCACCGAAGGTGGGAAGACTGGTCTATCTAGCAGGGGAAATTCTGTGTTGGTTTTCACCCCTCCCCTCCCACCCCACCCCTCCCAGGAGTCCCCACGTGGCCCATCTGGGATGCCAGGTAAGTACAGGGCCCTTTGTGGAGGCTCAGGGAGGACAAAAAATGGGCGTTCCAGAAATTCCCTTTCCAGCCTCCGGAGAGCCTCCGGAGCTCAGGGGAAGCAGGTTTCACCCTCTCGGAGGCTCGAAAAAAGCCTCCGGAGTCTGGGGAGGGTGAAAACACCATCACCCCTCCGCCGTGGTGCAGGAGGCCTACTACGCCTTGGCCACACCCACCCAGCTACCAGACAGAACCGTCTGCTAAAATGTTTGTACCCCATCCTTGGGCAGGCACCATTTTTTTTTACCGATGGCCCTGCTTAGCTACTTCTTAGAATGATTGCCCTACAGAAGGAAAATGTCCCGCTCCCCACTCATTACCTCCACCTGCCATCTGGGCACATTTGCACGCGCATCGATCGTTGTCAGCATCCTTGGTGCTGAAGTCGGTTCCTGATGGGCTGAGGCTGCTGGTGCGTCCAGCCGTCCCGCTGTATCTCCTCGCATAAAGTCTGCCGAAAGGAGAGCAAAGAAGCTACCGTCAACCATAAGTCACAATTTGATCGTAAAGATGCTGGACTTGCAATCTTTTGTTTAATAACCATTCGAGGTCAGCACTGAAAAAAGTGACTTATGACCTTTGTTTACACTTACGACCGTTGCAGCATCCCCATGGTTGTGTGATCAAAATTTGGAAGCTTGGCAACTGTCTCATGTTTACGACATTTGCAGTGGGGTCAGGTGATCATCTTTTGCAAACTTCTGACAAGTAAAGTCAGAGCCACAGGGGTTAGAATGCTCATTGCAGGATACTTCTGCTGATCACCGGCCGCCAGCAGATCGAATCTTGCCAGGCTAAAGGTTCACTCAGACTCTCATCCTTCCAAGGGGGGTCAAATGAGGACCCAGATTGTTGGGGGCAAGAGGCTGACTCTGTAAACTGCTTAGAGAGAGCTTTAGAGTCCTATGATGCAGTATGTACCGTATTTTTCGAAGTATAAAATGAACCTTTCCCCACCCTAAAAGAGCATGGAAATGTTGGTGCATCTTATACACCGAATACAGCCATTTTTGGCCTCCCAAAGCTCCAAGAGAGAGGGGGAAGGAAGGGGAAGAGAAAGAGAGAGAGAGAGAGAGAGAGAGCTCAGCAACCTGTTTCGCCCCCTCTCCATCCGTGACTCTTAGCCAACTTGGCTTGGTTACCTTCCTTACTCTGGAGACCACCGAGATTGAAATTGTGCAAGGGTTGGAAACAGTGCTCACAATCATCAGAGTGCTCACAATCAAGACCCCCCCACGGGACAGACATAAAATCATTCAGAATTGTGAAAATTACACTTGGTCCAAATCTTACAGGATCACCCAATGATCTTCCTGTTTGAGAATTGGAATGTGGGTGTCCCGCTATGGCAACCAATTCCCAGAATTCTCAGCCTTGGGAAATTTTTAGGAGTGGAAGGTCACCCATCTGTTGGGGCCGGATTCCAGGTTTCAGCTTGTGCAACGGACAGCTTAAGCAAAGAGGCCACAGATGTTCCATGAAAAACCTCACCGATAGTTCTGCTCCTCGGAGCCCACTTGGAAATGCTCAAAGGTAGAATAAGCCTCGTTGTTTTCCCAGTCTTGGAGCATGATGTGGAGGGAGTAGCGGTTCTGTGCGGTGAGCAAGTGGATGAAGTGGTTGCCCAACCAGTACTCTCCAGGCGGGGAGCCAAACCCCTGTCAAAAAGCGTGAGAAGACACTGGGAAAAAAGTCTGGTACAAAATATTGGCTTGCTTCTTTGTTTGTTAAATTTATTTGCCAACTGCCTCACCTGGGGAGCGACTCTAGGCGGCTTACGATAAAAAAAGGAAGAGAAATGAAATGAATACAGGTAGCCCTCGACTTACAAGAGTTCATTTAGTGACCGTTCAAAGTTACGACACTAAAAAACGTGACATGGCCGTTTTCCACACTTACGACTGCTGCAACATCCCCATGGTCATGGGATCAAAATTTGGAAGCTTGGCAACTGACTCATATTTATGACCCTGGGGTCATGTGATCCCCTTTTGCAACCTTCTGACAAGCAAAGTTAGTCAGGGAGGCAGATTCCCTTAACATCCGTGTTACCAGTTTAGCAACTGCAGTGATTCCCCTAACAGCTATGGCAAGAAGTGTTGTAAAATGGGGCGAAGCTCCCTTAACAAATGGTTCACTTAGCAACTGAAACGTTGGGCTCGATTATGGTTGTAAGTCGATGACTACCTGTGGAAGTAATATAATAGAACAATAAAATAATCAATGACAAAAAGGCACAGAATGAGAATAATACATCAATATGATAAGCAGAAAGGTGGATGGGTTGACAGCAGAGAGCAAAGGTGGAGTCTGCCATCAATCTAGCAGCCACCTCCATTATATTTAGCACAGACTTCACTGGGATAAGGAGCTGGTTGGTTTCCAGATGTTTCTGGATGGGTTTGCCAGGCAACATGGTTAAAAGTAAGAAGGGCTGGAAGTTGAAGTCTGCAAGATCTCAGTGATACAAGCTCTCCATGTATGAGCTAAAAAAAGCCTGGTGGTGGTGGTGGTGGTGTGTGTGTGTGTGTGTGTGTGTGTGTGTGTGTGTACATACACACAATTCACACACACATCCATCTTGTGTGTAGACAGTTGTTGATTCTGGGTATCATTCATATTAATCCAAATTACAATAACAATATAGGTGATCAATTTACAAAACCTAGGTGATCCTTATAATATTATTTAAACAAACAAAGAAAGAAATGCCTAACACCTGTAAACCTCTAATATTTCTATTTAGTATTTTTGTTTATTCTATTAAAATATACGTTCTAATGTTTCCCCTATCTAATTTTATTTCTGCCTCTATCAGCTTACAACAAGCTCTCTTAATGTTTAAAAGGCAATTCTTTCTATCCATCATCTCTTATCCTCATTAGTGCTTCAATTTTTATCCATTTTTTTACTCACCTCCACACTCCTCATCTTTATCTTTATCTCTATCTTTCTTGTTCAGATTAAGCCTTTCTCCCAGTACTGGAAGAAAGCCTGGTGGCTTAAGTGCCACCGTAGAACCAGCCTGGCTCAGAGTCACAAAAGCTTTGACCAAGAAAACACCTGGCAAACTTTGCAGAAACTGAACAAAAGTTCAAATGATGAGTTTTTCTGCTTGCACATAGAAAATAGGAAGAATGCTTCTTGCTCAATCTTCTCCGGATCATCTCATTTTCAATGTGCAAAACAATCCAACCGGAATAGAGTTGGAAGGGACCTTGGAGCAGTGGTGGGTTCCTACTGGTTTGGCCTGGTTCGGCCGAACCGGTAGTGGTTTGGCAGCCTGGGTCGCTGGAACCAGCAACAACCCAGGCCTACCATGCCCCCTGAATTGGTTCTCCAGGTGGCACCATAGGCATCGCCATCTTGTTTTTCGCTTCTGCGCATGCACAAAACAATTTTTATTGCGAAGGACACACAAGCGGACCAGCAGTAGTGCCTGCCGGAATCCATCCCTGCCTTGGAGGTCTTCTAGTCCAACCCTCTGTTCAAACAGGAGACTCTATATCAGGGGTGGGCAAACTTTGCAACTTTAAGTATGAAGGACTTCAATTCTGGGAGCTGAAGTCCTTCAGACTTAAAGTTGCAAAGTTTGCCCAACCCTGCTCTATGTGATTGTCCAGTCTCTTCTTAAAAGTCTCCCCTGTTGGAGCACCCAGGGCTTCTGAAGGCAAGCTGTTCCACTGGTTAACTGTCCTCCCTGTTAGAAAGTTTATCCTTAGTTCAAGGTAGCTTCTCTCCTTGATGAATTTCCATCCATTGTTTCTTCCGTCTGGATCCAATTCATTCTGAATTCTTCCATCACGTTAAGTCAGAGAGACTTATGTCAATTCTTACCTGTTTGTATTCCTTCCAGGTGCGTTGAAAATCCACAGAACCATCTTTCCGCTGTTGGATAATGGTCCAGCCTCCTCCACTGGTCTCCATGTCACACAGTACCTGGGAGAATGGCAGAACATCAATGGAAGAGCAGCTTCCCCAGATTATGACAAACCACTGATTGAGCATGGGGAAAACTCCACTATCAGTTTTCTTCCAGATTTAATTTCAAAGAAGATTTCTGAGTGGGGCATTTTAGTCTTTAAATTCAAACTACGATCTCCTTTTTCCTTTCAATTGGCTAAGTTATGTGCTAGCATCATTCTTGGGAGGATCAGAAACAATTGTTGCTGTGGCCTAGAGGTGGAGCTCTTGCTTTACAAGCAGGAGGTTGTGAGTTTGATCCTAGGTAGAGGCAGATGTAGCATCTCCTGCAGGGGGTTGGACTAGATGACCTGCAAGGTCCCTTCCAACTCTGTTAATCTGTTCTCTAAAGGTGTAGTTCTTAGTAAGGTAAATGTAAAGGTTCTTCTTGCACATGTGTGCTAGTCATTCCCGAATCTAGGGGGCGGTGCTCATCTCCGTTTCAAAGCCGAAGAGCCAGCACTGTCCGAAGACGTCTCTGTGGTCATGTGGCTGGCATGACTAAATGCCAAAGGCACATGGAACATTGTTCCCTTCCCATCAAAGGTGGCTCCTATTTTTCTACTTGCATTTGTTACGTGCTTTCGAACTGCTAGGTTGGCAGAAGCTGGGACAAGTAACGAGAACTCACTCTGTTATGCGACGGTAGTGATTCGAACCGCCAAACTGCCAACCTTTCTGATCAACAAGCTCAGCATCTTAGCCACTGAGCCTCCACGTCCCCTTGTAGCTCTTAGTAATAATGCCCAAATTATGAAATTTCTTTCTTTTAGACATCAGATGAAACCTATTTCTTATTTGGAAGCTTTTAATAATATTTGATTACATATTATTCCTATAATAGATTATACCAATTATATAATTGTCCATAGGCTTTTTTTGCCTATTAGTGCTTTATATAATGAGTGGATCTATATATTATCTAAAACTTAAATATGATGTTTACACTTAATGTTTGTAAGTGAAGCAACATAAACTATGGACCAAATTAAATCATGGTTTATGGCTTCACATTCTTCACATAAAGCCAAAGTTAAACAGACGACATTGTGGTTTCATGTGGGCACAGCTGTTGTAATGTAGCTTTATATGTAGATCTCAACATATGACTGTAGTTGGGATCAGGATATCTGCTGCTAAGTGAGGCAAGTGTTAAGTGAATGGTGACCAATTTTACAATCTTTTTTTTTTTTGCCATGGCTGTTAAGTGAATCGCTACTCGTTAAATGAATCAGGTGATTGTTAGGTGAATCCAGCTTCTCCCATTGTCTTTGCTTGCCAAAAGATTGCAAGGGGTGATCACATGACCTCAGGGCATTGCAACTGATGTAAGTCCATGCCAGTTGTCAAGTGCCTGAATTCTGATCACATGACCACTGGAATGCTGGGATGGTCGTAAGTGCAAGGACCAATTGGAAGTCACTTTTTTTTCCAGTGCTGTTATAACTTTGAACGGTTGCTGAACAAATGTTGATAAGTCGTGGACTACCTGTGCAAAGGTTTCGTCATAAGAATGAAGGAACTATTTAACCCAGGGGTCTGCAAAGTTGGCTCTTTTAAGACTGGTGGACTTCAACTCCCAGAATTCCCCAGCCAGCCAAGCTGGCTAGGGAATTCTGGGAGTTGAAGTCCACCAGTCTTAAAAGAGCCAACTTTGCAGACTCCTGATTCAACCAATTGTGCTTAAGTATAGTCTGATATATGAATCTTGGCTGTCTAGAAGGACAAAGCTCATTGGTACATACATTCACCTTCACAGGGGCTGTAGTATTGGGGAGCTGAAGGGTGTAGACTCCGCTGGTAGAAAATCCCGCTTTGTATGCAGCTGCACAATCCTTGAAGACCTTCTGCTCATCTGGCCTCTGGGTGAAAGAAACATCTGTGGGGTGAGATCAAAAGTCATTTTCAGTATAGTTGCCCAGTTAGGATAAGAATGTGCAACAATGACATTCAGGGGCTAAGACGCTGAGCATGCGGATCAGAAAGGTCACTGATTCGGTGGTTCGAATCCCTAGATTCGCGTCATGTAGTGAGCTCCTATTACTTGTCCCAGTTTCTGCCAACCTAGCAGCTCGAAAGCAGGTAAAAATGCAAGTAGAAAAATAGGAACCACCTTTGGTGGGAAGGGAACAGCGTTCCGTGTGCCTTTGGTGTTTAGTTATGCCGGCCACATGACCACGGAGATGTCTTCGGACAGCGCTGGCTCTTCGGCTTTGAGACAGAGATGAGCACCGCCCCCTAGAGTCAGGAACGACTAGCACATATGTGTGAGAGGAACCTTTACCTTTAGGTCTGAATTCATCCTCTCTCTAATAAAATGTGTCCCAGAGACCTTGCAGAGCAGATGGAGGGTTTCCAAGGTGCCAAAATAGTTTTTTTTTTTCAAATAGACCCTGGCTGACCTGCAACTTGTGAGGTCATTTAGAGCAGGGATCCCCAACCTTTGCAACTTTAAGTCTGAAGGACTTCAGCTCCCAGAATTCTCCAGCCAGCAAAGCTGGCTGGAGAATTCTGGGAGCTGAAGTCCTTCAGACTTAAAGTTGCAAAGGTTGGAGAGCCCTGATTTAGAGATTTTAGGAAGTATGAATAGAAGAGAACAGTTATAGCTGAGGGTTGAACTATGAAGTCCTTGGTGTTCTCTGAACTTGGCTGTTTTCTTGCTCATGGTTCACTACCCAACCATCTGAAGATGGTACCTAGTTGGATAATGAAATGTCTGCGAGAAAACAGTCCAGCTCAGAAAGTGCCAAGGGCTCCACATTTTTGGAAGGGCTAACAAAGAAAAGAAAGAGCTAAATACTGCTTAGATTTTATAAAGGAGTCACTTTGTCGTGGATTTTTCTGCAAAAAGACACAGTGGGTTCTGGACTTCAGTTCTGGGAATTGAAGTCCACAAGTCTTAAAGTTACCAAGTTTGAAGACCTCTGGTCTACATGATGCTAGTATTGTCTTCCTTCTTCTCACCAGACTTGGCATTCCAATTGGGCCAGATGGCCAGGTTTTGAAACTTAGTGTTCTGATCTAGGCTTCCTGATAAAGGATAAATCACATGCTTAGTCCCAAATGCCTTCTTTTTATTTAACCAGCTGAATTATGGTCATTCACAACCTGTAATGATTCACAGTTTGTAAAAGAGTCCGACAGGTGTCTGCCACAATCTTTCAGGGTAATGCTGATAAGCACCCACCTTTATCTCCCTTGAAACACTGCCAGAGACCTAATTGCCAGTTAGTTTCGCAAGGCCAAATGGAGCACAGAGTCAAACGGAGAAGTCTCAGAATATGAACCATCCAGAATGAACAAAATTGCTTCCTGCAAAGGCTCACGTCCATTTGCTCCTCCTTTATGTCTTATGGGAGTGGCCAATCATCTCCAAGCCTTACTCCCGAGTCACCCTTTGTTCTTGCCTCTTAGAAGCTCTGCGCATGCGTACAGTAGGAACAGTTCTGCCTTTCTAATGTCAAACTCCAGAGGCAGCACATAACTACCAGATGGCCTTGGCCCCCTCTCTGCCTCTGAGGTAGAGCCCTCATCCGAGCCTACCCCAGACTCCAAGACTGGCCCATATTCCTCCCCAGCCTCCTCACTGTTTGACTCTACTGCCAGCTCAGCAGGCTGCCGGCGGACCACAACACTTAGGGGAAGTTACTTACGATTGCATTGGGACACCAAGCCTATCAGATGCTTCACTGTCTCAGCCAAAGATGTTTGTTGTTTGTGGAGGGCTGTGTTGTTCAGCAAGGCAACACCCAGGCGTTGCTCCAGATGTCCAACAAGGTCCACCTGCTTAGAAAGAAGCTTCTGCATTTCCATCTTCTCGGTCCTCAGGCCCTGTAGCTCCTCCTCACGTTGGTTCTCAATAGCCAAGACTTTCTTCTCTAGGAAGCTGAAGACGAGAGACAATTTATTCTGATTCTTGAACTCAGTGTTGATGCAATTCTTTTTGTACCAATAGAATATTTGTAGCCTAGGGCTGAATTGTCAGGTCCTGGGTGCTCTCTGAGCTTGGTTGTTTTCTTGAAGACTTTTCCTTATCTAACTAGGTGGTATCATCAGTGTGACCAGTGGAACAGCTTGCTTTGCCTTCAGAGGTTGTGGTTGCTCCAACACTGGAGGCTTTTAAGAAAGGACTGGACAACCATTTGTCTAAAATGGTATAAGATCCCATGCTTGGGCAGGGGGTTGAACTAGAAGATCTCCATATTCTCTTCTAACTCTGTTATTTTGTTGGTTCACTCCAAGGACGGGTAGGCTAAATCAGTGTTGAAATTCAAAAATGTTTACTACCAGTTCTGTGGGTGTGGCTTGGTGGGCGTGGCAGGGGAAGGATACTGCAAAATCTCCATTCCCTCCCCACTCCAGGGGAAGGTTACTACAATATCCCCATTTCCTCCCAATCAGCTGGGAGGTGGCATTTACCGGTTCTCCGAACTACTCAAAATTTCCGCTACTGGTTCTCCAGAACCTGTCAGAACTTGCTGGATTTCACCCCTGGGCTAAATAGGATGGGTAGGTTGACTTCTCCACCTGATGAGGGTTTGTTCTATTTTGATATTTAAAAAATGGTTAAATGTTTTGCAGGCCACTGCTAATCAGAAAAAAAATGCTTTTCAATGCTATACCTGTCATTTAGAAGAATTATCTAAAGAATTATTATATTTGCTGGGGAGCAAAGGAAATAATTCGGCACTAGAAAAATAGAGTTACTGTAGATTTATAATCTTGGATTATATGTTTATGTTCACTCATTGTTATTCCTCTGTCATCTCAGGGGAAAGATTGCTGAATATTCTATTTCATGGTCAAAGCTCAACAGTATATTTAAACCTTGCCGTGATATGTGTAAAGTTTTCCATAGAGAGAGATCCCTGTGAAAAGATCCATACATACAGAGCACATTCCATGTTTACACATGCTTGTATATTCCCCAGCACCTTCTGCCTCTCTGGGTCTACTCAGGAAATGCTATGCCCTTCCACTTTAGTGCAAGAAAATCCACATTTGTATTGGTTTATTCAGAAGAAGGAAAGCAGCAATCCTGTTCCCTTCACTTTCTTTTTTTCTGCAGCTCACCTAGGCAAGGAAACATTTACCCATCCATCCATCCATCCATCCATCCATCCATCCATCCATCCATCGTACTCTATATAGCCGTGCTGGCAAATCTATGGCATGTGTGGCAAAGTTGGGACACGCCAGCTGTCACCCCAGCCCAGCTCTACCATGCATGCGCATATGCCTCCTTCTGGCCAGCTGGTCTTTGGGTCTCTGACATGCATGCATGGGGAGTGGGGCCTTTCCTGATCTCCACAGGTTCCCCCCTCCGCAGATTTCAGCCTGGCAGCTCTCCAAGCCAGATAAGATCTGTGACTGTAAATCCTCCCTTGAAAGACTTCGCTGGATGTGAATGAGCAGAATTCACAGCCAATTAATAAAAGGGTTTTTTGTCAGGACCAGGAGTTTGCTTCATGCTCTCGGGAAGCCTCTGTCACAACACCTGGTGAATCAGGGAGAAGATGGTCTGAGTCTCTTCCCAATGCTAGCATCTTTTCTGGGACTTCTGCTCTTTTTTGTTTTTGTAATGGTTTCTCAACATTTCCCTCCGCTCCAGGGCTCTACAATGCCACAACGGCACTAGGATTACACAAATGCCCTTGGATTAAGTGGGACTTCACTTATTCCTGATGAATGAAACATCAAGTCAAACATGACTAACCTGTTTCTCTCCTGGAGTTTGCTGATTTCGTGGGTCTGCAGAAGCAGCTGTTTCTCAAGCTTGTTGGTACACAGGGAATTTTCCAAAACTTGAATTTCCAGGCGGGACGTTTGATTGAGCACCTGGTTGTTAGAAAACCTGGTTACACCAGAGAGCAGAAATAGCAGAGAAAATCTCTTGTATCTTTTCTGGACCCTTATGCAGCATGCTCCATCTTCGGGTGGTTTGACTTCAGTTTAGTGTGTGATTGTAAATCACGACTGGTGGCTTAAAATAAATAGGAACTGAAGTAATTTTGATACAAACTGAGAATAACCATCTGAGGGAGCTCACTGATTTGAGCCAGTGGTAAAATTCAAATTATTTTACTGCCAGTTCTGGGGGTGTGGCTTCGTGGGCATGGCAGGGGAAGGATACTGCAAAATCCCCATTCCCTCCCAATCAGCTGGGACTCGGGAGGCAGAGAATAGATGGGGGCGGAGCCAACCAGAGGTGGCATTTGCTGGTTCTCCGAACTATTCAGAATTTCTACTACCGGTTCTCCAAAACTGGTCAGAATCTTCTGAATTTCACCCCTGGGTTGAGCGCTTCTTCCAAAGATCCCTCAGATATTTATGATAGACCCCCAGGCAATCAAGCTGAACTACTTAATCCTAAATTGCTTTAGCAAAGGGATTCAATCAAGATCAAATGAGGTACTAATACTCTATAAAGCCTTAGTAAGACCACCCCTAGATTACATCGTCCAGTTTTGGTCACCACACTATAAAAAACAACGTTGAGCCTCTAGAACAAATGCAGAGAAGAGCAACCAGGGTGATTAGGGGACTGGAGGCTAAAACATAACGAACAGTTGCTGGAATTGGGTATATCCAGTTTCATGAAAAGAAGGACCAGGGGGAGACATGATAGCAGTCTTCCAATATCTATGGGGCTTCCACAGAGAGGAGGGAGTCAAGCTATTCTCCAAATCACCTGAAGGACAGACAAGGAATAATGGATGGAAACTAATTAAGAAGAGGTTCAACCCACAGGTGGGTTCCTACCAGTTCAGACTGGTTCAGCTGAACCGGTAGTGGTTTGCCAGCTTGGGTCACCAGAACTGACAGCAACCCAGGCCTGCCACGTCTCCCAACCAGTTCCCCAGTCGGCGTGGCATGTTTTCTCCCCTATTACACCAGAAGTTCCAGTAGGCCTGTTGGGTCTGTTTTTCGCCCTCCCCAGGCTCCAGAGGCTTTCCTGAAGCCTGGAGAGGGTGAAAAGTAATCAATGACAAAGGCACAGAATGAGAATAATACATCAATGTGTTAAGCAGAGGCAAATCTAGGCAGCATACTAAAAAGCAGAGACATCACCCTGCCAACAAAAGTGCGTATAGTCGAGGCTTTGGTTTTCCCAGTTGCAATGGATGGCTGTGAAGGTTGGACCATAAGGAAGGCTGAGCACCAAAGAATGGAGGCCTTTGAACTCTGGTGCTGGAGAAGACTCCTGCATTGAGTCCCTTGGACTGCAAGAAGATCCAACCGGTCAGTCCTAGAGGAGATCCACCCTGACTGCTCTTTAGAAGGCCAAATCCTGAAGAGGAAACTCAAATACTTTGGCCACCTAATGAGAAGGAAGGACTCCATGGAGAAGAGCCTCATGCTGGGAATGATGGAGGGCAAAAGAAGAAGGGGATGACAGAGAATGAAGTGGCTGGATAGAGTCACCGAAGCAGTCCGGCTCCACCAGTGTGAGCTTAAATGGATTCCAAAGAATGGAAAACAGGAAGGCCTGGAGAAACGTTGTCTATGGGGTTGCGATGAGTCGGACACAACTTAATAACAACAACAACAACAACAAATGTTAACCACAAGATCACCACCACAGACCTAGGCTATTTGTTCCATTGTGCAAATCCAAAAAAGCATGAATTCAGAGACCAAGACAAGCTTGTGGTAGAAACACAGTCATCCTACTAAACCCCAGTGTTGTTTTGGCATAACTCCTGCAAAGGCAGCCACTGTGGTTTGGAGACCATCTTCCCTTCTGGCTGTCACCTCAACCTTGATGTATTCAGTAAACAACGGTGGAGCCATGATGGCTGAAACAGGCAAACCAGGCCCTGTAAGTTGGCAAGGAATAGCCTTGCTCTAAAAGAATAATAATAATAACCACCAGAGTTAAAAATCCAGGAAAAGGCTACCAAAGGAAGATCGGCTTACCTGTATCTCTACATCGGTGAGCTTCCTGGTCTGCTCAGCAGTTTGGTTAAGGAGGTTGGTCCCAATTTCCAACATTGCTGCCGTGTGGTCCTGGACAGAACTGAAATGAGTCTCCGACATCTCTATCCTCACATTGTCCTGGATGTAACTCTCCAGCTGAAAGAACATAAGCAATGGGGATTCAGTTTGAGGGGTCGTCACAGAGAAAAGGGAGTTACCCTATTCTCCAAAGCACCTAAGGGCAGGAGAAAGGTAACGGATGGAAGCTTAGCAGACAGAGATCCAACCTAGAATTAAGGAGACATTTCCCATCAGCGAGAACAATCAATCAGTGGAACGGCTTGCCTTCAGAAGTTGCGGATGCAGGAAATAATGAAGAAGATACTGACATGCGTAGAAATGCACAGGCTGACTCTAGAGCTCAAGGACAAAGGGGGAGACGGAATATCACGAAATCTGAGACAAATGGTTCCATTGGTTAGAAACGAGGGGAAAACGCAGAGGAAGCTGCGCTTGCGCGAGGATGGCCGCTCGGCTTTAGAGCTCCGAATGGGCCATGGAGCGCGTTGGCCGAAGGACGCTGGGGAAATTCCCATCGGGAGATTGGACTCCCCTCCAGCGCCGAGGACACCTGATTTAGTTATGATCTGAACTGACTTGTGAGAACTAAGTCATTGGACGCAACCGAAGATTATTATTTTAGACCTTTTAAGACTCTTGTTGAACCTCCTCTCACGCGGCCCTTGCGAGGCCTGTAAGATTCTACCGACCCATAACCCTTAAGATCTTGGTTTGATGCAGCTATAGAAATAAGACTCTGAACTTACCCCGATCGATGCACTGGTGCACTTTATTTCTATTCTTTAAGTGTCACCATTATGTGTTTATTTATTCCATCTATTTAATTCTATTTATTCCACCTTTTATGAATTTTATTGTGCCAACGATGCCTGATTTTAACCATGACCCATTTTTACATCTTATTATCACCATTTTGTACTCTAGAACCGATCTGCTACGACTGCGAGAGTCCCCGCTCTCGCAGGTTTGGCCCTCCACTCTAACGAGGGCCCACCTTGATGAAGGATTTATTAATCTGGAGAGGTGGAAGAAGCGTAGTCTTAGGGGTTTTTTAGCTTGTAAGTTAATGTCTATTTTAGGGGGTACCAGGGAGGGGGGAGGGTATAGACAGGTAGAGGCAGGGGAGGGAAGAGAGAGCCAGGCCAGCGGGCGACGGAGGGAAGCGGAGGGTTCCGTTAGGAGGGGGGAGATTCTAGTCGTTCCGATAGAGGGCATTCCCATCCAGAAGGTCGTGGGGAGAGGCAGGTCCGAGGGGAGACAAGTGTTATCCTCCCGGTTGGGGGCACGAAGCCGTTGGCTACAAACGGTCAAGTGCCTCAACCCCCGCAGGCTAGGTGGCCAGGGAGTACAGAGCCAGGGCCTGCGGCTGATGTTCTGCAACGCCAGGTCCGTTGTCAACAAAGCCCCCCTCGTTCATGACCTTGTGTCAGAGGGGGAGCCGGACCTGGTGGGAATTGCGGAGACCTGGTTGGGCCACGAGGGTGGACTCCCCCTCGTTGAAATGTGCCCACCAGGTTACCGCGCGTTTCATCAGCCCCGGGCCCTAGGTAGGGGCGGTGGGGTAGCGGTCATTGTAAAGGAAGGTCTTGAGCCGAGAGAGACCGTTGTGCCACAGACCACCGGTTGTGAGTCCCTCTGCGTGAAGTGGGGCCTAGGGAGGCAGTTGGGCTTGCTGGTTGTATACCTGGCTCCCCGCTATGTAGCAGCAGCCCTGCCCGAGCTCCTCGAGGTGATCGCTACGGTGGCAGTTGAGACCCCCAGACTTTTAGTCATGGGGGACTTTAATCTGCCATCGGTGGGCGAATCATCCGAGGCAGCTCGGGAGTTCATGGCTTCCATGACGGCCATGGACCTGACCCAACTAATTCAAGGCCCCACTCACGAGGGTGGACATACACCGGATCTCATCTTTGTCTCAGGCCAATGGAAGAGTGATCTGGGTATAGGGGATATAGTCATCACACCCTTGTCATGGACAGACCACTCACTTCTCCGGCTCGACTTTCCGACCGCTGCTCCCCTCCGCGGGGAGGCGGAACCTGAGTCACCAATCTGGTTCCGCCCCAGGCGCCTGATGGACCCGGATGGGTTCCAGACAGCGCTTGGGCCACTTCCTGTACCCCTGGCCCGCGCCCCGATGGAGGACCTCGTGGCCGCATGGAATACTGCGACCACGGGAGCCTTGGATCGGGTCGCGCCCTTGCGGCCTCTCTTGCGGCGGCGAAACACCCTGGCTCCTTGGTTTTCCGAGGAGCTGAGGGTGATGAAACGCCGCAAGAGATGCCTAGAGAGAAGATGGAGGTATACTCGAACTGAATCTGACCGGACACAGGTAAGAGCCCATTTACGGACTTACATTGTGGCGCTGAGAGTGGCCAAACGTCATCATTGTGCCACTCTCATAGCATCCGCAGAAAACCGCCCTGCCGCCCTGTTTAGGGTGACCCGCTCCCTCCTTCAACAGAGGGTGCGGGAAGCCCCGTTACAGGGTCGAGCAGAGGAATTTGTGACTTTTCTGCAGGAGAAAATCGCTCAGATACAGAACGAGCTAGCCCCCATTCATGGCCCAGTGGGATGCCACGAGAGAGATCTTGTTTGGGAGGAGTTTGACTCCGTTACTTCCGAGGATATGGACAGGCTACGTGGGCGACTGCGAGCCACCACATGTTTATTGGACCCGTGTCCCTCCTGGCTTGTACTGGCATCCTGGGAGGTGACACGAGGCTGGCTCCAAGAGGTTGTCAACGCATCCTTGAGTGAGGGTGCCTTGCCTGCTTCCCTAAAAGAAGCGATGGTGAGGCCCCTCCTTAAGAAGCCCTCTTTGGATCCAGCTCTTTTGAACAACTACCGTCCTGTCTCCAACCTTCCCTTTCTGGCGAAGGTTGTCGAGAGTGTGGTGGCACAACAGTTCCCCCGGCACCTGGAGGAAGTTGATTATCTAGATCCGCGCCAGTCCGGCTTTCGGCCCGGGCATAGCACCGAGACGGCATTGGTCGCGTTGGTCGATGATCTCTGGAGGGCCAGAGATGGGGGTTGTTCCTCCATCCTGGTCCTATTAGACCTCTCGGCGGCTTTCGATACCATCGACCATGGTATCCTATTGCATCGGCTGGGGGGGTTGGGGGTGGGAGGCACCGTTTTACGGTGGTTCTCCTCCTACCTCTCTGGCCGATCGCAATTTGTGTTGGCAGGGGGGCAGAGATCGACCGCGAGACCCCTCGCATGTGGGGTGCCTCAGGGGTCGGTCCTCTCGCCCCTCCTGTTCAACACATACATGAAGCCGCTGGGTGAGATCATCCGTGGTTTTGGGGTAGAGTACCATCTGTACGCTGATGATACACAGCTGTACATTTCTACCCCAAACCACCCCAACGATGCCGTAGCGGTGATGTGCCAGTGCCTGGAAGCTGTACGGATCTGGATGGGAAGTAACGGACTCAGGCTCAACCCGACCAAGACCGAGTGGCTGTGGTTTCCGGCAGCCCGATTCAACCAGCTCACTCCATCGCTGGCCATAGGGGGCGAACATCTTGCCCCTGTGGATGGGGCGCGCAATTTGGGTGTCCTCCTGGATGCCCGGCTGTCCATGGAAGATCAAGTGACAGCCGTGGCCAGGAGGGCGTTTTACCAGGTTCGCCTGGTTCGCCAATTGCGCCCCCTATTGGATCGGGACGCCCTTTGCACAGTCACTCATGCTCTCGTGACATCCCGACTGGACTATTGTAACTCTCTCTACATGGGGCTGCCCTTGAGGTGCACCCGGAGGCTTCAGCTAGTCCAGAATGCAGCCGCGCGAGCAATTATGGGGACCGCTAGGTCTACCCATGTAACACCGCTCTTGCGCGAGCTGCACTGGCTACCTGTCGTCTTCCGGGTGCGCTTCAAGGTGTTAATTATCATCTTTAAAGCGCTCCATGGCTCGGGACCTAGCTATCTGCAGGATCGGATCCTGCCCCATACATCCTCACGGCCGATTCGCTCCCACAGAGCGGGGCTTCTCCGGGTGCCGTCCACTAGACTATGTCAGCGGGCGACACCCAGGGGAAGGGCTCTCTCTGTGGCGGGCCCGGCCCTCTGGAACGACCTTCCCCCCGATATTAGGACGACCACGGACCTCCGCTCCTTCCGTCTTAAATTGAAAACCTACTTTTTCCGTCTGGCCGGCTTGGGATAGCCTCCTTGTCCTGGGGGTTTTTAGGTTTTAGTGCTTAGGGGTTTTAGGGACAGTTTTTTAGTTTTTTATAGATGTTTTTAGCGCAGGATTTGTTGTTTAATTGTGATTTTAAATTATGTATTCTGTTGTGTTTACTGTTTTTTAATTTTCCTGTGCCCCGCCTCGAGTCCCCTGGGGAGAGAGCGCGGGTAACAAATAAAATTTATTATTATTATTATTATTAAAACGTTGGGACAGAGAAACATGGATAAGTTAAGCATCGGAAAATATGGTATTAATATTATATGAAAGGTAGGAATTGGATATGTATATGTACTGATGGTAGCTATATCATGTAAGGCAACCCCCGGGCCGCGGACTGGTGCCGGTCCGTGGCTTGATAGGAACCGGGCCGCAGTGAGCGGCGCAACTCTTAGAAAGGGCCAGAGAGGAGGAGGAGGGAGGAGGGGGCAGCCCCCTGGGCAGAGCGCGCGCCAGGGGCAGGAGAGCACAGGCGTGGCCGCTCGCACCGTTGGGGGCCCAAGAGGAGCGAGTGAGCCAACTCACCCCCACACGTGCATGCATGCGCCGCCTATTCCCCCCCCCGCTCCCCCCCCCCTCTACGCCGGCCGAGCCATGGCCACCTGTACGCAAAATTTTTTTAACATGAAACTGGTCCCTGGTGCCAAAAAGTTTGGGGACCCCTGATGTAAGGGATTAAAGTGTAGGTAATTTGACTGACCACACATACCTATGTAATGGATACAAACTGTTATTGTTGTAAGATCAAAAACTCCATGGAAATGATTATGCCAGAAACGTTGCACTATGGCCAATGTTTTTAATGCTTACTTAATAAAAACTTTAAAAAAAAAGAAAGTTGTGGATGCTTCATTACTGGAAGTTTAAGGAACAGATTAGATAGCCATTTTTCTAAACATTATACAGTCTCTTGCTTGAAGCAGGGGGTTGGACTAGAAGACCTCCAAGGTCCCTCCCAACTCTGTTACTCTATATTCATATGCTCTATTTGTATTTTGTATTCTAAGTAGGGCTAACCAGCCTCCAAAGGATCTCCACATATCTTCCTAGATATGTACATAAACAGTAAATTTAGACAGTAAACATTTAGACAGTAAATTTATTTTGGCTTGATTCTTGCATCACCAACGTCTTCTGATTGCAAAGTTTAAATAAAGGGGAACTTAAGAACTATACATTTGGTAGGAGGCTGTGCTGAACCTTATCTTTTTTTATTTGGCACTTCTTCTTTCTTCTCTTTTTAGGTGACTTGGCCAAGACACACAGAAACAATTTCAAGCAGTCCTTGATTTATGTCATTTATTTAGCAACCATTCAAAGTTACGATAGCACTGAAAAAAGGAGAGACTTACAACTGGTCCTCGCACTTGTGACCATCGCAACATCCCCACGGTCATGGTTGTGGTTGTGAGTTGTGGTTGCGAGTTGAGAACTGCGTGTTCTTGCAAGATTCCCATTGTTCCCCATTGACACCTGTAGGATTCTGTGGGATATCTATTGTAGACCTTATGCAACATCATTATCATCAAAATTTGGAGAGCCCTGATCAGGTTGCTTCCGGTATTACTGCCAGTTCATGCGTAATTGCACAAAAATAGGTCTGCGCATGCACAAAATATTTTTAAAAAAGAAAAAATAATAATTTGCGCAATTACAATTGTCCTGCGCATTCGCAGAACCAAAAATCAAGATGGCGGCCCCATAGGAGAACCAGTTCGGAGGTGTGGCAGGCCTGTGTCACTGTCGGTTCCAGCGAACAGCTTAGACCAGGGGTGTCTAAGCTTTGCTGGCTGGAGAAGTCTGGGAGCTGAAATCCTTCAGACTTAAAGTTGCAAAGTTTGCCCACCCCTGGCTTAGACTGAGAGGGCTGTAAAGCACTAGGAAGCAGTATATAAGTAAGTGCTATTGGCTATGGTCAATTTAGTTTTGGATATTTTGAATATTTGAATATTAATTCTCTAATGCTGGTTAATGGCCTCCATAAAGCAATTTACTGAAACTTCTGCCTTTCTTTTCTTCTGCTGCTCTCGGGTGTGATTTATTTCTCAATGCAATTTCATACCTGGAAATCCAAGCCTTTGAAATCTGTCAGCAAGCTGAAGGAACAGCCGTTTCTACAAACTCCTGAAATCAGCACATTTCAGCCAGAGAGAAACAGACTGGTCCTGTCTGGCTCCATGCTTGAATTGTAAGGAATAAATTACTCCAGTTAATCCAAGCATATTTGTGTAACCCCATTGCAGTGGGAACATGTGGGGGACTTTGGAGGAGATAAACCAGACCTGTGAAAATCTTTCCTAGAACCCCCCAGGCAGCAGAGTGGATTATATGGATCGAAACAAAGTAAGGAAAACCAGCAAAGAGACCTTGAAGGGAATTCTGTAGGCCAGTAATGGCAAACATTTTCGGCACCAAGTGCCTAAATGGGAGTGAGTGTGAGCTTGCACTTCGCACGCTCGTCTGGGCTGAAACCTGGAAGAGGAGCTGCCCAGCGGGCATTCGTGCATCAGAAAATGAATTTCTGGTTTCTGCCACGTGCATGTGCACCAGTCAGCTAATCTTCTGGTTACTGACACGTATGTGCACATGACAATCAGCTGGCCAGCCGGCATGCTCACACTGGAAAACAAGTCCAGCTCTTCCAGTTTCCGGCACTGCCATATGCACGAAGGCCAGCTGATTGTCGCTCGCACATGTGCACCAGAAACCCGGAAGAGGAATGGGTGATGCTGCACCAGGGGTGAAATTCAGCAGGTTGTGAAAGGTTCTGGAGAACCGGTAGCGGAAATTTTGAGTAGTTTGGAGAACCTGAAATACCACCTCTGGCTGGCCCCAGAGTAGGGAGGGAATGGGGATTTTACAGTATCCTTCCCCTGGAGTGGAGAGGGAATGGAGATTTTATAGTATCCTTCCCCTGGAGTGGGGAGGGAATGGGGATTTTGCAATATCCTTCCCCTGGAGTGGGGAGGGAATGGAGATTGTACAGTATCCTTCCCCTGGAGTGGGGAGGGAATGGAGATTTTATAGTATCCTTCCCCTAGAGTGGGGAGGGAATGGGGATTTTGCACTAACCTTTCCCTGGAGTGGGGAGGGAATGGAGATTTTGCAGTATCCTTCCCCTGGAGTGGGGAGGGCACGGAGATTTTAGAGTATCCTTCCCCTGCCATACCCACCAAGCCACGCCCACAGAACCGGTAGTAAAAACATTTGAATTTCAGCCTGCGCCACACGTGCCAGGCAACATGGCTCTGCGTGCCACTTTGGGCACATGTGCCATAGGTTCTCCATCATAACTCTACTGAAATAAGATCTCCTGGCTCCATTTCATGTTTTCTGTTTTGGCTGGTGTCTTTTTGAACACCTGAAGGTTAGTATCTGTCATCAGATACTACCCTAGTACTGGCTATAGTTGGCTACCCAATTAGGCTGTCAAAAGCCCTACAACCCTTAGATGGCAACACCAAGAACATAAATCTGTCAGCTCTGGTCTGTGTCCTGCTGGTCCTCTTAGCTGGCCAGTGATGTAATAAAAATATTTAAATTTAGACATTTACATCATCATATTTTTCTAAAGGTCTCTAATAACTTAAGTCAGAAACCTCCTCCTTTTTTGCTAGGTTCCTTTGTAATGTTAACTATACATTTCCCTGCACATTCTACCGGGTTTCCCCAAAAATAAGATGGGGTCTTATTTTCTTTTGACCCCACCCCCCGAAAAAAGTGCTTGGCCTTATTGTTGGGGAGGTCTTATTATTTTTGAGGTGCAGAAGATGGCGAGCATGGTCAACTCATGGTTGCTGTTGTGTTGCAATATTTTTGGGGAGGTCTTATTTTGATGGGGGGAGGTCTTATTTTGGTGGGGAGGGCTTATTTTACCGCATGCATTCAATTGGGCTTATTATTTGGGGAGGTCTTATTTTCAGGGGGAAATTTCAAGGGTATTAGCCACACTATTAATAATACATTCTGAACTTTTCTTAGCTTGGTAAGAGCCTGATCGGGATTTTTAAAAATGTGACATCTCCCGAAAAGACTTTTTAAAAAGATACATGGTCATAGTCATAAGTGGGGAGAGAAAAATACTAGGAAGGATGAGAAGAAGAATAGAAATACAGTCTTATTAAATTATTTGACAGTGCTATGGGAATGAGTTGTTTAGCACAGGGGTCCCCAACCCCCGGGCCGCGGACCGGTGTCGGTCCGTGGCTTGGTAGGAACCGGGCCGCAGGGCCAGAGAGGAGGAGGAGGGAGGAGAGAGAGAAATAGATATAAAGAGAGAGAAAGAAAGAGAGAAAGAGGGAAAGAAAGAAAGAAAGAGAGAAAGGGAAAGAGAGAGAAAGAGGGAAAGAAAGAAAAAGAGAGAAAGAAAGAAAGAAAGAGAAAGAAATAGAGAGAAAGAAAGAAAGAAAGAAAGAAAGAAAGAGGGAGAGAAAGAGACAGAGAAAGAAAGAGAAAAAGAAAAAAAGAAAGAAAGAAAGAAAGAAAGAACTTATGACCACAATTGAGCCCAAAAGTTTGGTTGTTAACCAAGACCATTGTTAAGTGAGTTTCACATTTTCCAAGTTGGCCACGCCCACCCAGTCACATGACTGCTGAGCCACTCAGACGGTCCGCAAAACTTTATTGAAAATGAAACCGGTCCCTGGTGCAAAAAAGGTTGGGGACCCCTGGTTTAGCAGAGTGATGGCATTCGGGGGGAAACTGCCCTGGTGTCTATTTGTTCTGGTGTGCGGTGCCCTATAGCCTCGTTCTGAGGGCAGAAGTTGAAACAATTTATGTCCAGGATGTAAATTGATAAATTTACATAAATTGATGGTGGAGCAGAACCGGGAAATTTCCTGCCATGGACTCGCTGAGCCTCCATCTTCCAATACGCCAGTTATTTAATTCGAATTCTTGGTTCTTAAAATAACACGCTGGCCAGTTATCAGCACACAAACACACATACTTGCAGGAAAGGCGAGAGCAGGAGGAGGAGGAGGAGGAACAGGAGGAAGAAAAGCGTGTGATATTTTTAGGGCTTCTTTTGTATCTACTGTTCGTCTTCCAGGCTGCGGATTTTGAAAGTGTTCCTAACCATTTCCATGGCTGGGATAATCTTCCATTTTAAAATGCGTGCGCCGTGTTTAAAACTGATGAAGACATGCTTGGCTTAATCGTCAAGATTATATAATTTAAAAAAAAAAGAAAATAAGATTATCGTATATAAAATGCAAAGAAAATTAGATAATTGGGAAGTGGGAAAAGGAATGATGGAGAAAAGAAAAGAGATGGGGCAAAGGGAAAACAAAGCCTTAACTTCCAATATTTTTCAATGCAACAAAGTACAAAATAGAATTACAGCCTCAATTTTTGAAAGTACCAATTTAGAAAGTACCATTTCTATAACAAGAGCTAATTTAATCAGCAAAACCCAAAAATCAAGGTTTCTTTTTTTTTTTTTTTGTCTTGAGCACAAAGTCCAGGAATGGTTTCCAAGTAAAAACAATACTGTCTTTGCTTAAAGCAGTAATTTGCCATCTCTGCTAGTTCCATCACTTTTTCCATCCTTTCTTCCATTGCAGAGATTGATGCGATGAGCTCAATCATGATTTATTAACTAAATTTGATGGCTGGATTCGCATTGCATGCTGAGCCCTGAATTGTGTCTTGCAAATACGGGTTTGTAGAGTAAGACCAGAACAAATTAGGATGTAATGTGTTCCAGGAACCCTGCCAAAGAGTTAAAAGGTTGAGTTGATTTGTCGAATATCATAATGGTCCAGTTTTGACAATGTAATAAAGTGTAAGCTTTGTTTACAAAGTACGATGATTGGACTCATACAAAACACAAACCTATAATACGATTTATTTAAGTTGGACTTTAAAAGTTGGATGAATTTGACCTTCATGATTCGAAAAACTTGGCTTGCAGTTTTGTATGTTATGTGAATCAAATTGTAGCTTATTGACTAAGCCATCGTTAGAGAAAATAAGATTTAAAAGAGGTGTGAGCCTAGCCAGCCATTCTGTTTTAATTCACACATTGTACAGGGCCATGATTTGCTAACTAAGACACCACTGGCTGCAGTCATAGACCAGATTAAGCCATAAAATCTAAATTGCAAAGTACCATGGCTGGTTTTTGATAGCATACTACTACCACGCTGGAAAATTCTGGGAGCTGAAGTCCACTTCTCCTAATACAGGGGTGGGCAAACTTTGCAACTTTAAGTCTGAAGGACTTCAGCTCCCAGACTGGGAGCTGAAGTCCTTCAGACTTAAAGTTGCAAAGTTTGTCCACCCCTGTCCTAATAGGAGTCAATTGCCAAGCGTCTGAATTTGTATCATGGGGTGTTTGCAAGTGTGAAAAAAAGGTCATAAGACACTTTTCCCAGTGTGGTTGTAACTTTGGACGGTCACTAAATGGACTGTTGTAAGTTGAGGACTGCATGTGGTGGTATGTGTCACACACACACACACACACACACACACACACACACACACACACACACACACACACACACACACTGCATCTCCTTCCTGCTCAGATGACAGGAATATCTGATGCTGGCTTCCAAGAATTGGCAGCCCTGCTGCAGCTACTTCCAGTCCTGAATTAGAAGTCCCCAATGTAGATTGCTCAGAAGCCGGTATGAAAAAAAGGTGGAATCTTAGGGGTATTAATGAAACTACAGTTCCCAGCTTCTTTCTTCTCTGGCTACACTTCTAAGGAAGGTACAGAAAGTCCTCGAGTTATGACCATTCAGATTAACAGAGTTGGAAAGGATCTAATAGGTCAGTGATGGCGAACCTTTTTAGGCTCACGTGCCATAAGGGGGCGGTGCAGGAGGGTCATGCGCCGGCATGCCACATCCATAATGCAATGTGACACACCCCCCCACCAGTGCGCATGCACGCATGACAGGCGCTCCCCCCCCCATTTTTTACATGCTTTTTCCGCCCTTCCCAGGCTCCAGAGGCTTTATAGGAGCCTGGGGAGGGGGAAAACAGCCCCCCCGCCTCCCCGGGGGGCCTCAAGTGACTTCCGGTTTGCTTGTAGCATTGTTTTTAGTCCTCTGGAGGCGTCAGGGAAGCTCCTGAAGCCTCCGGGGGGGGCGGGGGGGCTGTTTTTGCCCTCCCCAGGCCCCTATAAAGCCTGGGGAGGGCGAAAAATGGCTTTAAAAATGGCTGAATCAGCTGGCCAGCTGACAGGGTAACGCCTCGCGTGCCTTGCCAAATGGCTTCACGTGCCACCTGTGGCACGCGTGCCATAGGTTCGCCATCACTGTTATAGGTCATCTAGTCCAACCCCAGGAGACCTTACACCATTTCTGACAATTGGCAGTCCAATCTCTTCTTGAAGGCTTTCAGTGATGAAGCTCCCACAACTTCCGAAGGCAACTTCTGTTCCATGGGTTGATTGTTCTCACTGTCAGAAAGTTCCTCCTTGTTTCTAGGTTGAATCTCTCCTTGGTCAGTTTCCATCTATTATTCCTTGTCTGGCCTTCAGGTGCTTTGGAAAATAGCTTTACCCCTTCCTCTCTATGGAAGCCCCTCATATATTGGAAGACTGCTATCCTGTCTCCCCTGGTCCTTCTCTTCCCTAGACTAGCCATGCCCAGTTCCTGCAACCGTTCTTCATATGTTTTAGTCCCCTAATCATCCTGGTTGCTCTTCTCTGCACTTTTTTAGAGTCTCAACATCTTTTTTATAGTGTGGTAACCAAAGGTGGATGCAGTACTCTAGATGTGGTCTTACTAGGGCTTTATAGAGTGGTATTAGTACCTCACTTGATCTTGATTGTATCCCTCTATTAATACAATTTAGGATTGCATTGGTTTTTTTGACTGGCGCTGCAGACTGCTGGCTCATATTTAGCCGGTTGTCCACTAAGACTCCAAGATCCCTCTCACAGTCACTGCTATTAAGCCTGGTCTCACCCAGTTTGTAGGTGTACTTTTCGTTTTATTTAGAATCTGTTTGCAGTTGTGACGTTGCTGGAAAAAAGTGACATATGACCAGACTCCGCCCCTTATGATCGTCGCAACCTCCTAATGGTCAAAATTTGGTGGCTTGTCAACCAGCATTGTATCTACAACAGTTCCTGTGATGACCATTTTCAACCTTCCCAGCCGGCATGTGACAAGCAAAGTCAATGGGGAACTGTGTGATTCATTTAACGACTGCGGCAAAAAGGTTGCAAAATCGAGCATCATTCTGTGATGCCTCACTTAACGACCACACTGCTTAATGATGAATTTTCCAGTACAGGTAGTCCTCGACGTACGACTGCAATGAAGCCCAAGATTGATGTTGCCAAATGAGAAATTTGTTAAGTGAGTTTTGTCCCACTTTACGACTTGTCTTGCCCCCATTGTTTAAGCAAATCGCTGCAGTTGTTAAAATTAGTAACACCGTTGTTAAGTGAATCTGGCTTCCCCATGGACTTTACTTGACTGAAGGTCACAAAATACGATCGCATGATCCCAGGACACTGCAACCGTCATAAGTGCGAACCCGTCGTCAAGCATCTGAATGTAAACTGTATGATCACGGGGATGCTGCAACGGTCATAAGTGTGAAAAATGGCCATAAGTCCCTTTTTTTCAGTGGCATTTATAACTTCCGTCACTAAATGAACTGTTGTAAGTTGAGGACAACCTGTACCTATCGTGATCATAAGTTGAGGACCAAAATCATACAGGGTCTAAATTATTATGCCAGTAAAGTACAGCAATGACACACATAGTAGATCTGGAGCAGGGGTGGGTTGCTTCTGGTTCGGCCCGGTTCAGCTGAACCGCTAGTGGAATTCAGGCCTGGGTTGCAGAACCAGCAACAACCCAGGCTGGCCACGCCCCCCAAACCGGTTTCCTCCGCGGCTCCCTCACCACCGCCATTTTGGTTTTTAGTGACTGCGCTGTGCAGTTCACTGTAAATAGTTCTGCGCATGTGTGAAGAACAATTTACATTGAAAAGCGCATGCGCGCATAGCGTGCATTACATGCAGGTTGTGAAGTGTAGTAAAACCAGCAACCACCTCTGATGTGGAGGCCCTTTGTCCAACTCAATTCTAAGGGATGCACAACCTCTCTTGCACCCCTGTCACACACTAATTTTCAAGGAGCAAAAAAAACAAAACGTGGCCACCAAAATTATCCAGACCGACAGCTTTTCGATGCCTCTTCCTGGCCCCACACATCCCTCAAAGCCATAAGATGGTTTTGCTGGATTGAAGTTAATGTAATACGAACCCACATCACCGTGCCCGTTTTATGACAAGCATGAGCAATCTTTGTCAACAATTAATAGTTTGCTTTTTCTGCTATTTAATAGTTTTCTGGGTTTTCTGCTATTCAGTATCAAAACTGCAGGAGGATTTTTTTTTTAAAAAAGCCAAGAAAATCCCCTTCCATGTAACGGAGAGAAATGAAGAGCCCAGCTCCGATCTCTTTTGTGATAATTCCACCCATCCACCTTGGATCACCATTCCTCCCAGTGAATTCTCCCAGCTCCCCAACAGCAAAGCTTATTCACTCAAATATATTCCACCCTGATTAAAATTAAAGCCATCAGACTTAATGACACAAGAGTATTAACAACAACAAGAAGAACCACAATAAAGGTTTAAGGATCAGAAGTTTGGCTTGAGTCACCCACTGCAACAAAACAAAATGCACCAAGAAAGGAGAATATTTGGAGCTCAGGGTTGAAATGAGGGGTCCTTGGTGCTGTCTGAGCTTGCAGACGTTTCATTACCAAACTAGGTAACATCATCAGTATCAGTATTAGTGAGGAGTGCTGTCAAACCAAAATGGGATTTGCTCGGTTTTAGTTTAGTACACTGCCCGAACCCATCCATTTAACCATGTTACTGATTGTCTCATCAATCTTGTGTAGTAGTTTAAGGCACCAGGCTAATGAGTTCTAGTCCTGCCTTAGGCAGAAAGTTGGCTGGGTAACTTGGCCCCAATCACCAGGACACTGAGTTTTAATCCCACCTTAGGCATTATAGTTGGTTGGGTGACTTTGGCTGTTGTTGTCAAAAGGTTGTTTTTTGTAAGGGGTTTTGGGAGAGGAAGCAGCATTAGTATGTTTGCTGCCTTAAGCTGAGATAACAGAATAACAGAGTTGGAAGGGACCTTGGAGGTCTTCTAGTCCAACCCCCTGCTCAAGCAGGAGATCTTATGCCCTTTCAGACAAATGGTTGTCCGGTCTCTTCTTACAAATCTCCATGGTTGGAGAACCCACAACTTTTGGGGGAAAGTCATTCTTTGTTTCTTAGATAAAATCCTAATCAGTCAAATAGATAAATAAATAATGTTTTAGTCCCGATTTCGCTTGCCATTGGTCTGCACAGCATCCTAAGTCATAAATCCTTACAAACCGTTATGGCACGAGACTCAGAATACGTTAAACCACAAGCAAGCTGCTGTTAAACCTGCAAAACAAATGTGCCAGCCAGCGTAGGCGCTTTTCACAGCCTGTTGCTTTTCTTGCAAGGCTTCAGTGCAGTGCAGATGAAGGACGTGTGTGTGTGTGTGTATGTGTGTGTGTGTGTGTGTGTGTTTACGTGCATGTGTGTGGGTGTCTGTCTGTCGGTCTGTCTTCCCTGGGCCACTGTTGCAAAGTGACCAGCACAGCACAGTCCTGAGACCTCCAGCAAAGAAAGGCCTTACCTTAGATAGTTACCTTAGACCCCAACTAGTGAAAGTCCTTCCTGCATTCACACATGCCAGGTAAACCCTGATTGTCATGAATCCATTTCCAGACCCTCACTCAGTCAAGGACCTAGCAGGACTCATTTCAAAAGATCTAAGCCCCAGAGCTCACTGTGACAGCATTGCCGAAAAGGCATTCAGAGTTGTTAACCTAATTTTGCAAAGCTTCTTCTCTGGTAACACTCTACTGCTAACCAGGGCACACAAAACCTTTGCCAAACCAATCCTCGAATACAGCTTATCCGCCTGGAATCCACACTGTACATCGGACATTAATACAATTGAGCGAGTCCAGAGGTATTTCACAAGAAGAGTCCTCCACTCCTCTGGTGGCAATAGAATACCTTATGCTGCTAGACTTGAAATTTTGGGCCTGGATAACCTAGAACTATGCCGCCTTCGGCCTGACACAAAATTGCGCTCAAAATTGTCTGCTACAACATCCTACCTGCAACAACTACTTCAGCTTCAACTACAATAATACACGGGCAAACAAATTCCAAGTAAACCACTCCAAACTTGATTGCAAAAAATACGACTTCAGCAACAGAGTGGTCAACGCCTGGAATGCTCTGCCTCAGGAGTCTCCAACCTTTGCAACTTTAAGTCTGAAGGACTTCAGCTCCCAGAATTCTCCAGCCAGCAAAGAAAATGCTAAACCAGGGGTCTCCAACCTTTGCAACTTTAAGTCTGAAGGACTTCAGCAAAGCTGGCTGGAGAATTCTGGGAGCTGAAGTCCTTCAGACTTAAAGTTGCAAAGGTTGGAGGCCCCTGCTCTACCTGACTCTGTTATTACATCCTCAACGACCCCCCAAAAACTTCAACCTCAAACTGTCTACTGTGGACCTCACTCCATTCCTAAGAGGTCCGTAAAGGGGGGCGTGCATAAGCGCGCCAGCGTGCCTACCATCCCTGTCCCCATTTATTTATATTCATTTCTTTTTCTTTTCTTTTTTTGCATATAGTTTTTTTTTATTTTCCCACTAATAAACATACATAATTTGTGGACCTTGCATTGACTGGATCAAATCTTTTTTGGACAAGATTAACAATAATAATGCAAATAGTATGAGAATTTTTTATCTTCCATAAGAACATTTCAACAATGTTCATCTCATTTCGTATCTCTTTTACATTTCACTGATGAATTGTTCTAACTGTCAGGAAATTTCTCCTCAGTTCTAAGTTGCTTCTCTCCTTGATTAGTTTCCGCCCATTGCTTCTTGTTCTCCCCTCAGGTGCCTTGGAGAATAGTTTGACTCCCTCTTCTTTGTGGCGCCCTCTGAGATATCGGAACACTGCTATCATGTCTCCCCTGGTCCTTCTCTTCATCAAACTAGACCTACCCAGTTCCTGCAACCGTTCTTCATTATATTTTAGCCTCCAGTCCCTTAATCCTCTTTGTTGCTCTTCTCTGCACTCTTTCTAGAGTCTCCACATCTTTTCTACATCGTGGCGACAAAACTGAATGCAAGATTCCAAGCGTGGTCTTACCAAGGCATTATAAATATACAACACATACAATACAATACAATACAACACAACACAATACAACACAACACAAAGACGCATACACCCCTCCCTTCCCAGCGCCTCCCTCAATCCCCCCGGGGTTGATCCCCTGCACCTTTTGCCCCGATCCTTCGGCCTTAGCACCCTCGCCCTTCGTTCCTCCCCACCTTCTGCAGCCACTGGGTGTTGTTCTCCATGACGGTCTCCAGCTGTTGCAGCCGCTGGACGGGCCACTGGGCTTCGGCCAAGGGCGGCGCATCCCTCTGGAGCGAGTTGGACACTTGGAACGGGGCGGCGGCGGCAGGAGGGGCAGCCGCGGGGCCATCGCAGCCCCCCAGCTCGGGCAGCAGGAAGGTGTAGGTGCAGGCTCCGTGTTGCAGGCGGTGTGGAGAGCGTTCCGGGGACCCCTTGCTCAGCACCCCCGGCTGCATCCCTGCCCAGGCGGGCAGCAAGAGATACGCCAGGACCTTCCAGCTTCCCATCCTGACTTCCCTCGGTGGGACCTGCCCCCAAACCTGCTCCGGGCTTGCAGTGGGCTCTGCTTTGCCCGACGCCCCGCGGTCTCTGGCTCCCCGCCTCCTGTGGGCAACGGGAGGGCGGCGGGGGCTTGGAGCCCTCCCACCCTCTCCGGCCTCCGCCTCTTCCCGCCTCCTCCGTCCCTTTTGCCCCCCCCCCACCCCCTTGCTGGCTTTTTGGAAGCCCGCCCGGGTGGCTTTGCTGGCCGACTGGAGCTGCGCTCCCAAGTCAACCGCCCCGGGACCTTTCCGCCGCGTTCCAAGCAGCGGGTGGCCAGCAGGCTGGACCGGTCGGGAATCGCCGGGAAGTCAGGATGGGGCTGCGCGGAACTATTCCGGAGATGGAGGTGAAGAAGAAACTTGAGACCCCTCCTCTCTCGGTGGGGCGTCAGGACAGGACAGGATAGGATAGGAATTAGGAAAGAATCAATAGAAATGGAAAGGGAATTGGAATGGAATGGAATGGAATAAGGAAAGAATAAATAGTTTGGTATGGTATTAGGAATAGGAATAGGAATAGGATGGAATGGCATGGAATTAGAATTAGAATAGAATATAAGAAGAGAAGAGAAATAGGAAAGGCATGGCATGGCATGGCATAGAAAGGGATCTTAAGAGGTCTTCTAGTCCAACCCCCTGCTCAGGCAGGAACCCTACACCACTTCAGACAAATGGTTATCCAACATCTTCTTTAAAACTTCCAATGCTGGAGCATTCACAACCTCTGGAGGCAAGTTCTTCCATTGATTAATTGTTCTCACTGTCAGGAAATTTCCCCTTAGTTTTAAGTTGCTTCTCTCCTTGATTAGTTTCCACCCATTGCTTCTTGTTCTGCCCTCAGGTGCTTTGGAGAATAGTTTGACTCCCTCTTCTTTGTCGCAACCCCTGAGATATTGGAACACTGCTACCATATCTCCCCTAGTCCTTCTTTTCATCAAACTAGACATATCCAGTCCCAGCAACCGTTCTTTATACTTTTCATCATATAACATGTTAAACATCATAACATATACAAAACCTGGAGAATAGCAATAGCACTTAGACTTATATACCACTTCACAATGCTTTTACAGTCCTCTCTAAGCATTTTACAGAGTCAGCCTATTGCCCCCAACAATAATCCTTAATATTTGCAGCCTTTATATCAAGACTTATGGTTGCAATATAGGAAGTCTTACCTGAATGTCAGCTCCCTTAAAGTCAGTTGGACCACCCAATTCAATTTCTATGATGGTTGCTCAGCTTTCAGCAGCATCTAGGAGGCCTGGAGTTCAGACCTGGTTGAGTGCTTGGATGGGAGGCTTACTCACCTGGAAATCCCAGGTGAGTAAAGAAACTTTCCAGAAAAAGGATACGACAAACCATCTGCACAGTTGCCAAAAAAATCCTATGTGGGTCTTTCATGTAGGATTTGAGTTTGACTGGAGGAATTTAAACAAGATTCCACTACATTTTAAAAAGTAGTGCAATTTATGATCCAGGCTCTCAGAAGCTGTTGAAACCCACAAAAAGTACCATTTCATCACTATCCTGCTCTCAACTGCTGTAGGATTTGGAATAAAAAAGAGAATAAAATAACTTGCTTACACCTTTCAACCACACTCTTATTTCATAAAGTGCATATTTGCCTAAGCATAGCCCCCAAATCCCAGCAGATCCTAGGGGAGGGGGTCCTGCAGAGCTGCCAATCCCCCTTTCTTCTTAAAAGACCCATGGAAGCAGCTGAGTTATGAATGATGAATTATGACTGCAATTGAACTCAACATTTCTGTTGCTAAGCAAAATAATTGTTGAGTTTTTGCTCCATTTAGCAACCTTTCTTGACACAGTCATTAAATGAATTGCTGCAATTGTTAAGTTAGTAACACTGTTGTTAAGTGAATCTGACTTTGCTTATCAAAAGGTTGCAAAGCCTTTGACCTCAGGACACTGCAATTGTCATAAATATCAGCCAGTTGCTAAGTGTCCTAATTTTGATTCCATGACTGTGGGGATTATGAAACAGACCTTAAGTGTGAAAAATAGTCATAAGTTGAGACTACTAGTAATGTTATTTGATTTGGGTTTGGTTCATGACGTATTTGTAAATCCTACCATTCTGGTTTGTAAATCAGATTTAAGATTTATGTTTGGGTGGCTAACACTTAATAAAATGCCATATATTCCAATTGCTGTCATAGACCAGTACAGATAATAAACAAAATAAAACTTAGGCCAGAATTAAAAAAAACATTTGCAAAATAATGTAACATCTATATGTGAGGTCCAGGATATAGACTCTATTCAATTACAATGAAAAAGTAAAATTATACTAAGTATTCTTAACGTTTCAATGAAGTAACAATATCTAAAACTATTAGTGTCAACAAAGTAAAAGTACTTCAAATTTAAACAAATTATAGTTACAAAGAATGCATTAAAGATAAATGTTCTTGCACATATGTGCTAGTTGTTCCCAACTCTAGGGGGCAATGCTCATTTCAGTTTCAAAGCTGAAGAGCCAGCACTGTCTGAAGACGTCTCCGTGGTCATGTGGTCGGCATGACTAAATGCCGAAGGAGCACGGAACGCTGTTCCCTTCCCACCAAGGGTGGTCCCTATTTTTCTACTTCTATTTTTACATGCTTTCGAACTGCTAGGTTGGCAGAAGCTGGGACAAGAAACAGGAGCTCAGTCCATTACGTGGCACTAGGGATTCGAACTGCTGAACTGTCGACCTTTCTAATCGACAAGCTCAGCGTCTTAGCCACGGAGCCACCTGACCCTCTAAAGCAGGGGTCTCCAACCTTTGCAACTTTAAGTCTGAAGGACTTCATCTCCCAGAATTCTTCAGCCAGCAAAGCTGGCTGGAGAAGTCTTGGAGCTGAAGTCCTTCAGACTTAAAGCTGCAAAGGTTGGAGACCCCTGCTCTAAAGAATGGATTGGGGAAGATTAAATGCCAAATAAAATAAACTCTCTCCCAAGCAATTAAGATATAAAACCTATATTAACCACACACCTAATAAATGAACAACATCCCATGGGCTCCTGCTAATCTTGTAACCCTATGCCTGGAAACAGAGGGTTGTCTGAATGCATTCAGTTACGGCTTTTTCATCAAACTATAGTTTGGGGCAAAGGGCGAAGCCACCCATTCTGTACTTATGACACTTCTTAAGACACGCTGCATGAAAACAAGCCAGTGCAAATATTTTGCACCGAAAGACTTTACATTTGAAATTAGATTTCTTAAATTGCATTCTTTTAGTACGATCTGTTTACTTAGAAAAAATGTTTTAAAGCAAAGCCAAAAACACTCTTCTTTCCTGCGAAGGTCAATCTGGACTTATTAATTCCAGTAAATATTTATGGCTCGAGCCCATGGAATTTCATATGGATTGGCCTTCCCTTCCTTCCTTGCTTCTTCTTTCTTTACTCAAGAAAATTGCAGACTTTTTGGCCTGGGGAAGTGACATCTGGTTTAGTCATGCCTGGCTTATTTTTTAAATCTTAATTATAGGGAAAAGAAGAGACCCAGGTTCAACCCACTCAGGAGTATTTGGAACAAGAGTGGGGGGGAAAAACCAAGATGGTACCCATGAGTGGGTGACCAAAGCCCTACCATATGTTACTAGACACAGAAAAAAGGGTGGGCCTTTCCATTGAGCAGCCAAAGGCATCATCTTGACTTCTTCTATTTCCATCCATGGATGCTCCTGAATTCCACATTTAATCATGGAACTGTCTCTAGAAGAGACAGTCACTCAGTGGCGTAGCGTGGGTTGTCAGCACCCGGGGCAAGGCAAGTAATTTGCGCCCCCTAACCCCTGGATTTTAGCACTCAAGTCTCTTCCACTCCATCGCCCGCCGCAGGGCCCCCACCCGCCGCCGCCCCCTCCTCGGCAGCGGCTGTGGCACCCGGCGGCGAGGCAACCCCTTCGCTCATCCTTCTCGGTGCCTTTCTAGCCCTCCCCCGGGGGAAGCAGCGGCATCGAGGACGGGGAGGGCGCAGCATGCGGAGCGGGAAGCGAGAAACGGGAAGGGGGGAGAGGAGGGGTGCAGGAAGATCCGACGGCAGCGGGGTAAGGGAGGCAGCCGCAGCCGGCAGGTACCCGAAAGAGCTGGCCTCCCTTCGATCCGGAGAGCGGGACGCCTCTCCCGCCCTGTCAGCTACATCTCCGCGCATTCACAAGACCGCTGCTGAATCAGCTGGAATGCGCGAGCTCTCCCCACCTTCCGCCCGCAGAGCTCTCTTCCTTTTCCCTGCGATTTCCCGCCCCCTCCCGGTTTCCTGGATTCCGGATCCCCCCTCCCCCGCCCGAGAAATAATACTAATAAAAATATGAAAAATCCCCTAAGATCCTTTCCCCAAGGAAGAAGACGGGGCGACGGGGAGAAAACGCCTCCTCTTGCAGCCGCTCTTGCTTCGGGCGACGCTTCTCCGGTCCCCGCGGCGGTGGCCACATTCCCCGGCTGCCACTGTTCCTGCCTTACTCGATCCCCTTTCCCGAAGCGACGGGGAGCTGCGAGTGCGAGCGCGCCCCCCCAGATGTTGCGCCCGGTGCGGCCCGCACCCCCTGCACCCCCCACGCTACGCCACTGCAGTCACTGTCTCTAGAAGAGATGCTCTGAATCCAGCCTTACGTTCTTGGAAGAGCCATCAATTATACATTCAATGCACAAATTGAATTCAAGTGAGTAATATATATATACTACGGTAGCCCCTCGCAACTGGATGCCTTCATCCAGTGAAATTCAGCAGGTTCTGACAGCTTCTGGAGAACCGGTAGTGGAAATTTTGAGTACTGTATTTTTCAGAGTATAAGACGCGCCGGAGTATAAGAAGCACCAAGATTTTGAAGAGGCAAATTTAAAAAAAAAGTTTTTCCACTCTGTAAACCTCCCCAAAGGGCCTGTTTTGCATGAAAATGCACCAGATTTTCACCCTCTTTTTTGAGGGAAAAAGGTGCGTCTTATACTCCGACAAATACGGTAGTTAAGAGAACCTGCAAATGCCACCTCTGACTGGCCCCAGAGTGGAGAGGGAATGGAGATTTTGCAATACCTTTCTCCTGCCACGCCCACCAAGCCACGCCCACAGACGTGATAGGGAAAAATGTGAATTTCACCACTGCCTCAGATGTCTTAAGAGGGAGCTTCCAACAATGCGGAAGTTCCACATCCCCAAAGGTCACAGTTTACTCTCCCAATAACACTTGCATTTCCCTACTCCCAAATATTGCATAAGGGATAATAAGGCCCCAAATTCCTAAAATTATTCCTGGACTAGGTGGCTCAGGTTAAGAAACAGACACTGCCAGATTTCCAATAATGCTACTTTATTATTGTTATTCAAAAGTAACCTACTGTAATCATGAAAGCCTGTCCAGTTTTGCTGGCTGGAGAATTCTGGGAGCTGAAGTCCTTCAGACTTAAAGTTGCAAAGGTTGGAGACCCCTGATCTAAAGGTAATTCTTGACTTATAACGTTTAAGTTGCTCATGACCAGTCCTCACACTTATTAACTGTTGCAGCATCTCCACTGATCAGAATTCGGTCGCTTGGCCCTGGCATGAATCTATGATGGATGCAGTGTGCTGGGGTCAAGTGATTGCCCTTTGGGACCTTCCCAACCGTCTTCTGACAAGCGAAGTCAATGGGGGAAGTTGGATTTGCTTAACAACCATATGATTCACTTAACAGCTGCAGTGATTTGCTCAACAACCCTGGCCAAAAAAAAGTCATAAAATCAAACGCGACTATTTAGCGCCACCAATTGTGGTCATAAGCCAAGACTACCTGAAATTGCTTCTCTGACTATTTCATTGGTTCCTTCCTTCCTTCTCCTCTTAATGGCTCTTTCAGATTTTGCCCAAGGACCCCTCCAAAGTCTTTTAGAGACTACAGGGCCCTCCTGCCAGCTGCACATCTTTCATCAGGACCTCTTGGCATTGGTGAGATCCAGGTTCTAGAACCCACTCAACCCTGTAGTCATTGAGTGATTGGTATTGAAGGTGATGATTTTACAATAATGGTATGTTTGAAGGGGATCTGTAGGTGTGGGGACAAATTCGAGATTTGATCATAAGATCTTGGTCACCACCTTGATTTTTTTGGACCCTCCTCCTGTTGATGTCCTTGGAGCCATGTTTCCAGAAGGAGAGAATTTGCTGCTTTCAGCAGCGCTTGGTTCTTGGCCCAGGTGAGATCATTCCATACAATTCATCTTTTTCTTTGATTTTGGAAAGCCTGCCCTTACCACTCTTCATCTCAAGCCAAAATCTGGGGAAACGCCGAAGGCATCCAGGACACAAAGAACCTTGTTGACTTTGGTGAACTCTAAAAAAGGAGAGGGGGGTGGAATGGAATTTTAATTTCAAACCAAACGACAGGCAAGGTCTACCTTTTGACAAGGGCCAAACCACAAGGCCAAGCAGTATGGGAAATCTAGGCTTTGCATCTGGATCTGTTCAGACCTGGGGATTTCCAGTGTTGCAATGTACTGTACGTATGGCATACTGAACTAAAAGATGGTTGTAACATAGTATGCATGATTATAGCATTAATTGTTTTCTTATTATTGTCTTCTGTTCAATAAGGTCCAATTCTTGAAGACTGTGGGAAATATCCCTGTAGTTTTCTTGGCAAGATTTCAGAGGTGGTTTGCCATTTTCTGCTTCCTGGGGCTGAGAGCGAGAGAAAGTGACTGATCCAAGGTCACTCAGCCGTCTTTGTGCCTTAAGGCAAAACTAGAAATTAGGTTTTCCTGGTTTCTGGCCTGATGCCTTTTCCACGACACCAAATTAGCTCTCTGGTGTTAATTACACAGTATTAATGATAGAACAGGGGTGTTGTAGGTGTGTCATGCCAGTGGCCTGCAAAATATTACTTATTCCTCACAAGCTTCACAGCCATCAGCTATGACCTGGCAATGTTTAATTGAATAGCTCAACAGCATGACATATACTGTATCTCTTGGAGTTGTTTCTCAATGACCTACAGATACAGGCTGTCCCATTTTTTCCAAAGAAGTAGGCATCCCGAGGAAGAGGAGGAGGAGGAGGAGGAGGAGGAGGAGGAGGAACAGCAGAAGCAGCAGAAGAAGAAAGAAGAAAAAAGCAGGAAGAGGAGGAGGAGGAGGAGGAGGAGGAGGAGGAGGAGGAGGAGAAGAAGAAGAAGAAGAAGAAGAAGAAGAAGAAGAAGAAGAAGAAGAAGAAGAAGAAGAAGAAGAAGAAGAAGAAGAAGAAGAAGAAGAAGAAGAAGAAGAAGAAGAAGAAGAAGAATGGATTTATGTATATATGCTTCTAATCTGAAATTGAAATATAGGTCACAATTCTTCTGTTGCTCCTTTGACTTTTTCCTGTTATAAATCATATAAATCTGAGAAAAAGCAGGGCTGCTCCTTGGACTGATTTTTTTATACTGCCTGAGGAAACCAACAGCCTCAAATCCTGAAGAGGCACTTCCATACCTCCCTTGCAAAGCTCTTTAGCAACTCATAGGTAAATGCAGAAACCTCCTGGAGAAATCTCACTAAGTTTCCTTAATGTGGAAGAATCCATGTGTGATCTCACAAGATTTTGTGGATTATGAAAGTTGCTGTGGTCAAGCTACTAGAGATGATGAGATGGGAGGAGATGGGACCTGAAGTCAGAAGGTTTTGCCATCTCCTGGCCATATGTGGCGCCTGTGTGCAGGATGCAACTATTAGCAACCAGAGAGTGAAACCATATTTTATGGTAAAGATAAAGGTTCCCCTCACACATATGTGTTAGCCGTTCCTATAGTTTATTAAAATTTATATACCGCACCCTTTCCCAAAAGGGACTCGGGGCAGCGGTTCCTGACTCTAAGGGGCAGTGCTTATCTCCATTTCAAAGCCGAAGAACCAGCGCTGTCCGAAGACGTCTCCGTGGTCATGTGGCCGGCATGACTAAATGCCAAAGGCGCACGGAACACTGTTACCTTCCCACCAAAGGTGGTTCCTATTTTTCTACTTGCACTTTTTACGTGCTTTCGAAGCTGGGACAAGTAATGGGAGCTCACTCCGTTACACGGCACTAGAGATTCGAACCACTGAACTCCTGACCTTTCTGATCGACAAGCTCAGTGTCTTAGGCAGTGAGCTACTGCGTCCCTACCATTTTATGGTAGGTGAGCTTAAATAAATTGGGAAAAAACCCTCACACAACTAATCTAAAGTAGTACTAACCTACATTTGGATGATATGCTTCATCAGTGCTAAACAAGAAAGATTATTTGCAAGCTGATAGTACAGATAATTCTTAAGTTACAACCAGTTGGTTAGCGACCATTCAAAGTTATGACTGACCCAATCAAAGGGACCTTACAATTTGGATTCCAAGTCTTGATGGTCAGGTCCTCTCTCTGCAGTGATTAAACTTCAGGCACTTGACAATGGGTGCCTTTCTAATTTTGGGCAAAACTGTGCCCATAGTGAACCGCTGATTTACTCAAAGACCAAAATGTTCACTTAACAATCACCACCATTGAAAAGTCATAAAATCGTATTCATGACATACGACCATAATGGGCAGGGTCCAGGGGTGAAATCCAGCAGGCTCTGACAGGTTCTGGAGAACCAGTAGCGTAAATTTTGAGTAGTTTGGAGAACCGGCAAATGACACCTCTAGCTGGCCCTGGCCCCATCTATTCTCTGCCTCCCAAGTCCCAGATGATCGGGAGGGAATGGGGATTTTGCAGTATCCTTCCCTTGCCACGCCCACCAAGCCACACCCACAGAACCAGTTGTTAAAAAAAAAATTGAATTTCACCACTGGCAGGTTCCATTATGATTGTATCTTGAGGTCTACCTGTATTATTGTGATGTGAAATTGCTAGAACCTGGTTTGAGTTTAGAAGTAAACGTAGTTAAGTTCCAGTTGGCGCTTTAATATGAAACCATCAGGATACTCCAGAGTTATGGAGTACAATTAAGGCTGTGAAAAAACATCTCAGACATCAATCCTCAGACATTTTTGTCCTGCTGCCAAACAAGTCCACTGCATGGACATGTCCATGGACTCCCCGAGATTTGAATTCAGCTCAAGGGCAGACTATTTCCTTCCCCCCTTACATTTGTGTGGACATTGAGATGGTCACCAGTTACTAGATGGGAAGAAGATCCAGATCAACCCCAACAGCACTGCTCGGTTTGTTTTTCAATATTTTCCTCCAGCTTTTCCAAATCGCCTCCCACAGTGGCTTGTATAAAGCAAAGCATGCAACGTTGCAATTTTTTTTTCACTTTAAAAACAACAGTAAAACTATCTCACAAATCAGGCTGACAGTTATAGAAAACCACTTTTTTAAAAATAAAAATAATCAACAATAAGCCAGCCATTCAAACCAGAACTTTGGCTCCACGTTCAAAATAATAACTCAGCTCCAAGTAATTGGAATTCAAACTGATGAGGAAAATCTTATCCAACTTTCCATGAAGTGTAACTTCTATACGTGTTATACTGCAGTTGACCTCAAAGCAATCGGTTTTAGATATGAAAACGGCATGAAATGGAAATAGGACTCAGTTTGGCTCGAGCGAAAAAAAACAACAACCAGTGTGGTACCTCTGCCATTGAGGATCTGAGGGATGCTGGATTCAAATGCTATCTTTGTTCTCATCATTCTGGGTGACACACAATTAAAAAAAGGATAGAACTTCATTACACTAGCACAGCAATCTAACTTCTTTTTTTTATCATACAGTTAGTCCTTGAGTTATGACTGCGAGGCAGGCGATTATATAAAGAGTCACTCATGACCGGATCCAATTTTACAATCTTTTTCACAGTGGTCATAAAGCAAAGTCCATAGTCGTTAAGCAAACCTATAGTTTGTGATGGGCTGGTTTTGCTGGAAATCAGAACTAAAAACTGGTTTCCAGCAAAACTGATGTAAGTCGCAGTTATATGACATGGGGCACTGCAAATGGCCATAAATATGGGTTGATTTAAAAGTGCCTTACATCACCTTGGGGGAGGGGACATTGGAACATCAGAACCAGGATGTAAGTAACTTTTGGAGGGTCCATTTTAAGTTCGAACAGTTGCTACGTGACTGGTCAGAACTCAAAAACTACCTGTGTTCTTCCTTCACCTCTCTTTGGAATTACTTTCACAGTGTCCACAATCTAGGGAGGATCCCACTAGCCTTAAAGATATGGCGTATTTAAACATGGATTTCATGGGACAGGCCATTCTCATAAGTGAGAGGAAGTTGCAATGCTTTCTCCCTCTAAAGATTAACATTGGGACATGTATCTTGTTGATTACCATGATGAGAATGCTTGGTATTGGTGATTCATGTCCCTATTTAGGAAAGAGAGGCATTCCTGTAAAAAGAGATAAGCTAAGAAATGAAGTCCCAAAGATGCTTTTTCAAAAGGCAACTGGACTTTGTTTTTCCTTGAAGATGTCTCGCTTCTCATCCAAGAAGCTTCTTCAGTTCAGAACTAAAGAAGCTTTTTGGCAAAGAAACAAAACGTCTTCAAGAAAAAAAACAAAATCCAGTTATCTTTTGAAAAAGCATCTTTGGAAGAACCATGGTCTGGATGGGTGAGAATGTCCATAGACACTAAGAAATGAAGGCTACTAAAAGATGAACGTTTGCTACGATTTCCTTACATTGCATATCCCAATGTCTCTAGAGTTTCCACTATTGCAGGGGTCTGCAAAGTTGGCTCTTTTAAGACTGGTGGACTTCAACTCCCAGAATTCCCCAGCCAGCTATGGGGCTTTGCAACCAGGTCTCTGCCAAGATGATACTTGAAGATAATACAATACAATAGCAGAGTTGGAAGGGACCTTGGAGGTCATCTAGTCCAACTCCCTGCCTAGGCAGGAAGCCCTATACCATTTCAGACCAATGGCTCTCCAACATCTTCTTGAAGACTTGCAGTGTTGGGGCATTCACAACTTCTGGAGGCAACTTCTGTTCCACTGATTAATTGTTCGAACTGTCAGGAAATTTCCCCTCGGTTCTAAGTTGCTTCTCTCCTTGATTAGTTTCCACCCATTGCTTCTTGTTCTGCCCTCAGGTGCTTGGGAGAATAGTTTGACTTCCTCTTCTTTGGGGCAGCCCCTGAGATAAGGGATAAGGATAAAGATAAGGGAGGACGGAGGATAGCATGCAATGAGTTGGTGAAGAAGTGCTTATGATGTCCCTTCGGGGAGAGGGGGCGGTTTAGAAATTTAATAAATTATTATTATTATTATGTGCTCAAAAGTGAAAGTGACATCCTAAAAGCAGAAGGACAGTTTGATCTGCAAGATATGAATCCTTGGCACTTGGCAACGATTCAAGTCTACGTAGATTCAAAGAACACAAAAGATGGACTAATCTGTGGAGACCTGCAACGTATTGGAGATACAGATTAGAACAGGGGGAACGCCTGGATTAGAACAAGGGCTGTCATGCTAATTATAGGGGGCTGGAATATAAAAGCTGAACATAAAATAACATCTGGAATAATGAGAAAGGTTTCCCTCAATGTACGAAGCAAAACAGGAGTGAAATGAGTAGAGTTCAGCCAAGAAAAGTCAAAGCCAACACTCTAAAAAAAGTTCTACACATGGACAACACTGGATAAACATCAAAATTAAATTGACAGTGTACTCTGCATTCAAAAATGGAGAAATTATGTTTATTCAAAACGACATCTTCATTTTTTTTGACACTCCCACACATCCACACCAATGGTGGGATTCAAAAAATTTTTATTACCGGTTCTGTGGACGTGGCTTGGTTTGATGGGTGTGGCTTGGTGGACGTGGCAGGGGAAGGATACTATAAAATCCCCATTCCCTCCCAATCCGCTGGGACTCGGGAGGCAGAGAGTAGATAGGGGTGGGGCCAGTCAGAGGTATTTGCCGGTTCTGCGAACTACTCAAAATTTCCTCTCCCGGTTCTCCAGAACTGGTCAAAACCTGCTGAATACCACCTCTGATCCACACCCACACTGTGGCTGACCAAGGCCCATTTCATATACTGCATGGTTGAAAAGTCAAGATCCCAGAAGAAAATAATTCTCTCAGCTGAACAGTATCTGTGACCAAGGGCTTAGCTAGAAGAAGACCCTCAAGGGCCCAGTGGGCACCATCAGATTGCCATAGAAGCTTCCTGGGTGACTCTGGGCAATTTCCTATCTCTCTCATCCCAAACTTCATCATTGAGATGCTGTTGTGAGGACAAATGGAAGAAGAGTGTGCCATGTATATAAAAATAGATATAAATAAGGAAATAAAGGAGGGGTAGAGTGGAGAGGAGGAGGAGGAGGAAAAGCAGGGTAAGGTAAGGTAAAGTAAGGAAAGGAAATTAAAGGGAAGGGAATGGAAGTGAAGGGAAGAAAGAAACTGTAAAATAAACTTGCCCATTTCAATAGTAGTGTACCTAGGAAATGCACAATGGTATTTTCTCTTTATTCGTTGATTCATTGATTACATATTATTCCTTCCCTTTGGAAGTTAAGGGCAATGCATGTATGGGAAAATGTTTGGTTACCCTTCTCTAATACATAGCTTGGGACGCGGTGGCTCAGTGGCTGAGCTTGCTGATCAGAAAGGTCGGCGGTTCGAATCCCTAGTGCCGTGTAATGGAGTGAGCTTCTGTTACTTGTCCCAGCTTCTGCCAACCTAGCAGTTCGACAAGCAGGTAAAAAAATGCAAGTAGAAAAATAGGAACCACCTTTGGTGGGAAGGGAACAGAGACGTCTTCGGACAGCACTGGCTGTTTGGCTTTGAAACAGAGATAAGCATTGCCCCCTAGGGTCAGGAACGACTAGCACATATGTGCGAGGGGAAGCTTTCTCTTTACCTTTACAATACATAGCTTGCATTTCCTCCCTCCCTCCCTCCCTCCCTCCCTTCCTGTTTTACTGGGATCCTTCTCTCCAAACCCCTGAAGTCACTTTGTGATCGAGGCAGATGCACCTACAGATAAATAAATGCAACAGAAATAAGGATCTCCTTTGATGCTACCTTCATAGTAGCAACCTTGTGAAGGAGGCTAAGCTGCGAGATTGTGACTATCTAACAGTGTCCCATGAAATTCTAGGACCAAAGGAACCCCAAACATGGGTCTCTCTCTACTCATGGTAAAGGTAATGCGGGAGGTCAAGGGTATGACAAGGGTATGACGAGCCAACTCTTTTGTCCTTGGAAAGAGCAAAAAATGAAGTTTCTAACCTTTTTTCTTTTCAATATCGTGGATCATTTTCAAAATGTTCACAAGGAGCAACTTCTGTCCAGATAAGGATACTCCCTACTTAAAAATCTCTCAAGCTGCAGTGAATTCTTACTCCAGTGACCTCTAAATCAAACTGATTAAGCTCGCCAACATATTTGTATTTTGGGGATTTTAATGAGCACTCCCATCGTGAAAAATTGTAAATATGCAGAGGCCAATGGTCTAGATGGGAAGGAGCAATTTTGCAAGATTTTTCGCCCCGCGAAGCTTCTTCATTTCTGACTGAATGCTGGGGAATGGAAGAATGGAAGCCTAACCCTAACTCAGTAGACAGTCAGAACTGAGGAAGCTTCCTGGATGAGAAATGAAATATCTTCAAGAAAAAAACAACGCAAGGAAGTCCAGTTGCCTTTTGAAAAGGCACCTTGGGGGACAGCCATGACTTTGATGAGTAAAGAATCATCATAAGACATTTAGTTTATGACATAATACAAAATGCCACAAAGGATTTCCTGGTCTGATGGGCTGATGTTTAACTGTATTGCACAGTTCAACATGAGCTGTTTTCAAGGCATAAACACCTCTGAATGTATTCCAACTGTTCCAATAAAGGCAAGTAGATTAGAAGCCCTCTTACTGTTAAAGGCAGCAGGAATCTGGTTGTCTAGTTGTCTATCAAATTATGTGCACAAGGCAGGGCAAGTACACAGAAAGATCTTATTTAGGAACACGAGGAAATTCACGATGGATGAGATGGAGAAGAAAAATTGTTGTTAGTTGCGAAGTCATGTCTGACCCATTGTGACCCCATGGACAACATTCCTCCAGGCCTTCCTGTCCTCTACCATTCTCTGGAGTCCATTTAAGCTCACGCCGACTGCTTTAGTGACTCCATCCAGCCACCTCATTCTCTGTCATCCTCTTCTTCTTTTGCCCTCCATCATTCCCAGCATGAGGCTCTTCTCCAGAGAGTCCTTCCTTCTCATTAGGTGGCCAAAGTATTTGAGTTTCCTTTTCAGGATCTGGCCTTCTAAAGAGCAGTCAGGGTTGATCTCCTCTAGGACTGACCAGTTGGATCGCCTTGCAGTCCAAGGGACTCGCAGGAGTCTTCTCCAGCACCAGAGTTCAAAGGCCTCCATTCTTTGGTGCTCAGCCTTTCTTAAGGTCCAACCTTCACAGCCATCCATTGCAACTGGGAAAATAGTATAGGAATTATACATTGACTAATCAAATGCTTCCGTGGGTTTCTTTTTTCTTCTTCTTCCCATCCCTTCCCTTATTCCTTGTAGGTTGTTTCTTTTCAACTGTAAGCTTGGAAACTGGGATTCATGCAGATAGTCCTTGACTTACAACTATAATTAGGGCCAGGATTGTCATTGCTAAGCAAGGCGGTTGTCAAGAAAGTCATGCTTGATTTTGTGATCCTTTTTGCCATGGTTGTTGTGTGAATCTCTGCAGTTATGTGTCTGCCATCTTGCTGGTTTTAACACCCTCTTCAGATGCCGCTGCACCAGAGGTGGTATTCAGCAGGTTCTGACCAGTTCTGGAAAACTGGTAGTAGAAATTTTGAGTAGTTTGGAGAACTGGTAAATACCACCTCTGACTGTCCCCATCCCCATCAGGAGGAACTGAGGATTTTGCAGTTTCCTTCTCCTGGAGTAGGGAGAGAATGGAGATTTTGCAGTATCCTTCCCCTGCCACGCCCACCAAGCCATGCCCACCGAACCAGTAGTTAAAAAAAATTAATCCCACCACTGTGCTGCACACATGTTAAAGTATAAATAATGGTTTTAAAATGCTCAGGGCCTTAGCCTGATGCTCAAATTCTATCCCTGTGGATTCTAAACCACATTTTATGGCTCAGGACAGTATTTCTCAACCTTGGCAACTTTAAGATCAGAGGATCTTCCGACAGGCAAAATTCTCCATCCATCTTAAAAGTTGCCAAGGTTGAAAAACATTGGCTTAGAGTGATGCATGAACTCAGCCACTGAGATTCGTTTAACCAACCTTATCTAAAATATATCTTGGCTTAGTTCAACATGTGAATCCTGCCAAGGCCTTTTCCCAGGTTAATTTCAAGGCAAGCTTTATCCTTCCCAAGTTTGGGTTTTCAATTAGTCTATCCTCTCTTGGCACATTAAACATCTCCTGGACACAAGCCCCATAATCCCCAGCCATGTTGCCTAGCCAGCATGAGAGAGTGGTGGGATGCCACTTGGAGAAAGATGAACGTCAACATATCCATCCCAGCAGTTAGGTGGCTTTCCCGTGGCTATCCTTAATATACTAAATCCAGCTGTTTACTAGAAACAGAAACAAGGACGGTCAACTTTGGGAATTATGTCATGCATGTTAACTGTATGTATTTTCTGCATGATTGACCTCCTCCGCTTAATTTGGAAAGCAGTGTTGCCTATGATGGATTGGTATTGGCTGAGCTACAGGGCCAAGGTTGGCTAACCTCTCTGGACCTCGACCTTGTGGCAGTTTTGAGCGGTGTGGACTTCAACTCTCAGAAATCCCCAGACAGCATGAGTGGCAGCCATGTCATTCTGCAAGGCCTGCAGGGGTTGTATTTTGCAACTAAAGATTGGGAAGATGCCAACATGGGAGCTGAACTTGAAAAAGCTGGAAGCCAAGAGCAAGGAAGCCAGTGGGAGGGAAGGAATTCATGCTGGCCAAAGAGTAGGTAGATCAAGACTAAAATGGCATCTTGAACAAAGTCCTTTAGTAGCTAACCCTGGATACCTTCAGGTGAGAATTTATTAGACAGGTCCTCACCATTATATTTAAATCAGGAATCCGGTAACACCTTTCCAACCCACTTTTTTTTTTTTTTTAAAGGCAGAAGCTCTCATGACCTGCAGCTTTCCTTCCATGGCGACACCATCACCACTATACTGATGGCATTTTTTAGTGGGCTGGAGGTCACTGTCTTCCATCTCTAACTCCCTTGCTTTTATTTTATTTTATTTCATTTCATTTCATTTCATTATTTCATTTCATTATTTCATTTCATTATTTCATTATTTCATTATTTCATTTCATTTCATTTATTTCATTTCATTTCTATTTTATTTTATTATATTATTTTATTTTATTTTATTTTATTATTTTATTTTATTTTATTTTATTTTATTTTATTTTATTTTATTTTATTTATTTTATTTTAATTTTATTTTATTTATTTTATTTTATTTTATTTTATTATTTTTTATTTTATTTGTCAACAAGTACAAGGAAGCAAGTATGAAAACACATGAAAAAATGGCACAAATAAATGAATATAAATAAGCAAAACATTAAAAAGTACATATCAATGGGTCAGTGGGACAGGAACGGTAGGAGCACTTATGCACTCCCTCCTTAGGGACCTCTTAAGAAACGCATAAGGTCCCTGGTAGACAGATTAAGGTAAAAGGTTTTTGAGTCAGATGAACGAACCACAGGATCAGGTCGGGTCTTCCACACATATACTACTCTATATCTGGAATCGTTTTTCCTGCAATCCAGATTAGAACGGATTACATTTAGTGTGTATCTCTTGATAGCCCTTGTGTTGCTGCAGTTGAAGTAAAAGTAGTCATTAGCAGGTAGGACATTATGGCAGATTATCTTGTGCCATAACTTCAGATAGGAACGTAGACGGCATAGTTCAAGGTTATCCAGGCCTAAAAATTCAAGCCTGGTAGTATAAGGAATTTTATGACGAGCAGAGGAGTTGAGGACTCTTCTTGTAAAATACCTCTGGACCCTCTCTAGTGTTTTTATGTCCGAAATGCACTGAGGGTTCCAGGCAGGTGAGCAGTATTCAAGGATAGGCCTGGCAAAGGTTTTGTATGCCCTAGTTAGCAGCCTAGCGTTACCAGAGAGAAAACTACGTAAAACAGAGGTGTCCAAACTTGGAAACTTTAAGAGTTGTGGACTTCAATTCCCAGAATTCCCCAGCCAGCCATGCTGGCTGGTGAATTCTGGGAGTTGAAGTCCACAAGCCTTAAAATTCTCAAGTTTGGACACCCCTGACGTACAATAAGGTTGACAACTCTGAATGCCTTTTTGGCAATGATGTTACAGTGAGCTTAGATGTTTTGAAATGAGGACTCCTAGGTCTTGGACAGAGTGTGGGTCATCCTTTAGATCGTTTCTGCCCAGCTTGTATTTGATGTTCTTACATAGTTTGGAGAACCGGTAACAGGGGTGGGTTCCTGCCAGTTCTAACCTCTTCTATAGAAGAGGTTCCACAAATCTACAGTGCCGTTTAGAACTGGTTCCAGCTCCCTCCCTCTGTCTGTCCTCACATCATCAAGAGGAAGAGCGAGAGGAGGAATTCTGGGAGTTGAAGTCCACAAGTCTTAAAGCTGTCAAGTTTGAACACCCCTGGGGTTTTTTTTTCTAAAGGGTTAGGGGTGCAAGGGTCTTGTAACTTGACAGCTTTAAGACTTGCATGCTTCAATGCTAGAGTTCCTGAGCCAACATTTTGGTTGCTAAGCAAGAGCCTACCCAGTCATATGACTGCCAAGCCACTCCCACTCATTCACATGGCTGGCAAGCCACTCCCACCCGGTCACATGACTGGCAAACCACTCCCACAAAGCAGGCAACACCTACAGAAGAGGTTCTAAAAATTTTTGAAGCCCACCACTGACCGGTAAATACCACCTCTGGCTGACCCCGCCCCCATCTATTCTCTGCCTCCTGAGTCCCAGCTGATCGGGAAGAAATGGAGATTTTGCAGTATCTTTCCCCCTGCCACACCCACCAAGCCACGCCCACCAAGCCACACCCACAGAACCAGTAGTAAAAACGTTTGAATCCCACTAGTGACTTGCGGGACCGGTTGAACATGCTATAAGTTCACAATAGGACTGGGTGTTTGTTAAGTAGGATTCACTGGGCTAGGGATTTTGTTTTTGTCTTGCACTGTGAATTGTGTTGGAGGTGTGTGCACAAAAGGAGGCCCAGCCAATCTCATTGTACACATGTTGCACTCTGACAATAAAGGTCTGGATTGAATTGAATTGAATGACCTCACAAGATTCCATTTCAATCATTCACTTCTGCTGCTTTGAATGAAAAGCCTCCATTTCTCTGATTGTTCCATAGCTGGGATGGAGTCTCCTCTCTGCGTGGCCTTGGGAACCACTGCCTTCATTGGCACTGATGTTCCTCCCAACCTCATTTGTTTCACTGGGGAGTGCCTTGATGGACAGGGCCCAATGCTCCAGGCTGCGATGAAATCCAGATCCCGTTCTCTCTTGGTTCCAAGAAGCAGCTGGATCAGATCGGGTCTGACGGGTTCTTGGTGCCTGGTCTTGTTTTTCTTGGCACCAGACACCAAGCCCAGGGATGCAAGGAGGGATGGATGGGCTAAAAGCAATAGGTGGACATCTATTCTGGATCCCCCCACAACGAACTACGAGTGACTTCATTGGATGCAATGGAGTGGCTAAATTGTTGTGGGTTTAAGTTAGGATGAGGCAGTGAAGATGGGCAAAAGGAGAAGGTGGCATGTTGGTTAGGCAGATGCAGTTGAGGCAGACCACAAGTATGTTCTCAGTGAACAATTGTAAAGTGTTAAAAACCCATTGTGTTTCTTGAAATAGCCTGAGATTGCCTGAAATCTACTAGATAGCTCACAAAAGCTCATGCCATTTATTTATGTGTTTGATGGTTTGTTTGACAAACATGTACTAGATAACAAGTGTAGGTATGAACCAGTGGTGGGTTTCAAATTTTTTAGAACCTACTCTGTAGGTGTGGCCTATTTTGTGGGCGTGGCTTGGCAGTCATGTGACAGGGTGGGAGTGGCCACCTTTTAAAATGTGGTGAAACTCATTTAACAACGCTCTTGCTTAGCAACCAAAATTTTGGACTCAATTGTGATGATAAATTCTTTCTTTCTTTCTTTCTTTCTTTCTTTCTTTCTTTCTTTCTTTCTTTCTTTCTTTCTTTCTTTCTTTCTTTCTTTCTTTCTTTCTTTCTTTCTTTCTTTCCTTCCTTCCTTCCTTCCTTCCTTCCTTCCTTTCCTTTCCTTTCCTACCCGTTGGGTCACTGGCAACGGCGGGCCAGATTTACTTCCAGGTACGCCGGTGGAACCCCCTCTCACCGGTTCTCTAAATTTCACCAACCGGCTCTCGCGAGTAGGTGCGAGCCTGCAGAAACCCACCACTGGTATGAACATAAACATGAACAAAGGAAGTAAATACAGATAAATGGGGACAGTAGGACAGGGATGGTAGGCACGCTGGTGCGCTTATGCACGCCCCCTTTATGGACCTCTTAGCAATGGGGTGAGATCCACGGTACAGTTTGTATCTATTGTTTGCCCGAGTAGTATTGCGGTTGAAGCTGATGAAGTCATTCACAGGCAAGACGTCATAGCAGACAGTTTTGTGTACTACGCTTAGATCGCACATTTCCAGATTGACCAAGCCCAAAATTTCAAGGCTGGTGGCAAAAGGGATTCTATTATGAGCAGAGGAGTAGAGGACTCTTCTCTTGAAGTACCTCTGAACTCACTCGATCATGTTATTGTCCGACATACAGTGTGGGTTCCAGGCAGACGAGCTGTATTCAAGGATTGGCCTGGCAAAGGTTTTGTATGCTCTATTTAACAATTCAATGTTACCGGAGAAGGCACTTGGCAAAATTAGGTTAACATCTCTTAATGCCTTTTTGGCAATGCTGTTACAGGGAGCTCTGGGGCTTAGATCATTTGAGATGAATACTCCTAGGTCTTTGACACAGTGAGGGTCATCTACGACAGGAAAAGCTATCACCAAGCAGTTGATGGATGACACGGGCTACAGCAAAGCTGGCTGGAGAATTCTGGGAGCTGAAGTCCTTCAGACTTAGAGTTGCAAAGGTTGGAGACCCCTGATCTACGAGATTGTTTTCGCCCAACTTGTATTTGGTGTTCTGATTTTTATTGTGTAGGACAGAGCATTTATTAGGTGACTTATTTATTACTTTCAACAGACCTGTAGGTCTGTGCTATTAGACTCCTGAGAATTTCATGGGCAGGCAAGAAAACAAACCCATCAATCATTGAAGAAATGAATCCACTCAAGGCAGAAAAGACCAGGTTCAAATTATCCTACTTTGCGCATGTAATACGAACACCTAGGTCTCTGGAGAAGGCTCAATTGCTGGGAAAGGTGTAAGGAAAGAAAAGAAGAGGGTGACCAGGAGCAAGGTGGGTGGATGGAGCCAATTACCGTGTGATGGGTCCACCATTGGAAGAGCTGAAAGATCAGGTTAGAGACAGATCCTCATGGAGAAAATCTATCTCCCTGGTTGCTAGGAGAACAACTTGATGGCACATCGATCAATCCAAGAGTTTCCTTTTGGCAGGGGACGAATGCAGCTGCTTGGCTTGCAAATAACGCAATGAGACATCGCATGAAGAGAGATGTATTCTCCTTTGTTTTTAGTATGCCCCATCCTCCATGGAAAAAACAGTGCCAACACATTAACCCTGTTGAAATGTAGTCTTTAGCCAAAATCGTGCATGCTCTTTCCTGATGTGTTATATTTCTTCTGGTGTTGGATATCTATGACCTAATTTGCCAAAGACCACACTGGCTGTGGCGTGGGCAGTCCCAGGTGGCTTTCCCCCACCACAACACTCCTATCTGTAGAGGCCAAAATCTGAATTTTCCAGTTTGCAAAGCTTCTTCCATCTGCAAAATCTATTCTGCTACCTAGCAAGGCTATTATTTCTTCTTGGTTCAGAATCCCGATTCTACAGATGCTTGCCTTTGTTACAAATCAACACTTAACTTGAGTCCCTTGGTTTGGACAAGTACTTGGGAACCTTATGAAGTGCAGGCTGGGGATGAATTTGCAACCTCTCACTTTTATTAATAGAGGCAGCGTCACTTTGCCTATCTGTAGGAACCAGCTACGCTCCCAACCAGCCAAAGTGCTGTCACGGAAGGCTGTAGCTCGTGTCATCCATCAACTGCTTGGTGATAGCTTTTCCTGAGTAGAGCAAGAGGCATGTCATCACCAGGTTCCTCAAAATAGCCCAGCTGTTCTAAGTTGAATATAGCTCAGGGCCCTTGACGATCGATGATATATTCGCACTAAGTCACATAACACGTTAAGTCAAAATGCATCTGGTTCTGGTATTGGCTTGACCTACTTGATGAGCTCAGCTATTCTGGGTTGGAAAGCATGGCTTACAGCAGGGACAGGAAACATTTTCTCGGCCCAGAACTGTACTTGGGCTGAGTGGTACACCAGAATACACTGAAATAGGTAGTGGGTGGACTCAGCATGTGTCCTGGATTTGATTTCAGTTGGCTTTCACTTACGTGTCACAATAGTGGACTATACGTATAACTCAGAATTGAATTGTTGGATTCTTGGTAATTATGTATGTGTTTATTATTTGAATGCATATGTTCTGATTTAGGCTTCCCAAAAGCATGAAGCAAACTCCTTGTCGCGACCAAAAAAAACCCTTTTATTAATTTACTGGAAATTCTGCTCATTCGCATCCAAGTCTTTCAAGGGAGGATTTACAGTCACAGACCTTATCTGGCTTGGAGAGCTGCCAAGCCAATATCTGCAAAACTTGGCAAGGAGTCTCGAAGAGTCACAAACCAATTAAGCAAACTAATTGTCTCCTGCAAACTCCACTCCCCTTGCGCTCCTCTTTTATTTCCTCAGGGAGGGGCCATTCATCATCCAATTGTGGTACTCCCAAGTTGCCCCCTGTTCTTTAGCTGTTCCCTTTGTCTGGCAACTCTGTGCATGTGCACACTGGGAACAGGCTCCAGCTGTTTGACTGCCCCACTGATGTCTGACTCCGAAGGCAGCTGATAACTGTCAGATGGCCCTGGCCCCCTCTCTGCCTCCGACACAGAGCCCTCATCAGACCCTTCCCCAGATTCCAGGACTGGGCTAGGTTCCTCCCCAACCTCCTCACTGTCGAAATCTGCTGCCAGCTCTGCCACAACAGTAAATGACTATATGAATGTATATTGACACATGATTCTGGGCAGCTAATAAAGAATTATTAGCAGACTAAATCAATTGGTAACAACAACCCAATCGATCATCACTGAGCAACACCTAAACCAAAACAACTGGATGGGCTCACTGTAAAATATATCTTTTTCCTGGGGAGGGGGGGGGAAGAGCCAGGTCTTCACCACCTTAAGAGAAAGGCCAGTCAAGCTGGGCCTTTCAAATTTGGGTGGTGTGGTGGTTCCTACAGCCAACATAGTGACAGAGACGACGTACTTCCTGGGATACATCAGATGTCATTGCTTAATAGATGGGATTGCATTACCAGGGGCAAAGAATCAGGACTATTTGTGTAGATTGGAACATAAATAATGTATTCAAGTCTATATACAAGAATCTGCTCAACTAATAGGAAGCACTACATTGGCAGTAAATAAAGGTCAGTGGCATTCAAGGGAAACTGGTCATGGATCTCTTGGGCAATGCAAGGATTCTAAACCGATGATATGTTTTACTCCGCCCCACCCCAGCCTCTTCTACATAATGCCATTTCTATGAGAACAGAGGAGACAGAGAGACACCATGGAAGGCAGTCCCTCAAATAAGCTGACATGCATTATGAATGACACCCAGACATCCACAAGAAGCCACTGCACAATGGACAGTAATTCTGACACATTTTAGAAGATTTGCATTGGTCTAAAATCTAAAATGCATGGGTGAAATTCAATTTTTTTTTCACTACCAGTTCTGTGGGCATGGCTTGGTGGGTGTGGCAGGGGAAGGATACTGCAAAATCTCCATTCCCATGCCATTCTTGCGCGAGCTGCACTGGCTACCTGTCGTCTTCCGGGTGCACTTCAAGGTGTTAATTATCATCTTTAAAGCGCTCCATGGCTCGGGACCTAGCTATCTGCGGGATCGGATCCTGCCTCATATATCCTCACGGCCGATTCGCTCCCACAGAGAGGGACTTCTCCGGGTGCCGTCCACTAGACATTGTCAGCGGGCGACACCCAGGGGAAGGGCTATCTCTGTGGCGGGCCCGGCCCTCTGGAACGACCTTCCCCCCGATATCAGGACGACCACGGACCTCCGCTCCTTCCGTCTTAAATTAAAAACTCACTTTTTCTGTCTGGCCGGCCTAGGATAAGTCTCTCTGTCTTTGGGGTTTTTATTGGGAAATTAGTACTGCTTAGTTTTAATGGGGAAATTTTTAGCGCAGATTATGTTTAATTTGTTTTTAGAATTGTTCGTATGTATTTATTGTTTTTATTCTACCTGTGCACCGCCCCGAGTATTATTATTATTATTATTATTATTATTATTATTATTATTATTATTATTATTATTATTATTATTATTATTATTATTATTATTATTATTATTATTATTATTATTATTATTATTATTATTATTATTATTATTATTATTATTATTCTGGGGCCAGCCAGAGGTGATATTTGCCAGTTCTCTGAACTGCTCAAAATTATTGTTTGGTGGTTTATGATCCCACAGTCCATTGTGATTGGGAATACAATACAATGTGTTGAATATACTATCCCTAGTGACTCACTGAAGTATTGCATCTTCATTGGGAAACAGAACAATGTAGTGAACCTATTTCCCCCCGGTGGCTGAATTGGGTATTGCAGGCTCAATTTCAAAAATATGCATTAAAGCTGTACTGTATAATTGACTGTAATAAGAAGTTGAACCTATATGCTTTACTGTTTATTGATGGTTCACTGGGGTATTGCAGGATGATTATGAAAAATAGGACAATGTAATACAATTAATAGGATGCACAGTCTTGCCCCCAGCTTATTAAAGCATTGCCAATTCATAGAGCAATATAAGTCCATGGACACTAACTAACTGTCAGAAGATATGATGAAAACTCCTTACTTGCACAACACAAGGACAGACTTAACCATACTTTTTATTGGGAAACTGTAAGCATCCTAGACCAAGCTAACTCCAAAAATGCTAGAGAATTCCTGGGAGCCTGGAATTCAAAGAAATCAACAAGCACATAGAGATAAACAACATTTACACACCATTCAAAAAACTAAAAAGGAAAAAAAAGACCAAAACACCACTTTGTCAGTAGTCAATATCAAAATTAATACCAGACCAATAGTCAAGCAGCAAACAATTCCCTAACTGAGGAATTACCAACTCAAACAAAAAAGTGAACAGTAAAGGAGAGCCTAATTAATCAACAACCAAAAACATTCCCACTACCGGTGACAGGGTAAGTCACTAGTATATAAACAGAGAGCAAATCCCACTCCCTTTTAATACTGATCATATTACCTAGCTGGGTACCACCTTATAATGCCTTGTTAAGACTACACTTAGAATATTGCATCCAGTTTTGGTCACCACAATATAAAAAAAGATGCTGAGATTCTAGAAAGAGGTCAGAGAACAGCAGTAAAGATGATTAGACGACTGTTGAAGAACAGTTACAGGAACTGGGTATGTCTAGTTTAATGAAAAGGATGACTAGGGGAGGCATGAGAGCAGGGTTCCAATATCTCAGAGGCTGCCCCAAAGAAGAGGGAGTCAAGCTATTCTCCAAAGCACCTGAAGGCAGAACAAGAAGCAATGGATGGAAACTAATCAAGGGAAAAAAACTAACCTAAAACTAAGAATAAATGTTTCTGTCAGATCAACCCATCAGTAGGCCAACTTGCCTCTAGAAGTTGTGGGTGCTCCATCACTGAAGATTTTTAAAAAGAGATTGTACAAAATACAGCTGGAAGGGACCTTGGAGGTCTTCTAGTCCAACCCGCTGCTCAAGCAAGAGACCCTATACAATTTGAGACAAGGGGCTGTCCAGCCTATTCTTAAAACCTCCAGTGATGAAGCACCTACAACTTCTGAACCTGCTCCACTGGTTAATTGTTCTCGCTGGTAGGAGTTTCTGCTTAATTCCAGGTTGCTTCTCTCCTTGATTAGTTTCCATCCATTGTTTCTTGCCTTGCCTTCTGTTGGTTTAAAAAAATAAGTTGACCTTCCTCTTCTTTGTGGCAGCTCCTCAACCCTGCTAGAAGGTCATGTCACCCCTCGACCTTCTTTTCTCTAGACTGGCCAACCCAATTCCTGTAACTGTTCTGCATAGGTTTTTGTCTCCAGATCCTTAATCAGATGAGTGGCTCTTCTTTGCACTTTTGCCAAAGCCTCAACCTCTTTTTTGTAATGTGGTGACCAAAATTGGATGTAATATTCCAGGTGTGAGTTTGCTAAGGATTTATAAAGCAGTATTAATACGTCACATGATTTTAATTCTATGCCTCTGTTTATACAACCAAGGATTGTATTAGCTTTTTTGGCTGCTGCCGCACACTACCAGCTCATGTTTTTTTTTAGTTGTGTTTCTTTTAATTTTATTTTTATTTATTCTTGTAAAAAAAACACCATAATTTTAAACATATTTGCCGTCACAGCGTGAAAGAAACATATAAGTAACCAAAATTAACATAAAAATCCTAATAGTAGGCGTAATATTTAACCCCAGCATTTACGCTATATACAACCCATCTAGTTAAACTTCCTTAATGCTTCATCAGTTCTTATTCATCATCAATTTTCCTATTAATATAGCTCACCAATATCCAAATTAAGCATGTATTATTGCTTCAGTCGTTACTATTCCATCGTTTCCGTATCCAATTATACCACCTCTTCCATGAATTTTAGAATTCTGAATCCTTTTTCCCTTTAAGTAATTTCGTTAATCTGTCCGATTCTGCGCACTCGTTTATTTTATTTATTACTGCCCCATCCGTCAGTATTTGTTCACTTTTCCACTCCTGGGCAAATGCCAATCTTGCCGCAATAATTATATGCAATGCCAGCTCATGTTTAAGTAATCGTCCACTAGGGCTACAAGGTCCCTCCTCCAGTAACTGTTTTAGAGCCAGGATTCGCTTATTAACCACATTCTTTATAGCTGCCACAGGTGACTTTAAGGAAAATACACATGCAAAATACACACTGCTCAGAGATAATACAGGACGAAGTAAAAATCACCAATACGGATTGAAAAACTGTCAACCGAAGAAAATATTTATATTAGCTCAGGGTTGAACTGTGAAATGCAAAAGTTATACATTTAAAAAACCCAAGATCAATGGAGAGTTCTGTATGGCAATGCATTCTTTAGTCGTTTAGCTACAGGGGTCTCCAACCTTTGCAACTTTAAGTCTGAAGGACTTCAGCTCCCAGAATTCTCCAGCCAGCTTTGCTGGCTGTTGAATTCTGGGAGCTGAAGTCCTTCAGACTTAAAGTTGCAAAGGTTGGAGACCCCTGATTTAGCATTTTCTTTTTTAAAAGTCTCTTGTTTCTGATTGCAACCATCCCACTGGAAATAAAGGACCCTTCTAAAACAAAAAAAAATATTGCCCTGAGAGCAGTTTCCACTATTTGAAGCCTTCCCTTGTCATCTCACTGTTGCCATGGTCCCCTGCTCCTCCTTTGTAAACAGTTGAAGGGGATGCTTTCTGATTGGCTCCCGGAGAGTGTGGTCGCCTGGCAACCTCCTAAAGTGTGCTTAGCAACCTTGCTGATAACAGAGGAAAGCTGCAGGAAGGCAGAGGCCAAGTGGAAGAGAGGCGGTGAGTGGAGGGTGCCAATTTAGGGGAAGAATAGCTTTCCCCCTTTTGCCCCAATAATCCCAGATCATAGAGTTATCGTTCCTTCTTCGTCAGCAGAAATATAACTGTAAGAACTTTTCATGTTCTAACCCAGAGTTTTTCCACCGTAGCCACATTAAAATGGGGGGATGAGGGTTGCAACCACATAGGTGTAGTGAATGTGGGTACTACTTCAATGTTGGAACGCACAGCAAAGAAAAATTAATGTCCCATGGATATTACATGTCGATCACGTGAATCTGTGGAATCTACAATCTAAGACTAAAGCTGAAAAGATGGTCTTTAAAGTGGCTTGCTAACCAAATGAACTTTCCGTAGAGAAGGGCAGAAACGGTTCACATCCCTTGACTTGTAAAATTACCGGCTGCTGCTTTCGTTATTTTTTTGCTACACAACTTATTTGCATTTAAATGGTTTAGGCAACCTAAGAACAACTGTACAAGTAAAGATGCAATCAATCAATCAATCAATCAATCAATCAATCAATAAATAAATAAATAAATAAATAAATAAATAAATATTTATTGTGGGGGGGGCGGATTTTGCTTTTGTGATTTTTTTTTTGATACTTTGCCTAACATGCATGTGCTATAAAAAATAGTTAACAGGGAAATAACTTGAGATGATGGCTAGCTTTGTTAGTGTCTCCTGAAAATTTTCGTGAACAATCTAAACATAACTGTTAAGAACTTGTGTATTAAGTTGATGTAAGTGGTATAAAAGTTTTATGAATGGACTTAATTCTGGGTGGACTTCAAACTCCCAGAATTCTCCCAACTTCACGCTTGCTGGGGACTTCTGGGAGTTTGCGGATCACCCAATGTTAAAGTCGCCAAGGTTAAGTCTTGCTGTTCGAACGTGACTTATTTTATGTTTTTAGATCTTTTAATTTTTTTTTCTAGTTTTGTATTTGTATGCCACACAAACTCAACTGGAGTTGGGTGCCTAGTAAATTAATAACATTATTATTATTATTATTATTATTATTATTATTATTATTATTATTATTATTATTATTATTATTATTATTATTATTATTATTATTATTATTAATTCATGAAACATGAAACTCAGCCAACTGAACATTTAAAAATGCATTGCAAATACTATGGACTGGTGCTAATGGTTGATACTGTTTGCTGCCAGCATCCTAGGTGTCAACCAAGTATCTTCTTAGAATGTAAGATGTTCCAAGTCGCACAGTTTTTGGCAGTTCCGCTGGTGTTATTGCGTCGTCGTCATTATTATTATTATTATTATTATTATTATTATTATTATTATTATTATTATTATTATTATTATTATTATTATTATTATTATTATTATTATTATTATTTTAATCTTTGGTGAGATTCACAGCCTTTGGGGCTGGTTGGTAGCTCAACAGCTCGAGTCCTAACCAAGGCCACACTTGGAATCCTGCATCCAGTTTTGGTCGCCACAATGTAGAAAAGATGTGGAGACTCTAGAAAGAGTGCAGAGAAGAGCAACAAAGAGGATTAGGGGACTGGAGACTAAAACATATGAAGAACGGTTGCAGGAGCTGGGTATGTCTAGTTTGATGAAGAGAAGGACATGGGGAGACATGATAGCAGTTTTCCAATATCTCAGGGGCTGCCACAAAGAAGAGGGAGTCAAGCTATTCTCCAAAGCACCTGAGGGCAGAACAAGAAACAATGGATGGAAACTAATCAAGGAGAGAAGCAACTTAGAACTGAGGAGAAATTTCCTGACAGTTAGAACAATTAATCAGTGGAACAACTTGCCTCCAGAAGTTGTGAATGCCCCAACACCGGAAGTCTTCAAGAAGATGTTGGATAGCCATTTGTCTGAAATGGTATAAGATTTCCTGCCTGGGCAGGGGGTTGGACTAGAAGACCTCCAAGGTCCCTTCCAACTCTGCTATTGTATTGTACTGTATAAAAAAGACCTAAGAACTGTTAAGGTAACTGTTAAGGTAATGTCGGAGGATATAAGCTGTTCCAAGTAGGGTTATTATTGTTGTTGTTGTTGTTGTTGTTGTTGTTGTTGTTGTTGTTGTTATTGTTATTAATACAAATATATAGATTATTTTCATGAGCTCTGTTTGTGCATTGCTGAATTTATGAGATGGTTTTATCTATCTACATTGCTTTTCCCCCCCATTTCTTTTTTTAAAATAACTTTTATGGAAGACGTTTTTCAACAGAATGAAAAACCTTTGAATTAAAGAAGAATAAAGAAAAGTAACCGGAAAGTGGAAAAGAAATTTAGAAAAAGGAAAAGGAAAGAAAAGAAAGATTCTACAGAAGTGGCTTCTAAACTTCCTAGCAGCTGTTATAAATAGATTTATATTTTATCTTCTCTCTCCATGGTTAGCTCATAATGTCCTTCTTTCCCTAAGCTGCCCTTTCTAATCATCAGACCCATAAATCACAGCTTCTTTTCTCTCTCTTTTTTCAGCAAAACGACCGCAAGAGATTTCCAATCACGGATAAACGTGGCTACTGATCCTTCTCTAACCAAGCAAGTTAATTTTGCCATCTCTGTCACTTTCACTACACATTCCTCTGTTGTGGGCATCTCACAATCTTTCCGTTTTTACTCATATAGAAATCTCTCAGCAGGGACGGTATTAAAAATAAACAGTAATGTGTGAGACTCATTTTTAATTGACTAGCCAGTAATCCTAGTTTTTTTTAAAAAAAGGTTTAGCTTCAGTTGAAAATTGATGTTTAAAAATTCTTTATTATCTTTCTATGTATGTGAACCCAAAGTTTTCTGGCTGTTTTAGAAGTCCACTGGGGATGATAAAATGACCATTTGTGTTATGTTTCCAACATACGTTTGAAATACCTATACACTTTCTAGAGAAATTTTCTGATTTCGTGTCCCTTAAATTCATTTTGTCCTGATTTTAGCATGAAGTCGTCCCCCCCCCCCCCGTCAGTAGCTTTTTGTCTGCTTTTCTCCATACACACACCCGCACAAGCGTGCATGCACACACACACAAACACACAAAGAGAAGAGAGAAAGAGAGAGACTTTTCTTTTGGTTTTGCATACTGCATTCCTGAATTAATGCATGTTTAGACATTCTTTTTACTAATCTGCTGATCTTCTGATAAGAGAACTGAACTGCAAAATATAGAAAATAAACACATTTCTCTTCCATTATTCCGACTGAGTATGCCAAATTTGACCCGATGATTAACAACAGCTTTGTCTTGAATATACTACTTGCCATTAAGTTGATACCTTGAAGAATATTGGCATGCCACCAGTTTCACATACTTAAACAAGGCAAGTTTCATGTCTGTAAAAACAAGGTTTCATATTTTCCTTATGCGAAATATTTAAAAATGCCTTTAAATAATGCCTGTCAAGGAAGCAGGACGCAGGAGGAGAAGAAGTAGGATGACAACGAGCAATTTGCTCATTTGCAAGATGGGTTTGCTCAACAAACTAAAGTTTGAATAAGCCATAATGTAAACAAACCATAGCTTGACTGTAATCCATATGCTTTTGTTTTTTTTCATAGCAGGAAAGCGTCATGGCCACTCTGAGTTTAAAGCCAGGCCAGAGGTTCACGCTGCCAGATTGGCATATCAATTCTGACCTCCTCTCCACCAACGCTGAGCGCCAACGCTGTGCTTCCCACCAGATCAGGCAAGAAGCACGGAGCCTTCGCAATGAAACAAATAACCAGGTGAGCAAAGGCTGGCTGGGGAATTCTGGGAGTTGAAGTCCACATGTCTTGGAGAAACAATGCAGTAATTGTTCCAGGGCATCTGTGAAGAGCTGCATGAAATGAATACGCTGCCCAAAGTCGCTCATTTGTGAGTTGGGCAGTATGTAGATTAAGAATAGATAATAGAATAAGAATAAGGAACAGAACGGAACAGAACAGAATAGAATAAGGAGTAGAATGGAATGGAATGGAACGGAACAGAATAAGGAACAGAAGAGAACAGAATAGAATAAGGAATGGAATGGAATAGAACAGAATACTTTATTGGATACTGCAAAATCTCCATTTCCTCCCGATCATCTGGAACTCTGGAGGCAGAGAATAGATTGGGGCAGGGCCAGCCAGAGGTGGTATTTGCCAGTTCTCTGAACTACTCAAAATTTCCGCTACCGGTTCTCCAGAACCTGACAGAACCTGCTGAATACCACCTCTGGCTTGTTAAGAATTCTACCATTAAGGGAGTGTCAATGAGCCACGGTGACACAGTAGTTAGAGTGCAGTACTGCAGGCTACTTCTGCTGACTGCCAGCTGCCTGCAATTTGTCAGTTTGAATCTCACCAGGCTCAAGTTCGACTCAGCCTTCCATCCTTCCAAGGTGGGTAAAATGAGGAGCCAGATTGTTGTGGGCAAGAGGCTGACTCTGTAAACCGCTTAGAGAGGGCTGTAAACCACTGAGAAGCGGTATATAAGTCTAAGTGCTATTGATATTTTCAAGCACTTGACTGTGGAGTTAGGACGTTGTATCTTTAGAGACCACATTCCCTATTTAATGCCTTTCTTTGGTTATTTCCTGTCACTTTCTCAAGAACTGAGCTATCTGAATAGTGATTGGAGTTTTATGTTTTCCTTTCCCAGACAAAATGGGATGAGTGCGACAACCGCACACGTCTTAATGAGCGTCTTGACATTGTCAATCAATGGAAAGAAACTCTGGATAAATGCCTCACCGATATGGACACCGAAATCAATAGCTTGACTCAAGTACGTGACGGTCTCATGTCTTCATCACCCCATCCCATTCTCTAGAAAAGTAGTAGCAAACCTCCCATGTTCTGAAGTTCATTCTAAAGACACAACACCAAACCAGATCCTGTATTCCTTCGGAATAAGGTCGTACGGGAAGTTTCATGCTCAAAACTACTGATGTGAACCATTTCTTTCTCAGAAGTGATCGCTTTAAGCTCAGAGCATTTGCACACTTCTGTGTGATGACTCAGGGCATGGCACAAAGGCAACACAGCCAGAGAACTGGTATGAGTCCCCTTATTAATACCAACTGTGCCCCAATGCCCCTTTCAACTCTCCCACAAACCTGTAACAGCCTTTGGCTGAAAATACTCCAGTCCAAATGTTGTAAACAGAAAACTTTCAATGATAAATCCAACAAGGCAAGAAAAGGTAATTAATCCAGCCGGGCAAGCAAGATAAGGAGTTCCAGAAGGGAAGTAGCATGGCAGTAAATCAAACCAGTTGGGAGGATGCCAGGAACTCAGATAAGCGGTTAAATTCAGTGTTTGTTCCCGACAACTGCCCCTCACATTTGCCTCTCCTTTAAACTCCATCCCCAGGTGTGCCTTGTGAAGGGAATTGGGGCCCTTTCCTCCCTCGTAACCCATGCAACCCATGTTGCTCTCTTCTGCGTTCTTCCCTGTGCTCCCTAGGATGAGGAGGAGGTGGGCCTTGGTCTTCATCTGAACCCCCTCTCCCTTGTTCTACCTCTCCTCTGCTCTGCCCAGCCTGACTTTGCCCTTCTCCAGTTTCTTCCACAGTCAACAGAGCCACTCTCCCGCTCTCTGTCAGCTGTTCATCTTCCCCCTTGGATTCAGACTCTGATGGGGGCATGACACTTCTGGTAGGAAGTGTTGTCTAACTCCCTCTCTGCCTCCGACACAGAGCCCTCGTCTGAACTTTCCTCAGCCCCCAGGACTGACCCTCCCCAACCTCCTCACTGTCCGAGTCTGCTGCCAGCTCCACTGGCCACCGGTGGGCCACAACAATGCATTGCATTAGAATGTTCCTAATATTGAGCTTCATTGTGTAGTGAACTAATTGATGAGACTTATCTACAAGTGAAAGCTGAGCCTCAGCAGATACCATATTTTTCAGAGTATAAGACGCACTGGAGTATAAGACGTACCAAGGTTTTGAAGAGGCAAATTAAAAAACACCTGGTTTTGCACTCTGCAAACCTCCTAAAAATGGCCTGTTTTTTGCTAAAACAGCCCCAGTTTCCCCCCCCCCAAAAAAGGGCATGAATAGCACTTAGGACGCTTGTAGAGTGTTCCTGGAGAGGTGTGAGGGAGGCAAAAATGAGCAAAAAATGGCTTTTTCACGAAAAGGGGCCTGTTTTTTTGTCAAAAAAGGGCATTAGAAAGCTTATAGACTACTCCTGGGGGCTGTGGGGGGTTGTTTTTTGCTCATTTCTGTCCTCTCCAGCCCCCAGGAGCTCTCTGAAAGCCTCCTAAAGGCTCTGCATGGCCATTTTGGTGAAGGGGGCGGGGTTTCAGGAAGCAAAAAAATGCTGTATTCAGTGTATAAGACGCACCCAGATTTTCAGCCTCTTTTTTTGAGAGGAAAAAGGTGCGTCTTATACTCTGAAAAATATGGTAATTCCCACAGAAACTTTAATGAGTTTATTGTTTCCTACTGCTTCTCTCCAACCTCGTTCCGGCTGACCTTTGAAGGGCTGTCTGTTTCTCCTGCTTACTCTATTTATGGTGACCACCCTTTTCAGATGAAGGAGGCAGCAGAACGAGCCCTCCAAGCTAAAAACCTGCCATTGGACGTGGCCATTGAAAACCTGACTTACCGCGAGAGTCGCCGGGCCATTGATGTAGTGAAGGACCATGTGGAGGATGAGCTGCACAAGGAAGTGGAAGTGATTGATGCCACCAAGAGAGACCTTCAGCAGAAAGTCAGCGAGGCTTTTGAGCAGCTCTGGTGAGTCAAAAAATTCTAGGGGGCAAGCAGAACGTAGTCATGGGGATCTTAAGGTAGTTTCATGGACTGTGTCTCATGAAGACAAAGATTGTTCTTTGTTCTAATGCAGTCTTGGTTGATTGGTTCTCAGCCTCTTGCAGGAGGCCCGGCAGCAGTTAAATTTTGATCACCGAGGGAAGAAGGAAGCCCTGGAGATCGACAACACCTGTGTTTCTCTCAGTGTCAACTCTCCCAATATCTCCTACAAAGTCAACCCCACTCGGCTGCCAGTTGGGTAAGATTAAATGTCTAGAATAGAGGTCTTCAAACTTGGCAACTTTAAGACTTGTGGACTTCAACTCCCACAATTCTCTAGTGAGCTGGCTGGAGAATTCTGGGAGTTGAAGTCCACAAGTCTTAAAGTTGCCAAGTTTGGGAACCCCTAGTCTAGAAAGCAGACATGGAAAGCCTGACCAAGAATGAATGAATGAATGAATGAATGAATGAATGAATGAATGAATGAATGAATGAATGAATGAATGAATGAATGAATGAACGAATGAACCATTCAGGTGAATTAATCTGACTTCCTTTGGGTTCCATTCAAATGGGAAATGGGATTTCTACATTTATGATACCTGGTAGAAATCCATCCATTGTTCTAACAGTGTGTTTTAGGCAGCTTCTCTTCTGTACTATTTTAAGTCTTTGGGTATTTTTATGACTCTCTACTTTATTTCCAGCTGTGAATCATGCTGGCAGCACACACATATCCCTCATCGATTAAAACCCATAAAAGTAGTTTATAAGTGGGTGAGATTTTCACACTGTACTTAATAAATGCCTTACTTATATTCATCCAGACTTTTATGGCCTTGAGCAAAAATTCCTTCCACCTGGAAGTTCTTTTCTCATTCCATTTCGATAGGATTTGCACAGGAAAGTATAAAAGGATCCAAGTCTGCTTAATTTCCAGTTCAACGGATTTCCCATACTTCCCCAACTAGTCAAATCTTTACATATTTGTGTATTGGGATTTATGTGGCCACCCAACTCAAATAATGCCACTTTGGGCAACTTACCCAAAATGGCATAAATAAAAACAACGATCAACAATCAAATCAATAACAGATGATCTGGCTCACTCTTTCCCACTTTCTGCCGAGAACTTAACTCATTCATATCCAAACAATGAGGGAATAGTTATGTTGTTAAGACTTTCTTCAAGGCTAGATCAATGCGAGCCAGCTGAGCACTAGAGAGATTACTCAAAGTCACTGAAAAGCCACCCCATGTAGATCCCAGGAAGGGACCCCATCTCGGTCCACCCTCTTAGAGGCAATCCCAGAAGTAAGCCATGTCCTGTGCCACTCAGGGGTTTACAGATGGTGAGTGATAACTTGAATGGCGCTCAGAAGCTGACACGGAGTTAGCGAATCTTGCAAAGAAGTGATGTTGCATGTGTTCTGACCTAGGCTTCCTGAGAAAGCATAAACCATACTCTTACTTCCCAACACCCTCTTTTATTTATACGGCTGTGAATTGTGGTCATTCACAGCCCATAATGATTCACAAACAGAGAGTCCGACTCTTGTGAAGAGTCTGACAGATGTCTTCTGGAGTTGCCACAGTCTTTCAGGGTAATGTTGATAAGCACCCACCTTTATCTCCCTTGAAATACTGGACCTAATTGCCAATTAGTTTTGCCAGGTCAAGTGGAACTTCTCAGAGCTTGAACCAACCAGGTGAACTAATTGCTTCCTGCAAAGGCTCACGTCCGTTTGGTCCTCTTTTATGTCTTATGGGAGGGACCAATCATCTCCAAGCCTTACTCCCTAGTCACCCTTTTTGTCTTAACTTGCCATCTGGCAGCTCTGCGCATACACACACTGGGAACAGGCTTGCACTGTTCTTCTGTCTCCCTGATGTCAGACTCCAGAGGCAGCACATCACTACCAGACGGCCTTCACCCCCTCTCTGCCTTTGACACAGAGCCCTCATCCGTCTTCCCCAGACTCCAGGTCTAGCCCATGTTCCTCCCCAACCTCCTCACTGTCTGACTCTGCTGCCAGCTCCACTGGCCGCTGGCAGGCCACAACAATGTGGCTAGGGTCTGTCAACCCATCACGGCCAATTTACCGTGGCCAACTTGCCATGGAACAACTAGCCATAGCCAACTTGTAGTGGGACAACTCCCTGCAGGTCAATTCAATGCTACATTAATCATTTCATTCAGTTACATTTGATATTGGTGACTATTGTAATTCTTGTACTTCTGTCTTGATTTTATTTTTGTTATTGTTGGCCATGGTTCCATCTAAATCAGTGGTCGTCAACCTGGTCCCTACCGCCCACTAGTGGCCATTCCAGCTTTCATGGTGAGCGGTAGGGGTTTTGTCCGATACTGAAGCACTTTCCTTTTTTTAAATTTAATTGCCTTTCCTACTTTATAAATCGCCATGATTGTGGAACCGGTGGGCGGTTAGAAACCTTTACTACTAACAGAGATACAAAAGTGGGCGGTAGGTATAAAAAGGTTGACTACCCCGATCTAAATTAATGTAACTTTTGTATTGGTTGAATTGTCCTGTGGGGAGTTATCACCCATAGCAAGTTGGCTGTGGGTGAGAGGTCCTGTAGCGAGTTTGCCATGGCAAGTTGTCCCATTCCGACATGGCTGTGCTGTTTTTGCACACGGGCACACTTTCTTTTCACCTGCATGTCTACTCTAGGGAATGTTGAGTTGGGGGGAAAGAGGGGGCCTGCATGAAAGTGGGAGGACTTTGAATGAAATAACCAAAACCAACAGAACATGTTTGGCTTTTGCAGAACCATCACCCCAGAGCAATGGGACCAGTTCAGTCAATACAACAAGGATCGGGCAGAGGCAGAAATGAAAGCCGCCACAGAGTTGAGAGAGGCCATCGCTCTCACCATTGCGCAGGTTAATAATGGTTTCGCTTCTAGATAACAGCAAGCAGATTGTTCCAACCACTTCCTAATAGTAATAATAATAAGAGCTCATTGATTGGCCATTAGGCCACATCAGAATACAGCGTGCAGAACAGTAATAAGACCTTGTGTAGCAAAGTAGAATAAAAGCAGAACTAAAAAGAAATACAAATCATATTTAGAAGAAGTCACTTAGAATAGCAGAGTTGGAAGGGACCTTGAAGGTCTTCTAGTCCAACCCCCTGCTTAGGCAGGAAACCCTACATCACTTCACACAAATGGTTATCCAACATCTTCTTAAAAACATCCAGTGTTGGAGCATTCACAGCTTCTGGAGAGAAGCTGTTCCACTGATTAATTGTTCTAACTGTCTGGAAACTTCTCCTTAGTTTTAGGTTGCTTCTCTGCTTGATTAGTTTCCACCCATTGCTTCTTGTCCTGTTTTCAGGTGCTTTGGAGAATAGTTTGACCCCCTCTTCTTTGTGGCAACCCCTGAGATATCAGAACATATTTCTGTGTCCTCCTCGTATAATTCACCCCCATCAGATTTATACTTACACACCTTAGTTGTACTGTTTTGTTCAGAAAAAGGTTCGCGTTATGGATAACATTTAGGTTCTGATTAGACATGAAATACAGGTAGTCCTCAACATATGACCAGAATTGGGGACCAGAATTTCCATTGCTAAGCAAGATACTTGGGCACCTGATTTTACAACCTTTTTTTTTTGCAACAGTTGTTAATTGAATTTCTGAATCGCTTGGTTGTTAAGTTTTCTCTCATTGACTTTCCTTGCCTGAAACCAGCTGGGAAAATCACAAATAGTGTGGCAACTATTTTAAATACATGATGCCAAAAGCCCACGTTGTGTTCACATGATCAGTGGGGATGCTATGCCTGTAAGCAGGAGGACCGGTTGCAAGTCACTTTTTTCAGTGCTGCTGTAACTTGGAATGGTCCATCCATGAATGATTGTGAGCTGAGGACTACCTGCAGGTTGCTTTAAGATATGGATCCCCAAAGGTTTTCATTTAATACAGTATTTATCAAGTTTGACTACTTTAAGATGGTGTGGACTCCCAGAATCCCCCAGCCCAGGGGTCTGCAAAGTTGGCTCTTTGCTGGCTGGGGAACTCTGGGAATTGAAGTCCACCAGTCTTAAAAGAGCCAACTTTGCAGACCCCTGCCCCAGCCAGCATAAGTTGATGCCTATGCATCTTAAAATGGGCAAGCTTCAGAAACATCAATCTAATCTGCAGTCCCATCTCTCTCTCTCTCTCCCCCCCCTCTCTCTCTCCCTCCCTCCCTCCCTCCCTCCCTCTCTCTCTCTCTCTCTCTCTCTATTCTTCTCCCTCTCTCTCCAATTTAGTAGGCATTCAAATAAAATGCAAGCTATATCAGTGATGGTGAACCTTTTTGGTACCAACTGCCCAAATCAGACGGCACACGCCTGTGTATGCCTGTACGTGTGCCAGAGCACTGGAAACCCAAAGACCTGGCCGGCACATGCATGCCTGTTTTGGGGGCTTTTTTGACCATTTTTCAGACCATTTTCTGGACCATTTTCAAGCTGCTTTTTGGCCCCAAAACCGCTTGAAAAACAGCCTGAAAAATGGCCCGAAAATGGTCCCCAAACGGCCTCTTTTTTGGGCCGTTTTCTGGTGCTCCGGTGCCTGCAAAGACCAGCCGGGTGGCATGCATGTGTGCACCGGAAATCAGAAGAGCAGCTGGTGACAGTGCACGTGCCCACAGAGAGGGCTCTGTGTGCCACATCTGGCACACATGCCATAGGTTCACCATCATGGAGCTATATACCTATAATAGGAGCAGTGTTTAAAGTTTAGACTGTACAGAGAGATCCTTTTCCTTTTCGGAAGGCTTCTCTGTTAAAGATAAAATATTAAAGCACCAACCTATGATAATAGAATGATATACTTAGAAGTGGGAATGGACAGCATTAGATTATATATTTGGAATTCACCTTTAGAAGAAACAGGATAAGAGAGTTTTTAGGGGCATTACAGAAACCTTTCTGAAAATTTCAGAAAAAAAGATGCCTACAGGGATGCATTATCTTGTAGTAGACAATTTGGGACTAAGAAGGATTGTGGGTTTTTTTTTCCACCTGTTCTTCATGTGTAATTTTTTGATAATAACTGAATAATAATTGAAACTGAAAGACTTTGGGCCAGTCACTCTTTCTCAGCCCAACCTACCTCACAGGGTTATTGTTGTGGGGGAAAATGTAGGATCCAAATCAAATAAATAATATACATAAATATTGTCGTTGGTGTACTAGTTTTATGGCTGGAGAAAGAATCCAGAAAATGACAAATTACATTGTGTGTGTCTGTTTTCTTTCTGAATTCTCCCCAATGTTTAAATCAGGGATGTCCAAACTTGGGAACTTTAAGACTTGTGGACTTCAACTCCCAGAATTCCCCAGCCAGCATAGCTGACTGGGGAATTCTGGGAGTTGAAGTCCACAAGTCTTAAAGTTCCCAAGTTTGGACATCCCTGGTTTAAATGGATGTAGCATCATTCTGGCAGTCAATGCTTTAAAAAGAACAGTGATAGGTATAGCGATATGTGCATTTAGGACATAGATCATTCTTAATTTAGATATAAAAGCCCACATTTAAATTTCAATCCATTGAATGATTTCAGCCAGTTCTCGTTCTCAGCCAAATTGATTTCACAGAATTGGTATGCCCTTGAACCACTGCAAATTAAATGAGGATATGGTAGGGGGGGGGGGAACCTCCCCATGGCAGCTGTAATGGTGCAAAGCAGACTCCACCCATTTCTAATGTGTATTTACATAACAATAGGTGGACTTTCAATTGCATCATTGAGATTTCCGTCTTGACTTTCTGACCACACCAGAGGGAGACCGCTGCAGATGAGCAAAGCGGCTGTTTCGCCCTATAAGGAGAAGAATCTCTCATACTTCTTTAATTACAGTTTCTCTGTCTACCTCTTTTGACCTGAGTTTTTCCTTTCTAGACTGACAATGAGTTAGAAGCTCAACGCGTGGCTACCGAATTTGCTTTCCGGAAGAGGATCCATGAACTGGAAAAAGCTCTTGATGAGCTAAGATGGCAAGAAAAGAATGTTAGTCTTCAGCTCGGGCAGGAGACCGATCAAATTTGCAAAATCCTTCAGAGTCTGCATGTGTAGAATGAATTTGGGTCAAGCTGAGGTTCTCCGAGGCTGGTAACATGGATTAATTTCAGACAGATGTCCAGGGGATTAAACAAAGTATTGCTAATTCACAGAATTTCCCATAACACTTCCTCTTCCTTCTTGAGAGAATAATACAGGAAAAGAGGGAAGTTGAATTTGAGAACCTGATGCACTTCGGGCCCTTCTTTTCAACAGGAAGGGAGCAGATTCTTCTTGATTTGCACGTTCCCTTCCCCAAGGAATACAGAATTGAAGAATTACAGGCAGTCCTCGATTTATGGCCACTGTTGGGACTGAAATACAGTACAATAGCAGAGTTGGAAGGGACCTTGGAGGTCTTCTAGTCCAACCCCCTGCCTAGCCAGGAAACCCTATACCATTTCAGACAAATGGCTATCCAACATCTTCTTAAAGACTTCCGGGGTTGGTGAATTTGAGTCATTAAGTGATGCATTTGTTAAATAAGTCATCATGTCATCACCAGACACGATTTCATGACCACTTTTACCATAGTCACGTTAAGCGAGTCACATGGTTGTTCAGTGAATCCAGCTTTCCCAATTCATTTTGCTTGTTGGGAGCTGGCCTTGCCAATCGTGATCATGTGACTGCAAGAAACCGCAAGTATTGGAAATGCAAACTGGTTTGCCAAGCACCCATATTGTGATATTGTAACTATGAGAGTGTAATGCTCTTTTTTTAAAGCATGGATTTGCCAAGGCTATTGTAACTTCCAACCACCATTAAATAAGTGGTCATAAGTCAAGGACTATCTGTACTTGGAGCCTCTGAAGATAGGCTAGGAATATGTCAGGGCATAGATTGGTGGCAACAGGAGTTACTAAGATACTGCTCCAAAGCAAGAGATGGAGCAGAGTGTCCATATAATATATGTATCATATATTATATGTGAATAGAATAGAATAGAATAGAATAACAGAGTTGGAAGGGACCTTGGATATCTTCTAGTCCAACCCCCTGCTTAGGCAGGAAATCCTACCCCACTTCAGACAAATGATTATCAAATATCTTCTTAAAAATGTCCAGTGTTGGAGCATTCACAACTTCTGGAGGTAAGTTGTTCCGCTGATTAATTGTTCTAACTGTCAGGAAATTTCTCCTCAGTTCTAAGTTGCTTCTCTCCTTGATTAGTTTCCACCCATTGCTTCTTGTTCTGCTCTCTGGTGCTTTGGAGAATAGCTTGACTCCTTCATCTTTGTGGCAACTCCTGAGAAATTGGAACACTGCTATCGTGTCTCCTCTGCATTAAACTAGACATACCCAGTTCCTACAACCATTCTTCATACGTTTTAGTCTCCAATCCCCTAATCATCTTTATTGCTCTTCTCTGCACTCTTTCTAGAGTCTCCACATCTTTTCTACATCGTGGCGACCAAAACTGGATGCAGTATTCCAAGTGTGGCCTTACCAAGGCCTTATAAAGTGGTATTAACCCTTCAGGTGATCTTGATTCTATTCCTCTGTTGATGCAGCCTAGAACTGTGTTGGCTTTTTTGGCAGCTGCAGCACACTGCTGGCTCATATTTAAGTGGTTGTCCACTAGGACTCCAAGATCCCTTTCACAGTTATTACTATTGAGCAAGGTACCACCTATACTGTACCTGCGCATTTCGTTTTTGTTGCCTAAATGTAGAACCTTCCTCTTTTCACCATTGAATTTCATTTTATTAGATAGCGCCCAATGTTCAAGTCTGTCTCTAGTTTCCTCCAGAGGCTTCCCAAAAATGCTTTTCCAAGAGGCAACTGAAAGCTTCTTGGGTGAGGAGAAGTGAAACATCTCCAAAGAAAAACAAGAACATCCAGTTGCCTCTTGAAAAAGCACCTGTGGGACCACCATGACCTGGATGACTGAGACTCTCCATAGGCCTGCAGAGGTGTGAATATCGACTCCCAGAATTCCCCAGCCACCACACATAGCTATTGCTGAGAATTCTGGGACTTGAAGTGTCCCAGAAGATTGCCATAGGCAGAGCTCCATACCTCTGACATTATGTACGTAGCATTAGTTTCTCCTGAAGAGAGGAGGACCAAATCTTTCATGGTTCTACCCTAGGAGCTCCTGCAGGCAAAATTCACCCTAACGTGAGCTGGAACCCCCGTTCCTATGCCTTCCTTTTACATGGTTGAATCGCCTGGAAAGAATACTAGGGAATCGGTCACCCATGCTCTCCGCGCTCTTATTTGTATGGTGTTTCTGAAAGCAAGCTGTGATTGTGTCTCTTCCAGACCTTGGAAGAAATTGCTGAGATGGAGGAGGACATTCGACGTCTGGAAGAAGATCTCCAAAGGAAGATGGCCAATCTGAAATTGGCTCACACTCGCCTGGAGACTCGGACTTACCGTCCCAACATGGAGCTTTGCCGTGACCAGGTATGGCAGTGTTTCTCAACCTTGGCGAGTTTAAGACGAGTGGACTTCAACTGCCAGAATTCCCCAGCCAGCTTGTCTGGCTGGGAAATCCTGGCAGTTGAAGCCCACTCGTCTTAAACTCGCCCAGGTTGAGAAACACTGAGGTACGGAACGCTTTTAAGGCTAGAAAGGCAACTGTGGGGGGCCAGAAATAACAATTGCTCTGGGTCTCCAATTATGCATAAAGGTGGAGAGAAAGCATAACATTTCCATGAAAGAGATGCAGATCCCAATAGGAGAGACTGTTTGTGGCTCAGGTTTGAACTGTGCGGTCCTTCGTGCTTTCGGAACTGGGTTGTTTTTTTGATGTGCACACTGATGACGTTACCTAGTTTGGTAATGAAACGTCTGCAACGAAACAACCCAGCTCAGACAGCGCACCAAAGACTTCACGGGGGCTTTTGTGGAGGATTCTACTTTGGATGAATCCTCATGTGCACTTAATTTAGATGCAGGAAGATTGAAGGTGACTGTTCTCTGCACAGGTAATCCTCACTTAATAATCGGTTGTTTAACAACTATTTGAAGTTACAACCACCATGGAACATGAGCCATGATGGCGCAGTGGTTAGAGTGCAGTACTGCACCTATTTCTGCTGCCTGCCAGCTGCCTGCAATTTGACAGATCGAATCTCAGCATGCTCAAGGTTGACTCAGCCTTCCATCCTTCCGAGGAGGGTAAAATGAGGACCCAGATTGTTGGGGGCAAGAGGCTGACTCTGTAAACCACTTAGAGAGGGCTGTAAAAGCAGTGTGACAAGGTATATAAGTCTAAGTGCTATTGCTATTTCTCTCTTCCTTTCTTGGCCCCGGTGGTGCAGTGGTTAGAATGCAGTACTGCAGGCTGAGTCTGCTCATTGCCAGCAGTTCGATTCTCACAGGTTCAAAGTTGACTCAGCCTTCCATCTTTTCCGAGGTGGCTAAAATGAGGACCCAGATTGTTGGGGACAATAGGCTGACTCTGTAAACCGCTTAGAAAGGGCTGTAAAAGCACTGTGGTGCAATATAGAAGTCTAAGTGCTATTGCTGTTTTATGGCCCCTGAAACACCCCTAGCCATTGTACGTCCCCCCCCCCCCCCGGTCATGTGACTACATGTCAGGTGGGTCAGCTTTCAGACTTTCTCCCTGCCCCCTCCCACCCTGGGTCATGTCACTACATGTCAAGTGGTTTAGCTTTCTGACTGGTCATAGTGTTCTGTGGTCACATGACCATGTTTTGTGATGTGTTCTGCCACTTTCTGGCATTTTTGCCATTTTGTGGCGAAAAAACATCCACAAATAAATGGGTTTGCTTAATGACTGATGTGCTCACTTAATGACAGCCACGAAAAAGGCTGTAAAATTACTTCCAGTCATGTGGCCACCTCGATTTATGACCACAGTTTAAGGTGAAGACTACTTGCAGGACACAATTTTTTAACAGCAGGAGGTGGTAATATGCAAAGAATTATATTTCTCTGATCAGTCTGGCCTTTGCTATTTCTGAACCCTGAATTGCTTGCTTTCTGTCTCCTTAACTCTAGGCTCAACATGGATTAACAGATGAAGTTCATCAACTAGAAGGCACAATAGCTGCATTGAAGCAGAAAATGGCACAGTCACAGTAAGTTGTAGTGTGTATTTTGGTTCTAGTCGCACCTTAGGCGCAAAGTCAGTTCCTTGACCTGGGGCCAGTCAAGCGCTCTCATCCCAAAGAAGACGTTAATGGCCAGCCACTTCTGAAATCTTGCCAAAATAATTGCAAGGACTTGTCTAGGCAGTCCTGAGGAATAAAAACCAGACTCAAAGAAATACAATATAAATCTGGTATATATCCGTGTATACACCCATTTGTGCATAAGCCAACCTTCGAATTTTTAACCAAAATACTGTGAAAAATGCACCACCTGCAGAAAATTAAAACATGAAAAAGGTAGGGATCGTATTATCTGCAGGTGGTGGTATTTTGGTTAAAATTCAAGGCTCAGGTTATCTATGCATAGCCTTATCCACAAGTAGAAATGGTAAGTGTTGTGACCCAGCCAGCTCCGGATGAGCTGCTGATGGACTCTTCTAGCGAGGAGCCCTATGAGTCTGCTCTGGAGGAGGAGGGAGGCCTGGAGGTGGGCTCAGCGTCAGAGCAGGACTCAGATAGGCTAGTTGGCCATCAGGAGGTGCCTGGGTCATGGAGCAGTGGGGAGGATCAAAGGCAGTTTGTCCATGATGTCAGAGTGAGCAGGGCTGAGAGGCGGAGGCAGCAATTACATCGGAGGCAGGCTCGCAGACAATGATTCAGAGCCAGGTGGTTGCTGAGTGGCCCCTTCCAAGAGAGCTTATAGGTGAGACATTGGGAGGGGACATTTGCAGGAAGCAACCGATTGAACTTCAGTATTCCAGAAAGTCTGAACCTTCTAGTCGTGTTTGGGATTGTCTGGGCTCTTTGCCAAAGTATTTGCTTATCTCGTAATTAAGCAGTGGCAAGCAGCCACTGTGTGCTGGGTGATTCAGCCTGTGGAACAGACCAGGTAACTATGATTAACTTGATGAGTTTTAACACCTTTGCATGCAACATGCTTTATAAACATGGAGAAGCCTTACTGTTTATGTAGCTGCAAACACGTGGGAATTTTAGGCCATAGAAAGAAGATTGTGTAAGGGTCAGAGGTGGGTTCCAACCGGTTCAGACTGGTCCAGCTGAACCAGTAGTGGTTTGGCGGCCCAGGTCGCTGGAACCAGCAGCAACCCAGGCCTGCCATGCCCCTGAACCAGGTCTCATTTGGTGGCACCATCTTTGATTTTAGGTTCTGCGCATGCACAGAGCAATTTTTATTGCACAATTTTTTAAAAAACATTTTGCACATGCACAGACCTATTTCTATGCAAATGCGCACATGCACGCAGCAATTTTTTTGCGCCACTGAACCAGCAGTAACACTGGCAGCGACCAACCTCTGGTAAGGGTACAGCACAGTGGTGGGATTCAAATTTTTTTACTACTGGTTCTGTAGGTGTGGCTTGATGGGCGTGACAGGGGAATCCCACTCCAGGGGAAGGATCCTGCAAAATCTCCATTTCCTCCTGATCAGTTGGGATTCAGGAGGCAGAGAATAGATGGGAGCGGGGCCAGCCAAAGTGGTTCTTCGAACTACTCAAAATTTCTGCTACCGGTTCTCCAGAACCTGTCAGAACGTGCTGAATATCACCTCTGGTACAGCGGTGCAGGAGAGTGTTAAAACATCAGCTGAACTGAAGTCATGACAGATCTATAATGGTATTAATTCAAAGCCAATTATATGTTAATTTGGCTTCAGCTTCCAAATAGAGGGATGGGGGGCTGTGATTTTAGGATTTGGCTTGTGCCATGCTACAATTTACACCACATCTGACTATGCCTTGTTTTTGTAATGTAGTAGGATAAAAGGTATGTAGGCTGTGGTTCTGTTTTTGCTCAGGGCTGCTCATCAAGCTGCCAATGCTTTTCTGGGATCTTGATCTACCCTGTAATTATTTGCGTGCTTAATAAATTTATGTTGTGTCTTCAGAGTGATTTTGGTGGCTGTGGACGATTCAGGTTTTAGCCACAACATGGCCAAAGCTCAACAAGGGAGGGAGGAAAGGGAGGGAAGAGGCTGAGGGCCCCAAAGCAAACTGGATTCTATAAAATAAGTCAGTGAGATTGGAGGAGGGGGGGGGGGCTTAGATTTTATTTCCACTTTATTTCTCAACTGCGATATAGTTAAGGGTTTTAGTGCCAAGGTCTTCAGCAACAGTCAGAGGGGATGCCAAAGGCTGCCAAAGGAAGATGTGTGGGTGGTCTGTGACCCTGCGGATGCAGTTGCCCACCTCTGCAATAATTACCTGTGAAATAATTAAATCTGATTGCAAATCAGATCAATACACATCTTGTTTTTATGATTGTAGGCCACCTAGAGGTTCCTCTAGGTAAGACGAGTGACATAAAAGATAAACAAAAACAAACAAATATTTATTAGCATATGCAGTGGTGAAATTCAATTTTGTTTACTACCGGTTCTGTGGGCATGGCTTGGTGGGCATGGCAGGGGAAGGATACTGCAAAATCCCCATTCCATCTCCACTCCTGGGGGAAGAATACTGTAAAATCTCCATTCCCTCCCCACTCCAGGGGGAGGTTACTGCAAAATCCCCATTCCCTCCTGATCAGCTGGGACTCGGGAGGCAGAGAATAGATGGGGCAGCGAATAGATGGGCCAGACAGAGGTGGTATTTGCTGGTTCTCCGAACTACTCAAAATTTCCGCTACCGGTTCTCCAGAACCTGTCAGAACCGGCTGAATACCACCCCTGAGCATATGGCATTATTATAATAGCCAGAAGACCACAATGCTATTGCAGAGTAGTAGTTTGGCTTGCCAGGGTACCAGCCCTGTTATAGGACACATATGCATGCTTCCGAGGTGTCACACTTCTAATACAGTATTTACCAAGCTTGACTACTTTAATATGTCAGTACTTCAACTCCCAGAATCCTCCAGCCAGCATGAATTGAAGTCTATGCATCTTAGGTGAGCTGGCTTTGCATCAGAGAGAAAGATGAGCAGTTCTTCCTACAGTGTCAACCAAGGGCCCCTCCCTTCCTGAAGCTGCCTCACAAATGGGCACTGTCAGCAGGAAGGTTCAGAGCTGTCAGGAAACTGACTGCCTGCACAGAGCACCAGTTCATCTCCTTATCACTGAAGTGGTACCTATTTATCTTCTTGCATAGAACATGCTTTCAAACTGTTAGGTGAACAGAAGCCGAGGAGAGTTATGGGAGCTCACCCTGCCACTCAGTTCTAGGACTCGAACCACCAGAGCAGAAATTATCTTCAGCATCCTAAAGCCACTGTGCCTCAAACAAACAAACAAACAAACAAACAAACAAACAATTTTATTTGGTCTATTTTGAGAGATGTCTGTCCTACTATCTCTAGATCCAGGGTAAACAATAGCTAGCAGTGTGTTCACACAGACATCATGTTGTCTTCACCAAGCTGTATTAGTAAAATGGTCATCAGCTGGAAAACCTGCCTATGGGTGGGGGGACGGGACTTTGGGTCCATCATACTTTTCTCTTTGAAGTGTTTTTTGATGGTGGTGGGAAGGGTTGATCTTGTAATATCAGTTGGGAAATCGTATTTCTCACTCCCTTTACTAGTTTCAGATGTTTCCGTCCCTTGGCAGTAAATATTAGAATAAGATTGAAGTGAGAAGATTTGCAACGTTCAGTTCACCTGGAATGAAGCTGCAACCATCTTCTCTTCCTTTTTGCAGGGATGCTCTGGATGCCCTCTATAAGCACCTGTACCGCATCCAGACAGATATTTCCTACAAGATGAACTCTCTGGTGCTGGATAACAAATGCATGGATGGCAGGCGAAAGCTGACGGTTCCGGCTGAGAAATTTGTGCCAGAGGTGGACACTTTCAACCGCACGACCAACCGTACTCTCTCGCCCCTCAAATGCCGGCAACTGGAGCTGGCCTAGGATAACTGAGAACATAGCCGACCTTCCCAGTGTTGACCTCCAACCAAGGCAGACGATGTTCTGCATTGGGTTAGAATGACTCAAGTCATCTTCTCTTTGCCCCTTTCCAGAGTTGTGTATTTGCCCTTTATTTGAGTCTCACAGCTTTGGTATATTGCATGAAAAAAAAAAGTTGGATAACTAATTAAAAAAGCTGCCCTTGGTGCTGTCAAGCCATTAAGATTCACGAGTGGTTTTTGATGCAACTTGAGATTTCTGACAAGCTTGCTTCAACTTGTGCACAGCTAGACATTTCATCAGTGCGAAATGCTGGAGAAAAATCTGTAGGAGGGGAGTTCCTGAATTTCTACCCCGTTTCTTTTCTCTCCCTTCTAAAGATGAGGTTAATTTCGTCTACTTAAGCAGGATACTGAAGTACTTCAGTCTCCAAATTTTATGATGGGTTTGCAAGAAAGCTCCAACGATCACAAGGACTTGGGTTGAAGTGGTTGGTTGGAATCAGGAAATAAATTAATTCATTTCCCTTACTTTCAAGAGAAAGTAAGGAGGAAGGAAACAATTTACGAGGTTAAGAATAAATGGGAGTTTGACTGACAGGTGTTATATAAAGAGAAGACTAAACCAGATTGAATCTAGAAAGATCATGTAAAGCTCAAAAAAATGTAAAATACAGGTAGCCCTCAACTTACAACCATAAAGGTAAAAGGTAACGGTTCCCCTTGCACATATGTGCTAGTCTTTCCCAATTCTGGGGGGCAGTGCTCATCTCCGTTTCTAAGCCGAAGAGCCAGCCGAAGACGTCTCCGTGGTTATGTGGCCAGTATGACTAAACGCTGAAGGTGCACGGAACACTGTTCCCTTCCCACCAAAGGTGGATTCTATTTTTCTACTTGCATTTTTACATGCTTTCGAACTGCTAGGTTCACAGAAACTGGGACAAGTAATGGGAGCTCACTCCGTTATGCGGCACTAGGGATTTGAACCACCCAACTGCCGACCTTCTGATCAACAAGCTCACCATCTTAGCCACTGAGCCACCACGTCCCTTTTTACAACCATAATTGAGCCCAAAATTTATGTTGCCAAGTGAGTTTTATCCTATTCCACAACTTTTCTTGCCACAATTGTTAAGCAAATCATTGCAGTTGTTAATAACCAGGCTGTTAAGTGAATCTGGCTCCCCCTTTGACTTTGCTTCTCCAAAGGTCACAAAAGGTGTTCACAGGATTATTGGAAGACACGGCAACCCTCATCAATATGAATCAATTACCAAGCATCCCAACTTTGGTCCCATGACCTCAAGGATGCTGCAATGGTCATAAGTGTGAAAAGTGGTCCAAAAGTCACTTTTTTCAGTGATGGTATAACTTTGAACAGTCACTAAATAAACAGTTGTAAATCAAGGACTACCTGTAATAATGTATAGAATAGAATAGAATATGAATTATGTATAGAATAGAATGGAATGGAATATGAACTATGAATAGAATAGAATGGAATGGAATGAGAGATAGAAGAGGAGATAGACTAGACTAGACCAGAACAGAATTAAGAATAGAATAGCAATTAGAATAGAATAGCAAATAGAGTAGAGTAGAAGATGAATAGGAGATAGAATAGAATATGAATTATGAACAGAACAGAATAGAATAAGAGAAGAGGAGATAAAAGAAGAGATAGACTAGACTAGAATAGAGTAGAATAGGAGAAGAATAGGAGATAGAATAGAATGAAATTAAGAAAGAATAGAACAGAATAAGAAGAGGAATAGGAGATAGAAGAGGAGATAGATTAGAGTAGAATAGAGTGGAGTAGGAGAAGAATAGGAGAGAATAGAATGAAATTAGGAAAGAATAGAATTAGAATTAGAATTCTTTATTAGCCAAGTGTGATTGGACACACAAGGAATTTGCCTTTGGTGCAAATGCTTGGTACGAAATACTTAAACCCGTGGGACTATACTAAAATGCCAATTTTAGTAGTAATAATCAGAATTGTAACAATTATTCCCGTTAACGGAGGAGAAAAAGGAGGACGCGCCTTCTAACTCCCCCCTTCCCCTCATCCCCATCTGGCCACATCTGGGAGGCCTTTCGGGGCAGAGGGGAGACGAGAGGAAGAAGACAAGGGGGCGGGGCTTCCTGGGACTGCGCGGCTCACCTGGCGCCGCCGGGGGCGGAAGAGGAGGGGAAGGGGGCGGGGCCTGTGCCGCAGCGGCCCCGCCCCTCTTGCGCAAGATGGCGGCCAAGGTGTCTCAGCTGACGCGGAGCCGTTGCCGGGGCTGCCTTCTCGGGGCTCTGCTGGGCGACTGCCTGGGCGGCGACTTCGAGGCGCGGGAGTCGGTCAGCGCGGCCGAGCTGCTCCGCTTCGAGCTTGCCCTGCGGCCGCCGCAAGGACCAGCGGCCGAACCCGGCGAGGAGAACGGCGGCAAGTCGGAGGGCGGCCGTGTTTCGAGTGAGCAGGGCGGGGCGGCCTGGGGGGGGTCTCTCCCTCCTCGGGGTCTGCCCTGGATCCTGGAGGGGAGCCGCCCGCAAAGGTGGCCCCGAGGACCCCCCTCCCTCCCCGGCCTCCCCCAGTTAGGACGCTGCGCTTGGATTCCTCCCTGCGGGAGACACCCCCCCCCCCCCAATAATATTTTATTTTATTTGCTGTGTCGTTTCTTTCGTTTACTTTTACTTTCCCATTGTTTTCCCTTTTATTATTTCATTCCCTTTTGTTGTTTTTCATATTTTAATAAACTTATTACAATACTTATAATAAATATGTGTGTATGTGTACATACACATACACTATATATTTATTGTAAGTATTATAGTAACTATACATATAAAGTTTATATCTATCTATCTGTCTGCCTGTCTGTCTATCTATCATACCTACCTATCATCCATCCATCCATCTCTCTCTCTCTCCATCCATCTTCCTTCCATCCATCCATCCATCCATCCATCCATTCATCTATCTAAACAGATAAATATAATATAATAATCTGCTGGCTGCCATCAGTTTGCCAGTTCGATTCTCACCGATTCAAGGTTGACTCAGCCTTCCGAGGTGGGTAAAATGAGGACCCAGATTGTTGGGGAGGGGGGGGGGGCAATAGGCTGACTGGCAATCCTGAACCCTCCAAAATGATCCCAGTCAGGTTGGCTTCAGAGTTGACAATGACTCTGTAGCAATAGCAATAACACTTTCTTATATACCACTTCATAGTGCTCAACAGCCCTCTCTAAGCAGTTTGTAAACTGCTTAGAGAGAGCTGTTGAGCACTTTTGCCCCCAACAATCTGGGGCCTCATTTTACCCACCTCGGAAGGATAGAAGGCTGAGTCAACCTTGAGCCTGGTGGGATTTGAACTGCCAAATTGCAGTCAGTCGGCAGTCAGCAGAAGTAGCCTGCAGGACTGCACTCTAACCACTGCACCACCTCGGCTCTGTAAACCGCTTAGAGAGGGCCCTAAATAATAATAATAATAATAATAATAATAATAATAATAATAATAATAATAATAATAATAATAATCTTTATTGTCATTGTAATAAAATAAAATAAAATTACAATGAAATTGGTAAAGCACCGTGAAGCGGTATATGTCTGTGGGAGATGGGTGCGGGATCTAAGTATGAATAAAATAAAAAATAAAAATAAGTACTATTGCTATTTCTTTATTATTGTGGTTAGGCCTAATACATTTCCGCATGTGTGTGGATTGATTGTGGTTGTGTTTAAGAGTCTCGACATCCCAAGGATAGAAACTATTTTTAAACCTATTTGTTCGGCTTCAATGTTTTCTGCCCGATGGTAGAAGTGCAAAGAGACACTGACCAGGGTGTGAATCTATTTATGACCATTTGCAGCAATCTTTGAAAAAAGAAACAAAATATGTGAGTTTGCATATATACTCTCCGTGTATAATCTATATTGCTTTATTTATTTTCTCCCTAGAAATCCTCTATTACAGCGATGACACAGCCATGGCCCACTCCATAGTTAGGTCCCTGTTGGCCAAGCAAAGTTTTGATGAAGTGGATATGGCAAAGAGGTAAGACATGTGGCTGTTTTCAGACAGAGGAAATACTATTGGATTACGTAGAAGTATGAATTTGACGATGGCATGAAAACTTAAGTTTGTGCAATCCGGATTTATTCAACTTTGAATATAAATGAGGTTTGCCTTAGAGAGGTTTGCTTGGGATGGTGGAGAAAATGAAACAGGCCTCTCTAATCTCAAGGAATAAGCAGAATCGCATTTCCAGACCTCCTTTGCATTGGCAGAAAACAGGAAAATTCCAGATACTCTTGAATTCTCTTCAGCTCAAGTCCCATCTATTGCTGTGCCTGTATTTTATGAATCGAGGTAGAGAGTAATGTTGGAACAGCTGTAAAATACTCAACAGGCATAGAGTAAAAAAGATAAAGGGTCCCCTTGCACATCTGTGCTTGTCGTTCCCGACTCTAGGGGGCGATGCTCATCTCCATTTCAAAGCCGAAGAACCAGCGCTGTCTGCAGAGACCACAGCCATGTCTCTGTGGTCATGTGGCCGGCAGGACTAAACACCGAAGGTGCACAGAATGCTGTGCCCTTCCCACCAAATATGGTGCCTATTTTTCTACTTGCATTTTTACATGCTTTCAAACTGCTAGGTTGGCAGAAGCTGGGACAAGTCACGGGAGCTCACTCTGCTAAGGGGCGCTAGGGATTCGAGCCGCCAAACTGCCAACCTTTCTGATCAACAAGTTCAGTATCTAAATCCAATACTCTATTAGTGTTTTACTAATGAGCATTGAATTTCTCCTCGCACAACACGCTTAAACGTGAACTGCCAAGTGCCAGGGAAATCAGAAGGGACTCATGACTGATGATGCATTTCACTCCTCCTTCAGACTTAGCCTGGTCAACTACATGAGAAAACTGCTTTTTAGCCTTATTTCTTAATTTTTTATGTCGCCCAGTCTTGTGTGTTATTCAAATCCAGGCAATTGAGTTAAACCATCGAAATCCTAGAATTAATTACAGAGCCATGGACATTAGAGTGCAGAGAAGAGCAACAAAGAGGATTAGGGGACTGGAGACTAAAACATATGAAGAACGGTTACAGGAACTGGGAATGTCTAGTTTAATGAAAATAAGGAATAGGGGTGAGATGATAGCAGTGTTCCAGTATCTAAGGGGATGCCACAAAGAAGAGGGAGTCAAACTATTCTCCAAGGCATCTGAGGGCAGAACAAGAAGCAATGGGTGGAAATTAATCAAGCAGAGAAGCAACTTAGAACTGAGGAGAAATTTGCCTCCAGAAGTTGTGAATGCCCCAACACTGGAAGTCTTTAAGAAGATGTTGGATAGCCATTTGTCTGAAATGGCATAGGCCTCCTGCCTAGGCAGGGGGTTGGACTAGAAGACCTTCAAGGTTCCTTCCAACTCTGCTATTTTTCAAATTACCTTGATGAGTTAGTATGATCAATTAATATCCCCCCTACGTGGATTAAACAAAACCTCCAAATAACATCCTTAGGGCTTGATCTATGCTTTTTCATGAGGCCTTCTTCTCCTCTTGTTAGCGTCTTTCCAAGCAGACGGAATGCCAGTGGGACTATTTTGTAACCAAAGTCTTTTCCCGGCAGGTTTGCTGAAGAATATAAGAAGGACCCTGACCGATCCTATGGAGGCGGGGTGGTGACTGTATTCAAGAAACTGCTTAGTCCTAAATGCAGGGATGTGTTTGAGCCAGCAAGGCAGCAGTTTAACGGCAAAGGTTCCTATGGGAATGGTGGCGCCATGAGAGTGGCCGGCATCTCATTAGCTTACTCTGACGTTCAAGATGTAAAGAAGGTGAGTTAATTGATATTTTGATGCCACACCAACCATTTACACAGCGTTTGGAAGCATTTACATACCGCAACCCTGTTTGATGTAGCAGGCTAAGAGAGGCCTTGGTGGTGGAGTTGTCTCTCGATACATATCCCCAAATTAGCTACAGGTAGTCCTCAACGTACAGCCTCAATTGAGCCCAAAATTTCTGTTGGTGAACGAGCCGTTTGTTAAGTGAGGCTTGCCCCGTTTTACAACCTTTCCTGCTGTTTAAATGAATTGCCCCAGTTGTTAAATTAGTTGCACGGCTGTTAAGTGACTCTGCCTTCTCCATTGGCTCTGCTTGTCAGAAGTCACAAAAGGGGATCACACGACGCCGGGACGCTGCAACCGTCATATATATGAGTCAGTTGCCAAGCATCCCAATTTTGATCATGTGACTGTGGGGATGCTGCAACAGTCATAAGTGTGAAAAACTGTCTTAGGGCACTTTTTTCAGTGCCGTTGTAACTTTGAATGGTCACTAAAGGAATGTTGTAAGTAGAGGGCTACCTGTAGTTTGGAACCACATATAAGGAGCAGTCCAGGAATTGTATTCTTTTTTTGTTTGTTTGTTTCAGTTTCTCCTACTACCTGAGCTTGGTGGTTTTCTAGTAAAGTCCTACACTTAGGTAAGAAAAACCAAAAGTACATACAAACTGGGTGAGACCAGGCTTAATAGCAGTGACTGTGAGGGGGATCTTGGAGTCTTAGTGGACAACCAGCTAAATACTAGCAGCAGTGTGCAGCGGCAGCCAAAAAAGCAATCTTGGGTTGCATGAACAGAGGGATACAATCAAGATCAAGTGAGGTACTAATAACCACTCTAGTAAGACCACACCTAGAGTACTGCATCCAGTTTTGGTCGCCACACTATAAAAAAGATGCTGAGACTCTAGAAAAAGTGCAGAGGAGAGTAACCCGGATGATTAGGGGACTAAAACATACAAAGAACGGTTGCAGGAACTGGGCATGACTAGTCTAGAGAAGAGAAGGACCAAGGAAGACATGATAGCAGTGTTCCAATATTTGAGGGGCTGCTACAGAAAGGAGGGGAGTCAAACTATTTTCCAAAGCACCTGAACGCCAGACAAGGAATAATGGATGGAAACAGTACTAAGGAGAGATTCAACCTAGAAATAAGGAGAAATTTTCTGACAGTAAGAACAATCAACCCATGGAACATAAGTTGCCTTCGGAAGTTGTGGGGGCTTTAACATTTGAGGCTTTCAAGGAGAGATTGGATTGCCATTTTATCAGAAGTGATGTAGGGTCTCCTGCTTGAGTGGTGGGGGGAGGGGGGTTGGTCTAGATGACCTATAAGGTGCCTTCCAACTCTGTTAATCTGTTAAACTTAAACCTGGTAACATCATCAGTAAGAAAACAACCACGCTCTGAGGGCACCAAGTCCTCTTCATTTAACCCTGAGCTACAAACATTCTCCTTTATTGGACTACTACTACCATTGTGGATGGTCTGCCAATATTTCTGGGAAATCGAATGCTTTTGTAGCTACCATTAGGCGTGCTTGAAGTGGAATTTCTTAAGGAGTGCAGTCTTGTGAAGGGTATGTCAACGATCTTTTTCCTAGCAAATACTCTCAGAGAAGGAATAACATTGAAACAGTTGACTTCTAATGCCAAGAAGTCCAGCAATGGCAACCGATGTAAACATTAGGGAGAAATATTAGAACAGAATACAGATTTTCTTTTTTAGAAGAGCCATAAAATTAGCCGTTAAGGAATGCTGCGTGTTGAGTTACGAAGGAGATTTAGACACGTTTATGGAGGTGGTGTTCATCCAAGATGTTCAACAAATTAAGTCATATTTTGGACGTTTCTAGATTAAATGCACAGTGAACTTTTCCATAAGCACACATTCTGCATATCTGGCCTTGTTTTAGGTGTCCATCTTGAGAACCAGCAAGTTGAACATGCGTAATAGATGTACATGTCACGTAATAGCTCTTCAGATCTGTTCCTTATGTATCAATTATCTGTTCAGAGCTTTTTCGTTCAGATAATAGAGCTAGTTTTATCAATTCCTCTATATGCCTCCATGAATGGATTCCCTCCTTCATTTTTGGTTGAATTAATTTTCCATCATGTAAAAGGATTACCAACACAAAAGTTCTTGAATGAAAATCTGTTTACAGGAGAATAAGTATATACTTGTTCTCCTGTCTCAGCTGAGCAGGAAGAGAAACTGGTGGCTCAAGTGGTTAAGGCATCTGCCTAGCATGTAATACAGCCCCGGTTTGAATCCCAGTAAGGGTATGGCTAGCTGATGTGAGCTAAAAAGCTTGAAATAGATCTATACTAGTCTCCCTGATTTATTTATTGATCAGCTAAAAAAAAACACCATACATATAAAAAAAATTACACAACGGAACTCATGGCTTTCTGTCTAGATGGTCTCTGGTGATGAGCTGAAAGGCAGAAAAGGAAATAGTATGTCTCCTCCCTTAACGGGCCTAACAGGGTGTTGTGGAATAAGTATATACTTATTCTCCTGTCTCTGGAAGAGAACCTGGTGGCTCAAGTGGTTAAGGCATCTGCCTAGCATGTAATACAGCCCCGGTTCGAATCCCAATAAGGGATTCCAGCCAGCCAGGTTCTCTCTGATTTATTGATCAGCTCAAAAACGTAACACACATATAAAAAAATTTATAGGAGATATTCACCTTTAAAAACCATACTTGACGTATCTGAGTTTTACGTGATTGTCAGTGCTTCCTATGTACTGTAGCCAAAACAAATACAGGCTCTCCTCAACTTATGACTACTATTGGGAAGAGAGCTTCAGTTGCTAAACAAAGCAATCGCAGCTGCGCCCAATTTTATGATCTTTTTTGCCTCCGTTTTTAAGTGAACCCTACAGTTGTTAAACGAATCTGATCTCCACTATTGACTTTGCTTGTTGGAAGGCCACAAATGGTGATCATGTGACCCTCTGGGATGCCACGACAATCATAAGCGCAAGGACTGTTCCTAAGTCACTTTTTTCAGGGCCGTTGAAACTTCATGTAGTCACTAAACGAATGGTTGTTGAGGACTTATTTTCAAAGTTTTCCTAGTGTTTCTAAAACAGTTGTTTTCTTTTTCTCTCTCTCTCTCTCTCCAGTTTGCTAAACTGAGTGCTGAGCTGACCCACGCAAACTCCTTGGGTTACAACGGAGCCATCTTGCAAGCCTTGGCAGTCCATTACGCTCTCCGCGGGGAGTCAAATCGGGACAAGTTTTTGGATCAGCTGATAGGCCAAATGGAAGACGTGGAGGCTGATGACAAGTCTGTGGCTGATGCACAAATGTAAGAACTGTTGTATCAACCTTATCACACAAGGGGGCAGCGCACAGAAATATTTCACCTCTGTGCCTTCTCTTCAGGCTGGGCTACGAGGACCGTCCCTTCTCAAAGCGTTTAAAGAAGATCAGAGAGTTTCTGGAACAGGGTTCGGTGTCCAGGTCGGACGTATTACTAGAATTAGGTAAGTGTACTCCTTAATAGCATGAAATTCATGCGATTCTCCATGGTATCGATGGAAGAGTCCAGAATGGACAGGCTGGGTTGTTCTAGCCTTCTAACTCATTGATTGAATTGAAAGTCTGAAGACACGCCTCCTGGGTAACAGTCCCCAGTCTTTCAATTCAGTCTCAGCCTGCAGGATGGTTTGTCATGAGCTCCATGCGCAGGTAAGTGTATTTTTGATCAAACTTCACCCTTTTTTATTCTGAATAGAAAACTTTTGGACATTTTAGCCCAGCGTGTTTGCGCTACGGGTGCTTAGAATGGCTTTCAGAGCCACCTTTGACAGCTTTGGCGCTTCTCTCTGCTGACAACTCTCGCCGCAGGTTATATCGGGCAGCGGCGAGAATTTTAGGCACTCTTTTACTTCGGAGCCAAGTTTTGATTGCTCCGACAATTTTCGTTGTGTCAGCTGTCGCCCTGGTTCATTCGGGGGTGGGCACGGCTTTTCGGCTTATTGTTTTGGGAGCCGAGTTTGGTGACCAGTGGAGAGGCTGGCTTTAGAGGACCGGAGCCTCTCTTGCTTGTGCCTGTTGCTTTTTATATCTCTGGCAGCAAGGAAATTTGTCATTTTACAACTTGCCCAATTTTCTTGAGGAACCCCTGGCGCTGAAGACTTATTATAAAAGATCAATTATTGAGCATTCCTTAATAGAAAGGAATCCTGAAATTACTGTATTTTTCGGAGTATAAGACGCACCTTTTTCCCTCAAAAAAGAGGCTGAAAATCTGGGTGCGTCTTATACACTAAATACTGCATTTTTTTGCCTCCTGAAACTCCGCTTCACCAAAATGGCCGTACATCGCCTTTAGGAGGCTTATAGAGTAGTCCTGGGGACTGGCTGTTTTTTGCTCAATTTCCCCCCACTCCCAGCCCCAGGAGTACTCTAAGCCTCCTAAAGGTTATGCACGCAATGTTTTTGACAAAAAAGGGCCCGTTTTTGAAAAAATTAGCTGTTTTTGCTTGTTTTGGGAGGGGGGTCTCACCCCCCAGAAGCACTCTACAAGCCCCCTAAAGGCTATTCATGCCTTTTTGGGGGGGGGGAAACGGGGTCGTTTTTGCAAAAAATGGGTCATTTGGGGGAGATTTGCAGAACGCAAAACGGTTTTTTTTAAAATTTGCCTCTTCTTATAACTCCGGTGCATCTTATACTCCGAAAAATATGGTATAAGAAATAACAAGCTCTTCATAGTTTTGTAAGAAGAAAGGCGGTAGCATCTTCAGTGGAAAATAACTTAGAGGTGATACCATCAGTCAGCAGCAGGGTGAACTAATGAACAAAACCTTAATTCCTGCTCATTATACAGTGATTGATGCAACATTTATGTGCCTGTAAGAAAGATGAGATAGAATGAAATTAAGAGGCATGAAGTTTGAGATAATAATGATATAGTGTGCTTATTTAGCCTACTGAAGCTCACAGTAGCAGGGTGTTGCAGTAGTTGTAGGGGAAAAGCGTTTTAACATTCAAATAAGTTTCTCATTTATGTATTAAATGCATATGCCACCCGTCTCCACAGTAAGAGGACTCTGGGCAGCATAGGGTCTGCATTGAGAGGAGGCTTCTCTCTTGTTATTAGATATTTGGAACATAATAATATCTGTATAACATTGGCATAATAGGCAGCCAGTTTGGTCCAGTGGTTTAAGGTTATCAGGCTAGAAACCAGGAGTCTGTGAGTTCTAGTTCCATTTTGGACAAGCTGGGTGAATTTGGACCAGTCTCCTTCAGCCCCAGCAACGAAGCAATGACAAACTACTGATGCCAAATATTGTTAAGAAAAACTGCAGGGATTTGTCCAGGCAGTCTCTGAGAATCCGACACGATTGAATGGAAGAAAAATAATGGCATAAATGTACTTTTGGACTTCTCCTAAAGCAGGGGTCTCCAACCTTTGCAACTTTAAGTCTGAAGGACTTCAGCTCCCAGAATTCTCCAGCCAGCTTTGCTTCAAGTTTCAAAGGTTGGAGACCCCTGTCCTAAAGTGAAGGTGGAGGCTGGTATTTTCACCCCCGTATAAATAGTTGTGGAGCCTGGCATTAATATCGCTGCTGCTGAGGGAAGGGCATAGAGGGCCGAGTCTTAGAAGTTGTTTCTGTTGTACAGAACAGAAGTGACTTAACAATAGTTTGTTAGTCCTTGACTTACAACAGTTTGTTCAGTGACAGTTTGAAATTGCAATATCACTGAAAAAAGGGACTGACTGTTCTGACCTAGGCCTCCCAAGATCATGAAGCCGACTACTCATCCCGATAAAAACTCTTTTTATTTATGTGAAAGGGAATTCCTCTCCAGCAGAGTCCCGGCAAACAGTCTTTCAAGAGATTTCACAACTACAGGCCTTTATCAGGCTTGGAGAGTTCCCAGGCCGATATCTTCCAAACACCACGCTGTAGCAGCAATTACTTGGCAAGAAGTCAGGAACAGATCTTCACCCTCATGAATTGAACTAATTGTCTCCTGCAAATTCCACTCCCCTTTCGCTCCTCTTTTATTTCCTCTGGGAGGGGCCATTCACTGTCCACCGCAGTTTTACTCCCGAGTTGACCTTTGTTCCTTAGCTGTCCCCTTCTCCTGGCAGCTCTGCGCACGCGCACACTGGGAACAGGCTCCAGCTGTTCTTCTGCCCCACTGATCTCTGACTCCAAAGCCATCTGATAACTGGCATAGGGCTCTGCCCCCCACTCTGTTTCCGACACAGAGCCCTCGTCAGAGCCTTCCCCAGACTCCAGGACTGGCCCATGTTCCTCCCAATCTCCTCACTGTCCGAATCTGCCACCCAGCTCTACTGGCTGCTGGCGGGCCACAACACTTATGACTGTTTTTCACACTTACGACCATTGTGGCATTCCCATGGTCACAGACGTTTGGCAACTGACCCGAGTCCCTGCGGGGAGAGTGGAGCGGTTTATAAATTTAATAAAATAAATAAAATGATGGTTGCAGTGTCCCGGGGTCATGTGATTCCCTTTTGCAAACCTTTTGACAAGCAATTGGGAAGCCAGATTCACTTAACAACCTTGTCACTAACTTAACTGCAATGATTCACTTAACTCTGGCAAGAAAGATAATAAAATGGGGTCAAAAGTCATTTTAACCATTGTTTCACTTAGCAACAGAAATTTTGGGCTCAGTTGTGGTCGTAGGTTGAGGACTACCTGTACTTCCATTCTTTCAGTAGTCTTGGAGGACTTATTTCCAGGTCGTTCCTGGGAAAGCAAAAGAAGGCTCAGTGGGCATTGGTGCATAGAAATGTTTGTTTTTACATGTCTTCTGGTTCACTTTGCATTCACTTGTGGCAGAAAACTAGATAGCAATAGCATTTAGACTTATATACCGCTTCACAATGCTTTTGTCAACTCACAAAGCATCCCTGGCCTGCTCTCGACTTGCCATAGACAAGGGGGTGGGGGGAAAAACTGGCGGAGCAGCATGGCAGCCACAAGCACATTCCATGCATATCTTTCTCAAGGCCGTCTCCCAGGTTACCTGCAACCATGTTCCGTTGGAGAATGTGATTCATGACACACCCTGGGGGGAGGGGGGGGGGAAGGGTAATAATTTGGCCCTAAATTATGTGGGGTCAGAGTTGGCTTCACTTGGGTAGGTGAGGACATGTTGCTTCTCCACAAAGGACCGCCCTGGGTCCTTTGTGGAGAAGGGCGGGATATAAATTTAAATAAATAAATAAATAACTGGATTCTTTTGAATCTTGGCTCGAGGTTCATCTAAGTGATGTACAGCCAGCCTACTGCCCCCAACAATCTGAGTCCTCATTTTACCAACCTTGGAAGGATAGAAAGCTCAGTCAGCCTTGAGCCTGGTGAGATTTGAACTGCCAAATTCCAGGTAGCTGGCAATCCGCTGAAGTAGCCTGCAGTAATGCACTCTAACCACTGCACCACCACGGTTCTGTTCTCTTAAAAGTAATTGGAACCTTTTGATTCAATGCAGGCAACGGCATCCAAGCCCTGCATTCTGTCCCTACTGCAATCTACTCGTTCCTGCGTTGCATGGAATCTCACCCAGATGTTCCCGATAGCTACAACTCTCTGCAGAGGACCATTATGTACTGCATCCTACTGGGCGGGGACACGGATACGATTGCAACCATGGCAGGCGCCATTGCAGGGGCATTTTACGGGGAAGAGCAGGTGCCCCAAAATTGGCGAGAGAGCTGTGAAGCCTACGAGGAGACAGAGAAGCTGGCCGATGGCTTGTACGAACTCTACCACCAGCCAGCTTTGAGCCCTGAATGAGGATTTGACACCCGGTGATCAGGTCTGTGGTTTTGCATCCATGTTCCGAAGGAAGCGAACCGTGTCCACAATAGGAGGGTCCCTGTTCCTCCGAAGAATGCCCAGGCCATCGCAATTGGCTCCCTGCCAAAGGTTTCTGATGTAGCTGCATGTTCAGAAGTGCCAATTGTTTTCCGCCGCATAGCCACTGTTCACTCATCCTTTTCTCCTTTTTGCTGTTTTGTTTCCCAATTTTGAATTTTTTTGTAATAACATCGTAATAACATCTTGGTTAGAATCTCTGCAGCCGATTGGCTTCATGACAGTTTCCCAAGCAGATCCTCACCCCAGAAGACTTGAGATTGGACTGCTGTATTTTTTGGGAGTATAAGACGCACTCCCCCCACTCCTTAAAAGAGGGTGAAAATTTGGGTGCGTCTTATACGCCGAATGGAGCCCCGCCCTTTGGCCTCTGCCTCCCAGCAATTTACCTCCTTGCAGCAAATAGGGGAAATGGGGTTTGGAGGCGGCAGTTAGCTATATGGCAATCCCTATAGCCTGAAACAGCTGGTCCTTGGGAAGCCTCTGCCAAAATTGAAAGTGGAACTTGCTGTTTGCTGTAAGGAGGTGAATTGCTGGGAGATTTCCCCCCCCCCCCTGTAATTAGGCTAAACTGAAACAGGCTGTTTGCTGTTTACTCTAAGGAGGTAAGTCAATAACTATAAATGCCTATAGAATGTTCAAATTATTAGACTTATTTTTTAAAGACTCTTTTATTATTGTTCTAGACAGCTTAACAAAATGAAGAAGCTTTTTAAAATATAATGCTTGATCTGAAGAGGCCCAGTGCCTCTTCTTTTAAATAGCAGAGAATAATTATACTTCCAGAAAGCACATCAATTTTAACAGCATCTGTACAAGTCTAGTCTGAAATGTAACACCATCATCTGTTCTGTTTTTTGCCAAGAGGAAAATTGCTGGGAGGCAGAGGCAGGTTCCCCCCACCCCCCCACCCCTTGTTTTTCTCCCCAAAAGCTAGGTGCGTCTTATACTACGGAGCGTCTTATACTCCAGAAAATAGGGTAAGTTTGGACAAAGTCAAAGGACAAATATGTACGTTTGCAGTTCAATCAGTTGTTAGATTGAGAGTCATCAGGCCGAGCTGCTTCTATGGACAATTGGAACATGTGTCTTTAATACCAGAAATGATGTAATGCTGGCATTAATACATTTTACCGCTTTTTTAAAAACTAAGATGGATCGATGTGTCTCTGCTGGCTTAATGAGTAGAATAAGCACTAATTTGAGCCAGGGTATTTTGTAACACTACTTCCTGCCCAATCAGTCCACCTCTCGTAGTACCAGGTGTATGGGATGGTGTTGTTAATAGAGGTATTAATCCCATTTCTGCAAACTCCCAGAGTCACTTCAATAGTGAAATGGGCGGCATATACATTTAATTAATAAATACATTGAGGTACTAAGGAATTTACTACAGTGCAGCTCAAAAGGCATTGGATGTGCTGATAACGGAAGCCAGGAAAGGCACACTGGGTTGAACAGGTGCACACCCTTAATTACACAGGTGGGTTTGGGACCTCCTAGAGTGCCAGTTTTGTTAGGACATAGCTGCTGTTAATCAGGCTTAAGCATTTTGGCAGCTGAAAAGTGGAAGTCTAATTAGTAATCTGTTCTACTTAAGGTTAATAATCACGCAGGGCAATCAAATTAATAAGCAGTTAACAAACTATGGGGAGTTTAACAAAAGTAATTGAGGCTAATGGCACACAAGGCAATCAAATTAACAGTTAATAGTCTATGGGGAGTTTAGGAGAGTCATTTCCGTTAGGGAAAGGCGAAGGATTCAAGGGGAGGAGTCAAGAAGTGATTTCTTTTACCCAGTATCAGTTATTGGAGAAGAAAAAAGGATGAAGACTCCCAATTGTCAAAAAAGGAAGCAAATAATATCGCTACAGATAAGACATGTGCACAATTTGGCATTCATATATAGTATGAATGTCTGCATGCTCCAGGCATGCTAAATTGGGCCATTAATACAGAAGCACTTTAAAAACAGAAAATAAGAACTTCTAGACTGAAGCTAGAAAGGAAAACAAACCGACCCCATTCACATCATCCACTGACCATGATAACTGGTTTGGTAAAGAAACGTCTGGGGGAAAAAACAAGCTCAGAGAGCCCCAAGGACACCTCAAAGTTGAAGTGATGAGAGATTCAAAGCGATGTTTTTCTTTTAACAAAGTACCATATTTTTCAGAGTATAAGATGCACCAGAGTATAAAATGCACCAAGATTTTGAAGGGGCAAATTAAAAAAAAAAAGTTTTTGCACTCTGCAGACCTCCCAAAAACGGGCCCGTTTTTCTTTTTTTTAAAGGGGATGAATAGCCTTTAGGAAGCTTGTAAGCCTTCCCCCCCCCCCCCCAAATGGCTCATTTTATGTCAAAAAAAGAGCATGCAGAGCCTTTAGGAGGCTTATAGAGTGCTCCTGGGGGCTGGGGGGGGGGCAAAATTGAGCAAACAACGGCCTGTTTTTCAGTCATTTCTGCTCCCCCCAGCCCCCAGGAGCACTCTGGAAGCCTCCTAAAGGCTCTGCACGGCCATTTTAGTGAAAGGGGCAGGGTTTCAGGAGGCCAAAAATGCTGTATTTCAGTGTATAAGACGCCCCCAGATTTTCAGCCTCTTTTTTGAGGGAAAAAGTGCGTCTTATACTCCGAACAATATGTTAGTATAAGCCCATGTAGATTCACTATGAGACAAAATAATAATAAAAAGCTGGTCAAGAGATCATAATCCTAAAGAGATTTTTTTTTAAATGGGAAAAGCCAGGCCAGGCCTGTAGATTTGGCTTTCTCCTGGCCTGAACAAATTAATTAACAAAATGACAAAATTCCCTGGAATTTCTTTCACTCCTTGTTTGGATGAGCCAAAAGGAGGACTGTCCCAATTGTGCAGGCCATCTGGTCCTTAACCAGAGAGGTAATTGTGTGCATGTTGGTTTGTAAGCCATCTGCTTTTCTTCGTTTTTTCCCTTTCGCAATGTATGGACCCGAAGATGGGATTCTCTGTAGATAAGATGCCAATGTATGTACATGCATTTGCAGGTGACTACTGGAAATAAAAATAAATCTCTGTAAAATAAGATTTATTGAAGTTGGAATCAATACAATCAAGTACTGTAATTTCAGTTCAGAAGTGAAGGCCAGTTTCTGATCACAAAACAGGAGTGCATTTCAAAACAAAATTTACTATGAACAGTGCATGTAACATAAGTATTTACAAAAACTGGGGAAAAAATCCTCTATATAGTAGAAACAAAGATACTAGCACAATTTGTGTTTTTTTTAAAGGATATCCCAATGGTATATGAAGATGCACATTGTAAGGATGTTCCAGGCCTGCCTTTTCGGCTGACTGACACACTTCGTACAAAGTTCTCCCAAATGCCCAAACCCCAATCTTTTCTGACAAAAAGATTAGATGCTGTGTATGTCCACAAAGATAAGCTAAGGGTGGTTTTGCTGATTAGCCTCTTCGGCCCACGCTTCATCGTCCTGTATGCGATCACTGGTTTTTTGTGACGTTCATTAATGCATTAACACAGGGGTCCCCAACCTTTGCAACTTTAAGTCTGAAGGACTTCAGCTCCCAGACTTCTCTAGCTGGGAGCTGAAGTCCTTCAGACTTAAAGTTGCAAAGGTTGGAGACCCCTGCATTAACAAACAGAAGGGTCCATGCTTTGTATGAAAAAAGAACCATCAGGGCGTTAAACTTTGGAAATTTCCCCCCGTTTTTTGAAAGTGGAGAAAATGTTGTCTCCTGAGTGTTTTGTGCCTTGTCAGCGCACAAATGACCAATACAGGGAGTCCTCGATTTACAGCCATTCATTTAGTGACCATTCAAAGTTACAACAGCAGTGAAAAAAGCGACCGACGAGTTTTTCCCACGACCGCCGCAGCAGCATCCCCATGGTCACGGGAATCCAAATTCAGATGCTTGGCAATAGACTCATATTTTTATGACGGTTGCAGTCTCCCGGGTGTGTGTGTGTGTGTGTGTCACACGATCCTCCTTTTGCGACCCTTGGACAAGCAGTCAACAGGGAATCTAGTTTAACTTAACGACCACGCTACCAACTTAACAAATGCGGTGGTTCACTTAACAGCTGTGGCAAGAAAGGTTGTAAAAGGGGGCAAAACTCCCTTAACAACTGTCTTACCATTAGAAAATTTGGGGCTCAATTGTGGACCTATGTTGAGGACACCCTGTGTATACAGAAAGAGGGGGGGGAAAGTTTTATAAGCAATGCTCTGGGCACCTAGAGCAAAAACCTAGATTTATGTGATTCTCTCTTAGAACAGGGGTCTCCAACCTTTGCAACTTTAAGTCTGCAACTTTGCTAGCTGGAGAATTCTGGGAGCTGAAGTCCTTCAGACTTAAAGTTGCAAAGGTGGGAGACCCCTGGCATAAGGGATTCTGTGGTGAGCAGAGGAGCGGAGGACTCTTCTCGTGAAATGCCTCTGGAGTCACTCAATTGTATTAATGTCTAATATGCTGCGCGGATTCCAGACAGATGAGCTGTATTTGAGGATAGGTCTAGCAAAGGTTTGAGATGTATGTGAAAAATCTCAAATTCAAAAGATTATTCTCAGTTTAAAGCTGAGCTGCTTTGAGATCAGAACTGGCTGGAGAATTCTGGGAGAACTGGCAAAGCTGGCTGGAGAATTCTGGGAGCTGAAGTCCTTCAGACTTAAAGTTGCAAAGGTTGGAGACCCCTGTTTTAAAGGAGCTAAAATTAGGAAAATATTACTTAGCACCATTGTGGAAATTACACTGAAGAGAAACCAAGAATGTTACTTAAAAGATATCAAACATTGCATGGAGTTTGATACAGCCACCTTCATCAACAATCTGCAGATCCTGAGGAAACACGGTAACAAGGTGTTTGAACTTAACACAATTCAGTCTTTTTATATATATATGTATAAAATTAGCAATATCTGCAGTGCTTTAATACTCAGATATTCATAGAAGTATATTTATTTCTTTAAACTACTGCCTTGCACCTGATGGACATTTGACTGATTTATATAACCCTGGGCTATTAAACGCCCGAGTCCGTCTTTTTCCAGTCTGATTTGAGAAGTCTCTCTGTATGGCTTTGAAATAAAGAGTTCCTTTGTCATCCCTTTTCCCATAAACACCGAATGGGATGCTTTAAAGATACACCGAGCCTTGCGTAGAAGATGCGCAAAAGCAAAGCATTTCACCATTTCAGAATTCAACCCTTCTGGTTATGCCTCAGGCCTCGACTGAAATCACATTTTAAAAGAGCTAAAACAAAAGAAGGTGGTGCCTTGAGCTGATTTAAAACAAAACAAAACCCGCAATGTTAAAAGTGACTTTTGTTGGCACAGCTTCCCCAACCCTTTCGGACTTTCAAGGGCTCTCCCAAAGACGTGACGGACAGCATCGGTGGGCTGGCCAGGCCAGGCCGTCATAAGGATAAATGGAATTCTGAATCCCCAGCCGGTCCAGCCACAACGCTTCTCTTTCTCAGATGCTCTCCTTGGCTGGGTCAAAGCGACCGTGGCTCACACCATCCTTCCCAGTGACTCCTATATTTTTGTTTTTCAAAAAAAAAAAAAGACAAGTTTATGACTCAAAGGGAGAAAAGGGCAACTCCCAAACGGCCGTTATGTAGGGCAGAGAAGGAATCCGGAAAAAGAAGAATGGATGTATTCGGTGGAGTACAGACCGTTGGCTTGGTCTGAGGGCATCTGGATCCAGACTTGGTCGTTTTCCTTGAGTTCAAGCACGGCGCTGCCCGACGCTTGGTCTAAATAGCCTTTTTTGTACTCGTCGTAAGTGTAGGTGGCCGGCACGTTGTTTTTGTAAAGGGCCACCCAGACATTGGTTCCTTTCACGTGGACGTGATAGGCGAAGTAATAGATGCCGGAAATGGGGCAAGTGAAGATGCCCGTTCCTGGGTTATAGCCGTTCTGCCCGTTGTATAAAGTCCTGTCGAATTTGACGGGCATTCCTGAGGCTGGGAAGGGCGAACTCAGGATGGCGGTGAAAGCTGGCAACATTTGGGCAGAGAGTTCCCCTCGGCCGAACTGGGGTTTCCCGGACTTGCCGTTCCCCAACACGGCTCCGTCCACATTTCCGTCAGGCAAATGGTGGCCCTGATAATCATGCGACATTCCTGGGGGCCCGGGTGGACCTGGAGGTCCTGGGGCTCCTGGGAGCCCAGTGATTCCAGGGTTGCCAGGAACGCCTGGAGGGCCAGCGGGGCCTATCATGCCTGGCTCTCCAACTCTGCTGATTCCAGGGGCCCCTGAGGGCCCAGGTTCACCTTTCAAGCCTGTCAAACCTTGGGGGCCCATGGGACCCGAGGGGCCTTGCAAACCTGGTATTCCTGAAGGGCCTCTGAGGCCCGGTTGGCCTGGGATCCCAGAGTCTCCCTTGGTCCCATGCAGTCCAGAAGAGCCTGGGGCCCCGGGAAGCCCCATGAAACCACCTTCCCCCTTGGGACCCATTGGGCCAGGCATCCCTGTGGCACCGGGGAGCCCTCTCTCCCCAGGAATCCCCGGCTTGCCCATAAAACCATTGGGGCCCTGGTCTCCCCGCAGACCTGGGGGTCCTATAGGCCCACTTGGCCCTACTTCACCTTTTGTGCCAGGGAGCCCATGCTTGCCCGGCAAACCCATGATGCCCTGAGGGCCGGGGACCCCAACCAGGCCATGGGGCCCCATCTCCCCTGGCTCCCCGTCCATCCCGGGCTCCCCTTTGTCACCGATTATTCCTGGCACTCCCGATTGCCCACGGTCCCCCTTTAAGCCAGGGAGCCCTGGTTTCCCATACCCTGTAGCGCCAGGCAGCCCTGGAAGGCCCCGCAGGCCAGGTTCGCCCTTGGGTCCCAAATGGCCTGGCAGACCCGGCATGCCAGCTATGCCAGGCAGCCCAGTGCCATCCACACCTGGAGGGCCACGAGGGCCCATCGGCCCAGGTTGCCCACTGAGCCCTGGCTCACCCGGAAGCCCCAAGTCCCCTTTATTCCCCGGAGCCCCGGGCAACCCATCCAGGCCAGCTTTTCCAAGGCCGGGAAGCCCTGGAGGCCCTGCAGGGCCAGGCAGTCCCCCATTCCCTCGGGGCCCTGTCAGTCCGGGCTTTCCCACGCCATTCTCGCCCTTTACTCCACGCTCGCCTCGCGGGCCAGGTTCTCCTTTGAGCCCAGGTTCTCCTCGGAATCCAGGGAGCCCTGGGCTCCCGTTTGGGCCTGGTTTTCCATTCACAGAGAGTCCAGCAGGCCCAGGCAATCCCGGTGGCCCTGGCCAGCCCCGCAGTCCTTGGTCTCCTCGTGGGCCGATCTCCCCTGCTGGCCCTGCCATCCCCTTCATGCCAGCCTTGCCCGGAAGTCCTGGAAGACCAGGTTTGCCGATGCCAGAAAAGCCAGGAGGCCCAGCAGGGCCAGGTTGCCCATGAAGTCCTGGTTTCCCAGTTCCCGGTTTCCCTGGATAGCCTGGTGGCCCAGGTGGTCCTCTCGGGCCCGGCTTTCCCTGTGGTCCAGGTTCCCCCTTGAGGTCCATCGGCAGCAGTGGAGGCATATCTGTGAAGACATGAAGGACACGTCACTCAAGGCAGGCAGAGCACCTTGGCAGAGACCAAAGGTTTAGGGTTAGGTTTTATTCGTTTTTTATACCGCCCTACTCCCGAAGGACTCAGGGCGGTGTGCAGCCAAAGTAAAACAGATATACAAAAGTTTTTTAAAAACATGCTAAACAATTTGGCCTGAAAATTTAAAAAAAACAACCAAATAACCCCGATTAAAATTAATAAAAATTCGTAATTTAAAATTCATTTTTATGCCAGCCTGGCTTGTTGGGGAAAAAAAGGTTTTGAGAGGACGGCGAAGGTGCGTAAGTCAGGGATAGTTCTTAATTCCGGGGGCAATTCGTTCCAGAGGACAGGTGCTCCCACGGAGAAGGCTTTCCCCCTGGGTGTTGCCAGTTGACATTGTTTAGCTGACGGCACCATGAGGAGACCCTCTCTATGGGAGCGTACTGGCCGGTGGGAGGCTCTCGGTGGCAGAAGGCGATCTCGTAAAAGACAGCAAGCGTTGACTTGTAGAGAGAGGCAGTACTCAACTCTTTTCCTGACATAGGAGCAGGGGTAGGATTCAGGCGGTTCGGACCGGTTTGGGCAAATCGGATGTTAATTTTAATCTGGTTTGCTGAACCGGTAGTTGCAAGGAGTGGCTGATCCCACCCACCCTGCCCTGCCCTCCCGGGAGTCTCCACGCAGTCCGTTTTGAATGCCAGGTAAGTGCAGGGCCCACGCGGAGACTCTGGGAGGGCGAAAAACGGGCCTACCGGAAGTACCAGAAGTCCGGAAATGGGGCCATTTCCAGGATCCGGTGGGCCTCCGGAGCCCAGGGAAGACTGTTTTTGCCCACCTTTGGAGCCTGGGGAACGTGAAAATGCCCCCCTCCCGCAGTGTGGGAAGCCAACTAGGCCACGCCCCCAAGGCAGAGAACCGGTTGCTAAAAAATTTCAATCCCACCCCTGCACAGGAAGATCCTTTGCTGCAAAATCAAGAAGACTCTTCAAAAAGGTGTTCTGGGTTGTGGAAAATATTTGGAACCCTTTTGAGCTCCAAAGAGCGGATGGTCCAACGGAAGAGAAGATATGTGTCAGCTTGTAAAACATCTCCATGACTACTATCAAGCTGCCATAGAGATAAGAGGAGAATTCCATGCATACCTGTGGTCAGAATGGAATCTCAAAGCTGGCCTGGGAATGCGCATGTCTAGACCCCACTACAGCCTTTTGTTGGCTAATGTGATTAATGACTTAGGCAGAGGGGAGGTGACACAGGGGTAAAGTTCAGACACCATTAAATGATTTTCAGTTTTGGCTCCACAGGAGTCCACGCCAGAATGTTGATCCTAATAAATGATTGGATTTCTTTTGAACTTTGTTCCGAGGCTCGTAAATTAATAAGGTCATCTTCTGGGAACTTCACATGTAGTTCAAGGTTGATCAGCTGAATTCTTGTTGGTCTCTCAACTTAGTTGTTTGTTTTGTTTGACCTAACCTGATCATGGTAGGGAAACAACCAAGCTCTGAGAACATAAAAACTCAACATATTGGAAATTTTCTGACAGAGTTCTGATCACAAAGCAGCTCAGCTTTAAACTGAGAATAATCTTTTGAATTTGAGATGTTTCACATACATCTCAAACCTTTGCTAGACCTATCCTCAAATACAGCTCATCTGTCTGGAATCCTCACAGCATATTAGACATTAATACAATTGAGCGACTCCAGAGGTATTTCACGAGAAGAGTCCTCCGCTCCTCTGCTCACCACAGAATCCCTTATGCCAGGGGTCTCCAACCTTTGCAACTTTAAGTCTGAAGGACTTCAGCTCCCAGAAGTCTGCGAGCTGAAGTCCTTCAGACTTAAAGTTGCAAAGGTTGGAGACCCCTGCCTTATGCCACCAGGCTCAAAATTTGGGGCTTAGACAACTTAGAACTATGCCGCCTTCGGTCTGACTTGAGTGTAGTACACAAAATTATCTGTTACAAAGTCCTACCTGTCAATGACTACTTCAGCTTCAACCGCAACTATACACAAGCACACCATAGATACAAACTCAAAGTAAACCGCTCCAAACTCAACTGTGGAAAATACGACTTCAGCAACAGAGGGATCAATGCCTGGAATGCTCTACCTGACTCTGTGGTTTCTTCCCCAAACCCCCAAAACTTTAACCTTAGACTGTCTACTGTTGCCCTCGCCCCATTCCTAAGACGTCTGTAAGGGGCGCAGATAAGCACACCAGCATGCCTGCCGTCCTGTCCTACTGTCCCCACTTATTCGTATCCATTTCCTGTATCATGAATAAATCATGGTTATACTTACATCTGTTATCTTATACGTGCTTGACAAAATAAAATAAATAAATAAATACGTCACACTGAATTTGACATGTCTACAGACTTGAATCTCTCTGAGAGCTTTGCAAGATTTCTATATGGTGACACGGCAATTTCAACATTATTGGTGTCTCCATTTGCAAATAACAACATCCAGGAGGATCACAAGTTAGCTGTAAAAATCAAAGTCCCTTAAAAACAACAATTAGCATGCCGGAAAAAGGTGTTCACAGGGGTATACTTTGTATTTCTGTTCAATAATGTAAAACAAACTCGCTCACTGTAATGGCTTTTGTCTAAGAAACATTTTAAATAATAAAAATAAAAATCAGAGGAATCTGTAGAAGTTTCATTTCCCCTTGGGAAGAAAGGTAGGGTAGGCACCACAATAATAATAATAGCAACAATAATAAGTTTGTTTTTCCCTTTCCTTCATCTCTGTATTCCTATCTTAATCCAGGTCTAAGATTCAGCATCACTTCATAATGTTTTCCAAGGTTTGGCCCGTGCTCATTTCCCCCCCCCTTCAACTAATATAAAACCACTTTAAAGCAAATCAAATGCCAGCAGAAGGAGACCGATGCCATTGGTGGAACTAACTCCCAAGTTGGCATGGAAGAGCTAAGAAGACTTTTAAAAATATTTTTATATAGGAAAAAACCCCAAATGGCCTTTTGAGTGATGATTCTTGTTAGTGGAAATTTTGAGTTTGAACTGTACATCAAACGTTTGACCCATTTACAGCTCTAATGAGGATCACATAAATATCTCTCCCCCCCCCAAAAAATATCTTGGTCCATTTAAGTTCTTGCACTATAATAACGCAGCCAAAACATGTATGCTGAAGCAAGATTTTTTTCTTTCATTCATTTTGTGTTTGGAAAAGGGCCTTCCCAAAGAAAAATGATTTCAATATGTTCTTACACTTTTGGATACTTTAGAAAAAAATGAGCTTTCGAGAACATCCGAACAAGGCAGCCGGGTCAAGGTGATATGAGATGAAGGAGGAAAAAACAACATGCCATTCTAACCAGAGAAAGAGGGAGGAAAAAGGAGCAGAATCTGAATTTAGAATCTTCTTTTTTTTAAATAGATTTTTATTGGGTTTTTTCCATGTATAACAACTTTCAATCATCACGTTAACATTGTTGTGTCATCATATCTGTATATATATTGATCTTATATCTCTTCTATGTTTATATAAATTCATTTACAGTTCTATATCTTTCTCTTGCTTCTTGGCTAAATTAACTTTATTTCTGTTATGCAACTATTTATACCAATTATCCTAAATTTCATAGTATTCAGACTCTTCTTTGTCCTTTAATCTTAATATTAATTTATCCATTTCTGCACAATCTAGATTTTTTTAAATCACTAATTCATCTGGGGGAATATTACTCTGTTTCCAACATTGGACAAATATTATTCTGGCTGTTGTCAAGAAATGTATTAATATATATATTTAATTTTCTTTCGATATCTCCCCTTGGTTATTCCCAGCAGAAAAAGTTCCAGTTTGTATATACTATTTGTTCCTCTATAATCTGTTGTATTCATTTCCAAATTTTAATCCAATACTTTTGAGCAAAATCTGAATTTAGAATCTTCTAAATGTACAGGTGCAGTTCGGTGACTCAGACTTGGTATCCTTCAAACGTGTTGGGTTCTTAGATTCACTAGCCCTCATCCAGACAACCTCGGTTTGAGGAAGGAGTGAGGAGTCAATATGAAGCTAGTTTCCTATGTATCACTGTCATCTCTGGGGAGCCGTTCATGTCAAAGAAAAAAGTTATCAATCCTTCAAAGACTCTAGAAAGAGTGCAGAGAAGAGCAACAAAGAGGATTAGGGGACTGGAGACTAAAACATATGAAGAACAGTTGCAGGAACTGGGTATGTCTAGTTTAATAAAAAGAAGGACCAGGGGAGACATGATAGCAGTGTTCCAATATCTCAGAGGTTGCCACAAAGAAGAGGGGGTCAAGCTATTCTCCAAAACACCTGAGGGCAGAACAAGAAGCAATGGGTGGAAACTAATCAAAGAGAGAAGCAACTTAGAACTGAGGAGAAATTTCCTGACAGTGAGGACAATGAATCAGTGGAACAGAAGTTGCCTCCAGAAGTTGTGAATGTCCCAACACTGCAAGTCTTCAAGAAGATGTTGGATAATATATTTTGTATGAAGCCTCGGGGGCAGTCACCACCCCTGGCATGGAAGTCCTAAAATGTTAAAAAAATACCCTATATACCCTTTTCCCTTTTATATATGTAAAACCAATAAAAATTGTTTAAAAAAAAGAAGATGTTGGATAGCCATTTGTCTGAAATGCCTAGGCAGGGAGTTGGACTAGATGACCTCCAAGGTCCCTTCCAACTCTGCTATTGTATTATTGTATTATTGTAAATTAAAAACCCAGTTGCTTTACAAGTAATCCTCAATTTGCAACCACAATTGAGTTTAACATTTCCGTTACTAAGCAAGACAATGAATTACCGTATTTTTGGGAGTATAAGATGTACTTTTCCCCCCCTAAAAGAGGCTGAAGATGTGGGTGCATCTTATACACTGAAATGTAGTCTAAATTGCGAGACACGGAGAAGGGGATGGTCTGTAGCAATCCCTACAGCCTGAAACAGCTGATTGGAGGTATTCTTGGAGGCTAATTCACCCGCCAATCAGCTGCTCATGCTGAATCAGGCTGCAATAAGGTGTTGAAGCTGACCTGGCTGTTCGCTATTTGCTGCAAGGACGTGTCAGAGTTAGAAAGCACGCACAAGTAACTGATTCAGCAGGATTCAATAACTTCTCTTTGTAGATAATATAACACATTAAGTAAATATACAATACCAAAAGCGGGTTTTCCACTGTGGTAGTTCAGCAGAGAAGTTTCACTTTCAGTTTTAGTTTCAGATATCTGCACAGCATGCAGCTTTAGTTCAGAACAAGCCACGCCCAGGCTCCTTGCTGTTTACGTCCTTGTTGCTCACCAGCAAATACTGTTTATTTCCAAAGAGCCCTCAACTCTCTCACACACTGACAGGATGCTAGCCAGATGAATACCATGGATGCTGGTAGGCAGAGGCAGAATATTTTTTTTCCTTATTTTCCTCCCCAAAAACTAAAGTGTGTCTTATACTCAGGTGTGTCATACACTCTGAAAAATACGGTAAATGAATTTTACCGCATATTACGACCTTTCTTGCCACACTTATTAAGTGAACCACTGCATCTGTTAAATTAAGGTATTGCAACAGTCAGTATCAGTTGCTAAGCATCTGAATTTTGATCATGTGACCATGGGGATGCCGCAATGGTTGTAAGTGTGAAAAACGGTCATAAATCACTTTTTTCAGTGCCGTTGTAACTTTGAACGGTCACTAAATGAACTGTTGTAAATTGAGGATTACCTGTACACTGCCGGGATTTTAATCTGTGATTAGGCAGGGATCCAGCCTTTTAAAACCTTACTGAGAGCTAGGCCTACCTCCATTGCATGGTGTTCCTTAGAAAAGAACCCATCTTCCTTGTTTCTATTACCACAGTATCTGAGGGGAATTACTCTAAAACAGCATTTCTCAACCTTGGCTCCTTGAAGAAGCGTGAACTTCGACTTTGCCCCAAATCCATCAGGGGCTTCCCCATTGGTCCACTGGAGGGCGAATGTCATGGCTGGCTTTCCCAAGGAAGCTGCAAAGGAATTGACATCACGAACAATTGCCATTCTAGGACGCTGCACTCGCTCTCCTTAACGGCCCAGGCATTCCAGAGTTATGCTGGAATGAACACACACAGAGAGATGTCTCCCCCCGTTCCTCCAGTATTTGTTCCAGAGGGTAAGTGATGTGTGTACCAAGTTTGGTTGAAATAGCTCAAGGCGTTCCAGAGTTATGCTGGAACATACATGTATACATATATACAGAGGGGTGTGTGTGCGCGCGTGCTTTCCAGCATAACTCTGGAACGTCTTGAGCAATTCCAACCAAACTTGGTACACAGATGACTTACTCTTTTTTTATTTTTTTTATTTTAATCATATTTATATCCTGCCCTTCTCCACAGAGGACCCAGGGCGGCACACAGGAATTTAAAAACATACAAAAAAATAAATACATAATTTAAAAACATATTAAATTAATCTAGTCCTATGCTAAAACCAATTTTAAATTCCCAATTTAAAACTCTCTAAAATAATCCCCACGGGAGATTAGGCTAGGCCGACTTGCTGGAAAAGATGTGTCTTCAGAGGTCCGAGATGGTACGCAATTCAGGGGGTAGGTCGTTCCAAAGGGCAGGGCCCGCCACAGAGAAGGCTCTTCCCCTGGGTGTCGCCAGACGGCATTGCCCGGCCGACGGCACCCTGAGAAGGGCCTCTCTGTGGGAGCGTATCGGCCGAAGGGATGTATGGGGCAGGAGGCGGTCTCGCATATAACTCTCTGGAAACAAATACTGTGGGGGTAAGACACCTCTAACAACTGTGTGTGTGTGGGGTGGGGGGGGGGAGAGAGAGAGAGAGAGAGAGAGATCCCTCATCCTAAAAATATTAGTATCCTGAATATGAAAGTTAGTTGGTGTAGTGGTTAAAGCATCAGGCTACAGGCAAAGAACCGTGAGTTCTATCCTGCTTTTTAGGCCTGAAAGCTGGTTGGGTAACTGGGCCAATCACCAGGAGACTGGGAGTTCTACACCTGCCTTAGCCATGAAGGCTGGCCGAGGAAGGAAGCAAGATTATTATATGCTCAAAAATGAAAAGGTCTGGTACTACCCACAACACAGGAAGATGATGGAACTGGCAGAGATGGCTAAATTAATTTGCTTAATTAGAGAAAATATATTTATTCATAGTGGACTGGAAACCCGCTGATAGATTTTTTTCATGAAACAGAAAAAAATGAAATTAATTAGTCTGATTAGTTAAAAGAAGTTGCCATAAAAAAAAAACTTTTCAAAACCATAGAAGATGGCGTAATTTTGTTTGTATTTATATTTGCCGTAAAGAAAATCTACTACTAGAAAATCTAGCTATTCCTTTTTTATTTCTTTTCCTTCTTTTTTTTTTGCACTGTGGGCTTTTTCTTTCTTTTATTTTATTTTTCTCTACTTATATTAATTCATGTTCGCTTTTGTTTCCTTTTTAACATGATTTTTTTTAAAAATTGAAAGCTAGTCTGTTTCCGTAGCATCCAGCAGGTGGCGGTGTAACTCCAAGACAAAGACTGCGTTGCCTTCTTCAAAACCTCTGAATTGGGAAGAGATACCCAAGTACAGCAAAAAGCATTTTCCACCCTCCATCCCAAATACTATCCTTTATTCCAGGGGTCTCCAACCTTTGCAACTTTAAGTCTGAAGGACTTCAGCTCCCAGAATTCTCCAGCCAGCTTTGCTTTGAATGGCCTCTAAGTCAGGGGTCTCCAACCTTTGCAACTTTAAGTCTGAAGGACTTCAGCTCCCAGAATTCTCCAGCCAGCTTTGCTTTGAATGGCCTCTAAGTCAGGGGTCTCCAACCTTTGCAACTTTAAGTCTGAAGGACTTCAGCTCCCAGAATTCTTCAGCCAGCTTTGCTTTGAATGGCCTCTAAGTCAGGGGTCTCCAACCTTTGCAACTTTAAGTCTGAAGGACTTCAGCTCCCAGAATTCTCCAGCCAGCTTTGCTTTGAATGGCCAGGGGTCTCCAACCTTTGCAACTTTAAGTCTGAAGGACTTCAGCTCCCAGAATTCTCCAGCCAGCTTTGCTTTGAATGGCCAGGGGTCTCCAACCTTTGCAACTTTAAGTCTGAAGGACCTCAGCTCCCAGAATTCTCCAGCCAGCAAAGCTGGCTGGAGAATTCTGGGAGCTGAAGTCCTTCAGACTTAAAGTTGCAAAGGTTGGAGACCCCTGCTTTATTCTATTGTATGAAAAGTCACTGTCCATGCTTCTCCTGTCCAAATTGGACATCACTTGTATATAATATAATAGATAATTTTTTTAAAAAATTAGACATTTTAAGAAAAGAAATAAAGCAGCAGGAATAAAGGAGAGGCCAAAAGAATAAGGGAGTAAATAAAATACAAATGCGATTTCGAATAACACAATAAGTTTCATCATTTAAAAAGATTACAAATCACTATTAAGGTTGGAACTAAGAATAAATAGCAGGAGCTAAGGTCCATACAGTATAAATCACCAAATGAATGAGAATTAAATCCTTGGGCATTTAGGAACATAAAGGTAAAGGTTCCTCTTGCACTGTGTGCTAGTCATTCCTGACTCTAGGGGGCGGTGCTCATCTCCTTTTTTAGTCGAGGGAGCCAGTATTGTCTAAAGACCCTTTCGGTGGTCATGTGGCTGTCATGATTAAGATGCTCTAAGATGATTAAGAGCCTGGAGACTAAAACACATAAAGAACGGTTGCAGAAACTGGGTTTGGCCAGTCTAGAGAAAAGAAGGACTATAGGGGACATAATAGCAGCGCTCCAATATTTGAGGGGCTGCCACAAAGAAGAGGGAGTCCAATTATTTTCCAAAGCACCAGAGGCAGGACGAGAAATAATGGTTGGGAAAATGGAAACTAATCAAAGAGAGAAGCAACGTGGAATTGATGAGAAACTTCCTAACAGTGATGACAATTAACCAGTGGTACAGTTTGCCTCCAGGAATTGTGGGTGCTCCATCACTGGAGGTTTTTAAGAAGAGTTTAAATAGTCTCTTATCTGAAATAGTACAGGTTCTCCTGCTTTAGCAGGGGACTGGACTAGAAGACCTTCAAGGTCCCTTCCAGCTGTCCTGTCCTGTCCTGTCCTGCTCTGCTCTGCTCTATTCTATTCTACTCTTTCTTCCATTTCATTCCATTCCATTCTATTCTATTCCTCCCTCCTTCCTTCTTCCTTCTTGCCTTCTTTCTGTTCTTGATGAATGTATTTTATCCTCCTTATGTACACAGAGAGCATCTGCACCAAAGACAAATTCCTTGTATGTCCAATCACACTTGGCCAATAAAGAATTCTATTCTATTCTATTCTATTCTATTCTTATTCTTATTCTTATTCTTATTCTCTCCTACTCTAATCCTAATCCTAATAACAGCAGCATTTAGACCAGTGGTTCTCAACCTTCCCAATGCCGTGACCCCCAACCGTAACATTCTCAGTTCCTGAGACCATTGAAAATATGTGTTTTCCGATGGTCTTAGGCGACCCCTGGGAAAGGATTATTCGACCCCCCAAAGATGTCCCGACCCACAGGTTGAGAACCACTGACTTAAGACTTATATGCCACTTCATAGTGCTTTTACAGCCCTCTCTAAGCGGTTTACAGAGCCAGCCTCTTTGCCCCCAAGAATCTGGCTCCTCATTTTACCCACCTGGGATAGATGGAAGGCTAACTCAACCTTGAGCCTGGTGAGATTCGATCTGCCAAACTGCTGGCAGCCGGTGATCAGCAGAAGGAGCCCGCAGTACTGCACTCTAACCACCGCGCTACCGTGACTCACCTGGATAAGAAATCCTAATCCTATTCTAAATAGACAGCAGTTATCTTCCTGCCTATTAACTTACTCACATTTGCATGATTTCAAACTGCTAGGTGGGCAGGAGGCTGGAGCAAGTAAAGGAAGCTCACACCATCGTGTGGTGTTTGGGTCTCAAACTGGTCTGCCAGCTTTCCAGTTGACAAGCTCAGCGTCTTTAACCAATGAGCCATTGTGCCTCTACTTTCAGCAGAAAGTAACAAAGACTAATTCCGAGAGAGATGATGGCTACTATGTTAGCGGATTATATTAAGAAAGATAAGGAATTTATGTGGGGGGACATTGATTTGATTTATAGAATTAACTCAGCATTTGCCAGAATAAATGAGGTACCCAGAGAGATACATATTAAATTTATAAGAAGGTCAACGAGAGAGGAGATAACTGAGAGCGCAGAGAGTGGGCTCTTTGATGTATCAGCAAAACGAGGTGGCCATATTGAAGCAGATCCCAAAGAAAATAAAGAGATATAAGAAGGAACTATTCCTTCTTAACTAAAAAATTATTCAAAAAGGGGGTGTGGTTCAAGTGGTTGATGCCGGAAGGGATGCTGGTATTCTGGGAGGGAGGAAGAGTTAGAATTAAAACAGTTGAAGAGGCGCATAATTTTTAAAAAAAACATTCCTCAATCCTGGATGCCGATGAGATGGGAACGGGAGGAGCCACGGGTCCGCCTGCTGGTGGGGGGGAGGAGGAAGAGACTATAGCAAAGAGGCTCAGATCGCAAAAATAATCTGTTATATTTTTTTTTAGTAATTCCTGTACGGACGTCAATAGTATAAAGTAATTGAATGTATAAAATAATATGAAAATGTATGATTTTAAAATGTATGTACCCCTTCCCCTCGATAATTTCTTTTTAATTGAATATGTATGAAGACTCGGAGGCGGTCATCAGACCCGATGTGGAAGCTCCAAATATTATTCATTACCTTATTTACCCCCTTTCCCAATATAAATTGTTAAAACCAATAAAACTTTTTCAAAAAAACAAAGTCTAATTCAGAGAGAGAGAGAGAGAGAGAGAGAGAGAGAGAGAGAGAGAGAGAGAGAGACTCAGAATTTCCCCTCTGTTGCCACTGCCAGGATCGGTGCCTGAGCCCTTCTGCCAAGGTGAGTGCTATTCAGTGAGAAAAACCTAGTAGAAAAAACAAACACTGGCATGGACAGATCCAGAAATCCCAGGCCAGCATCAACCAATTTTTTTCTTCTGCTGCTCAATCCTGCAGTACTGTAAGTTTGCGCTGTCTTTAAATGTCTTTGGACAAGGATCAGATAAGAACTGTGCCAAAAGTGGCCCATCGGCGCTTGTCTTCTGTGAAGGAGAAATGGCCTCCTTTCCTTATGCTTAAAACTTTGATTTTTCTTCTCTTTTGTTTACATTGGCCTACTGGGACCCTCTCAGGACTTTTAAAGGGGATTTTGTTACAGCTAAGAGTTGAGAGGCAGAATGTTGGGTTTTATATGAGTTAAGTAATGTTAACATTTTAACATTTAAGCGGACCCTGCCTATAGCACAGGGATAACGCTCGGCAGGAAGTAATGAAATATGATTTTTAATCCTATGTTATTTATCCACATATTAAATTATTGTATTTTATTCCAATCTCATTTTAAACGACATATTTATTCCAATTCCGTTTTGAATCGTATTTTATGCCGATATCATTTTAACTGTATTTTATTCCAATTCCATTTTAAATGGCTTTTATCGGACTTTAGGAAGAATTTGTGTTTGGAACTCTGCACTTTGACATGGCCCATGGGATAATCAATAAAATAAACGAACTAACTAACTAACCAGGAAGAAGTAAGGTTAATATTTTAGAGTTCTGCTGGGACGTTTTGCTGATAATTGTGTTGGAAATGATGTCCCTTATTTGTCTATTGTTAAGAGATGGAAGACGAAGGGAAGAGAGTGTGGGATTCAGAAGGTTCTGACCAGTTCTGGAGAACCAGTAGCAGAAATTTTGAGTAGTTTGGAAAACCAGTAAATTCTACCTCTGACTGGCCCCATCTATTCTCTGCCTCCCGAGTCCCAGTTGATCAGGAGGAAATGGGGATTTTACAGTAACCTTCCCCTGCCACACCTACCAAGCCATGCCCACCAAGCCACGCCCGTAGAACCAGTAGTAAAAGTGTTTGAATCCCACCACTGATGCAATTGTTTATAGGTAATGCCAGGGGTGGGATTCAAAACTTTTAGCAACCAGTTCTCTGCCCGGTTGCTGCGTGGGCATGGCCATGGTGGGTGGCCTACTCAGCCTCCTGCACCGTGGTGCCTTTTCACTCTCCCCAAGCTTTCCTCAAGTTTCCAGAGGCCAGAAACAGGCCCATTTCTGGACTTCTGAAACTTCCAGGAGGCCCATTTTCGCTCTCCCAGAACCTCCGCGCAGGCCCTGCAGTTACCTGGCATCCAAAACGGGCCGTGTGGAGACTCCCGGGAGGAGAGGGGCCAGCCAGTCCTTGCAACTACCATTTCGGTAAACCAGAAGTAAAATTAGCATGTGGTTCGCCTGAACCAGTCTGAAGCCCTGGGTAATGCTCAACTTACAACTCTTTGTTTAGCAACTGTTTGAAGTTACAAGGGCACCAAAAAGAGTTACTTATGGCCATCTTTGTATTTAGAGAGGAGGGGGGTCCAGCTATTTTCCAAAGCACCTGAAGGCCAGATAAGGGATAATGGATGGAAACTGACCAAGGAGAGATTCAATCTGGAAATAAGAAGGAACTTTTTGACAGTGAGAACCATCAACCCATTGAACAGAAGTTGCCTTCGGAAGTTATGGGAGCTTCATCACTGGAGGCTTTCAAGAAGAGGCTGGACTGTCAGAAATGGTGTAGGGGTTGGACTAGATAACCTACAAGGTCTCTTCCAACTCTGTTAATCTGTATCAACCATGCTTAGCAATGGAAATTCTGGTCTCAGTTGGAGTTGTAGGTTGGCCATGACGAAGATAGGAAATCACTCTTGTGGGGGAGAAGGTTGTGTGTGTGTGTGTGTGTGTGTGTGTGTGTGTGTGTGTGTGTGTATGTGTGTGTGTGTGTGTGTGTGTGTGTAGAAAAATCCTGTACAGGTAGTCTTCGACTTACGACTGCAATGGAGCCCAATATTTCTGTGGCTAAGGGAGACATTTGTTAAGGCAGTTTTGCCCAATTTTTACGACCTTTCTTCCCAGTTGTTAAGTGAATCTGGGCTTTCCCATTAACTTTGCTTGTCAATGGGGAAGCCAGTGGGCCACATGACCCTGGGGCATTGCAACCATCATGAATACATGCCAGTTGTCCAAATTTTGATCACGTGATCCCAGGGATGCTCAATGGTCATAAGTGTGAAAAACGGCCATAAGTCACTTTTTTCCAGTGCGGTTGTAACTTTGAACAATTTCTAAACGAACTGTTGCAGCTACCTGTACTTTTTTCTTTTCTTTTCTTTTCTCCTCTACTATTTTTTTCATCTGTCTCTTCCAAACTTTAAATTATTTTCAAGAGAAGGAAATACACCAAGTCCGTTTTGTGTTTAAACATGCTTTGATTCCAGGTGCAGGTTTTAAATGCCAGCTAAGCCATTTGGTAGTTAGTTAGCACTAATATATCCCGCACAGTGGAGTTTTCACTTCTTAGATTACGCGATAAGAGAAGAGATTGCTCCTCTATCCTGTGACAGCTCTATAAACAGTGATCCCGTTTCTCAGGAACTCCTTGCCAAATATAGAACTTCTCAGATGATCGAGTTGCAAAAACAGGGAGCGCCTCCAAAGTCCCATAAATCAGGAGGAGCCTGGTAGCATCCTATCCAACGGACCTATTTCATGAAAAGACGTGAAGTCCCCACCTTTTTAATCTCATTTATCCTTTGGAGACTGTTGCCACAAGAACCTCGTGATTTCGAGCATCCAAATTTAACCTTCATTTTATTTTATTTTATTTTATTAAATTTATACTCCGCCCTTCTCCTACAAAAGGACCCAGGGTGGCGCACAGGCAAATTAAAACACAACGTACATAAATAGATCAATTATTAAAATCCAATTAAATTAAATTACCCCGTGCTAAAACATTTTAAAATTCTCTAATTAAAATTTCTAACTAAAAAGTCCAGATCGGGTGATTTTCCTAGACCGGCTTGTTGGAACAAATGCGTTTTAAGACGCCGGCGGAAAAGGCAGAGGTCTGTGGTGGTACGGAGTTCAGGGGGCAGGTCGTTCCAGAGGGTTGGGCCCGCCACAGAGAAGGCCCTTCCCCTGGGTGTCGCCAACCGGCATTGCCCGGCCGATGGCACCCGGAGAAGGCCTTCTCTGTGGGAGCGGATCGGTCGGAGATCCGCTCCCATAGAGAGTGCATCTCGGCAGATGTAGAGTCTACAAGGACTGTAGATCCGATTGCTAGATCAGCCGTCACCAACTGGGGGTCCGTGAGAAAGTTTTGGGGGTCCGCAGAAAAATTAATTGCATTTTTTATATATTGCACTAAATCAGGGGTCCTCAAACTACGGTCCCTGGGACGGATACGTGCAATGAACGTTTGTTTTGCTGCAGAGAGTCTCCCCCCTTCGGGGTCTTTTAGTGTGGGTTGGAGGGGGGCAGAAATTCCAACTTGGGGTCTGCTTCAGCCTCCTGGCGGGGGGGGGGGGCTTTGGGCGAAGGCTGGAGGGAAGCGCCGCTGGTGGCGAAGAGTCCGAGGGCCTTGTTCTGGTGTTCTCAGCCTGCTGAGTCTCCAGGTGCTGGATACCTGGCCTTGCACTCCCGTAGGTCTTCCCTCTGCTTGGAAAGCCTATGCTCCTAGCCCTCAGTGAGGTGCTTCTGCTGAGCCTCCTTCTTGGTAAGATCCAATTTGAACTGAGCTGTTTTGCCAGCTCTCTTGAGAATCTGCGGGATCGCATCCTGCCCCATACATCCCTGCGGCCGATTCGCTCCCACAGAGAGGGACTTCTCCGGGTGCCGTCCACGAGGCTATGCCAGCGGGCGACGTCCAGGGGAAGGGCCTTCTCTGTGGCGGGCCCGGCCCTCTGGAACGACCTTCCCCCCGAAATTAGAACAACTACGGACCTGCGCTCCTTCCGTCAAAAATTGAAAACACACTTCTTCTGCTTGGCCGGCCTAGGTTAGTCTTCCGTCTTTTAATTGGGTTTTAGGGGATTTTAGCGTAATTTTAATATAGGGGATTTTAGCGCAGGGATAATTCTGTTTAATTCGTATTTTATCTATTTATCTATTTATGTATTCTATATCAGTATTTTTAATTTCCCTGTGAACCGCTCCGAGTCCCTCTGGGGAGAGGAGGCGGTTTATAAATAAAATATTATTATTATTATTATTATTATTATTATTATTATTATTATTATTATTATTATTATTATTATTATTATTATTATTATCTTTCTTGTGGTGGCTGCTTAGCCTCATGTCACTCATGTTGAGGGACACCTTGCTAGCCACTACTCACCTCTCCCCTCCCAGCCACTCTTCCCGTCCCAGCCTGGGCTCCTGAGGGCCCCAACAGGAAGCAGTTGCTGGAACTAAGCAGCCACCACGAGAAAAGAGTTGGCAAAACAGCTCAGTTCCAATTGGATCTGGCCGAGAAGGAGGCTCAGCAGAAGCACCTCACTGAGGACTACGAGCATAGGTTTTCCAAGCAGAGGGAAGACCTGCGGGAGTGCAAGGCCAGGGACCGGCGCCTGGAGGCCCCAGCGGGCTGAGATGGTCAGCCAGTTCCAGGTCATGATACAGTCCAGTGGTGGGATTCAGCCGGTTCGCACCTATTCGGGAGAACCGGTTGGTAACTTTCTAAGCAGTTTTGTTTAGAGGGCTAATCCTGTAAGGAAGGAAACATTCTGGTGTTGTTTCTAGCCTCATCTTTGTTGCCTGGCTTACAGAAACTGCCCCTCTGGTTAACCCGTATGACATTGTAACAGCTAAGGCGAAGTGCCCACCGACCTGAGTGACGTTGAATTGACCATGCCCACCCAGTCACATGACCACCGAGCCATACCTACCAAGCTGGTCATTAGGGCAGAGAACCGGTTGTTAAATCATTTGAATCCCACCACTGATACAGTCCCACTGGAAAGAGGCCCTCCAGCTCTTTGCCTTCGTCCAAAGCCCTGCACCAGGAGGCTGAAGCAGACTCCAAGCCAGAATTTCTGCCCCCTCACCATTTCCCACATAAAAAGACCCCAAAGGGGGAGACTCTCTGCAGCAACACAAATGTTCACTGCACGTATCGGGGCCTGGGGTGTGTGTGTGGGGTAGTTTGTGGAGCCCTGATTGAGTGCAAAATTAAAAAATGCAAATAATTTTTCTGCAGACTGCCAAAGTTTTCTCACGGACCCCCAGTAGGTGACTGCTGATCTGGAGGACTGAGAATCTCCATAGACCAGGGGTCTGCAAAGTTGGCTCTTTTAAGACTGGTGGACTTCAACTCCCAGAATTCCCCAGCCAGCATAGCTGGCTGGGGAATTCTGGGAATTGAAGTCCACCAGTCTTAAAAGAGCCAACTTTGCAGACCCCTGCCATAGACAAGTAGAGGGAGTAAAGCACCTGACCAATCCCTTGAAACAAAAAACTTGGTTGTCAGGACGAAGGCTTCCCATAGGTCTCCCAGGCAAAGCTATACAGGCAGTCTTCGACTTACAGCAGTTCATTTAGCGACCATTCGCAGTTAACAACGGCACTGAAAAAAAAAGTATGACCATCAAAATTTGCCCGCTTGGAAACTGGCATGTATTTATGATGGTGGGAGTTATCCCAGGATCATGCGATTCCCTTTTGCGACCTTCTGACAAGCAAAGACAAAGGGGAAGCCAGATTCACTTAACAACCATGTTACTAACTTAACAACTGTCGTGAGTCACATAACAAGGGTGGCAAGAGCGGTCGTAAAATGGGACAAAATTCGCTTAATGAACGTTTTGCTTTCAGAAGGAAGTTTGGGCTCAATTGGGGTCGTAAGTCGAGGACTAACTGGATGAGAAATTTAGGAGGCAGAAATAATTCTTAGACAAGCTCATTGAAGTCTGGAGAAATATAATGTAAAAGAGACAGAACATCTTCTGTGTGATGGGTGGAAACAATTAGGATGAATTAGGGGACTGGAGGCTAAAACATACGATGGACAGTTGCAGGAACTGGTCGTGGCTAGTCTAGTGAAGAGAGGACCAGGGGAGACATGATAGCAGTCTTCCAATATTTGAGGGGCTGCCACAGAGAGGGGGTGTGTGTCAAGCTGTTTTCCAAAGCACCTGAAGGCCAGACAAGGATCTGGCTACCTGCAAGTCCACCTCCTGCCGTCAAATACTTCCCACCGACCAGTTCGCTCCCACGGAGAGGGCCTCCTCAGGGTGCCGTCAGCCAGACAATGTCGGCTGGCGACCCCCAGGGGGAGAGCCTTCTCTGTGGTAGCTCCTGCCCTCTGGAATGACCTCCCCCCTGAATTACATACGATCTCAGACCTACGTCTCTTCCGTCGGGCCCTGAAGACATATCTATTTCATGATCTTAATTGGTTTTAGCGCAGGTTTGCTATTTAATAGTTTTTAAAATTTATATGTTTTGTATTATTTTTTGTATGTTGTTTTTAAATTCCTGTGCGCCACCCTGGGTCCTTTTGGAGAAGGGCAGGATATAAATTGAATAATATAAAATAAAATAAAATAAATGCAGTCGGCCTGTCATAGCCTTTTTAATTGGGTTTTATAATAATGGGCCAAATTATTTAATATATATTAATATGTTATTTTAACTTTTGTATTTTCTCTTTTTACTGTGGCTGTTCACCGCCCTGAGTCCCGAGAGGGAGAAGGGCAGTATATAAATTAAATAAATAAATAAAAATAAAAATGGATGAAAATTGACCAAGGAGAAATTCAGCCTAGAAACAAGGAGGAACTTTCTGACAGTGAGAACAATCAACCCATGGAACAGAAGTTGCCTTCAGAGGTTGTGGAGGCCCTATCACTTGAGAGTTTCAAGGAGATATTGGACTGCCATTTGTCAAAAATGGTATAGGGTCTCCTGCTTAGGCAGGTGGTTGGACTAGATGACCTACAAGGTCCCTTCCAACTCTGTTGATCTATATCTAAAGTCATCTTTGAGGATCAATCAATCTGCTTGTGTTTTAATTCTGCTTCAGCGTAACTAGTTCTCCTAAATAGCTGAAACTTTATTTAATAAAATAAAATGAAATGAAATGAAATGAAACCAATTTAACCCAAAGTAACCACTGAAATCCTTAAAGGAGAGGAAAAAAAAAAGAGAGAAGTCTAAAGTCATCCAAACACTTTAGAGAAAGGAATGAAAACTTGGAGCAGGTTGGCACTTTGGCAAAACAAAATGAATATATTTGAGAATAAATATAGTTGATGATTCAGCAAAAGGCCATGTTGTGAGGAGCTGGCCGTTCAAAGACAATAAGCTGCTTTGGACGGAGATTTCTACCGTCTGGTGCCACGTGGAAATCCTCTTGTCCTACAATTCAACCACAGGCGACCAGATGGAGAACTTGAGAATGGAAAGTAGTATAAATAATGGCTGTGCACATCATTGGGTTGCGCAAAGGAGACTTTTGGGAAGATGCTATCATGCGAAGGTCAGGCGATCATCTTAATGGGGTCGTTTAGGATTAACACGTCATCTGGCAGTCAACTCCAGTTGGAGGAGGAAATTTGTTAATTCCCAGTTAAAGGTAGTCTTTGATTTAAAGACACTTAGCAACTACCTGAAGCTACAAAAAACACCCCCCCCCCCAAAAGTTGCTTACAATCCAGATGCAAAGTTCTAATGTCACATGTTCTGCATTTTGGGACCTTGGCAACTGGCCAGCATTTATGGCTGTTGTGGTGCCCTGCAGTCACATGACCACAATTTACAGTGTGTTTTTGCTGGAAATTAGCAAAAAAGACCCTAACACAGGAGTGGGTTCCTGCCATTTCTAAGCTTTTCTATAGGAGAGGTTCCACAAATCTACAGTGCCGTTTAGAACCGGCTCCAGCTCCCTCCCCCCGCCTGTCCACCCATCATCAAGAGGAAGAGCGAGAGGAGGAATTCTGGGAGTTGAAGTCCACAAGTCTTAAAGCTGTCAAGTTTGAACACCCCTGGGGGTTTTTTCCCTAAAGGGTGAGGGGTGCGAGGGTCTTGTAACTTGACAGCTTTAAGACTTGCGTGCTTCAAATGCCAGAGTTTCTGAGCCATTTTGATTGCTAAGCAAGAACGTTATGTGAGTTTCACCACATTTTACAAGTTGCCCATGCCCACCCAGTCACATGGCTGGCAAGCCACTCCCACCCGGTCACATGGCTGGCAAGCCACTCCCACCCGGTCACATGGCTGGCAAGCCACTCCCACCCGGTCACATGGCTGGCAAGCCACTCCCACCCGGTCACATGGCTGGCAAGCCACTCCCACCCGGTCACATGGCTGGCAAGCCACTCCCACCCGGTCACATGGCTGGCAAGCCACTCCCACCCGGTCACAGGGCCAGCAAGCCACTCCTACCCGGTCACATGGGCAGCAAGCCACTCCCACAAATCAGGCCACACCTACAGAAGAGGTTCTAAAACATTTTGAAACCCACCACTGCCCCAACACCACACCTTATAGCGAACAATGGGTTCACTTAACGACCCCGTTCTTCGCTCTAAGATACAGGGTTGTTTTCTTACGCCAGTTTCCAGCAAAAACACACTGTAAATTGCGGTCATGTGACTGCAGGGCAGTACAAAAATCATAATAAAATCATGGTCATGGACACATGGTGACCCACCTAATGACTGTCACAGCTTGCAACTAAAATTGTGGGCTCAATTACCCTTGTAATTCGAGAACTACATTTGTAAGTAGACGTGGGCTCTTCAAAGATTTCCCATTTGATCACAGAATTTATGCCCGTATTACAGATAATCATGTCATGCAAATAAACATTGTAAATGAAACATGGTATTGATCACATCATGTAGGCTTAAAGGTAAAGTTTCCCCTCGCACATGTGTGCTAGTTGTTCCCGATTCTAGGGGGCGGTGCTCATCTCTGTTTCAAAGCTGAAGAGCCAGTGCTGTCCAAAGACATCTCCATTGTCATGTAGTTGGCAGGACTAAATACCGAAGGCGCAAGGAACGCTGTTACCTTCCCACCAAAGGTGATTCCTATTTTTCTACTTGCATTTTTTACATGCTTTTGAACTGCTACCATGTTTTCCCCAAAATATGACAGGGTCTTATTTTCTTTTGACCCCCAAAATAAGTGTTCGGCCTTATTTTCAGGGAGGTCTTATTATTTTTGAGGTGCAGGAGGTGGCGAGTGTGGTCACCTCATGGCTGCTGCTGTGTTGCACCATTATCAGGGAGGGCTTATTTTCGGGGGAGAGCTTATTTTAGCACATGCGCTCAAAAGCCAGATTGTGCTTATTATCCGGGGAGGTCTTATTTTCAGGGAAACAGGGTAGATTGGCAGAAGCTGGGACAAGTAAAGGGAGCTCACTCCGTTATGCGGCACTAGGTATTTGAACCGCCAAACTGCCAACCTTTCTGACCAACAAGTTCAGCGTCTTAGCCGCTGAGCCACCATGTCTACATTTCACCCTAATTAAAGGGATGGGTTTGCAGAGTTGAATGTACGGACTATTGAGCTACTTTTATGGCAAGTGACCTGGTTCTTTCTGGGTGCACAAATGGTTAACGATTTGATGTGCAACAAAGCATTTCCTCTTGGTGCTGTTTCTAGTCTTGGAATTGTCCAAACTGAGTGGAAAGGATTTCTTTTCACGGGCTAGAACAGCGTTCAAGAAACACTGTTAGGATATTCAGTCTTATATTGGGTTGACAATATATCTGAGCCTATGTTCTTAAGGAGTTATGTAGCTTTAAGAACTGTGTTTGAATTCTGATTGGCTGTGATTCTCAGCTCTACCATAAAGCAAGCTCAGAATCACAGTCCGTTCTCTTTTTCAATTCCATTCCTGTTCTTACTGTTTGCCGTCTGAGGAGCTGAAGTTGAATATTGAAGAAGGAGGAGGATTTGTTTTGCATCACTGTAAGATAACTCTGTTTGGTGAAGGACTGTTATTATTTGCGAAGTAAGAATCTTTGGTCGGAAGAAGCATTTTAGTTGCTACAAAGTAAAGACTATTTATTTTCTTACTATCACTGTTTTAGAGTTTGTTTGTGGTTACAGCAACGTATCTGTTTACTGTCCGGTGAATTACACTATTCCGCATTTATTTTCTAACACTGGCCCCAGTGTGGGGTGGGAATGGAGATTTTGCAGTATCCTTCCCCTGCCACGCCCACCAAGTCACGCTCACAGAACCGGTAGTAAAAAAAATTGAATTTCACCAGTGAGTTTACTGGCTAAGGCAACTAATCACATCTGTTGTCTGAGAGACGCATGGTGCTTGGGTCACACAATCTTACTATGTTGAACCTGTGAAATCCTACTCAAATGCAGAACTGTTGGGGCATGTCCCTGGGCTCCAGAGCCGAGTATTTTAATACTCAAATGCAGCTCCTTTGTGAGGTAACCAATTCTCCACTTGCAGATCAGAGGATAAGCTATATTTTTTTAAAATTTGACTTATTTTCTTCTGATTTAAAAGTGACTAAAGTCTGGGAATCATCCAAACTGGGTGGGGATCCTTTTTGAGCATCACAGTGCCTTCTAAAGCCTCCCCGTTCTCTTAAAACATGCAGCCACATTCTACGCAATTAACAATGTTCTCCCATTGCACGCTACTTGCTTAGAGCCGGTGTTTTCCCCTCTGGCTTATTACAACCATGAAGAAGGCCTTCATCTCTCTCATTTCCATTTATGCCCCAGACTTTTTTTTTCACCCCCTGGCAACTGTCAAGGGAGAACAACATAAGTTCACACCAGGCACTTGTCATTCCTGGATAATCACTGTAGCGAAAGACACACTTGTGTATATTCGCAAGATAGATTTTAACCAATTACTGCAAATGGCCCATTTCCTGGATTTGCACAACGCCTAACCAAAGGCCAAATGCAGGTTAACACTAACCAAGTTTAGCATGTTCTGTGGATGTTTAGCTCTTTACCTGACCTGGATAAGCAGATTATGTGGCTACAGCCACCTGCACAAGGAGAAATCCTTAACCAGGTCACTTAAAAACCTAGCACCTGCATTTATGCAATTTGCAAACCTTAGTTAGGCAGAAACTTGGCTATCTTTTTTGTGGCTGTATCTATCTATCTATCTATCTATCTATCTATCTATCTATCTATCTATCTATCTATCTATCTATCTATCTATCCATCCATCCATCCATCCATCCATCCATCCATCCATCCATCCATCCATCTATCTATCTATCTATCTATCTATCTATCTATCGTTGTGTCACAACACCCTGTTAAGCCCCAATTAAGGGAGGAAGCATACTGCTTTTCTTTTCTGCCTTTTGGCTCATCACCAGAGACCATCTAGATTGAAAGCTACGAGTTCTGTTGTGTACTTTTTTAATATGTGTGTTAGGTTTTTGAGCTGAACAATAAATAAATCAGGGAGACTAGGATAGATCTATTTCAAGCTTTTTAGCTCTGATCAGCTAGCCATACCCTTACTGGGATTTGAACCGGGGCTGTATTACATGTTAGGCAGAAGCCTTAGCCACTAAGGCTAAGTAAGGGTATGGCTAGCTGATGAGAGCTAAAAAGCTTGAAATAGATCTATACTAGTCTCCCTGATTTATTTATTGATCAGCTCAAAAACCTAACACACATATTAAAAAAAAGTACACAATGAAACTCATAGCTTTCTGTCTAGATGGTCTCTGGTGATGAGCCAAAAGGCAGAAAAGGAAAGCAGTATGCTTCCTCCCTTAATTGGGGCTTAACAGGGTGTTGTGACACAAGTATATATATATATAATCTCTAGAACTGTAAAGCCTACAAACTTGAAATTTGGCTCTTATGTTCCTCTTGGCTTCTAGGTGCTCCCTAAGTAAGGATTTTTTCAAAATGACCATCAGATCATTAATGTTTCTATTATTATTATTATTATTATTATTGTTGTTGTTGTTGTTGTTGTTGTTGTTATTATTATTATTATTATTATTATTATTATTATTATTATTATTATTATTATTATTATTATTATTATTATTAACAGGCTCTGATGCTAAGGAGTTATATGTTCTACTCCCCACCTGAAAAGAACTCTGCTCCAACTGCCACTTGTGGCCAGAGCGTGACTCATCCAGCCTGCGGGCTGGGAGTTTAGACATTCTACTCCCCCTCCCCACCTGAAAAACACTCTGATCCTAAGGTGTTAGACATTCTACTTTCCCACCCCACCTGAAAGGAAGAGAAGGGGGAAACATAGGAGAAGCTTGTGTGGAGCAAGCCTGAGGGAAAGAAGGGGAGAGGAGACGCCAATCACAACTATTCATTACTGTTCAAGCTTTAACTGTCAATTTATCAAGCCCGATCATATAGTTCCATAGCGAAACATGGGAATCCAACTGTCTAGCATGTTATGCAACAATTAGACATGTGTTTCAATTCTCATTCGGTGAGGTCTGAAATGGCATAAGGTCTCCTGTTTGAAGAGGGGGTTGGACTAGAAGACCTCCAACGTCCTTTCCAACTCTGTTACCCTGTTAAGTGAGCAATCCAAGAAGTGAGTTAATCCAGTAAATGTACTGCACTCTAATCTGACAAGTCTAATTTCCTCCTGTCCTTTGGTAAGTCCCAGTTGGGCCCCAAACCGTCTCTTGGTTAACATTGGTTCCCATTGTAAAAAGGAAGGGGTTGTGGGAATCAGACAGCAGAGGCCAGATAAAGATATCATTTTATCTGCCCTTTATCTTGCTGGGGAAAACCAGACAGACATCTTTAAATGTAATTAATATATCTACGGCATTTGTTCAGCACCTGGCAAGCTTTTCAGAGCGGCTGACTGTAACACGCACTCAAACGAGAAAGGCAAAAGCCATAAAAGATCATTGGAGCCACAGAGCCAACATAAACAAGGTTAAGATGATGGGCTGAATTCCTTCCCAATGCAAACTCTTTTGTCCTCTCTCAAATTTGGCCTCCCTGCACACCACCGGGTGCCACTTACCTACGTACTGGCCTTTACCTTCTCGGAACGGTGGGCCGAGGGGTCCTTTCACCACCGGCTGCATGTATTTCATCTGTGCATAACCTCCTCCAGGGCCCCCTCCGGCGACTGCAGCGATTCGGACGCCCACCAGCAGCCACAGAGCTACCCCACGGAGCATGGTGCCTCGCTGAGAGTCTCCCTGTAACCAAAAAAAGGAGGGAGGGCAAAGGTAGTTGAGGGAACCTCCAAGCTATTCTCGAAGGCACACAAGCCAGAATAAAAGTGGGGAGAGGTGTGGGGGGAGAGGGAAGCTCTGTAGGAAGTTAACACCCACCCCTCTCCTAGTAAATGAAATATTTTAGGAAATATTAAAAAGGCAGAATATTTCCCCTAAAAAGAGTAGAAACTCAGAGATGCCAAAACTATGCCCCCCACCACCTTTGTCAATGGGCCATTAAGGCCTGAGCCAGAGAAACAGGTTTTAAGGCAGGAAACAGACTCGTTCTTAATAGCTCCCCACACCTTTGTCAATGGGCCATTAAGGCCTGAGCCAGCCCATTCTACATAACCAAGATCTACCCAATCTCATTGCCCTTCATTGCACCACCCACCACGTTTCCACCAAACTTAGCACACAACCTACAAAGTTAGCTATGACCTCTGACTGCAACCAATCAGAATACATTTCCTACACAGGAAAAAGGAAACAGAGGTTGGGTCCCAGAGAGGGCATAAAACCAGGGACTCTCAGCATCTCTTCCCCTTTTCTGTTCAGATATTCAAGCCATGGGATCCTGTCCACCATTAAACCATCTTTCCAAGCAGCCTCCATGTTTCCAGTGTCTTTTTCCACACTTGAAACTGAACCCAGAAGGACATTTCTTCCAACAGCTCTTTCGAGACCAAAGTTTGGCTTTGGTTTCCATCTTGGTCTCTCCTCAGCTGTCTAAGCATTGTCAACCTAGTTTCCTGTCCAATCATAGGCCACAACTTTCAACTTACCAGATTTATCCTCCAGGCAGGTACCATGTATTTCGCAGTATAAGACGCATCCAAGAGGCAATTTTTTAAAAAAACGTAGGTAGGTAGGTAGGTATATAGAGGGAGAGAGAGGGAGAGAAAGAGAGAGAAATACAGTAGGAAGGTAGGGAGAGAGTAGGTAGGTAGGTAGGTAGATAAAGGGATAGAGAGAGAGAGAGAAAAAAACAGGAGGGAGGGAGAGTGTGTGTAGGTAGGTAGGTAGGTAGATGGATAGAGAGAGAGAAATAGAGAGAGAGAGAGAAATACAGTAGATAGTTAGGGAGAGAGAGAGATAGTAGGTTGGTTGGTAGGTAGAAGGATAGAGAGAGAAAAATACATAGAAATACAGTAGATAGGTAGGGAGAGAGAGAGTAGGTAGGTATATAGGTAGATAGAGGGGAGAGAGAGAGAAATACAGTAGGTAGGTAGGGAGAGAGTAGGTAGTTAGGTAAGTAGGTAGATGTTTCCAGGTGTATTTATCCATGTGCTGGAGAAGGAAATCACTGACAACCTGTAGCACCTAAAACTTTGTTTCTGCTGGCACAGCACTTGACCAGTGTAATTCTCATCAATCCCTCTAACTAAACAGCTTTCTGAAAGGAAAAAAAAAGTTTTTGCACTCTGCAAACATCCCCAAAATGGCCTGTTTTTTGTGAAAACGGGCCCGTTTTTCCCCAAAAAGTGAAGGGGACGGCCTTTGGGAGGCAAAAAATTGCTGTATTCGGTGTATAAGACGCACCCAGATTGTCAGCCTCTTTTTAGAGGAAAAAGGTGCATCTTATACTCTGAAAAATACGAGTAATTGTTTGTGATCTAGCAAGAATTTGGGGGTTTTAAGAGCATGGCACCAATATTGTACCAAAACGACTACCATGAGAAGGTTTATAGATTCACAAAATAAGTGCTTTAGGGATGAATGCCCATCTTCAACAACATGAAGGGTCTCTACTATTTGAACTTTCTCCTTGTTTTCTGGACACACTTTCAAAATCAGGTCTGGGCTGCAGTAAATCATCCTGCCATCAATGAGTGGAAGCTTTACAGGAGATCCAAATTCAAAATAAGAACAAATGTCTTGATTATACGAGCTATCAAGCAGTGCCTAAACAGGGGTTTGGATGAGAAACATCAAAGGTCCCTTCTACCCCTGTGATGTTATGATTTTCTAAAAACTTTTATAGAACCCATCCATCCATCCATTGACCCGTCCATCAATCCACCAGAAGAAACAAAATAAAAACACATACAGCAGAAAGACCACTTAAACCAATAAACAAGGCTGAGGCCCCTATAAAACTTCTGCTTGTCCACTAAATGCCTGCCTGCCTGCCTGCCTGCCTGCCTGCCTCTCTCTCTCTCTCTCTCTCTCTCTCTCTCTCTCTCTCTCTCTCTCTCTCTCTCTCTCTCTATCCTTTATTGCCATTGTACAAAATGGGTTTTAGCCCACTGATGCAATCCATGATAACAAATACAAACAACATAAATAGTATGAAGAATAATCCCATGCCAGATCCGTCAACCTCCTGGTTCTAGCGCTTGGAGGAATAGCCAGATTTTCACTGTTTTTCCGAAGGCCAACAGGATCAGGACCAGGGAAGCTGTTCCATAAGGCTGGTGCCATGTCAGAGAAGATAGACCTCCAAGCATGCCTCCTCTGCTAGAACTGGTAGGATAGGCAGAAGCCACTAACCCCACAAATAAACCAATCCCATTCCATGTAGGATATTAAAGATCTCAGCCAGCACCTTCAACTGCACTTGGAAGTCTACTGGGAGGCCTCATGCAGTACCAAAATCCTGCTGTATTTTGAACTAGCAGCTGCAGCGTCCAGATGCTCCTCAGTGGCAGCTCCATGTAAATCCCATTGCAGTTGTCCAAGCGAGGGACTACTTGCTAAGGCATGAGTGACCACGAGCCCTTATGGAGCTCATCAGCACTTGTGGAAAAGCTGAAAGCACATGGGAATATCCAACTTCCCAATTCTTCTTCTTCGTGAAATTTCAATAAAGAAGATAGATTCTTCAATCCAAAAAAATAATAATCAATAAGGCTTTAGGAGAACTTCTGAGAGTTCTGGGAACTCCTGTGCTCATTTCATACCCATCGTCAGATCACTCCCACGAAGAGGGCAAAGAAGGAAGTAGATTCAAAACAGGGGCATCTGCTCTCTCCTGCCCACCAGCTCCTCTTTTTATCTATCTTCTGATGAGGACCCACCCATCTCTCGCCTTCCTCTGCAGAAGGCGCTCAAAGGATGAATAGAAGCTCATAATTTCAGCACATTTCTCTCCCTCCCTCCCCTCCAGTTGCAATGGACCATGACTCCCATTATATCTCAATCAACATATCCCTGGCACACCCAGTCGGATGATTATAGGAGCAGGAGCCAAGAACATCTGGGGAGCACCTGTTTGGGCAAGGCTGCGAGCAGTTGGGATACAACTTGAGTGCACAGCGAAACTCTGGAAGATGGGGCAAGAAAGGAAGCGTGTAAAAGCAACGTTGACTCGGGGGACCTGAATGCTCTCTGAGCTGGGTTGTTCTCTTGCAGACTTTTCACGACCCAAAACAAGGTAATGACATCAGCAGTGATGTTACCTGCCGTATTTTTTGGAGTATAAGACGCACCGGAGTATAAGATGCACCAAGGATTTAAAGACGCAAATTTTTTTTAAAAAAGTTTTTGCATTCCGAAAAATACATTTGCATCCTTTGAGAGGGTCATTGAGGCCACTTGGAGGTTTATCTGTGTCCTCAGGGTCACCTGAGTGGTGCAAATGGGTGTGTGGAGCCTTCTTGGCTGCAGGATTTTTTCTGCCCTGCGTCCCTTCACTGGGGATTCCCTTTTAATGGTAACTTTGAATCAGGGCGTTTGTTTTAAATGAGGCTGTAGCACGGACACCTTGAAAGCTTTGTCTCCAAACCACATCCTTAATGCAGGTGTCCACCTTGATTGGAGAATTCTCTGAAAACTCCTTTGTGAATCCCTTATGCCACCAGGCTTGAAATTTTGGGCTTACACAACTTAGAATTACACTGCCTTCAGTCTGACCTAAGCGTAGTACACAAAACTATCTGCTACAACATCCTACCTGTCAAAGACTACTTCGGCTTCAACCGCAATAATACATGAGCACACAAAATTTTGGTCGCCACGATGTAGAAAAGACATGGAGACTCTGGAAAGGGTGCAGAGAAGAGCAACCAAGATGATTAGGGGACTGGAGACTAAAACATGAAGAACGGTTGCAGGAGCTGGGTATGTCTAGTTTGATAAAGAGAAGGACCAGGGGAGACATGATAGCAGTGTTCCGATATCTCAGAGGGCGCCACAAAGAAGAGGGAGTCAAACTATTCTCCAAGGCACCTGGGGGCAGGACAAGAAGCAATGGGTGGAAACTAATCAAGGAGAGAAGCAACTTAGAACTAAGGAGAAATTTCCTGACAGTCAGAACAATTAACCTCTGGAACAGCTTGCCTCCAGAAGTTGTGAATGCCCCAACCCTGGAAGTCTTTAAGAAGATGTTAGATAGCCATTTGTCTGAAATGGTATAAGGCTCCTGCCCACGCAGGGGGTTGGACTAGAAGACCTACAAGGTCCCTTCCAACTCTGCTATTGTATTGTATTGTAAATAGTTACAAACTCAAGGTAAACCGCTCCAAACTTGATTGCAGAAAATGCAACTTCAGCAACAGAGGGGTCAATGCCTGGAAGGCTCTACCTGACTCTGTGGTTTCATCCGCAAACCCCAAAACGTTAACCTTAGACTGTCCACTGTCGACTTAACCCCATTCCTAAGAGGTCTATAAGGGGTGTGCATAAGCCGTCCCTCTCCTAACAACCCCATTTATTGGTATCCATTTCATGTATTCATAATCATGTTTATACGTTTATTTTTATTTTTTTATTTTTTTATTAAATTTATACCCCGCCCTTCTCCAAGAGGACCCAGGGCGGCGCACAGGAATTTAAAAGATACATACAAAAATCAAACAGAAAATTTAAAAACTTATTAAATATCCATCCTGCGCTAAAAACCAAATTAAAATCCCCAAAAATTAAACTATCTAAAATAGTCACAGCGGAGGTTACACTAACCCGTATATCTTTTTTTTAAAAAAAATTAATTTTTTTTACTATAAACTAAAAACGGGGGGGAAAAGAAAAAGGAAAAAGGACTTTAACAAGACAAAACTACATAGATACAACTGGGAGTGACTCACCCCCTATATGTATACGTTTACAAAGTAACATCATATATCATCTTACTACATTTCCAGTTATTTCTGTCTATCTATAGCTTACATTTATTAACGAGACCGCCTCCTGCCCCATACATCCCTTCGTCCGATCCGCTCCCACAGAGAGGGTCTTCTTCGGGTGCCGTCGGCGGGGCAATGCTGGTTGGCGACACCCAGGGGAAGGGCCTTCTCTGTGGCGGGCCCGGCCCTCTGGAACGACCTACCCCCCGACCTTCGCACTATCTCGGACCTCCGCCTCTTCCGCCAACGTCTTAAGACGTATCTATTCCAACAAGCCGGCCTAGGATAGCCCCCCTGTTTCTGACTTTTTAAGAAAAATTTATAATCTGGTAAAGGTTTTAACATTGGGTTTTAGCACGGGTTTATTAATTTAATACATTTTAATTGATATTTATTGTATTTTGTGTCTTTTAAATAATGCCTGTGCGCCGCCCTGGGTCCTAACAAGGAGAAGGGCGGGGTATAAATTTAATAAAATAAAATAAAAATCCTTAGTTCTTTATAGTTGTTACTGCTCCATATATTTATATATTTATACTGGGGATAAACCCCGGTGGCATCAGGAGGAAAGACTGGTATCTTTTTATACATATTACCACTGCAGCTAGAATAGCATATGCGCAGTTTTGGAAAGGGAAGGAACTACCATCAGAGCAACTAATTATCAACAAAATCTTCTGGTGTGCAGAATGTGATAGATTAACATATATTCTTAAAGACAGACAAGAAACAACATTTTAACCAAAGTTGGGAAAAATGGTACGAATGGATAGATGTAAAAAGATTACGGGATGAGCGATAGGAGGAAATGCACAGTGCAGATATGCAAATAGTTTATACTTCTATCTGTTGTCTTATACATGCTTGACAAATAAATAAATAAATAAACTACATGAAAAATAAATAAATAAAAGTAGTCAAGGAAAGGTAAGAGATGCTAAACGAAGGATGCCCATCGTCTCTCCGACTCTTGTTTTCTCAGCTACGGAAGATTTCTTGGCGATCTGGCTCTTGAGAACGTCTCTCCTTCCAAAGCTTAGCGCTCACTCGGCTGCCTCTGGAAACCTTTGGCGCAAAGGACGGGCGTGAAGAAAATCTCCCCGTTGCGTTTGGCGGCTTAAAAAATGGATATGTCAGAGGCACAATTCTCTGGCTTGGAGTCCTGCCAGAGGCAGTAACTCTTCAGTGTGGTGCTTCGTGAAACATCAGTGGAAGGTTTGTTTGGTCAAGTGCTTATGAGGAATCTTGATGGTTTACGATGCTTCATGAGACGAGCTAAAGGGCCCACTTGTGTAAAATTAAAAGCCTTTCCATAAACACCGGTTTCCCCCCACCTCAAACAACATTTTCCGAAGCCCGGCTTCAAACAAGGGGCTGTGTGAAGCAAAGGAGGGATTATTTTCTGACAGGTTTAATGACACAGAACACCCAAAAGAGCTGCGGACTAATTGAACCGCAATCACCATTAATAAAAAAAAAATATTAAAAGACTTTGGCCCTTTCCTGCTCGGGAGGGGAGGAGGGAAGGGAGCGAGTTCTCCAGGAACTGGATTGGAATTTCCTGAGTTGCTTTTCCTTGAAATCGCAGTGAGATGGAGAGAGAATATGAGAGAGAGGGGGGGGGAGGAAGGGGACAGGAGAGAAGGTCAAGAGCTCAAAAGGAAAGACCAGTTTGAGTCCGGGCGGGATGCAGTGGACAAATCCTCTACAACAAGGGTGTCAAACTCGCGGCCCTGGGCCGGATGTGTCATGCGCTGGCCACGCCCGATTTAGCAAAGGGGGGGAAAGTTCTAATACGTCACCTGATGACACCGTGCCTATGCTAATTGGACACCCTGCTCTACAAGAAAGGGATTTGAACATTGGCTGGGTTTGGCAGGTCCTTAAATGGGTGTAAGTGTCATTTCTCTTATGTTAGGTTAAATCTGAGAACAAGACTTTATTCCCATCTCTGGATTTTCAGTACTTATGACTCACATCACCCAGGACAGCATTAAATAGAACAGAACAACAGAATTGGAAGGGACCTTGGAGGTCTTCTAGTCCAACCCCCTGCTTAGGCTGGAAACCCTATACCATTGCAGACACATGGCTATCCAACATCTTCTTTAAGTGTTGGAGCATTCACAACCTCTGAATGCAAGTTGTTCCACTGATTAATTGTTCTAACTGTCAGGAAATTTCTTCTTAGTTCTAAGTTGCTTCTCTCCTTGATGAGTGTCCACCCATTGCTTCTTGTTCTACCCTCAGATGCTCTGGAGAAGAGCTTGACTCCCTCTTCTTTGTGGCAATCCCTGAGATATTGGAAGACTGCTATCCTGTCTCCCCTACTCCTTCTTTTCATCAAACTAGACCTACCCAGTTCCTGCAACCGTTCTTCATATGTTTTAGTCTCCAGTCCCTTAATCATCTTTGTTGCTCTTCTCTGCACTCTTTCTAGTCTCCACATCATTTTTACATTGTGGCGACCAAAACTGGATACAGAATTCCAAGTGTAGCTTTACCAAGGCCTTATAAAGTGGTATTAACACTTCACATGATTTTGATTCTATCTGTTGATTCTATCATTAAACTTACAGGTAGTTTGACTTATGATTATTTTTTAGTGACCATTTGAAGCTACAATGGCTCTGAAAAGATGCCTTGGACCACTCTGCCTTTGGACAAGTCAAAATGACCCACTCAGAGGAGAAGTCCATGTCACGACCATTCTGGCTCAGAAGAAATGACCAACTGCTTAGGACAAAGGAGATCCTGTTGAACTTTCTGAGTAGCACCAATTCTCTTACACATCTGTCCACACTTGACAAGAAAGAGAGAGGTTGTACTTCTCTACAGTAATCTCTTGGGTGGAATCTACCTGCAGAGTAGATTTCTACTCTACATCTCTAACAGTCTATTACCACTTACTGTATTTTTCAGACTATAAGACGCACCGGAGTATAAGACGCACATATGATTTTGAAGAGGTAATTTTTTATAAAAAAGGTTTTGCATTTTGCAAGCCTCCCAAACTCTCTGCATGTCCATTTTTGGAAAGGGGGCAGAGTTTCAGTAGGCCAAAAATGCTGTATTCAGTGTATAAGATGCACCTAGATTTTCACCCTCTTTTTTTGGGGGGGTGGGGGGTGGGAAGTGTGTCTTATACTCTGAAGAATATGGGTACATTATCTCTCTTCAGTTCTGCTGGACAGACAGGCCATCCCTTGGTCATAGTACTTTCTTTTCTTCCTTTTCTTTTTAAAAAATATTTTATTAATATTTTAACAGAGCCGAAAGGGACCTTGGAAGTCTTCTAGTCCAGGGGTCTGCAAAGTCGGCTCTTTTAAGACTGGTGGACTTCAACTCCCAGAATTCCCCAGCCAGCTATGCTGGCTGGGGAACTCTGGGAGTTGAAGTCCGCCAGTCTTAAAAGAGCCGACTTTGCAGACCCCTGTTCTAGTCCAACCCTTTGCGCAAGCAGAGAACTCTACCCCATTTCAGACAAATGGTTATCCAACCGCTTCTTAAAAACTTCCAATGTTGGAGCATTCACAACTTCTGGAGGCAAGTTAATACTAATACTAATACTAATACTAATACTAATAATAATACTAATAATACTACTACTACTACTAATAATAATAATTTTAATTTATAAACCATTCTCTCTCCCCGAAGGGACTCGAGGCGGTGCACAGGGAATTTTAAAGTACATATATAAAACCACAAGCATAAATACAATATTAAAATGAATTAAACTTAAGCCCTGCGCTAAAATCCCAAACCAACTAAAACTAAACCCCTAAAAAACCCTAATAAAACAATTCGATTACCCCAGGCTGGCCAGGCAGAAGAAATGAGTTTTTAGTTTTTGACGGAAGGAGCGGAGGTCCGTGGTTGTTCTAATATCGGGGGGAAGGTCGTTCCAGAGGGTCGGGCCCGCCACAGAGAAGGCCCTTCCCCTGGGCGTCGCCCGCTGGCATAGCCTGGCAGACGGCACCCGGAGAAGTCCCTCTCTGTGGGAGCGAATCGGCCGCAGGGATGTATGAGGCAGGATGCGATCCCGCAGATAGCTAGGTCCCGTGCCATGGAGCGCTTTGAAGATGACAACCAACACCTTGAAGCGCACCCGAAAGACGACAGGCAGCCAATGCAGCTCGCGCAGGAGCGGTGTTACATGGGAGAACCTGGAGGTTCCCATAACTGCCCGCGCGGCTGCATTCTGGAAAAGCTGCAGTCTTCGGGTGAATCAGTTGTTCCACTGATTCATTGGTCTCACTGTCAGGAAATTTCTCCTTAGTTCTATGTTGGTGCTCTCAATACTAAAGCATTTCTCTCAACACTGGAGCAAATGTGGACTCCTTGGTGCTCTCTGAGTTTGGTTGTTTGCTGATGTTTCATTACCCAACTAGGCAACAGCATCAAGGTTGTGCACCGAGGCTGAGCACTGATGAAGTTACCTAGATGGGAAATGAAATGCCTGCAAGCCAGCAACCAAGATCAGAGAGCACCAAGGACTCCATAGTCCCTGAGCTAATATATTCGCTGCTATTGGTATTAAAGCAAATATCCATTGATTCCTCCCTCCATCCAAAGTGATGGGAAAGGAAGCAACCTACCAAGTGAGCTGTCAGCCCACCATCACGAGTTCTTCAGGTCAAGCCAGGTGAAAGAAATTAAAACGGCTGATTCAAGCGATTCCCAAAATCGATTGGACCACCCTCTGTACTTCTTTAATATATCTGTAGCCAAAAAAAAAAAAGGTCTATTTCTACAGCTGAAATCTCTTAATAGCCACTTCTTGGCTCTATTTAAACAAAACCCCATTAAACAATCTTTTCTAAAAACAAGAATTCCTTTCCCAATTCCAATAATGATCCAACCAAGTAAGGCCTCCCCAAGGAGGGAATTGCACGGAATCCGGCTTACTGCTCCATGAAATAGAGCTTGTACAAGAACTGGCCACCTTTTCAAAAACAATTCAGCTTGGCTTGCCAACCTGGCCAACTGCAGTAAAGATGTGGGTTCCTCTTTCTTGTTGCACTGAAGAGTTTGCAAGAATTTAAACTGCTGCATATTCTTTTGCTTTGCAGCAGGCGTGCTGGGATTTGTATTGAATTGGGTTTGCCGAGTATAGTGAAGACTCCTTCACTATACTAGGTGATGGAGATGATTCCTGCGAGTCCTTTGGACTGCAAGGTGATCAAACCGGTCAGTCCTAGAGGAGATCCACTCTGACTGCTCTTTAGAAGGCCAGATCCTGAAGATGAAACTCAAATACTTTGGCCACCTGATGAGAAGGAAGGACTCCCTGGAGAAGAGCCTCATGCTGGGAACGACTGAGAGCAAAAGAAGGAGACCACAGAGAAGGAGGTGGCTGGATGGGGTCACTGAAGCAGCAGGCGTGAGCTTAAATGGACTCCAGAGGATGGTAGAGGACAGGAAGGCCTGGAGGAACTTTGTCCATAGGGTTGCAATGGGTCAGACACGACTTCGCAATTAACAACAACAACAGGTATAGTGAAAAGAAGGACTAGGGATGACGTGATAGCAAGGTTCCAATATGTGAGGAGCTGCCACAAAAATGGGGGTGTCACCTTATTTTCCAAAGCACCAGAAGACAAGACAAAAAAATGGATGGAAACTAATTAAGGAAAGATACAACCTAGAATTAAGAAATTTCCTGAGAACAATTAACCAGTAGAACACCGCCCTGGGTCCTTTTGGAGAAGGGCGGGATATAAACTGAATTAAAAAAAATAAAAATAAAAACAGCTTGCCTCCAGAAGTTGTGAATGCTCCAACACTGGAGGTTTTTTAGAAGAGACTGGACAGCCATTTGTAGGAAATTATATAGGGTCTCCTGCTTGAGCAAGGGGTTGAAACAGAAGATTTCCAAGGTCCCTTCCAACTCTGTTATTCTCTTATTCTGGGAAACCACTCTCCCTATCGGCCACCATGGAAACAGGATGCTGGGTTAGATGGGCTATTTTTATTTTTATTTTTTTTGCCCGATCCAAGAGAGGATTTTTTTTTTTATTCCCTGAATTGCTATGGCAGGATTTCCACTTGGAAGGGGAAGAGTTTTGAGACAGGCAAGATCAGGAAACAGGCACAGCAAGGATTACAGGCTTCCTTATTTACTATTGTAGGATATAATTTACTTATTAGGTTTTAAAGGTAAAAGATAAAGGTTCCCCTCACATATATGTGCTAGTCGTTCCTGACTCTAGGGGGAGGTGGTTATCTGTTTCAAAGCCGAAGAGCTAGCGCTGTCCGAAGATGTCTCCGTGGCCATGTGGCGGGCATGACTCAATGCCAAAGGCGCATGGAGCGCTGTTCCCTTCCCACCAAAGGCGGTTCCTACTTTTCTACTTGCATTTTTTTATGTGCTTTCAAACTGCTTGGTTGGCAGAAGCTGGGACAAGTAACAGGAACTCACTCCATTACACGGTGCTCGGGATTCAAACCGCTGAACTGCCAACCTTTCTGATCGACAAGCTCAGTGTCTTAGCCACTGAGCCTCTGCATCCCACTATTAGATTTTTACCCCACCCTTATTACTTTATAAGCAACTCGTGAACATGCACAATATACCTTCTTCCTCCCGTTTTTCCCACCACGACAACCCTGTGAGGCAGGCTAGGTTGAAAGAGCACAACGGGTCCAAAGTCACCCAGCTGGCTTTCTGGGCAGGATTAGAATAACGTGAATAGAGTGGACTGTATAAGTGGATAGAGAATAGAAACCAAAACAAGAAATAAAAGTTTGAAAAACTATTCATCATATTGTGAAGAAAAATGTATGTATGTAAAATCTGATTATATGTATTATACTATTATTATTGTTGTTGTTATTATTATAGTATAGTCTATTATATATTATATTATTATACTATACTATATATTTTATTTTATTTTATTTTAATCACATTTATATCCCGCCCTTCTCCACAAAGGACCCAGGGCGGCGCACAGGAATTTAAAAACATACAAAACAATAAATACAGAATTTAAAAACATATTAAATTACAATCCTATGCTAAAATCCAAATTAAAATCCCCAGTTTAAAACTATCTAAAATAGCCCCGACGGGAGGTTAGGCTAGGCCGGCTTGCTGAAAGAGATGTGTCTTTAGACACTGGCGGAAGAGGCGGAGGTCAGTGATGGTACGCAGTTCAGGGGGTAGGTCGTTCCAAAGGGCAGGGCCCGCCACAGAGAAGGCTCTTCCCCTAGGTGTCGCCAGTCGGCATTGTCCGGCCAACGGCACCCTGAGAAGGCCCTCTCTGTGGGAGCAGATCGGCCGAAGGGATGTATGGGGCAGGAGACGGTCTCGCATATAACTAGGCCCCGAGCCATATCACAATATAATGATTACATTACTATTGGAATTATTAAAAACTACCAGAAGGCAATAATTGAATAGTAAACTACAAAAGTAAAATATACATGCTTATACGGGAAGCTGTAAAATTATATCATATTGTTACGTTTGTGATTTTATCTGTTTTGTATTTGTGTTTTGTATTATTTCTTGGTTTTTCTATTTGTGGTTTTTAAACTTGAAAATGCTCAATAAAAACTATTTTAAAAAAAGAATAACAAGTGTTATTTATGGGATATAACAACATAAATGTTCTCTCATAGAGTACAACAACAGAAGTGCTGTTTTGCGGGGCAGGGGGTCTCCAAGCTTGGCGACTTTAAGATTTATGGAACTTCAACTCCCAGAATTCCCCAGCCAGGATGCTGTTTAGTTTGCCTGCCAAACCCGAACATGCTGAAATTATCATGGAAATCTGCATGGCAGCCACAGGAGGTTTTTTTTCTGGATCTCTTTCCTGGGGCTACTGGGCTTTGCCTGGTGGGCCACTTCCTTCTGTGGGAGCAAGGCTTTCCCATCTACGGAAATGGGGGACTCAGCCAAAGACATCAACGCCAAGGCAACCTGGCAAAGGGTCAGATGGGAATCTGGCAAGCGACTCGGTCTCTGGGACGCCAAGTCGGAGCTCTGTGGAAGTTCATGAAAGGATGAGGGTGGAAAGAAGAGGTCCGTCTTGAACCCTGGCAGTCTTGACGTATCCCGTACCCCCCAATAAATCCTCCTCAATGGACTCCAAATAAATAAGCCTTGACTTTCATAGACTAACTTCCTGAGTAGCTTGGACTGGAAACAAGAGCTTTAACCATCTCTTCTCCTTCTCTCTCTCTCTCTCTCTCTCTCTCTCTCGTGTGTGTCAACCTACCCCAATTTAGGAAAGCAAAAGAGGTCAACTGCAGCTGCCAACAGCAAAACAAATGCTATTTTGGTCATGGAGATAGATAACCAAGGATCAAGTAGAAAGGGTGAAAGAATAAGAACTCGGAGTTCATTATTAAGCATCATGGCAGAACCAGATCCCACGGTCTCATTTGGGGGGGGGGGGGTTGCAGCTTTCTTTGATTCAGTTGTCTCCAAGGCTACAGTCTTCAACACAGGGGTGCCCAAAGGGGATGAAACACAAAGATTGTGGATTTTTAAAAAACAAAAACAAAATATTATTATGTTTATAGAATAAAAGGCTGATAAGAAGGAAGGAAGGAAGGAAGGAAGGAAGGAAGGAAGGAAGGAAGGAAGGAATCAAAAGGGAAGGAAGCAAAAGTGAAAGACAGCTAATGATGGCAATTGTAGTCCATTATACCTAGAGGCTTTCCCAGTTGCAATGGATGGCTGTGAAAGTCGGACCATAAGAAAGGCTGAGGGCCAAAAAATGGAGGCCTTTGAACTCTGGTGCTGGAGAAGACTCCTGCGAGTCCCTTGGACTGCAAGGCGATCAAACTGGTCAGTCCTAGAGGAGATCCACCCTGACTGCTTTTTAGAAGGCCAGATCCTGAAGAGGAAACTCAAATGCTTTGGCCACCTAATGAGAAGGAAGGACTCCCTGGAGAAGAGCCTCATGCTGGGAACGATGGAGGGCAAAAGAAGAATGGGACAAAAGAGAATGAAGTGGCTGGATGGAGTCACTGAAGCAGTTGGCGTGAGCTTCAATGGACTCCAGAGGATGGTAGAAGACAGGAAGGCCAGGAGGAATGATGTCCATAGGATCGTGATGGGTCGGACACGACTGCGCAACTAACAACAACAATAAATACCTAGAAGACATAGGGAATGGTGATGGATGGATGGATGGAAGAAAGGACGGACGGAAGGAAGGATGGAAGGAAGGAAGGAAAATGAAAAAGAGAGGGAAACCCTAAAGTGAAGAATTACACAAATGACTTCCAGCCTTCTTTTCAACAGATAATTACAATCTTTTAATCTTTTCTCCTTCTTAGATATTATACGTCCCAGCAGCCCCTCATTTAGGATAATGATACAGAAATAAAACTTTTTGTAAATAGGATTGTTACGAAAAATATGGATACCGATATGGAAAAGCTGTAACAAGTGTAAATTTGTGTTTTGTATTTTGTCTTTTAAATGTTGGAAAATGTAATTAATATTATTTCATATAAGAAAAAAACACGAAATTAGCATTGGTTATCTATGATTTCTTTATTATCCCCCAATCAACAATCTTGTGTTTACTTTTTTTTAAAGATGAGCAAGATGAAACAACCCCCCACCCCCTCCCCATAGGCTCATATAACAAGACAAACACCAAACAAGCCTATTTCATTAGTTGCCACTGAAATTTACATGACTTTGGGGGATATTCTGTTAAACGTAATTAAATCATGGCTCTCTCCTTCAAAAAGTAAGCATAAAACAAAATTTAGTATAGAAATGCAGGGCCTCCCCAGCACATACAATAACAATACAACTATTCTGCTGAAACACAGGGCTGGAACACAAGAGGAGATGTGGAAAATTAAAGAGTGAAGAAAATTGACCAAGGGTCAAACCTCTTGGCAACTTTCCCCTGAAACAATGAAGATTTAAGAGGCTAAAAGATTGCTGCAATTTACTACCTTATAACACAGATTCTCTTGTTCTTACAAAGTCTCAAAGTTGCCCCAAATCAGACCTTCAGAGAAAACACACAAAGCAAATCTCACCCCAATGGAAAGGATAAATAACACAAAGGCACCAATCGGCTGTATTCCACAACAGGCCTTAACCAGAGCAGCCCAATGCACAGCTGCTGCATTCATACATGTCCACATTTTGATTTGTGTGTAAACATTCTGTATTTGGGTGTCTTAGGTCATTTTCACATCATCATTATTCTCGGTTCTTTTTTTCGTCCCCAAAACTCTCTAAAAAGAGCACAGATCATCTTTATTTCTGCCAACTTTGAAATGCCGAGAAATGCATAAACCCCCATGGACCAGTGAATAGAATAGAATGGAATGGAATGGAATGGGAATAGGAATACGAATGGCATGGCATGGCATGGCATGGAATAGGAATAGGAATGGCATGGCACGGAATGGCACAGAATGGCACAGAATAGAATAGAATAGAATTCTTTATTGGCCAAGTGTGATTGGACTCACAAGGAATTTGCCTTTGGTGCAGAGGCTCTCAGTGTACATAAAGACAAGATACATTCATCAAGAATCATAAGGTACAGCACTTAATGATAGTCATAGGTGAAACATAAGCAATCAGGAAACAATTAATATTGATATAAATCATAAGGATGTAAGCAACCAAGTTACAGTCCTGCAGTCATCAGTGGGAGGAGATGGGTGATAGGAATGATGAGAAGACTAATAGTAATAGTAATGCAGCCTTAGTAAATGGTTTGGTTGGAATGCAAAAAACAAAGAAACATCTAATCAATGTCCTACGTCCTGAACTACCGTAGATCCAGCAGCAACAAAAACCTCTCCATTGCCCTTCACAGAAAAAGAAAGAAAACAAACTTATTGGCACCTGCCCATTCTCATGTTTTGTTTGTTTGTTTGGGTTGGGTATGTTGCATTTTCTGTCGACAAAACAAACCTGAGGCCCAAGGCCCCCTCCCTTCCTGGAGCTGCCTCACAAACAGGCACTGCAACTGGGAAGGTTCGGATCCATCAGACATCTGACTGCCTCCACAGAGCACCAGCTCGTCTCCTCATCAAAGTGGTACCTATCTATCTACTTGCATGGAACATGCTTTCGAACTGTTAGGCGGACAGAAGCTGAGGTGGGTGACAGGAACTTACACTGTCATGCAGAGCTAGGACTCAAATCTCCAGAGCTGGATGTTTGATAACCAAGTGATGTAGGGTTTCCTGCCTAAGCAGGGGATTGGACTAGAAAACCTCCAAGGTCCCTTCCAACTCTGCTGTTCTAAATTTTGTAGCTGAGATCATCTCCCGCATCATTAAGCAACTGAGCCACTACGCCTCTTCAAAATCAACTGGTATAGAGCCAAAAAAAGGGGGGGAAAGAAAGAAAAACCCAACCAACCAAACTTCAGTTTTTGGTAAGATTTGTCCCGAGTCTGAATTGGCATAAGAGCCATATAAAATGACCCACAGAGCTCTGTTTCTCATCCTTGGCAACATTAGTATATGTGGACTTCCATTACCCAGAATTGGGAGTTGGCTGGTGAATTCTGGAACTTGGAGTCCATGTACCTTAAAGTTGCCAACATTGAGAAACACCATCTCAGAGCATTTTGTCCCAGGAAGACTAAACTGAGAGTGTTTTCTAGGGACACCTCCAATACTCCCAAGTTATACCTTAAGACAGCTGTGTCCGTATCTCTCCTAGGGGCTAAAAGTAAAATAATCACATCAGCTTCTGCAAGGGGCGAGCCGTCTTTCTCTTCAAAAAGAGCTAAGAGCTAAGCCTCTCTATTCAATATCCATATGCTGGCCACCAGGAAAGGAGAAATTATGTTTTCCAGCAAAGAAGCCAAAAGCGTTTTGCATTTTACCTTTCCTCTGCCAATCCCAGTAAATTGGTGCTGACAAAAATTGCTCTTCAGAGAATGAATTCCTGCAGTTCTTCCAAACAGGGCTAGCAATTTAATGATGTTATTATCCTCCTTAATGACGGAGGGAGGACGAAGAAGAAGGAGAAACAGAGAAGAGTTATTAAGCAATGACCAGATCTGAAGCTCCCATAAAATTCCCCGAATTAAAAAGGGCTATTATGCAAAGGACTTGGATGACCACAAGAAAAAGCAGGCATGCTATTAAAGCTCCATCCATTCCCATTAATCTTGTAGGACTTCATTAAAGGGCAGCTGGATGAAGTATTTTACTTCATTGTCCTCCGCACAACTTCAATCAATACATATATACATATAAAGGCAGTGGTGGGATTCAAATTATTTAACAACCGGTTTTCTGCCCTTAATGATTTCTACCAACAACCAGTTCCCCAAACTGCTCAGAAGGTTAACAACTGGTTCTCCCAAAGTGGGGAGAACTGGCTAAATCCTACCACTGTATAAAGGTCAAGGTCAAGGTTCCCCTCGCACATATGTGCTAGTCATTCCTGACTCTAGGGGAAGTGTTCATCTCTGTTCCAAAGCCTAAGAGCCAGTGCTGACCAGAGACGTCTCTGTGGATATGTGGCCAGCATGACTAAACGCCAAAGGCACATGGAACACTGTTACCTTCCAACCAAAGGTGGTTCCTATTTTTCTACTTGCATTTTCACATGCATTCAAACTGCTAGGTTGGCAGAAGGTGGGACAAGTAACGGGAGCTCGCTCCGTTGCGTGGCACTAGGTATTTGAACCGCCGAACTGCCAACCTTCTGATCGGCAAGCTCAGCATCTTAGCCACTGAGCCACCGCTTCCCATACATGTACATATACATATACACATACATTCATATTAACAGAGTTGGAAGGGACCTTGCAGGGCATCTAGTCCAACCCCCTGCCCAAGCAGGAGACCCTACATCTGCCTCTACCTAGGATTGAACTCACAACCTCCTGATTGGGAGGCGAGAGCTCCACCTCTAGGCCACAGGAAGACATATACATATACATACATAGACAGCAGAGATGGGTTGCTACCGGTTTGCACTGGTTCAAATGAACCGGTAGTGGAAATTGGGACTGGGTCGCCAAACTGGTAGGAATGGCAGGCTGGTCCAGCCCCCTGGTTCTCCATGCCTTTGCTGGAATGTTTTTTAGTCATTTTTTTAATGTGCTGCGCATGCGCAGAACAGTTTACAGGCAACTGTAAAGTTTCCCAAAGGGCATGCGAAGCAAACTGGCAGTAACGCCGGCAGAAACCCACTCCTGATACCCCCACACACACCACCACCTCTACCAGTAGGACCAAACCAGAAACTGATTTTATACAACTTCCATGTCAATCGATTTCAAATGTGTTTCATTCATTAACTCCCCAGGGAGTTAGCAATTTCCTTCTGCATTCTGGAAGATTTCTGGAAAGAAGATTTGACCAGGCTCTCAAAGCTACTTCCAACCCTTTTTGGATCCACCCAGGTTTGGAGTCCAAACCTGCAGATGTCCAACGTCTCCTCTGATCAAGGACCACCTCAGCTCAGGCGACATTTCCCTAGCACAGGGGTCTCCAACCTTTGCAACTTTAAGTCTGAAGGACTTCAGCTCCCAGACTTCTCCAGCCAGCAAAGCTGGAGAACTTCAGCTGGCTGGAGAAGTCTGGGAGCTGAAGTCCTTCAGACTTAAAATTGCAAAGGTTAGAGACCCCTGCCCTAGCAAGCACAGTTTTCGATAGCCGTGCAATGAAGATGTACGAGTCCAAAATTTTGCATCCCCTCAAACGTAGCTTTTCTCCTACAAGTTGAATTCCCCTCCTCTTCTCCCAACACCAAATCTCTCTCCCTCGCTTCTACCCTCAGGCGGGCAGGATATTGCCACAACTCAGGCTCCCTCGAATTATAACGCCCATCCTCTTGATGGTTCTTCAGTGGACAAGGAAATTGAAGGAAATTCCATGATCTCTTTGTTTTTCCCACCCACCCTCTAGAAAAATAGCGTGGTTTTTATTTTTGCCTTCCTCTTTAGCAAGGCCCAACGAAACACAACTCCCTAAACAATCCTGAGGCTCGCCTTTCACTCACCTGCTTGTTGCTTCAAGTTCAGTGTGTCTTCCACTTGTCTTTCTGAAAATCCTGAGCTCAGCTTGAACACTCTCAATTGTGCTTTGCCACAGTGTGACGTACACACCCACTTGCACGTCCCCTCTGAAACATCCACGGGACCCATCCCAAAGACCAAGGGGGTCAATTCATGCCTTTCGCAACGCGAATGCGGGCAGCGTTAACCACAGGCATCACCTTTTTTGTTGTGCCCTACGGACTGTGGCAGATTCACGATTTTTCATCTCACGTGCTCTGCAGGTTGAGCCAGCGAGAACCATTCACAGGGACTGGAAGCAGGAACGGCAGTTGGAAAGTGATGAATGAAATGTCTAATCTCCAAACACTCGGTTTTCTTGCCAGGACACAAAAACTACTTGTAAACTTTTTAATCCCAGTCAAAGAGCTGGATACAGAAGTGCAGAAAAGCCAAAACGGGATTCTAGCCACAGAAAGAAGTCACTATTTTGTTTTGTTTTGTTTTGATTATTAAAGGAAGGAGCAAGCGTCTAGTCCTCGTGGGTGCAGAAAGATCCTTCAATGATTGTGGCAATGGCTAATAGAATAGATAAGGCATTGCAAATTCATATTTAACCAAGCATTTATTTTGCATAAAATTCTCCAGTTACAAAGCCATTATTTTTCCAAGTCCAGGCTTCTGAAAGGAGACAGGGATTGCATCGCAAAGTGCTGAATAAATTAATAAGGTAAAGGTAAAGGTTCCCCTCGCACATATGTGCTAGCCATTCCTTACTCTAGGGGACAGTGCTCATCTCTGTCTCAAAGCCGAAGAGCCAGTTGCGTCCCCTATTGGACCGGGCTGCCCTTTGCACAGTCACTCATGCACTCGTGTCATCCCGACTGGACTACTGCAATGCTCTCTCCCCTTGAGGTGCACCCGAAGACTGCAGTTTGTCCAGAATGCGGCCGCGCGGGCAGTTATGGGAACCTCTAGGTTTTCCCATGTAACACCACTCCTGCGCGAGCTGCATTGGCTGCCTGTTGTCTTTCGGGTGCGCTTCAAGGTGTTGATCATCATCTTCAAAGCGCTCCATGGCTCGGGACCTAGCTATTTGCGGGATCGCATCCTGCCCCATACATCCCTTCGGCCGATTCGCTCCCACAGAGAGGGACTTCTCCGGGTGCCATCCACTAGGCTACGCCCGACCCTCTGGAACGACCTTCCCCCCGAACAACTACGGACCTCCGCTCCTTCCGTCAAAAACTAAAAACTCACTTCTTCTGCCTGGCCGGCTTGGGTTAATTGACCCATTTACCTCTAGCTGAATATTTCAAACTGTTTTATTAGGGATTTTTAGGGGTATTCGTTTTAGTTAGTTTGGGATTTTAGCGCAGGGTCTAGGTTTAATTCTTTTTAAATTGTATTATAATGTCTGTTGTTTGTATATGTATTTTTAATTCCCTGTGCACCGCCTCGAGTGCCTTTGGGGAGAGAGAGTGGTTTACAAATTAAATTATTATTATTATTATTATTATTATTATTATTATTATTATTATTATTATTATTATTATTATTATTATTATTATTATTATTATTAAAGCCGAAGAGCCAGCGCTGTCCGAAGACGTCTCCGTAGTCATGTGGCCAGCATGACTAAATGCCAAAGGCACACAGAACACTGTTACCTTCTCACCAAAGATGGTTCCTATTTTTCTACTTGCATTTTTATCATGCTTTCAAACTGCTAGGTTGGCAGAAGTTGAGACAAGTAATGGGAACTCACTCCGTTACACAGTGCTAGGGATTCAAACCGCCGAATTACTGACCTTTCTGATCGACAAGCTCAGCATCTTAGCCACCGAGCCACCGTGTCCCTTTGAATAAACTAGTACAAACTAGTACAAACTTGATATAATTCGATAGGCATTCACATGCAACTGTTCATTCAAGAGTATTCATATTAAAGGCAATTTACTTATCCACTCACTAAGCAGGAATTTAATCGTTACCCCACCACCTGCCAATGAAAGCTACAATTTTGTAATAAACTTTTGGAGATCTCAGGGATCTGGCCCAAGATTTTGGGGCCAGATGTCATTCCAGAACAGGTTGCTTGGAGGTAGGGGAGGTATTTGACCCCATTGGGGAAAATATAGAGTCCTGCAGTCAGGTCAGTATCTTGGATAAGTGTATATCCAGCCCACTGCATTTGGGGCAATCAGCAATCAGCCCCCATGTACATCTGTTTTCAGGGTCCCATGGGGCTTGTAATTTACCAGTTTTTTCAGGAAACCAGCACTTACTTTCCAGCTTCCAGCAAACAAAAAACACCCCCGTAGCAAACAATGGGTTCACTTAATGTCCACGGCGTTTGCTTTGCCCATAGCATTCAATTAATGAGCAATGCAAAAAGGTCATAAAATAAGTCTTGGTCATGTGTTGACTGGATTAACGGCCACGACAACTTACGATCACAATTGTCTGCTTAATTATGGACGTACATTGAGGACTGTCTGTAAGCTCTCTAGGACAGTGATGGTGAACCTTTTAGCCACAGAGGGCCCAAACCGGAAGGTGTGTGCGCACCGGAGTGCCAGAATTAGAATTAGAATTCCTTATTTGGAAACCCGACAAACAGCTGGCCAGCACGCATGTGCTGACAACCAGCTGGTCGGTGCACATGTGTGCCTTGGAAACCCAGTGACCAGCTGGATGAGTTGGGGTGACAGTGCGTGTTCCCACAGAGAGAGCTGTGTGTGCCACGTCTGGCACACGTGCCATGGGTTCACCATCATGGCTCAAGGAGATTCTTCCAGGAACCATGATTGTTTCTGCCTCTACTGCAGTTTGCATGAGGGGTCTATAGTGGTGCCTAGGCCTGGACCTGACTTACATACACACACACACACACACACACACAGAGAGAGAGAGAGACAGAGATTTCTGAGAGCAACAATCAAGGGAAAGGAAAGGAAAAATGGTCAAAATGCAGAGTAGGAGAAGCCAGGAGGAGGAGTGATTAAAACTATTGCTACAACATGTCACAGACTGCCATCTCTCTGCCTTATGCCTGGCCTAGGAGAGAAAATGTTCCTCACTGAAGGTAGTCCTCGTCCTACGACCACAATTGAGCGCACGATTTATGTTGCTAAGTGAGGCATTGGTTAAGTAAGTTTCCCCCCATTTTACGACGTTTCTTGCCACGTCTGTTAAGTGAATCGCGGCAGTTGTTAAATTAGGAGCACCATTGTTGAGTGAATCTGGCTTCCCCATTGACTTTGCTTGTCAGAAGGTCGCAAAAGGGGATCACAAGACCCCGGGACACTGCAACCGTCATAAGTATGAAACCAGTTGTCAAGCATCCGAATGTCAGTCATGTGGCCATAGGGATAGGACAACAGTCGTAAGCGCAAACAATGATCATGCGTCACTTTTCTTTCAGGGCCATTGTAACTTTGAAGGGTCACTCAATGAACTGCTGTAAGTCGATGACTACCTGTTACACACAACTAGCGGTCTTTAAAAACATAGGCTGGCTGGTAATCACTCAGAGATGCTCCTACATTGCACTGGCTGGACTAGATCACCTTTAAGACCACCCCCTCCTACTCTATGAATCCGTCAGAGGCAGCAGTAGCAGTTGTCTGGGATTGTTGTTTCGATGTGCGTGAACTCGGATCCACTGTGGGTCATTTTTCTTGACCGGTGGGGTTCAAGGGATGCCTGCATCAGGCAGGGAAGGCAGGCTGGACTTCAGCACCCTGGAGAGCTCCAAATACAACAAAACCTCCAGTGCAACCTTTGGGCCAGGTTGTCTGCTCTTTGACTCCACCCCCTTCACAGAGAGCTTTGCAGCAGGGGTCTCCAACCTTGGCAACTTTTAAGACTTGTGGACTTCAACGCCCAGAGTTCCTCAGCTAGCAAAGCTCATGCAACAAGATCATATTACAGATCTCTTTTCATTAAGAAGGGAATGAGGTACAGAGGTGGTATTCAGCCAGTCCTGACCGTTTCTGGAGAACCGGTAGCGGGAATTTTGAGTAGTTCGGCGATCCGGCAAATACCACCTCTGAGTGGCCCCGCCCCCATCTATTCTCTGCCTCCTGAGTCCCAGCTGATCGGTTTTTGTTGCTCTGCACAGGGGAACAGAGCTGGAAAGCAGGTTAGTGGAGTGGGGAGGGAATGGAGATTTTGCAGTTTCCTTCCTCCAGGAGTGGGGAGGGAATGGGGATTTTGCAGTATCCTACCCTTGCCACGCCCACCAAGCCAAGCCAAGCCATGCCCACCAAGCCAAGCCAAGCCATGCCCACCAAGCCAAACCAAGCCATGCCCACCAAGTCAAGCCAAGCCATGCCCACCAAGCCAAGCCAAGCCATGCCCACCAAGCCAAGCCACGTCCACAGAACCGGTAGTAAACATTTTTTGAATCCCACTACTGAGGAGGCAGTATAGGAAAAGCAAGTAGCTTTGTGTCTCTTGGCTGTTTCCTCCCATCATTAACTACGCCTGAACATTTCTCTTGTCTTCATCGCTGTCAAGGTAACAAAAAGCCCTTGTTTTGTATAATTTCTCCTGCTCTTATTTTGATCCCTGCTACTGTCTTGTGATGTCATTCTTAAGATGAGAAAGGAAAAAAAACAACTGACTGAGAGCCAGCTAGTTTTCTCCATGGTTGAGCATGAAAGCATGAAATCCTGATCCATCCGTGACCTTCTACCTGGAAAATTGCACTCACCTGAAACCATTTGCCCTGGAGGAAGGTACTCCTAACCAGTTCTCAGGAGGGTGACTCAGAACAAAGAAAGATGCCAAACAGCAGCTCTGTCTTGAGCTTAGCCTGATTAAAAACTGGCTGGGTTCCAAGCTTGTGAGATGCACAAGGAGCATTGCTACCTCCACCATTTAACAACATGGCCAACCCCTGCCCTGGCTCTTCCAAGTTGATCAATCGAACTAGAGACAATTCTGGTTGAATAGGGGACTCTTTAAACAGTCTTGTTGCTGGAAATGGAACTTATCTGGGACTCCTGCGGCGAGATTGAAAGATGGAATCACAGAGTTGGATTGGAAGAAACTCTAGAGCAGGGGTGTCAAACTGGATTTCTTTGAGGGCTGGATCAGCATTGTAGTTCTCCTCCTTGGGCTGGCTGGGGGTGGGTGGGTGGGTTTGGAGATGGGATGGATGCGTCCTGCAGCACCCTGCTGGCCAAAATGGGGCAACAGGGGGCCTCAAGCAGCTCCCACACACATCCTGTTTTCAGCCTGGACAGCTTGTTGCAGCATCCTGCCGGCCAAAATGGTGCACAGGGGGACCCCTCCCATGGCTCCCATGCCATGTTTTTGGCCTGGATGGCCCCCCCTGCAGTACCCTGTCAGCCAGAATGGGGCACAGGGGGCCTCATGCAGTCTCTCGTGCCCCGTTTTTGGTCTGGACAGCCTCCTGCAGCACCCTGCCAGCCAAAATGAGGTGCAAGGGGGGTCTCATGCCAGAGGCACAGCAGGCCAGTCCTTTGCTATTTCCAGGGTGGCCCCACAGGCCAGCCCTTGAGTTTGACACCCTTGTTCTAGTGCAAGGGTCTCCAACCTTGGCAACTTTAAGACTTGTGGACTTCAACTCCCAGAATTCCTCAGCCAGCAAAGCTGGCTGAGGGATTCTGGGAGTTGGAGTCCACAAATCTTAAAGTTGCCAAGGTTGGAGACCCTTGTTCTAGAGGTCATCAACCCAATCCTCTGCTCTGTTCTGCACTCTTTCTAGACTGAGCCTCAACCTCTTTTTTTACAACCAAAACTGGATGCAGTGGTCTAAGAAAGTAATAAATTTAAAAGAGGCATTTCCCTTTCTTAAGCAATGCACAATATATATTGCAATGGGTCTACATGGGACCGGCTGGATGATTTTGAGTTAAGATTTATTGGCCTTTTCAGACAGTGGGCTGGATTCAAAGTTTGTCGAAGTTGTGCCACTAAAACCAGCGAGATCTGTTAGAGATCTGCAGTCCTATTGATTTCAGATGGGGCAAATCTGTTTCAAGGACTACCCCTAAACACAGTCAAGTGCGCATGCGCGAAAAGATGGCGGCGCGCCGCTGAGCTCCGTGCGGGCCGCGGAGGCCCGCTGGTGGAAAGGAGGTGCTACCCGACCCCATTTCCAGCTTTGGGGGTCGGGACTGGTAGGAGGACCACCTGGGCTTGCGATCGTGCCCTAGTTGGGGCCGCCCGGGTGGTTTTTTCGGCGCTGCGAGTCCGGCCGAGTGAGCCCGGTTGAGGAGAAGACGCCGGGCGGAAGGAGGGCGGAAGAGAACGCCGAGGAGGCCGAGGCCCGAGCCTGGACGCCGAGCCGATGAGAGCTACGGGGAGCCGGGCGTCAGAGGCTGAAGATTGGAGTATGGAGGACGCCTGGGAGCCCGGAGGACCCCCCGGATGGCCGGAGGAGCCCCTGAGGTGAACGGGAGGAGCGGAGGCCGGTCATTCGGGAGTGGGTCGAGGAACGGATGCCAGGCGAGGGCGGCATGGAGAAACGGGGGCCGAGCGGAACCCTGGAGGGAGCCCTGACGTATGTGGCTGAATGGCTGAATGTTAACCGAGGCCTGAGGGTGGCTGGAAGATCAGAGGCCTGGCGGAGGCAGAGCAGAGGCCATGTAGAAGACCGTAGGAGGTGAGGCCAAAGCGCAGGCCGAGTAGAGGCGAGGAGGGGTCGAAATGCCTGACTGGAGGCCGGAGCCAGGCTGGAGAAGCAGAGTTGGGACGAGCATGGACCCCCTGGGACCTCACCGTGGGGCTTCACCAGGGATATTATTCGTTGGGCTGGAGGATTTTGGACTCTGGACTTTATATGTCTATACCATCTACATTATTTATTTCATCTACATCATCTCCCGTTTATATTGCACATGGCCCGAATTTTATCTGACTTTCGAATTTGAATTCTGCCGAATTACCCTACTGGACTATTTTATATATTTAATATTCATATGTTTATATATTTATATATTTATATATGTATATTTATCTATTTATTACCATCTTCTGCACCTTATTTAATATCTTAACCTTTTATCCAGCGTGGTCTCTGTATTACCTAGCATGTACTCAAGGGCCTGCCTTCTCTTGCTGCGAGAGTCCCCCCTCTCGCAGGTATGGCCCGCTGTGTTATCAAGGGCACACTTTGATGAGGGACTAGTAAGTCAGGAGAAGTGGCGAAAGCGCAGGTGTAGGGGTTTTTTAGTAAAAAAGCTGTTGTCTGTTTTAGGGGGTACCAGGGAGGAGGGAGGGTTTAGACAGGTTGAGACTAGCCAGAAGGGAACGGGTTAGGGTTAGGGTAGAGCCCGCAGACGACGGAGGGAGGCGGATGGTTCCGTTAAGAGGGGGGAAACACAAGTCATTCCGGTGGAGGGCTTCCCCATCCAGAGGGTCGTGGGGAGGGGCAGGGCCGAGGGGAGACAAGTTCCTTCCTCCCGGTTGGAGGCACGTAGCCGTTGGTTACAAACGGTTGGGTGCCACAACCCCCGCAGGCTAGGTGGCCAGGGAATACAGAGCCAGGGTCTGCGGCTGATGTTTTGCAACGCCAGGTCCGTTGTCAACAAAGCCCCCCTCATTAGTGACCTTGTGTCAGAGGGGGAGCCGGACCTGGTAGGAATTGCGGAGACCTGGTTGGGCCACGAGGGAGGACATCCCCTCGTTGAAATGTGCCCACCAGGCTACCCCGCATTTCATCAGCCGCGGGCCCTAGGCAGGGGTGGTGGGGTAGCGGTCATTATTAAGGAAGGCCTTGAGCCGAGAGAGACCATTGTGCCTCAGACTTCCGGCTGTGAGTCCCTCTGCGTGAAGTGGGGCCTAGGGAGGCAGTTGGGCTTGCTGGTTGTATACCTGGCTCCCCGCTATGTAGCAGCAGCCCTGCCCGAGCTCCTGGAGGTGATCGCTACGGTGGCAGTGGAGACCCCCAGACTTATAGTCATGGGGGACTTTAACCTGCCATCGTTGGGCGAATCATCCGTGGTAGCTTGGGAGTTCATGGCTTCCATGACGGCCATGGACCTGACCCAAGTAATTCAGGGCCCCACCCACGAGGGTGGACATACGCCGGACCTCATCTTCGTCTCGGGCCAATGGAAAAGTGATCTGGGTACAGGGGATATAGTCATCACACCCTTGTCATGGTCAGACCACTCACTTCTCCGGCTCGACTTTCCGACCGCTGCTCCCCTCCGCGGGGAGGCGGAACCAGAGTCACCAATCTGGTACCGCCCCAGGCGCTTGATGGACCCGGATGGGTTCCAGACAGCGCTTGGGCCATTTCCTGTATCCCTGACCCGCGCCCCGATGGAGGACCTCACGGCCGCATGGAATAGTGCGGCCGTGGGAGCCTTAGATCGGGTCGCGCCCTTGCGGCCTCTCTCGCGGCGGCGAACCACCCTGGCTCCTTGGTTCACTGAGGAGCTGCGGGTGATGAAACGCCGCAAGAGATGCCTAGAGAGAAGATGGAGGGCTAGCCGCTCTGAATCTGACCGGACACAGGTAAGAGCCCATTTACGGACTTACATTGTGGCGCTGAGGGTGGCCAAACGACATCATTGTGCCACTCTCATAGCATCCGCAGAAAACCGCCCTGCCGCCCTGTTTAGGGTGACCCGCTCCCTCCTTCAACAGAGGGAACGGGAAGCCCCGCTACAGGGTAGAGCAGAGGAATTTGTGATTTTTCTGCAGGAGAAAACCGTCCAGATACAGAGTGAGCTAACCCCCATTCATGGCCCAGTGGGATGCCACGAGAGAGATCTTGTTTGGGAGGAGTTTGACTCCGTTACTTCCGAGGATATGGACAGGCTACGTGGGCGACTGCGAGCCACCACATGTTTATTGGACCCGTGCCCCTCCTGGCTTGTACTGGCATCCTGGGAGGTGACACGAGGCTGGCTCCAAGAGGTTGTCAACGCATCCTTGAGTGAGGGTTCCTTGCCTGCCTCCCTAAAAGAGGCCCCTCCTCAAGAAGCCCTCTTTGGACCCAGCTCTTTTGAACAACTACCGTCCAGTCTCCAACCTTCCCTTCTTGGCGAAGGTTGTTGAGAGTGTGGTGGCACAACAGTTTCCCCGTCACCTGGAGGAAGTTGACTATCTAGATCCGCGCCAGTCCGGCTTTCGGCCCGGGCATAGCACCGAGACGGCATTGGTCGCGTTGGTAGATGATCTCTGGAGGGCCAGAGATGGGGGATGTTCCTCCATCCTGGTCCTATTAGACCTCTCGGCGGCTTTCGATACCATCGACCATGGTATCCTATTGCATCGGCTGGGGGGGTTGGGGGTGGGAGGCACCGTTTTACGGTGGTTCTCCTCCTACCTCTCTGGCCGATCGCAATTTGTGCGGGCAGGAGAGCAGAGGTCGACCCCGAGACCCCTCACATGCGGGGTGCCTCAGGGGTCGGTCCTCTCGCCTCTCCTGTTTAACGCATACATGAAGCCGCTGGGCGAGATCATCCGTGGTTTTGGGGTAGAGTACCACCTGTACGCTGATGACACCCAGCTGTACATATCTACCCCAAACCACCCCAACGATGCCGTAGCGGTGATGTGCCAGTGCCTGGAAGCCGTGCGGATCTGGATGGGAAGTAACGGACTTAGGCTCAACCCGACCAAGACCGAGTGGCTGTGGTTTCCGGCTGCCCGATTCAACCAGCTCTCTCCAACGCTGGCCATAGGGGGCGAACATCTTGCCCCTGTGGATGGGGCGCGCAACTTGGGTGTCCTCCTGGATACCCGGCTGTCCATGGAAGATCAAGTGACAGCTGTGGCAGGAGGGCGTTTTACCAGGTTCGCCTGGTACGCCAGTTGCGCCCCCTATTGGATCGGGACGCCCTTCGCACAGTCACTCATGCTCTCGTGACATCCCAACTGGATTATTGCAACTCTCTCTACATGGGGCTCCCCTTGAGGTGTACCCGGAGGCTTCAGTTGGTCCAGAATGCAGCCGCGCGAGCAATTATGGGCACCTCTAGGTTTGCCCATGTAACACCGCTGTTGCGCGAGCTGCACTGGCTACCTGTCGTCTTCCGGGTGCGCTTCAAGGTGTTAATTACCATCTTCAAAGCGCTCCATGGCTCGGGACCTAGCTACCTGCGGGATCGGATCCTGCCCCATACATCCTCACGGCCGATTCGCTCCCACAGAGAGGGACTTCTCCGGGTGCCGTCCACTAGACTTTGTCAGCGGGCGACGCCCAGGGGAAGGGCCTTCTCTGTGGCGGGCCCAGCCCTCTGGAATGACCTTCCCCCCGATATCAGGACAACCACGGACCTCCGCTCCTTCCGCTTAAAATTAAAGACGCACTTTTTTCGTCTGGCCGGCCTTGGGTAGTCTCTTTTTAGGTTAGGGTTTTTTAGGGGTAATTTTTAGTTTAGTTTATGGGTTTTAGCGCAGGATCTATTTAATCTATTTTTAACTCTGTATTTTGTATTTGTTTGTGGTTTATTTGTATTTTTAATTGCCTGTGCCTCGCCTCGAGTCCCCTTGGGGAGAGAGAGCGGGATATAAATTAAAATTATTATTATTATTATTAAGTCTGCCTCCAACTCCTGACTTTAAAAAGCCAACAGCAGACTATTAAACTTCTCAGCAGTGTTTAGAAGTGTTTAGTGGAGCTAAACGATCCACATCCAAAGAGCCATGGCTTTCGTGCAAAAAAAGGACATATAGGCAGCTTTAGTGATTGGTTTGGTAGTTTCCTGGAGACCTTTGTGTGGCGTGGGTGGAGGTCACAAAGGTGGAGGAGCAAGTGACCTTTGATTGGTTGATAAGGGAGGCAAGTCATCTCCTTGGAAAATCTCATGGCTTTGTGACTTCATCCTTGCAGGCTAAAGTCATCAGAGTGAAGATGACTTACTAGAGGTAAGCTGCTTTCCAGTAGAGCTCCTGGATTCTGGGGAAGCTTCCCTCTTTTTGCAGCCACCTCTTAAGAAGGGTGAGTGAGGGTTTGAGTTTGGGTTATATTTAGGGTGGGAGTAAGACGAATAGGGTGAGAGGGAGGGGGAGGGTGAAAGGGGGAGGGTTGGCGACAGGCTGAGAAGGAGGGTGAAGTTGAAAGGGGCAGGACAGGGGCAGGGAGGGGAATGGGAGGAAGAGAAGAAAAGATAAAAAGGGGAGGGGCAGAGAAGGAAGATACTTGTTGGATGTTATAAAAAGAGACACCTTTCTGCCATGATGCTTCAGATCAACAAAGAAGATATTGTGTGCTCGCCATAGCTGAAGGCCCCCTGCAAGGCTTAGCAAGCAGGGGTGGTATTTAGCCGGTTCTGACGGGTAGTGGAAATTTTGAGTAGTTTGGAGAACTGGCAAATACCACCTGTGGCTGGCCCCGCCCACATCTATTTGCTGCCTCCCGAGTCCCAGCTGAACAGCTGGGTTTTCTTCTGTTGCCCTCCACAGGAGAATGGAGCTGGAAAGCAGGTTAGTGGGTGGGGAGGGAATGGGGATTTTGCAGTATCCTTCCCCTGCCATGACCAAGTTATGCCGACAGAACCAGTAGTAAAGAAAATTGAATCCCACCACTGTTACCAAGTTAATTATTTGGGCCACGGGGTCTCCCTGGATCAGTTAGGGAGAACATCTCCTCACTTAACTTCTTCCAGGACTTAATATACCTGCCACTCTCACCAGAAGAAGTCCTCCGTTCATTTTACGTTCGTGGAGCTGTGAAAAAAGGTCTCCTTCAATTATCTTCTCCCCCCAAAAGGGAACCATTTATTCAGCCCCCGGAAGTTAGTCACTAAAGAGGAGAAGAGAGAAGATGGCCGTCGCTTTCCCAGATGTTCAGGAGGGCATCCATAGCGTTCCTTCCTCCTAGTGTTCTTCACCACAATGCTCCCCTGAGGAAATGTTGGCTGAGAAAGAGAGTTTGGCTCCAATCACCCTGGGAGCTTCCATGGCTGGGGGGCAGGGAGGGAGACTGGAATCTGGGTCTCTCTGCTCCTAATCCAGCCCCATCATCACTCTGCCACAAGGACTGCTATTGTTTATCATTTAGTGTATGATGAGAACATGACAGAAGAGAAGAAAACTTACGCACACAATCCATGTAATTATATGCAAAATTTCTACAGGGCTACGGCAGTGGCCTGTCCCAATAGTCAGGCTATTCTCCAAAGCACCTGAGGGCAGGACAAGAAGCAATGGGTGGAAACTAAGGACCCAAGGAGAGAAGCAACCTGGAACTAAGGAGAACAATTAATCAGTGGAACAACTTCCCTCCAGAAGTTGTGAATGATCCAACACTGGAAGTTTGAAAGATGTTGGATCACCATTTGTCTGAAGTGGTGTAGGGTTTCCTGTCTAGGCAGGGGGTTGGACTAGAAGGCCTCTAAGGTCCCTTCCTTCTATTCCATTCCATTCCATTCCATTCCATTCCATTCCACTCCACTCCACTCTACTCTATTCTATTCTAATAGTTGCCTACGTGCCTAGCATTCCTTAAGCTGCAGGATCCAATCTGGGTCGTTCACCAGAACCAGAGGTTTAGTCTTCCGAGCTTCAATGGGAACATCGCTCTACGTGGAGTAAGACACACACTCTGCTAGAGAGAAGTTCCCCGAGGATGGGCTCCAGCATGAGTTTGAAAGTTGCGAAGACTAAACCACTAGTCCCGGTGACCCATCCAGCTTGGATCCTGCAACATGATCCTGAGACACAGATATTCACAATTCCTTACGCTACACATGATGGTAAAGGTAAACATATGTGCTAGTCATTCCTGACTCTAGGGGGCCGGTGCTCATCTCTGTTTCAAAGCTGAAGAGCCAGTGCTATGCGAAGACGTCTCCGTGGTCTTGCAGCCAGCATGACTCAATGCCGAAGGCGCAAAGAGTGCTGCTACCTTCCCACCAAAGGTGGTTCCTATTTTTCTACTTGCATTTTTTACGTGCTTTCGAACTGCTAGATTGGCAGAAGCTGGGAAAAGTAACGGGAGCTCACTCCATTACACGTCACTAGGGATTCGAACCGCCGAACATGATTCTTGTGTAGTGTTAAAATAGGTGACAATTATCAGATGTAGCAATATTGCCCTCTTGGGCTTCATGGTCATGACAAACAAAAGTATATAAAGATTGCCATGACCGCCATGGAAAACGTCTGTGGAGAACTTCCCATATTCATGAAGGAGCTGCTATGCGGGGTATAGAAAAACAATAAAGATTACCATATTTTTCGGAGTATAAGACGCACCAAGATTTTGAAGGGGCAAATTAAAAAAAAGTTTTTTGCAAAAACGCACCCATTCTTTGTCAGAAAAAGGACATGCATAGCCTGGAGGCTTATAGAGTGCTCCTGGGGGCTGGGAGGGCAAATTTGAGCAAAAAACTGGCCCATTTTTCACTCATTTCTACCCTCCCCAGCCTCCTAAAGGCTCTGCAGGGCCATTTTGGTGAAGGGGGAGGGGTTTCAGGAGGTCAAAAATGTTGCATTCAGTGTATAAGACGCATCCAGTTTTTCAGCCTCCTTTTTGAGAGAAAAAGGTGCATCTTATACTCCCAAAAAATACGGTAATAAGGACAGACTGGGAAGGTCGCTTCCTAGCTCTTCTAGTTCCCCAGGTTGTTTTCTACATCTGTCTATCTACCTCTGTCTTTTCTTGGGCAAGCAAAACATCTCCCGAGAAACAACAACCTCACTTTAATTTTCTCGCAACAACTGTGGGGTCCATGCAGGTGACAGAGAAGCCCTTGAAATAAAGACGGATGTGGGGAACGAATGCTGTGCTTTGCCATATGCTGGGTTTTCACTGCTTCCTACACTGTTAGCGATCCCTTCCCTTACTTCAGCAAACAAGCTTTCCATTCAGCTTCCTTGCTTAATGTCCTCCAGATAGGTTTGGGTTCCATTGCCAGAATTCCCTAATCAAGTTGGGGGAGGTGGGGAGAGGCTGGTGTCTGTCTTTTGGGAGACAGGGAAGGAAATCACCCGGAGATCCTAATGAGATTAGGAAAAACAACTTTCCCTCCGTGATGGAAGAGGCACTTGTGTTATCCGCCCAACAGAAACCACACCGGCTCTGATTCCAGCATTTCAAAGTGTTTTGCCATGGAGTTTGAAACCCAGAAAATGCACACAGCGTTCCGCGTCTCTGTGTATGATTGTACTGCGCGGAAGAGCAAATGCACACCAACAGGGATCGATCGGCACACAGGCGCACAAAGGACAAAGCGCATTACCCTTGAAAACTTTCAGTGCAATTTTTTTCCAAAAAAACCCCCATGAAACTGAAAAACTTGTCTGAACGAACGAATGAACTAACTAACTAACTACCGTGTTTCCCAAAATAAGGCAGGGTCTTATTTTCTTTTGACCCCCGAAATAAGCACTCGGCCTTATTTTCAGGGAGGTCTTATTATTTTTGAGGTGCAGGTGGTGGCCGGCATGGTCACCTCACGGCTGCTGCTGCGTTGCAATATTTTCAGGGATGGCTTATTTTGGGGGGAGGGCTTATTTTAGCGCATGTGTGAAAAAGGCCTATTGGACTTATTATCCGGGGAGGTTTTATTTTCGGGGAAACAGGGTAACTAACTAACTAACTAACTAACTAACTAACTAACTAACTAACTAACTAACTAACTAACTAACTAACTAACGGGAATATATGCTAGTTGTTGGCCTTAGCAAATGGATTAGGGGTGGGCTTCAAAAATTTTAGCAAGGGGTTCTCTGCCTGGTTGCTGGGTGGGCGTGGCCATGGTGAGTGTGGTCTAGTCAGCCTCCTGAACTGTGGTGGAAGGGAGTTGCCCTCCCTGGGCTCCGGAGGCTTTCTTTGAGCCTCCAGGAGGGGGAAAACAGCCTTCCCAGGCTCTGGAGGCCCTCTGGAGGCCGGAAATGGGCCTGTTTCCAGCCTTCTGGAACTTCTGGTAGGCCTGTTTTTCACCCTCCCTGAGCCTCCGTGCACGCCCTGCACTTACCTGCATCCAAAACAGGCCAGTGGGGACTCCTGGGAGGGGTGGGTGGGGCCAGCCAGTAGTGGGATTTGGGGTTCTCCAAACTGCACAGAATCTTAGCTAGAGATTCTCCTGAACCCCTGCGAACTCCTAGCAGCCCACCCCTGAAACGGCTTCATCAGACCAGGCTATTCAGCAATCCAGGGAAAACAAAAACAAAACCCAAAATAAGACCCCTAGCAAACCACTTCTGTACTGCTGCTAACCCAGTTGTATGGTTGTAGACATTTCTCAGTCCAAGTGTAAGAACCTTTTACCTGCAGAATGGCTGAGATACAAGGATCAAACCCAGCTTCATACAGTGTCAGATCAATGGGTCAAACCATCTCGGTCAGTGGTGGGATTAAAAAAAAATTACTACCAATTCTGTGGGCATGGCTTTGTGGGCGTGGCTTGGTGGGTGTGGTGTGGCTTTGTGGGCATGGCAGGGGAAGGATACTGCAAAATCCCCATTCCCTCCCCACCCCACTAACCCGTTTTTCAGCTCCGTTCTCCTGTTCAGGGCAACAAAAGAAGATCAGCTGGGAGGCAGCGGGGGCGTGGCCAGCCTATTTGCCAGTTCTCCGATCTATTCAAAATTTCCACTACCGGTTCTCCAGAACCTGTCAGAACTGGCTGAATACCATCTCTGATCTAGGTTAATCTATCTACTTCGATCAATGGCTTTTTTCTAAAATCAAGCCTGGACTTCTTGTAAGTCAAACACAAATGTGCAACCCTCCAAGTGAAGTGTCCTCCTGATAAATACCAGCTAAGCAAGTGTCTTTACCTGAAGCCGCAAGACCACGTGCAAATGTTTCTCAGAGACTCGAAGCTGACTTTCACAGCATCTGTAAGGCTCTTTCTGGAAGCCTGTTAAAGGTCATGAGACCAAGGCCATAGAGTCATCATCCTAGAAGGGAGGAAAAGAGGCATCACATGGCAGGCCTGAGTGAATGATGAGTCTCTGTGAGACTTTTACAGGAGGTTAAAATAATGGGTTATGCCCAATTCCACTGCAATCACAGGAGAAATTTCTAAATAATACAATAATAATACAGTAGCAGAATTGGAAGGACCTTGGAGGTCTTCTAGTCCAACCCCCTGCCTAGGCAGGAAACCCTATACCATTTCAGACAAATGGCTTTTCAACATCTTCTTAAAGACTTCCAGTGACACCTTTCAATTTTTTCTTGAGGCTATGCATAGTATGGTAATGAAAACATTCCTTATATTATTCCATGTGAACTCAAATTTGGTCCAAAGGACCAAGGATGCTGCCTCTACTTTTTCCCAAGAAAGCACCCCAAATATATGTCTTAGCCACTGAGCTACCACGTCCCTTCTCTGATTAGCATAAATATAGCTAAATAAATATATATGCTAACTAAATAGCTGCTGTGCCTTGTGGACATCCCTGCAAGAAACATTTCTTCCTTATCAGGGTATTGGGTTTCTATCTGATAGATCCTAATCTAGATAAGTGACTTCCTTTTCACCAAATCTTACTGCCCAATGTATGAATTGGTTGCTTTGAATTTGAATTTTATTCGATTTGTAAACCCCACCAATCTCCGTCGAGACGGACTCTGGGCGGTGCACAGGACATTAAAACCACAATAAATAGATAACAAATACAAAAGTTAAAAAGAAATTAAATTGCAAACCTGTGCTAAAATTCTAATTTAGCTGAAGCTCTATAGTACCTGGATCTGAATTCTAAGCTAGTCCAGCTTGCTGGAAAAAGTATGTCTTGAGTGAGCGGTGGAAGAGGGGAAGGTCCGTGATGGTGCGAAGTTCAGGGGGCAGGTCATTCCAGAGGGCGGGCCCTGCCACAGAGAAGGCCCTACTCCTGGGCGTCGCCAGCCGGCATTGACCGGCGGTCGGCACCCTGAGGAGGCCCTCTCTGTGGGAGCGAATCGGTCGGAGGGAGGTATGTGGCAGGAGGCGGTCCCGCAATTAACTAGGCCCCGAGCCATGGAGCGATATAAAGATGGTGACAAGCACCTTGAAGCGCACCCGGAAGGCCACCGGTAGCCAGGGCAGCTCGCGCAGGAGAGGTGTTACATGGAAACTTCGAGATGTTCCCGAAATCCCCCGCGCAGCCGCACTTTGGAAGACTCAAAAATATTTGACACTGTCTGATGTCCTTGAATCTCTTAAAAGAGATTCTCTTAACCTGGTGAACTTTCTGTTATTGTCTGGCAGCTGTGAAAACAACTTGTAAGGGACACTGGTTGTAGCGTCAGCAAACTCACAGGAGTACAACAAACCTACTTACTTGTTACTTGAAATACTCAGAAGTTCTGATTTGAGGAGCAGAAGAGGAGACACACCCAGAGGCAGACGGGGGCCTTAAGTCTAATTTCCTGCTGTTCTCTGCAACCAAATTGACTCAGGCATTTTCTGGCAGGCTGGGTGAAAAAGAAAGAAGGAGAGAGAAATGAAGACGTCCCAAAAGTGTAATGTGGCTAGGATTTGAGCAAATGTGACAATAAAGGAGAATATTTGTAGCTCAGGGTTGGAACTGTGGGGTCCTTGGTTCTCTCTGAGCCTTGGCTGTTTTCGTGCAGACGTTTCATTACCCAAACAAGGTAACATCGTCAGTGCTGGTGCTGCTACAGTTCTCCTCCTCCTCCTCCTTCTCCACCACTTCACAAATTCCATTCCCTTCTAGCACTGATGATGTTACCTAGTTTGGATAATAAAATGTCTGCAAGAAAACAACCAAGCTCAGAGAGCACCAGTGGTGGAATTCAAATGTTTTTACTATTGGTTCTGTGGGCGTGGCTTGGTGGCCATGGCATGGCTTGGTGGGTGTGGCTTGGTGGGCGTGACAGGAGAAAAGTACTGTAAAATCTCTATTCCCTCCCCACTCCAGGGGAAGGATACTGCAAAATCCCCATTCCCTCCCGATCAGCTGGGACTTGGGAGGCAGAGAATAGATGGGGGCAGGGCCAGCTAGAGGTGGCATTTGTCGGTTCTCCAAACTACACAAAATTTCCACTATTGGTTCTCCAGAACTGGTCAGAACCTGCTGAATATAACCTCTGGAGAGCACCAAGGATGCCTCAAATGTGACAGTAAATAAGAGGTTACTGTAGTACACAGAGCAAATGGCCTGAAGGACAGGAGGAAGAAGCAGTACCAAGGCAAACAGAAGCTTGAACTCACTTAACCAATGTCTCACTTAACAAAAGAAAATTTCGGGCTCCATTGGACTCATAAATCGAGGGCTACTTGTATATGTTGTAGGTGTACTTGTATATAGATATAGGTAAGGAGATTTGAGAAGTGTTTCCCACCCTAGTTTTCCAGAGACTAAAAAGAAAGGAGGGGAAAACACGTTCAGACTTGCAAGATTGATGCAAGAGAGTCCAGACAAGAAGCACAACCAGCTGTGCTTGCTTTATTGTACGGTTACATTAACAGACTGTGGCAAATCTGAAAGTATTTCTCCTTTCCTTTTGCACTCTTGAAAACTAGAGTGCAAAACCGAAATGCATCCTTGTGCTCCCCCGCTCCCCTACTTCTGTGATATCTTTTGCGTGAAAGTTGCCTAGTTTGCAATTTTAACTCCTGTCGCTCAGGGTCCTTCCCACACACCATTATACACCATCACTTGGGGTGAAATGGGAAACCTCTCCAGGCAAAGAGGCAAGGAAGACACATATGGGAATCAGCATGGGAAAAGATTTCCAAAATGATCTGGTCCAGAGGCTTCTTTTCCATGAACTATCGCTGCTTAACCCCTTAAGTTAAGCCAACAAAAGTACGTATAGTCAAGGCTCTGGTTTTCCCAGTTGCAATGGATGGCTGTGAAAGTTGGAGACTAAGGAAGACTGAGCACCAAAGAATGGAGGCCTTTGAACTCTGGTGCTGGAGAAGACTCCTGCGAGCCCTTGGACTGCAAGGCAATCCAACCGGTCAATCCTAGAGGAGGTCAACCCTGACTGCTCTTTAGAAGGCCAGATCCTGAAGAGGAAACTCAAATACTTTGGCCACCTGATGAGAAGAAAGGACTCACTGGAGAAGAGCCTCATGCTGGGAACGATGGAGGGCAAAAGAAGAAAGGGACGGCAGAGAAGGAGGTGGCTGGATGGAGTCACTGAAGCATTCGGCGTGAGCTTCAATGGACTCCAGGGGATGGTAGAGGACAGGAAGGCCTGGAAGAATGATGTCCATGGGGTCGCAATGGATCAGACATTACTATGCAACTAACAACAACAAGAGGTGTCTACCCCAAGACCCTGGGCTAAATGGGTCTCTCAGAAGACTTGGCTGCAGCTTCCAGGTTCCTCCCAAGGGTCTACCAAATGCTAATTATTCCCAGGTCAGCAGAAGAACACAACAGTCAAAGACATTGTATTAATTAATTATATATAATTATATCCTCCACGATTACAATTATTTCACATTTATATTTGATTGGAGTTAAATTGGAGTCACATTCCCTCCCCATCCTGTCACTTTTTGGCCAATTTCAATAGTATGAGAAAGCTACTAAAAAATCTGATGGAACAACTGAAAAACAGTCTGTTCTTTCTTGCTTGCTATTAATTCTGTTGGGTGGACCAGCAACAATTCTGAAATTATCCAAGAAGCTACTTTACGTCATTACCACTACAATCACTTCCAGCAGTTTTCTCTAACCAAAAGATTGCACTTGAACTAAAGCTCCCATGATTCCCAGCCAGAAAACTTTTAGCCCACATTTGCCAGCATTCATAGCACTAATCGACCAACATCTGAAGGATACCAGATGTTTTGTTATTGACAAGAAGGTCTAAACTAGAGTCGTTTTGGGTAGTGAGATGAGCAGCATATACAATTTAGAGACTGTATTCAGCAGAAAATTTTGAGTGGTTCGTAGAACCAGTAAATACCACCTCTGACTGGCCCCACTCCCATTTATTCTCTGCCTCCCAAGTCCCAGCTGATCAGGAGAGAATGGGGATTTTACAGTATCCTTCCCCTGGAGTGGGGAGAGAATGGAGATTTTGCAGTATCCTTCCCCAGGAGTGGGGAGGGAATGGGGATTTTGCAGTATCCTTCCCCTGGAGTGGGGAGAGAATGGAGATTTTGCAGTATAATTCCCCTGGAGTGGGGAGGGAATGGGGATTTTGCATATCCTTCCCCTGGAGTGGGGAGAGAATGGGGATTTTGCAGTATCCTTCCCCTGGAGTGGGGAGAGAATGGGGATTTTGCAGTATCCTTCCCCTGGAGTGGGGAGGGAATGGAGATTTTGCAGTATAATTCCCCTGGAGTGGGGAGGGAATGGGGATTTTGCATATCCTTCCCCTGGAGTGGGGAGAGAATGGGGATTTTGCAGTATCCTTCCCCTGGAGTGGGGAGGGAATGGAGATTTTGCAGTATCCTTCCCCTGGAGTGGGGAGAGAATGGGGATTTTGCAGTATCCTTCCCCAGGAGTGGGGAGGGAATGGGGATTTTGCAGTATCCTTCCCCAGGAGTGGGGAGAGAATGGGGATTTTGCATATCCTTCCCCTGGAGTGGGGAGCTAATGGAGATTTTGCAGTATCCTTTCCCTGCCATGCCCACCAAGCCAAGCCAAGCCAAGCCAAGCCCTCCAAGCCACACCCACAGAACCGATAGTAAACATCTTTGAATCCCACCACTGATACAGTTAACAAATAAATAAATACCCCAATTTCCACATAAATTTGTATCCCAAATGTCCCAAGAGAAGATGCAAGATACTTCTTGCTCTCTTGGTGATTCTGGAAACCAACTTCGTTTTGAAAAATTCCTTTCCCACCTCTTTCCGTTGCTCGTGGCATTTTCAAAGATGAACTCTCAGCAATGTTTAAGTCAAAACTTTCCAGAAAATGCCACAGCACATTAAAGTTTCTGTGGTTTTGGCAGGTACCACACAGAGTAACTAGGCAACATCTTATGAGACCAAACCCCAGCATATCCCTGTGAAATGGGAATGTGCTAACCAATTCCTTGACCTGGAACCTCTGTGGAATATTAAAGCTTTGGCAGGCACACCTGGTATTATGGACTGCAGAGAAGAATTGATGTCCAGAAACAAGCACGTGTCTGGCTATCAGATCCTCAACTACTGTCACAAGAAGAAGAAGAAACTGGTTTGTCATATTATTCTTACTAAACCTCCACAGTGAAAGATTTGATCCTACAGCATTTTCTACCAGAGTGTTTTCTATTGACTTAGGGTTCCCAAGAGCATAAAGCAAACTCCTTGTCCTGATAGAAACCCCTTTTATTAATTGACTGTGAATTCTGTTCATTCACATCCAGCAAAGTCTTTCAAGGGAGGATTTACAGTCACAGACCTTATCTGGCTTGGAGAGCTGACAGGCCAATATCTGCAGAACTTGGCAAGGAGTCTCGGAGAGTCACGAACCAATGAAGCGAACTAATTGTCGCTTCAATTAGTTTTCTCTTAAATAAAATCCAGTCCCTAAGTCCACTCTTTGACTAAACTTACACCCAGGAGCAAGTTATTTAAGAGAGTCATCTCTTAAATAAAATCTGGTCCCTAAGTCTGCTCTTGGACTGAACTTACTCCCAGGAGTAAGTCTCCTCTTAAATAAAATCCAGTCCCAAAGTCCACTCCCCTTTCGCTCCTCTTTTATTTCCTCTGGGAGGGGCCATTCACTGTCTACCTGTGCATTTACTCCCAAGTTGACCCCTGTTCATCTGGCAACTCTGTGCATGCACACATTGGGAACAGGCTCCAGCTGTTTGTCTGCCTCGCTGATGTGTGACTCCAAAGGCAGCTGGTAACTGTCAGACGACTCTGGCCCCCTCTCTGCCTCCAACACAGAGCCCTCATCAGAGCCTTCCCCAGACTCCAGGAGTGTTCCATGTTCCTCCTCAACCTCCCCACTGTCCGAATCTGCTGCCAGCTCCATTAGCCACTGGTGGGCCACAACACAGGGCATGGACAATCTCAAGGCTCATGAAGTTCCTTATATCTCCAATTTAAATACAAAAAAATTGGAGCTGTTCACCATTGGGAAATAGGAGAAACTCAACTCATCAACTCATCATCTGGTTGAACAGCTGCTTTCTGATGGGTCAGCTCTACCTTGGTAAATGTTTTATAAACAGGCAAGGGCTCCCACAGTCCAGGGACTTCTTGCCTTACAACTGCAGTGGAGCCTATTCACCATGGCCATAACTTGTGATGGTTGGAAAGGGGCCAGTCATGTAAGTGACCCAATTTTACAGCCTTTTCTGTGGTTCATCATGGACCTAGTTTGCTATGGATGCCAATAGCTCTCTATGGTGTTTCCCCCAAAATAAGACAGGGTCTTATTTCCTTTTGACTCACAATAAAAGCGCTTGGCCATATTTTGTGGGAGGTCTTATTATTTTTGAGATGCAGGAGGTGGCGAGTGTGGTCACCTCATGGCTGCTGCTGTGTTGCAATATTTTTGGGGAAAGCTTATTTTCAGGGGAGGGCTTATTTTAGTGCATGCGCTCAAATGCCCGATCGGGCTTATTGTCCGTGAAGATCTTATTTTTGGGGAAACAGGGTATTGTTTTGCTGAAAACTAGGTTCCATTTTTGGCAAAACACAATCAAGACATCATGAGATGCTGTAAACAGCGATAAATATGACCTGGTTGCTGAGTGCCCCAAAGTGCAGTCTTTTGACCAGGGGAGGTGACCATCAGAATTTCAAATCTGGGTCTTATGTACCCCTAGGCAGGTCCATCAGAATTTTGAATGGTCAATAAGTGACCAGTCATAAGTCAAGGACTACCTGTAGCCACAGCCAATCCTAAAAATAAGCAATCTTGTGAAGCTTCATAAAATTCTGGACGGCAAATGCTTCTCTTAATCATGGTCAACACAAGGATAGAAGAATGATAGACTGTAAACCTAAGAAATGAATTCTGAATCTGGTCAGAGGAGGAAACTCAGAATATCAATAAAGGGGAATATTTATAGCTCAGGGTTGAAATGAGGGGTCCTTGGTGCACTCTGAGCATGCCTGTTTTCTTGCAGCGTTTCATTACCCTAACTAAACGAAACTTGCAGAGTTTCATTACCCTAACAGAGTTTCATTACCCTAACACATCAGTGTTAGTAAGGAGAGTACTGATGTTACCTACTTAAGGTAATGAAACATCTGCAAGAAACAAGCACTTTAAGAGAGCATCAAGGACCCCTAAATATCACAGTTCTAATCATCTATGGAGGGTTTTAGTCATCCAGGTTATAGTTGTCCCAATGGGGCTTTTTCAAAACACAACTGGACTTTCTGCATTTTTTTTCTCTTGAAGACATTTTGGTTCTCATCCAAGAAGCATCTTCAGTTCGAACTACCCCCTGAACGACCTACCCCCTGAACTCCGGACCATCACCAACCTCCGCCTCTTCCGCCAATGTCTAAAGACATACTTTTTTCATCAAGCCGGCCTAGCCTAACCTCCCATGGGGACTTTTAGAAAAGTTTTAAATTGGGGTTCAAATAATTGGTTTTAGCATAGGATTGGGATTATTTAATATATATTTTAAATTATTTATTCATTTTCTATTTTGTATATCTTTTTAAATTTCCTGTGTGCCGCCCTGGGTCCTCTGTGGAGAAGGGCGGGATATAAATGTAATAAAATAAAAATAAAATAAAATAAAATAAAAAAGGTCCAGTTGCCTTTTGAAAAAGCATCTTTGGGTTACAGTTCTGATTCAGAAAGAGATTTTTTTTAAAAAATCAATGATCTGATATTCCATAAGCAGAAAATGCTCTGGATTCACCCCCAGAGTTTGAACTCCTACATCAATTGATGGCTGCAGATTCTTTAAAAAATTAAATTGGTACTGACAGATTTAATACAATTAGATCATCCAAAAATGTATTTTGACTTGAGTTGGGTTTTTAAGTAGACTTCTCATACTAGTGAAGTTAGCCAAAAAGTGACAAGATCAGGAGGGAATGTAATTTCATTTAATTCCAATTACATATTATCTGAAATAATTGTAACAGTGGGGAATAAAATTATGTACAATTATTTAATTATTCCTCTCTAAGATTCATAAATCTTAATGAATTCAGTCACAGTGCATATTGTCTTCTTCTTCTGACAAAATAACCATTAGCATTTGGTAGACCCTTGGGAGGAGCTGCAGCCAAGACCTTTGACTCTCCCCAAAAATATCTTCCAAAAATAGGAACTTCACATTTTCTTTGTAAGAGTTAAACATTTGAGGTTCCATATACGGGTGGGCATAGTTTTGGAACAGGATTTAAAGGGACATAAATAGTTGCATGCTGAAGTCCCTAAAAGATGCTAGTAGAATCTGCGGGTGATGAAACGCCGCAAGAGATGCCTAGAGGGAAGATGGAGGTCTAGCCGTTCTGAATCTGACCGGACACAGGTAAGAGCCCATTTACGGACTTACATTGTGGCGCTGAGAGTGGCCAAACGTCATCATTGTGCCACTCTCATAGCATCCGCAGAAAACCGCCCTGCCGCCCTGTTTAGGGTGACCCGCTCCCTCCTCCAACAGAGGGAGCGGGAAGCCCCACTACAGGGTAGAGCAGAGGAATTTGTGTCTTTTCTGCAGGAGAAAACCGCTCAGATACAGAGTGAGCTAGCCCCCATTCATGGCCCAGTGGGATGCCACGAGAGAGATCTTGTTTGGGAGGAGTTTGACTCCGTTACTTCCGAAGATATGGACAGGTTACGTGGGCGACTGCGAGCCACCACATGTTTATTGGACCCGTGCCCCTCCTGGCTTGTACTGGCATCCTGGGAGGTGACACGAGGCTGGCTCCAAGAGGTTGTCAACGCATCCTTGAGTGAGGGCTCCTTGCCTGCTTCCCTAAAAGAGGCCATGGTGAGGCCCCTCCTCAAGAAGCCCTCTTTGGACCCAGCTCTTTTAAACAACTATCGTCCAGTCTCCAACCTTCCCTTTTTGGCGAAGGTTGTTGAGAGTGTGGTGGCACAACAGTTTCCCCGTCACCTGGAGGAAATTGAGTATCTAGATCCGCGCCAGTCCGGCTTTCGGCCTGGGCATAGCACCGAGACGGCATTGGTCGCGTTGGTAGATGATCTCTGGAGGGCCAGAGATGGGGGATGTTCCTCCATCCTGGTCCTATTAGACCTCTCGGCGGCTTTCGATACCATCGACCATGGTATCCTATTGCATCGGCTGGGGGGGTTGGGGGTGGGAGGCACCGTTTTACGGTGGTTCTCCTCCTACCTCTCTGGCCGATCGCAATTTGTGCGGGCAGGAGAGCAGAGGTCGACCCCGAGACCACTCACATGCGGGGTGCCTCAGGGGTCGGTCCTCTCGCCTCTCCTGTTTAACGCATATATGAAGCCGCTGGGTGAGATCATCCGTGGTTTTGGGGTAGATTACCACCTGTACGCTGATGACACCCAGCTGTACATATCTACCCCAAACCACCCCAACGATGCCGTAGCGGTGATGTGCCAGTGCCTGGAAGCCGTGCGGATCTGGATGGGAAGTAACGGACTCAGGCTCAACCCGACCAAGACCGAGTGGCTGTGGTTTCCGGCTGCCCGATTCAACCTGCTTTCCCCAACGCTGGCCATAGGGGGCGAACATCTTGCCCCTGTGGATGGGGCGCGCAATTTGGGTGTCCTCCTGGATACCCGGCTGTCTATGGAAGAGCAAGTGACAGCCGTGGCCAGGAGGGCGTTTTACCAGGTTCGCCTGGTTCGCCAATTGCGCCCCCTATTGGATCGGGACGCCCTTCGCACAGTCACTCATGCCCTCGTGACATCCCGACTGGACTATTGTAACTCTCTCTACATGGGGCTTCCCTTGAGGTGCACCCGGAGGCTTCAGTTAGTTCAGAATGCAGCCGCGCGGGCAATTATGGGGACCACCAGGTTCGCCCACGTTACACCACTCCTGCGCGAGCTGCACTGGCTGCCTGTCGTCTTCCGGGTGCGCTTCAAGGTGCTAACTATCATCTTTAAGGCGCTCCATGGCTCGGGACCTAGCTATCTGCGGGATCGGATCCTGCCCCATACATCCTCACGACCGATTCGCTCCCACAGAGAGGGACTTCTCCGGGTGCCGTCCACCAGACTTTGTCAGCGGGCGACGCCCAGGGGAAGGGCTCTCTCTGTGGCGGGCCCGGCCCTCTGGAACGACCTTCCCCCCGATATCAGAACGACCACGGACCTCCGCTCCTTCCGTATGAAACTAAAGACCCATTTCTTTCGACTGGCCGGCCTTGGATAGTCTCTCTGTCTATAGATTTTTAAATGTATTTTAATGGGTTTTAATTTTTTAGCACGGGATAACATAGTTTAATGGTGTTTTAAACTGTATATTTTGTATTGATTGTTTATATTGTTTTTAGTTTCTCCTGTGCACCGCCCCGGGTCCCTGTGGGGAGAGGGAGCGGTTAATAAATGCAAAGTTATTATTATTATTATTATTATTATTAGAATGTTGAATTGTATCCCAAAACTCTGGAATTTGTTTGAGGAATTATGATTGTGCCAAGCATGGAAGGTGGCAAAAAGAGAAACTGAAAAAATGATATACAATTCCAGACATTAAGGATAGGTGCTTTGAGATGGGTAATTTATCCTTTTTGGATATATTTTGTTTTGTTTTTTAGGTTTTTTTTATTAGTTTACTAGCCGTTCCCGGCCATGCGTTGCTGTGGCCCAGTCTGGTTAAATGGCCAACCAATCTGTGTGTAGATCTATACCTGCACACACAAACACGTACACACAACCACCGTATAACCCCCAACCTACCTACCTACTGTAATTCTCCTTCTCTCCCTCTACCTACTTACCTACCTACCTACTGTATTTCTCCCTCTCTATCCCTCTACCTACCTACCTACCTACTTATCTACCTATTGTATTTCTCCCTCTCTCTTTCTATCCCTCTACCTACCTACCTACCTACCTACCTACCTACCTACCTACCTACCTACCTACTCCCACTCTCTATCCCTCCCTCTCTCTATCCCTCTACCTACCTACCTACCTACCTACCTACTCCCACTCTCTATCCCTCCCTCTCTCTATCCCTCTACCTACCTACTTACTGTATTTCTCCCTCCCTCTCTCTATCCCTCTACCTACCTACCTACCTACTCCCACTCTCTATCCCTCCCTCTCTCTATCCCTCTACCTACCTACCTACCTACCTACCTACCTACCTACCTACCTACCTACCTACCTACCTACTCCCACTCTCTATCCCTCCCTCTCTCTATCCCTCTACCTACCTACCTACTGTATTTCTCCCTCCCTCTCTCTATCCCTCTACCTACCTACTTACCTACCTACCTACTCCCACTCTCTATCCCTCCCTCTCTCTATCCCTCTACGTACCTACCTACCTACCTACCTACTCCCACTCTCTATCCCTCCCTCTCTCTATCCCTCTACCTACCTACCTACCTACCTACTGTATGCGGGATCGGATCCTGCCCCATACATCCTCACGGCCGATTCGCTCCCACAGAGAGGGACTTCTCCGGGTGCCGTCCACTAGACTTTGTCAGCGGGCGACACCCAGGGGAAGGGCCTTCTCTGTGGCGGGCCCAGCCCTCTGGAATGACCTTCCCCCCGATATCAGGACAACCACGGACCTCCGCTCCTTCCGCTTAAAATTAAAGACGCACTTTTTTCGTCTGGCCGGCCTTGGGTAGTCTCTTTTTAGGTTAGGGTTTTTTAGGGGTAATTTTTAGTTTAGTGTATGGGTTTTAGCGCAGGATCTATTTAATCTATTTTTAACTCTGTATTTTGTATTTGTTTGTGGTTTATTTGTATTTTTAATTGCCTGTGCCCCGCCTCGAGTCCCCTTGGGGAGAGAGAGCGGGATATAAATTAAAATTATTATTATTATTATTTATTATTATTATTTCTCCCTCCCTCTCTCTATCCCTCTACCTACCTACCTACCTACCTACCTACCTACCTACTCCCACTCTCTATCCCTCCCTCTCTCTATCCCTCTACCTACCTACCTACCTACCTACCTACCTACCTACCTACCTACCTACCTACCTACCTACCTACCTACTGTATTTCTCCCTCCCTCTCTCTATCCCTCTACCTACCTACCTACCTACTGCATTTCTCCCTCCCTCTCTCTATCCCTAAAGCTGCCTACCTACATACCTACCTACTGTATTTCTCCTTGAATCTTATGGACAGAGTATTTTATGTCATAAAGGATTTTATGACATAATACAAAATGTCATAAAATAATTCCTGGGCTCACTGCTCTCTCTGTATCCATCTACCTACCTTTTTTACATTTTGTTTACATTTTTTACATTTCCATTGCGTGTACCTGGCACAGGTGTGACATCTACACAATCTATATATATCATTGGTGCCGTACTTGAAAGGAACGTTGTGTGAAAATTTGGAAGCGATCGGTGCAGGACTTTCGGAGATTACCGGTTTTGAACAAACTCTTGTTACATTTTTAATTTATATAGATAACGAGCCATACAAAGAAAATACGAAAGTAAATAGTAGAAAAAATAGGGAAGGAAATGGGGAAGAGATAAATGGGAGAAAGAAAAGAAGGAAAGGCACTGACTTATGACCCACTTCAGTGCAGTAGAGTAAGGCATTAACATCATACCTCAACTTTTTACTTTACATCATAGTTTAAAGTCCAGAGGTTCCCAAACTTGGCAACTTTAAGATTTGTGGACTTCAACTCCTAGAATTCTCCAGCCAGCTCTGCTGGCTGGAGAATTCTGGGAGTTGAAGTCCACAAGTCTTAAAGTTGCCAAGTTTGGGAACCTCTGGTTTAAACTATTATTAAACTAATATAAATAGTGTCTTTTCAACTAATCAGGGAATGAAGCAACTCATTCCTAATTAAAATGGATTTCATGATATTTTATAATAATTCAGTGGCATTTATAGAAAGCTCTTGCTACAGTATAGTGGTGGCATGAGGGCAGAAAGGTTAAGATGCTGGGCTTGTCGGATGGAAAACCGGCAGCCCACGTTTGAGACCTGAGCTCCACGCAAAGGGTGAGCTGTTGCCCTCGCCAGCTGCTGACAACCAAGCAGTTTGAAAGCATGCAAATGCAAGTAGATAAGTAGGTACCACTACAGTGGGAAGGTAAGAGTGCTCCCTGGCATCATTCTGGCCATATGACCACAGAGATATCTTTGGACAGTGATGGCTCAATGGCCTTGAAATGGAGATGAGCAGAGCCCCCTATAACTGGCAATGACTAGCTGAGTAAAATCTGCAGGCACTATTCTATAGCTACAATATAGATAATACTGGATTTGATTATAATATAGTATTAGGTGATATCTTTTATAAGCAGTGACACCTACCTAACGTATCTTAATTAATTAGTATTGCAAATGGTTAAATTTTGCCCGTCGGCCGGGCAATGCCGGTTGGCGACCCCCAGGGGAAGGGCCTTCTCTGTGGCAGGCCCAGCCCTCTGGAAGGACCTTCCCCCCGAACTCCGGACCATCACGGACCTCTGCCTCTTCCGTCAGCGTCTGAAGACGCACTTTTTCCATCAAGCTGGCTTAGCCTAGGCCCCGAGATCCTCTAATCAGGCTGGGTTTTAAATTAACACGATGTTTTAATTAGGGGTTTTTTATTGAATTTTAGCACGGCTTTCTAAATTTAATTAGTTTTTATTGTTGTGGTTTTTATGGTGTTTTTATGTACTTATATGTTTATATTTATTTTAATTGCCTGTGCGCCACCCTGAGTCCCTTCGGGGAAATAGGTGCGGGACACAAGTCTAATAAATTGAAATTGAAATTGAAATTTTGTTAGGGTCTTTAAACATTTTGGAGGGTTTTTTTTGTCTTTTTGATCTTTTTTTTTTAACTTGGTTTAGTTTTAGTTTTCTTTATGTGTTACATTATTAGTATAAAACTATACTAGTATTTTTTAAAATACAATACAATACAATACAATAGCAGAGTTGGAAGGGACCTTGTAGGTCTTCTAGTCCAACCCCCTGTGTGGGCAGGAACCTTATATCATTTCAGACAAATGGCTATCTAACATCTTTTTAAATATTTCATGACCCTTTTTACTGCTTATGTTTTGAATTATTCTACCTTTTTATAATCTTGTTATATATTTCTTAAATGTGCTAAAATTTAATTTCACTGCCAAAAATATAAAAAATTGCTTGAACCGTTAATCTTCTATGAACCAGAAGAGCAACCACACCGCTTCCTTTGGCCACTTCTCCGCCCACATATGTGGAGAAGACAGCAGACTGCAAGTTAAGTAGCCAGATCTTCACATGATGGAAGGCACCACTTTTGTGTTGGATACTGGAGCAGAATAACAGAATAATAAAGTTGGACCTGACTTTGGAGATCTTCTAGTCCAACCCCTGCTCAAACAGGAAACCCTACACCTTTTTAGACAAATGGCTATTCCATCTCTTCTTGAAAACCTCCCCTGTTGAAGCACCCACAACTTCTGGAGGCAAGTTGTTCCACTGATTATTGTTGTCATTGCCAGGAAATTTCTCCTTAGTTCTAGATTGCTTCTCTCCTTGATTACTTCCCATCCACTGCTTCTTATCCTACGTGTTCTGCAGACAGTGTGGTTCCTGATGGTTGAAGTAAAAGGGCCAGGGAGATTGCTCAACCTAATGCCCATCTTTCACCCATTCACTTCCACCTAATTCTTGAGTTGCCTTCAACTTCTTAGCTGGCTTCTTAGCTGTGCTTTGACAGGAGATGTTTTGTGAAGGATACAAATCAGACTGGAATGTGCCGGAGGAAACTTTTCTTAAGTATTTCAGGCCATCTCGCTTCATTAATTTTGGCATAAAAAGACCTTATTTTCCCTCCCTCTTTGGAGGGAATATTATCTCCCCATTCCACTGCTTTCTTCTCTCCTCTGGATGCCGACTACTGCTAAACACAAGTTCTTGGTAGACATTTGGGAGTCTTGTATTCCAAGCGTAATGGATTGCAAGAATTATAATCAGCTCACCACGGGGGGAGAGTTCATATTTTAGATGTCCAAAGCAAAAGAATTGGATTGAGTCAAGAAAAATCTACAGTATCTCTCTCTCACTTTCTCTCTCGTCTGTCTGTCTGTCTGTCTGTCTGTCTGTCTGTCTGTCTGTCTGTCTGTCTGTCTGTCTGTCTGTCTGTCTGTCTGTCTATCTATCTATCTATCTATCTATCTATCTATCTATCTATCTATCTATCTATCTTCTGTCTGCCAAATAACTCTCTCTCTCCTGTCTGTCTGTCTGTCATCCATCCATCCATCCATCCATCCATTTATCTTCTATTTATCTATCTGTCTGTCGGTCTATCAGTCTGTCTACCATCCATCCATCCATCCATCCATCCATCCATCTTCTCTCTATCTATCTATCTATCTATCTATCTATCTATCTATCTATCTATCTATCTATCTATCTATCCATCTCTATCTATTTATCTATCTTTTATCTGTCTGTCGGTTTACCATCCATCCATCCATCATTTATCTACCTAACATCTATCTATCTATCTATCTATCTATCTATCTATCTATCTATCTATCTATCTATCTATCTATCTATCTATCTATCTACCTACCTACCTACCTACCTACCTACCAACCATCTACCTACCTACCTATCATCGATCTATCTATCTACCTACCTACCTACCATCTACCTACCTACCTACCTATCATCTATCTATCTACCTACCTATCATCTACCTATCATCGATCTATCTACCTACCTACCTACCATCTATCTACCTACCTATCATCTGTCTATCTATCTACCTACCTACCATCTACCTACCTACCTACCTATCATCTATCTATCTAATCTACCTTCTATCTATATCTACCCATCTACCCCTGCAGCAAACATAGAAACCACATTGAGCAGGCCTCCTCTTTCAAATGCCTGAGAGGAGTCTCCTTCATTCATTCATTCAGCATGTGGGACCCATGTGGCTGAAAATGCACAAGGGAGCTCCGATGTCATCCTCAAACTCCTTAAAACCAGAGGTGGGCACTGTATCCCTGCAGCACTCAAGATATCTGAAACCAAGCCAATAGCACCCAACTCTTGTCTCCACCATGGTACCCAACTCTTGTCTCCACCATTAAAACCTGTTCAATCCAAATGTCTAAAATAGGGCCTTCAAGTCTCAAATTGTGTCTCTGATGCCATCCTGTGACAAGAGATGGGCCTCCGGAAAGTGGAGGCTGGAGTTTGGATGACCATACTCAACTACTGGCTCAGACTGTCATCTTATTCCCTTGTCCTGGCCCCATTAAATATGAGTGATGACTTTCAATCCACATGGAAAAATGCAGTGGCAACTAAAATCTCATCCTTGGGCTTCTCTCCAGGTCTTCTACTCAGCAAGGGGTATGATCATCAAGCCAAAACCCTCATTAAACAGTGTGTGTCACCAACACAGAGTGCCAGTTGGAGCTAGCCATGTCCCTGACGTTGTTTCCCATATGCCCTTAAGTTTTAATGTTTGATTTTAATTACGGTATGTTTTAATCAGGGGTGAAATTCAGCAGGTTCTGAAAAGTTCTGGAGAACCAGTAGTGGAAATTTTGAGTAGTTCAGAGAACTGGCAAATACCACCTCTGGCAGGCCCCAGTGTGGGGTGGGAATGGAGATTTTCCAGTGGGGAGGGAATGGGCATTTTGCAGTATCCTTTCCCTACCATGCCCACCAAGCCACGCCCACAAAACCAGTAGTAAAAACAATTTGAATTTCACCACTGGTTTTAATTGTGTATGGATAGACATATTTTTATGATTGTAAGCTACCCAGAGTTACCCTATGATAAGGTTATAAATAAATCTATATAAATAAAAAATGTAACAAGAGTTTGTTCAAAACCGCGAATCTCCTAAAGTACTGCACTGATCAAATATGGCACCAATGATATATATATAGATTGTGTAGATGTCACATCTGTGCCAGGTATACGCAACGGAAATGTAAAAAATTGTTTAAAAGGTAGGTAGATGGATACAGAGAGAGCAGTGGGCTACAGGTATTATGTCATCCTTTATGACATAAAATACTCTGTCGGTAGGTAGGTAGGTACGTAGGTAGGTAGGTAGAGGGATAGAGAGAGAGAGGGAGAAATACAGTAGGTAGGTAGGTAGGTAGGCAGCTATAGGGATAGAGAGAGAGAGGGAGAAATACAGTATGTAGGTAGGTAGGCAGAGGGATAGAGAGAGGGAGAAATACAGTAGGTAGGTAGGTAGAGGGAGAGAGGGAGAGAGGGAGAAATGCAGTAGGTAGGTAGGTAGTGGGATAGAGAGAGAGGGAGAAATACAGTAGGTAAGTAGGTAGGTAGGTAGCTAGGTAGGTAGAGGGATAGAAAGAGGGAGAAATACAGTAGGTAGGTAGGTTGGGGGTTATATGGTGGCTGTGTGTACGTGTTTGTGTGTGCAGGTGTAGATCTACACACAGATTGGTTGGCCATTTAACCAGACTGGGCCACAGCAACGTGCGGCCGGGAACGGCTAGTAAATAAATAAGCATTTATCACCAAGGGAAGCCAAGAGGGACTATGCCTCCCCCAGCATACTTAACTAAGCTTGAAGTACCTACCGTAAGTACCCCCAGTGCCTCTATTACAGTGATGATCGTAGCCTCATCTCACCATTGATGCATAAATACCCAGAATGCACAGGGCGTTCCTAAACTTCCCTGTTCCTTACAGATATCAACCCTGCTACAACATATACAACATTGCACATACATAACTTCAAAATTCGTCGGATGATGACCTGTGCCATAAACTAGACTTATTATCTAGTTCACCACACTAGACTCCTCTGTAATTTCACAGATATAGTCTTGCATAGAAATGATGGCCTAGTCGTGAAGCCACTCGCCTCTCACTTGGAAGATTGAGAGTTCAATTCTAGGTAGCGGCAGATGTTTCTCCCCTATAGTGCAACGAAAAAATATCTGCTGCCAACTCTGTGCATCCAGCCAATAAATGCTCAGCTCCACCAGTCACTCTACCCTGAATTAAAAGTTTACAGGGTCATAAAAAAGTCTTTCCTAACCACTTTATGCTCCCCTCTTTTAAGATTCTTACTTGATTTTATATATTCTTTTTTATTTTATTTATACTTTATTTTGATTTTATATTTACTTTCTGCTTTAATACCTTGTTTCCCTGAAAATAAGATCTCCCTGGATAATAAGCCCAATTGGGCTTTTGAGCGCACACACGAAAATAAGCCCTCCCCAAAAATAAGCCCTCCCCAAAAATAAGCCCTCCCCAAAAATATTGCAACACAGCAGTAGCCATGAGCTGACCTCAAAATAATAAGACCTCAAAATAATAAGACCTCCCCGAAAATAAGGCCGTTTATTTTTGGGGGGGGGTCAAAAGAAAATAAGACCCTGTCTTATTTTTGGGAAAACATGGTATATCTTCTAGCATTACATTTTAAAATGTATGCATCATCTGTGCTTTTTAATTGGCTGGACTCCACCCTCCTTGTGTTGGTCTATGATCTTAGTAAAGGTTTGATTTGATTTGACTATATCTAGTTTACAAATTTATCCAATTTAAGAGTTATTCTTCCCCTCCCAAAAATTATGGGACTTTAGTGGAAGCTTTTTAAAAACAAAAGCAAAGCGCTCTTAGAAGTTTCCTCAGATTACAACCTTTAAGCATTTTGGGGAAAGACAAAAAAAACACACCACCAGATATCTTTTGAATATCTTCTGAAAGTGTTTTAAAGAAGGTTCTGAATTGGCTTTCAAGGACACCACTGAGCAGGAAATCAGCTGGTTCCTGCTGCATGAAATGAATAAGCCAGGGTGAGGCTGTGTGTATCCACAACCATTTTGGCTGCGCTATGGAAAATCTCTCGGATCAGGCCTGTTAAAGATTTGGCAGCCCAACGTCCCATCACTTTGAGGTAGGAGCTACACAAAAACAGTATGGTAAAGCCCTAGCATAGGTACAATAGGTTTTCCAAAAACACAAAGTGCTCCCCAGTCCAAGAAAAACATGGACTATCCAATTCCTGCTCCATTTGTGGTCTTACCCACTTTGCCCTTGGTACCGCAAAAGAGTTTATGGGTGGCCACTGGACACTCAAAGGTTGTCTTCTCCTTCCAAAGCCTATAATTTACCAGCCATGATTGGGGTTAGGAAACACATTAAGCAAAACCAAACACACAACAAGAGTATATTGCATGTGCATTGACATCCTGAACATCCACATGAATGTAACCAGGGTTTGAATAAATTCACGATGGGCAATTTGAAGGACTTGTGGTCCTTGGAGATTGAGCATGAAATCTGGGTTATGGGCAGGAGGCTCAAACTTGCCAGCTTTTGTCTTCACCATCTTCTTATGAGTGGCACCAGAGGCATGTGATTGGGCAATGTAAGCCTTGGCCTGATCCAGCAAGGACATTCTTAAAAAGGTAACCCTTGACCCAATGGTGCTTTTTCAAGAGGCAACTGGACTTCCTTATTTTTTTTGAAGACGTTTCTCTTCTCATCTAAGAAGCTTCTTCAGAAGCAAAACATCTTCAAAGACAATCAAGACAGTCTAGTTGCCTCTTTAAAAAGCACCTTTGGGATAACCATGACCTGGATCAGAGGTGGTATTCAGTAGGTTCTGACCAGTTCTGGAGAACTGGTAGTGGAAATGAGTAGTTCAGAGAACCAGTAAATGCCACCTCTGACTGGCCCTGCCCCCATCTATTCTCTGCCTCCTGAGTCCCAAACAATTGGGTAGGAATGGGGATTTTACAGTATTGTTCCCTTGCCACGCCCACCAAGCCACACCCATAGTTGGGGATCCTTGCCCAAGGTGACATCGCTACTACTGAGAATTTTAGCAGTTGAAATCCAGTGGTGGGTTTCTATTTTTTTTTAACTACTGATTCGCTCGTTTGTGTGACGTTTCTGCCCATGCACAGAAGCACGCGGAGCCCAGGGCGGGTTGCTACTGGCATTACTGCCAGTTCGGTATGCAAAAAAATTCAGGCAAACTGGTAGTAAAAAAATGCTTTAAAAGTTTTTAAAAGTTCTGCCGATCAGCTGGGTGACAATCAGCTGTGCTGCGCAATCATCGGAACTGTTTTAAAAACCTTTTTAGCATTATTTTTACTAACAGTTCAGGCAAACTGGTTGTAAAAAAAATGCTTAAAAAGTAAAAAAAAAGTTCTGACGATCAGCTGTGTGACAATCAGCTGTGCTGTGCGATAGTCAAAACTTTTAAAAACCTTTTTAAAGCTTTTTATTTTTTTTACTACCACTCGAACCGGTAGCATTTCACCTCTGAACCTGCAGTCCCTAGGGCCCAAATCGTTGGGGGCCACTGCTTTAGATGGTCTCCCTCATAGGCTGGAGATAAGAAGGAGGCAGGATTATGGAGCCCAACTAAGTATTTCCAAGGCGTATTTGCACATGGTGAGCTGTAATCATTTAAACACAGGGTGGTAAACAATGATTTTATTGTTCAGATGACAAATCAGCAGCCGGCCTTTATTTCGTGTGATTATTTTAAATGATCTGGCCGATCCCTGGGAATTGTGCCACTCCTCAACCCCGTGATTGCTGGAGCTGCATTACTTTGAAAGACGGCCAGATCATTTAGCCACCAAGGTAAAATAATCACATGAAATACAGGCCGGCTGCTGATTTGTCATCTGAACAATAAAAGCATTGTTTACCACCCTGCGTTTAAATAAGGATTGCTCTCCTAGTAAATGTGCTTCCGATTATAACCTCCTTGTGCATTGTTTGGGTCTGCTTTCAATGAACGCTGATTTTTCCCTTTCAAGTCTTATGAATTGCAGTCATTGGTTGTTGTTGTTGTTGTTGTTTTTAAAAAAAAAAGAGGTAAGTGACTCAACGCATATTTTTAAAAAAAAATCATTTAGCTTGTAGAAGAGCTGAACTCATTGTGCGTGGCTTTGATCTATCCCGCTCCGCTTTGGCAAAAGGCTTGTTTTTGTAATGCTTTGGAAAGCCAACATAAGAGACCAATGTTTCAGAGAATGTCGGAAGAAAACTGGAGCAGGACAAATGTGGAGTTGATCAACGCGGTTTTCCAAAAGACCAGGAAAGGGCCGCGCCCCTTAATAAACCGGTAGGCATTTCCCCAGTATGGCGAGCATGGCATGCTTGGCATTAAGGGGTGTCAAAAAGTTCATACGAGAGAGCTACCTGTTAGCTGAAAGAAATGAGATCAAAGATAGGTTTGGCTGGATGGGACTTGGTCAAAGGCCATTTCCAAGCACTTTTGCTTCCAAAGATCAAATTTTGCAAGCTTTTGCAAACATCACCGCCGCTCGTCTTCCTTCCCCCCCCCTCCTTTCTGCCTCTTTCAGGATTTCTTGCTTTTGAAGATTTGACAAGCCCTTCTGCTCTTCTGTGGACACCCCTCACCCACCCATAATTTCAAGATCCATTGAAATACCAGAGGGTAGCATTAATCAGAGGGCAAGGCTGCCAGGTACATATTTTGGCCAGACCAACAATGCATGCCAAACCACAGGTATTTTCTGGGATGGTTCCTGTTATGAAAGCTTCTTTTTTTTTCCCCAGTAAAGATTCTTTGTTGCTGAAGACCCCGACTCCTTTTATTCAATCTGTTTTTTCCTCCCCACTTTCTTCCCTTCCCAAAGGGGGTTCTCCTTTTCCCAAGATGTTATTCGATTGGCTACTTAACCTTGTTTAGCTATAATCTTTTGTGATACGAGGAAATGCATCTGCACTTCCAACTTCAGCCAAGACAGAGACCCTTTGATTCTTACAACTAAAACAACCAACAACCAACAAAGCCTGGAGCAATCAACAATCAACCAACAACCCAAAAAACCTGAGTAATTTTTCAAGGGTTTAATGGGTCATGTTATAACGTGTAACAAGAGCACAGGCGTGAGCTGAATTATATTGATATTGTTATTCATCAAAGCAGCATTTCTCAACCTTGGCAACTTGAAGATGCGTAGACTTCAACTCCCAGAATTCTCCATCCAGCACCTTCAACTTACCAAGGTTGAGAAACATTGTATTAAAAGGTGGACTGAATTGGGTCTGTTCCAGGGGTGGTTCACTCATGGCTATGCCACGCGTGCATGCACAGCGCAATAAAAATTGTTCTGCACATGCCCAGAAACAAAAAACAAGATGGCGCCACCTATGGCACCACCTGGAGAACTGGTTCAGGAGCCTGGCAGGCCTGGGTCACTGCCGGTTCCAGCGACCCAGGCCATCAAACCACTACTGATTTAGCTGAACCGGTAGGGCCCTACCACTGGTCTGGTCTGTATATTATACTCCACCTGCCAGACTTGATGTTTGTTCTTTGCTGGAATTGAAGAAAAAGTGATCGCTTTCTCCAGTGCTATCATAACACATCAGTCACTGAACGAAGGGTTGTAAGTTAAGGATTACTTGTATGTTCCCATTTCATCACATGCAGATTGTTTTTCTTCCAGAAATTCAAGGTGGTGGACCAAGGTCCCTGATTTATCCTTTGAATCTCCCAGTCTTCTTGAGACATAAGACAGGATGGGAGGACATATGGTTGCAAGTTACGCAAAGCAATTCTGCAATTGTGAAATGCATTTTTTTTTACTACCGGTCCTCTGGGCATGGCTTGATGGGTGTGGCAGGGGATGGATACTGCAAAATCTCCATTCCCTTCCCACTCCTGGGGGAAGGATCTTTCAAAATCTACATTCCTATCCCACTCTGGAGCCAGTTAGAGGTGGCATTTGCCGGTTCTCTGAATTACTCAAAATTTCTGCTACCGGTTCTCTGCAACCTGTCAGAACCTGCTGAATTTTACTCCTGCAATTCTGGGTGTTGAGGTCCACAGCTTTTAAATAGCCAACCTTGAAAAACACTGCTTTAAGGGTTCAAGGCAGCTTACTCAGAGGTTTACTCCACCCACCCCACCAATAACAGCAACACTACAAGGTGGATTGGGCTCAGGGGTGAAATCAATTTACCTTCGCTACCGGTTCACAAATGTGAGCGCGCACCTATGACATGCACAGGACTTTCCACCTACACACATGCACAGGGCCTTCCACACATGCACAGAGCATCAAAAACAGAACATGATGACATCTGGGTGGAGCCTCCCGCTGCCAGCACTACCAGTTCACCCAAACTGGATAGAACCGGCTGGATTTCACCATTGGTTGGGCTGAGAGAGCCCAACTTCCCCAATAATGTCAATGAAGAGTCTCAGTCATCCAGGTAGAGTTGTCTGGAAACTGAATCATGGCAACTGGATTCCTTTTCTTTTTTTCTTTGAAACTAGCCGATAATCTGGCATTGCCCGGGTATTTATTTATAGGGAGGAAATGTCAGGACCAAACGTAAATTCTAATGTTAGATTTTCCCCTTTACCAGAGGGAGCCCCCTTGTGGAGTACTGTGAAGCCGTTTCTATGGCAACTCCACTGCACTGCACAGTAGAAGCCATTTTAAAGCAGTACAGTAGAAGCCATTTTAAGGCACAACAGGCTGTATCTTAACAGAATACACACTCCAAGGAGTGTTTTGGGTGTCTTACCCCCACAGTATTCGTTTCCAGAGAATAAGTCATCTGTGTACCAAGTTTGGTTGAAATTACTCGAGGCATTCCAGATTTATGCTGGAACACACACACACACACACACACACACACACACACACACACACACATTTTTACATATATAGAAGGTAGAAGAAGAAGAGGAGGAGGAGGAGTTGTTTTGCTGCTTATTTCAAGAAGCAAAAGAAGAAGAAGAAGAGGAGGAGGAGGAGGAGTTGTTTTGCTGCTTATTTCAAGCAGTTTCTTCAGTTGAGGTCAAGTTGCCATAACCTAATTTCCAGTTCACCCAATAATGATCACATGGGACTTGAATGTGGGTCTCTCTGACCCAGGTTTTACATATTGACACTAAGATTCTTCCTAACACAGATCAAGGTCCAAACAGAAAGATTCATAATCCTTGGCTAACAAGGTTTGGGTCTTTAAATTGATTTGCAAATAGTGTTTTATTGCTGGGAAACAGCCGTTTCCAATTAGTAACTGGTCATAAACTGGCTCCCCACTTTCTCTACCAGGCCAATTCATTTTTATGAGTTTCTTACATGTGGGGAGAACATGGCGATTGGCAATTTACATAGCTGGGTGGCAGAAAGCAAGTTGAATTGCTCCATCGTCTGATGGATGACCGTTCAGAATTTCAAGGAACAAAGTTCACCCATTTCTATAGGCTGGAAATCTGAAGTTTGTAAACCCAGAGGTCCTTTGAGCATCCTCCTTCTGCCATAGCCTCCTGTTGCTGCCACTTATCTTCCAGGGAGTATTTTATCTGGTCTCCTAATCCCATTGTAACAGAGTGCCATCTTTTTGGCAACTAAATGGTAAACCTGCATAAAGTGCAATAATTTCACTTGCTCCACTTCCTGGCTACATAACATATAAAACCCCATCTCACAAGAGATAAGCAAAATCAAACTTTATTTTTTTTTTAAAAAGAAAAGCTAATGTATAAAAAAGAAACCACTCTCTTTTTATCTTTAAATGTCATTAATTGTCGCTTGAGAAGATAAATTACAGAGTTGCTCAGTTCCAGTCAGCAGTTGGATTAAAAAATAAACTTCATAATAATAATAATAATAATAATAATAATAATAATAATAATAATAACAACAACAACAACAACAACAACAACAACAACAACAATAAATTTTCAGGCATCGTGATGCTCATCTGTTATCAATACTTCCATGGAGCATCTCAAAAAAGATGCTGCAAAACTTTAAAATTATTATGAGAGGTCACACCTTTCTAAAGCATAACATTTTATCCAATTTTACAATCATTTTTACTGCAGTCCTTAAATGAATCACATTGGTTGTTAAGTGAATTGTACTGTTGTTATGGGAATCAAGCTTCCCCAATTGCTTATTTATTTTGATTTGATTTGATCTGTGAATATTTACAAAATAATAGGTAAAAATAAACATGAGTATGAATGAAATGAGTACGAATAAGTGGGGACAGTAGGACAGGGATGGTAGGCACGCTGGTGTGCTTATGCACGCCCCTTACAGACCTCTTAGGAATGGGGTGAGGTCAACAGCAGACAGACTAAGGTTAACGTTTTGGGGGTTTGGGGATGAAACCACAGAGTCAGGTAGAGCCTTGCAGGCATTGACCCCTCTGTTGCTGAAGTCGTATTTTCCACAGTTGAGTTTGGTTTATATACAATACAATACAATACAATAGCAGAGTTGGAAGGGACCTTGTAGGTCTTCTAGTCCAACCCCCTGCGTGGGCAGGAACCTTATACCATTTCAGACAAATGGCTATCTAACATCTTTTTAAAGACTTCCAGGGTTGGGGCATTCACAACTTCTGGAGACAAGCTGTTCCAGAGGTTAATTGTTCTAACTGTCAGGAAATTTCTCCTTAGTTCTAAGTTGCTTCTCTCCTTGATTAGTTTCCACCCGTTGCTTCTTGTCCTGCCCCCAGGTGCCTTGGAGAATAGTTTGACTCCCTCTTCTTTGTGGCACCCTCTGAGATATCGGAACACTGCTATAATGTTTCCCCTGGTCCTTCTCTTCATCAAACTAGACATACCCAGCTCCTGCAACCGTTCTTCATATGTTTTAGTCTCCAGTCCCCTAATCATCTTGGTTGCTCTTCTCTGCACTCTTTCCAGAGTCTCCACGTCTTTTCTACATCGTGGCGACCAAAACTGTATGCAGTATTCCAAGTGTGGCCTTACCAAGGCACTATACAGTGGCATTAACACTTCACGTGATCTAGATTCTATCCCTCTGTTTATGCAGCCTAGAACTGTGTTGGCTTTTTTGGCAGCTGCTGCACACTGCTGGCTCATATTTAAATGGTTGTCCACTAGGATTCCAAGATCCCTCTCACATTTGCTACTATTGAGCAAGGTACCATCTATATTGAGCAAGGTACCACCTATGTTTGGAGCGGTTTACCTTGAGTTTGTATCTATTGTGTGCTCATGTATTATTGCGGTTGAAGCTGAAGTAGTCATTGACTGGTAGGACATTGTAGCAGACAATTTTGTGTACTATGCTTAAGTCTGACCGTAGGTGGCATAGTTCTAAGTTGTCTAAGCCCAAAATTTCATGCCTGGTGGCATAAGGGATTCTATTGCGAGCAGAGGAGCGGAGGACTCTTCTCGTGAAATATCTCTGGACTTGCTCGATTGTATTGATGTCTGATATGCAGTGTGGACTCCAGGCAGAAGAGCTGTATTTGAGAATTGGTCTAGCAAAGGTGGCTGCAAAACGCTGCCTTCACCTTCACAAATGTGAGCCAGTTTTCAAGTGCCTGGGCTATGATCACATGATCCCAGGGGTGGCATGAAGGTCGTCACTTTGAGGATGGGTTGTACGTCACTTTTTCTGAGGCCATTGTAACCTGGGCATTACCTGAACAGTGATTGTTGATAGTGGTTGTGAGGCTGACCCCAACCAAGAAAGCATAAGCCCGACTAGTAAAGTATTACAGTATAATCATTTAGGAGTTATTCTGGAGAGCCAAACTAAGAAGCATGATGATGAAACTGGAGAAAACCGAGGTCAAGCAAAAAAGGAAATTAATGCCTGCTTCCCTCCAAACTGCTGTTGTCCAGATGCTATAAAATCCATAACTTCATATCCTGGAGTGGTGTTTTTTTCCTCCCAAGCTTGGCAACTCTGGGAGACTTCAACTCCCAGAATTCCCCAGCCGGCCTCTTAAAGTTGCCAAGTTTGGGGGAAAAAACCACACGATGCTCGAGGGCTGATGGAAGTTGAAATCCAATTCATCTGGAAGTCACATCCGGAAGATCGGCATATCGATAGGGGAGAACAGCTAAACCAGGGGTGTCCAAACCTGGGAACTTTAAGACTTGTGGACTTCAACTCCCAGAATTCCCCAGCCAGCATAGCTGGCTGTGGAATTCTGGGAGTTGAAGTCCACAAGTCTTAAAGTTCCCAAGTTTGGAAAACCCCTGAGCTAAACAAAGGCAACTGGGAGGCAAATGGGACAGAAGCTCCCAGCGACCGGAGATAAAATAGCCCAAGAGAAAAGGTACAGCTCAGGAACACCCAGAACAGTCGTGTGCAGTGTGGGCGAGGAGTTTTTTTTAGAGGAAAGTCTGAAAAGATATTTGAAATGACAATTCTTCCTTTTTTTAAAAAAAAAAATCCTTATAATTGTAAAAATTTAAAAACAACCCAAATCAGGCAATTTAAACAGGAGGTGGAGGAGAGGAAGAGGAGGAGGAGGAAGAAGAATGTAAAAACAACCCAAATCAGGAAATTTAAACAGAAGAAGAAAAAGGAGGAGAGGAGGAGGAGGAGGAGGAGGAGGAGGAGGAGGAAGAGGAAGAAGAAGAAGAAGAAGAAGAAGAAGAAGAAGAAGAAGAAGAAGAAGAAGAAGAAGAAGAAGAAGAAGAAGAAGAAGAAGAAGAAGAAGAATTTTAAAACAACCAAAATCAGGAAATTTAAACAGAAGAAGAAGAAGAAGGAAGAGGAGAGGACGAGGAGGAGGAGGAAGTGAAAGGAGGAGGAGGAAGAGAAAGGAGGAAGAGAAAGGAGGAGAGGAAGAGGAGGAGGAAGAAGGGAAAGGAGGAGGAGGAAGAGAAAGGAGGAGGAGAGGAAGAGGAGGAGGAAGAGAAAGGAGGAGGAGGAGGAGAGGAAGAGGAGGAGAAGGAAGAGGAGGAGGAGAGCTCAATCTTCCTCAACATATAAGCATATAGACAAGCCAGAAAAATATACTAGGGGGAAAAAAACCCTTGAAGGATAAAAGAGTTTGGTCTGGACAGAGGCCTATATATGAGAAAAAGCATTTGCACATTTTTATAGTCTGCAAAAAATAACTGCAATCACTTCAATCTCAGTTTTGCAAATCAGTTTCAAGGTTAAATAAGGATTTCCGAAGTTCCCTCAAACAAGAAGCCACAGGGTGGCGGGCTTTAACATCTAACCATCCCATTGAAGCAACAGGAGAAATAGGAGAGAGAGAGAGAGAGAGAGAGAGAGAGATCCCCGTCTTTTGCAGTGAATAAAATGCAAAATGTGAGTCTCGTGTTCAAGGCAAGAAGGCGACTCCAATGCCTCTGTAATGCTGCCCCAGGGCTGATTTAATAGCTTACCAGATCGGAAGCCAAAGGTCGGTGTGCAAAGCAGCAAAAGTGGCCTGGTATTGCTCCAAAAGATTAATAGACCATGAGAGAGAGAGAAAAATCAAAAGACTAACCTGACATTAAGCTGCTCTGAATGTCAAACTCATTTTCTGTGTAGGGAAAGATTATTGATCCTGTTAGAATTGCTCTAGGCCTGCCCGTGGGGTGTTGTTTTGGATGTACAGTAGAGCACGGAAGAGAAAGGAGGAAGAATTATTGCAGGGCTATGCACAGCATAACAGTATGAGAGAATTGGGGGTGGGGTGGGGCAGCAAAAAGAAAAGCAACTAAGATGATTAAAGGCCTGGAGACTAAAACATACAAAGAACGGTTGCAGAAGTGGGACTGGCTAGTCCAGAGAAAAGAAAGACTAGGAGGTGACACGAGAGCAGTATTCCAGAATTGGAGGGGCTGCCATAAAGGAGAATAGAACTGGAAGGTCCCTTGGAGGTGCAACTTGTTTTCCAAAGCATCAGAAGGCAAGACAAGAAACAATGGATGGAAACTATTCAAGGAGAGAGGAGCAACCTGGAATTAAGGAGAAAATCCCTAACAGTGAGAACAATGAACCAGTGGAACAGAAGTTGCCTTCAGAAGTTGTAGGGGCTTCATCACTGGAGGTTTTTAAGAAGAGACTGGATAGCCACTTGCCTGAAATGGTGTAGAATCTCCTGCTTGAACAGGGAGTTGGACTAAAGTCGGCTCTTTTAAGACTGGTGGACTTCAACTCCCAGAGTTCCCCAGCCAGCATAGCTGGCTGGGGAATTCTGGGAGTTGAAGTCCACCAGTCTTAAAAGAGCCGACTTTGCAGACCCCTGGACCAGAAGACTTCCAAGGTCTATTCTGAAGGCTGAGTAGCAATGCTTAGGAACTGATTGTTGACCTACACAGCCATTTGAGTTCAACCTCTTTTCAAGAAGCACCGCAGCCCCCAACCTCGGAGTCTCTAGACACCTTGGATTAATCCTCAATTTATGACCATTCAGAGTTGTGACAGGGCTGAAAAATGTGACTTACAACCGGTCCTTGAACTGACTACCACAGCAGCCCTAGTACAGTCACATGATTGTCGTTGGGGTGCTTGAATGTATTTATGATGGTTGTGAATTTTCCAGCTGGCTTCCAATAAGTCAATTGTGCAAGCTGGATTTCCCTTAACAACCACACAATTCACTTAACAGAGTGGCAAGGCCCCTGTGAACAGGGATTTTGTGTGCAATAAATCACTCGTCTCCTCCATTCTAATGCCATGAAGACCCGCTGTCGGTTTATAATATAAATTAGAAGCTTCTCATGTTTCAGTGTTGCATAGATCAGTGTTTCTCGACCTTGGCAACTTGCAGAGGTGTGGACTTCAACTCCCAGAATTCCACACCTCTTCAGCCCTGCCGTGGCCTTCAATGAAATTGAGTTTGACACCCCTGACCTAGAGGCTATGTTCGCATAATGTGATGAACTTGGTTAGTTTTGATCATGGTAAGCTTCTTGGTGTCACTGTGTGAATCCCTCCCATTTGGTTAATTTATGGTTTAGTTCCAAATAGCATCCAAAATTAAGTCAGAGTCCAAGGCAATGTATTGCTCAAAGTTCCAATTTATTAAGAGAGCCATGTTGGCACATCTGGGAAAACCCAAATCTGAAGGGTTCCTGATTTTCCCCACTCAGTTGAAAGTTCAAGATCTTGCCCCCCACACCCACAAGTCCATCACGTGGTCCAATCTCCCACTGCCACGCTGGCAGTTCCACCCATTCAGTTCCGGTCAGATCCAGAGGTGCAAAGACAAAGGATGACCTTGGCTTTCTAGAAAGAATTTTGTTATGGCTACATATCATCTAACTCCATACAATCCCCTCTTTCATTTTCCCACAATAGAAAATGCATAATAGAATAATAGAAAGTGTGGCAGGCCAAAAGAAAACATGGCTGCAGGCCTGAAAGACCAAGGAAGAGAAAAAAATATGGATTTTCTTGGTCAAAATGAAGCCCAGCAGGACATAAGCAGAGTGGTCTGTAATGTTCACATCCTTCTATTTTGTCTCGGTTGGACAGTTTTTAACCATTGTTTAAAAGCAACAACAGAAGATAGCAACCTAGATCAACCTACCAGGCTGTCCTTAATTATTCTAAAAGAAAGAGGGAAGAAACTCATCCACAAATACCAACAACATTTTAGAATGCAACCACACCCCTTCTCAGAAATCACCCAAAACCCAAATAGAGACAGCAATTTACCAGGGAGGGTTCCCAAAAAAATTAGGACCGTCCCCAACAAGGGTTCAGCTTTCCTCCTCATTAGCCCACTTATAAAGATGGCCAGCCACTGACTCTGCGCATAAAATATGAAACGTCTCATGAACCAGCCACGCTGGAAAATTTAAGAATCTGACTCTCTGAACACCATTACTTGGAAGTGAGTTATGTTGAGTGTAACAGGACTGTGTAGCCTGTCTGGCTTGTAGAAGGTTAAGGGTGGGAAAGGAATCCTCCCTCCTCCACGAATCCCTCCTGGAAGAGCGACAGGGAGCCATTTACCGCCCGTGTCTCCTGTATTCCCCTGTCTGAGCCTTCCGCTGTGGGATCTCAGCCCTTGGCTCAGCTCCTGAGGGTTGGAGAGGAGATGGCGGCAACGCAGAGTGCAGCTATTCATGGCAAGGCACGGTGCCGTCTGCCGACAGCAGGCCTATTGACTAACCACAACAATTCAGGACATCTCCTTTGGCCGGCTCCGTGTCTCAAACCGTGGTCTAAAAGGCATGCTAGAAGAGCCCAGAAAGAGGTCGTCATTTGGATCCTGGTCCCGCTCAAATGGTCGGGGAGGGAGGAAGGGTGGAGAGGGAGGGAGGGTAGGAGGGAGAAAGAAGGAAGGAAGGAAGGAAGGAAGGAAGGAAGGAAGGAAGGGATGAACGGTGGAGTAGGAGGGAGGGAGAGAAGAAGGGAGGAATGGTAGAGAGGGAGGGATGGTAGGAGGGGGGAGAGAGGAGAGAAGGAAGGGATGAATGGTGGAGTAGGAGGGAGGGAGGGAGAGAGGAAAGAAGGAAGGAATGGTGGAGAGGGGAAGAAGGAGGGATTAATGGTGGAGAGAGAGGGAGGGAGCGAGGAAGAAATGGTGGAGAGGGAGGGAGGGTAGGAGGGAGGGAGAGAGGAAAGAAGGAAGGGTGGAGAAGGAGGAAGAAAGGAAGGAAGGGAATGAATGGCGGAGTAGGAGGGAGGGAGACAGCAATGAAGGAAGGAAGGAAGGAAGGAAGGAAGGAAGGAAGGAAGGAAGGAAGGAAGGAAGGAAGTTTCCACTTTCAGCAACACCTCTTCCATTTGGGTGGGAAAGAAAGATGATGATGATGGCTCTTTAGCAGATAATAACGAGTAAGATTTCAAAGGCAGAAGAAGAGTTTTGAGAATGGATGAAGCCAACAGCCCTTCTTGGTCAGCATTCCCGTTCCCCCAGGGATTGGAGAGAGGTGTTTGGGAAGCTCACAAGAATGTAACTTCGAATATCAACCCAGCCTTATACTAAATAATGTGATAGGAAGACAAACTGGGGACTCTACAGCTGTGTCGGGATTGCAATTCCCAACACTCCCGAGCAATTTATTCCCCAGATCCTCTAGCAATTCCCCACCACCACAACTGGAAGACATTAAACTGGAGGAAGCTACTCCCCATCAACTAATATTATGACTGCAAATTTTCTGATAGGAATCTTTCCCAAAAGCTGGAAACTGAAACTGAAACTGAAACTGGATATTTGAAGGATGTAGGTTTTTAACCAATAAGTTGGAGCTGGTTCCCTGGAAGATCCAAGAACATGAACTTAACCTGTAGAATGTCATGTAACGGTAAAGGTTCCCCTTGCACATATGTGCTAGTTGTTCCCAACTCTAGGGGGCAGTGCTCATCTCCGCTTCTAAGTCGAAGAGCCAGCGCTGTCTGCAGATGTCTCCATGGTCACGTGGCTGGCATAACCCAATGGCAAAGGCGCACAGAATGCTGTTATCTTCCCACCAAAGGTGGTCCCTATTTTTTCTACTTGCATTTTTACGTGCTTTCGAACTGCTAGGTTGGCAGAAGCTGGGACAAGTCACGGGAGCTCATTCTGTTACGCGGCGCTAGGGATTCAAACCGCAGAACTGCCGACCTTTCTGGTCGACAAGATCAGAGTCTTAGCCACTGAGCCACCACGTCCCTTATAGAATGTCATGGCTATGCGATTAATTCATGTTATTTACTAAATATTTCTATCCCAGTTTGCAGACCTTCCTATGAATGGCCATTTTGCCATTTTGAGAGCACGTCATGGTGCTTTCAGAAAATTATGGCAAGATTGAGTATGGTCAATCACAAAATATACTTTCAGTAGAAGAAAGTCTGTAGAAATTCTGAGTCCTTCAGGTCATGGTTGCCCCAAAGATGCTTTTTCAGAAGGCAACTGGATGTTTTGGGTTTTTTTTTCCTTTGAAGACCTTTCACTTCTCCTCCAAGAAGCTTCTTCAGCTCTGACAGGATGGTGGGGAGTGGAAGGATTTATCTTCCTTGCAGATAGGTGGTCATTTGCATCCTTTCGGAGGGTCCTTGAAGCCCTTGGAGGTTTCATCTGTGTCCTCAGGGTCACCTGAGTAGTGCCAATGGTTCCTGTAGTCTGCAATTTTTCCTCTGGAAATCCATTCATACTCCCACACCATTCCAAGGGTCTTTATCCCAAATAGCATAGCTAAATGTCTGTAGAGATTCTCAGTCATCCAGGTCATGGTTGTCCCAAAGGTGCTTTTTCAGGAGGCAATTGGGCTTTCTTTGTTTGAAGAATTTCGCTTCTCATCCAAGAAGCTTCTTCAGGTGTGATTGGATGGTGGAGGAATGGAAGGATTCATATTCCTTGCAGACAGCTGGTCATTTGTATCCTTTTGGAGGGCCGTTGAAGCCCTTGGAGGTTTTATCTGTGTCCCCAGGGTCACCTGAGTAGTGCAAATGGTTCAGTAGAAGACAATCTGGAGAGGGTTTTCTGCTCCACTCTTTCTAACAAACTCCTGCAAACTTCTGAGCTAAGCTGGTGGGCTCTCCATCAGCTTTGCTCAGCTGGTAGTTATGTTCCCCCAGTGGTTAAGCAGCACAACAATTCATGTATTGATCCTTCTGCAGACAGCCTGTCCCCTGCTAACCATAAATTTAGCAAATCTGTGCATTTTGTTCAAGTGGGAGCCGAGATCAGCCTGCTCTCTTTAGACCAAAGGACACTTTTGGAAAGCAGCTGAAGTTCAGGGTAACCTTCAAAACCAAACAGGTGAACAAGGTCGGCCCTACCATTAGGCAAGAGGTGGATCAACCTCACATGGCAGAACATGAAGAACAGGGACAAAGTGCAGAGTTTTGTATGCTGAGCAATCTTCTGTATGACCCCCAAGAAATACACCTCTTTACTGGGGACAGAAGACAAAAGACTTAGAGTGATACATCCTGTTACATCTACCTACACCTAATGGATAAAGCTGCTGATAGGAATGAGCTATAAAACTGGGAACAGAGGGGAGGAAGAAGTTCTCCTACTGTCAACTCATAAAGCATTTGCATGTCTATTATCAAGTTGCCATGGTGAGGAAAGGGGGGGGCACATTCCACGCATACCTTTGGCTAGAGTCGGATCTCTGTTTACTACAGCAGGCTTGTGAGATGTGCACCTCATTGGAGAATGTGATTTATGACACAGACTGAGGGGAGGGAAGAAACAGGGGCAAAGTTCAGCCATAATTTAGATGAGGTTAGATCTGACTGCAATGGGGTATTGCCGAAATGGTGTTCCTAATAAATGACTGGTTTTCTTTTGAAAGTTGGCTCGAGGCTCATGAATTAATTAGGGCATCTTTCAGAAACCTGACACTTACAACCTTGGTTGGGAAACTCCTTTGGTTCACCCTTGTATCTCTCCAAGGAATACCCTCTGCGGTCTAGAGTGGAGTAGCTCTGACTTCATATCTTTTCTGAAATCGATTCAACGGGGTCAATCTGTTTCCTCCAGGAAAGCCAAGTTGCACACCACTCCACACAAGTCATAAGCTTTCCCTCCCCTTTTTGTGCTATCTGTGATCTTATGTATCCATCCTCAGAAGAACCTTTGGCATTCAATGGGAGACGCCTCAATCAAATGCAGGAGGTCAAAGGAACTGCAGATTTTTGGATTACAGGCCTAACCCTAATCCTCAATCAATGCTGTCAGGTTCCCACAACCAAATTTTGGCAGGACGTCACAGAAACTTTACATGGTTAACGTAAACTTCTGGGCTTAGTTCTTAGTTCTGAATCTTCACCTCAATGAAAGACTTACAGATGTAGCTTGGTGGGAGAAGAAGCTATAGGTAGCAAGAATTAAACCAAACAAGACTTGATTGCCTGCTGCCAGTGTGAAGTTCCTCTTTCAATCACACTAACTCTTTCCTCTCATCCTTTCCATGCATTGATGGACCTTTTGCACGGCCGTTTGTAAAACCATTCTACTGGTTCTCAGCGGATTGCTGTCAATGTTAACCTTACCCACTTCCTTCAGCCTCCTTTCAGTCAAGTCTTAGTTTCCACCAGAGTGTTATTTAAGTTACGCCTCGATTGCTTCTGACAAGAATTGGTTGTGTTCGCCCTCTACAATGAGAAATCTCAAGAAGTTAATCCTCGGGATGCCATATTATTTCAACAAAGATGAAAAGAAGTGGGTTTCAACACCACCCATAAGGCAGCCTTTCAAACTTTGGAATGCCACGAACCACTAACATTTCAAACTGTAGACTAGTAAAGGGAGAGCTGTTTTTGTCTAGAATAAGCAAGGAAAGAAAAGAAAAAGCATAAGGAAGCCTGTGCGCCAAAGAAGTGATACTTTCGAATTGTGGTATTGGAGAAGACACTTAAGAGTCCTTGGATTTAGAATAGAATAGCAGAGTTTGAAGGGACGTTGGAGGTCTTCTAGTCCAATCCCCTGCTTAGGCAGGAAACCCTACACCGCTTCAGACAAATGGTTATCCAACATCTTCTTTAAAAGTTCCAGTGTTGGATCATTCACAACTTCTGGAGGAAAGTTGTTCCATTGATTAATTGTTCTAACTGTCAGGAATTTTCTCCTTAGTTCTAAGTTGCTTCTCTCCTTGATTAGTTTTCACCCACTGCTTCTTGTTCTGCCCTCAGGTGCTTTGGAGAATAGCTTGACTCCCTCTTCTTGATGGCAACTCCTGAGATATTGGAAGACTACTATCATGTCTCTCCTAGTCCTTCTTTTCATTAAGCTAGACCTACCCAGTTCCTGCAACTATTCTTCATAAGTTTTAGCCTCCAGTCCCCTAATCATCTTTGTTGCTCTTCTCTGCACTCTTTCTAGAGTCTCCACATCTTTTTTACATTTCAAGGAGATCAAATCAGTCAGTCTTAAAAGAAATCAACCCCAACTGTCCTTTGGAAGACCAGATACTGAAGTTGAAGCTCAAATACTTTGGCCAGCAAATGAGAAGAGAGAATTCATTGGGGAAAAAACAACACCCTGATGTTGGGAAAGATGGAAGGCAAAAGGAGAAGGGGACAGCAGAGGAGGAGATAGTAAAGTCTTTATTGTTGTTATACAAAATAAATACAATGAAATTGGTTTTAGCCTCACTGGTGCAAAATTATAGCGGAAACGAAAAAAGAAAGAATAAGAAAAACTACCCATACATTTCCATGTGTGGGTGGAGTGATTGTGGTTGTGTTTAAGAGTCTGACAGCCCAGGGATAGAAACTATTTTTAAGCCTATTTGTTCAGCTGGCTATGCTTTGATGTCTTCTGCCTGATGGTAGAAGTGCAAAGAGACACTGACCAGGGTGTGAATCATCTCTGAGTATCTTCCTTGCTCTGCTAAAGCAGCGAGACTTGGCGATGTCACCCAAGGGTGTCAGAGGGCGACCAATGGTTACTTGTGCCAAATCGATCACTCTCTGTAGTGCCTTCCTGTCCGCAGCTGTTAAACCAGCCTACTATACTGTCATGCTATATGTGAGGACACTTTCTATGGTAGACCAATAGAAAGAGGTCATCCAATAGGGTTAGATAAGGACATCAAAGCAATAAACAGCGGGGCTCAGAGTAGCCTGGTGTGCTGTCATGAGGTCAGGAAGACTGAGACATGACGTAGCTTGATTGAACATCAAGGTAAAAAAGAAAAAGAAAGAAGAAAAGAAAAGAAAAAAGAAATATAAAAGGAATTCGGCAGCATCTTTTCGGAATAAGACCTGATTAAAAGGCTTGAGCTCACCAAAGACTCTCAGTGGAAACTAATCAAGGACAGAAGCAACTTGGAATTAAGGAAAAACTTCCTAACAGTGAGGACAATTAACCAGTGGAACAGCTTGCCTCTAGAACAGGGGTCTCCAACCTTTGCAACTTTAAGTCTGAAGGACTTCAGCTTTTTGCTGTCTGGAGAATTCTGGGAGCTGAAGTCCTTCAGACTTAAAATTGCAAAGGTTGGGGACCCCTGCTCTAGAAGTTGTAGATGCTCCAACACTGGAGGCTTTTAAGAAGAGACTGGGGGCTGGATTAGAAGACCTCCAAGGTCCCCTCCAGCTCTATTCTGATTCTGATTCTGCCTGTTTAATAACAAATTTAATAACAGTCAAAAAGGTGCTACAGACCATTAAAACCTTCAAATAAGGAAGGGCTGTTTCATCCCTTTGATGTCTCAGATTCAGAAACCTGCTCTAAATAATACAGTTTAACTAACTGAAGTTGAAATGCTGAAGAAATGCAGTGGTTTTGGAACATTAAAAGGAGGGGGGGGGGAATCTTCCATATAAAGAATTCATTTTGAGTTGGATGGAATTTCTTGATAATAAAAGGTTAGAAAATTTGGGTCCTCGTGGGTTTGCTTGGAGAACTGAGAACATAAAGAGAAATAGCTTGGTATCCTTTTTCGGTATGGCGGGTGAATGGGTACTTAAGAGTTTTCCTCTTATTTAATAACCCTCACCTGTTTAATACTGCTGATACGGTATCCTGTTTGATAATTAAAGGAATTTTAAATCTGCATTTCTTAAGAAGCAACAGCTGCATTCCTAAATTCAGTAGCCGCAGTTTGACTTAGAACTGGTTTGATGTAGAAATTGATATGCATATTTGTGGTTTATGGCTGAAATTTTCTCCCAAATTTTTAGGGGAATGAAATAGATATATAAAAACATAACAGTCTGATAAACTTTCATCCGTAAACCAAAATTATGTGCATCGGTTTCTATTAAAAAGGGGGAATCAAGAGAAGCTAAATTCTTCATTAGGCGGTAAGTTCCTGTTGCTTCAATTGAATTAAGACTTACAGTAAACTCCCATTTTCCCACTATGTCTGGACAAGATGGAGAACATAATATTGTAGGTTCCTGGCTTCCTGTGCATGTCTGAACTCTGTCAAATGTGAACCATTTTTTCCTGAGTAGGAAACGTGTGGTTTTACCTTGTGACTATGTAAGTGAGCATTTAATAACCAGTTCTCTAGCACTGGACTGAATTGAACTGGTGTCAAGTCCTGGCAACCAGAAATCAACTACTTTCTTAAGGGAGGGGAGGGAGGGAAAGAGAGAGTCTTCTAGGTCAGGGGTCTCCAACCTTTGCAACTTTAAGTCTGAAGGACTTCAGCTCCCAGAATTCTCCAGCCAGCTTTGCTGGCTGGAGAAGTCTGGGAGCTGAAGTCCTTCAGACTTAAAGTTGCAAAGGTTGGAGACCCCTGTTCTAGGTCACTTTAGTTTTAGTTTTAGTTTTATTCAAATTTATACCCCGCACCTTCTTCAAAAAGGACCCAGGGCGGCGCACAGGAAATTTAAAAAACATAACAAATATAACAAAAATACAAAATTTTAAAAAGCAATTAAATCATACCCTGTGCTAAAATAGTTTTAGCTTGCTGTTGTGCAGTGACTCAAGGCTAATCCTTCCTCCTTGGCTAGTGGAGAATTTCCCAACAACTGGCCAGATAACACCCCTAGGTTGCTAATTTCTGGAGCATTCACCTACCTCTTCTTTGACCCTATTTCAATGGCTGCTAAAATAGTTATGAGAAAAATAGTTATGAGGTTTAGGGATTCCTCCTAAGTTATGACGGACTGTATATTCGATGGAGCCCGAAAAAAGAGAGAATGAGAACGGGGGAGGCACAAGGTGATTTTCGTTGTCCTTTCGTTATCTCTATTCGATATTGGGAAGGAAGAGGATTCTCCGTTTTTAATTTTACATTCTTATTTTTCAGTTGCTAAATAGCATAGCATTTTTAAAAATGCAAAAATGTGACTGGGTTTGACAGAACTTGACGGTAGAGCAGATCTCTAAGACTAGAATCGGAGTAATAGAAAAAAACTGCCCAGAGTCCATTGGAATTAGCCAGGAAAAAATGTAAAGTCTAAAATAAGTAAAAAGATAATATGGAGTAGAGTGGAGTGTGAATTTGATTGGATTGGATTGGATTGGATTGGATTGGAGTGGAGTGGAGTTGATTGGATTGGAGTGGATTGGATTGGAGTGGAGTGGATTGGAGTGAAGTGGATTGGATTGGAGTGGATTGGATTGGAGTGGATTGGATTGGAGTGGAGTGGAGTGGATTGGAGTGGAGTGGGTTGGATTGGATTGGAGTGGAGTGGATTGGAGGGGATTGGATTGGATTGGAGTGGGTTGGATTGGATTGGATTGGAGTGCATTGGATTGGATTAAAGTGGAGTGGATTGGATTGGAGAGAGTGGATTGGATTGGAGTGGAGTGGATTGGATTGGAGTGGATTGGAGTGGAGTGGATTGGAGTGGATTGGAGTGAAGTGGATTGGATTGGAGTGGATTGGATTGGATTGGAGTGGATTGGATTGGATTGAAGTGGAGTGGATTGGAGTGGAGTGAATTGGAGCGGATTGGATTGGATTGGATTGGATTGGAGTGGATTGGAGTGAAGTGGATTGGATTGGAGTGGAGTGGAGAGGATTGGATTGGATTGGAGTAGATTGGATTGGATTGGATTAGAGCAGAGCAGAGCAGAGCAGAGCAGAGTTAAAGTAGCTGTGATAGCAGCCACAAATGAGAACCCAACAAGATTTGTATGCTAGGAGTTGTTTTCCTAACTTGTTTCAAACCCACAATTTATGCCAATGAAAACCAGGACAATGGTTCCAGTGAAGGAATGGGTGGACCTGGGCACGCTGGCCCTCTTCCAGGCGCATTTTACAGTCCTCTTTGATACTGGATATTTTATTTCATTTTTTTAAAAAACATACATAATTGCATTTCTCCCTTGACTTTGTTAGGATTTTCTGTCAACATTTCTGAGCGAAGGGCAATGTTTTTAGAGTGGGTGTTCAGGATACATTCTTCCAAACATTATGCTTGGGACATTCAGCTAAAATATTTGCCGTTTCCAGTCTGCAAAATAGAGGAGTTACAAAAACAAGGAAGGAGCAAGAACCAAAGGCTGGGTAAGTTTCACTGGAGCTTGGCCACCTGGATTCAGATGAACAAGGAGTTCAAAATATCTCCCAAAAAAAGGTTTGATTTGGCTGAAGGACCCAAAGAAAAATACCCTGCTGGTTAGCAGAGTGGAGCTACTCTGGTATTCAAGAAGTAGCCATACTATGGATGGAGTAGAGCTTATATTCCATCTTTCTGTTGTTATGGACTCCTCTAAAGTATTTTCCTCCTACATTGTGAAAATACAGAGGTTACAGTCCTGCAAATCCCTTGGCGTGCAAGGCTATCCAACTGGTGAGTCCTAGAGGAGATCCACCCTGGATGCTCTTTAGAAGGCCAGATCCTGAAGAGGAAACTCAAATGCTTTGGCCACCTAATGAGAAGGAAGGACTCCCTGGGGAAGAGCGTCATGCTCTGGGAAAGATTGAGGGCAAAAGAAGAAGAAGGGGACGACAGAGAAGGAGGTGGCTGGATGGAGTCACCAAAGGAGAAGGCATGAGTTTGATGGACTCCAGAGGATGGTAGAGGACAGGAAGGCTTGGAGGAACGTTGTTCATGGGGTCCCGATGGGTCAGACACGACTTTGCAACTAACAACAACAGTCCTGCACAATTGGGATAGTACAGTACAGGAAAGGCTGTGACTTATGACTACAACTGTGCCCCAAATTTTTATTGCACGGCAAAGCAATTGTTAAATGAGTTTTACCCCATTTTATGATCTTTTTTGCCACAGTTGCTAAGCAAAGTTATTAAGTGAATCATGTGGTTGTTGAATGAATCCAGCTTCCCCTACTGACTTTGTATGTTGGACACCGGCTGCGTAGATTCGAAATAGAGCACCCACAACTTCTGGAGACAAGTTGTTCCACTGATTAATTTTTCTCACTGTCAGGACACTTCCCCCTTCGTTCGACTTTGCTTCTCTCCTCGATTAGCTTCCACCCATTGCTTCTTGTTCTGCCTTCAGGTGCTTTGGAGAACATCTTGACTCCCTCTTCTTTGGGGCAGCCCCTGAGATACTGGAACACTATCATGTCACCCCTGGTCCTTCTGTTCACTAAATTTGACCTACCCAATTCTAGCAACCGTTCTTTATACGGTGGCCACATGGCTCTGGCAGGGTGCAACAATCATAAAGAATCGTACGCGCAGTTGCTAAGTGCTCAAATTTTGATCACATGGCCAAGGGGATGCTGCAAAAGTGGTCAAAAGTGTAAAAAACAACACTTTTTTTCAATGCTGCTGTAACGCTGAATGGTCAATAAATGAGTGGTTGTAACTCGAGGACCACCTGTACTGTGGGATCCCATAAGTAATCTGGAGGGGTCCTAATATAGAGGTCCCCAATCCCCAGGCAATGGTCCACTACTGAGCCATGGTCTATTTGCAACCAGGCAGAGGGCTGGTACACACACAGCTCGGCCGCTAGTCAAGATGTGCACACATGCGCATGTGCACTGACCTATCGCTAGTGCGTGTGCGCCAGCCTGTGGTCAGGTTGAGAATAGGCCACAGCCTGGTAGTGGACCGTGGCATGGAGGTTGGGAATCCCTGGATTAGGATCCCTCCAAAACCACCATGGGCTTGATATGGATTCAACAATGATCTCTGACTTGTTGCCGATACATCTATTTTGGCCCTTAACTACTGTCCACTTCAGAGATGGGTTCCTACCGGTTCGCACCGGTTTGGTGGAACTGGTAGTGGGTCGCTGAACTGGTAGGGACCGCATGCTCACCATGCCCTGGAACCCGTTCCTCAGTCGCCGCAACATCTTTTTTTTTACTTTTTAAAATATTGTGCGCATGCGCAGGCTATTGGTGGGTTATGACCATTATGCTCCGATACGGACGTACCGGTGACTGCCGAGAGCACCAGGTACCATTCCGGTAGGGTGTTCTGGAGGGCCTGCACTCCTTACTGGTATTTGAAGTTTTCGGAGCTTCCGTGCAGGTGCATGGAGCGCATGGTGCCTGCAGGATGCTCCACGTCGCAAAGGCATTGTGGAGCATCGCGGGTGGTAAGTATGCATGCATGTACTATGTGCATATGAGAGCATGTTGTGCATGTTCATGTAGTGGGCACCCGGCCCCATTGCACCATACCAGTTGCAACGGGATCCAGAACCCACCACTTACGAGATCGCCTTCTGCCACCGAGAGCCTCCCACCGGCCCGTATGCTCCCATAGAGAGGGTCTCCTCATAGTGCCGTCGGCTAGACAATGTCGACTGGCGACACCCAGGGGGAGAGCCTTCTCCGTGGGAGCACCTGTCCTCTGGAACGAATTGCCCCCGGAATTAAGAACTATCCCTGACTTACGCACCTTCCGCCGTGCTCTCAAAACCTTTTTCTTCCAACAAGCCGAGCTGGCATAAAACATGATTTTTAAATTTGAATTTTTATTATTTTAATCAGGGTTAGTTTGGGGGTTTTCCCCACGTTTCGGCCAATCATGTCTTTTAAAAGCCTTCTTTTAACTTTTATATATTTGTTTTTATTCTGGCTGTACACCACCCTGAGTCCTTCGGGAGTAGGGCGGTATAAAACACCAATAAACTAAACTAAACTAAACTAAACTAAACTAAACTAAACTAAACTAAACTAAACTAAACTAAACTAAACTAAACTAAACTAAACTAAACCACTGGCACAGACCTATTTACAGGCAATTGTGCACGCACATGCGAGGGAATCGTGCGTATGCAAAATCATGCACGCACCAAACCAGCAGTAATGCCAGCAAAAACCCACCCCTGCTCCACTTCTCCAGGTCTCTGGCACACCTTTCCGCCAAATTGGATTCCATGCAGAAGACTGAAGCCAACCGTTTGGTCCATAATTTTAATCATTTACATGTGGCAGGACATCGAACAACTTTCTTTAGCTCTCCTAGTGAACGTTTGATTTGTGACTGACAATTCCAATTATAGGAATAACTCATGATCAAACTTTTGGGAATGGCCGCTGTAGGGTTTTTTGTTTTTTTTCTTCTTCTTCTCAAAACCACAAACCTCTGAGTTCATTGCAAGATCTAATGAAAGAGTTTCCGCACATGGTAGTCCAAAATATGTTTGTAGCATTTCTGGATGGAAAATGGACAGAAGTGCGATGCCCAACTTGGAAATCCCAATAAACCATAGTTTACTTTACTTTACTTTATTTTCAATTTATATACCACCCTTTTCACCAAAAGGGACTCAGGGCGGTGCACAGAAAGATAAAAAAACCCACACAATATACAAAATTTAAAAAACAATTAAATCAATAAGACTGTGCTAAAATTGAATAAATAGTTAAAAACATAAATAACGAATTAAAAGTCCCTAATCTATGTCAGGCCGGCAAGACGAAAGAAATGAGCTTTTACCATCCGACGGAAGAGACGTAGGTCCGTGATGGTACGGATATCGGGGGGAGGTCGTTCCAGAGTGTCGGACCCGCCACAAAGAAGGCTCTCCCCCTGGGGGTCACCAGTCGGCATTGACCGGCTGACGGCACCTTGAGAAGGCCAACTCTGTGAGAGCGGACAGGTCGAAGGGAGGAATGTGGTAGGAGGCGGTCTCTCAAGTAACCAGGACCCGAGCCATGGAGCGCTTTGAAGATGGTAACTACCACCTTGAAGTGCACCCGGAAGACCCCAGGCAGCCAGTGCAGCTCGCGCAGGAGAGGTGTTACATGGGAGTAACGAGAGACTCCCAGAATCCCCCGCGCGGCTGCATTCTGCACTAGCTGGAGCCTCCGGGTGCACCTCAGGGGGAGCCCCATGTAGAGGGCGTTGCAGTAGTCTAGGCGGGAAATAACGAGGGCTTGACGTTTAGTGTGTTGAGACTGAGCAGCCTCAATTTTTGAGATCATGCTTCTGAATAAGGCCATTAGGATGAGATTTGGAGCACTGACATTAACTGTCCACGTTGTCCAATCTCAACATCCTTGAATTCTGTTCAGTTGTGGATTCTCTGAAACTCTCTAACCATATGAAGCAACCTTGTTGCATAAGAACCACCATTTATATTAATTATAATGGGATGCTAGCTAGACACGATAAATTCAATTCAGTGTAAACCCAAAACATACAGTAGCTTTCTGATCTAAACTTCTGTTGACAGTTCAATGCCTTGATGGCCTCATAAACCAAAGTTTGGGGCAGTTCATTCTTAGCACGCTAAAGAGGGATCTGCTTATTGTTGTAACCCAAATATTTACTTACATGTAACTAAGCATGTTCTGTTAAAAACTACCTAATTATGCTTTATTTAACCAACCATGGATGTATTTGGTGTGATATTTTGTTCCTGAGAATGTTGCATTTTAGAATCTAGTATAAAGTTCCGCAAAAATTGCATTCCATATCAAGCTCATATCATATCAAGTTCAAAATTTTGTAAATGCCGCATCCTAACGGCAGCTGTCCAGATGCAAGAAATCAGGAGCCAAGATTGTTCAAATGAGAACAAGTTTATTCCATGCTATCTCTCTACAAGAATCAGAACTCTTTTAACGGTCAAAGCAAATTGGCGGTAGATAAGAATCAAGGGAAATCAAGGGGGCTGAACTTAGATCTCTTGTGGAGACGAAGAGACTCCAAACTGATGACGCACTTGACCCCTCCCTCAGGCTCAGCCTGGTCATCTCTTATATCAGCCCATGCTTTGATTGTGAAACGGCCCACTGAAGCAGTGTTTCAAAGGGCCCTTTTCATAATCCAAACTGCAGGTTTACACTGGAAATGTAACATTTCACACAGTTCTAAGCACAATGTCAAGTTCCCAGGAGAAAACCTAACAAATTTACAAGCCTTGAGACAAGCTTCCTAAGAAATCCAATCATTTATTAGGATTAACGTCCTGGCATTTTTTCGTAGCAGACATCTTTTTTGCTTTCTTTATCTGCTTCTGAACTTTGCCCGCATTACTGTCCTCCCCTCAGCCTTCGTCATAAATCACAGCCAATGAGAGATCGTAGTTTAGACATGCGCATTCACAGGCCAGTTTGAGATTCCTTTTTGACCACAGGAATATTTGGAATGCTCCTCTCTATGGCAGTTTGATAGTAGTCATAGAGATGGTTCACAAACTGACACCCAGTATTATTCAAAATGAAATGTTTTGCCAAAATAGCATCATGTCCTAGATTTGATCCACATCAGAGGTGGTATTCAGACAGTTCTGACTGGTTCTGGTGAACTGATAGCGGAAGTTTTGAGTAGTTCAGAGAACCGGCATCGACCACCTCTGACTGGCTCCACCCCCATCTATTTGCTGCCTCCTGAGTCCCAGCTGATAGGCTGGGTCTTTTTCTGTTGCCCTGCACAGGAGAACAGAGCTGGAAAGCAAGTTAGTGGGGTAGGTAGAGAATGGAGATTTTACAGTATCCTTCCGCTCCCACGCCCACCAAGCCAAGCTATGCCCACCGAACCAGTAGTAAAATTTTTTGAATCCCACCACTGATCCATGCATCACATTACACCAGAGATAAGCAATGTTTGGGGACTAGGTGGTGCAACCCATGTTCTTAACAGTCTAAGACAGTGCAACCTGGGCAACTTTAAACATTTATCATATTGACCAAAGATATACAGATTGTTTGGTTAGCAAGGGGACTATAGATATGGATGGGAAGGAGAGACCCCCCTCCCAAGAGAAAATGCTCCCATATGATTCTATCCCACTGTTTCTCAACCTTGACAACTTTAAGATGAGTGAACGTCAACTCCCAGAATTCCCTAGTCAGCCATGAATTCTGGGAGTTGAGGTCCACCACAAGGCTAAAAGTTGAGATGGTTGAGAAACACTGTCCGGTCCATCATCTGGAAAATTGATGAAATTGTACTGCACAACAACCTTGAGGCAGTAAAAAGTGGGTTTCATGCAACTTATATAGTATGGTGTGACCACTCTGATGCTGAACCCAAACCAACTAAACTAGGGGTATCCAACCTGGCAACTTTGAGGCATGTGGACTTCAACTCCCAGCATGGCGGGCTGGGGAATTCTGGGAGTTGAAGTCCACAGGTCTTAAAGTTGCCAAGGTAAACTTCCTTGTGCTTCAATGCCATATGAGGTGGACTGAATTATACCAATATGTCTTCTCGTTGATATAAACCTTTATTTTTTTCCATTTTTAAAAATTCTCTTACATACCATTTTAAGTATATAATTCACATGATTGTTATTCTTCTTTACATTTATCATTCTTATACATTTATTATTTCATTTAATAGGTTATAATATACAGTTTGGGTTGCTTTATTTACCATCCCTTCCTCCTGTTGTAATACCACCTTATTTCCCCTTTCTTTTCTCCCTCCTTCCCTTCTCTACTTCCTTCCTTCCTCCTCTCCTTCCCCTTCCTTCTTCCCTTACCTCTCCCCTACTCCTACTCTTCCCCTTCCCCTTCCTACCCTCTCTCCTTCTCTTTCTCTCCCTTCCACCCCCCTCTCCTTACCCCTTTCTCCTTTCCCCCGTCTTCGTTTCATTCTCTCCTCCTCTCTTCCTTTCTTTTTCTATTGCTATTGGTGTATATTCAAAACTCAGTTTATGTTGCTATAAGCCTTTATTATGGATGGACTTAACCAACGTTAATTTAAACCTTTTCTCTGAAAACACCTTCAGAAATGGTTGTTCTGTTTTTCTTCAACGTGATCCATAGTTTCTTCCTTTGCCATATATATCGTAATTCAAGATAAAAACCTTTCTAAGGCCCTTTCCACAGCAGAGGACAACAGAAAGTTATTGAGTGGGGATGGTGGGAAAAATGAAAGAATTCAGAAGTAAGAGGAAGTAAATTCCTCTTACATATATCCCTCCGACCGATTCGCTCCCACAGAGAGGGACTTCTCCAGGTGCCGTCCACTAGGCAATGCCAGCAGGCCGAAGCCCAGGGGAAGGGCCTTCTCTGTGGCGGGCCCAGTTCTATAGAACGACCTACCCCTGACCTCAGAACAACCACGGACTTCTGTGCTCAAGACTTATCTTTTCCAACAGGATGGCCTGGCCTAACCTACCTTCCAGCCTTTTTAGTCTAAACATCTAAATTGTTTTAATTGGGTTTTTAAGGGGTTTAGTTTTTAGGATTTTAGGTTTTGTTAGCGCAGGGATAAATTGTTTAATTTGTTTTTATATATTTATGATGTATCTATGTTTGTATGTTTTTAATTTCCCTGTGCACCGCCCCGAGTCCCTTCGGGGAGAGGGAGCGGTCTACAAATTAAATTTATTACATTTATTATTATTAAATTTCTTCTTCTTCTTCTTCTTCTTCTTCTTCTTCTTCTTCTTCTTCTTCTTCTTCTTCTTCTTCTTCTTCTTCTTCTTCTTCTTCTTCTTCTTCTTCTTCTTCTTCTTATTATTATTATTATTATTATTATTATTATTATTATTATTAAATTAGTGTGAAAAATCAGGAAACAATTGGAAAAAATATCCAAAGGTTTAGAATTTAATTCAAGAGTATACATAACACGAATGTGAATTAAATAACAATAAATTATGGGAAGAGAAGGGAAGACTGTGAATAGAGAAAATAGTAGTTTTTAGATACTTGAAAGACTGTAACAAGAAGATGGCATGGATGTATTTTCTATAGTTGCTGAAAGTAGAACAGGAACCAATAGATGGAAGCTTTACAGAGGGAGATCCAGTTTAATCTGGATTATAAAATTCTATAATTTATAAGAGCCTAAATTCTATTCAATCAGTGCATGAAAATGTATTGTATGTTCAGAATGAAAATAATTGATAAACAGAAGATGAATGAAGCAGCAATTGAAAATTAAAAAAAGGTAATTGATTCAAACATAGATGTTTAAGAAAGTAAGATTTCACCAGTGAATGACAAAACAAAATCTTAGTACACTAACAATACAACCAGTAGAGTATCCTAGTAACAGTCATGCCAAGCAGACGGAATCAAACTCTTTGCTCCTTTTTAAGTCATTGGGGTCAAGCTGGGCTTTTGTTACAGAGGACAAAAACTTTCTGCTACAGGACATGCAAGAGACATGACGAACAATTCTATTTTTACTGGCGGATGAGGGGACTATCAAACAATGAAAGAGTTAAAACCAAGGAATTCAACTGTTGGGCCAGTTATTGAAAACAGAGCAAAAGGAGAAGAAGGTTTTTGTCACCAAAGAGAAAAGGGTGGACTTAGGGAGTGAGAAATGAAAGGTTGGTTATAATGCATCTTCCATTGGTCTCCTGCTTGTGAGGAGACCTCCAAGGTCCCTTCCAACTCTTGCTATTCTGTTTGGGAAATTATGTCAGAATCTCCTGTATATATGTTAGTTCTGTGCAGATTCTGGACTGTAGAAGAAGCCACAATTGAACATGATAAGTTGTTTTTTTTTTAAATACAAATGGAGGGATCCAAAATCTTGCCCACAATTTCAGAAAGACATGATGTTCTCCAGACAGATTAACGTTCAATTTCAGAGTCTCTTAACTGGCATCAATGTTTGGAGTTTCTGAGCCAAAGGTCATGATGAGCCACTGCTTTTCTCACTCTGTGCTGTTCTGTGGCTGGTTTGACACAACCCATATATCCCATTTTATGTGATGTGTGGGCTTTCAGATGTGACATTTGGGTCGTTTTCTTGGAAATAATGTGGCCGTGGATTATCCCCTGTAGCCTTTTTTCTGGCATGCTTCCTCTTGACTTGAGTCACACCAGAGGCAGAACTTAAGTGATCTTGAAGAACTTGGGCATGGCTGATTCTGGTTAGGATATTGATGTCTAGAACTAGGGGACACATTTCTCCACCCTTCCCCCCCCAAAAAATTCCAGGATAAGGTTTTGGTCAACCACTTCCATATTGGAAAGCTGCATAGTCACGTCTCTGAAATGCACCAGCAATCAAGTTTGATTCAATGGAAATCTGACCTTCTGTGTGTGGAGCTACTCATCAGGGCTTAGTGTTATGTACAAACCAGGCCATTGGGGGCTTCTAAAACAAACCGTAGATAGCAGCTTTTCAGGAGCCCTTATTTCTCTCTCATTCTCACTACTTCTGTGTGTCATTTTTATCTTTCTCTTTCGCCCTGCTCCTCATTCTCCTTGCCAACTCTGAAGAAGGGGCAGATGGCTCTTGTTAAAAAGTTTGAACTGGTTTCTTGCCTAGAGCTTTTGACAACAGGCCAAAAGCTGCACACAAGGTTGTACCCACTTCCAATTTCAAGAAATCCTCTTGGAAAGGCTAGAAGTGGGTTTTGTGGTGGGGAAAACTGGACATTCATCTCTAGCACTGGGCTGGAACACACAATGAATCATGGTTTCTAGAGTGTGCTGTCTACAATGAGAAAGAGGGAGCGGGAGAGAGGGAGAAGGAAATCTTCAGCTTTGTTTTGGTGTCTTCAAGTCAGTGTTGACTCTTGGCGACTGACTTGTCTTGGCGACAAGTCCCTGCAGTTTTCTTAGCAATATTTCAGAAATGGTTTGCCATTGCTTGCTTCCTAGGGCTGAGAGAGAATGAAAGGCCCAAGGGCACCCAGTTGGCTTTGTGCTTAAGACAGAACTAGAACTTACTGTCTCCCAATTTCTAGCCTGGTGCCTTAACCACTACACCATAGTATCTTTCTGTTTTGGTAGAAACTACAAAAATTAAATTCCATCAGTTAACTTTCAAAGGACATGCGTTTCTTTTACTAGTTACCATCTGAAATCAATCATTCTAAATGAAGTCAACCCAACAGGGCTGCCCTCAAGTGACTTTATCAAGTGCTGCTCGATCAACAAACTGTAAGGTTCCAAGTGACACCCCTCCCCAATGAAAGAAGACTCTGAGGCTTGAAGTTCCTCAAAGTTCCTTTTTATTAGAGATGTCATATTGGCACATCTGGGAAAACCCGAATCTGAAAGCTTCCAGGTTTTCCCCACCCAAACAAAGTCCCTGCCCAGCACCCACATGTCCATCACATGGTCTAATCAGGCACTGTTCCAACTGGAGATGCCTCTTAGTCACATCCCTCTAGGTGCAGGGAAGATGTCCTTGACTCTCTGAGAAAGGAATGTTATTTTGACTGTATGTCTCCCACTCCATATAATTCCCCCTCCCAAATTCCCACAGTATTAAATGTGGCAGGTCTGAAGGCCCAATGCAAAAGATGACCCAAACCCTATAAATTATGTATACCAGATATGATAGAATAGAATAAAAATAGAATAGAATAACAGAGTTGGAAGGGACCCTGGAGGTCTTCTAGTCCAACCCCCTGCTAGACAGGAAACCCTATAACATTTCAGACAATTTCAGACTATCCCCAGGTGCTTTGGAGAATAGTTTGACTCCCTCTTCTCTGTGGCAGCCTCTGAGATATGATGTACAGGATCATTCTGAGTACTGATGCCACTCCTACCAGGGACCATACCAGGCTGACCTTGGCTGATTTGGAAAAGCCAAACAAGAGCCAGGCCTGGTTAGGACTTGGATTAAATCACCAGGAAATCGTTCAGCTGTAGAATAGACTTGGACCTTGAAAAATCACCCCAGTAAATGAAAAATGCATGCAAAGTCCTGGCTTCTCCCCCTTATAATCTCTCTATTTTTTTTAAAGCAATACACAAGCAATCACTGTTTTGCATCTTGCAATCAAGTTAATAATATAGACAAAATGTTCCAAAGAAGGGATAGGAGCCAGCTACCCAGTTTTCGTATTTGGGATTTACAGTAAATGACTCTGCCCACCCCCACCCCACCCCACCCCTTTCTTTCCGAAGCCTGCCATCTCTACAAATATAAATGCATTCATGAACTCCATCCCGTGGACTTTGGAAAAAGATACTATGGTTCTGAAAATAAATTCCATATGAAATGTATTGTGGGACAATGGCGCTTGGCATTCAAACCTGTAGGGATACATTGCTCTTCTGTTTCCCCCACCACCACCTCCCCAGTCCAAATGTTCTTTTCTCCTCTCCTGCCTGAAGCATGGCGGGACCCATCCATGAGCACATGGGTGTGTGTGTGTATGTGATTTTGTGACATGCCAAGGTTCTTGCTTTTAAGACAGGCTGAAGGAAAAGGGAAGAGGAAGAGAGAAATGAAGACAGTTTTCCCGGGTTTAAAAGGTAAAGGTTCCCCTTGGACATGCGTGCTAGTCATTCCTGACTCTAGGGGGCGGTGCTCATCTCCGTTCGAAAGCCGAAGAGCCAACGCTCTCCGAAGACGTCTCCGTGGTCATGTGGCCGGCATGACTAAACACCGAAGGTGCACGGAACACTGTTTTCTTCCCACCAAAGGTGGTTCCTATTTTTTCTATTTGCATTTTTACATGCTTTCGAACTGCTAGGTTGGCAGAAGCTGGGACAAGTAATGGGAGCTCACTCCATTATGTGACGCTAGGGATTCAAACCCTAAACTGCTAACCTTTTTTTTTTCCAAAGAATTTTTTATTTTTTTATTCTCTTACGTACCATTTTAAGTATACATTCACATAATTGTTCTTCTTTACATTTATCATTCTTATACATTTATTATTCCATTTAATAGGTTATAATGTACAGTTTGGGTTGCTTTGTTTGCCATCCCTTCTTCCTTTTGTAACACCAACTTATTTTCCCTTTCTTTTCCCCCTCCCTCCCTTCTCTCCTTCCTGCCTTCTCTCCTATTTTTCTACTTGCATTTGTTACGTGCTTTCGAACTGCTAGGTTGGCAGAAGCTGGGACAAGTAACGGGAGCTCATTCCGTTACGCGGTGCTAGGGATTCGAACCGCCGAACTGCCGACCTTTCTGATCGACAAAAGCTCAGCGTCTTAGCCACTGAGCCACCGCGTCCCTTTTCCTTACAGCTTTTCCTGCTAAATGAACCCCCTTGATGTGTTTCACTTCTCTTCTCTTCTCTCAGCTCTGCAAACTCAAAAGAAGGGAGGATCAAACCCTCGTTCTTTTCCTATTTCTAAAGCTAAGGTGGTGGTGACAGGGAGCAAGGAGAGAAAGGGAATGAAACTTGTTTATGCTTCTTTTAATATCTCCCTTCTGTTTTACATTTACAGTCTTTTTCAAAAGATACAGGCCCGAACCTCTGCCAAGATTCCTAAAGAGATATCCTGAGAAATGCAGACCAGTTCTCCAACCCAGATTCAAAGAAAACAAATGCTAGGCCAGCTATTGATATGAAATAGTTTAAAAATGAGAAAAAGCTGCCTCAGAGCTAGGTTTACATTAAACTACATTTCGGCAATGAAAGGGAAGGGAGCCGCCAAGGAATTTCCCTCAACTGAAGGAAGAAAGAGTAGCAAGGCAGGGTGGAAAAGGCTAAAATTACCTGCCAGCGAGGTGTCCCAAAAAACTGTGTCCTAGTCCTTTGCCATTGTGGAGCCAGATGGAGAGGAAAGACCTCTTGGGACTGGAGTAAGGTCAGTGGTGGGATTCAGCCGGTTCGCACCTATTCGGGAGAACCGGTTGTTAACTTTCTAAGCAGTTCAGAGAACCGGTTGTTGGAAGAAATCTCCTTTTGTTTTTTCCCCACTTTCCAGGGCTAATCCTGTAAGGAAGGCAGGAAGGAGACATTCTGGTGTTGTTTCTAGTCTCATCTTTATCGCCCTGCTTACAGAAACTGCCTCTCCGGTTAACCCTTATTCCATTGTGACAGCCAAGGCAAAGCGCCCATCGACATGAGTGATGTTGAGTTGGCCACGCCCACCCAGTCACATGACCACCAAGCCACGCCTACCCAGCTGGTCATTTGGCGAGAACCAGTTGTTAAATTAGTTGAATCCCACCACTGGGTGAGGTCAACAGTAGACAGTCTAAGGTTAAAGTTTTGGGGGTTTGGGGATGAAACCACAGAGTCAGGTAGTGCATTCCAGGCATTGACCCCTCTGTTGCTGAAGTTGTATTTTCTGCGAGTTTTCATTGAGTTTGTATCTGTCGTGTGCTCTTGTGTTATTGTGGTTGAAACTGAAGTTACCATTGACTGGTAAGACGTTGTAGCGGATAACTTTGTGTACTACGCTTAGATTAAACCGAAGGTGGCATAGTTCGAAGTCAGCGATGGCATGCCGTAAGGGGGGGAGTGCAGGGGGGTCGTGCACTGGTGTGCCACACCCATAATGCAATGCGCGCCCCCCAGTGCACATGCGTGCATGACGGGCACTCCACCCATTTTCTACATGCTTTTTTTGCCCTCTCCAGGCTCCAGAGGCTTTATAGGAGCCCAGGGAGCGTGAAAACAGCCCCCCCCCCAGTCGCCCTAGAGCCAAAATACCCATTCCCTCTCTACCCCATTAACATGCTTTCTAGCTCTGTTCTGTTCAGAGCAACAAAAGAAGATCAGCTGGGAGGTAGTGGGGGCATGGCCAGCCTATTTGCTGGTTCTCCAAACTACTCAATATTTCCGCTACCAGTTCTCCAGAACCTGCCAGAACTGGCTGAATCCCACCTCTGCCTGTTGCCTTGTCAATGCTAGAGTGACATACTAATTCTCTCCTAGGATCCTTTGTTCATGAATATTCTTCCCAAGCTTTTCCCATTCCTTCCTTCCCGTTTATAGCCTGCCTTTTATTCTAGAGTTCAAATATATCACTGCCTCCTCTTCCCTGCCCCCAACAGCAATCACCCTGTGAGGGCTACACCAGAGTTTTCAACCTTGTCAACTTTAAGATGGGTGGACTTCAACTCCCAGAATTCCCCAGTCAGCACATTTTCAGACTTGCAAGATTAATGTTGGCCTTACCAAGTAGATCAGGGAGGAAACACAACAAAATACATTAATTAAACTTTATTGTAAAGGTGCATTAACAGAATTTTGCAAATCTAAAAGTACAGTTCTCCCGCTGTCACTTTTAACAGCCTGAGAAACTAGGAAGTGGCCATTCTGAGCCTCTTGCCTGACCCAGCATCCAGCTGCAGACTCTCTTCATCCTGTCTGTCATAATCTTTCCCATATACCAGGGGTCTGCAAAGTTGGCTCTTTTAAGGCAGGTGGACTTCAACTCCCAGAATTCCCCAGCCAGCATGGCTGGCTGGGGAATTCTGGGAGTTGAAGTCCACCAGTCTTAAAAGAGCCAACTTTGCAGACCCCTGCCATATACCATTCCTATTCCTATCAGTGGTGGGTTCCGGATCCCATTGCAATCAGTTCGCTGCAACAGGGCCCAGCATCCACCACATGCATGTGTGCAACATGTGCGCAATGCTGCATGCGTACTTACTGCCCGCGATGCTCCAGCTGCTTGGTGGAGCATCGCGCAGGCTCCATACGCTCCATGCACATATGCGAAAGCCCTGATTGGCTCAAATACAGGTAAGGAGGGTGTGTGGGCAGGCGGGCCCTCCAGAGCACCGTACCAGAACGGCACCTGGTATTCCCAGCAGGCACTGGTACACCCGTACCAGGGCTAACCGGTCTTATCCCACCACTGATTCCAATCCGTGACATCTGTATACCCACCCCTTTTTATTTACTTATCAAATCTCTTGGATTTCATCCAATCGCTTTGACTTCATGCACTACCAACAGTAAGTTTATTTATGGTAACTAGCCCATAAGACAAAGCACACACCAATGCACAAAAACAAGACACTTCCGTGTCATCAACCTTTTAATTCCCATCCCTGCCCTGCAGACAAAATCTCTTCTTTTCCATTGTCTCTGCTGTACGATTTTGCTTTTACAAATGAGGCGTGATAGATTTAAATATCCAAGCAGCTTAAGAACCTCCAGCTTATTTCTAAGGTGGGTCTCATCCTCACAGATCTCTGATCTGTCAGAACCTAACCTCAAAAATCTAACCAGGTTTCCTGAGGCCATCTTGACCATCTCTACCCCAAAGCATTCCTGGGATGGTTCTTTGATTCATTTGTTGTTATATATGGCTCCGAAACATTTGGCTTCCCACTCTACCCCACTAAAGTAACAATACTACAATTGGGAAATGAGATGAACATGTGCCAAATGAAGAAGAAACAGAATCAATGATCTAAATGCTCCCTTAGAAATCTTTGGCTTCCTGGATTCTATTGAAGTTAGAGTAACAAATTCAGGGCATAAATGCATAATTGGGGGTCATACATAGATTAACGGAATTTATTTACAAATATCAACAAATATATCCAACAGTATCCCCAGGGGAAGTCAAAATCTGCAAGATGGCCAGCGTAACAGCTCACAAGGGTCACTGCATCTTGTGCCTCTGATCTGAGATCAGAATAGTATACTTCTGTATATACCTCAACCTTTAGTATCCAGGGAGAAGGCAAGACACACGTCATAATCTCGGGGTGCAAACTGACATCATTTGCTAATGTTGTCATATGATAATCCGTATAATCTCCCCATTGCTCCTTCAAGCCATCTATGTCTTCAACTATGCTCAAATCATAAAGTAATACTCTAATTTGAACCGTGTTGACCATTTACAGATAAGCACACACCAGTTTCTCTACCTCCAGCCATTAGTTGTGCAAAGTATCAAGTCACCAATTCCTTACACCCACTTCTTCTGAAGCAAATCTTGGCTTAGTAAATGAAATCATGGTATTTTGGGTTAGGATGGTAACCAGATATCAGACATTAATACAATTGAGCGAGTACAGAGGTATTTCACGAGAAGAGTACTCCAGTCATCTGCTCACAATAGAATCCCTTATGCCAGGGGTCTCCAACCTTTGCAACTTTAAGTCTGAAGGACTTCAGGTTGGAGACCCCTGCCTTATGCCACCAGGCTCGAAATGTTGGACTTGGGCAACTTAGAGCTACACGGCTTTCGGGCTGACCTAAGCGTAGTACACAAAATTTTCTGCTACAACGTCCTACCTGTCAACGACTACTTCAGCTTCAATTGCAGTAATAGATGGGCAAACAATCAATACAAACTCAAGGTAAACTGCTCCAAACTTGATTGCAGAAAATACGACTTCAGCAACAGAGTGGTCAGTGCCTGGAATGCTCTACCCGACTCTGTTGTTATATCCTCAAACCCCCAAAGCTTCAACCTTAAACTGTCTACCGCGAACCTCACCCCATTCCTAAGAGGTCTGTAAGAGGGCATGCATAAGGTCACCAGTGTGCCCATCGTCCCTCCCCTACAGTCCCCATTTATCTGTATTTACTTCTTTGTTCATGGTTATGTTTTATTTATATCTGTTATCTCATATCTGCTTGACTGGATGGATGGATGGATGGATGGATGGATGGATGGATGGATGGATGGATGGACGGATGGTAGGTGAGTGGATGGATGGATGGATGGATGGATGGAAGGTAGGTAGGTAAATAGAGATAGATGGATGGATGGATGGATGGATGGATGGATGGATGGATGGACGGTAGGTGAGTGGATGGATGGATGGATGGATGGAAGGTAGGTAGGTAGGTAGAGATAGATAGATAGATAGATAGATAGATAGATAGATAGATAGATAGATAGATAGATAGATAGATAGATAGATAGATAGATAGATAGATAGATAGATAGATAGATAGATAGATAGATAAGATAGATAGATAGATAGATAGATAGATAGATAGATAGATAGATAGATAGATAGATAGATAGATAGATAGATAGATAGATAGATAGATAGATAGATAGATAAATAATAATAATAATCATCATCATCATCTTTATTGTCATTGTACTAACATTACAATGAAATTGGTTAAATGCAACAAGCCCTATTAATTCTTAATCGTGCCTACCCTGGGCTACTATTTTGTGTGCATGCTGTCATTCTCAACCCGATATCCCTAACTAACCAGACTGGCCAGAAGTTCTCATTGCAAATTCATCCAAAGGACCCAAGACTAGGAGGTTATTCAGCTCAGCCCAGAAAAAGGACAGTTTACAGAATGCCACATTCATCATGCATTTGAAACAAGACGCCCTGCCCTATTTCCCAAAGCAGCAAGAGCCCAACCTTCTCCCGTTACTCAAGAGTCACAGTGAGCAAGTCCTAACTGGGGTTCCCTGTTTGCAAAGGCTGGAAAGTTTTGGTTCCGAAGAGCGAGCAGGCAAAGAACACAATGAAAAGAGACGCACCTTCAGAGCTGGGCCACCTCTGTCCCTCCGCCTCCCAACCCAAAGGATGAGTGGCCTTTTGCTGGAGAATAGCAAACGTGAACCCTCCATACAAATAAATAAAATCCCATTAGTGGAGAGTCTCCACCCTCTTGAATAAGCTCAGCTGCTCCCCTTTTCCTGCCCTTGTTTTGCCCTTTAAGGATGATTGACAAGCCCAGATTTAAATAAGGATTTTGTGGGTTTAAAGCATGTGACCCGTTTTCCCCCCCTGGTTTTCTTCATTGACCTCTGTTTTTTTAAACCAGCCTGGATTTTCTCTCCTCTCTAAAACTTTTTTCTTTTTTCCTTGACTTTTTCCCGCTCCATTCCCAATGGGATCCTTAATCAGGAACCCCACGGAAGCGTCTCCACCTTCCACTTTTGCTTACAACTGGCGACGCTCCCAAAATCCCAGAACGGTCTCGATGCCAGCTTTGCTGCACCTGGAAGGCCACAACACCTGAAAGGTAAACTTGAAAAGACTGCCCTGAATCTGGTTCACTTATTTTTAATAAGTTTTTTTATTTATTTTCATACAATTGCAAGGTCCCTTCCAACTCTGTTAATCTGTTAAATACATGTATACCATTACATCACAACCAACACTATTTTGTATGATTCAATATTATGTCAATTCCTTTTACCATCAACCCCCAAAGACTATTATTTGCTCTTCTGCTCTCCATACGCCATATCTATACCCTATCCATCACTTTCTTGCCTCTTCTCCTTTCTTTTCTTCCCTCCACCATCCCTCTCTTCTCTACTTCCCCTTCCTCTCTCCTTCTCCTCTCTCCTCTTCCCACTCCTTCTCTCTCTCCTCCTCTTCCTCCCCTCTCTCCTGACCCCCCTCTCTTCCTCCTCCCTTCTCTCTTCCGCTCTCTTCATCTCACTCGCATGGTGTATTTCAGCATCTGAGCAGGCGCCATTTAATGTTGATGGTGTTAGTAGTTTCATGGTTCACTATTTTTTTATACTCCACCCATTGCAGGTAGTCCTTGACTTATAACCATTCCTTTAGTGACCATTTGAAGTTACATTACTGGAAAAAAAGGGACTTAAAGTCCTCACACGTGTGACCACCGCAGCAGGGTCATGTGATCCAAAATTTGGGTGCTTGGCAACTGGCATGTATTTACGAACATGTTATTCCCCATTTGCAACCTTTCCAACCGGCTTCTGAACAAACAAAGGCAATTGGGGAAGCCAGGTTTTGCTTAACGACTGTGGCAAAAAAGGTTGTAAAATTCGGTGTGACTCCCTTAACAACTGCTTTGCTAAGTAACAGAAAAAGTAAGGTAAAGGTTCCACACACACATATGTTCTAGTCGTTCCCGACTCTAGGGAGCAGTGCTCATCTCCGTTTCGAAGCCGAAGAGCCAGCGCTGTCCGAAGACGTCTCCGTGGTCATGTGGCCAGCATGAGTAAATACCAAAGGCGCATGGAACGCTGTTACCTTCCCACCAAAGGTGGTTCCTGTTTTTCTAGTTGCATTCTTTACATGCTTTCAAACTGCTAGGTTGGCAGAAGCTGGGACAAGTAATGGGAGCTCACTCCGTTACGCGGCACTAGGGATTCGAACCACCGAACTGCCAACCTTTTCTGATCGACAAGCTCAACGTCTTAGCCACTGAGCCACCACCTCCCTAGCAACACAAATTCTGATCCTAATTGTGTAAGTTGAGGAGTACTTGTACTATGGAGCTTACAAACTAGAGGCCATGAGTTCTCAATCTCTATTTATGCACCTCTTGATTAAACCTGTTTCATGAATGCAAGCAACTGTTGTTTGCCAACAAACTAAGCATAAACACAGGGACTTTAATACAATGTGTGACTCTGGTCAGTGCTTTTAATTTGGTGGACAGAGAGCAAAATGACTCCAGGACTTTTTAGTTTGAGAATCTGAACATATGGCTTCCATCTGTATGACACGTCCCTTCGTATGACACTTATTGGCCTAAACAGAATTAACACACGTGACCTTCATGCAATAGGTTTAAACTGGCTGATCAATTAAACTATTGCACCATACAACCGGTATGCATTCTTACAACCCCCTCACCAAACAACGCAAACAGATCTTTGACCTAACCAAGATTGAATCCGATCACATTCGGCTTATTTGAATACAGACCCTGGATTTAACTGACTTGATTAAGCATGTTGTACAGTGGTGGGATTCAAATTTTTTTACTACCAGTTCTGTGGGCGTGGCTTGGTGGGCATGGTGTGGCTTGGTGGGTGTGGCAGGGGAAGGATACTGCAAAATCCCCATTCCCTTCCGATCAGCTGGGACTCTGGAGGCAGAGAATAGATGGGGGCAAAGCCAGCCAGAGGTGGTATTTACTGGTTCTCCAAACTACTCAAAATGTCCACTTCCGGTTCTCCAGAACTGGTCAGAACCTGCTGAATACCACCTCTGATGTTTTATGAATCCAGCCTTGAATTTCTTTCTGCTTAAAAGTGAGCCAAAACCCTACTTATTTGTGGAACGGGGCTTCAGGAAAACCTGGAAGCCCAACCCTGAATCCATAGAGAATTTTTCAGGATTTGATTAGTGGTTTGGTGCTACTTGTACGAGCAAGTTCAATAATGTGCAGTTCCTATAGGAGAATCTGTGGGAGCCTTTCCAGACAAGAATGATTCACGGCCAACCATGCGACCCAGATTTTTGGGGATGTTAAGACGGAGGTTGGAAAACTTCTGCTCTTGCACACAGTAGCTCTTCAAAAAACTGCTCTCCAAACCCAAATCTGAGTTTTAAGATTCACCAAAAATAAAAGAAAACCCATAATTTTGTGAGAAAAAAAAGTTGTATTGGTTTTTACAAAATTTTAAAAACAGGAAAAAGGTATAAGGTATTAAAGAGATATTTTGAGGACATCTATGTCGGAGGTGTCGGCCCCCTCCGAGGCTTCATACAGAAAAAAAAAGGAAGTATAATAAATTTTTCACATTTCCCTATAAAGTGGAAAGCGATACAGATATACATTTTATATTCATGCAATCAATCATTTGTTTCTATAAACATCCAAATAAAGGTTAGACTATATAAAGGAAAGTCATTTGTGAGATCTGAGTCTTTTAGCAATTGTATCTTCCTCTCCCTGACCTCCAGTGGGCGGAGCCGTGGCCTCCCCCGTTCCCCAATTTTCATCCTCCAGGATTGGGGAATGTTTTTTAAGAAAGGCTTCCGCCTCTGCAATTGTTTTAATACTTACTCTCCCCAAAGAAAACCCATAATTTTGGATGGAGATCTCTTTGGCGGTCTTCTTTTGCCCACCGCCCTTAATATCAGTCCCTTTACAATGAAGGGGAAGAATTCTAGCTGCGAATAGATACCAACCCAAGTCAAATGCTTGGTATCCGATATAAATAGCAAACTTGCAAACATAAACGAAACATTAAAAAAAAAATTAGCTACATTCCTTGAAAACACAGGAGCTACGGCGGAAACCTGACAGACCTTTCAGCAGCCGTAAACTGAACCGTCTGTGAACATACTAAGGATGGGATGTAATTCTTTCCGTGCGCTTAGAATAGATTCCAGACACGTGTCTAATAAAGTTCAAAACGCCACGGGACATTTGAACAAAAGCAACAGATGGGACACAGAGCAGCCAGTTGGGGTGGGGGGAGTGGGGGGGGAGGCAGGAGGCGGATCAAATATTTCCTAGCAAAACAGACAAATGAAGGTCCCACTCAACCAGGTCATGGATTGGCCCAAAGGGAAATGGAGATCATAGTCAGAAGGCTGATTACATGCTAGAGCTGGGCTCTTCAAACGGTGCCTTTGCAAGCATTCGATGGGGTTTGAGAAGAGAAACAAAAAAGTTCACTCAAATGCAACTGACTTTCTGTCACTGCCAGAGTGTTGCCTGTTGATAAGGGATTCTGGCGTTTTTTATTTAAGGCAACAGGTTAATACTGCTATATATTACCTTGCTAAAACTCTACTTGGAATATTGCATCCAGTTTTGGTCATCACAATAAAAAAAAAGATGTGGAGACTCTAGAAAGAGTGCAGAGAAGAGCAACAAAGAGGATTAGGGGACTGGAGACTAAAACATATGAAGAACGGTTGCAGGAACTGTGAATGTCTAGTTTAATGAAAAGAAGGACTAGGGGAGACATGATAGAAGTCTTCCAATATTTGAGGAGCTGCCCTAAAGAAGAGGGAGTCAAGCTATTCTCCAAAGCACTCAAGAGCAGGATAAGAAGCAATGATGTACATTAACCAAGAGAGACCTAACTTAAAAATAAGGAGACAGTGAGAACAATAAACCAGTGGAATGGTTTGCCTTCAGAGGTTGTCGGTGCTGTGTGACTAGAGGCTTTTAAAAAGAGACTGGACAGCCATTTGTCTGAAATGGTCTAGGGCCGTGGTAGCGAACATATGGCACGCATGCCCGAAGTGGCACGTGGAACCATGTTGCCTGGCATGTGTGGTTTTAGCTGTTCCTCTTCCGGGTTTCTGGCACGCATGCGTGCATGATGATCAGCTGGCCTTTGTGCATGTGGCAGTGCCAGAAACCGAAAGAGCTGGTCTTCCATTTTCTGGTGTGCGCATGCACACCGGCCAGCTGATTGTCGCACACACATGTGTGCCAGTAACCGGAAGGTGGGATTCACTTACCTTCCCTACCGGCTCGCAAATGTGAGTGTGCCCTCATCTGCGCATGCTCATCACCTTCTGTGCATGAGCAGTGCTTGTCCATTATGTTGGGGGTGGGTGGGCGGAGCCTCCTGCAGCTGTCACTACCGGTTCGCCCAAACTGGAGAGAACCGGCTGAATATCACCTCGGGTTGGAGTCCCCCAGGAGACCAATTTCAAGAGGGGTCACACCCTCCAGCCCCAAGACAAACCAGACCAGCCTTGTGCAGAGTGAGAGCTCTTTCAAAATTTGCCCTGGGCTTTGATCCTTGCTTTGAAACCATGAGTTTGATCAGGCAAAGTTAGAGCCGGTTTTGACCTCGCCCTGCTTTCCCTGGACAGGTGGAAGGAGCTATCCACTCATAGACCAGGTGTTCTGTTCTTCCAGGCACTTGAGTTTCCAGAAGGCTGGGAGATCAGCATTGAGAAGTAACCCAAGATGGAGCACCTCGTCATTTGCAACTATCACCCATGGCCCTCAGCCAAATGTCTTCCACCCCAACTTAAGAATCAACTTAAGTGATGATTCTTCCTACCAGCAGGTGACACCAGTTGGAGAGGAAAGCAAAGCTAGGGGAATCTAACAATCGTTGCTCTTCAAATCTGCAGTCAGAACCAATCCCTGTTCTCATTGCAGAGACAGATTAGAGCTTCTGCTATCAGGACATCAAAAATTGTGCCATATATTTCTCAATACAGGAAGAGAAGACATGAAGAAAATGAAGAGAAGGACCAGAAGAGACAGGATAGCAAGTCTTCCAATATCTGAGAGACTGCTACAGAGAGGAGGAGGTCAAGCTATTTCCCAAAGTACCTAGATTCAACCTAGAAACAAGGAGAAATTTTCTGGCAGTGAGAACAATCAACCCATGGAACAGAAGTTGCCTTCAGAAGTTGTGGGGGCTTCATCAATGGAGGCTTTCAAGAAGAGATTGGACTGCCATTTGTCAGAAATGGAGTAGAGTCTCCTGCTTGAGTGGGAGGTTGGACTAGATGATCTACAAGGTCCCTTCCAACTCTGTTAATCTGTTATCTATTATCTATTGTTCTATATTCTGTAATAATATATGAGGTTTTCCCCAAACGAACCCTAACATTATAACATATCTACAGAAGGAAATCAAGAGTGGGGAAAGGAGTTAGCAGCACCTGGAAGAGTTTAGCCAGACTGGCTGAGTTCACACATAATGCCAAGCCAAGATTTTAAACTATGATTTGTGTGGAATAAGCCATCATCCTAGCTCATAATAGAAGATTGGTCTCTCAGCTGAGCAAAAACAAAGAATCCATATTATGGCTCTGTGCAATATTGATGGGCATGATTTAGATTTACAAAAGACGTAAAGTTTATCACCACTATAAAAACTTGAGATGGAGGGGCTGGTTTGCACCATCCTTAAATGTTGTGGTGGAATGCAGTCTGGATTCCCAAGAGAAAAGAACTGCATTCCTGAGGGTGAAGTGGCAACAAAGCTTAGAGAGCTTGGTTGAAAGAAAGGGAGTTAAGATGGCTCCCATGTGCAGTAGAGCTGAGCTGGGCTGGGCCGACAGTTCTGCTTGCATCACAGATGTAGAATATCATTTGATGTCTTTCCTCACAATACTTACATATGTAATCAGAGGTAGAGGCTGTGGTAGGTGTATATCAGTGATGGCTAAACTTTTTTGGCTCGCGTGCCAAAAGTGGGGGGAGCACAGGGGGGTCGTGCGTGGGCGTGCCACTCCCATAATGCTATGTGCGTGACCCCCTGCTTTTGGCGTGCTTTTTTCGCCCCCCCCCCCAGGCTCCAGAGGCTTTCTAGGAGCCTGGGGAGGGTGAAAACAGCCTCCCCTCCCCACCTCCAGAGGCTTCAGGTGCTTCCCTGAAGCCTCCAGAGGGTGAAAAACGGCCTCAAAAGGAGGCCTAAATCAGTTGGCCAGTGCACACATGCGCACTGGAGCTGACAGGGCAACACCTCGCGTGCCCTAAGAAATGGTTCCGCGTGCCACTTGTGGCACCCGTGCCATAGGTTCGCCATCACTGGTGTATATCTTGTGCATCTTACATGACATATAAAACTAATTTCTCCCCTGATTAGAAGATGCTTCAATGGCCCCAGTCAGAGGGTTTTTTAAGAGAAAAAAAACTTCTTACAAAATGTCCAAATTCTGCACCTCTGTTATAAGGTGTTAGAAATAATCCATCCAGAGGTAAGATAGGCTTTGATTCAGAAACTGATTTGTGTAGTTTTTTACCCCCCTCAAATAAGTTTGGCCTTTCTTAAGTTCCTTGTTTTGAGTTTTATGTTAACTTTTGGTCTATGACTGAATAACATATCAATCAAATTAATAAGGCTGCGAGGATTTTATACCCATCTGTTCCAAGACCATTCTTTTTAGCCACATAATTATATTTAATTACCTTTCGGGTTATCTTTTCAGCAATTTTTTTTTAAAAAAAAAGATGGAACAATCATTGAAGCAGAGTTCAAATATTTTAGCACCTGTATAGGAGTGAGTTGTTGGAATGGAAAATCCACATGGATTTTCTGAGAAAGCCTGGAGAGACAGCGCCAAAAGAAACCAGTATCTAGTTGACAGATCTTTCCTGAAAAATTAATACGGATTTTTGTTCTCGGTGTTTAGTTTTCCACGGTCATTCCTCTGCAGGAAGCATCAATGTGTGCAAAAACATGGCTGCTAGAACAGTTATGAATTGAGCCAGCCTAGGTGAAAAAAGCCACTATGGGCACTCCTGCTAACTCTGGCGTTAAGCTTAGGAAATTGTCTTGCTGTTTAAATAAAGGAGTAAGGGGAAACTTTCCTGAAATGACTGAAGGTTGAGATCATTTTCTTAGGAAGGCCCTGAAAAACCAGCTGCGGATTAGTAAAATAAAATCAGGTTTCAGAGAAACCAGATAAATGCCAAGGTTGGGAAAGAGATGTTTGTGTAGAAGAGAAGGCAGCTAATGGATTGACCACAACCAGACGCTGCTGCCCCCAGAAACTGGTGTCATCTGGAAGAGGTAAAGATGGAGGAACTCAGCAATTTTTTTCATATGGAAGGCATGGCCAGCAGTGGTGGGATTCAATTTTTTTTTACTACCGGTTCTGTGAGCATGGCATGGCTTGGTGCGCGTGGTAAGGGAACGATACTGCGAAATTCCCATTCCATCCTGATCAGCTGGGACTTGGGAGGCAGAGAATAGATGGGGGCGAGGCCAGCCAGAGGTGGTATTTACTGGTTCTCTGAACTACTCAAAATTTCTGCTACTGGTTCTCCAGAAGGTTAACTATCCCATTCCTAGCGCAGGGTAAATTATTTAATTCGATTTTAAATATTGTATTGTTGTATTTATAAATATGTTTTTAAAGTCCTGTGCACCATCCTGAGTCCCTTCGGGGAGAGGGAGCGGTCTATAAATCAAATAAATAAATTCCTGAAGAGAAGCATCAGGAGAAGTCAAGGGCTTTGGATTTCTCTTCCATGCTTTTATATCCATCCTCTCTCTTCCATCAGGGAACATACATGTGCTTCATGGGAAATCTCCCTTCCATGCACTCCACAGTCCAGTCTACCATCGGTAGAATTTTATCTTGCATCGTGGAGACCATCTCTTAGCAAATTCACACCCGTGCTAACTGCAACCATCTGCAAAGAGCTATAATTCTGCTATGTGGTCTGCCTATCACCAAGTTGCCACATCAGTACAAATTGAAGTTTTATAATTGGGAGATTGCCCTTCTTTCAACTCCTGCTTTGATGAAAGAATCCCCCCACCCAACCCCAGCCATTGCCCATAGAATATCATGGGTGTTAGGACTCCTTGCGTGCAAGAACTAATCACATCTGAGTCTCAATTCTTTAGCCCCGTCTGTTTTGCATGTTTGTGGTGATTCACGGCGCCTACGGGTGACACCCCACCCATATTTAACATCGATATGCAGCTTGAAAGCGTCAGCCATGCTAATCTTCTACTCACCATTCAAAGCAGAACTATCTCAGGACTACGCTCCCAATTTGTTCTGCAATTAAACAACACAACTTAAATCTTTCTTAAAAGATTCCAGATTCCCAGAGGCCATATAGCCTTCTGGTGGCTATTAGGGGTTACAGGTTCTAGAAACACTGAGATAAGAATAGATCTCGTTGCATTTTTTTTTTCACCTTACTAATAGAAGAGAATATTTCTAGCTCAGGTTTGCATTGTGAGGTCCTTGGCACCCTGTGAGTTTGGTTGTTTTCTTGCAGATGATTCATTACCTAACTTTGTAACATCATCAGCTCATCAACCAAGCTTAGAGAGGACCAAGGACCCAGGGGTGGGTTCTGGCTTCTTCTACTACCGGTTTGCTCAGAGATGCGCTTCAGGGACAAGCACAAGTGCATTAGTAAAAAAATGCTTGATAGAAGAAGCATAGAACTGATTGAGGGGCATGGCCGTCTGAGTTACCACCTACTCGGCCAAACCGGTAGGATCCCACCTCTGCAAGGACCCCACAGTTTTTTCCTCTTCAATGGATTTTTGAGATACTGTCCAGTAGAACAGGGGTCTCCAACCTTTGCAACTTTAAGTCTGAAGGACTTCAGCTCCCAGAATTCTCCAGCCAGCAAAGCTGGCTGGAGTATTCTGGGAGCTGAAGTCCTTCAGACTTAAAGTTGCAAAGGTTGGAGACCCCTGTAGTAGAAACTCAAGACAGAGTCATGGATTGCTGTTAATTCCTTAACAATGGCGTTCATTCTTTAATGATGCAACCATCATACAACTCAGAATCTATCACCATGCGTTTAGTCAAACTCGGATACCAATTGACCAAGGGCTAAATGAGAATATACATTAGAAAATTTGCTACCAAACTTCTTCAGAAGACTGCAACATTTTTGAAAGTGCGATTTTTTTTTACCAAATCAAAGAATACCTACTTCATCCAGCTGTGCATCTAATGATGAAAACATTCAAATAAGTGGCAGTTAAGTGTAGAGAAAAACCGGTCTCTCAAATATGAGCTGTTTCAACCAATGAAAAGACATTTTTAGATTATTTCAACTTTTCCACATTAGGAAAATCTGTTCGTGCTTAGAAAAATAAAACTATGGGAATTTGTTAGAAGGTTAAAATACTGTACTATATTTACCAAAAGGAAACGACCTTGAAGTGAAGGCAATTCCTCTCCCTGTAAAATAAGAGTAGATGGAAATCAACTGTCTGCCACCACTACATTCAAAGCTAACCTAAATGAACTACCCATGTTCAGAATAAACTATTAGAGAAGAGAAAGGAAATGGAATGGAACCTTCCTTCAGTGAACGATGTTTATTTTGCTTCTATATATTATCTGGGAATAAATCTCTTTCCAACAGTACAGAATAAAAGTGGCTCAGAGTAGAATTGTTGAGTCCTTGGGGTTGCTTAGCTTGGTTGGGTTGATTATGTTACCCCTACACTTTTAATGAACATTTGCAAGTAATGTGTTGTGGCCCGCCAGTGGCCATCAGAGCTGGCAGCAGAGCGAGGAGGTTGGGAAGGAACATAGGCCAGTCCTGGAGGCTGGGAAGGCTCGGATAAGGGCTCTGAATCGGAGGCAGAGATGGGGCCGAGGCCATCTTGCAGTGATCAATAATCTTTTCTGCTGTCCTCACCACTCTATGCACAGCTTTCCTGTCCAAAACAGTAACTGACATGCCCCCGTCAGAGCCTGAATCTGTGGAGGAGGAGGAGCCAAAACAGTAACTGACATGCCCCCGTCAGAGCCTGAATCTGTGGAGGAGGAGGAGCCAAAGCTAGAGCCCATGGATATCGAAGGGTTGGCTTCCGCGGCTTCGTAGGAATGTGGGGAGGAGCAGGCTGAGGCACCCCAGGGCCCCTTAGGAGTGGAATGGCTTGTTAGCAAGGAGGATCAGGGGCAGGGTGATCGAGAGAGGGCAAGCAGAGGACATGAAGAGCGACAGTGCTCAGGCAATGAGCAAGGACAGCCCCCTCCTGATCCCCGAGCACGGAGAGTGGAGAGAAGGTGGGAACAGCACAGACCGACCCGACAAATCAGGAGAATACCTTGCCCCTCTTCACAAGGCACACCTGGGGACTGAGCTCTAAGGAGACACTGAGAGGCATTTGTTGGGAACAAATGCTGAATTGATAGCGATTGGTGTGCCGGTACAGACATTTGGAGTTTGCAGGACTGCTTGCTTCTTCCTTCCTTGCGGACTCAGTGTCTTCTTCCTGACTTTGTGGACTCATTGTTTGTTCCTTGGTTTGTAGACTCACTGTTTGTTCCTTGCTTCGTGGACTCATTTCCCTGTTCCTTTGTTTTGCTGGACTGGGCGCAGCCAGAGGTTGCCACGTATGTGTGTGTGTGCACCCTTTGCTCTAGGACTTGCCAAGAACATGGGAGCTTTTCAAGGGACACTTGGAGCATTAAAGGGAAGTTTGAACTCTCAGCTGGCTGTGTGACCTTCGTGCCTTGTCCCGGGTCATCACAGTAACACTTCCACACTAAACAATAATACAAGATAATAAGATGCCCTCAAGTTGAGATCAGCTTCCGAGACCAGCCAAGATGGGGCAGGTACTATGAACTGCTGAAGGCTTTGTTACGATTAGCATGAATTGCCAAGAGGGCCAGTCCAGAAAGCTCTGCCTTCACTCTGGTTTGGTTGTGCTTGACCGCAACGATATCAGTTATAACTGAAACTGACTGGCCAAATATAGTTGCACAGAAGTTGAAAAATAAGATTGAACTTTGCTGGAACTTTGGGCCTTAGAGATCTCCAATTAGGAATAACCTCTTTTATATCACCAGATTAAGTTTTACTTCCCCTGAGCTTCAGTTTTTCCAAGCATGGGAAAAGATTTATGCTGAAACTTTAAACTGGAAGGTTTTTAGCAGATTGAAATATTTTTCTATAATAACACAATGGAAGAAAATTTAAATGCAGTTGTGATGGCACATGGTCTTGTATTCTTACAGCACATACAACACAGTGGTGGGGTTCAAATTTTTTTGACTACTAGTTCTGTAGGTGTTGCTTTGCAGGTGTGGCATGGCTTGGTGGGTGTGGCTTGGTGGGCATGGCAGGGGAAGGATACTGCAAAATCCCCATTCCCTCCCCATCCCACTAACCTGCTTTCCAACTCTTGTTCTCCTGTTCAGGGCAATAAAAGATCCGCTGGGAGACAACGGGGGCTGAACCCAGATGGACATTTCTTCCAACAATTGAAAAAAAACAAGAAAGCCCAGTTGCCTCCTGAAAAACCACCTTTGGGACAACCATCACCTGGATGACTGAGAATCTCTACAGCCTTACAGCAAATACGTACAGTCAGTTACTAGGTGCTCAAAAAGGACACAACAGAGCAGTGCTTTCAATCTCAGCAACTTTTAAGATGTGTAAATGTCATAGCTGGCTGAAGAATTCTGGAAGTTGAAGTTCATGCATCCGAAAATTGCCGAGTTTCAGAAACACTACAAGAGAGATTATCCAGTGCTGAGTTTATGCCTCATCAAATCCCAGAGACCTTAATTCAGCGATGGCGAACCTTTTTAGGCTCACATGCCATAAGGGGGCGGGGGGAAGTGTAGGGGGGTCATGCAGCGGCATGCCGCACACATAATGCAATGCGCCCCCAGTGCGCATGCACGCATGACAGGCGCTCCTCCCATTTTTACATGCTTTTTTCGCCCTCCCCAGGCTCCAGAGGCTTTATAGGAGCCTGGGGAGGGGGAAACCAGCCCTTTCGCAGGCCCTCTGGAGGCTTCAGAAGCTTCCCTCAAGCCTCTGGAGGACTAAAAACGACACTATGAGCAAACCAGAAGTGACTTCCGGTTGGCTCATAGGGCAGTTTTTAGTCCTCAGAGGCTTCAGGGAAACCTCCTGAAGGTCCCTGAAGGCTCTGGGGGACTAAAAATGGCTTTAGAAATGGCTGAATCAGCATGCGTGCTGGCCAGCTGACAGGGCAGAGCTTCGCGTGCTCTGCCAAATGGCTCCGCGTGCCACCTGTGGGTTCGCCATGGGTTTGCCATCACTGCCCTAATTCCACCCTGAAATTCCTCTTAGTCCTGTTGATCCAGGGCTATCAATGTAAGAAATAAACAAATCCAGCCCTATTAATTCATCGCCCCGAAGTTGCAACCCACGGACGATTAAAGGGACTTCCGAAGAAAGAGCAAAGGATGAGACACGGCCCTTCGAGCCAGATGGAGCTTTTTTGGGGGGGGGGGGATAACTTCATGTTTCAACCCCTCTTCAGGTCTCCTTGCCTCCCTCCATAACAACTCCCGTTCTTTCAACCAGCATCACTTTGGGCTGCCTGGCCCAGAAGGTCAGGACATCGCAAGGTTGTGAAGAAAGCTCACCGCCCGGACAAAGCCGGGCCAAAAGAAGTGAAAAACAATGTTAATATCCCATTGCCCTTTTAACGATCTCTCGCTCGGCTGGGCCAGGACTGTGGTAAAAATAAAATGTTCTGCCAAAAAAAACCCCCTCCCCTCTTTCTCTTTCTTTTTTTTTTTAAAGCATGTGGAGACGGTTTAGAAAAGATATAAACTGGAATTCTTTCCCTTCTCATTTTCTCTTTGGTTACCAGTGTCTTTGGCTCAAGGCCTCGTTTTGCAGCAAATACGATGTCTGTGGGAATGCCAATAACTTAATTAGGTTTCAGTGAAACATGCCAAGGATCGGCCTCCTTTCCCCCACCCACCCCTTGTCGTCTGGGCTGAAACCTAATCTGTGTCTTGTTTTAGGGATGTCAGAATTGGCTTCCTTTCCTATCCTACTGAATTTCAGATGGTTTAGCCTGAGAAACTGAAAACCGTAGACCGGGATGCGATCTCCACAGGAGACGCTGGGTGTATTCGTGAAGCCTAGATGGTTTGTTTGCCCTGACTAGCATGGTGCACACTTGGGAAATTTCGTTTGGGTGGGCCCCTTTGAGTCCAAAGCCGTTATCTACGTTTTGCAGTTGGGTAAGCAAAAGACAGCGAGTTGCAAATGCCTAGCAGGGGCTTTGCAGGGGAAATTGACCAATTGGAACAGCCGCACGGAGAGAAATGCAAGAATTTCAGAGATAGTTGATGAATGATGTGCACGTTGTTTTCAACTCTTAATCATTGGATGGGAGATCAATAGCGAGATAGTTAAAAAGCTAGATAGCTAGGTGGATGGATGGATCGAGAAACATTTTCTATGATTCAGAGAGAAAGCTAAATTGTGAACTTTCCTGGACCAGGAGCCTTTGCTCAAGGTGACTCATACCGTAGTCACTTCCCATTTGGGAGACTGTAATGCACATGTACATGAAGCTGCCCTTGAAGAGTACTGGGAAACTGCAGCCGCACCGGTAGTTTTGGGCATTTCTTGGTATGTGCCAGTGGTGGGTTTCTGCAGGCTCGCACCTACTTGCGAGAGCCGGTTGGTGAAATTTAGAGAACCGGTGAGAGGGGGTTCCACCAGCGTACCTGGAAGTAAATCTGGCCCGCCGCTGCCAGTGACCCAATGGAAAGGAAAGGAAAGGAAAGGAAGGAAGGAAGGAAGGAAGGAAGGAAGGAAGGAAGGAAGGAAGGAAGAAGAAAGAAAGAAAGAAAGAAAGAAAGAAAGAAAGAAAGAAAGAAAGAAAGAAAGAAAGAAAGAAAGAAAGAAAGAAAGAAAGAAAGAATTTATCATCACAATTGAGTCCAAAATTTTGGTTGCTAAGCAAGAGCGTTGTTAAATGAGTTTCACCACATTTTAAAAGGTGGCCACTCCCACCCTGTCACATGACTACCAAGCCACGCCCACAAAGTAGGCCACACCTACAGAGTAGGTTCTAAAAAATTTGAAACCCACCACTGGTATGTGAACATAACACCCCTGCACTTTCAAGAAAAAAAGAGCTGAAGAAACTTCTTGGATGAGAAGTGAAATGTCTTCAAAAAAAACCCAGAAAGCCCAGTTGCCTCTTGAAAAAGCACTTTTGGGACAACCATGACCTGGAGGACTGAGAAGCTCCATAGACACCTTCAAGAAAAGTCCTCTGACTTTTCCCTTTGGTACCTAACAGGCAGGGGTGGGATTCAGCTGGTTCGCACCAGTTTGGGTGAACCAGATGTTAATTTTGCATCAGGTTCGCCGAACTGCTTGTTGCAAAGACCGGCTGGCCCCGCCCTCGCCACATGGCCCGTTCATCATGCTAGGTAAGTGCAGGGGCCACCTGGAGGCTATGGGAGGGCAAACAATGGGCCTTGTGGAAGTGCAGAAATGGACCTGATTCTGGCCTTTGGAGCAGTTCCGGAGCCTGAGAGAGGCCATTTTCGCCCTCCTGGAGGCTCGGGGAAAGCCTCCGGAGCCTGGGGAGGATGAAAAACAGGCCTACCGGAAGTACCGGAAGTCCAAAAGCAGGCTCATTTCCAGCCTCCGGAGGGCCTCCAGAGCCCAGGGGAGACTGTTTTCACCCTCCCGGAGGCTTGAGGAAAACCTGCGGAGATAGGGGAGTGTGAAAACTCCGCCTTCTGCCATGATGCAGGAGGTGGGATAGGCCATGCCCACCATGGCCACGCCCAGCCAGCAACCTGGCAGAGAACCGGTTGCTCACATCTTTCAATCCCAGCCCTGCCAACAGGGGAAACACGGCTCTTATTTTTAAAACTTCTAAACATTGTTCAGCTTTATTGGACTTCCAGGCAGGAAGAACCCAGAGCCCCGGGTCCAGCCAAAATGGTTGCCAGCAAGCTTTATGCGCAAGGTGTGAGAAAGTGTGATAGAATAAAGGCAGCCATCGGTTGCCTGGTTTCTCTGCAGCATCCAAGCTTAAAATGGAAACGTGCGCGGTGAACTCCAAAGGCTTGTCGAGGCAAGCCCACATGTGGCAATCCCCCCCCGCCCCCAGAGTAATGCGGAGGCGTTTCAGAGGCGAATCGATTGGCAATGCTCGGATTCCCACTAGCCATGGGGAGAAATCTGTCATTGGCTCGTGGTGGCAAACTATTCGAAATGTGCATTTCTGGACCAACTATGTTAGGGACAGTGAGTCCACAGATCGCACGTAGCTCACCTGGCCCCGATCTGCCCAAATTCAATAGCAAAAAGGAAAAAAAACCCAACCCTGAGTGATTTGGAGCAGCAGAATTCTTTCAGGTAGTTTGAAAACAAGGATGAGAAAAAGGGGCAGCAGAAACCTCTAGGAATGAAATGATCTTTAGCTTCTAACCCAGTGATGGTGAACCTTTTTGGGCTTGCGTGCCAAAAGCAGGGGGGAGCGCAGGGGGGCCGTGCATGGGCGTGCCACACTCATGATGCTCTGTGCGTGACCCCCTGCTTTGGGTGCCTTTTTTTCTCCCTCCCCAGGCTCCAGAGCAGTGGTGGGTTTCTGCAGGCTCGCACCTACTCGCAAGAGCTGGATGGTGAAATTTAGAGAACCGGTGAGAGGAGGTTCCACCGGCAGACCCAGAAGTAAGTCTGGCCTGCCGCTGCCGGTAACCCAATGGGAAGGAAAGGAAGGCAGAAAGTAAGAAAAGAAAGAAAGAAAGAAGAGAGAGAGAGAGAGAGAGAGAGAGAGAGAGAGAGAGAGAGAGAGAGAGAGAGAGAGAGAGAGAGAGAGAGAGAGAGAGAATTTATCATCACAATTGAGCCCAAAATTTTGGTTGCTAAGCAAGAGCATTGTTAAATGAGTTTCACCACATTTTACAAGTTGGCCACTCTCACCCTGTCACATGACTGCTAAACCACGCCCACAAAATAGGCCACACCTACAGAGTAAGTTCAAAAAAAAATTGAAACCCACCACTGCTCCAGAGGCTTTCTAGGAGCCTGGGGAGGGTGAAAACAGCCTCCCCTCCCCACCTCCAGAGGCTTCAGGAGCTTCCCTGAAGTCTCCAGAGGGCGAAAAACGGCCTCAAAAGAAGGCCTAAATCAGCTGGCCAGTGTACACAAGTGTGCTGGAGCTGACAGGGCAACGTCTTGCATGCCCTAAGACAGGGGTCGCCAACCGGTGCCGGTCCGTGGCTTGATAGTAACCGGGCCGGAGTGAGCGGCAGAGAGAATAGTGCAACTCTTAGGAAAGTGTAGCAAATGCTCTGCTATCCTGGCGGCTGGCCAAGGCGCTCCTCAGGGGCAGGACGGTGGCAACGGCCTGCATTGGGGGGGGGTTTGGGGCACCACTTGGCCCTGCATGGGGGGAAGGGGCTGCCAGGCCCTCCTGCCTGGGACGCAGCCCATCCTTCCCTGCCCCAGCCAAGGACCCTTTGCCCGGGACCCCTGGCAGCTTTCCCGCCGGCTGCCGAACACGCGCGTGGCCCACGTGACTTGACTCACCCGCTAGAGGCTCCCACCGGTCCGCGGAATTTTTTTTACATGCAACCGGTCCTTGGTGCCAAAAATGTTGGGGACCCCTGTCCTAAGAAATGGTTCCACATGCCACCTGTGGCACCCATGCCATAGGTTCGCCATCATGGATCTAACCATAAAACCACCCGGAAATTACATCACCAATGTGGCCATTGAGTTTTGGTGGCTTGAAGGCAATCCACTTCTTTTCCTGTCTTTCTTGTTCAGTTGCTCAGTTGTGTCTGACGCTTTGCGACCTCATGTACTATAGCACACCAGCTCCTCCTCCTCCTGTCCTCCATTGCCTCTTGGCGTTTGCCCAAATTCGTGTTCATCGTGTCGATGACACTATCTAATCATTTCATCCTGGGCCACACTCTTCTGACCTAGGCTTCCCCCAAAAGCACAAAGCAGATTCCTGGTCCCGACAAAAAAAAACCTTTTTTATTAAGCTAATTTGAATCCCTCTCATTCACATTCAGCCAAGGCCTGGCAAACAGTCTTTCAAAGGTGAATTTATGACCACAGACCTTATTTAGCTTGGAAAGCTGCCATGTAAATATTTTCCCAAATGCAGTGCTGTGAGCACAGAGTCTCTGAGATTCACGGACAGATCTTCACACTCCTGAAACAAACGGACGAACGAATTGTTTCCTGCAAAAGCCGACTCCCCTTTTGCTCCTCTTTTATTTGCTATGGGAGGAGCCACCGTCCACCTATGACTTTACTTCCAAGTTGACCTTGATTTTTTTAGCTGTTTTTTTCTTCTGGTAGCTCTCTGCACGCACACACTGGGAACAGGCTCCAGCTGTTCCGCTGCCCACTGCTGTCTAGCTCCAAAGGCAGCTGAGGACTGCAAAGAACACCTTAGCCCCCTCTCTGCCTCTGACACAGAGCCCTCATCAGAGCCTTCCTCAGCCTCCAGGACTGGCCCATCTTCCTCCCCAACCTCCTCACTGTCCGAATCTGCTGCCAGCTCCACTGGCCACAGGCGTGCCACAACAAACCCTCTTCTCTTTGTGTCTTCAATCTTTCCCAACATTGGTGTCTTTTCACCAGGTTCCCTACCCTTCTCAAAAGCCAGACATCAAAAGGACTGAAAAAATGTGGGCCTCCCCTGTCACAGGCCACCAGAAGCCTCCTGAAGTTCACAAAAGCTTTTTCATGAAGTATGTTCACCTGAAAAGGAGCTACCAGATTCTTTCTGCTTTAGACCAAAAACAATTTTACAGGAGCCTCCCAAAGTCCCTTCACCTGATCAGGAGGGAAAACGACAATGCCTGATCCAGGAGACACAGCAACACACACACACAAACCTTCCACCCAACATACGCATAAATGCATACGTCTTCATCCAGCGTTGCTGGTTTTCTGAATTTTGCAATGCCTTTTAAGGACAAGGCTTGTGCAAAAAGCAGCCATTCAGGGAAATGACATACAGAAATGTATTATATTAGAGGAAATGGTTTGCACAGACTGGCTTTGTGAGGCGAACTTGTAAACCAAAACACATGCTTGCAGATATGTGACCAAAATACGTACAAATTCAAGTACAGAACAAAAACAAAAACTGGACTGGGAAACTAAACTCGACAGATTTCCAAAAGCAAGGAATTTAGGGGGGAAACTAATGAAAACTGACATCTTGCTCCATTCCTAGTTTAAATATTGCACAGAGCCATAATGAGGATTCTTCGCTTTCGCTTAGGTGAGCGACCAATCTCCTATGATGAGCTACGATGATGGCTTATTCCACACAAATCATAGTTTAAAATGTTGGCTTGGCATTCTGTGTGAACTCGGCTAGTCTGGCTAAAGTCTTCCAGGTGCTGCCAACTCTCTCTCCACTCCTGATTTCCTTCTGTAGATATGTTATGAAGTTAGGGTTCATTTGGGGAAAACGCCATATATTATTACAGAAAACAGAACAATAGATAACAGATTAACAGAGTTGGAAGGTACCTTATAGGTCATCTAGTCCAACCCCCCGCTCAAGCAGGAGACCCTACACCATTTCTGATAAACGGCAATCTCTTCTTGAAAGTCTCAAGTGATGAATCTCCCACAACATCCGAAGGCAACTTCTGTTCCATGGGTTGATTGTTCTCACTGTCAGAAAGTTCCTCCTTGTTTCTAGGTTGAATCTCTCCTTGGTCAGTTTCCATCCATTGTTCCTTCATCTGGCCTTCAGGTACTTTGGAAAATAGCTTGAGCCCCTCCTCTCTGTGGCAACCCCTCAAATATTGGAAGACTGCTATCCTGTCTCCCCTGGTCCTTCTCTTCGCTAGACTAGCCATGCCCAGTTCCTGTAACCGTTCTTTAGTCTCCAGTCCCCTAATCATCCTGGTTGCTCTTCTCTACACTTTTTCTAGAGTCTGAACATCATTGTTTTTTTTATAGTGTGGTGACCAAAACTGCATGCAGTACTCTAGGTATGGTCTTACTAAGGCTTTGGTATTAGTAACTCACTTGATATTGATTGTATCCCTCTATTAATGCAATTTAAGATTGCATTGGCTTATTTGACTGGCGCTGCAGACTGCTGGTTCATATTTAGCTGGTTGTCCACTAAGACTCCAAGATCCCTTTCACAGTCACTGTTATTAAATCTGGTCTCACCCAGTTAATATGTATACTTTTGGTTTTTCTTACCTAAGTGTAGGACTTTACTTTTCTCTACATTGAATTTCATTTTGTTAGATAGGGCCCAGTGTTCAAGTCTATCAAGATCCTTCTGGATCTTGAGCTTATCTTCTAGGGCAGGGGTCGCCAACCTTTGCAACTTTAAGTCTGAAGGACTTCAGCTCCTAAATCTAGGAGCTGTAGTCCTTCAGACTTAAAGTTGCAAAGGTTGGAGACCCCTGTTCTAGGGTGTTAGCTATTCCTGCCAGCTTAGTATCATCTGAAAATTCCAAATTTGAAAGTTTGAAAAAGGAAGTCTTTGTGGAAGAAAGTTCTTTGTGGAAGTCTTGGAGGCTTTCTAATCCAATCAACTGCTCCAGCGGGAGACCCTATGGCATCCCAGACAAATGGCGGTCCAATGTCTTCTTAAAAACCTTCCGCCTTGGAGCAACTACAACTTCCTGAGGCAAGCTGTTCCACTGATGCATTGTTCTCACTGACAGGACGTTTCTCCTCAGTTCTAGCTTGGTTCTCTCCTTTATGAGCTTCCCTCTGTTTCTTTTCATCCTGCCTTCAGGGACTTTGGGTTGATTCCTCTTCTCTGCAAAGCCTGTCACCTCCTTTCCTCCCACCCTTCAAATGCCCTTTTTCTTCACTTTTGCAGTCAGGAAAGAAACATGGAAGGCAAATGTATTTGTTTTCCTCACCATGGTCCCTGCATGGAGATTTTAAGGGAGTCAGCAGCTTAATTCCATCGTACTGCAACGGCCTACCTTCCAGCCTTCTCAGTCTGAACATCTAAATTGTTTTAATTGGGTTTTTAAGGGGTTTCGTTTTTAGTATTTTAGGTTTTTAGCGCAGGGATAAATTGTTTAATTTGATTTTATATATATGTATGATGTATTTATGTTTGTACGTTTTTAATTCCCCTGTGCACCGCTCCGAGTCCCTTCGGGGAGAGGGAGCGGTCTACAAATTAAATTATTATTATTATTATTATTATTATTATTATTATTATTATTATTATTATTATTATTATTATTATTATTATTATTATTATTATTATTATTATTACTACTCAAAGAAAGGGAAATTCAGCCGTATCGGGAAGGAAGCAAAAATGGTATTATCACCGCATTAAAGCTGACTTAAAAACAAACCATCACTTTTGCAACATTAAAGATGCCACGGAAGGAAAAAAATGTTGCTCAGGAGGGAGGGAGTGCTCCAGATTATGCCCACTGAAGATGCTCTCTGCAACACAGTTAACAAGTGCATTTTCTCTAACACACATTATCTCTCCAGCTCAATTTTGCATCATGTATTTTATTACATAGGCATTTTAGCCAACGGGGTAAATAATTCTACACAGCCAGCTGCTCCTTATGCACCATGCCTAAATTTCTATTGCTAAAATGAGTATCAATACAATAAATATGGATATAGTTCATGACTCACAACCACAAAGGAGTCCAAAATTTGTGTTGCTAAGCAAGGCAGTTGTTCAATAAGTTTTGCTCCACTTTAATGACCTTTTGGCCGCAATTGTTAAGCGAATCACTGGAGTTGCTAAGGGTAATCATGCAGTCACTAAGCAAATCTGGCTCCCCCCCCCCCCCCAATTGACTTTGCTTGTCCGAAGCCGGCCGGGGAGGTTACAAATGGGATCCTAGGACACTGCAACTGTCATAAATACAAGCCAGTTGCCATCCTGTGGATGCTGCGACAGTCGTAAGTGTGAAAATCAATCGTAAGTCACTTTTTTTCAACGCACGTGCATGTTTACTATCTCCACGCAACACACACATTCCATGTAACATACAGTCCGTGCTCCAATATGTCGTCCTGATGCTATCTGCTCTTCTCAGCCGAGGCTCTTTGCACGCCTCGCTGCATTTATAAAAATGCTTTCGGGGAGCTGTGACTTCTTTTGCTTGTCAGCGCAATTTTTGTTTTCCAGGGTTGTGGTATTTTCATTTTGCTTTTGGAAGGCGGCTAAAGGGAAGGGCTTGCTATTTTTATGGGGCGGAAAATTGGGGGTGGGGGTGTTTAGTAGGCGCTGAAACTGACTAGAGGGGATTAAAATCAGGCTCTCTGATAAAATCTGGCAATCTAAATTTGACCGTTGAAAAAGGTCTGAAATCCTTCCTCCTCCCTTGCCACAGCCTGAAGGTCGAAAGGGGAATGAGGTGCCGAAGTGAGGATAGGGAGGTAAGAGGGCAGCGTAATCCCAGCTCTCCGCACAGAATTGTTGGGTCGAAAACAACAAGTGTCTCCCCCACCACCACCCCAAAAGAGCAACATCAAATACACAGAAAGAAAAGAACAAGAGTCTGGACGTGTGCACATTTTTCTGGCAAAAAACCAGACTGAAAACAACCACAGCTCCACTTTCCTGCTTCTCCGGCATGTAGACAGCCTACAGCCCAGACGCTTGGCTATTTTGTCCTGCTCCCAATATTTTGGGCTTGCATGTCGTTGCCAACGAAGGAAGAATTGCTGTTATGTTACTATATGTTACGTTGATGGATTATGTGCCGGCAAACGGTGGTTGACCCCTTAGGAACCACGCAGATGGGTTCCCTCTGTGATGATCTGTTTCCTAGCCTGGTCCTTGAGGTCTTGCAAGGATGCCTCCGTCACTACTGAATCTGGGTCCATCCACCTTGCTTCTGACTGTCCTCTTCTTCTCTTTCCTTCCACCCTTTTCCCAGCATCAGAGCTTTTTCCAGAGGGCTAGGCCTTCACATAATGTATCTTAAGATGGATGGATGGATGGATGGATGGATAGATGGATGGAGAAATGGAGGAATAGACAGACAGACAGAAAGCCCATCTATTAGAGGCTGCATAGACAGACCTTATCATGATTACCTGCTCTTAATCTAGTCCTTCAGGTCTTCAAATAGTTTACCCATTGACACTGTAACTGAATCCTTCCACCTTGCTGCTGATTGTCCCCTTCTTCTCTTTCCTTCCACCTTTTCCCAGCATCAGAGCCTTTTCCAGAGGGCTAGGCCTTCACACAATGTATCTTAAGATGGATGGATGGATGGATGGATGGATGGATGGATGGATGGAGGAAAGGAGGAATAGACAGACAGACAGACAGACAGCCCATCTATTGGAGGCTGCATAGACAGACCTTTATCCTGATTACCTGCTCTTAACCTGGTCCTTCAGGTCTTCAAAGAGTGTACCCATTGGCACTGTAACTGAATCCTTCCACCTTGCTGCTGAATGTCCTCTTCTCTTTCCTTCCACCTTTTCCAGCATCAGTGCTTTCTCCAGAGAGCTGGGTCTTCACATAATGTGTCTAAGATTAATGGATCGATGTACAAGCCAACAATTGGAGACTCTGTAGACAGGCATTTTCATGCCTGTCCTTAACCTGGTCCTTCAGATCTTCCAAGAGTGCACCCTATTTATCACTACATCTAAATACTTCCACTTTGCTGCTGATTGTCCGGCTCCTTCTTTCCACCTTTCCCAGCACCTTTCTCCAGAGAGCTGGGTCTTTACATAACGTATGGATGGACAGGCAGAGGAATGGAGGAACGGACAGGCAGGCAAACAGCCCATCTATTAGAGGCTGCATAGACAGACCTTATCATGATTACCTGCTCTGAACCTGGTCCTTCAGGTCTTCGAAGAGTGTACATTTCTTTCTTTAATAAAAGGAAATAAATAACAGGACCCAAAAAAGTAAAATGGTATTCTTTTTTTCTTTTCTCCCCCTGTCTCCCTATGTTGTTAGTTGTGAAGTCGTGTCTGACCCATCGCGACCCCACAGACAACGTTCCTCCAGGCCTTCCTCTGGAGTCCATTTAAGCTCATGCCTATTGCTTTGGTGACTCCATCCAGCCACCTCATTCTCTGTCATCCCCTTCTTCTTTTGCCCTCAATGTTTCCCAGCATCAAATCTTCTCCAGTGAGTCTTTCCTTCTCATTAGGTGGCCAAAGTACTTGAGCTTCCTCTTCAGGATCTGGCCTTCTAAAGAGCAGTCAGGATTGATCTCCTCCAGGACTGACTAGTTTGATCGCCTTGCAGACAATGGATCTTGCAGTCTCCCTATAGATCAGTGTTTTCCAACCTTAGCAACCTTATGATGCGTGGATTTCAACTTCCAGGATACCTAAGCTAGCTTGATGGCTGGGGAATTGTGGGAATTAAAATTCACATCTCTTAAAAGACGCCGAGGTTGAGAAATACTGCTGCAGATACACACCAGACAAGAAGATGATAGGAGGTGGTCAAAGAAGGACCCAGGTCAAGGCCAGGTGTGGAAAGAAAAGAGGATGGTGTTTCCTACAATAGAATAGAACGGAATAGAATTCTTTATTGGCCAAGTGTGGTTGGACACACAAGGAATTTGTCTTTGGTGCGTAGGCTCTCAGTGTACATAAAAAGAAAATATATACATTCATCAAGAATCATAAGGTGCAACACTTAATGATAGTCATAGGGTGCAAATAAGGAATCAAATCATACTAGGAAACAATCAATATGAATCATAAGGATACACGCAACAAAGTTACAGTCATACCATCATAAGCGAGAGGAGATGGGTGATAGGAACGATGAGAAGACTAATAGTAATAGTAATGCAAACTTCGTAAATAGTAAATGGGTAAGATGGATAAAGCTGCTGGGGAATTTACCCTTTGGGATTGTCATAACCTTAATTTAGATATCTATGGAGATTCTTAGTCATCCAAATCATGGTTGTCTCAAAGGTGCTTTGGGGTTGTTGTTTTTCTTCAAGAGGCTCCTGGACTTGTTCATCTCCAACTGCATAGCTAAATGTTTACGTTTTTCTTTGAAGACGTTTCCCCACCATCTAGTCAGAGCTGAAGAAGCTTTTGGGATGAGAAGCAAAACGTCTTCAGAGAAAAACGTAGACATTTAGCTATGCGTTTGGGGGGGAACACCCTTCAAATGAGTATGAATGGATTTCCAGAAACAATTGCAGACTATAGCAGGGGTGGGCAAACTTTGCAACTTTAAGTCTGAAGGACTTCAGCTCCCAGAATTCTGGCTGGAGAAGTCTGGGAGCTGAAGTCCTTCAGATTTAAAGTTGCAAAGGTTGCCCACCCCTGGAATATAGGAACCATTTGAACTTCAGTTTCAGATGCAGGCCTCAACAACTCACTAAAAGAATGCAAATGGCCAGCTGTCTACAAGGAGTTCAAATCCTTCCATTCCCCACCATCTACTCAGAGCTGAAGAAGCTTCTTGATGAGAAGCAAAATGTCTTCAAAGAAAAATCAGAAAATCACCACACTATAAAAATGATATTTTAGTTTATTTAGTTTATTTTCAATTTATATATTGAGACTCTAGAAAAAGTGCAGAGGAGAGCAACCAGGATGATGAGGGGACTGGAGGTTAAAACGTACGATGAATGGTTGCAGGAGCTGGGCATGGCTAGTCTAGTGAAGAGAAGGATCGGGGAGACACGATAGCAGTCTTCCAATAGTTGAGGGGCTGCCACAGAGAGGAGGGGGTCAAGCTATTTTCCAAAGCACCTGAAGGCCAGACAAGGAATAAAGGATGGAAACTGACCAAGGAGAGATTCAACCTAGAAATAAGGAGGAACTTTCTGATATTGAGAACAATCAATCCATGGAACAGAAGTTGCCTTCGGAAGTTGTGGGACCTTCATCACTTGAGGCTTTCAAGAGGAGATTGGACTGCCATCTGTCAGAAATGGTGTAGGGTCTCCTGCTTGAGTGGGGGTTGGACTAGATGACCTACAAGGTCCTTTCCAACTCTGTTAATCTGTTAAGAAAGTCCAGTTGCCTCTTGAAGTTAAAAAAAAAAGGCACCTTTGGATAGAGCTCTTTATTATGACCAAGATGGAGGACCAGAGGTGGTATGCTTCCGGGTTGCACCAGTTCGGGCGAACCGGTAGTGGTGGCAGCACAAGGCTCCGCCCACCCACCCAGACGTCATCAAGGACCTTCTGCGCATCCGCTCCCGCTCCCGAACCGGTAGTGAAGAAAATAGAACACCATTACTGTGGAGGACATGTTACAATACAATAGCAATACAATTGGAGGTCATCTAGTCCAACTCCCAACTGCCTAGGCAGGAAGCCCTACACCATTTCAGACAAATGGCTATCCAACATCTTCTTAAAGAGTTGCAGTGTTGGGGCATTCACAACTTCTGGAGAAACCAGGAAGGAGATTCTTTAAGCCCATTTCTTTTCCAGGCCGGAAAGATGCAGTTAGAAGCTGCAACTCAAGAGAAAGAAGGGAAAAAAAGAAAACCCTACAGGCAGACATTGTCCTCAGCTCTCCTAACCACAACAACCCTTGAACTTGAGATCTTCTGTCTGAAAAGCAGGTGTTCTGTCGTTGACCTGCACTCGCTTCTCATTAACAAAGCAATTTCCTTTGTTTTACTGCTGCTCTGGGAACGCAGAAAGGAAAAAGATTGCCAAGCATCTGGCAGACCACAATAGAAGAGAATTATTTTGATGGATCACCTCTCGGCCAGTTCCTTAAGGAATTTGCTCTGTTTTACACTCCTGGGTAACGTGATGATAAAACCCAGCTTTGGCTGCCGTAAGAATTATTGCGATCCCGGAGAGAGAGAGACAACCTTGGACACCTTTCAAGTGTCCTGTTGCACCCTGGAATAATGGTTTCCTAGTGTGGCAGGTAGCAACATCTTCCCTAACGGACCCTAGAGAAGGGATTGTGATGTGACTGCTGATGCAAATAGCAGGCCATCAACTCCCAATGGGAGAAATAAAAAATGAAATGCAACATTGTTGATTTTCTCACATGAGTTTTGGGCCCTCCCGGAGTGAAAACACTCAAATCAAGATTATAGAATTTTGCAAGATTTGGACCATATTGGAAGGGGGGGAAGAGGGTTTCAAGGGCTGAAAAATGTGCGGATGCATTCATCAGTGTTGTGGCCCGCCAGAGGCCAGCAGAGCTGGCAGCAGATTCAGACAGTGAGGAGGCTGAGGAGGAACATGAGCCAGTCCTGGAGTCTGGGGAAGGCTCTGATTAGGGCTCTGTGTCAGAGGCAGGAATGGGGCCAGAGCCATATGCCAGTTATCAGCTGCCTTCGGAGTCAGACATCAGTGAGGCAGACAAACAGCTGGAGCCTGTTCTCAGTGTGTGCAAGAGCAGAGTGGCCAGACAATGGGAACAGCTAAAGAACAGGGGTCGACTTGGGAGTAAGGCTACAGGATGACGATGAACGGCCCCTCCCAGAGAAAATAAAAGAGGAGCGAAAGGGGAGTGGAGTTTGCAGGAAACAATTAGCTTGCTTAATTGGTTCGTGACTCTCCGAGACTCCTGGCCAAGTTTCACAGGTATCAGCCTGGCAGCTCTCCAAGCCAGAGAAGGTCTGTGACTGTAAATCCACCCTTGAAAGACTTTGCTGGAGTCAGAAGACTGAGCAGAATTCACAGTCAATTAATAAAAGGGGCTTTTGCCGGGACCAGCAGTTTGCTTCAGGCTCTTGAGAAGCCTCTTGTCAGAACAATCAGAGACATTAGGGCAGTTCTGGAAATCTGGTTTCTATTAGCAAATGGCACTGACCACCCAGGGAAACCCACCTCCTCGTCATGAGCTTGGTCTTCTGCACAAGACCCTTCTGCTCCCACCAAAGCTGCCGCATAGAAGGGCGAGGCTTGGCGATTTCCTCCCCAGGCCCTCCCTCCCCCCGTACAATTTCAATAATTTGTCCAGACATGGAAGCGGGTAGCAAAATTCCAAGTCAGTTGGCTAATCTGAAACCAAGACAAAACATCTCAAGATCTTCAGCCGCAGCCATCCTCAGGGAGCCTTTTACAAGAAGCTGTTTTGGTGGAATAACAGATTGGATCATCCTGGGGAAGGAAACCACAGCACCGAGGCGATTCGCCGGCTCCGCTTACAAAGGGCCCCTTGTCTGTCAGATGCATGGAGGCCTCCTTCCCCTCCCTCCCCTTGCCACCCCCACCCACGTGCCAACCTGCCAGTAAGGAAAAGCACTAGAGGAAGCCCATGTGCAGCTTGGAGTGCCAACTCTGGGGAGCCACCGTTAGTACAGAAGGTGGGGCTTCCTCTCCCATCTGTAGCCCTGAACACCTTGGGGAGCTACAGGGAAATGAAATGGCCACTTGCCAAACGCGCAGCGGTGTTTCCAAGTGTGCATGTAGAATGAGGGCCCCTTTTTTTGCGATCCCACAATTTTTCCCAAAAGGATGTGTGAGTTTGCAACAATTTCCTCTTCCGTCCCCTTCTGCTTTAGGCAGGAGTTCCTGTGTGCTGATAAACACAGCAAAATGAGGAGGCCATCTCAATGTCATCATAACATACAGTTCCTGCAAGAATCTTTTATTTATATATATATAAATAATATGTTTATATATATATATATATATATATGTTTATTTCTGGGTGAGGAAAGTTGAATGGGGAAGGTGGAGTGCAGGATGGAGCAAACTCAAAAGTCAATTCAATGGTTATCCTGGGGAACAGCTTCTCGTCCTTGCAATGGACAGTCCTACGTTACCAGGATGGTTTTAATGCATGGTAAGCAGGGCACAAAATGCTACTGCAAAGATGGGTTTTTTTTAAGTGGGAGTAAGGATGGAGAACTTGTGACCTTCCAGATGTGACCAGGCTCAAGCTTCCAGCAAGCTTGTGATGCGACCGGAACAATCTGGAGCTAACCACACTCAAAACCATAGAAATGGTGGTACTACCGTGTTTCCCCCAAAATAAGACAGGGTCTTATTTTCTTTTGACCCCCAAAATAAGTGCTTGGCCTTATTTTTGGGGAGGTCTTATTATTTTTGAGGTGCATAATCACCTCATGGCTGCTGCTGTGTTACAATATTTTCGGGGAGGGCTTATTTCAGTGCATGCGCTTAAAAACCCGATTGGCATTATTATCCGGGAAGGTCTTATTTTCAGGGAAACAGAGTACCTACCTCACACTATATTAGACAACACAGTATTAACAATAGAGACCTTCAAATGTCTAGGTTCTATCATACTTCAAGACTTAAAATGTATACCTAACATCAAAAACGTCATCAAAGAAGCCCAAAGAATGTTCTTTCTGTGCCAATTCAGGAAGCTCAAACGGCCCAAAGAGCTGCTGATTTAGTTCTACAGAGGAATAATTGAGTCTGTCATCTGCACCTCCATAACTGTCTAGTTTGGTTCTGCAACCCAACAAGACAGACACAGACTTCAGAGGAGAATCAGAACTGCAAAAAACACAACAATTACTGCCAACCTGCCTTCAATCAAGGACCTATATACTGCACGAGACACAAAGAGGGCTGTAAAAATATCCCCAGACCCCTCACATCCTGGACATAAATTGTTTCAACTTCTACCCTCAAAACGACACTATAGGGCACTGCACACAGAACAACTAGATCCAAGGAGGGTTCCCCCCCGAATGCCATCACTCTGCTAAACAACTAATTCCCACAACACTGTCAAACTATTTACTAAGTCTGCATTACTATTAATCTTCTCATCATTCCTATCACCCATCTCCTCTCACTTATGACTGTATGACTGTAACTTTATTGTTTGTATCCTTACAATTTATATTGATATTGATAATTTCCTGATTGCCTATGACTCTCATTAAGTGTTGCACTTATGATTCGCAATGAATGTATCTTTTATGTACACTGAGAGCATGTGCACCAAAGACAAATTCCTTGTGTGTCCAATCACACTTGGCCAGTAAAGAATTAAATCAATCTATCTATCTATCTATCTATCTATCTATCTATCTATCTATCTATCTATCTATCTATCTATCTATCTATCTATCTATCTATCTATCATCTGTCTAAGCTCAAGCAATGATCAGGGGTGAATGGAATTATAGTCTAACAATCCCTAAAGGAGTAAAGATTTTCAACCTCAGAAAAGAGGAAATGTGATGGAATGCTGTCTGGATTCCCGGGAGGGAGAGGCTGCTTTCCAGAGGAACAAGAGACAACTCAGTTCAAATAATTTGTGTGAGAGAAAGAAGGTGAAGATGGCTCCTCCCTAACAGTTCCCAGAATATATGTTTGATGAGGCAAGTAGTCTACTTTAGTTGGACAAGATTTCTGTCCGTGGGTGAGGAACAATAAAGGAGTCGGAATCAGAAGAAGCTCAATGTGCCTTTCTTGGTTTTGGAAGCCTGACAGGAAATGGAATAAGCAAGCGGTCAGGCCTAGAAGCCATCTTTTGCATTGGGCCTTCCGGTCTGCCACATTTAAAGCTGTGGGAAAATGGGAGGGGAGATTAAATGGAGTAGGGCAGATATATAGTCACAACAACATTCCTTTCTCAGGGAGTCAAGGACATGTTGCACTGCACCTGGAGGGGTGTGACTGGGAGGCATCTCCAGTTGGGACAGTGCCTGATTGGGCCACGTGATGGACATGTGGGTGTTGGGACAAGATCTTGGACTTTTGTTTGGGTGGGGTAAACCTGGAAGCTTTCAGATTCGGGTTTTCCCAGATGTGCCAATATGACATCTCTAATAAAATGGAACTTTGAGGAACCTCAAGCCTCGGAGTCTTCTTTCATTGGGGAGGGGTGTCACTTGGAACCTAGGAACCCTTTTTAAAGATCCTTCAGCTCCCACCCTGGTACTCTGGAGAGGTTTGAGAAATCTGGAAAGCCATGGAATAGGAATAAATGACTAAATGGCAAACTGCGACCTACTTCTGAAATTAATTTAAAATGAGCTAATTAGCAAAAAAGTAAGTTAGCTGCCAATTTGGGAAGCGTGTGGTCTCGTTGGATTCTAAGAAGGGGAGAGAGAGGCAACTTTTGTAGACCCTGCCCCCCTGCATGGCAAAAGGAATAGAATTAAGGGGATTTGTGTTTAGCCATCCATCAGGATTGTCCCAAAGGTGGTTTTATTTTTTAATTTTCAAAAGGCTGCTGGACTTTCTTGGTTTTTCCTCGAAGACGTTCTGCTTCTCATCCAAGGAGCCTCTTCAGTTCTCAGAAGCGATGCTTTGCTGGGAATCAATAGCAACCATCCTTGCTTTTAGACCAAAAGCACAATTCCCCTCCGTCCAAATTCGGCCACCACCACCCATACCTCCTTCTAAGAAAATGTTTCCAAAACTCTCTTTCCCCTCCAGGACCATAATTAGAAAAAAAGGGTGCAGAACTATTTACCAAGCTCAGCAAGATCTCTCTGCCTGCCCCCCCCCCCCCAAAAGATCCTTTGGCAAAACTCTTTTTCAACCGAGCCACCATCCAGGGTCCTCTAAGGGCACAAACCTGCTGATTTTTCATTTTCAAGGGCTTAATCAAACCCAGTGTAATTTATAACCCCTGAACATTCAAAAAGTTGGACAGGATGAGGTTGGAGTGAGCAAACAGATTCCCTTGCTTGTTTTGTAAAAGAAACTATTATAAATTCAATTGCCACTTGCAACGGCTGTCCTTTCTCTCTCTCTCTTTTGTTCTCTCTTTTAAAAAAAAAAAAATACAGCTTTGTGCTTTGCTTAGTTACTGTTGACTTTAATTCCCGTGAAACAGCCAGTGGCATTTCATTTTATTTGATTTTTTTTAATACCTCGGCTTCACTAAGCAGCTCTCCACAGAGGCCAGCATAACACAGGGCAATACAATTCCAATAAACACATGAAACAATTAAAACACACCAGGCAACAAAAGCAAAAGTCAAATTAAATTACTGCACCCAAAAAAGTCCTAGGGGATAAAACAAATTGTATTGCAAAGCCATCAAAGAAGGCCGTGGTCAGCTTCTTCCACCCTTTAAAAAATTATATCATTTTAAATCTTGATCTACTACTGCACGGTTTCCATACAGTAATGTTTATATCATGTTATACACATATAAAAGATAAAAAAGATATCCCTCTTTATATCAAAGGTTGCTAACATGCTATCAAAGATATCAATCTTCATATCAACGTTGATTAACATTATATTGTTTAGGTCGATTATTGACAATACAGAAGAGGAGAAAACAATTCTGCCAATATTAGTTTCCGTTTAGGATGTCTGTCTGTACTACAAATATCAAATTATTCCTTCAAAGCAGAGTATAGTAATGAGAAAAGTATGAACCACATCAAAATATTTGTTGTGTAGTAGAGCAGGGGTCCCCAACCTTTTTTTCACCAGGGACCGGTTTCATTTTAAAGAAAATTCTGCGGACCGGCTGAGTGGCTCAGCAGTCATGTGACTGCGTGGGCGTGGGCAACTTGGAAAATGTGAAACTCACTTAACAATGGTCTTGGTTAGCAACCAAACTTTTGGCCTCAACTGTGGTCATAAGTTCTTTCTTTCTTTCTTTTTCTTTCTTTCTTTCTTTCTCTCTCTCTCTCTCTCTCTCTTTCTTTCTCTTTCTTTGTCTCTGTCTCTCTTTCTTTCTCTCGCTATTTCTTTCTTTCTCTCTTTCCCTTTCTCTCTTTATTTCTTTTTCTTTCTTTTTCTCTTTCCCTCTTTCTCTCTCTTTTTCTTTCTCTCTCTTTCTCTCTTTCTGTATCTTTTTCTGTCTTTCTTTCCTTTCTGTCTCTTTCTCTCTCTCTATCTTTCTCTCCCTCCCTCCCTCTCTCTGTCTCTCTATGTGTGTCTGTCGTCGTCCCTCCCCCCACCCAGCCTCCTCAGCCCGTCTGCCGTGCTTGGTCACTCGTTCGCTCGGTCAGGCTCCGTGGCTGGGTAGGAGCCGGGCTGCAGGGCTGGAGAGGAGGAGGAGGGAGGAGGGGGCAGTCCATTGGGCAGAGCGCGCGGGAGAACGCAGGAGGATGGTCGGGACTCTTTCTCCACCCTCGTCGACGGAGGGACTCCTGTGCGCCGCCGGAGCAACCTTCCTACGGCCGCCAGTTCCCTCCCCCGTCCGCGGAGCCTCCGCAGCCCCTGGAAGAAAACGAGTGGCCGGCATGCCAGCAGGGGAGGGAATCGGAGTCCCTCCGTTGACGAGGGAGGAGGAAGAGCCACACTCCAACGGCGCGAACAGCCGCGCCTGCGTTCTCCCGCGCGCTCTGCTCAGGGGGCTGCCCCCTCCTCCCTCCCTCCTCCTCTCCAGCCACGGACCGGCAACAGTCTGCGGCCCGGGGGTTGGGGACTCCTGTAGTAGAGGTTTTGATCTTAAACTGATTACTTCATATTAAGATGGCCATTGTATTGTTACAGACACGTGTTCATGAAAGGAGGAAAAAGATAAACTGAACAAATTTAATAGGAAATTCCCAAAAGGTTTTTTTTTTTTAAAAAAAGGAAAATAAAAAAGGACTATTGGGTTACTGACCTCCCTCCTTTTTTAAAGCAAATCAGCTTATTTGCAATATTTGTAGACATCTAGCCCCCGCAGAAGCCAAACTGTTAGTAGTTACTGAATATTTGCCATGCTCTATGATATATTGTACATGTTGGGAACCATTCTTGCTTAAACATATGGTCAACCTCGCCAGGAAGAACAAAGGTCCAGCCAATAAAATATGTTGTAAGTCACTGTTGACAAAACACATTCAATTAAACGACAACTATTCCAACAGTCTCCAATCTGATGCCCTGTAGATTTCTGGGGCTACATATTGTTCATGCAGGCTAGAAGATGAGAAATTGTCTATCCCTTCTCCTGCTCCTTCTCTTCCTCCTCCACCTCTTCCTCCTTCTCCTCCTCCTCCACCTTCTCCTCCTCCGGCATAGCATTGTGATCAAAGCTCCTTGACTACCAAAAGAGAAGGGCTTCCATCATTGTCTATTCCTTCCCCTTCCCCTTCTCCTTCTCTTTCTCCTCCTCCTCCTCCTCCTCCTCCTCAAGCTTAGCATTGTGATCAAAGCTCCTTGACTACCAAAAGAGAAGGGATTCCATCATTGTCTATTCCTTCCCCTTCCCCTTCCCCTTCTCCTTCTCTTTCTTCTCCTCCTCCTCCTCCTCCTCCTCCTCAAGCTTAGCATTGTGATCAAAGCTCCTTGACTACCAAAAGAGAAGGGATTCCATTATGACTCCATCTTGCCATTTTGACACACACACACTCCTATAGATGCCCTGGAACCTGTTCAATTTCACAATGTTGGCTGTCTTCAGGAATAGAGTCCATTTATTGCCGATTTGGTCACTTTATTGCTGACTCAGCCAGTTTGCATCGGAAATTGCAGCAATGCTGGTCTTTTCAATCCCCTTTTCCATTGATGGGACCTCTTATTTCACCCTGCTCCCAACTCCTTACCTTTCCTGCCTCCCATCCCCCATGATGTCATTCGAACAATGCCCAGTGACACAAATGAAGAAAGCATCAGATGCCTTGAAATGGCTTGGGGATAACTGTGTCATGGCTCACAAAGCTAGACAAGATCAAGAAACCAACCTCTACATAGACTTCAACAAGAGATTTTTCCAATGTGGTCTTGGATATGTTCAGAGTTTTGGAAACCAAAAGAAGTCTCCAGCTTTATGCCCTTCCCAAAGTACCAATTCTACAAAGTGGAAGGAAAAACCTTCAGTTGCTGTTGACCCAAAGTGGTTTGGTTAAACCCCAACATTTTTGTTTCTATCCATAGATCTACTTAGAGGCTCACCAGAAAATCAAGAGGTTCAGTTTCAAAGGCAGCTTTGCTTGTGGAGAATGTGTCTGTCAGGCCTGGAAGCCACCTTGGGCATTGGATCTTCAGGCCTGCCACATTTAGTCTGTGGGAAACTGGGAGGAGGGATTGGATGGAGCTGGGGAGACATATAGTCATAATAACATTCCTTTCTTCAAGAGTCAAGGACATTCTGCCCTGAACCTGGAATGGTGGGACTGGGAAGCATCTCCAGTTGGGACGGTGCCTGATGGGGCCATGCAGTGGACATGTGAGGGCTGGGCAGGGGCTTGGACTTCCATTTCGGTGGGGAAAAGCTGGAAGTTTTCAGATTCGGGTTTTCCCAGATGTGCCAATATGACATCTCTAGTGAAATGGAACTTTGAGGAACTTCAAGCCTCGGAGTCTTCTTTCATCAGGGGTGTTACTTGGAATCCTGACCGCACCTGCTACTGCCAGGTACAGTGGCGTGGGAGGCTGGGAGGAAAAGTATATGCAGGAGCCCAACTGTACGAGTTGAAGGAACCATATTTTTTTTAAAAAAAAATAATCTAAGGGCACTTCCCATTGTTGAGTTGAAATGCTCTCCACCCATCCTGGAGCCAGCAGAGAACAGTCCGGCCTGACATTTTTTGACCCCTTTGTTGATCCCAAATCTGCTTCTCTTTCCTCTGTTCTCAGCCACTCCAGTCCTTAGACTTCCTTCCACAGTCATAGGTGACCGCCTAGCAGAGTTAAACACATCCATTCCCTTGGATGATGTCAGGAAAAGGAAAACATGCTGTTTTAACACCGGTCAAAGAAGGGAATTACAGGCCAATTTCATTGGTGAGCTGGGGATAAGGTGAAGACAACATCATGCAGAAGAAGACCAAAAGAAGTCAATGAGGAGGAGGAGGAGGAGGAGGAGGAGAACAAGGGAAAAGACCAAGAAGACATGATTATGGCGATTGCTAAACCAAGTGTGCTTGGGGTGCTGAGAGAAACCTGAAAAAGTTCACTCAGAAGCCAACAGAAGCAATAACAGCCCATCTATATCTGAATGGAGGAAGGATGGCTCAAGGGTTAGAATATTTGGGATTTCCCCCATTTTGAAGCTACATCACTTTCCATGGTGCTGGTTGAGAAGTCAAATTCAATGCTCCACCCAGCCCTGCCTAAACTGAGAAATTTCCAAAGTCTCATTGAGAAGTCAAATAACAGTTCGCTTGTTTGTCATATGCTAGAGTAGCCAATATTGTCCTCCAAAGAAATCTAGCTGTTATCAATACATTTACTGGATTATGTGAACTATTTGAGGAATTCGAAGATCTTTCCAAAACACTGAAAGCTGATAAAGTCATTGGCAAGGCAATGGACTCAAGTTCTGTAAACGATGCTCCTCAACCTCAGACTAAGACCCAAGCAGCCGTTTTTGAAGACAGATCATAGAAACATAGAATCATAGAGCTGGAGTAGACCTTGGTGGTCCTCTAGTCCAATCCTCTGCCCAAGGCAGAAGTCTTTCAGACAAAGGCTGCCCAATCTTTTCTTGAAAGCCTCCAGCGATGAAGCCCCCACAACTCCAGGAGGCAAACTGTTCCACTGTTCTCACTGCCAGGGAAACCCTTCTTGAGGACGATCCATGAGGAGGTCTTCACTACTCAACAGCTTCTAAGGTAAATGGGAGCTGACTCCCTGCCTGAAATATGGTAGGTCTTCCAAAACCTACCTCTTTCTCTTCCTTGAGGATTTATCCCTGAAAGATGGTTGAACATTGGCAATGATTATAGAGAAGACACTCCAAAGCTGTTTCAACAATATTTCAAGCTCCATCCATCACCTTCTCCATTCCTTCCTCTTAAGATGACCTCCCTCTTTTTAAAGCTTCCAAGTCACAGGATGCCCTCAGAAGAAACACTTGAAAGTTGCAGAAGGTGCCCAAATAAACACAGATTCCTACGCTAAAGCAACAGTGGGTGGCTTGTCCTCCCCTACGCCCCCCTCACTTTCTCACAGACCACCCTAGTTGGAGGTTTGCTAAAGTCAGGAAGTAAAGGACAGAAATATCTTCCCATGTATTCGGCGCATTCCAGTTCTTTGAACAAATCAAAACTTCAGAATAGCTCCCTTTTTCATAACTTTCCACTTCCATTAGTTTTAAATGGTAGACATCTACCAGTTATTAACGCAAATCTACTGGAGGATCAGCTGTCAGAGTTCTCCTTCACCTGCACAGTGAAAAATGGCACATTGGTATTCAACTATCTGCGAGATCGCATCCTACCCCATACATCCCTCCGACCGATCCGCTCCCACAGAGAGGGACTTCTCCGGGTGCCGTCCACTAGGCAATGCCAGCGGGCGACACCCAGGGGAAGGGCCTTCTCTGTGGCGGGCCCAACTCTATGGAACGACCTACCCCCTGACCTCAGAACGACTACGGACCTCCTCGCCTTCCGACAAAAGCTCAAGACTTATCTTTTCCAACAGGCCGGCTTGGCCTAACTTACCTTCCTGCCTTCTCAGTCTGAACATCTAAATTGTTTTAATTGGGTTTTTAAGGGGTTTAGTTTTTAGGATTTTAGGTCTTTTAGCGCAGGGATAAATTGTTTAATTTGATTTTATATATATTTATGATGTATCTATGTTTTGTACGTTTTTAATTCCCCTGTGCACCGCTCTGAGTCCCTTCGGGGAGAGGGAGCAGTCTACAAATTAAATTTATTATTATTATTATAACTTTCTAACCAAAGACTAGGAAGGTCTGGTGTTCTCACTCATAAGAATGCTGCCATTTTATTCATATTATAAATATATTACACTTGTGTGCCTCCTTCCTGACTTGCAGTGACTCTGGATAGCTCACCACAAACACATACACTACCATAAAATATAAAAAGTGTATAAAATGTATAAAAAGACACTTCATCACCAAAGACCTGGTGAAGAGCCTGGTTTTCACAGATCTTCTCTCTTTTTTTTTTTTGAAACAAAGTTTTTTATTGTTTATTACAAATTTTAAATTCTTTTATAAATTCAAGCTTAACATTCACTCATACACATTGTTAGGATAATTATCCTGATGATGGGTTGACAATATATATAAGCCAGGATTCTTAAAGAGTATGTGTAACTTTAAAGACTATGTGGAATCTGATTGGCTGTGCTTCCCAGCTCAGTCATAAAAGGCATCTGGAAACACAGTCCTTTCTCTTTTGCTTTCCTTTGCTTCCTTTATTGCCACTGAGGAAAAAGCTGAACATGAAGATGGAAGAGAATCATTGTTTTGACTGACTGTAAGATAACTGTGGTTTGGTGAAGGACTGTTTATTGTTAGAGGAGTTAGTATCACTGTTTGGAAGAAGTATTTTAGTTCCATCAAGAGTAAAGACTATTTATTTTTCCTACTATCAATGTTTGATAGTTATTGTGTGGTTTAAGCAACGTATCTCTTGCTGTCTGGTGTATTGCACTATTCCGCCTGTTTATTTTCCAACGGGGGTGTTTTTACCCCTAACACACATAATTCAATTTCCAATTTTAGCCATATTATTTTCTTCCCATATTTTATAATAATAATAATTAATAATAATTTATTAAATTTGTTGACCGCTCCCTCTCCCCGAAGGGACTCGGAGCGGTGCACAGGGCTAATAAAACAATAAATACATACATATAGTTAAAAACAAATTAAATATTTCCCTGCGCTAAAAATTCCAATTAAAAAACTAAAATCCCCATCTAAAATTTCTGGCAACCCCATCGAAGAGAGACTATCCTAGGCCGGCCAAGCAGAACAGATATGTTTTTAGTTTTAGACGGAAGGAGCGGAGGTCCGTGGTAGTTCTAATGTCGGGGGGAAGGTCGTTCCAGAGGGCTGGGCCCGCCACAGAGAGAGCCCTTCCCCTGGGCGTCACCCGCTGACAAAGTCTAGTGGACGGCACCCGGAGAAGTCCCTCTCTGTGGGAGCGAATCGGCCGTGTGGATGTGTGCGGCAGGATCCGATCCTGCAAATTATAATGCCCAAGTGTCTTATTTAAGCCATCAAGTTCTCGAATATCGAATATTTATTTGTATAACCACGTCCTCTCCCCTAGGGGACTCGGAGCGGTGTACAGGGAGGAATAAAACAGCATAAAATATATACATGAATACAATAAATACAATAAAAACAAATTAAATTTAACTATCCCTGCACTAAAATTCCCATTTAAAATTAACAATCCCTAATCCCTGGGCAGAGACTAACCTAGGCCGGCCAAGCAGAAAAAGTGAGTTTTTAATTTCTGACGGAAGGAGCGGAGGTCCATAGTTGTTCTAATGTCGGGGGGAAGGTCGTTCCAGAGGGCTGGGCCCGCCACAGAGAAGGCCCTTCCCCTGGGCGTCGCCCGCTGACAAAGTCTAGTGGACGGCACCCGGAGCAGTCCCTCTCTGTGGGAGCGAATCGGCCGGGAGGATGTATGGGGCAGAATCCGATCCCGCAGATAGCTAGGTTCCGAGCCATGGAGCGCTTTAAAGATGAGAACTAACACCTTGAAGCGCACCCGAAAGACGACAGGTAGCCAGTGCAGCTCGCGCAAGAGCGGTGTTACATGGGTATACCTTGCGGTACCCATTATTGCTCGCGCGGCTGCATTCTGGACCAGCTGAAGTCTTCGGGTGCACCTCAAGGGGAGCCCCATGTAGAGAGAGTTACAATAGTCCAGTCGGGATGTCACGAGAGCATGGGTGACTGTGCGAAGGGCGTCCCGATCCAATAGGGGGCACAACTGGCGAACCAGGCGAACCTGGTAAAACGCCCTCCTGGCCACGGCTGTCACTTGATCTTCCATGGACAGCCGGGCATCCAGGAGGACACCCAAGGTGCGCGCCCCATCCACTGGGGCAAGATGTTCGCCCCCAATGGCCAGCGATGGAGTCAACTGGTTGAATCGGGCAGCCGGAAACCACAGCCACTCGGTCTTGGTCGGGTTGAGCCTGAGTCCATTTCTTCCCATCCAGATCCGTACGGCTTCCAGGCACTGGCACAGATTTTCCATCTTAAACTTATTTTTTTTCTTAATACATAAACCATATCATTATTTGCCCCTTCAAAGTTAAACCAAATTTATCATTTCGTTTTTCACCTCACAGCTCTTCTGTACAACAGTTCCAGAGGAAAGATTTTGCTATGGAGAAGACTTCTGGGTCCTGAGAGATGACACTCTTTATTTGAAGGACCCAGAAGTGCACATAAAATTGGCCGGTCAGATACCAGACGTGGGATTCAAATAATTTAACAAGTTAGGTTCTCTGTCCTACTGACCAGCTGGGTAGGCGTGGCTCGGTGGTCATGTGACCGGGTAGGCATGGCCAACTCAATGTCACTCAGGTCGATGGGCACTTCGCCTTAGATATTACAATGGAATAAGGGTTAACTAGAGAGGCAGTTTCTGTAAGCAGGGTGATAAAGATAATAATAATAATAATAATAATAATAATAATAATAATAATAATAATAATAATAATAATAATAATAATAATAATAATAATAATGATAAATTTTATTTATAACCCGCTCTCTCTCCCCAAAGGGACTCGAGGCAGGGCACAGGAAAATTAAAAACAATAGACACAAACAGAGTACAAAATTTAAAATCACAATTAAACATATCTTGCGCTAAAAACATCTATAAAAACTAAAAACTGTCCCTAAAACCCCTTAACACTATAACTAATTAAAATTACCCTAGGCCAGCCAAACGGAAGAAATGAGTTTTTAAAAGCTGTCGGAAGGAGCGAAGGTCTGTAGTTGTTCTGATTTCGGGGGGAAGGTCGTTCCAGAGGGTCGGGCCCGCCACAGAGAAGGCCCTTCCCCTGGACGTCGCCCGCTGGCACAGCCTAGTGGACGGCACCCAGAGAAGTCCCTCTCTGTGGGAGCGAATCGGTCGCAGGGATGTATGAGTCAGAATGCGATCCCGCAGATAGCTAGGTCCCGTGCCATGGAGCGCTTTAAAGATGGTAACTAACACCTTGAAGCGCACCCGAAAGACGACAGGCAGCCAGTGCAGCTCGCGCAGGAGCGGTGTTACATGGGAGAACCTAGAGGCTCCCATAACTGCCCGCGCGGCTGCATTCTGGACTAGCTGAAGCCTTCGGGTGCACCTCAAGGGGAGCCCCATGTAGAGAGAGTTGCAGTAGTCCAGCCGGGATGTCACGAGGGCATGAGTGACTGTGCAAAGGGCACCCCGATCCAATAGGGGACGCAACTGGCGGACCAGGCGAACCTGGTAAAACGCCCTCCTGGCCACGGCTGTCACTTGATCTTCCATGGACAGCCCAAGTTGCGTGCCCATCCACAGGTGGGGCTAGAAACAACACCAGAATGTCTCCTTCCTGCCTTCCTTACAGGATTAGCCCTGGAAAGTGGGGAAAAAACAAAAGGAGATTTCTTCCAACAACCGGTTCTCCCAACTGCTAAGAAAGTTAACAACCGGTTGTCCCAAATAGGTGTGAACTGGCTGAATCCCACCACTGCATGCGACACAGATGGCCCTCAATTAACCAGGTCCTCAAGCACCTTTTATCACCTTTGGATGGAGTGTCTTATTTTCTGCATTTATTAGAAAAACTTTCCTACTTCGGAGTTTCTTCTGGGGTTGTTTTTTTTAAATGCCATTTCTCAAACTAAAAACTGACGTGGGGAAAAAATGAACAAACAAACTGGGTGATCAGATAAGTCATAAGATTATGATTATAGCAGCTAAGACGCGTAAGGATCTGGTTCGCACATCATAAAGAATCACCTTGCTTAATTGCTGTTTTCTGAAACAGCAAAAACCAGCTGGGTTTGCAAAATACACGCTGCCATTAAACATGGTTTACAAATCATTATGGTTTTTGGCTTGGTAGACACACCACACCTCAAGGCAAACAGCAAGCAAAATTTCCTGGCTGATGTTAAGGTTTTTTTTTTAATGATGTCTGGCTGCTGGGTGTTTTAGTTCTTGTTTCATTTTAGCACCAATGTGGGTGTAAGTGTGAGTGTGTCTGTTTGTGCGTGTGTTTAACATTGCAAGCTGTCCATTCATGCACTTGAGATGGGCAGCCATGTAAGTTAAACAAACAAACAAACCAACAAACCACACCTGGATTTGATATGTGAATGCAGTCAAGAAATAAGACACTACCAGGAACGATATTCCACCATCCAATACCACCAGGAATTTGGCTCATGCCAAGAGATTCTCAGAGGAGAAAGGGAGAGAATGTAAATACACACCTGCCACTAACAATTGCATTGAGAAGGTGAAGGTCCATTATGTAAGCAAGACGTAGGGCTGTGATGACGAACCTATGGCACGCGTGCCACGGGTGGCAGGCAGAGCCCTCTCTGTGGGCACGTGAGCCATTGCCACAATTTAGCTCCACCGTACATGTGTGTGGGGCTCCTGCCAGCCAGCTGATTTTTGGGTCTCTGTTGCGCATGCGCAGGGGGCGGGGCCCATTTTTGGTCCCAGGAGGCTGCAGGGAGGTCTACTAGGCTCAAAACGGGGCACGGGGTGTCACACACACATGCGTGGGAGGCATGGGAGTATGAGGTGGTTGTGTGCACATGCGCAAGGGGGCAGGGGAGGATTATGGGTGCGGGCGTGCGCTTTTGGCATGCGATGACAAAAAGCTTAGCCATCCCTGACATAGGTAAATACAGAGGGAGGGAGGGAGGGAGTTAGGGAGTTTTTTTAATTATTGAAGCTTTGCTTCTTGATTTAAGATTTTGGGGCTTTCCTTTTTTAATGAATGGATGAGATGATTTGAAAACTCTGCATTGGGCAATCTGAGAGACAAAAGGTGAGACAGTATTGGCTGCTATGCTCTCAGTTTTTATAATGTTCAACCCACAGCACATGTAGGAGATGGCAGTACACTAGTCAAAGAAGTTATATAGTCTCTCGGACAGTCTGATCTGCTGTTCGCAGCCACTGTGGGTAATGGCAGAGAAATTGTCGTCTAGCAACTCTACCCTCTTCTCTCTCTATCTACCGGCCAAGTGGTTCTACAATGTATGCAGTGCTATCAAGCATGGGTAACCAAGAACAAAACCTGTAAAAGCTCAGGGCAGTTTCTTTATTGCATGTTCCCCCGTGGACAAAATCTTGCCTGACTAAAACATGCTCTGCACAACTGTCTGATCAGTGTTGAGAAGAAATTAGGGAGGATCCCTCCTGGGCCACTTTCTACATAGCAGTGAGTCGAAGGCTGATGTTTCTCTTTATTCCCCTTCTCATAACTGGGTCCCAGATTCCAACACAAATGCTTTTGCCATATAAAAAGCCACCTTCTCTAGATACCTGGAGAAGTAGACGTTCTTCAGTCAACAACACAGCTGTTTGGAGGAAGTCAATATCCATGTATCACCCTTGTTGGAATGAAACTGACACTTCTTAAATCCTGTATTCCACTTCTGAGCTGGGGTGGCGCAATGGCCCAGGTGTTAAAGGCACTGAGCTTGTCAACTGGAGAGCTACAGTAACAGCGCATGTGTGAGATCCAACCTCCATGCAATGGGGTGAACTCCTGTTCCCTGCCCCGGTTCCTGTCCATCTAGCAGTTCAAATGCATGCAAATGCGAGTAGATTAATAGGTACCACTTCAGTGGGGAAGTAATAGCATTGCGTGCGCCTTTGGCGTATAGCCATGCTAGCCACATAACCAGGGGTGGGATTCAAACATTTTAGCAACCTGTTCTCTGCCCAGGTGCTGGGTGCGCATGGCCATGGTGGGCGTCTCCTACTCAGCCTCCTGCACCAGGGCGGGGGGGGGGGGGGACGGGATATTTTTCTTGAGCCTCTGGGAGGGCAAACATGGCCCTCCAGAGGTCGGAAACAAGCCAGTTTCTGGACTTCCGGAACTTCCATGAGACCCGGTCTTTGTCCTCCCAGAGCCTCTGTTCGTGCCCTGCCCTTACCTGACATCCAAAATGGGCCGCGTGGAGATTCCTGGGAGGGGAGGGGAGGGGGGAAAGCCAGTCCTTGCAACTACTGGTTCGGCGAACCAGATGTAAAATTAGCATCCGGTCCGAAACGGCTGAATCCCACCCCTACACATGACAATGGAAATTGTCCTCTTGGCTCCCTTGGGCAAGAAACGGAGAGGAGTATCATGCCCTAAATTGGACATGACTGGACAGGGAAACTTTACTTTTTCCTTCTTCCCCATCAGTGCAAAGGGCTTTAATACAGCTGTGGGAAGGTTTGTGAAGAAAAGAAGTCCCCACACTGTGAAATCTTTTGTGCAGTGTTATGTCCAGGCCCCGGGGGGGGGGGGGAGAGGCGGTTGGGGGGGGGGGAAGAGTCTACGAGGACAAGAGACCTAAACAGACAGGATGTAATCCTATGCACAGAGGGGGAAAATACAACCTAATACCAAATGCTCCACGTGTGAAAGAAATTATGCTTAGGTCTGGCAAAGGAGGAAGTGTTGGACTTTTCATTTTCTAGTAAAAAGAAATGACAGACCATTAGCTTTGGAGAAGGGAGGAGGAGAACCTCGGGCACCGAAGCTTGAGTGCACCGCAATGTCCAGCCTGCGCAAAAGAAGGACACAAGGCACACTGAGAGAAGGCGAGGAAAATTTGAGCCTCACGAAAAAATAAAACCATTAAGCAGCATTTTCTCGTCTCGCAGGAAAGAGGGGAAAAAAACCCAGAGGATTTTCAATTGCAACGTATTAATTCCACATGTCCCAAAAACTTTAGAGGGCTTAATAAGCAAACCTGATCCCAATTCCATGCGCGCCACTGAGGATTTGAAGACGGAGAGGTATGTGCTGCATGGCATGGGTTTTAAAAAACTGCAGTCACCCAGAGAAGCATCCTAGATCAATCTTGGGTCAACCGTTCTGAGTACAGGTGGACCTTGACTTACCACCACAAACGAGCTCAACATTTCTATGGCTAAGTGAGACAGTTTGGTAAGTGAATTTTGTCCCGGTTTAAAACCTTTCTTGAAGCAGTTGTTAAGTGAATCACTGCAGTCGTTAAATTAGTAACACGGTTGTGAAGGGAATCGGGCTGCCCCATTGACATTGCTTTTCAGAAGATTGCAAAAGGTGGATCGCATGATCCTGGGACCAGAGGTGCCATTCAGCAGGTTCTGACCAGTTCTGGAGAACCGGTAGCGGAAATTATGAGTAGTTCAGAGAACTAGCAAATGCCACCTCTGGCTGGCCCCGCCCCCATCTATTCTCTGCCTCCCCAGTCCCAGCTGGGGATTTTGCAATAACCTTCCCCTGAAGCAGGGAGGGAATGGAGATTTTACAGTATCCTTTCCCTGCCCCACCCACCAAGCCATGCCACGCCCATCAAGCCACACCCATTGAATCGGTAGTAAAAAAAAATTGAATCCCACCACTGCCTGGGACACTGCAACTACCACAAATATGAGTCTGTTGCCAAATGTCTGGATTTTGTTCATGTGGGAATGCTGCAATGGTTGTTAAGTGTGAAAACTGGTCATAAGTCACTTTGTTCGGTGCTGTTCAACTTCAGTCACTAACAGGGATGGTGTCAAGTTCCCAGGAGAAAACCTAACAAATTTACAAACCTCGAGACAAGGTTCATAAGAAATCCAATCATTTATTAGGATTAACGTTCTGGCATTTTTTCGTAGCAGACATCTTTTTTGCTTTCTTTATCTGCTTCTGAACTTTGCCCACATAACTGTCCTCCCCTCAGCCTTCATCATAAATCACAGCCAATGAGAGATGGTAGTTTAGACATGCGCATTCACAGGCCAGTTTGAGATTCCTTTTTGACCACAGGAATGTTTGGAATGCTCTTCTTTATGGCAGTTTGATAGTAGTCATAGAGATGGTTCCACAAACTGACAGTGAGTTTGATTTAAGCCAAGTCGATTTAAATCACGATTTATATCTCTAGTCAAAACGCCTGATTTAAATCAACTCAATTTAAATCACAATTTTTAAAGAGCATCTCTGTCATCTCTGCTGCAAAATTGTGTGAAAGCATCAATGCCGTGCATGTTATCTCAGCGGGGGTCGTAATCACTTACCTCCCCTACCAGTTCACAAATGTAAGTGCCATTTTTAACCTCTCTTAAGCGGTTTTTACAGAATCAGCAAATTGCCCTCAATAGTCTGGGTCCTCATTTTACCAACTTCAGAAGGGTGGAAGGCAGAGTCAATCTCGAGCCTGTCAGAATCGAACTCCCCGAGTGAGCAGTCAGCCTGCGGTACTGCAATACTGTATTGTAACCACTACGCCACCACGGCTCTAACCACTGCACTATCACAGCTTAGAAGCTGCTCCATGTCTCCTCTCTGCTCTCACTAGGGCTCTGTGGGCTCCTTCCAGACAATGTAGCTAGATTCAGAACAGAAAGCTTGCCATTCCATCGTAGAGACCGGAGAAAAGGTTAGGGTGCATTTGAGTGCAAAATGATGTGAGTTCGTTACTATCATCCACAATCAAGATTCCATTCTTTTTCAATTGTGCATTAGTGTCAAACAATAGGGAAGACTGCATATAAGAGATGAAAACGGTAAAGGTTCCCCTCGCACATATGTGCTATTCATTCTTGACTCTAGGGGCTTCCCTTGAGGTGCACCCGAAGGCTAGAGCTAGTCCAGGACGCAGCCGCGCGGGCAGTCCTGGGAGCCTTTAGGTTCTCCCACGTAACACCACTCCTGCGCGGGCTGCACTGGCTGCCTGTGGCCTTTCGGGTGCGCTTCAAGGTGTTGATTACCATCTTTAAAGCGCTCCATGGCACAGGACCTAGTTATTTGCGGGATCACATTCTGCCTCATACATCCCTGCGGCCGATCCGCTCCCACAGAGAGGGACTTCTCTGGGTGCCGTCCACTAGGCAGTGCCAGCGGGCGACGCCCAGGGGAAGGGCCTTCTCTGTGGTGGGCCCGACCCTCTGGAATGACCTACCCCCCGAACTTAGAACAACCACAGACCTCCGCTCCTTCCGCCAAAAGTTAAAAACTTTTTTCTTTCATCAGGCCGGCGTGGCCTAAAGAATCCGATTGTAGCCTGTAGTATAAATTGAGATTGTTTTAATAGGGATAGTAGGGAATAGTTTTAAGGGTTTTAAAGGTTTTAAAATTTTAAGAATTTTAGCGCAGGATAAATTATTTAATTTAATTTTAAATATTGTTATTGTTGTATTTATATATGTTTTTAAGTCCTGTGCACCGCCCCGAGTCCCTGCAGGGAGAGGGAGCGGTCTATAAATCAAATTAATAATAATAATAATCATCATCATCATCATCATCATCATCTCCATTTCAAAGCCAAAGAGCCAGCGCTGTCCGAAGACGTCTCCGTAGTCATGTGGCCAGCAGGACTAAACACTGAAGCGTACGGAACGCTATTAACTTCCCACCAAAGTTTTTTCTACTTACATTTTTACCTGCTTTCGAACCGCTAGGTTGGCAGAAGCTGGGACAAGAAATGGGAGCTCACTCCGTTACGCAGCACTAGGGATTTGAACCGCCGAACTGCCAACCTTTCTGATCAACAAGCTCAGCATCTTAGCCACTGAGCTACTGCCTTCCTATAAGAGATGATACTGAATGCTTATTGTAATGCATATATTGGGAGGAAAGCATATGTAATGTGTTGAATGTTGGTGGAAATTTTCACAAACATGGAAACTAGAAAGGAAAGAGAATTTATAAACAGAAAACTGGAAAGATTGGAAATGACAAATTCACCCATCCTGACTTCAGCATTAGAGCCCAGTCTAATTGCTTTCATCCATCCCTTTGCATACCCTATTATTATTAATAGTAATGCTAACTATAATATTATGTATTAAATTCTATGCCAGCAATTTCTGCAAGACTTAAGTTGGCTACAAATATGTTCCATAACAGAACAGCCTGCACACTATCTGCATAAAACTCTGGAATAATCACGAAAAAAAGCTTCAGAGCAAGGTTAATATAGTTTCATCAATATTTTAATACCATTAATATTTATAGTCATATGTTTCAGAGAACATTATTAATTATTAACTATGGATGTGCAAATCGCTTAAATCATTCAATTGACTCATACTGAATTTGTGAATCAATCTGGGTTGAAATTACATCTGCATCCAACCATCAAACTGTGTTCTTTATCACTTCAAGACTGTTGAGCAGGAGTTATAGCAATTATCAGGCCAATTAATTTTGAATACATCGATTCCCTCATTATTAAATAAATTTATATGGCAGCTGAATCTTCATAAAATGATGTAACCCACTGCAGAATTGTCCCAAAGGTGCTTTTTTCAAAAGGCCACTGGACTTTCTTGGGTTTTGAAATATTGAATATTGAAAATATTTCACTTCTCATCCAAGAAGCGTCTTTATTTCTCACTGAATGGTAGGGAATGGAAGGATTTACCGTATTTTTCAGACTATAAGACGCACTCTGCCTCTCCCACAAAAGTGGGTGGAAATGCCTGTGTGCCTTATAGAGCGTATATTGCTGCAGGGGGAGGGGGTTGGTGCGGCGCCTATCAGCTGTTCACCCCCCGTAAACAGTGATCGGTGGCAAACTGGCAACAGCGAATGCAAGGCGGCATCAAAGAGTGAATGGGCCGTGGCGAACAGACGGCAGCAGCGGCAAACAGGCGGCGGTGAATGGGCAAATGGGCCGCAGCAAATAGACCGTGGCGAATAGACTGTGGCAAAAGGGCCACGTTGTCATTGAACGGGTTGTGACAAATGGGCTGGGGCAAACAGGCCACGGCGAATGGTCCATGGTGGTGGCCAATGGGCGGCAGCGAATGGGCAGTGGTGAATCGGCCATAGTGGCAGCAAACGGGCGGCGGAGGCAGATTTTTTTTTCTTGTTTTCCTCCTCTAAAGCTAATGTGTGTCTTATAGTCTGGAGCATCTTATATTCTGAAAAATACAGTATATTATTTTGGAGTCATCTCATCCTCAGCACCCTGAGAGTTAGACACTCTTACAGTTTATCTGTATCCTCTTGGGAGGGGACTGTGTTGTAAACAGGAGATAGGTGGTGTCGTATCCCTCTTCCTCTATTGAGAGAGGGCTGTTCAATTTTAACACAATTGGCCCCTTCGGTCCCTCTCTCAAGCCAATGGTCCTTTCTGTCCAGAATGTGAACTTTGCTGTCTTCAAAAGAGTCTTTGTCTTTTGGAAAAGCACTGTTGGAATAACCATGACTGGGTTAATTGAGACCCTCCATAGACAACTGCAGAGCTGCTGAATGGCCCATCATGTCTTTTACCTTGGCCATATTTGGCAATGCCTTTCTAAATTCAGGATGACACACAGCCCCCCCAGTTAATCTTCCCGAACACCGTAACAAAAACAAGACAAGAGTTGAGATGGGGAAGAACTTGCAAAGATGACTGAAACCAAGTTATAATTTCATCTCCTTAGAGCAGGGGTGGGCAAACTTTGCAACTTTAAGTCTGAAGGACTTCAGCTCCCAGACTTCTCCAGCCAGCTTTGCTGGCTGGAGAAGTCTGGGAGCTGAAGTCCTTCAGACTTAAAGTTGCAAAGTTTGCCCACCCCTGCCTTAGAGAGTAGACCCAGGTTGATCCAAGCGATGTACACACGCCGTGACCGAAAGTCATCCAGTAGAAGCACTTCAGAGTCTGGTGGCTCTCATCCAGCCCACACACAGGATGGCCTGAAATGGGAGCCTGGCCCAAAAGTGGTCATCTTAGTTGACAAAGGCGTTGAGAACGAAAGAGTTCCCCGCTGTTTTGTTGGCCAGCCAAATCAACACTTTTGAAGATCCCTTTGGCTCGATGCATCGGCAGAGCTTGTGACATTCCAGCCATTGTTTTCCCACAGAGAGAGGCATGCTTGAAGGGCCCACACAGCAGAAACACCATGCTTCGATTAACAGTTGTGCAGCCAAGATACCCATGAAGGCTCATTCCTGTGACAAAAATAGAGGAAGCCTTGCCAAACCGCCCTGCACTAGAATGACTCCGGGGAAGCCCTTCCAGAGAAACGATCAAAGGTTTAGACAGCACGATACACACATATACCAATAAAGGATAAATGCTCACTAACATCAGCTCTTACACTTTCTTTGCCTGGTAAATGCAGCATCAACAACCAAAGCCATAAAGAGCCAGTTGGTTGTGTTCTGACTTAGGCTTCCCCAGCAGCACGAAGCCGAGTCCTCGTCGGCTTCGTGCTAAATAAACTCCTTTTATTTATTTAATTTACAGTGAATTCCTCTCCAGCCAAGTCTTTCCTCTCCCACAGTCTTTCAAGAAAATTCACAATGACCGACCTTTCTCAGGCTTGGAGAGTGGCCAGGTCGATATCTTTCAGACGCCGCAATACTTGGCAAGAACGCGGGAATGAACTAATGGTCTCCTGCAAACTCCACTCCCCTTTCGCTCCTCTTTTATTCCCTATAGGAGGGGCCGTTCATCATCCACCTATGCCTTTACTCCCTAGTAGACCCTTGTTCCTTAGCTGTTCCCTTCATCTGGCAACTCTGCACATGCGCACACTGGGAACAGGTTCCAGCTGTTTGTCTGCCTCACTGATGTCTGACTCTGAAGGCAGCTGATAACTGGCATACGGCTCTGGCCCTATCCCTGCCTAACACAAACCAATGTGTGTTTTGCAGTAGTGGTGAGTAGCTCAGGTTGTAGGACGAGGGTGAAAGTTTGTTCTTTGAGCTTGTGGGTTGGTTTCCAAACATTTCATTACCAGGCTAGGTAACATCTTCAGCAGAGTTTAGGGGTTTCAGTGTGCTGTTTATAAGGTGTGGGGGTGTCAAGTGACACAAGACCTGTCAAGTCTTGTGACAGGTCATGTGATGGGCCAGCTGTGAGTCAACAGTGAGTCTCTGACAACTGACCTGTCACAAAACCCTCACTTGACACCCACCCACACCTGAAGCCCTTATAAACAGGGGAACACTGACATCCCCTAAACTCCATTGAAGAGGTTACTTAGTTTGGTAATGAAATGTTTAGAAACCAACCTACAAGTTTGGAGAATGAACCTTCACCTTCAGTGTTCATTTGACAGATAGATAGATAGATAGATAGATTGATTAATTTCTATAGATTCCCATCTCAATGACTCTGGGAGGCTTACATTTTTTTAAAAAAATTACAAATAAAAATACTGAAAACATTTTAAAACTATAAAAACATCAAAAAGAGATTACTGGAGAAAGCTCTTAATACAATACAATAGCAGAGTTGGAAGGGATCTTGGAGGTCATCTAGTCCAACCCCCTGCCTAGGCAGGAAGCCCTATACCATTTCAGACAAATGGCTATCCAACATCTTCTTAAAGACTTGCATTGTTGGGGCATTCACAACTTCTGGAGGCAAGCTGTTCCACTGATTAATTGTTCTAACTGTCAGGAAATTTCTCCTCAGTTCTAAGTTGCTTCTCTCCTTGATTAGTTTCCACCCATTGCTTCTTGTTCTGCCCTCAGGTGTTTTGGAGAATAGCTTGACTCCCTCTTCTTTGTGGCAGCCCCTGAGATATTGGGGCACACAAAAGGTACGTATGATTGATTCGGAAGTCCTTGGGAACATTTGTGTGAAGATTTGGTGTCAATCGGTCCAGTACTGCCCATTCGTAAAATGTACCCACTTGTGAGGTTTTCACCTCCCTGTAACTCCTCCCACCCGGCTGCTGTGTCAGTAAACGGCCTTGAGGCGGTCTCCTGGGGGCAGGGCAGGGCAGGGGGGGTAGCCTCCGCCTCCACGCCTCCTCGCCGATGCTGTCGCCTTTTTCCCCTTTTCTTCTTTTTCCCCATTGTGCCTTTTCCTTCTATCTTCCCTTTTCGTTTTCTCTGTTCTATTTTAGTTCGAATTAATTCTTATTATGACTTCCAAAACTTGGAATAAAAATTATTTAAAGCAATCAATCAGAGGCGGCAGGAGGCAAATCAAAACATTTTCTACTGCCCAGATATTTCTCAATAGCAATGATTAAAAAGTGTCGGAATCAACTTTTAGTGACCACACAGCTAGATTTTCTCCATGATAATCTGCTTCTAATCTGGTCCTTAAGACCAGGGGCCCCCAACCTTTGCAACTTTAAGTCTGATGGACTTCAGCTCCCAGACTTCTCCAGCCAGCTGAAGTCCTTCAGACTTAAAGTTGCAAAGGTTGGGGACCCCTGCTCTACAGTGTTTTCTTGTAGACGTTTCATTACCCAGACTAGGTAGCGTCATCAATGTTTAGTCCTTGTGGTCTCTGCAAACATGTATTGGAAATTCCTGGTATCTTGGTACAATACAAGCATCAAACCTGGAGTGGAAGAAGCTACAGAGTTGTTCCTTGGTCAAACTCTGGTGAAAATGTAGCTCCGGGTTACCAGGAGGTCAATTCCATCTTTAGGATTAGAAAGCCAAACTGGTCAAGAGTCCAAGTTGAAGAGTTTTAATATCACTGCACAATTATCAGATTTCTTGAATCCTTTTCACTCTCTGACAGCCTCTTGCAAAACCCATCCTTTTGTGCTTAGAGATAGGACCATGTGTTTAACTAGCATTCAAAGTTACAATGGTGCTGTAAAAAAAGTACTTATGACCAATCCTCACACTTAGGACTGCTGCAATGTTCCCAAAGTCACATGATCACGATCTAGGCCCTTGGCAACTGGGCTACGTTTATGACAGTTGCAGCATTCCTGGGTCGCATGATTCCTAAAATCAAGTGGGAAGGTCTCAAAACACGATCATATGATGTACAATATACAACAGCAGAGTTGGAAGGGACCTTGGAGGTCTTCTAGTCCAACCCCCTGCCTAGGCAGAAAACCCTATACCGTTTCAGACCAATGGCTATCCAACAACTTCTTAAAGACTTCCAGTGTTGGGCCATTCACAATTTCTGGAGGCAAGCTCTCAACTGCTTAACAACTGGAGTGATTCACTTAACAACCTCAGTTATAAAATTGGGTGGGGGAATCCCATGATGCCTCTCTTCACGCTTGCATCACCTGCAACACCTAGCGAGCAATTTTCAGTGGTTGTAAGCGGAGGGATAGCTGTTCAAAAACAGTTCGATAATATGATTGCAAGCCCGTCTCAAACAAAACACAGATAGACATTTTAGATTCTTGGCATCGGTGTTTGGAAAAATAATCGCTTTCCATTTAAAAAAAAATCTATAAAAAGAACTTAGTGCGACAACATCCTGGTCCCTGGTTTCCTCTTTCGATCGCCAAGTGAGCAAAGAACAAGGCATTTTTAACCAGCGTTCCTATTCCAGCTTTCCAACATTTCCCTACCAAGAACTCCGAAGGATGGTCTTGATTCAGAAGCTTTCCATCCAGCTAATCAACACTTCTCTGGGCTTCCCACCCTTGGCAGCTCAGACAAGAATCTTGGGCCATCACGAAAGTTAGGAAGGATCTGATTGGATGCCTGCCAAGACCAGCATTAGTTTACCTCTTAGAAATCAACGCATTGTGTACGTTCTTGTTTAAGTCCCGAGGAAATGTGCATTCTCCTGTTAAGGAGATCGGATAAAGGCTCTGAATCAAACAGCAAGATGAAAAGGGGGGGGGCGGGATTTATACATTCCTGACATATAAATAAAACTGTCTAATCTCTAATTCAGTGGAAGTCTGGAGTTAATCAAACCACTCTTTATTTTGTCGAAAGAGCAGGCTTTCTCCATTCTCATCAGATCAATGTTTTAAATTTAGAGCTAAGAAGATTGTTGTTGTCGGCGTTGGTGGTGTATTTCTCCTAAGAAAAAGACAGAAGTCTATTTTGTTATTATTTACTAGCAGATAACTCAGCATTGCCTGGGTATTTATTTTAAGGGGGCTAATGTCTGGAACAAACATAAATTCTAATGTTGGAATTTCCCCCTTACCAGAAGGAGCCCCTTTATGGAGTACTGTGAAGCCATTACCATGGCAACTCCACTGCACTGTAGAGTAGAAGCCATTTTACAACAGTACCGTAGAAGCCATTTTAAAGCACAACAGGGTATATCTTAACAGAATGCACACCCCGAAGACTTTTAGCGGTTTCTTACCACCCCCAAGAGTGTTTGTTTCCAGAGAGTAAGTCATTTGATTGAAGTTTCTCAAGGCGTTCCAGAGTTATGCTGGAACATAACACACACACACACACAAACACACACACACACACACACACACACACACACACACAGCCATTTTTATAGAGAGAGAGATTTTGACCAGACACAGAAGGCACTGTCTGAAGATGTCTCCATGGATATGTGGCCGGCATGACTAAAAGCCAAAGGTGCACGGAGCACTATTACCTTCCCACCAAAGGTGGTCCCTATTTTTCTACTTTTTCAGGTGCTTTCGAACTGCTATTGGCAGAAGCTGGGACAGGTAACGGGAGCTCACTCCGTTACACGGTGCTAGGGATTCGAGCTGCTGAACTGCCGACCTTTCTGATCAACCAGCTCAGCATCTTAGCCACTGAGCCTAAAAGAGCACTTAGTAGCAGGCAGCCTACTAAGTGGAGTTTAAGTGTTCCAGTCTAACTTAAAGTCTTGGGACTTGCTTAGTGGTCTCCTCTCCAAGTCCTAACAAGCCTGCCCTGCTTGTCTTCCAAACCAAGCTCAGGTCGGTTGTTTGAAGCCACCAACCAACTGCGTTGGTGCAGTTTAAACCATTTATTGCATTACAGTGCTCTACAAAAATGGACCTTAAAATATTACAGTGCGATAGGATAATGGCCCTCTTTGGGGAGGGAAAAGAAGAAAATTGCAGCAATGTTATCATACAGAATTTCCACTCCTTCTATGTTTTTTACACCAAGGAAACCTGAAGCTTGAGGAAAAAGCTGAACAACTGTGGCATTGTGTGGATGCCCACCAAAAGTGTGGGGTGGGGGTTGGAATTGCAGCGATTCCACGCTAAAACACTGGCACTGTATGGAAGCATCCCAGCGAATATTAGTAGTGGAAAATTCTAAGGAAAAGTCAGGATTCTCCTATTTCAGTGGCCTGCCAAATACTACATACTTGTGTGTCGTGCCCCCCCCCCCCAACCTTCTGTTCTTAGCCAGAGCAGGGAAGGTTGCAACTGGAGAAAAATTTTAAAAATTCACAATTCAGCTTCTAGCAACCTCCAACCCATAGAGAACAAGGGGTTCATGTTGCTAAGGTATCTAACACAGAAGTTCAAAACCTGTATAATGCAGACTTTTATGATGTGATTAGGTTCTCTCGGGTCTTGTGAATGAGTTTGCCCTGTTCGCTTTCGGGGAGTCAATGGAAAGGCAAAATGCTTCAAGACACTCTGACAGCCTGCGCCAGTTAACAACGTTCCCTGAACATAATTGTCTTTACATTTAATTCATTTCTATTTGGCCATGGCCCACTTTGGGCAAATCTTCTTGTGTGGCCTCTTTGTCATGAGCTCTCCATGTTGGGATGGTGCTTAGCATAAGGAAGCTTGAGTCTTGAGTTGAGAGATACCTGGAAGTGTTTATTTTTATTTAGAAGAGAAAGCAAGAGTTGAAAGGGACCTTGGAGGTCTTCTAGTCCAACCCCCTGCTTAGGCAGGAAACCCTACACCATTTCAGACAAATGGTCATCCAACATCTTCTTTAAAACTTCCACTGTTGGAGCATTCACAACTTCTGGAGGCAAGTTGTTCCACTGATTAATTGTTCTCACTGTCAGGACATTTCTCTTTAGTTCTAAGTTGCTTCTCTCCTTGATTAGTTTACACCCATTGCTTCTTGTTCCACCCATTGCTTCTTGTTCTCACAACTGGTATTCAGTTGTTTCACCCTTCTAGGCATGATGAAAACCCTCAGAGAGTTCAGAATTTCAATTAGGGGTAAGAAACAGCCCCAGACCTCTTTTTATGAGTAAGTTCATTAAGGTGGACTTATTTGGAAGGCCTTCTTCTCAATTCTTCTTCGCAATCTGGACTCAGATGCCCTTTAGAAGAGGAGCGGCTAAGCAATTCTTCTGCTATCCATCAATAGTCTATGCCTACCATTCCACCGCTTACTTTCTGAGACTCCAGTCCAAATCATCTTTCATGCCCCTGATGAGATAAGATGCATCCTCAGGATAAGCACACCAGGATGAAATTCCAAAACACATCTACAACACTGAGATTACAGCTGCTCTGTAGGATCATAACCTTCCCTGGATCCAAAAGGAAATCAAAGGCTTGTTAGAACAGAGGTTCCTCTTGATGTTTGACAAGCCCTCAAGGAAGCCAGATTGGTATATACACAAAATTGGAAAAACAGAGATGCTCCAGCCGAAGAAGAGATAATAAAGAAAATTTTGGTCTGTGCAGAAATGAACAGAATGACACTAGAAATCCAAAATAGAGACAAGATAGAATATTATGAAATTTGGAACAAAATGCATCAATGGTTGGAAATGAGGAAAAGGGAGTCGGAACAGAACATTTTGAGGATTGTAAAATTGGAACTGGATAATACAGACATAAATGTATTAATAAGTTAACATGTAACATGTTAATAAGATTAATGTAGCTATGTACAAGTAGAAATTGTATTTGTTATTGTGTTAAAATATGTATGGAAATGACAAAGCCAGAAAGGTCGCTCTATGTCCAATGTTTTTAATGTTTATTCAATTATTTAAAAAAAAATTTTTTTAAAGGAAGCCACATTCTGGCAATGGCCCCAGGAAACAACTCCCTCACTCAAAGGACACATGTTCCAGCAGCCTTCTTCAATGCTCACCTACAAGACCACCTTTGCAATTCAATGAACCTACTTCGCGGCAACAGAGGCGGCCTTTTTTGGAAGGGAAGGGAACATTGGGAAATGTTTCAAGCTTTAGCCCATATCAGCACCCCCTGGCTCTGGAGCCGCATGTGGCTCTTTCATCCCTCTGCTGCATCTCCCTGTCGCCAGTCGGCACCACAATTTTGAGAGGAACTTCCAGTTTGCGGGGGGGGGGGAGCAGGGCACGCTAGGAGGAGACTCTATGGCAAGGGGCAGGTTTTCCGGTCAGCTCCACAATTGATAGGGCTTTCAGTTAGGACAGGTAGAGGAAAAAAGGACACCATGCTAGGAGACTCTATGGTGGGGGAACCGGACTTCCGGTTGGCTCCAGAATTGAACAGGAGGGGGGGGGGGCTTCCGGTTAGGACCTCTGTGACTTTTTGAGTGTTTAAGGTTGCCAACCCCTGCTTTAGCCACTCTTCTAAATAGCCTGAACAGTCCATGAGGTTCTAATAATTAAAAAATCCCCATATAACAGCTATTATTTCCCCTTCCCAGCTGAAGTTACAAAATTCACTATTCTGTATTTAAAGCTGGCTTAGCCATGGTGAATAAGGGGCCCCTCTTAAATCGAAGGCTGGTTCAAAAATAACACTAAGCCATGGCTGAGTACATCACAATGGCCTTCCTTTTTTACACAAACAGCATAAACCACGGCTTACCGATAGCTAATGAATTAAGGCCAAATAGGCAAACAACATTGGTTCTGTCAACATTTATTACCCTATTTATTTATTTTACTGGGCTTCTACGCTGCTCCCGTTGTAAGCAAGTCTGAGCAGTTCACATAAGCTATTCTGCAAAACCAGGCTAAAAATATACATACAAATTAAACAAGCTACAAACAATTCACAACTCTGTGCCAGGGACAATAAACAAGCTTGGTTCAAACGGAATGCCACATTCCAAGAAAAAACATTTCTAAAGACATCCATCCTCAAGGGCTGTTGGAAAGGCCAGCTTTTCATCACCTTCTCTTTTGCTCAGGGCTGACTTCTCTATGGGTTATGCCATGGTCAGTTTGCTATTCAAGCATTCCAGACCTGGATGAAATTTGATACCAGGTGAGGTACATTCACGAAATGTCCTCCACAGATGACCCCACTGGATCTGGTCAGCCAAAACCCTATTTCTCAAAAGGCAACTGCCTCTGAATTGGATCTTTTGAGTAGCCTAAAGATATGTCTACAAATCAGCACAATGCTAAAGATGCTTTATTTTGAAGCTGCACAGAACCAGCTTCTGGTTTCATTTTTTTTAAAATTAATACAGTGTTTTAAAAACTAGAGGGTGGATCTAGAAAGGTAATTGTAGTGGAATGTAGTCTGGATTCCAAGGAGGGAGGGTGTCAGGGTTCCAAATAGCATCCAAAAGTAAATCAGAGTCCAAGGCAAAGAATTCCTCAAAGTTCCAATTGATTAAGAGAGCCATGTTGGCATATCTGGGAAAACCCAAATCTGAAAGCTTCCCGGTTTTCCCCACCCAGTTGAAAGTTCAAGAATTTGCCCCCACACCCACAAATCCACCCCATGGTCCAATCATCCACTGCCATACTGGCAGTTCCACCCATCCAGTTCTGGCCAGCTGCAGAGATAAAGGATGACCTTGGCTTTCTAGAAGGAATGTTATTATGGCTACACATCACCCAACTCCATATAATCCCCCCTCCCATTTTCCCACAATAGAAAAAGGCATAGTAGAATAATAGAAAGTGTGGCAGGCCAAAGACCCAAAAGAAAAGATGGCTGCAGGCCTGACCGAGGAACTGTATTTCAGAGGACCGACTAAAGTTTAAATAGTTTGGTTGGAAGGAAGGGTTCAGACTGCTCTTCCCTAGAAGTTAATCATCAATGATGCAAATAGTTTGGCAAGATTTCTGTCTATGGGCGAGGAACAATAAAGGAAACTGCTTAGAAGTAACTCTGGCTGTGCTTGGTTTTCAGAGCCTGACAATTCTGGGCTCCATGCTGATTCCTGGATTAGCTTCTTGGTTCTCTGATAGCAACATAATCTTCATTCCAGATACTAACCGGTTGACTACTCCAACACCATGACAAGTCAACAAACAGCTGTGTAGTTCAAAAGCCATCCTCTAGAGTTCATCACAAGATTTAACAGATTAATAGAGTTGGAAGGGACCTTGCAGGTCATCTAGTCCAACCCCCTGCCCAAGCAGGAGACCCTATATCTGCCTCTACCTAGGATTGAACTCACCACCTCCTGACTGGGAGGTGAGAGCTCCACCTCAAGGGCACAGCTTTGGTGCGACTCACAATCCTATCCTTTTTTCGCCCCATGTTTCATTTGCTTTATTTATATTACTTTCCATTTCCATCAAAAGTGTGTGATCTGAGTAGAGTTATTTGAACAGTCATAATCCACATATTTGTTATTATATTCACAATAATTTTAATAATATAGCTATATATTAATATAATTGCAATAATACACATCATCGTCAAGTTCTCTCCACATTAACATTTCCCCTTCTTATGTCTCTTCCTTTCTAACTTCTGTTTCTAACCATTGATAAAATACGTCCCACGTCAAAAAATATTCAGTTTCTTCTTTATCCTTAATAATAAGCGTTAGTCTCTCCCTTTCTGCGCATTCTAGTATGTTCTTAATTGCATTATCACCTGAGAATCGCAATCATATCCTGTGCAGTGTTTCAGAGAAAACTCACAAATAAATGCGAGATTCATATCTGCATTAGCTGAAGAAATTTGTTAAGCAGAAAGTCGTAGCCCAACCAAAAATGGCATTTTTAAACCGCCAGAAAGTTTGTCCATAGAAGACATCTTAGAAGAGGATCCAAGGGTCGATTCATTCATGTGATAAGATGGAAGAATGGAAAGCGATACATGTGGTGGAATTTCCAACCAGACTAGGATCAAGAGAGACCCAGGCAGGGGTGAAATTCAGCAGGTTCTTAACAGGTTCTGGAGAACTGGTAGCGGAAATTTTGAGTAGTTTGAAAAACCGGCAAATACCACCTCTGGCTGGCCCCCGAGTGGGGAGGGAATGGGGATTTTGCAGTATCCTTCCCCCGCCACGCCCACCAAGCCACGCCCACAGAACCGGTAGTAAAAAATATTGAATTTTACCCCTGGACCCAGGTTTAGAGTTCTACTACAAGAAGCAGAGCAGGGTTCTGATTGCCCCCGGGATCCTTGAAGCCTTATCTTGCCTTTCTCAAGTGAATGCAATCAGTCTGTTGAGATTCTTGTTAACCTGGATGACTAACCCTAAGGCTTCACGTGGGGTTCTGGTTGTTTTTGCTTGACATTATGCCACATTTATACAGTTGCTATTCATAGGTAAAAGTAAAGGTTCCCCTCGCACATATGTGCTAGTTATTCCCGACTCTAGGGGGCGGTGCTCATCTACGTTTCAAAGCCAAGGAGCCAGCACTGTCCGAAGATGTGACTAAACGCCGAAGGCACACGGAATGCTGTTCCCTTCCCACCAAAGGCGGTTCCTATTTTTCTACTTGCATTTGTACATGCTTTCGAACCGCTAGGTTGGGAGAAGCTGGGACAAGTAACAGGAGCTCACTACGTTACGCGGGGCTAGGGATTCGAACTGCTGAACTGCCGGCCTTTCTGATCGACAAGCTCAGCCACTGAGCCACCGCTATTCATAAAGGGCTCAACTAATTACAACTTGGTGTTACAGAAGAAAAGTAGAAAATATTCTGGAATCAAGCTCAACCCCCCCGTGACTTCGTGGACACACACACAGGCAACTTCCTTGCCAATAACGCAGAAGCAATTCGCCTCTCTGAATTTCTGAGCAGCAATTATTCAGGCACCGGGAGTGCGAGGCTGTGGAAAGGCAGCAGGGGAAAAATGACATTCCCTCTGTTGCGATGCCAGGGCTAGGAGCAAAACTGAAGCCCAGCCTTTTCCAAGACTTGGGATGGAAATATTGTAGACTACGGGAAGCTCACGGGGGAAGCTGGCAACAGCCAACCCAAACGGCATGGTCCCACTTTAAAGGAAGGAAAAGGCTGCAGAAGAAAATACATATATATCATCCCAGGAAACATTTGGAGAAGGGCTCTTCCAAAGGAAATGAGTAGAAATGTAACCACTACTTCGTAAGTCTATACCAGTGTTGGCGAACCTTTTTGGCACTGTGCTGAAATGGAAGCGGAAGAGAAGCCACCCGGTGCGTATACATGCACCAAACCCCAAAAGATCATCTTCCCGGCCCATGCATACACTCCAGCCGGCTGCTCATTGCAAGCGCACCAACCACCTGGTCTTCCAGTTTCTGGTGTGCATGCACGTGCCAAGACCACCTGACTGGTGCATATGCACGCGCTGGAAACTGGAAGATCATCTTCCCGGTGTGCGCATGTGCACCGGGAAGCTGCCCTTCCGGTTTCCAGTGTCCCCGCGCATATGAAGGCCAGCTGGCTGGCACACCAGAACGCAAAAGAGCAACGGGTGACGTCTCATGTGCCTGGAGAGATGGCTCGCCATCACAAGTCTATACGGTCCCAATTCTGAGAGTTAGTAGATGATTCTGGATGAGGGGATAAATGGGGAACTCATCAAATTTGCAGACGACACCAAGCTGGCAGGAATAGCCAACACTCCAGAAGATAGGCTTAAGATACAGAAGGATCTAGACAAACTTGAACATTGGGCACTATCTAATAAAATGAAATTCAATTGTGAAAAAAGTAAGGTTCTACATATAGGCAAGAAAAACCAAATGCACAACTACAGTATAGGTGGTACCTTGCTCAATAGTAGCAACTGTGAGAGGGATCTAGGAATCCTAGTGGACAACCATTTAAATATGAGCCAGCAGTGTGCAGCAGCTGCCAAAAAAGCCAACACAGTTCTAGGCTGCATAAACAGAGGGATAGAATCTAGATCACGTGAAGTGTTAATGCCACTGTATAGTGCCTTGGTAAGGTCACACTTGGAATACTGCATACAGTTTTGGTCGCCACGATGTAGAAAAGACATGGAGACTCTGGAAAGAGTGCAGAGAAGAGCAACCAAGATGATTAGAGAACTGGAGACTAAAACATATGAAGAACGGCTGCAGGAGCTGGGTATGTCTAGTTTGATGAAGAGAAGGACCAGGGGAGACATGATAGCAGTGTTCCGATATCTCAGAGGGTGCCACAAAGAAGAGGGAGTCAAACTATTCTCCAAGGCACCTGGGGGCAGGACAAGAAGCAATGGGTGGAAACTAATCAAGGAGAGAAGCAACTTAGAACTAAGGAGAAATTTCCTGACAGTTAGAACAATTAACCTCTGGAACAGCTTGCCTCCAGAAGTTGTGAATGCCCCAACCCTGGAAGTCTTTAAAAAGATGTTAGATAGCCATTTGTCTGAAATGGTATAAGGTTCCTGCCCACGCAGGGGGTTGGACTAGAAGACCTACAAGGTCCCTTCCAACTCTGCTATTGTATTGTATTGTATTCTGGGGAAGATGGTGGACCAGGAATGGAGAAAGCCAAGTTCTACTCCCCACTTAGTGATGGAAACTCTCTGGGTGACGACGATACTCACCCTTCCCTCCCACTCTCTCTCTCTCCCTCTCGCTCTCTGAAAAGTGATCTGGCCAACCAGTGAGCACCATCCACCTCCATGAAGAAGCAACCTAGAACTAAGGAGAAATTTCCTGCCAGTGAGAACAATTAACCAGTGGAACAGCTTGCCTCCAGAAGTCTTGGATGCGCCATCACTGGAGGTTGTTAAGAATTGACTGGACAGCTACTTGTCTGGAATGGTTCAGAGTTTCCTGATTGAGCAGAGGGTTGGACTAGAAGACCTCCAGGGTCTTTCTTCCAATTCTTTTATTCAATGAAGGAGTTCCCATCTTGCAGCAAAATGATTTTGCTAACACTAAAATAATACTTCATTATGGGAAAGCGGAAATTGTGTCTGTTTATGTATCCTTCCTGTACTAGCTCTATTGCCTTTCTATTTTTGGTTTTAGAAACACATTGCTTTATAATTAAAACAGAGAACTCCCATGATTAGAAGAATTAGAACTATAATAAGTAATAAATAAACATGGTTTGCAGTCGCCAGATGACCTACTGGTCTCACGGAAAGACTCTCGATGGTCATGCAACAGCTAACTCCCTCCACCCTCCCAATTCTCATCATTTCCTTACGGACAGAAAATCTGCTGCTGGTTTTATTTTCCCTCCAAAGGGATGTAATCCTCCTAAAGAGCCTTAATTCCCAAACAGGTCCAGATTTTGGGGAGAGGTGTGGTTCCTAAAGGATAAGACTCTGAAAGGGTCAACAGCTGGCAAGAACAAAAAGATTTTATTTCCAAGTAACGCTTGACTTTGGGAGTTCAGAGAGAAAGATTGGGGGGTGGGGGGGAACCAGTCATTTTCAGGACTTGCAAGGAAACCACAAGAATTTGGAAGCACTAAAGGGTGAGACCACCGAACTAAATTTTGCTCTGGGTTTAAGCTAGAGTTTCAATAGGGGCCTCTAGAAGTGAAGACTTCAGGACTCCAGAGTAACAGAAATTTTTGAGCATGCCATTAACTTGCTTATAAGCCAAGTGGAAAATCAATAACAAGAAACAATATTCAAATCTACCTATGTATTTGTCTCCTTCCTGTTTTATGTTAAGAGATACCTGGTCCTTACTTTTGAATTGGCCGGTCCCTTTCCACCTTTGTTATCGCAATAGCCAGAGTGGTGATTATCTTGTTTGTCATGGACTGTGAGAACAAATTCTCCCAAATAAAATAGAAGAGGACCTGATAAAAACAACTGAAGCAAAAAAAATAAGTCTTATAAGACATGTAGTATCAGGCATGTAGAACCGAGATCAGACATTAAAATCCAGTTCAGAAGTTTGAGTGCTCGAGTCTCTACACAAGAATCTAACCAACTAATTAAATTGGTGTTAGATAATGGATTTGGAGCATTTGTAGACATGTAACAATTCTAGGCCGAATCCTCTCTTGACTCTGCCCCCATCTCTGCTACATGTGAAGATATATTCTCTGACAGCTTGAACTCAATTGCTGGTACCTTCATGGACATATCCATGTTGTTGGCAACAATTATGGAAATGTTTCACCACTGCTTTTTCTAGTGACCTATTCAAATACTGACTGGGCTTAACTCTGATTTTGAGATTAGGTTTGTTACCCAGGTACCTTTGAGTAACCTTTGAGTTACCTTTGAGGCAGAGGTGGGTTCCTACCAGTTCAGACCAGTTCAGCCGAACCGGTAGTAACTTGGCAGCCTGGGTCACTGGAACCGGCAGCGACTCAGGGCTGTCACGCCCCCAAATCGGTTCTCCTATGGTGCCACCATCTTGATTTTCAGTTCTGCTAATGCGCAGAACAATTTTCATTGCAGAAAAGTTATTTTCCCCCTTTTAAAAAGTTCTGTGCATGCACATGCACAGCCCTTTTTAGGTGCAAATATGCACGTGCACATTATGCTGCGCTGAACTGGCAGTAGGTAATGCATGTGTGCATTACTGCACACCAAATAGGCAGTAATGCCAGCAGCAACCCACCCCTGCCTACAGGGATATTAAATTATTGAGTTGTTATATTTCTATTGCCCTTCCATCTTGGTACCATGACTCTGGGCAGCTTACAAAATCAGAAATCCAACACATTATGTAAAAAGTTCGGATAAATTCAGAGTATTTAATGCTAAATATACAAGAATTGAACCCAAGCAAGGATTTCAACCAAGAGTTTTAAAATAGGGGTAGTGTAAAGCCTTGTCTCTCAACATACATCCCTTCGTCCGATCCGCTCCCACAGAGAGGGCCTTCTCAGGGTGCCGTCGGCCGGGCAATGCCGGTTGGCGACACCCAGGGGAAGGGCCTTCTCTGTGGCGGGCCCTACCCTTTGGAACGACTTACTCCCTGAACTACGTACCATCTCAGACCTCCGCCTCTTCCACCGGTGTCTTAAGACACACCTTTTCCATCAAGCCGGCCTAGCGTTACCTCCCGCTGTGACCGCTCGTAGTTTTAATTTGGGGGATTTTATACGATTTTAGCACAGGGTGGGGATTTAATAGTTTTTTAAATTTTGTATGTTGTTATATTTGTTATGTTTTTAAATTTCCTGTGCGCCGCCCTGGGTCCTTTTAGGAGAAGGTGCGGGGTATAAATTTGAAAATAAAAAAAATAATAACAATAAAATAAAACATTAGCAAACTTAAAGTTTTTGAGGTTGAGAAATATCAGTGTAAAGGAATATTGTGTTGACCTTGGAGAAAGCGAAAATAAATCAGTTAAGGAAGGAAGGAATAAGCAAGCTGTGTAATCCTAAAATAGAGTGAAGTGTGGATAAGAAACTCAGAATAACTTTGAGTTTGTTTAGTTTAAGATGGGACAGAGAGAAGTTTGGATAAGCTTCCACTATTTTGTTAAGACATCTTACAACAATAAAAAGCATTCCTGGAATCCTTGCCATGCTCATTTCTTGACCTGGCCCATCCCAAAAGGTTGACATGTGCCCTATTGGAAAAGCAACCATGCACTGCACAAGTCATCTCTCAGGGTTGAGAATGGGAAAAGTTTGGGGGGGGGGGGGATTTAATAACTGGCAAGGTTGCCTGGGCAAAATGAAGGCACCTGTTTTTCACTCTTTCTCATTCACTCCAATATCTCAGGGGCTGCCACAAAGAAGAGGGAGTCAGGCTATTCTCCAAAGCACCTGAGGGCAGAACAAGAAGCAATGGGTGGAAACTAATCAAGGAGAGAAGCAACCTAGAACTGAGGAGAAATTTCCTGACAGTGAGAACAATTAATCAGTGGAACAACTTGCCTCCAGCAGTTGTGAATGCCCCAACACTGCAAGTCTTTAAGAAGAGGTTGGATAACCCTTTGTCTGAAGTGGTGTAGGGTTTCTTGCCTAAGCAGGGGGTTGGACTAGAAGGCCTCCAAGGTCCCTTTCAACTCTATTCTACTCTATGCTACTCTACTCTACATGATGAGATGGTGAGGCCATGTTGTTTGGCTACATACCAAGACAGTGATCCAAGCAGTTGAGTTCTTTGGGATCCAGAGACAATAAGCAGACCAGTAAATAAAGGGACTGTAAGCGGAAGTATTAACTCAAGCAAGCAAATTGAAAAGCCTACCGTAAAAAACATATATACACCAAGCAAGATGATCTCTCATTCTCTTATGAGGAGCCAGGACCTTCTTAATAATGACAGCAGAGATACCCCAAGGGCAGCCAGTTTCCACGATGCTAGCTTCCCTGCAGAAGCTCAGAACAACAAACAACAACCTCAAAGTTTTTATCGAAGTCTGGCCTGAGGATTTCCTGGCCCTTCTGTCATCAGAAGAAAGTAAGACCTGACCTTGACTGGCTGGCAGATGAGCCTAGGATGGGAAAGTTTGAGACTTTCACATTGAAAAGCTATGAAGCTATGCTATGAAGCTATGCTATGGTCCTTTCCTCCAACACTTTTGTTTAGCAAGTTAAAGTGAAAAACAAGCCAGCTAGCTCAGAAGGAGCTGTACACCTCTAGACGTGTGTGTGTGTGTGTGTATATATATATATAAATAATTGTTTTTTGATCAATTATTGATCAGCTCATAAAACTAACATTATATATATATATGTGTGTGTGTGTGTGTGTTAGATTTTTAAGGGCTGAAAATAAAGAGACCAGGATGGATCCATTTCAGGCTTATTAGCCTTCTTCAGCTGGCCATACTCCTTCTACTGGGATTTGAACCGGCGCTCTCCAGCATATGAGGCAAGCCTTTCTATGCCTTGAGCTATCCGGTATCCCTGATACATCAGCCAATTTACAGGACTCTTAATGAGAGAATATTTTCACAGCTCCTGTTCAAGGTCCTCCCCTTTTTATATATATATGCCATCTTCGGGTGTTTTCCCGTGTATATAGCATAGAATTGTTATTGCAACGTTTCGGCAAGATCTCATTTGCCATCCTCAGGCTTCGGTATGCGATTGCGAAGGCGTCGCCCTTCCTTAAATCTTGGGGGGGCGGGTGGAGTGCTGACTATTGTTGTTAAGGAAGGGCGACGTCTTCGCAATCGCATACCAAAGCCTGAGGATGGCAAGTGAGCTGATCAATAAATAAGTCAGGGAGACTAGTATAGATCTATTTCGAGCTTTTTAGCTCTCATCAGCTAGCCATACCCTTACTGGGATTTGGACCGGGGCTGTATTACATGTTAGGCAGAAGCCTTAGCCACTAAGCCACCAGGTTCTCTTCCTGATCAGCTGAGACAGGAGAATAAGTATATACTTGTGTCACAACACCCTGGTAAGGCCCAATTAAGGGAGGAAGCATACTGCTTTCCTTTTCTGCCTTTCGGCTCATCACCAGAGACCACCTAGACAGAAAGCCATGAGTTCCGCTGTGTGATTTTTTTATATGTGTGTTACATACATACATACATACATACATACATACATACATACATACATAGTTTTTAATTGGTTTCTCAAAATATAAAATACAAAGAAAAATAAAGAAGTTGTGGAAAACTGAAGGGAGGAAAAAGAAAAGAAATATAGTGTAAAGGGAGGAAAAGAAAAGGCCCCAACGTCTGACTCTCTTTAGCACCGTAGAAGATAACAACATTACAACCACAACTTTTTGCTTTTACACAAGCCATTTCTATAACAATAAGCGATAAACTATCTAGTGAACAAAAACAAAATCAAAGTTTCTTTTTTTCTCCATTGCAAGCAAAAAATCCAGAAGCAAATTCAGAATAGATACAAGGTTAGATTTTTTCCTCCCCTTTGGATAAAAGAATCAATTTGACCATCTCTGCTTCTTTTTGCTATGGGGAGTAATATATACTTTTGTTAACTGATTAATTGCTATCATAATTGATATTAAGAAATTCCTGTATATTATTTCAATTTTTTAACCCTTTGGGGTAAAACACACACACTCACACACACAGAGTATATAAGTCCAACCAATAGTATTTTACAAACTTTGGAAATTATTCAGCCTTACATAAAAAGACAGAGGACATACATTTCCAAATTCATTTTATTCATACAAAACTAACTTAAAGCTTTCTTTCAATACACATTTGGAACTTGCAAAAGTCCATCCTAGACTCGTCTTTAATATGAAGGAGAAATCAAAATTCGTCACTAACTCCTCGCAGGAAGAGTGGCCTCCCGCATTGACCCTGCACAATGAACTAGCAAATGCCACTCAGCTGCCAAGTGGACAGGGCCCTTCCCAGGCGTCCACATTTTCATCTTCAGGGCTCCGCATAAGCACACTTAATGTGCTCCTGGCCAGAGCATGGGCTTGGTGAGTTTTTCCTTTCCCCACTGTGGGTTGGCTACGGTACGAAACTTTGAGAAGAACCATTGAAAGGAAATTAGTCCTTAGGAGCCCAAAGTTTTTATTTAAACAAGAGATCTTGCCAGAAAAATCCCTTCCAACTGTTTTGGAGGAACGAGTTTGAAGAAGCAATGCTGAAGCAGAAAGATTGGGAAGGCCAAACTTAGCAGTTTCCCCTGGCACCTGGCTTATCTGAACAGAAATAGCCATAGCACTTAGACTTATATACCGCTCCACCATGCTTTGCAGTCCTCTTTAAGTGGCTTACAGAGTCAGCATATTGCCCCTCCCAACAATGTGGCTCCTGATTTTACTAGCCTTGGAAGCAGTGGTGGGATGCAAAAAAATTTTTACTACCCATTCTGTGAGCATGGCGTGGCTTGGTAGGCATGGCAGGGTAAGGATACTGTAAAATCTCCATTTCCAGCGCAAGGATACTGTAAAATCCGCATTCTCTCCCCACCCCAATAACCTGCTTTCCAGCTCTGTTCTCCTGTGCAGGGCAACAGCAGAAGACCCAGATGATCAGCTGGGACTCGGGGGGCTGTGAATAGATGGGGGGGGGAGCCATCCAGAGGTGGTATTTGCTGGTTCTCCAAACTACTCAAAATTTCCGCTACCAGTTCACCAAAACTGGTCAAAACTGGCTGAATACCACCTCTGCTTGGAAGGATGGAAAGATGAGTCAACCTTGAGCTGATGAGGATCAAACTCCTGGCAGTGGGCAGAGTTAGCTTGCAATACTGCATTCTAACCACTGCACCACCATGACTAAGATTTACAGCAGAAAGAATCAAGAGTATTGTTGTAGTTGTGCTTGTCGTTTTTATGATGTTTGACGAAAATGCACACCAATCCCTTTTACAGAATGTGGACTTGGGCCTATTTTCTAAATGCATCCGTGTGTAAGGGCTTAATTCTAACACCAAACTAAACCGGCTTTGTTGTCATCAGAGAGAAATCAAGATAACTTTAAAAAGTCGGGTGACTTTTGGGCCAATCCCTCTCTTAGCCCAGCCCAAGTTATTGTTATGAGAAAAATAGGATGTGACAACATTACTTACGCTGTACAAAGTAAAGGGAGGATATAAATCTGTTCGGCGTCATCGTTTGTGTGATGTGGCTTGCGGTGGATGCTTCAACGTGGGTGGAAGCAAGTTGCAGTGCAGATGGGTAAAAGTTTTGGGAGAAAGGAGGAAAATTATGACTTTTTATGCTTTTGTTTTGACAGGCCTGATTCTTGGCAACTGCATAGATATATAGTCCTGTAGCTTTCTAGGCAGTGTTTTTCAGAAGGGGTTTCTCCTTGTTTTCTGCCCAGGATCAAAAAAGAGAAGAACTTGGTTTCTCTGCTCCTCGTCTTGTTGACCACATGCAACTGGCTCTTGTTTAGGGGTCTATGCAGTGGTGGGATTCAGCCGGTTCGCACCTATTCGGGAGAACCGGTTGTTAAATTTCTAAGCAGTTGGGAAAACCGGTTGTTGGAAGAAATGTCCTTTTGTTTTTTTCCCCACTTTCAGGGCTAATCCTGTAAGGAAGGCAGGAAGGAAACATTCTGGTGTTGTTTCTAGCCTCATCTTGATTGCCCTGCTTACAGAAATTGCCTCTCCCGTTAACCCTTATTACACTGATGGCGAACCTTTTTGGCCAAGTGCCCAAACCAGAGTGTGTGTGCATGTGCGTGATTGCGCATGCCAGAACACCAGAAACCCAATGACCAGCTGGCCAGGGCATGCATGCCTGTTTTGGGGGCATTTGGGGGGACATTTTCAGGCCTTTTGGGGGGTCATTCCCACGCCATTTTGAGGCATTTTTGGCCTGAAAACAGCTTGAAAACAACCTGACAACAACCTGAAAATGGCATGGAAAACAGCATGGAAATGGCCCAAAAATTGTCTGGAAAACAAGCCAAAAACAGTCTGAACAAACCTGTTTTCTTGGGCGTTTTTTGGGGCCAATTTTCCGGTGCTCTAACGCTTGTGAAGAGCAGCTGTCAATGGTGTGTATGCCCAGCGAGAGGATTCTGCATGCCACCTCTGGTCTTATTGCATTGTAACAGCTAAGACGAAGCGCTCATTGACATGAGTGACATTGAGTTGGCCACACCCACCCAATCACACATGACCACTGAGCCCCGCCTACCCAGCTGTTCATTAGGGCAGAGAACCTGTTGTTAAATTATCTGAATCCCACCACTGGGTCTACGCGGGTGTTGTGAGATCTCTCAGCATCTCTATTTCTCAGTTCAAAAAAAAAAGGAAATAAGCATAAAACAAAGTGGCAGGCAGAAAATACAGCTCCCTCCTTTTCATTTAGTCATAGAAGCAGCAGAAAAGACCCCAACGCCTCCAGCCCAAATTAAAAACACAGGCCGAAGCATGCTGCGATTCAGTTCATTTCAGCTGCAATGGAAAGTCTGAAGCAATCACCTTGGACAGAAAAACAACATGTTTACATGGGATGTCTGCAGAAGGACCGTGGCAACACATGAAGCAACACAGCATCAGTAGACATGATCCGTAGTGTTAAAGGAATGAGCGGCTGGCTCTTAGATACCCGATGGAGTTGGAGTTTGCATTTTGTAGGATTTTATAGAGTGCCGTATTTTTCGGAGTATAAGATGCACCAGAGTGCACTCTGCAGACCTCCCAAAAACGGCCCCTTTTTCACGAAAACGGGCCCATTTTTTGTCCCAAAAAAGGGCATGAATAGCCTTTAGGAGGCTTATAAAGTGCTCCTGGCGGCTGGGGGGGGGGTCAAAATTAAGCACAAAACTGCCTGTTTTTCACTCATTTCTGCCCCCCCCAGCCCCCAGGAGCACTCTGAAAGCCTTCTAAAGGCTATGCATGGCCATTTTGGTGAAGGGGGTGGGGTTTCAGGAGGCAAAAAAAATACTGTATTCAGTGTATAAGATGCACCCAGATTTTCAGCTTCTTTTTTGAGAGAAAAAGGTACGTCTTATACTCCGAAAAATACGGTAGTTGAAGGGACTCTACACGTGTCCATCCGTTCCTGGTTTTCCCAGTCATGAAATATGATCAGATGAGCTGATCCACATTACTGCAAGGCTGCATTAGCAGCAGCAACAGCATGTAGACTTATATACCACTTCACAGTCCTGTTTATAAATGTCAGCCTCTTGCCCCCAACAATCGGGGGTCCTCATTTTACTGACCTTGGAAGGATGGAAGGATGAGTCAACCTCGAGCCAGTGAGGATCAAACTCTAGACTATGGCCAGAGTTAGCTTCCAATATTGCCTATGGAGATCCTCAGTCATCCAGGTCTTGGTTGTCCCAAAGATGTTTTTTTCAAGAGGCAACTGGACTTTCTGGTTTTTTCTTTGAAGACGCTTCGCTTCTCAGCCTTTGAGATGAGGATGAAAAGGATGAGAAGCGAAACTGCCTTCAAAGAAAAACCAGAAAGTCCAGTTGCCTCTTGAAAAAAGCACCTTTGGGATTCCCAATACTGCATTCTAACCATATCTAAGGGTTTGCCACAAAGAAGAGAGAATCAACCTGTACTGCAAAGCACCTGAAGGCAGGACAAGAAACAATGGCTGGAAAATAATCAAGAAGAGAACCAGCCCAGAACTAAAGGAGAAATTTCCCGATAGTTAAAACAATTAACCAGTGGAACAACTTGCCTCTAGAAGTTGTGGATGCTCCATCACTGGAGGTTTTTAAGGCGAGATTGGACAACCATTTGTCTGAAATGCGATAAGGTTTCCTGCCTGAGCAGGGGGTTGGACCAGAAGACCTCCAACGTCCCTCTGTTGTTTGGTTATTGTTAACAGAATTTTGCAAGTCTGAAAGTACAAATCTCCCACTGTCACCTTTACAGTCTGATAACTTCAGGAAGATCCCGCCTGTCAATCTTGCTCCACCCCACAATACAGCTGTGGGCTCAGCTCCCTCTTATCTGGCTGTTCTCCAGGCAGCATTTTTTCACCCCATTTCTCAAGGCCTTTCTCCTATACCAGGGGTCTGCAAAGTTGGCTCTTTTAAGCAGAGCTGGCTGGGGAATTTTGGGAGTTGAAGTCCACCAGTCTTAAAAGAGCCGACTTTGCAGACCCCTGTCCTATACCATCACAACTGTGTTGAGGTCTGTCTTCCTCCACGCTTTTATCCCTGGCCAATCCTCCTATTATCTGTAATGGAGTTTCCTACTCTGTAACAAAATCCTCCTTGCCAAAAATTTACAATATGCTAAAGCATCGTGGGCATTCTTCAGTCAGAGCTTCTTCTATCTGTTCCACGAGCTACGATGGTTCCCAGAGAGAATCTGGGTTCACACCTCATACTAAACTATAATTTGCTTATTGACGGCTTGCTGAGATCACTGGCTGAGTCTATAACACATGGTAATCCACAAACTATGATTTGCATATCGTAATAGTGGCAGTCCTAACATATCCTATGATAAAATCTGGCAAAACCATATTATGGGTTGATCACAGAGGGGGAGAAATTGCCTTGCTTCTGCTAAGAACACAGCTGGAAAACAAAAGATGAGTTTTTTAAATGCATAAAAATACGTAAGTACTTTTTTTTTCTTTGCTGTTGCAAACTACAGCCTCAAACAAGTGTGCCTGAACACCCCAATTGTTTTTTTTTTAAGGAAACGGTTGTGTCACATTAAGGTGAATTTCACTATCTCTTTAGGAAGACTAGAAGGGAAATTACAAATCAGACCAAGCAAGCCCATTCAAAGCAATAACTTCAAAAGATTGTGCATTGAAGGCATTTTCTTTGGGTTTTTTTTGCTCCTGTTCCAATGGACACATAAATAAATGGCAACACTGTGTTGTAAAGTGTGATGGGCTTTAACTGCATGACTTCACCCATCGTTGTTGTTTTTTATAACACCTCCTTGCAGATGCACTTTGCACCAGTGCTGAAAATCGCACACCATGTCGGATACTCAGAGCAAAATTCACAATATTTGTGGCTTCCATCACCTTTGAGGTAGGAGTACTAAACTGAGGTGTGCATCGTATGAGCACTGGAGGTCCATGAGGGATTCTTGGTGCTCCCTGAGTTCGGTTGTTTCCTTACAGATGTTTCATTACCCAAACTTGGCAGCATCGTCAGCGCCAGTCAAGAAAGCAACCAAGCTCAGTAAGCGCCAAGGAGTCTTCACTGCAACCTGAGCTACAAATATTCTCCTTTGTGAGTCCATGCGTGGCCATTCAAAGGATTTCAGGACTTCTGTCCAAGGGGACCTTTGGTCTACCTCCGTGATGGTGAACCTAGGCAGGCGGTGCCCCAGGTGGCACATGGAGACATTTCTGTGGGCACGCGAACCCTCACCCAGGTCAGTTCCACTGCGCATGCGTGCACGCCTCCTGTTGAGTCCTCGACTTGCGACCGGTCCCAACTTACGACCGGCCGCAGGTCTTCCACTCTTCCCCCTAGGACCATGGCAACAGACAGTAACTATTCTCTAACTGCCAGCCGCGCCTGATTGGCTCAGACGCGGCTGGCGGGAATTAGGTCCGGGAGAGCCCTGATTGGTTCCCCGTTTGACAGCTCGTGTATAAATAGCTGTCAAACGGGGAAGTCCCTGTCTACTGCATTTGGTCCGCCTGTAAATATTCTCCGCTGTTTTACTTGTCTTGCGAATAAATGCATTCTGTTTGACTAGCCTGTGTCCGGACTCTCTCTCTACCTCAGAACATAACACCTCCCGCCAGCCAATTTTCGGGTCTCTGCTGGGAGAAGCACGCACATGCACAGGGGTGGGGTCGTGCATGCATGCGTGGAGGTTGTGCATGCATGCACAGGGGGGAGATGCACCCATCCCTTTGATTTTGGTCCCAAGAGGCTTTAGGGAGGCCTGCTAGCACCAAAACGGGGATCGTGCGCACATGCATGGGGGGCATGGGAGCATGGGGGGTCACACATGCCTGCACAGGGGGCTGAGCAGGCATGTGTGGATTGTGTGCGTCGGCACATGTGGGCCTGCTTTTGGCACCCGAGGGCAAAAAAGGTTCGCCATCACTGGTCTATCTGAATAGGACAAATACCGACCAATGATTTCCTATAGCATATAACCATTTCATCAGAGGAGGGCCTAACTCAAACTCAACAAAAGCTTGCAACTTTGCTGGTGTACCAAAGAAACTGGAAGATGATGGTGCCATCTGGTGGCACTTGCCATAAAATGTGGCATGTCCCATGTCAAGGCCAAAATCCTCCTCACCAACATGCCAGAGCTGAAGTTTACTTAATGCTGCTGGGAGTCACAAATTGCTAATAGGTCAAGACAAACAGGCAGCCCCAGACCTTGGGATGGTTTGAATTAAGCTTAACGTACGAGTACAGCCCTTCTGGTTTAAGTCTCAGCGGGATGTACAAAGCCAGCCAGTGATAGCTGGTCCATAAATCTTAGTTCAGCAAAACACACTCTTGTGCCTAAGCAGATGGGATGAAGCCATGTAGGACAGTGGAAAGTAAAGGCCTTCAGAAGAAACTTTCAAAGTACGACTGCTCAACCTCTAGTTTTGCCAATTTGAAGGCAATGTAACAGAGAGGCATGCCAGAAACTGCGACGTTCTGTGAAAGTTGAAGATTGGGCTTTGAAGAAGCAGAATAACAAGGATGAAGTTTGCCATTGGAGAAGATTCCTGAGAAGCAAAGAAAATTAACCAAAGGATTATTGAATAAATCAGCCCAAAGTTCTTATATGAGGCTCAGATTATCCTAATTTGAAGACATTATGGGAGGAGAGGAGAGGGGAGGGGAGGGGAGGAGAAGGGGAGAGGAGAGGAGACGAGATGAGATGAGACGAGACGGTGACCAGAATCATTACAGTGATGATGGATGAACCATTGGAAGATCTGAAAGTTCAAGTGAGGGGAAAAATCACCTTGAAGAAGCCTATCAGTGTGGTCTCCAAGAGTGGACAACCACCTGATGGCACCTAATCAACCACAACCCTTGTTAGAAACAAACCTGGATGCCCAGAGACAGTTAGCACTTTGGAACTCAAACATCTTCTTTGGAATTTATCTTCTGAAAGTGTCTGGATTGAGAAGGAAGAAGTTTCACAAGCAGTTTTTACAACAAACTTTTTAATATTTATGACTAGAAAGATTTGCCAAGCCTCTCAGCTGACGATCAGTTCACTTGTTTATTTAATTTATATCTCTCCCTTACTTGAATCGAATAATTCTAGGCTGCATGCATAACATTGTGGCCTATTTTTCTCATAACAAAAACAACGCTGCGTTATGAAAAGGGGTGACGGGCCCTACAGATCCCCTTGGCTTGTACACTAATAAACCACCCCACAGTTAAACAACTCTGGATTGGTTACAGGCAGTAACCACCATCAACGCACAGCCACCATTGAGTTCACCATGGCTAAGCAAGATAATTGTCAAGCGAGTTTTGCCCCATTTCATGACTTTCCTTGCCATGGTTGTTAAGTGAATTGCTGCAGCTGTTACGTTAGTAACATGGTAGTTCAGTCAGTCTGACTTCCCCGTTGACTTTGCTTGTCCGAAGGGAGCAAACGGGGCTCAGACCCACAACTTCGGGAGGCAAGCCGTTCTACTGACTGTTGTCGCTTTCAGGAAATTTCTCCTGGGTTCTAGGTTGGCTCTCTCTTTAATGATCTTCTACCTGTTTCATCTTGTCCTGTCATCAGGTGCTTTGGAGAATAGGTCAAACCCCTCTTATCTGTGACAGCCCCTCAAATACCGGAAGACTGCTCTTGTGTCCATCATGCTATATGACTGTTAGCCGCCCAGCGTTACCGTGTGGTAAAATGGGTGGCCAATAAATTTGATAGACAGCTCGATTAGATAGGTAGCTAGACACGATAGACAAGACAGACAGGCAGACAGACACATACACACACACACAGATAAAGATAAGTAGCTAGACAGACAGACAAACAGACAGACAGGCAGATAAAGTAGCTAGACAGACAAAACAGACAGACAAGATAGACAGATGGACAGACAAACAGACAAGACAGAGAGATAGATAGATAGATAGATAGATAGATAGATAGATAGATAGATAGATAGATAGATAGATAGATAGATAGATAGATAGATAGATAGATAAATAGGTAGGTAGGTAGGTAGGTAGGTAGGTAGGTAGGTAGGTAGGTAGGTAGGTAGGTAGGTAGACAGACAGACAGACAGACAGACAGACAGATAGATAGACAAGATAGACAGGCAGACAGACACAGATAAAGAAAGGTAGCTAGACAGCTAGTCAGACAAACACAGACAGACAAGATAGATAGACAGATAGATAGATGGACAAACAGACAAGATAGATGGACAGACAGACAGACAGACAGACAGATGTCACCCCTAATCCTCCTCTTTGTTAGACTAAACATGTCTCGTTCACATAACTCATTCCAAGGCAGGGCCTGGTTGATCAAGAGCAGAAGCTTCCTTCTTCCCTCTGTCTTCCCCGTGGCCACCATGCTTGCTGTGAGGTGATTGGGCTGAGAAAAAGAGACTGGCTCCAGCTGGCCTTCAGGCCTAAGGCAGGAGTAGAACTCACAATCTCCCAGTGATTGGCACCAAGTCCCCCCACTGGGTTTCGTGGCTAAGGCGGGATCAGAACTCACCGTCTCCATCTAATATTTCCATTTGCTTCCTCAGCCGGCCCCTCTAACAACCCTCAAAGCCAACGCTGGCCATCTAAAAACATGTATCCCTCTGCCATCAATAGAAGTCTCCCTTTTTGAGAGCCTCTTAGTTAAAAGAGAAATCCTGTCCTTCAGCCAAGCATTTTCTGCACTGGGTTTCGACATTTCTCCATCCTCTGCATCTCCTTCGTTGGCTAAGGCTTCCGTTGCAGCCTCTTATTCCAACATGGACCTTCTCCAGGTGGGACTGAAATCTCCTCTCTGGGTTCCAGTTATGAGTTGTCTGAAGCCAAGAGCTTCTCCAGGAATGCAAGTCAGAATGGGTGGGCAGGCAAAAAAAAAGCCCCAATTGGTCCTCCCACAGAGTTTCCCCGCAGCAGAAGTAAGATGGATTTTTAGTTTATTTATTATGTCTATGCCTGTGGTCCTGAGACTATTTATGTCATGGTTAAAAAAGAAAAGAAAAGAAATCTTAAGGGACCTTTAGCTATTTCTGGGGCTAAAGAATACCTACATTTAGGTGGGTGAGTGTTGAGGTTTGGTTAGTTTTTCCTTCCATTTCCTAGAAGGTTTTCTTTTTCCTCCCTTTTGGGAAGGGGGGGGGGGGGTCTTCTCAAGGTAGTTTAAACTACAGTTCTTTTAAAATATTTTTCTTTTCCTTGTTAAATAGACTGGAGGCGATGAATCAAATCAGGGGGGAAATACATTAAGAGTGTTGAAAAAAAATTGGAGATACAGAAAGATACCTTTGAAGAAAAGATAGGGGCCTGGCCAGAAATGTTGGAACCTAGGCAGAGGATGGGATGGGAGAAATCCCTAGATTGAACAGCCAAAACATAGATGCAGACAGAGACAAAGATCCAAGGGAGAAATATAACAGGCAAGTCCAAAAAAAGCATAGCAATTAAAGTAATGAAGCGGGCAAGAGACGATGGATGGATGATTTCTCTTTATTGCTATTGTTCTGATTTGCTTTTCTTTTTCTCTCTGTCTACTTTCCTTTTTTAGGTAGGTGACATGACTAGAGGTTAGGCAGGCTAGAAAGAAAACGTCTTTTAATAACTAAAAGTTCGAATAAGAGAAAGTGGGAATGTTAATGTATGCATTTTTATATAATAAGAGCAATAACAAGAGAAAACATGGAATTAAACAGATGAACAGAGTTGGAAGGGACCTTGCAGGTCATCTAGTCCAACCCCCTGCCCAAGCAGGAGACCCTACATCTGCCTCTACCTAGGATTGAACTCACAACCTCCTGATTGGGAGGCGAGAGCTCCACCTCTAGGCCCAATAATTGAATAATGACAGACTGCAACTTAATATAAGTATGTATTACTATTAGAAACATATATGTTGCCCTATATGATGCCCTTGTACTGCTTGTCGGCCGTGATCTGCATGCTGGCATGTTGGACCTGGAGCAGGAGCTTGACCCTCTCGATGGGGGCCACGGCGGTCTTGGAGATCGCGGCCGCCACACCGCCCGCCAAGAAGTCCTTGAGGAAGGAGATGGCCGCGTCGGTCATGATGCTGTGGGAGGCTGCGGAGCCGGCAGGCAGGCGGGCGGAGGATGGCAAGGCAGGCGGGGCAGGACGGGGCCAAGAAGGGCTGCCGGCGGAGTGAGCAATATAAATATGTATTACTATTAGAAACATATACGTTGGTTGAATGCAATGATTATGATTAATTTTATTAGTTATATTTGTATTAGAATATATGACATCCAGGTGCCATACTGTTCATGCATTGATATGTTTGATAGATAGATAGATAGAGAGAGAGAGAGAGAGAGAGAGAGAGAGAGAGAGAGAGAGAGAGAGAGAGAGAGAGAGAGAGAGAGAGAGAGAGATGGATGGATTTATGGAGAGATAGATAGATAGATGATAGATAGATAGATAGATAGATAGATAGATAGATAGATAGATAGATAGATAGATAGATAGATAGATAGATAGATAGGGATTGAATTATGGAGAGAGAGAGAGAGAGAGAGAGAGAGAGAGAGAGAGAGAGAGAGAGAGAGAGAGAGAGAGAGAGAGAGAGAGAGAGACTGGAGGCATTATTTAATTTTTTAGCCAGCACTGGTCAACGTCTTTCTCAAACCAGGCACACTTTGCAAATCTGAGATTTGCTCACGCTGTAAAGCTGCTGTCATTTCTTGCCCATAATAGACTGTGTAACCACCCCACCTCCCAGTTGCTACATAGCAACCCTTTCAGCATTTGAAGTCATCTCCTTCCCTTCGCTAAGCCTTTGCGGAGCTAATGTCTTGGTATTAGCTTAGCAAAAGCTTGGAATCCTGCATCCAGTTTGACTCGCCATTGTAGAAAACAAGATGTGGAGACTCTGGAAAGAGTGCAGAGAAGAGCAACAAAGAGGATTAGGGGACTGGAGACTAAAACATATGAAGAACGGTTGCAGGAACTGGGTATGTCTACTTTGATGAAAAGAAGGACTAGGGGAGACATGATAGCCATGTTCCAATATCTCAGAGGCTGCCACAAAGAAGAGGAAGTCAAGCTATTCTCCAAAGCACCTGAGGGCAGAACAAGAAGCAATGGATGGAAACTAATCAAGGAGAGGAGCAACCTAGAACTAAGGAGAAGTTTCCTGACAGTGAGAACAATTAATCAGTGAAACAACTTGCCTCCAGAAGTTGTGAATGCCCCAACACTGGAAGTTTTTAAGAAGAGATTAGATAACCACTTGTCTGAAGTGGTATAGGGTTTTCTGACTAAGCAGGGGGTTGGACTAGAAGACCTCCAAGGTCTCTTACAAGTTTGTTATTCGGTCAAGCCGTACTGTACCAACTCACACGTCTTCCTCATGATCTCTTCCCATTGACTAACTGGAGCAGAATCTGTCTGAATGGGTGATGCTGGGAATTCCAGCCACGCTCCAACCTGACCAGGCCATGGCAGAAAACTGCAATCAATAACACCCCTTATGTAGGTCAATTCCAGAGTAGGAATTACACCCTGGAGTATTGGAAAAACTCCCTTTTTGCTACTGCAACCGACCCTCTCTAAGTGCCACACTTGGGTGTTGAGAGTCCACCAGAAAAACCATAGGATTTGGGACATCTTTAGTTTAGTCAAAGGGATGTGGTGGCTCAGTGGCTAAGATGTTAAGCTTGTCGATCAGAAGGTTGGCAGTTTGGCAGTTCGAATCCCTAGTGCCACATAATAGAGTGAGCTCCTGTCACTTGTCCCAGCTTTTGCCAACCTAGCAGTTCAAAAGCATGTAAAAATGCAAGTAGAAAAATAGGATCCACCTTTGGTGGGAAGGGAACAGGATTGTGTACGCCTTCAGCATTTAGTCATGCCAACCACATGACCACGGAGACGTCTTCGGGCAGCGCTGGCTCTTCGGCTTTGAAACGGAGATGACCACTGCTCCCTAGAGTCAGGAATGACTAGCACATATGTGCGAGGAGAACCTTTTACCTTTACTATGGGAAACATGATAGCAGTGTTCCAATATTTGAGGGGCTACCAAAAAGACAATTAAAAGTCAAACATTTTTCCACAGCACCAGAAGGCAAGACAAGAAACGATGGATGGAAACAAATCAAGGAGAGAAGTGACCTAGAACGAGAAACTTCCTAACAGTGAAGACAATTAACCAGTTGGAATGCCTTGCCTTCAGACGTTTTGAGTGTTTTATACCTGGAGGCTTTGACCAACCCAATGGCATAGGGTTGGACAAGAAGACTTCCAACTCTGTAACTTCAACTCTCAGAATTCGCTAGCCAGCATGGGAGGAATTCTGGGAATGGAAGTCCACCTTAAACTCGCTGAGAAACTCGGATCTAGAGAATTGATCCTGCTTGGGAATTCTGGGAGTTGAAGACCACCCATCTTCAAGCTGCCAAGGTTGACAAACACTGCACGATGGCCTCCTGCCTGGGAATGTCAATGCCAACCCATTTGGAGGGCAGCAGACTTCCGAAGGCTGCTCCAAAGATAATACGCTCACTTAAGAGCAGCATCCAGCCCCACCAGATTTTCCGACAAACGGAACCTATGAATCACGCTGAAGAAGTGCAAAGCATTCACCGACAAACAGAAGAAGAATGACATTCTTCTCCCTGTAATGGAGCCGCCCGGAGCTCAGCTTACAACAGATGTGGAGATGGGGCAGGAAAGGAACGATCCCAAATATTCAGCGTTTATTTTGTTTTAGAGGGACTAGAAGCAGGGAAGGAGAGAGACGCTGGTATGTGAGCCAGCGAGAAGGAATAACATTAGCTCTGTATGTGTGTGTGTCTCTCTCTCTTTCTCTCTCTGTGCTGTGTGTGCGTGTCTCTATCTGTATGTGTGGTGTGCATGCGCGTGCACACTGACACACACAGACACGGGGCAGGTTTCCCTGAAAGAAAAAACAGACTGGAGTTATTTGCTCTGCCAAAAACTCAGGTCACAAGAAGTTGGAATTCTTTCTTTCATCTCTTTCGAAATGTGACAAATTCCCAACTTATAAGCATCGGCGTTCCTCTCTCACAAAACCTCCACAAAGCTTCTAGCAATCGGAATGCGAGTTTACCTTTCTTTTCAATCAAAGCTTTTATTTTTATTTATTTATTTAGTTTGTCAAACATGCCCCCAAAAAATAAAATAACGGGTATAAATATAAACATAAATATGAGCACAGGAAATGGGTACAAATAAATGGGGACAGTAGGACAGGGACGGTGGGCACGCTGGTGTGCTTATGCACGCCCCCTTTACGGACCTCTTAAGAATGGGGTGAGGTCAACATCAGACGCTCTTAGATTAAAATTATCAGGGTTTGAGGATGTAACGATGGAGTATTTTCTGCAATTGAGTTTGGAGCGGTTTACCTTGAGTTTGTATAGATTGTTTGCCCCATTGTATTATTGTGGTTGAAGCTGAAGTAGTCTTTGACAGGTAGGACGCTGTAGCAGATAATATTTATTTTATTTTATTTTATTTTATTAAATTTATACCCCGCCCTTCTCCAAACGGACCCAGGGCCGTGCACAGGAATATTAAAATACATACAAAAACACATAAAAATTTTTAAAAACTTATTTGATAAAAAACCCTGCGCTAAAACCAGATTAAAATTCCCAAAATTTAAAACTATCTAAAAGTCATTTTGGAGGTTACGCTAGGCCGGCTAAATGGAACAAATGTGTCTTTAGGCACTTGCGGAAGAGGCAGAGGTCGGGGGTGGTGCGAAGTTCAGGGGGTAAGTCGTTCCAAAGGGCTGGGCCCGCCACAGAGAAGGTTCTTCCCCTGGGTGTCGCCAGTCGGCATTGTCCGGCTGACGGCACCCTGAGAAGGCCCTCTCTGTGGGAGCGTATCGGTCTTAGGGATGTATGGGGCAAGAGACGGCCTCGCATGTAATATTGTGTACTATGCCCTGTTTCCCCAAAAATAAGACCTCCCCAGATAATAAGTCCAATCAGGTTTTTTTGATCCTCCTCCTGAAAATAAGCCCCTCCCTAAAATATGTAAATGCATGCACAACAATTCCCGCCATTTCCTGGGGGGGGGCGTGAAAAGGGAGAACATGCCCCCCATGGTCCACATGCACTTGTCGTCCACACGGAATGGCCTCACGGAGGCCGCTCCACAAATCCTAGCTACCACACCCTTTCTCTTAGTGACGGCCGCAAAAAGAGCAGCCAGGCCCAGAAACGCCAGGGCTGGCAAGAGTGTGCCAGAAACAGAGACAGAGCCTCTGGCCCTCTCTGGATCAGCTGATCTGTGGACCACGGACCGAGGTTAAGAGGTCTCCAGCACCTCAAAAATAACAAGACCACCCTGAAAATAAGGCCAATAGCTTATTTCAGGGGTCAAAAGAAAATAAGACACTGGCTTATTTTCGGGGAAACACGGTACAATGAAAGCAATGTTCACCGCAAACTGCACTCCCTCTTTATTTTTATTTTTTTTAAATGCAATTACGACGTGTTAATATTGAAAACAGTTTGAGGCAAAAAGAATGCTGGCAAACGTTAAGACACTGTACTTACACATCATAGTAAATCAACGTATATTAAACCCTGGATTATCAAATAAATCACTTCATAGATTAATCTAAATCCAAATGAGTAGATTCACATGTCTTGTTAGATCAAAACAAACTAATTACATTATTTATGGCTTAGCATAATCTGTGAACCAGACCCTAAATACAATCTTTTATAAAGTCACTTCCAACCAAACAAGCACAAGCTTGATTCAATATCCATAGCAATGAATGCTTTTTTTTTTTTTAACTGAAATACAGCTTCTGGCTAATAATTAGGATTTAAATTAAATCTGAATAAGCTTAGCACTACATGCTTGCATTATTATTTTTTTTATAATTGCTGGGTGTTCTTGGCCTAGTTTATACATAGTACAAAACCATAATGTGGTTTGTTTGGTTTGGGGCTTCTGGCTTAGTGTTACATGTGAACCAAGCTACCATGAGTTGTTCAACTTAAAACTGCTTTTAATAAGTTTAGACTTTGCCTTACATGTAACTTTAGCCTCCTTATAGCTCCTTAGTTTTATATTATCCAAAGAGAGCAAAGATATCAAGGGTTAAGGGTTCACACAACATATAGCACAGTCAATTATAAACCTGGTTCTGAATTTGCACAACCGGCTAAATTTAGAGCCTACTCATCTCTCCTAAAACAATGATAGGGGCTGGCTTAGCAATGGCACTTAAGACTTATATATTGCTTCATAGTGCTTTACAGCGCTCTCTGAGGGATGTACAATTGTCAGCATCTTCCCCCCAACAATTTGGGCCCTCATTTTACTGACCTAGGAAGGATGGAAGGATGAGTCAACCTTGATCTGGTCAGGATCGAACTCCTGGCAGCGGACAGAGTCAAGCTACAATACTACATTCTAAGCACTGCGCCACTACGGCTCTTAGAAGGTTGTGAGTACCCTCTCTGCAATGGAATGTAGTGGAAAGTTTGATTCCCCAGAATGGAGGGGTTCCATTGTAGAAGAGTAACAAGCAACTCAGCCCAGCTATCATGTGTGAGAGAAAGAGGGTGAAGACAGTTCCTCCCTAATTTTTCCCAAGAGTATATTGTAGTGTATATGCAGACTATAGATGTGAAACAATGAAGAACTGAGCTGGAAAGAAATAGTGTGAACAGAGTTGTGGAGTGGAGTGGAGTGGAGTGGAGTGGAGTGGAGTGGAGTGGAGGAACAGAACAGAACAGAACAGAACAGAACAGAACATAATCCTTTATTGGCCAAGTGTGGTTGGACACACAAGGAATTTGTCTTTGGTGCAGATGCCTCTCACATAAAGGAAATAAAGAAAAATAAAATACATACATAAAGAATCGTAAGATAAAGAATCATAAGATACAATACTTAGTAATAGTCATGGGCTATTAATAAGCAATCAAATCATACTAGGAATAAAACAATATAAATTGTAAAGATACAAGCAACATGGTTATAGTCATAAGTGGGAAGAGATGGGTACTAGGAAGGAAGAGAATAACAATAACAGTAATACAGTCTTAGTAACTAATTTGACAGTGTTGTGGGAATTAGTCATTTAGCAGAGTGATGGCATAATATAAGCAGAGCAGGGATGGGTTTCAGCTGCCGTTACTGCCGGTTCGATGCGCACGCAATTTGTTCTGCTTCGCTCTGCACACATGTGCAGTTGCCTATAAATAGGCCTGCGCATGCGCAGAACATTAAAAATGACCAAAAAACATGCCGCAGTAACCAGGGAACCAGTAGGGGGGGGTGGCAAGCCTGCCGTCTCTACCCTTTCAGCGACCCAGTCACAATTTTCACTACCGGTTCACTAGAACCAGTGCGAAACTGGTAGCAACCCACCTCTGAAGCAGAGTGATGGCAGAATAACAGCAGATTCTGAATTTCTGATTGTCATTATTCCTGGGAGCTCCATCTAATGTTTGGGCTGGTTCCCGGCTAGCATTTCTGCCTGTCTCTCTCTCCAATGGAGGGCTCCTGCCCTCTGGAATGGCCTTCCCCCTGAACTTTTCCTCTATCCTTGTCCTGTTAGACCTCTCAGCGGCTTTTGATACTATCGACCATGGTATCCTACTGCGCCGACTGGAGGGGTTGGGGCTGGGAGGCACCGTTTTGCGGTGGTTCGCGTCCTACCTTTCTGGTCGGTCACAATATGTGTTGGCAGGGGGGCAGAGGTCGACTTCGAGACCCCTCATATGTGGGGTGCCCCAGGGGTCGGTCCTCTCGCCCCTACTGTTTAACACATATATGAAGCTGCTGGGTGAGATCATCCGTGGTTTCGGGGTGGGATATCATCTGTACGCTGATGATACTCAGCTGTACATATCCACCCCAGACCACCCCAATGATGCCGCTGAGGTTATGTCCCGGTGTTTGGAGGCCGTTCGGATCTGGATGGGTAGTAACAAACTCAGGCTCAACCTGTCCAAGACTGAGTGGCTGTGGCTTCCGGCACCCCGTTTCAGCCAGATCATTCCAACTCTGGCCATTGGGGGCGAAACACCGGCCCCCGTGGAGAGGGCGCGCAATTTGGGTGTCCTACTGGACTCCCGGCTGACTATGGAGGACCATGTGGCAGCCGTGGCCAGGGGGACGTTCCTTCAGGTACGCCTGTTACGCCAATTGCGTCCCTTACTGGACCGGGGAGCCTTACGCACAGTCACTCAAGCACTCGTCACGTCTCGACTTGACTATTGCAATGCTCTCTACATGGGGCTTCCCTTGAGGTGCATCCGAAGACTACAGTTAGTCCAGAATGCGGCCGCGCGGATAATTACGGAAGCGCCCAAATACTCCCATATAACACCTGTCCTACGCGAGCTCCACTGGCTTCCTGTGGTCTTTCGGGTGCGCTTCAAGGTCCTAACGATCATCTTCAAAACGCTCCATGGCTCGGGACCTAGTTACATGCAAGACCGCGTCCTGCCCCATACATCCCTTGGACCGATACGCTCTCACAGAGAGGGTCTCCTCAGGGTGCCGTCGATCGGACAATGCCGATTGACGGCGCCCAGGGGGAGAGCCTTCTCTGTGGCAGGACCAACCCTTTGGAACGACCTACCCCCTGAACTCCGTACCATTGCTGACCTCCGCCTCTTCCGCAAGTGTCTTAAGACACACCTCTTCCAACTAGCCGACCTTGCGTAACCCCAACATCGCCAGTTCAAATGAGGACTCTAAAATGGTGTTAACACAGGCCCTTAATTATCCCTGTATTTGTGTGTAATTGATGTAATTTTCTGTACGCCGCCCCGAGTCCCTTTGTGGTGAGATGGGTGCGGGTTATAAATATGAAAAATAAATAAATAAATAAATAAACTACAGACGATCACGGACCTACACCTCTTCCGTCGGGCCCTGAAGACCCATTTATTCCGTGTTGCCGGCCTGTCGTAGTTTTTAAATTGATTTTAGCAGGGGGTTTTAATTGGTAGGCCAATCTATTTAATATATCTTAACATTTGTTTTTAGTTTTTGTATTACCTACTTTTACCATTGGCTGTGTACCGCCCTGAGTCGGCGGTATACAAATTCAATAAATCTGAATCTGAATATCTATTAATCGGTGTACAATTTTGAATATTTTAATATTGTTCTGTGAACTAGAATCTTGAGTAGTGATGCTTCGCCCTGTCCTTATAATGCCAAGAACAAAAGGCCCCACAATTGCAATTTCTAGTCAATGACATCCTCATTGCTTTCTTAAAAATACTTGAAAAGACCTCTCTCCCATTGAATACAGCAGCTGCTATCTCGCAAAGTATGTGTCAGGTTTCAGTTAATGTACCCATCATCACCAATTGAACTCAGGACAGATTTGAGAAGGAAAGGGGACAAGAAATGATATTCAACGGTTTTTGGGTCTGCGGAAATCCCAGCCCAAGAAAATAAAAATTAAGAGCTCAAAGAGACACCTATAACAGTGGTGGGTCTCTCGCACCTACTTGCGAGAGCCGGTTGGTGAAATTTAGAGAGCCGGTGAGAGGGGGTTCCACCGGCGTACCTGGAAGTAAATCTGGCCACTCCCACCCTGTCACATGACTGCCAAGCCACACCCACAAAATAGACCACACCTACAGAGTAGGTTCTAAAAAAATTTGAAACCCACCACTGACCTACAACAATAGAAAAAAGAAAGGAAGAGAGGAGAGGAGAGGAGAGGAGAGGAGAGGAGAGGAAGAGGAGGGAAGGAAGATAGAGGAGAGGAGAGGAAGATGGAAGGGAGAAGGAGAGAGGACAGGAAGGGGAAGAGGAAGAGAGGAGTAGGGAAGAGGGAAGGAAAAAGATAGGAAGAAAGTAGAGAAGGGAGGGAAGGAGAAAAGAAAAACAGCGTCAAAACAGGCAAGGAATTGTAAGTAAAGCAAATCAAATGGTACATTATAACCTTGTAAATGGAATGACAAATGTATAAGAACGACGAATGTAAAAAAGAATAATAACTATGTGAATGTATACCTATAATTGTACATAGAGAAGAAAAAATAAAAAAAACTTTTCCAGAAAACGAAACCAAATCAAACTCTGAGGCATTTCACTCTGAAGGCAGATTCAGGCTTGGCAGGATCCCAATAAAGAAGTTACAGAAATGGCTTTTAGAAACAACCTGTTTGGTAGTTCAGAACCCTTCAAATGGACTAGAAGCCTTTATGAACTTTTTGCATAAAATGGGGGGGAAAATGTGATTATGACTTTAATGATTAGACAGGACCGATTACAGAAAGAAGGGATGTGATTTTAGAGAGAGCTTCAACTATATTTGTACTTATTACTGCTGTGAAGAATATCGAAAGTTCCTTCTTTCTATCTTTTTTCCTTTCTCTTTTATTTTCCTTTGGAGTTTTGTTTTTTTCCTTTCGGCTTTCCCTTTGATTTCTTTTTCTTACCTTACATGGTATTAGTTTGAAATAGTTTTATGAAAACTTTTGCAAATGTTTGTGTTGTACCCTGTTTCCCTGAAAATAAGACCTCACCAGATAATAAGCCTATTCGGGCTTTTGAGCGCATGCGCTAAAATAAGCCCTCCCTTGAAATTAAGCCCTCCCCTAAAATATTTAACTGCATGCGCAGCTCGTCCCCGCCATTTCCTGGGTGGGAAGGGGGGAATATGCACCTCAAAAATAATAAGAACTCCCTGAAAATAAGGCCGTGCTTATTTCTGGTGTCCAAAGAAAATAAGCCCCTATCTTATTTTCAGGAAAACACAATGTGTGTGTACACAGTATATAAAACGTTTTAACCAGCAATTAGATGCATTCCTCGTCATCATCAAAAGAAAACAGTGCCAATGGGCATTTCTCTTGGCTTCCACTGTGCCTCTCTCCATCTTCTTTAAATTAGGTTCAAAATAATTTTGACTTCAAAAATAGTTAGGCAGGTTTGCTGGGAGGCAAACCAAAGCTCCATCCTTTGGCGTGCCCTGCATTTCCAGAAAGGTCGCAGGGCCTTTTTTGTTCCCTGACCATTTTTGAAAAATGTGAAACAATTGTGTTTGCTGCGTTTTTAGAAGATGTGCCTGTTTATGGTGGGTGACCGAGGCGGTTGTGAACAGAAGGCAAGAGAAAGAGATCAAAAAGTCTCAGATGTTCATGAAACGATGATTTCCTTTGGTATTCCCCCCCCCATGTAAGTTGTTTTATTAGTAATGTAACAGTAAAGGTTCCCCTCGCACATATGTGCTAGTCGTTCCCAACTCTAGAGGGTGGTGCTCATCTCCGTTTCAAAGCTGAAGAGCCAGCGCTGTCCGAAGACGTCTCCGTAGTCATGTGGCTGGCATGAGTAAATGCCGAAGGCGCACAGAACACTGTTCCCTTCCCACCAAAGGTGGTTCCTATTTTTCTACTCGCATTTTTACATGCTTTTGAACTGCTAGGTTGGTAGAAGCTGGGACAAGTGACGGGAGCTCACTCCATTACGCAGCGTTAGGGATTCGAACCACCAAACTGCCAACCTTTCTGATCAACAATCTCAGCATCTTAGCCACTGAAAAAAGCCACTAAGCCACTAAGTTTTATTTGTAAGCAATAGCAATTTGTTTCCACTCACATCAATTATTGCTAACCTGACTCCTAATCCTTAATTCACGAAAGGAAAGATTGTAACAGGTAGTCCTCAATTTACAAACACTTGTTTAGGGATCTTTCAAAACTAGAATGCCACTGGAAAAAAAGAGATTTATGATCAGTCCTCACATGTTGGTTGCAGCATCCTTGTTGGCCATATGATCAAAATTTGGGCACTTGGTAACCGGGATGTAGGTATGATGGTTGCGGCATCCCAGGGTCACCTGCTCACCATTTGCGACCTTCCCAACCAGCTTCCAACCACAGGAAGTTGTTGGATCTCTTTAACAATCGGGTGACTCACTTAATGACTAGGTGATTGACTTAACGCTGACAACCCAAAAGGTCATAAAACGGGGTGTGACTTACTTAATGGGCATCTCACTTAGCAATGGAAGTTCCCGTCCCAATTGTGATCACCAACCAAGAACTACCTTGTAGTGAATTCTGGCACATGAAATATTGCATTGTATGCCTCTAGAGATAAAGGCAACTGACTTTTCAGATGCAACAGAAGAATGGGACTGCAGGCTAAAACATATGAAGAACGGTTGCAGGAACTGGGTATGTCTAGTTTAATGAAAAGAAGGACTAGGGATGACATGATAGCAGCCTTCCGATATCTCAGGGGCTGCCACAAAGAAGAGGGAGTCAAGCTATTCTCCAAAGCACCTGAGGGCAGGATAAGAAGCAATGGGTGGAAACTAATCAAGGAGAGAAGCAACTTAGAACTAAGGGGAAGTTTCCTGACAGTGAGAACAATTAATCAGTGGAACAGAAGTTGCCTCCAGAAGTTGTGAATGCTCCAACATTGGAAGTTTTTAAGAAGAGATTAGATAACCATTTGTCTGAAGTGGTATAGGGTTTCCTGACTAAGCAGGGGGTTGGACTAGAAGACCTCCAAGGTCCCTTCCAACTCTGTTATTCTATTCTAAAATATGGCCAACTCATAAGCATCTGATTGGCTGCTGTGAGAAATGCGTAGCTGGGCTAGACAGAATTTCAGTCCAATTCCCCAGAATCTTCTTTTTTTGAAACAAGCAGACCTGTAAAAGGGGGGAAGGGGAATCCACAGTGTTTTTTCTTTCTACAGGTTCTGGAATTTGAGTGTTGATGCAGGGTGTTTGCAAGGAACTGGAGAGCACAGGAAAATTGTCATGTAGCAATAAGAAGCATGCCCAAAAGGGAACAGGCATACCCTTTCCCTTCACCCCATTGTTACTATTTGCAACTCCAGATTCCGCTCAGCAGCTCTTAGGATTCAGTTCATCACATAACTGCATGGAGGTGCAAATGCAGAAAGGAACTCATTAAAGTAGCTACGTCTTTCCTCATGTTTCTGTAGCAGCCATGCCATCCTGGGAAAAGACACCGCTGCTTTAAAGAGTTGCAGAGAGGTACAGACCAAAGTCCCTTTTTATAACCAAATGTGCGAGTCACCGTGTGTGAGTCGGGCGGCCAGATCAATCCGTTTCGTAAACAGGTAAAAATAAGTCTAGAGCGCTGCACAGCCTTAGATCTCGCTTCAAGAAGAACGGGATAGCAACTACCGTTCTTGAGAGCAGCAAGCTGATTTATGGCGTAGTCCAGGGATGTCCAAACTTGGGAACTTTAAGACTTGTGGACTTCAACTCCCAGAATTCCCCAGCCAGCATAGCTGGCTGGGGAATTCTGGGAGTTGAAGTCCACAAGTCTTAAAGTTCCCAAGTTTGGACATCCCTGGCATAGTCCCTGCTCTAAGAAGGTCTTATCACCGCCCGCCTCTTGCAGTAACAGTTCAGTGGTGGGTTGCAGGTGGTACGGCCAGGTATGGGCATACCGGAGCCTGCCCGGAGCACTGGGTACTGTTCCAGTATGGTTCTCCGGAGGATCCACCCACCCGCGCTCCTTATGTGTCTTTAAACTCTTCAGCGCTTCTGCACATGTGCACGGCACATACAGCACCTGCACGGCGCTCCACTGAGCAACTGGAGCATCGCGGAGGCTTGCAGAGGTGTTGCTGGACAGTAAGGCGCATGTGCAGGCTGCACACGTTCATGTGGAGGATGCCGGGCCCCGTTGCCACCGTACCAGTTGCAACGGTATCCGGTACCCACCACTGTAGCAGTTCCTCTCTCCGCCGAAGGCAGGTGACAGCAAATAAAACGTTGACACCCCTGCTCAAATCTGCTACCAGTTGGGAAGAAGGAGTCGTTCTCCTCTTGGCCCCCTTCACCTCTGCCTGCTCTGAGGAATACGACACAGCCTGCAACGGAGCAACTCAGGAGAAAGTGGAGAGTCTGAATCAGGCCAAAGGCCCGGGAGTAAAGCTGGCTTAGCGTGTGGCTGAAGGCCAATTCTTGGACCGTGCATATTTCGTCTGGCTGTCAACCCAACTGGTACGATCCAGCCCCCCTCCTTTTCCGACACGATGCTCTAAAGTACAGCTTTAATTGAAGCCATGGCTGTACCTGAAGCATTTTTGGCTCCAAGACATAAGCTTCAAATACACGAAGCATTCATAGGGGAGGAGGGAGGGAAAAATGCTGAGCGCGGATAAAGTGTTTTCCCGTCTCCCAAATGACAAATACCAACCAATTCTAACATGCTGAGATTAGGTTAAAAGGCAAGATAATCTGGGTAACCCACTCCTGGCATGGCTTAAGGGTGGAAAAATAAAGGGCTACTTTTCAGCATTTCTGGCCGGCCAGGATTTGCCGTTCCAGGAGGGACGGGTCAGATTAATTTTCTTCCCAAGTCAAGAGAAACATCGCAGTGTGCCGTGCGGGAGTTTGAAACATTCATCTCTTCCCCACCTCTGTAGGCATCAAGGAATCCGGATGCCAACTTCACAGGCCAACGGTTCCAAAGGGCCAGTCTTATTGCCTCCAAATCTTGGTAGACCGAGAGCAATTGCAACAGCACAACCGCTTCTTCATGCTTTACTGCAATCTTCACCAACCTTTCTGGCTCCAGGGACCAGTTGTAGAAGAAAATTGTATGCCACCAACCGGGGTGGGTGGTGGGTGTTTGCATATGCAACCTATCACTTAGGCATGCGCGGATGAAGCTTCGCTCACTTGAATGTCCTGGTTCCCAACAGGCTGCAGATCTGCATGGCTACCAGTCTGCGGCCCAAGAGTTGGGGACATCTGCTTTGCAGCCTTCTCTAAGCGGTTTACAGTCAGCCTATTGCCCCCCCCCCCGCACACCAACAATCTGAGTCCTCATTTTATCAACCTCAGAAGGATGGTAGGCTGAGTCAACCCTGAGCCCGGTGAGAATCAAACTGCTGGCTGTTGGCAGAATTAGCCTGCAATACTGCATTCTAACCACTGAGAGGGAGGGAGGGAGAGAAGGAAAGAAGGAAGGAAGGAAGGAAGGAAGGAAGGAAGGAAGGAAGGAGGGAGGGAGGGAGGGAGGGAGGGAGGAAAGAAGGAAGGAAGGAAGGAAGGAAGGAAGGAAGGAAGGAAGGAAGGAAGGAAGGAAGGAAGGAAGGAAGGAAGGAAGGAAGGAAGGAAGGAAGGAAGGAAGGAAGGAAGGGAAAAAATAGCAATAGCTCTTAAACTTATATATCGCTTTGCAGTGCTTTCCAGACCTCTCTAAGCAGTTTACACAGTCAGCCTCTTGCCCCCCAACAATCTGGGTCCTCATTTTCCTCACCTTGGAAGGATGAGTCAACCTTGAGCTGGTCAGGATTGAACTCCAGATTATATTGCTTTGGAAAAGTAAAAAGTTGAGGTTCTACTGCAACAGAGAGAATCAGAAGTCCATGCTTTTTCTTTTCTTTTCTCCCTCCACCCTCACTTTCCTTTCCCCCTTTTCCACCCTGCTGTGCCCTATTATTTGATTTCATATTAAGTTATTCTACAACTTAATTAAAAAGAAAAGATTTTTTTAAAAAAAGATTAAACACCAGACTGTGGGCAGAGTCAGCCTGCAATACCACATTCTAACCACTGGGGCACCGAGGCTCTTAATGCAACATCCGATCCACTATAGCAGTAGCAAGAGAACTGAGACTTATATGCCGCTTCACGATGCTTTTGCAGCCCTCTCTAAGCCGTTTACAGAGTCAGCCTCTTTGCCCCCAACCATCTGGGTCCTCACTTTACCCACCTCGGAAGGGTGGAAATTCGAGTTCACGTTGAGCTGGCTGGGATGAAATGTCTGGCAGTGGGCAGAGTGAGCCTGCAATGCTGCATTCTAACCACTGCGCCACCACGACTCTGTGGCGCATGAACACAAACCTGTAATACCAACCATCTAACACTCCCTCTCAAAAATATGCCAGTTTGAAGCAGGGGTGCAGAGGCCTTAAGTTGGCAATCAACAAAGCGGTAGAGTGCGAAGTGTCAGGATCCAACCCAATCAACAGTCAACACAAATTCCTTCCTGTTTCTAGTCATCAGAATTAAAATTGTAGCTTTAGCAGCTTTTATACGTATTTATCCGATGTCTGCACCACCATCTTAGTCACCTAATAGCAATAGCCATAGCACTTATATGCCACTTCACAGACCTTTATAGCCCTCCCGAAGCAGTTTTTACAGTGTTGGCATATTTTCCCCAACAATCTGGGTCCTCAATTTACCAATCTTGGAAGAACGGAAGGCTGAATCAACCTTGAGCCTGGTGAGAATCAAACTGCTGGCAGTTGGCAGAATTAGCCTGCAATACTGCATTCTAACCACTGAGAGGGAGGGAGGGAGGGAAGGAAGGAAGGAAAGAAGGGAGGGAGGGAGGGAAGGAGGGAGGGAGGGAGGGAGGGAGGGAGGAAGGAAGGAAGGAAGGAAGGAAGGAAGGAAGGAAGGAAGGAAGGAAGGAAAGAAAAAATAGCAATAGTACTTAGTACTTGCGTTTATAGCCCTTGCTAAGCGGTTTTTACAGTGCCGGCATATTGCCCCCAACAATCTGGGTCCTCATTTTACCGATCTAAGTGACTCTGGGCACTTCATATCATTGTCAAACCATACAAAGCCATAAATAAAAGTCTAAATTAAAAACAGGCTAAAAAACAAGTTAAAACGTCCAAAGTAAGATAAAAATCAAAGTACAAAAATCCTACGTGGATAGGAGGTTAACAAGGCAACAGGCATGTCCTACGCATGTCACCAGCCATCCCCAAGGCTGCATCCACACTTCTAGACACACTCACACACACACAGAGGCTAATTTTACAAATTCACACCCCGTTTTTTGCAATGTGCAATGCCCCAGAGGCAGGCTATGTTTACAGTCTCTCTTTAACATAGGGATGGCTCAGACATTTGATTCAGATGGGGACCTGGGAACCCATTTTCCCAGTTACGTGTTTATGCGTGTTTATCTGACGCGAGGAAACATAAAACAAGGCAAGCCTTGGGACATCTGCCCGCTCCAATTACACACACACGCCCCTCTTATTTCTACCAAGTCTACCAAGAACTTCCTTTTGGCTGGTGGTGTCTGTTTTCTCAGTACCACTTACGTTAAGGGAAAAAAAGACATTAAAACATCCCTGGAATTTGCTGGCCCTGACGACTTATGAAACATGTTGCATAAACGCACAAGAGGAAAACCATCTACTGTATCCTGCACCAAGTCTCTCTGCGTGGCCGGATTATTGTGTTAATTTGGGTTCCACTGACATCGCCTGGAGGAGGGTAAATGTGTTTGTCCCAGTGCACCTCTCTCTGAAGCCACCATGCATTTTCACAAGCACAGCCCAATTTATCCCATTTTATCCCAGTTTTGTTCCAGCAAGAAAGGGGGGAGAAGAAAAGGCAGCTGTTGGGGATGCAGGTAAATTCGTCATCTTGCAACGGGCGGCAGCTTCGCACTTTCAGAAGTCTGTCGCCCTACGGGTGGATTCGGAAACTCCCTTTTGGACAGAAACCTCCGTTTTAGTTTTTTTATATATATATGAATATGTTCTAGCCATGCGAAGCTGGCTCCGTCAGATAGCAGTATACAAATACACTAGGATACAAATCCTGCATCAAATCCACAGGACCTCCGTCAGGAAACAAGGACTGGCCGAATGTGACAGGCAGGAGATGGAGAGTTTTCCATACTTTGGAAGAAGTTTTGTGTTGTTTGTGAAGAAGCTGCATTTGTATTTCTGAGAACCCAGGAAGAAAGGGAAAGTAGCATTTGTGCATGCAGGAGGAGGACATCCAAGACACGGGTCAAGTTAAACCGCTTCCTATTCAAGTCTGTGTAAATCAGATTTGCCTAGCAGGGGTCTGCAAAGTTGGCTCTTTTAAGACTGGTGGACTTCAACTCCTAGAATTCCCCAGCCAGCTTAGCTTAGCTGGCTGGGGAATTCTGGGAGTTGAAGTCCACCAGTCTTAAAAGAGCCAACTTTGCAGACCCCTGGGCGGATAGCTGATAGATGGAGACTACAGGTCCCATGCGGCTACCCCAGTATGCTGGCTGAGGACTGCGGCTGTAGTCTCCAACACTGCCACTGGAGAAACCACCTCGGTGGTGGGAAGCAGGAGGGAGGGCGGGAGCGAGGGAGTCCGGGACAGAGAGCGAGTGTTGCGCGTCAAGCTGCGTTCACACAACTCAATTACCCCCGCTTTCCCACTTAACTCATTTTACTCGGCTTGCGCCCCGAGCTACCCACAAGCCAAGCCAACCCAAACCAACGCCCCCCCCCTTCCTCCCCACAAAAAGGTTCCGCGCGTGGCGGAGACGCAGAGCCAGCAAAGGCTCCTCACTGACCTGGGTCCGCGGGTCGTGTGAACCCAGCCAGCTGCCCCGGGAAGGAGGAAGCCCACCGGAGGGGAAGCAAGAGAAGCGCAGGCACCTGACCTCGGAGGCGCAGCGACCAGGAGGCGCTGGGTTGAGAAGCTGGGCAGCGACGAAGGCGGCGGCGGCGGGACCGGTTGTCCGCGGGACCCTTGGCGGGCAAAGCGCTGGGAAAGCGGCGGCGCAGCCAGGCAGCGGCGGGCGCGCGAGGGGAACCAGCCAGCCAGGGCTGCGACTGAGAGCGCGCAGGAGGGAAGCCGGCGCTTTTCACGCCCTCGGCGGGGGTTTCTTTGCCTCCCCCTCCCTCCCTCCGCCGCCTGTCTTTTTGGGACCGGCCAATGCAGCTCCAGAGGGCTGGGCCGGCTGCTTGCAAGCGAATAAGACCCCCCCTCCCGCCCTCCACCTCCCCCCAAACCTCGGTCGCTCCCTCCCGAGCGCCTTCCGAGCTTCCGAGCGATGGGCTTTCCGTGGCGCAGGACGCTCGGTGCTCTTTCGCTCCGGGAGGGTGGCGGGAAGGCTGAGAGCCCCCTTGCCTCCTTATTTCAGCATCGCCCACTTGTTGATGTGCATGGCAGGCAGGTTATGGATTAGGTCGCTATTACGCATTATTCAAGCTATTAGTATTATTAGACTTGCAAATTATTATTTACTTTATTCATGAAACATGAAACTCAGCCAACGGAACATTTAAAAATGCATTGCAAATACATCATCATCATCATCATCATTATTATTATTATTATTATTATTATTATTATTATTATTATTATTATTATTATTATTATTAACTTTATTCATGAAACATGAAACTCAGCCAACTGAACATTTAAAAATGCATTGCAAATACATTATTATTATTATTATTATTATTATTATTATTATTATTATTATTATTATTATTATTATTATTATTATTATTATTAACTTTATTCATGAAACATGAAACTCAGCCAACGGAACATTTAAAAATGCATTGCAAATACATCATTATTATTATTATTATTATTATTATTATTATTATTATTATTAACTTTATTCATGAAACATGAAACTCAGCCAACTGAACATTTAAAAATGCATTGCAAATACATTATTATTATTATTATTATTATTATTATTATTATTATTATTATTATTATTATTATTAATTATCTTTATTCATTAAACATGAAACTCAGCCAACTGAACATTTAAAAATGCATTGCAAATACCATTGACTGGTGCTAATGATTGATACGGTTTGCTGCCAGCATCCTAGGTATCAACCAAGTATCTTCGTAGAATATAACATGTGCCAAGTAGCGCAGGTTTTTTTGCACTTCCGCTGGTGTTATTGCAGGAAGCTGCAATTTGCTGATGTATTTAGTAAAATTTTTGGACATGGTGCCAAGTGCCCTGATGACAATGGGTGTCACTGTGACATGCTTCCTCCATAGTTGTGTGGTTTCGATGGCCAGGTCGCGATATTTCATTATTTTTTCTAGTTCTTTTTCTTTAACTCTGGCATTTCCAGGAATAGCAATATCTATAAACTGTACACTTTGGCCCTCTACAACTGTGATATCTGGTGTGTTGTGCTCCAAATGATGATCTGTTTGTATTATTATTATTATTATTATTATTATTATTATTATTATTATTATTATTATTATTATTATTATTATTATTATTATTATTATTATTATTCTGTGGTTAATCTTTGGTGAGATTCACAGCCTTTGGGGTTGGTTGGTAGCTCAACAGTTCAAGTCCTAACCAAGGACCTAGGAACTGTCAAGGTAACATCGGAGGATATAAGCTGTTCCAAGCAGGGTGGCCCTTTGTAGAGTCAGAATGCTGAAGTCCAGCAAACCTAGAACCTCCACATAGTGAGGCAGTCCCCTAGGTATTGCTCCAAGGGCTCCAATCACAATTGGGACAACACACAACTTTCTCTTCCACAGTTGCTTAACTTCAATTTGCAAGTCCCGGTATTTCGTGATTTTTTCTTGCTGCTTATTTTCAATTTGTGCATCACCAGGTATTGCAATGTCAACGAACCATACTTTTTTCTTTGCAACTATTGTTATATCAGGTGTGTTGTAGGACAAGTGCCTGTCAGTCTGAATTGTGAAGTCCCACAAGATCTTGATTTATTCTCTATTATTATTATTCTGTGGTTAATCTTTAGTGAGATTCACAGCCTTTGGGGCTGGTTGGTAGCTCAACAGCTAACCAAGGACCTAGGAACTGTTAAGGTAATATCAGAGGATAGAAGCTGTTCCAAGTAGGGTGGTTTTTGGTAGAGTCAGAATGTTCAAGTCAGGTAAATTTAGAATTTCCAAATAGCAAGGTAGCCCTTTAGGTATTGCTCCAAGGGCTCCAATCACAATCTGGACAACATACAACTTTCTCTTCCACAGTCGCTCAACTTCAATTTGCAACTCCCTGTATTTTGTGATTTTTTCTTGCTGCTTATTTTCAATTTGTGCATCACCAGGTATTGCAATGTCAACAAACCATACTTTTTTCTTTTCAACTATTGTTATATCAGGTGTGTTGTAGGACAAGTGCCTGTCAGTCTGAACTGTGAAGTCCCACAAGATCTTGACTTTCTCATTCTCTAAAACTTTCGCAACCTGATGTTCCCAGTGATTTTTGCTGTACTCAAATCCAAACTTCTGGCACAATTTCCAGTGAATGATCTTAGCAACACGGTCATGGTGTTGTAGGTAGTCAGTTTGTGAAATTTTGCTGCACCCACTGATCAGGTGGTCAACTGTCTCATCTTTCACATTACAGAGGCGACATTTGCTGTTGATGGTAACATGTTGAATTTTTGCCTTCATGGAGTTTGTGGCTAAGGCTTGTTCTTGAGCTGCCAAAATAAAGCCTTCTGTTTCTTTTTTCAGTACTCCCGATCTTAACCAGTTCCAAGTTAGTTTTTGGTCAGCTTTGCCTTCAATACTTTTCAAGTAGTAGTAGTAGTTGTTGTTGTTGTTGTTGTTAATCAAGGAACACGGTGTCTCAGTGGCTAAGATGCTGAACTTGTCAATTAGAAAGCAGGAGTGAGCTTCCCTTACTTCTCCCAGCTTCTGCCAACCTAGCAGTTTGAAAGCATGTAAAAAATGCAAGTAGAAAAATAGGAACCACCTTTGGTGGGAAGGGAACAGCATTCCATGCGCCTTCGGCATTTAGTCATGCCGGCCACATGACCACGGAGACGTCTTCAGACAGCACTTGGTCTTTGGCTTTCAAATGGAGATGAGCCCGCTCCCTAGAGTCGGGAACAACTAGCACACATGTGCGAGGGGAACCTTTACCTTTATATGGTTAGTTGCATAGTCAGCCAGGTGCTTAGTCTGGGTCTGACATTTTTATCCACCTATCATCTTTTTAAGGACCTGGGAAATAGCCAAACATGATTTGATGGTGTTAAAGATACCCATGCAGTATCCAAGCTATTCCAAGTAAAGCAGCCTTCTACAATTGACTGATGGAGATTTTGTCAATGCCGATTGATGTTCAAGTGGTGTTGTTTTGGTCTTATGCCCAAGGTACCTATTACTATTGGTACCATCTTTGCTTTCTTTTTACACAGTCGTTCCACTTCTCTTTGCAAATATTTGTATTTTGTATTTCCCTCCTATTCTGGCTCTGCAGGTATTGCCCCTTCCATTATCCAGACTGGCTGAGGAATTCTGGAAGTTGAAGTTTACACACCTCAAAGTTGCTAAGGTTGAGAAGAGTTCTGTCTCTGGCTGCCTCATCCTTAGCAGGAACAGCCTGGCTCTCTGTTGAGTTGGTCACCATTCAACATCTTGCCTGTCAATGACTACTTCAGGTTCAACTACAATAATACATGGGCAAACAATCGATACAAACTCAAGGTAAACCACTCCAAACTTGATTGCAGAAAATACAACTTCAGCAACAGAGGGGTCAATGCCTGGAATGCTCTACCTGACTCCATTGTTAGAGCCTCAGACCTTCACAGCTTCAACTTCAAACTGTCTCCCGTGGACCTCATCCCATTCCTAAGAGATCCGTAAAGGGGGCGTGCATAAGCGCACCAGCGTGCCTAATGTTCCTGTCCTACTGTTCTCATTTATTTGTATTCATTTCCTTCATTCATGTCCATATTTATATTTATACCTGCTATCTTGTACATGTTTGACAAACAAACAAAATAAAATAAAATTATAGCAGGGATTTTGCCAAGATATCTCTTGAAAATCGCATAGTTTTTTAACAGATGTCCAGATAGTTGAAGTGTCCTATTATATGTGGTCCTCAACATACAACTGGTCACTTAATGACGGATTGAAGTTACAATGCTTCCCTTCCAGCAAAAGCTACTTCCGGCCATTCTCGAACCTTCCATATGACCATATTTTAGGTACTCAGCAACCGGCCTAGATTTACAGCTATTTTCAGCACTCCATGGTCACATGACTGCAATTTTTGGCAGTTTTCCCAGAAGCCAGTATTTGCTTTTCGGTTTCTAGCAAAAACCACCCCTTAGTGAATAATAGAGTTGTTTAATGACTGCCATTAAAAAGTTGTAAATTTGGGTCTGGTCAAGTGGTGTCCTGCTTTACAACTATCACAACTTACCATAAGTGCCAGGCTCAATTAGAGTGATATTATTTCCTTTTCTTGTATTCTTGCCTAAATGTTCTCAATTGGCTCCTTGTCCTAAAAATTATGCTGGGTACAACCTTCCCTTCTAACCCTGGGATCACATCGAGTCTCTCATCTGCACCTCCATAACTCTCTAGGTTGGTTCTGTAACCCAACAAGACGGACACGGACTTCAGAGGATAATTAGAACTGCAGAAAAAGCAATGGCTACCAACCTACCTTCCATTGAGGACCTGTACACTGCACGAGTCAAAAAGAGGGCTATGAAAACATCTACAGACCCTTTGCATCCTGGACATAAATTGTTTCAACTTCTGCCCTCAAAATGATGCTATGGGGCACTGCACACCGGAACTAGACACAAGGACAGTTTTTCCCCCGAAAGCAATCACTCTGCTAAACAACTCATTCCCACAATACTGTCAAACTATTTACTAAGACTGTATTACTGTTCTTTTTCTCTTCTCTTCTCCCCACTTATGACTATAACCATGTTGCTTGTATCTCTACAATTTATATTGTTTCACTTATTTCCTAGTATAATTTGATTGCTTATTAGTAGCCAATGACTATCACTAAGTGTTGTATCTTTCTTGATGAATGTATTCATCAAGAAAGACTGAGTGGCCAAGACTGAGTGGCTGTGGTTTCCGGCACCCCGGTTCAGCCAGATTACTCCAACTCTGGCCATTGGGGGCGAAACACTGGCCCCCGTGGAGAGGGCGCGCAATTTGGGTGTCCTCCTGGATTCCCGGCTGTCCTTGGAGGACCATGTGGCAGCCGTGGCCAGGGGGGCGTTTCATCAGGTACGCCTGATGCGCCAATTGCGCCCCTTACTGGACCGGGCTGCCCTTCGCACAGTCACTCAAGCTCTTGTGACGTCCCGTCTCGACTACTGTAATGCTCTCTACATGGGGCTTCCCTTGAGGTGCACTCGAAAGTTACAGCTAGTCCAAAACGCAGCCGCGCGGGTAATCACGGGAGCTACCAGAAGCTCCCATATAACACCAATCCTGCGCGAGCTGCATTGGCTTCCTGTGGTCTTTCGGGTGCGCTTCAAGGTCTTGACGACCATCTTTAAAGCGCTCCATGGCTCGGGGCCTAGTTATATGCGAGACCGTCTCGTGCCCCATACATCCCTTAGACCGATACGCTCCCACAGAGAGGGCCTTCTCAGGGTGCCGTCGGCCGGACAATGCCGACTGGCGACACCCAGGGGAAGAGCCTTCTCTGTGGCGGGCCCTGCCCTTTGGAACGACCTACCCCCTGAACTCCGGACCATCACCGACCTCCGCCTCTTCCGCCAATGTCTAAAGACATACTTTTTTCATCAAGCCGGCCTAGCCTAACCTCCCATGGGGACTTTAGAAAAGTTTTACATTGGGTTTTAATTAATAATTGGTTTTAGCACAGGTTTGGGATCTAATATATATTTTTAAATTATTTATGTTCTATTTTTGTATGTTTTTTAAATCTCCTGTGCGCCGCCCTGGGTCCTTTGCGGAGAAGGGCGGGATATAAATGTAATAAAATAAATAAATAAATAAATAAATAAATAAATAAATAAATAAATAAATAAATAAATAAATAAATAAATAAATAAATAAATAAATAAATAAATAAATAAATAAATAAATAAATAAATAAATTCTATTTTATTTTTCCAGTATGTACAGTGAGACCATATGCACCAAAGACAAATTCCTTGTGTGTCCAATCACACTTGGCCAATAAAGAATTCTTATCTTTTCTATTCTATTCTATTCTTTTAAAAAAATAGTATTTATTGAATTTTCTGACATTTAAAAGGCAAAACACAAAACACAAATTACACTTATAACAGCTTTCCCATATCGGTATCAGGATCTTTCGTAACAATCCTATTTACAAAAATTCTATCTCCATTTCACTATCCTAAATTATATCCTTATTTAGGTTATAATAGCATGGTCAATATCGTCTATTTCCTATACCTATTCTATTCTATTATATTCTATTCTATTCTATTCTACATACCAGGCCAGCCCCATTTTCTACCAGTAAATAGAGATAGGAAACAGTCTTATGTCTGATTAAAACAATGGCATCCCTTTTTCTGATTTATTCCACCTAGTCTATTAGTTGTCCGTGGGTATATATTTTGTATTTTGTATTTCTGAACCGTTCACCACCCTCAGAACAAAGGTTAGACTACAAAAAATAAGTACATGAGCAAATATAGGATAAAAGAATAACAGAACAACAGAATTGGAAGGCATCTTGGGGATATTCTAGTCCAACTCCCTGCTAAAACAGGAAACTATATACCATTCAAGATAAGTGACTGTCCAGTCTCTTCTTAAAAACTTCCAGTGACAGAGCACCCACGATTTCTGGAGGTAAGTTGTTCCACTGATCACCGTATTTTTTGAAGTATAAGACACATCTTTTCCCCCCTTAAATGTTGGTGGAAATGTTGATGCACCTTATACACCGAATACAGCCATTTTTGGCCTCCCCAAACTCCATCTACGCATCCCATTTTTCAAAAAAATGGCCGAAAAACGTGCCGTTTTTCACAAAAATGCACCCAAAGGCCAGACAAGGAATAATGGATGGAAACTGACCAAGGAGAGATTCAACCTAGAGGAGGAACTTTCTGACAAGGAGAACAATCAACCCATGGAACAGAAGTTACCTTTGGAAGTTGTGGGAGCTTCATCAGTGGAGGCTTTCAAGCAGAGTCTGTCAAAAATGCTGTACGGTCTCCTGCTTAGGCAAGGGGTTGGACTAGATGACCTACAAGGTCCCTTCCAACTCTGTTAATCTGTAGAATTTTGCAGGACTGAAAGTACTTCTCCTCTCCTTTAACTTTTCAGAAAACTAGGCGAGTCCCTTCTATAACGCTTCTCCCTGTCCCTTTTCTTTCAGTGGGCCTTGAAGGCATCTTTACCTGTACTTGCAGGTTGTCCCATCTGCTGTCTTCCAAGGTCATTTCCATAGACCATTACATTGGTGGGGGTGGGTGAGAAGGTCAGGAATAAGCACCAACCCACATAGTGCAGGTAGTCCTCAATGTAAGACCATAATAATTGAACCCCAAATTTATGTTGCTAAACAAGACATTTGTTAAGCCAGTTTTGTCCCATTTTACAAGCTTCCTTGCTGCTGTCGGTGAGTGAATCACTGCAGGTGTTAAATTAGTAACATGGTTGTTAAGTGAATCTGGCTTCCCCATTAACTTTGTTTTTCATATGGTGGCAAAAGGCGATCACGTGATCCCGGAACATTGCAACCATCATAAATCTGAACTGGTTGCCAACTGTCTGAATTGTAATCATGTGACCATGGGGATGCCGCAACCGTCATAAGTGTAAAAAATGGTTATAAGTCACTTTTTTCAGTGACGCCGTAACTTTGAAGCGTCACTAAATGAACTGTTGTAAGTTGAGGAGTAGCTGTATTTTGTAGCCCAGGCACGCAAGTCCAATTAACAAGGGGAATTAGAAGTAGGAAGAAGTCACTCAGCAGGTAGAAAGACTGAAGCTGGCGGCGCGCTTAGGCGCAGCGGCTTTGAGCTCCTGGTGTCACAGCAGAGTTAGACAAAAACTAGTCTATACCCACAGAGAGTTATTAAGTCATTATTAACTTATTATTAAAGATAAAGATCTTCTATCTAGTCGACTCGATATTACCAGCGACTTCCAGCAGTCTCATAATATACCGAGTGACATAGTAAGACTGCCAGGCTTTCCATGGATCATTGTTTGGCCTAGGAGGCAGCGAAGAGAGCTGAAGCAGAAGCGGGGATGCAGAGCAGGTTTGCTAGTTCGATTACGGAAGCAGCCTCACAGAGCAGCATTACCAAGCATTTCCTAACCAACTCTAGATCCTTTGTCCACAAAACTGATGAACTAGAGCTATGGATGGCAGTGAATAAGCTCATTGGTGACTGTTGTGTGATGATCATCACAGAGACCTGGCTTTATCCACTTGTACCGGATGCGTCTGTGGAGCTAACTAACCTCACCACACATCGCTTTGACAGAAATAACAACTCTGGTAAAAGCAAAGGTGGAGGACTGTGTATTTACACCCATAATAACTGGTGTACTAACGGTGGAGTTGTTTGTACACACTGTTCTGCAGACGTGGAATTCTCAACTGCCATTTGTCGGCCATTTTAACTGCCTGGAGAGATTTCTGTATAGTTGTCACTGCTGTCTGTATTCCACCTGATGCAAATGTTAGCACAACGCTCAAACCAATTTCATTGTAATTTTATTTTATTTTATTACAATGACAATAAAGATTATTATTATTAACAGATTGACAGATGAGTTGGAAGGGATCTTGTAGGTCATCTAGTCCAACCCCCCTCCTGGGATTCTCACCCCAAAGTCTTTTTCAGAGGATCTCTCTAGAGAGGAGCATCCCAAAGGTCAAAATGGGAGCCACACCCATGGGGGTTGAAGCCCTGCCCTCTTTCACCTTGGAGGGAGAGTGACTCAGGTCTAATCAAACCAGTAGTGGGTACCGGTTGGAACAGGCCTGGCGTCACCCACATGGACGTGCATGGCACATGAATGCGTCGTACCTGCCTATGACGCTTCCACAAGCCTCCACAACACTCCGGCTGCTTGCCGGAGTATTGCACAGGTGCTGTACGTGCCATGCGCATGCGCGGAAGTGCCAAAAGCTTAAAGCACAGGTAAGGAGCGAACACGGGCGGGTGGGCCCTCTGGAGCACCATACTAGAATGGTATCAGGGCGTACCTCCTGCAACCCACCACTGAACCAAACATAGTTTGATCATTGGCAGGAGAGATTTGAAGAGGGTCTGACTAATTTGCTGTGCATATCGGCTGCTTAGGTTAGCCACACCACATTTGCAAAATGCGAAACATGCTCGCTTCCTAACTGGCAACAAAAAAAAAAAAGGCGGGGGGAGAGTTAATTCAATTTCTGCCAGTTGTACATCATCAGATCAAGAGGGATTTTGACCCGTAAGTTGTGAGAATCTGCAGCTACCATCACTGTATTGTTGCATCACGATCCGATTTTTTGTGGCCTGTTCTGGTCACCACTACGGAAGACACTGCGGTCGTGTCTTCCATAGCTTCTCCCAAAGAGCTCCACTTTTAGGAACGTCTGCCAGATTTTATTTCAAAAGTCCAAATGGACTTCGGGCAGGAATTTGAGATTGAAGCATTGTCTGTTTGTTATGTGCAAGTCACAAAGTCTTGTGCGGCATCCTGGCGTACCAAGCTGGAAAAGCTGAATGGGTGAGCTTTGGGAGAATTAAGATGGATTGATGGAAGTGTCATATTTTGAACTCGCTGCCAGAGGTGGTATCCCCTTCTAGCCAAACAATCAAGAAATGCAGAAAAGAAGCTTTTGATAAAGAAAGAGCACAGGGTTGTTGTTTTTCCCTGTGTCTGTTTTTGGCACTGAGGAGGCGGCATTGAAAAACTGAATCCTCTATTTAAAATAAGCCAGTGCTGTGAGAAAGCAAGGATGCCATCTCCTAAAACTGCCACTCAACACGGAGAGGATTGATTGATTGATTGATTGATTGATTGATTGATTGATTGATTGATTGATTGATTGAGAACGTTTATACCCCTTAATTGTGTGACTCTAAACAGCTTATGAAGATCCGGCTGAATTTGCTGGATCTTTCATTGAGCAGCATTCTTCTTCTTCTAACGCAGTATTTTCAAACTTAGCAACATTGAGGTGGGTGAAGTTAAAGGTTCCCCTCGCACATATGTGCTAGTCATTCCCAACTCTAGGAGGCAGTGCTCATTTCCGTTTCAAAGCCAAAGAGCCAGCGCTGTCCGAAGACATCTCTGTGGTCATGTGGCCGCCATGAGTAAACGCCAAAGGCACACGGAACGCTGTTCCCTTCCCACCAAAGGTGGTTCCTATTTTTCTACTTGCATTTTTACGTGCTTTCAAAGTGCTAGGTTGGCAGAAGCTGGGACAAGTAATGGGAGCTCACTCCGTTACGCGGCACTAGGGATTCGAACCGCAAAACTGCCCACCTTTTCTGATCGACAAGCTGAGCGTCTTAGCCACCTTAAGGTGGGTAGATGCCCCCAGAATTCTGGGAGTTTACCCCTCTTAAATTCCTGGCTGGGGAATTCTGGGAATTGAAGTCCACCCAGCTTAAAGTTCTCAAGGTTTTGTTTTAATACCATTCTGTAGCATCTTTTCATTAATGTGTATGCTTTGATATTGACACTTTCCAAGGTCGAAATATTTATGACCCTTTCACTTGAGGGGAAATTGGAGGGGAGGGGAATTGGGGTCAGGGGAATCAACTACGGTTGTTTCGCCAAGCCCTATATATATATTTTTGTTTCTATTCCCGAACAGAAAACTTCCAACTGTTTTATTTCACTCATTTTGGCTTCTGAGATCACCACAGGAGGCAGCAATGTTTTCATTTTAGTGGCGGGAGGGGAGGATTACCGAAAAATTATGTGCTACGTCTCCTCAGAGGCATCATCGTAAAGAGACAGAGCAACCGGTCTGCAGATGAATTTCACCTGGGGAGATCTAGGGGAGGGCATTTGTGGGATCCTCATTTCAAATGGCTGCAGCCAGGGACTTCCACGTTATCATTTTATACCCCAGAAGCGTAGCTGGATAACTGAGGCTGTCTGGCGTAGTGGTTGAGGCGCCAGGCTACAAACCAGGAGATTTTTAAACCTTGTCACGGGCACGAAGCAAGTTGGGTGACTTTGGGCCAGTCACTCGGTCTCAGCCCTAAGGAGGAAGCAATGGCAAGCCATTTCTGACATCTTGCTGGGGAAACGGCAGGGACTGGTTTAGGCAGGAGTCAACATTGACCGAAAGGAAGAAGAGAGGGGGAGAAAGGGAGGGGGAGGAGGAACAAAGAGAGAAGAGGGAAGAGGAGGAGAAAAGAAGAGGAGGAGGAGGAAGGTGGAGGAAGAAGAGGCAAGAGGGGAGAGGGGAGGAGGAATAAGGAGGGTGAAGGGAGGAGGAGGAGAAAAGAAGAAGTGGAAGGAGGAGGAAGGATGACAAGAGGGAAGAGGGAGGAGGAGGAACAAGAGTGAAGGGAGAAAGGAGGGGAGGAGGGGAGGAGGAACAAAGAGGAAAAGAGGGAGGAGGAGAAAAGAGGAAGAAGAAGAGGAAGAAAAGGCAAGAGGGAGGAGGGGGAAGAGGAACAAAGAGGGAAGAAGAAGGAGGAGAAAAGAGGAAAAAGAAGGAGGGAGGAGGCAGAGTTCTAGACTTTCTTTAGCCATGTAAACTTACAGGTTGTTTTACCTATTGGTTAGGTTTTCATCTCATAGATGAGACATGCTTATCTCTACCTGTTGGATTAGGAGTGGGGGGGATTCAGATTCAAGACCCTGCTCAATCAGAGAAGCTGCTTGGGGAGGGATCAGCCTCCCTTACTGGGGTATTGTTGAATGGAAATCTATAGGAGCACTAGTATATAAATCTATTTTTTTAAATGTTTAGGGAGGAAGGGAGGTGAATTAATTGGAAAAACTAGTGCGGTTTAGGACTTGAGTGGTGGGATTTAGAGCTGGGAAGAGACCCTCCACATGGGAGGCTTAACTGGTTGTCCTATATTGCAGAGCTTTGGACTAGATCAGGGGTGTCCAAACTTGGGAACTTTAAGACTTGTGGACTTCAACTCCACAACATCTGCTGGCTGGGAGTTGAAGTCCAGAAGTCTTAAAGTTGCCAAGTTTGGACACCCCTGGACTAGATCATTGTTTCTCAAACTTGGCAGCCTTAAGAATCCCCAGCCAGCAATGTGTCTTAAACACTGGACTAGATGGTCCTTACAGCCTCTTCCAAATTTACAATTATGAACAGACAGACAGTTTGGTCTAGGGCCGTAATGGCGAACCTATGGCATGCATGCCACAGGTGGCAGGCAGGGGCCTCTCTGCAGGCATGCCAGCTGTCACCCCTGCTCGGCTCCACCACGCGTGCATGTGCCTCCCGGTGGCCAGCTGATTTTCAGGTCTCTGCCATGTATGCGCGGGGGATGTGGCGCATGTGGGAGACACTCATGCATTGGGGCAAGGGGAGCACAAGGGGGCATACACACCCCAGCCAGTTTTTGCTCTCACGAAGCTGCAGGGAGGCCTACTAGGCCCAAAGCGGCGCATGGGGGGGAGGTCACACGTATATTACATTATGGGTATAGGCATACATGTGGGCACTTTCAGCACGCAAAAAGGTTAGCCATCACTGGTCTAGGGGTTAGGGCACCAGGCTAGTAAGCAGGAGACTGTGACTTCAAGTCCCACCTTAGGCTTAAGAGGCAGCTGGGTGGCCTTGGGCCAGTCCCTTTCTCTTGGCCCACCTCACCTCACCGAATTGGTATTATGGGGGAAATAGAGGAAGGTGGGTTGGAGATGTTTGTCACCTTGAGCTTCAGTGGTACTTTGGTACTCAGTTGCTTTGAAACTCATCAATGCTTTGAAACTCAATGCATTTTGACACAAGAATTTTGTCCCAGTACTCATTGTTTGTTCGGCACTCAACACACAAGCTGGAAATTGTCAGTGTTGGCTGCCTTGTGACTCACTACATCATTCCTTATGGGAAAATTTCATTTGGTACTCATCCTGCTTCCCGGAACTAATTAAAGATGAGTACCGAGGTACCACTGTATTTGTAAAAATGATAAAGGCGGGATATAAATAAACAAGAAGCAATGGGTGGGAACTAATCAGGAAAAGAAGCAAGCTAGAACTGAGAAGTTTCCTGACAATGAGAACAATGCATCAGTGGGACAACTTGCCTTCAAAAGTTATGAATGCTTCAACACCAGAAGTTCTTGAGAAGATGTTGGATGACCATTTGTCCGAAGTGGTGTAGGGTTTCCTGCCTAAGTAGAGGGTTGGACTAGAAGACCTCCAAGGTCCCTTTGAATTCTATTATTCTGTTAAATAAATAAACTCATGGGGATTCTTTTGGTGGCAATTGTGACACTTTCATCCTCCTCCCAACAATTCCAAAGAGAAGGATTGTTGTCTTCTGCTCTAAACAAGCTAAGAAATTCTCTGGCTGTGAGTACCTCATTGAGTTGGTTGCCAATGAGGACCTCAGCTAGCAGACTCTTCTTAGCAGGGTTATTGTGGCTTCATCCCAGGTCCCTAATGGGCGGCTGCCCCAGGCAACGAGGGAAAAATGTCAGTCAACAAATACACAATCCTGATGCCTTGCAATCATTAGCAGTTGGACAACTCATCAATGGTTTGCCATTTGTTCCAGAAATGCCTCTCCGATGCTCAAGACTGGAGAAGATCTGGGCTGCGCAGAGGTTGCATCTCTTCCCCCAGAGGCTGAAGGTTTCTGGGGCTGTGCAATCCAAGGACCCCTAAGGAGTTTCCCTTCCCTCCCACTCTACAAAAGGGAAGGGATTGGAAGACCCCTTCTGGCTTAAGACCTTCCCGTACAAAAAACGACAGTGGAAGGAAAGGAGAGAAATTCGGTGGGAGGGAGCACAGGCCGGATTCTTCAGGAATGAAGCTGTCCGATGCTGGCTTGAAAGAGACTTGGCACAATCAAGAGGAAACTGATAGGAAGCGGTACACGAGAGAGCCCCTTCCCTCTGCTTTAGCCCCGTTTAACCTGTCTTCCTTTTTGTGTCTGCTGAATGTGAGCTGTGCTTTGATCCCACCATCCAGGGTGATCCCCACAGGAACTCATTGTGCAGCTTGATACTTCCAGCTGCCTATATGGGTAGTCCTCAACTTATGACCACAACTGAGTCCAAAGTTTTCATTGCTAAGCAAGGCAGTTGTTAACTGAGGCAGGTGTGTTCCGTAGAGGTGCTTTCATGCCCTTCATTGCCATAATTGTTCAGCAAATCACTGCAGTTAAGTAAATCACGTGGTCTAAGGAAGGGTCTCCAACCTTGGCAACTTTTAAGACTGAAGAATTTTGATTTCCAGAATTCCCCAGCCAGCTTTGCTTTCAATTCTGGGAGCATAGCATAGCAGAGCAGAGCAGAGCAGAGCATAACAGAGTTTGAAGGGACCTTGAAGATCTTCTAGTTCAATCCTCTGCTAGACAGGAAACCCTACATCACTTCAGACAAATGGCTATCCAACATCTTCTTAAAAACGTCCAGTGTTGGAGCATTCACAACTTCTGGAAGTAAGTTGTTCCACTGCTTAATTGTTCTCACTGTCAGGAAATTTCTTCTTAGTTCTAAGTTGCTTGTCTCCTTGATTAGTTTCCACCCATTGCTTCATGTCTACCCTCAAGTGCCTTGGAGAATAGTTGGACTCCCTCTTTTTGGGGCAGCCCCTGAGATATTGGAAGACTGCTATCATGTCTCCCCTGGTCCTTCTTCTCATTAAACTAGCCATACCCAGTTCCTGCAACTGTTCTTCATATGTTTTAGCCTCCAGTCCCCTAATCCTCTTTGTTGCTCTTCTCTGCACTCTTTCTAGAGTCTCCACATCTTTTCTACATCGGGTCCTCCAAGCTTCATGTTGCCAAAGTTGGAGAGCCCTGGTCTAATGGGTTGCCCCAAAGAAGAGGGAAAGATCAACTTATTATCCAAAGCACCTGAGGGCAGGACAAGAAGCAACAGATGGGAACTAATCAAGGAAAGAAGCAACCTAGAACTAAGGAGGAATTTCCTGACAGAACAATCAATCGGTGGAATGACTTGCCTCCAGAAGCTGTGGATGTTCCATCACTGGAGGTTTTTAAGAAGAGATTGGGCATCTGTTCTGAAATGGTATAGGATCTTCTGCTTGAGCAGGGGGTTGGACTAGAAGACCTCCAAGGTCCCTTCCAACTCCGTTATTCTGTTTAATCTAAAAATCTCAGAAAAGATGGGTCAGTCCCAACACTGCCACTTTTAAATGGAGATGGGAAATATTAAACTACAAATCTTAAGCTTCTAAAGCATGTTGTTGCTGTTTGATGGTCTGGCTCTCACAGCATAGATTCTAAATATGTGGCTCTTGCTCTCTGGATTCTCAGAATCACATTGATCTCAAACGCCTGGCAGGGGTTCAAACATGGCTCTAAGAACAGATGCAGAGGAATTACAAGCTTCGTCCCTTGCAATTCCCAGCGTGTGACCTACTGTGACCTGGAGTTACAATGCATTAAGCGCTGTTAAACCAAAGCACCTGCTCATTTGAGCTGTGTTCAAATATTATTTTTCTCTCTCCTTCTGTCTCTCGTACACACATGCACGCACCACTATAAAGACTGAAATAAATGTATCTCTGAATAGATGCCGGTGGCAATTTTACATTTATCCTATGGGGTGCTGAGTAACACTTCCTCTCTCAGGGATGCAGTGGCTCAGTGGCTAAGATGCTGAGCTTGTCGATCAGAAAGGTCAGCAGTTCAGTGGTTCGAATCCCTAGCATCACGTAATGGAGTGAGCTCCCATTACTTGTCCCAGCTTCTGCCAACCTAGCAGTTCAAAAGCAGGTAAAAATGCAAGTAGAAAAATAGGAACCATCTTTGGTGGGAAGGGAACAGCATTCCGTGCGTCTACGGCATTGAGTCATGCCAGCCACATGACCACGGAGACGTCTTCGGACAGCGCTGGCTCTTTGGCTTTGAAACGGAGATGAGCACCGCCCCCTAGAGTCGGGAACGACTAGCACATACGTGCGAGGGAAATCTTCTACCTTTACTTTTACCTCTGGGGGTTAAAAGAGGCATGGAAAAAGGAGAGTTGAGATTTTCCCTCCGCAAGTCTCTACAACAGCGTTTCTCAATGTGGGCCACTTGAAGATGTCTGGACTTCAACTCCCAGAATCCCCTCCAGGGGCACTCTGGGAATTGAAGTGCACACATCTTCATGGGGCCCACATTGAGAAATGCTGCTCTACGGGTTCAGGCGATGCTTCGGCAACCACAAAGGAGAAAAGCAGAAGTCCTAGAGTGCCCCTAAAAGCAAGATGTGTGAAGCGATCTGGAAAAGGTCTCTCTTTCTCTTGCTTGACTAATCTTACCTAACTCAACCCAGTCCTGAAGAACCACGTGGGAAGGAAGCACCCTGAGGGAAGGCCCGTTATTTCAGTCCGTGTGTCTTTGACGTCTCGTGGGAAGGAAGTGGGGGAGAAGGAGGGCAGATTATTAATTATGATGATGATTAATTATTAAACAAAGGAACCCACCACATCTCCCTAGATGCCACAGAAATGTAAACATCGCAGACATTTTGAGACAGGAAAGATATAGAGGGGAACATTCTTGGTCTCAGAAAGCAGCTGTGGTAAAGGTGGTTCTGGCCCATTTTCATCACTGCTTCCTGCCTTACCTCATCCCATTACACCTCACCATTAAAGGGCAACATTTTTAAGGTTGAAAGGAGGGGTCCTTGGTGCTCTCTGAGCTTGGTTGTTTTCTTGCAGACGTTTCCTGACCCACCTAGGTAACATCATCGGTGCCATAAGAAGTGAGGTTTGCTTCCAGTTTATAGTCTAGTGCAGTGATGGTGAACCTTTTTGGCACCGAGTGGCCAAACTGGAACATGTGTGATTGTGCACGAGCCGCGGTGCTGGAAACCCAAAAACCAGTTGGCTGGTGTGCATGCGCATGGCGTCCAGCTGATCTTCGGGTTCCAGCACTTGTGTGCGCAATGGCCAGCTGATCTTTGTGCATGATGGAGCACCGGAAACCTAAAGACCAGTTGGCCGGCTCACCCATGCCTGTTTTGGGGCGTTTTTGGAGCTATTTTCAGGCCGTTGTTGGTGCCATTTACAGGCCATTTTTTGCCAGTTTTTTGTGGAAAACACCACTCCTGCACCCATGTGGAAAACACCACTCCTGCACCCAGGAAAACCAGATGGCCAGCGTGCAAGTGTGTTCCTGAAACCAGAAGAGTAGCTAGCGATGGGGCGCATGCCCACAGAAAGGGCTCTGAGGCAGTAAATCTAGATTTTGATTGCTGGCTGGAGAACAGAGAGTCTCTGCATCTGAGTCTGCCCATTCCAGTTCTTCTAGCCATCCGTTGCTCTGCATCCTCTCCCTGTTTCTTTGTGGTGCTTCACATGCAGAAAAGGCTGAGCTTTCTCTAAAATCCATTTGCAAGCCCCAGGAAGCAACGGCACAGCACTTCCCTCCCCCCCACCCCAAAGGAGCATATTTCCCCAATCATTTTGCCATAAGATGTATTTGGACAAGGACATATATATACGCACTATTTTATGTATGCATTCCATCTACGCAATGGCTGTGTTGACACAAAAGACGCCAAAGAATGGAGGCCTTTGAACTCTGGTGCTGGAGGAGACTCCTGCGAGTCCCTTGGACTGCAAAGTGATCAAACCGGTCAGTCCTAGAGGAGATCAACCCTGACTGCTCTTTAGAAGGCCAGATCCTGAAGAGGAAACTGAAAGACTTTGGCCACCTAATGAGAAGGAAGGACTCCCTGGAGAAGAGCCTCATGCTGGGAACGATGGAGGGCAAAAGAAGAAGAGGACAAGAGAGAGAGACAAGAAGAGGACAAAAGGCCGCCCTGGGTCCTTTTTGGAGAAGGGCGGGATATAAATTGGATAAAATAAAGAATGAGGTGGCTGGATGGAGTCACTGAAGCAGTCGGCGTGAGCTTAAATGGACTCCAGAGGATGGTAGAGGACAGGAAGGCCTGGAGGAACCCATGATGGGTTGGACACGACTTTACAACTAACAACAACAATGTGCAAATCTTAATATTCTAGTGCAAAACTGCAGCCAGATCATGCTCTGAATGCAATCTCACAATCTCCACATTACTCATGGACACGAAAGAAATTTTATCCAATAGTGTTCAATTCTTGCACAATTCAAAAGAGCTTTAAAACAACATTTTAAATTCAGGTTTATCGGCTGCTTCCAAAAATCTTTATTGTAGTTTGGCTTCTCTCTTTTCAGGAAGAAATATTTCCAGAAAAGAGATTCCTAGATACATTTTTTTCTGGGCTATGAACTCACCTGTACAGGTTGCCCAAAATCATCCATTCCAAATGAAGCCTTTTTTCCTTTGGCATTCAGAAAAATATTGCTCTGCTATCTAAATTTTGGATTAGAAAATAATAATAATAGGCCAATCTCTGGCCGGTTCTGAATTTAGCTAAACCCAACCACCAGCCTGCCTGACTTCTCTTCAACTTCCTGAGGTCACCGTTGGCAGCCTGCCTGCAGATTTTAATTTTAAATCACCCAAATGCCCGTTCTCCGTGCACAAGGCTTGCACTCACATTCACACCGCCAGGCATTGTGTCATTCTGGTCTGGCACAGAGTGTCGTCTGGGATGGCACGCGGTCTGGCGCTTTTCAGCAAGATGAGGGTGTGGCTAGCAGGCTGAGGAATCCTTCCTTCGAAAATCTCCTTTGCTAAAATAGCTTTACTCCTTCTGTGGAAGAAATCTGGCCTCGAAGCACTGCTATTGCCTCTGACTTCTGCTGACTTCTGACATACAATACAATAGCAGAGTTGGAAGGGACCTTGGAGGTCTTCTACTGCAACCCCCTGCCTAGGCAGGAAGCCCTATACCATTTCAGACAAATGGCTATCCAACATCTTCTTGAAGACTTCCAGTGTTGGAGCATTCACAACTTCTGGAGGCAACTTCTGTTCCACTGACTAATTGTTCTAACTGTTAGGAAATTTCTCCTCAGTTCTAAGTTGCTTCTCTCCTTGATTAGCTTCCACCCATTGCTTCTTGTTCTGCCCTCAGGTGCTTTGGAGAATAGTTTGACTCCTTCTTCTTTGGGGCAATCCCTGAGATATTGGAAGACTGCTATCATGTCTCCCCTATCCTCAAACAAAACATCCTCAAACCCCCACAGCTTCAACCTTAAACTGTCTACCATGGACCTCACCCCATTCCTAAGAGGTCCATAAAGGACCATAAAGCGCACCAGCGTGCCTACCGTCCCTGTCCTACTGTCCCCACCTATTTGTAGTCACTTCCTTTGTTCTTGTCCATGTTCATACTTATGCCTACTATCTTGTACATGTTTGACAAACCAACTAAAATAAAAAAAATAAACATCTGCATCCACTAATTTATATATGTGGATGCAAACATAAAAATAAGGGTTTTAAATTAAATACAATTTAATCCCCTTTAAACAAGGCAATTGCTTCTTGCATAGGCTGATGTCTCACTGCTCTTAATCCTAGACTGGAAATTTTCGAGATTTTGCACGTCGGAGGCTTCTGGGACCCAAATTCCTCTTAAAAAGCATGCAGAGCCTCCCCATTTCCAATTCAGAGCCTAACATCTGTAAAGCAGGACCTGGCCCTGCATCTGAAACAAACAAGCATTTTCTCCCAAATGGAGGAGAAACTAATGGCCATCTTTGCTGGGAGCTTGATGAGCATCTGGAGCCAGTAGCAAAATTAGGCATCTGGGTTGTTTTTAATCCCCCACGAAATAACTTTGTTTGCTGAAAACAGCAACAGCCAACGGATCCCTTCCAACTTTCCCAATGGGCCTTTCATGGTACCCGAGAGAAATTCAGTTACCTTCCCTGTTAATCATTGACTTTGATCCTGTGAACGGGTCTTAAATGGCTTTCCAAGTATCCATCGCCCTGAGCATCCTTGAGTTGTGTCTGCACCGGGAGGAAGGATAGCTCAGAGTACATCTGTTGCTTTGTGTTAATGTAGCTTCCTGCCACATAAGCAGCGTATTAAATATTGGCCCAGACAGTTAAACCGGATTAGTGAATTCTTCCATGTTCTGCGTTTGAACAATATGAGGAGTCACAACTCATCCCAATAAAGAAGGCAATGGCTTCTCCTGCAGACTGATGTCCACCTGCTTTGGTAGTGGTGTAGTTTTCTCCTCGTTGGTTCCTTGATTAGAGAATTCTTTTTTGCCTAATGGTTTGTCTGGTGTCGATCCCTGCTTATCTTAAGGTGGACTCCTGGAAGGAATATGTTCAGAGGTGGTATTCAGCAGGTTCTGAACCGGTAGCGGAAATTTTGAGTTGTTCGAAGAACCGGTAAATACTACCTCTGGCTGGCCCCGCCCCCATCTAGTCTCTGCCTCCCAAGTCCCAGCTGATTGGGAGGTAATGGGGATTTGGCAGTACCCTTCCACTGCCACACCCACCAAGCCACACCCACCAATCAACCGGTAGTAAAAAAAATCCGATTAGCAAAATTGATTTTGCTAATCGGAAGATGGCAAAAGGTGATCACATGGCCCCAAGACACTGCAATCATAAATAAACACACCATAAATATATGCCAGTTACCAAGTGTTTGAATTTTGATCATGTGACCATGGGGCTGCTGCAACGATCGTAAGTGTGCAAGTCACCTTTTTCAGTGCCTTTGTAAATTCGAAGTCACTAACAGTTGTGAATCAAGGACTACCGACATAAGTGTGGTTTATAGTCTGTTCCTTTGATAAAGGCATCAGAAGGAGGAAATTACACCCCACCAAAACTGGTAGGAGAAAATGCAGGACATAAATAGGGAGCAAAGCCCGTACTCACTAGCACTGATGCTGCTGCCTGGCCTACACTTTCAGCGTCCACTCGGTACCTATAGATTCTGTCTTTGGTCCAATCCAGCAAGATCCTTGACATCAAGGCAAGAAAGGGGATCCTATGGTGAGCCAAAAGTTCCAGGTCGCATTCAGCAGAAGGTGGGTGGGGCTCCGTTTGCTGGATTTTGCAAGTAATGAATTTACACCATCTAAGTCAGTGATGGCGAACCTTTTGTGGCTCGTGTGCCAAAAGCGGGGGAGCACAAGGGGGCCCGTGTGCAGGCGTGCCACACCCATAATGCTATGTGCACGACTCCAGTGCACATGCGTGCACGACCAGTACTCCCCCCCATTTTTGTGACTTCCGGTTTGCTAATAGGGTCGTTTTTTGCCCTCTGGATCCTTTAGGGAAGCCTCCAGAAGGTCCCTGAAGGCTCCGGTTTGCCCATAGGGCCGTTGTTGTTGTTTTTTGCGCTCCGGAGGCTTCAGGGAAGCTCCGGAAGCCTCCAGAGGGCGAAAAACGGTCTCAAAAGAAGGCCAAAGTCAGTTGGCCAGCGCACATGCATGCTGGCGAGCTGACAGGGCAATGCCTCACGTGCCCTGACAAATGGCTCCACGTGGCACCTGTGGCACGCGTGCCATAGGTTCCCCATCATGGATCTAAGTCAATGTTAGGGCTCAGTGGCTAAGATGCTGAGCTTGTTGATCAGAAAGGTCAGCAGTTTGGCAGTTTGAATCCCTAGCACCGTGTAACGGAGTGAGCTCCCATTACTTGTCCCAGCTTCTGCCAACCTAGCAGTTCGAAAGCATGTAAAAATGCAAGTAGAAAAATAGGGACCACCTTTGGTGGGAAGGGAACAGTGTTCTGTGTGCCTTCGGTGTTTAGTCGTGCTGGCCACATGACCACGGAGACGTCTTCGGAGAGCGCTGGCTCTTTGGCTTTGAAACAGAGATGAGCACTGCCCCCTAGATTTGGGAACAACTAGCACATATATGCAAGGGGAACCTTTACCTTAAATCAGTGTTTCTCAGCCTTTTACTCTCTTAAGATGGGTGGACTTCAATTGCTGCATGCTGCCTGGAGAATTCTGAGAGTTAAAATCCCCCCATCTTAATGTGTCCAAGATTGAGAAACGTTGATCTAGATCAACTTTTCCCAAGCTTTGAATGGGATGTTGGGCTCTGTAGTCCCCCAAAATAGCAAGTGGGCCAGGATAAGGACTACATTTGATTGCATTTCCCTTGCCTATACATTGAATTGAATTAAATTGAATTAAATTTCAAAGCCAGTAATGTGATTCATGTATCAATTCCTCCTTCTGTCAGACAAGCTACCTCCTAAGGACGTTGTTGACCAGCTGACCTCATAGGGTTGTAGTTCTTGTAGAGCAGGGTTGTCCAACCTTGGCAACTCTAAGATGCGTGGACTTCAGCTCCCAGAATTCCGTCCGCTAGAATTCTCTTGTAGGTCTTAAATTGGACACCCCTGTTGCAGAGGGAGTGTTAATCAGGAATCTAATCATTGGTCCAATAAGCCAGGGGTCTTCAACCTTTGCAACTTTAAGTCTGAAGGACTTCAGCTCCCAGAGTTCTCCAGCCAGCTTTGCTGGCTGGAGAAGTCTGGGAGCTAAAGTCCTTCAGACTTAAAGTTGCAAAGGTTGGAGACCCCTGCAATAACCGGTCTAAGGATTTAGATTCCTATGTTGAAATGACAGAAATAACACAGGCCTCTAGTCTTGTAAAGACCTTGTGAAACCCTTGATAAAGAAACCACAGCCAAGCATGTGTCCATCACCACAGGATGTGTGAACAAGCATTTTTGTAATTTCTTACATTAACTACTATGATCTATGTTTCCTGCTTATGTAACTGAATAAAAGTAGAAACCTACATATACTCGCTGTTGTGGCCAGCCAATGGCCAGCAGAGCTAGCAGCATATTCGGACAGTGAGGAGGTTGGGGAGGAACATGGGCCAGTCCTGGAGTCTGGGGAAGGCTCTGATGAGGGTTCTGTGTCGGAGGCAGAGAGGGGACCAGAGCCGTCTGACAGTTATCAGCTGCCTTCAGAGTCAGACATCAGTGAGGCAGACGAACAGGGGGAGCCTGTTCCCAGTGTGTCCATGCGCAGAGTTGCCAGATGAAGGGAACAGCTAAAGAAGAGGAGTTGACTTGGGAGTAAGGCCACAGGTGGACGATGAATGGCCCCTCCCAGAGTAAATAAAAGAGGAGCAAAAGGGGAGTGGAGTTTGCAGGAGGCTGTTAGTTCACTTAATTGGTTCATGACTCTCTGAGACTGTTTGCCAAGTTTTGAAGATCTCGGCCTGGCAGCTCTACAAGGCAGATAAGGTCTGTGACTCTAAATCCTCCCTCGAAAGACTTTGCTGGATGTGAATGAGCAAAATTCACAGACAATTAATAAAAGAGATTTTTGTTGGCACAAGGACTTTGCGTCATGCTCTCAGGAAGCCTCAGTCAGAACACTTGCTCTGAAATGCATTCAGGGTTCTTCCAGCCTTACGGGAGGATCCAACTTTGTTCATGCCTGAATAAACGTGTGACTTAGAGAATCTGGACTCCGCCTCTTTGTTCGTGCCAAGCCAAACTTGGTTCCCTGCTTACAGTAAAAGGATAAATGAAGGAAGGAGGGATATGTGGGAAACTTGGTCTTTTGAAGGAAAGGCAGGTGAGAAATATGACAAACCTACTTTGATAAGTCTTTGTCTCTGAATCAGAATTCTCCCCAGAGGGAAAAAAATGGGCAAAGCTTTGATTGTATTGCTGTTGTGACCATCATTTTGACTTTTTCGACCACACCCTGCAGACATCTCCGCTCTCACTAAACACCAAGTCTCTCTCTTAAGAAAAGTCAGCAAAACAGTGAGCTGACAACTAGAAGGGGCTGCCACAAAGAAGAGGCGATCAACTTATATTCCAAAGCACCAGAAGGCAAGACAAGAAGCAATGGATGGAAACTACTCAAGGAGAGAAGCAACCTGGAATTAAGGAGAAATTTCCTAACAGTGAGAGCAATTAACCAGTGGAACAGAAGTTGCCTTCTGAAGTTGTAGGGGCTTCATCACTGGAGGTTTTTAAGAAGAGACTGGACAGCCACTTGTCTGGAGGATGGGGTTGTAACATCTGAAGAAATAACAAATCCCAAAACAAGCCAAGTGACGTCCTGACTCTGTGTTAGCCTGAGACATCTTCCACCAGGGTTGCTGTCCATGTTCCTAATCCTTTTACTAGCTCGGATCTTGGAAGTGGAAATTTAGCGCATCTCTGGAGCACCAGGTAGAAGACCTTGTCTTAAGCCCAAGGAGATTAAATCCGTTGATCTCAAAACAGAGAAAGATCAAATTCTTCATGCTTTTTGTGTTTTGTGACCGAGGAGTGGGGTGGGGAGAACTGACCAAGGAGAGATTCAACCTAGAAATAAGGATGAATCTTCTGACAGTGAGAACAATCCACCCATGGAACAGAAGTGGCCTTCAGAAGTTGTGGGAGTTCTAACCCTGGAGACTTTCATGAAGAGACTAGACAGCCACCTGTCAGAAATGGTGTAGGGTCTCCTGCTTGGGCAGGGGGTTGGTTGGACTAGAGGACCTACAAGGTCCCTCTCAACTCTGTTAATCTGAAATGGTATAGGACAGGGGTCTGCAAAGTTGGCTCTTTTAAGACTGGTGGACTTCAACTCCCAGAATTCCCCAGCCAGCTATGCTGGCTGGGGAACTCTGGGAGTTGAAGTCCACCAGTCTTAAAAGAGCCGACTTTGCAGACTCCTGGTATAGGATCTCCTGCTTGAGCAGGGGGCTGGAGTAGAAGACCTCCAAGGTCCCTTCCAGCTCTGTTCTGATTGAATCGAAGTATGCATCAGGGCTGACTACCCTGCCGTGTGTCCCCACTGGAATCCTATCTTTAAAAAGTGCTTTTCTGTTTATAATTTCGCTCCGCTGAGCTAAAAAAGAGCCTCCCTCCCCATCAGAGGCTACAATAACAGAAGCCGAAGTCCTCCAGGTTTCTTGCGGTAAGGGCTTGTATGTTGAACGGAGCCCGGAAGGAGGCCAGGATGATTTAGGAGGCCGCAACAGCCACTACAGCAGAGGATCAGGGAGCCCGGCTTTCCAGCCAAAGTTCGCCCAGGGATGCACATGTGAACTGGGAGAATTCACAAGCTGCTTGTTTGCACAGATGGTAAGGAGCCCCCCCCCCCCCGGGGGGTGGGGGTGGGCGGAGGATGCATACACCGCTTCCTTCTTTGCATGCAAAGAGAGGTAAAGGCTGAACCAGGAAAAGTGGAGAAGAAATTGTTGTTGTTAGTTGCAAAATCATGTCCAACCCATGGTGACCCCTGGACAATGCTCCTCCAGGCCTTCCTATCCTCTCCATCTCCCGGAGTCCATTTAAGCTCACACCGACTGCTTTGTTGACTCCATCCAGCCACCTCCTTCTCGGTCATCCCCTTTGTGGCAGATAGATGGGGGAAGAAATGGAGGTAGTGACAGATTTTATTGTCCTGGGCTCCAAGATCACCACAGATGGGGACTGCAGCCAAGAAATTAAAAGACGCTTGCTCCTGGGGAGGAAAGCGATGGCAAATGTAGACAGCATGCAAAAAAGCAGAGACATCACCCTGACAACACAAGTGCATAGAGTCAAGGTTCTGGTTTTACCAGTTGCAATCGATGGCTGTGAAAGTTGGACCATAAGGAAGGTTGAGTGCCAAAGAATGGAGGCCTTTGAACTCTGGTTCTGGAGAAGACTCCTACGAATCCCTTGGACTGCAAGGTGATCAAACTGGAGGAGATCAACCCTGACAGCTCTTTAGAAAGCCAGATCCTGAAGATGAAACTCAAATACTTTGGCCAGCTAATGAGAAGGAAGGACTCCCTGGAGAAGAGCCTCATGCTGGGAACGATTGAGGGCAAAAGAAGAAGGGGACAACAGAGAAGGAGGTGGATGGATGGAGTCACCGAAGCAGTCGGTGTGAGCTTCAATGGACTCCAGAGGATGGTAGAGGACAGGAAGGCCTGGAGGAACGTTGTCCATGGGGTCATGATGGGTCAGACACAACTTCACAACTAACAACAACAGATTCACCCGCTTGGAAAGCTCTTTTGACCTAGGCAGGAAAAGATCAAAACCTCTCATTTTTTGCTGACTCCAATCATTTGGTTTTCCCCAAGCTGATGGGAACATTTTTTTCCAAGGCTTCCTTCTGCTTTTAAGGTGATCCTGCTTCCCTGGCCGCTTGTATCAAAGCTTGCCCCTAGCATCAATGCACACAAAGCAAATGTGAGCGCTTTTTCAACCTTGATGCTAATTAACTCCAGCTTCGGGGGAGCTCGGAATCCAGACGCAGCAGCTCTGAACCAAAAGCCTCCTTTGGATTCCCAAGCATATACTGTATATATTTTAAAAGACTAATAAATAAAGGCGATGAATAGATTGTCTCTGTGCAAGCCATATTTCATGCAGCTGTGCTTCAAAGGGGAATTTAAAACATACCTAAGAGTTCACATGGGGTGGGGGGAGAGTAACCAGCACACTTAACTGCACCAAACAAACACACACACACTCCAAACCTTGCCATGCACCACTATTATATTAAAGGTAAAGGTAAAGGTTCCCCTCGCACATATGTGCTAGTCGTTCCTGGCTCTAGGGGGCGGTGCTCATTTCTGTTTCAAAGCCAAAGAGCCAGCGCTGTCCAAAGACGTCTCCGTGGTCATGTGGCTGGCATGACTAGACACTGAAGGCGCATGGAATGTTGTTCCCTTCCCACCAAAGGTGGTCCCTATTTTTTCTACTTGCATTTTTACATGCTTTTAAACTGCTAGGTTGGCAGAAGCTGGGACAAGTCACGGGAGCTCACTCCATTACACAGTGTTGGGGATTTGAACCGCTGACCTGCCCACCTTTCTGATCAACAAGCTCAGTGTCTTAGCCACTGAGCCACCATGTCCCTTAATTATTATATTACAAACCAGCATTTTTTTTAACCATTTCAGCAGCTTTAAGAAGGGCGGATTTCAATTCCCAGAATTCCCCAGGAAGTGTTTTCAGTGGGAGATTCTGGGAATTGAAAGTCTACCCCTCTTGAAGCTGCTGAGATCAAGAAATGCTATTATAGAGTACTGTATAGCTCAGGGATGTCCAAACTTGGGAACTTTAAGACTTGTGGACTTCAACTCCCAGAATTCCCCAGCCAGCTATGCTGGCTGGGGAATTCTGGGAGTTGAAGTCCACAAGTCTTAAAGTTCCCAAGTTTGGACATCCCTGGTATAGCTAGACCTATAAAAGACACTTACTGCACTGATAGTTCAAAAATAGAGTTAATCATTCTTTAATTTGCTCCTTTCCTGCCATGGTCAGAAGGACCATCATTTGAATGTAATTTAGCATAAAGGAGGGGGTTAAAAAACCACCCAAGCTTTGATCTCATGGTTGTGGCCATCATTGTGATATTTTTAATACAGGATACAGAGATCAAGCTGGTAGATGAAAGATGACTTTCAAAACCTGATCAACCAAACATTATAACTAGGAGTTGGCCAATGGATCCAAGCCAGTGGTGGGATTCAACATTTTTTACTGTCGGTTTTGTGGGCGTGGCTTGGCTTGGTGGGCGTGGCTTGGCTTGGCTTGGTGGGTGTTGTGTGGTGGGCGTGGCAGAGGAAGGATACTGCAAAATCCCCATTCCCTCCCAATCAGCTGGGACTCAGGAGGCAAAGAATAGATGGGGGCGGGGCCAGCCAGAGTTGGTATTTACTGGTTCTCCAAACTACTCAAAACCTCCGCTACCGGTTCTCCAGAACTGGTCAGAACCTGCTGAATACATCCTCTGACCCAAGCAGATCTAGGAGTTTCTTCTGCTCTTCCAATGAGAGAAGACACATGACCCTTAACAAAGGACCTTCCACTGGAAAGTCATAATCCAAATCCATATTTGTAACTCAGGGTTGAACTGTGGGGTCCTTGGTGCTCTCTGAGCACAGTTGTTTTCTTGCAGACATTTCATTACCAAACTAGGTAACATCATCAATGCCAGATGCTACATATTTGGGCAGAAAGTGGCCAAGTTTAGAAAGCACCAAGGACCCCACAATCCATATCCATGTGCCGTGCACTGACTTGTGTTACGTTCATAACTTTAAGGTCTTACTTAATAGACCTTAATAGACTGCATTATTCTACCTCTTTTATTATCCTCCTTTCCTGTATTTTGCGGTTACTGTATAATGTTTAATTCTTTTCGATCACTATTACATAATGGATTTAATGAAATGATTGTCTTGTTTATTAATTTTCCTGGATTGCCACCCAGAGTCACGTTCTGTGAGATGGGCAGCCCTATAAATCTGATAAATAAAAATAAAGAGAAGTGCATTCTCAAAACACGTTAAGAACCAGGTTCTGGCTCCAGTTCCTACCAGAGAACTTTGCCAGTTGTGCTGCTGCATCTTGTCTTAGTTTGTGGTTTAGAATGAAAACAATTCCCAATAATTCTTAAGATTCTAGAGCACTGCCTGATATGAAGCAACCGATGCAAACCAACAATTTACCAAGGAAAACTCTCACCCTTCAAGCCTCTTGGGGAGAATTTGCTTTGGGCCAGAAATTCTACTTTCAAAACCCGTCCAGTGGTAAGTGTTTTATCTGCTGTTGCTTGGCTTGGCTTCCCAGGGCCAGAAATTAGCCACTGTGGCTTCAACACCAAAGCCTGCCATGCTGGGGTCATCAGATTTCATTTGTGCCCTCAAAAATGCAAAGCGAGAAAGGAGTCAATGGAGCCCCCATCCATATATCCCCAGAATGGACTGATTTCTACACAATTGCTGTAATCTTTCCTAAATATGACCATATGCACCCCAACCACACAAATATGTCCTCCTCCAAGCACAATCACAGATACAATATACACACGGCAGTGGTGTTCCGTCTGAAGCAACGTTTCTCAACCTTGGCAACTTTAAGATGGGTGAATTTCAGCTCCCAGAAACCTTCTTGACGGCTGATGGATTCTGAAAATTGAAGTCCAGCTATCTTAAAGTTGCCAAGGTTGAGAAATACTGATCTGAAACCTTACTAAATTCATTCTGGAAACTTTACCAAGCGAATGAAATAATGGGAAACAGCTCTTCAGTTTAGACATGTCACAAGCATGTTGTTGGTTCACCAGATTTGGTCCTTCCAAACATACTTTTACCAACTTGGCACATCCAGAAGTGTGGGACTCCACCAAGAGAGCATAATCACCATAATTGATGTGAAAGAAGATGATGACACGGGACATTGATGTTTCTCAGAAGGTCTCTTTCTTGAGATCATCATCCCTCATAAACAATACCTATAATAAAACTGGTTGTCCTTCTTTATTCCAGGCTGGAGAACCAGCTTGAAGATCCTTGAGATGTCCTCCGTAAGCCATTGATATGACCATAAGGCTGCCATCAACCTTTGGAACTTGATCCTTCGAAGATACCTTGGGAGCGAATTCCCAGAATTCCTTGGGCCTTGCTTGCTAGAAATTCTGGGCATTGCAATCTCCACATATTTGAGAGCACCAGGTTGGGGAAAGTTATCCCTGAGGGTTGTAGCCTGACAGCAGAATCAGACAGTGAGGAGGTTGGAGAGGAACATGGGCCAGTCCTGGGGCCTGAGGAAAGCTCAGATGAGGGCTCTGCATTGGAGGCAGAGAGGGAGCTAGACAGCAGCAAGGCAGAGGAACAGCAGTATGCGCATGTGGAGAGCTGCCAGAAGACAAGAACAACTAAGAAAGCAGGGTCAACTTAAGAGTAAAGCCACACCTTGGCGGTGATTGGCCCCTCCCATAGGAAACAAAAGAGGAGCGAACGGGGAATGGACTTTTGCAGGAAACAATTCATTCATTCGGTCATGTCAAAAGTGGAAAGTTTGTGTTTGTGATTATAAGAGACTCGTTGTCAAGTTTTGTTTTGTCCTATGTTTGGAAACTAGTTATCTGGGGGCACTCCAAATGAGATAAGGTGCGTGTGGATAAACATTCCTTGGAAAGACTGTTTGATAAGGCCTTGCTGATTGTGAATGAAAGGAATTCACAGTCGCGTAAATAAAAGAGGTTTTATCGGAACCAAAATCTTGCTTCTTGCTTTCTAAGGAAGCCTGGGTCAGAACACTGAGCAATGAAATTTGAACTTTACCAATTTTGAAGCCCAATACATGAGACCCACATTTGCTGCCCAAGACATGAGACCCACTCATCTCTCTTCTTCAAAATTGCTGGAGTCTGGCACTCCGTTCCTTATTACCTCCTCGTCCTTAAGTACGTCCAGCCTTCCAAGCCCACTTGGCAACTGACTAGCATGCTTGGCTTCATCCTCCATATCCTGTTTCCATTGGGACAACTTTTCCTCTGCAAAACCTCCAGCTGGCTAAGCCTGCAAAGGAAGGAACCTTTTCCTAGGACACATCCAACCACTGAAGAATGAGCTGGTACCGATTTGTACAGAGACACACACACCAGCCAACCATGTGCACACACAGAAACTCTGGAGTAGTGCTCCTCAACTAGAGAACACTGCCGTCTCCTCCCTTGGCACTCGGCTGTGAGGAGTCCTGCCTGCTCCAGGCTGGATCGCTCTCTGCCTTTCTGATGTGGTTTGAGCCCTGACAAGCTCCCTGGAGCTCATTTGGAAGAAGGGCCAAGCATGTGTGTGAATGAGAGACAAACGTTTAGAACGGATGCTCAAGAGCAACAAAGGAGATTAACTGAGTGCATTCCAGGCACCTCCTCAATGGGTTCCAGCACTCAGAGCAACTCAAGGACAATGTTTCTTCTGCTCTGTTGCAGCATCAAAGGATGGTGACACCAGCCAAATGCAAAGTCACCACTTTGAAGCGTCTTCATGCGAACCGAAGTGTCATCTAGCCGTCTTGATGGAGTGGTGGTGGTTGAGACAGGTTTGCAAGTGGGACAACAGGATCCGTTGTTCTGCTCCATGATGAAGCTTTCTGGATTAATTTCAGAAAGTCACTGTCTGCGTTTATCCATCATGTGAAGCTGCAGCTTGCTTAATTATGTTTGGTCAAGAAACCTGACTGGCTAGGTTTCTTCTTCTTCTTCTTCTTCTTTTCTTCTTCTTCTTCTTCTTCTTCTTCTTCTTCTTCTTCTTCTTCTTCTTCTTCTTCTTCTTCTTCTTCTTCTTCTTCTTCTTCTTCTTCTTCTCCTTCTCCTTCTCCTTCTCCTCCTCCTCCTCCTCCTCCTCCTCCTCCTTCCATATCTGTCATCAATCGTTGGCGATCATGTTGGCGATCCTATTTTTATCAACAGCCACATGAAAAGAGCTGCTGAGTTTTATCCAACCAGTCCCTTAGATTTTGAAGCCATGATGTTCTTCTTCTGCCTGGACCACATTTGCCTTCAATTTTTCCCTGGAGGACTAAGTGAAGTATGCAGTATTTTGGGGGGTGTCACATCACATTATATAACAGGAAACTATAATCTATGATTTACAAATTGCCAAGGATGGGTTCTGATATCACCTTAAAAGGTAAAGGTTCCCCTCGCACATACAATGTCATTTCAGTGGCATTGTAACTTTGAATGGTCACTAAATGAAGTGTTGTAAATCAAGAATTAGATAAAGGTAAAAGGTTCCCCTCGCACTTGTTCCTGACTCTAGGGGGCCATGCTCATCTGTTTCTAAGCTGAAGAGCCAGTATTGTCTGAAGACGTCTCCGTGGTCCTGTGGCCAGCATGACTCAATGCCGAAGGAGCACCAAACGCTGTTATCTTCCCACCAAAGGTGGTCCCTATTTTTCTACTTGCATTTTTACCTGCTTTCAAACTGCTAGGGTGGCAGAAGCTGGGACTTGTAACGGGAATTCACTCCGTTACGCGGCGCTGGGGATTCAAACTGCCGAACTGCCAACCTTTCTGATCGACAAGCTCAGCATCTTAGCCACGGAGTCACCATATCCTGATATCACCTTAGGTTGAACCAAAGAAACCATATTAGGACTGAGTTTTATTGTGGATCAAAAATCAGACTTTATATAGAGATGCATAGAGAAAATCCTCTACTTCCATCTCCGTCACTGTTTAAACTTTAAAAGGCTGGCTAGGGAATTCTGGGAGGTAAGGTCCATAAATCTTAAAGTTGTTGGGATTGAGAAATAGTGATCTAGCATAACCTTTGTGGATCTTTTCTTTAAGATGCCTCCAAGAATCCTTATGATTTTGACTAGTGGTAGTTCTTGACTACCAATTACATGTCTAAATCATGGCAGATTAAAAAAAAATCCATCCTCGATATTACAAATGCTGCATCAACCCTTTGATCAGATGATCACATTTTGGGGGCTTGGCAACCGGCTTGCATTTATGACTGGTTGCATCATCCCATGATCCCATGATCATGGTTGGGGAGGAACATGGGCCAGTCCTAGAGTCTGGGGAAGGCTCTGATGATGGCTCTGTGTCGGAGGCAGAGAGGGGGACAGAGCCATATGCCAGTTATCAGCTGCCTTCAGAGTCAGACATCAGTGAGGCAGACAAACAGCTGGAGCCTGATCCCAGTGTGCACATGAAAAGAGTTGCCAGACAAAGAGAACAGCTAAAAAACAGGGGTCGACTTGGGAGTAAGGCCACAGGTGGACAATGAATGACCCCTCCCAGATGGAATAAAAGAGGAGCAAAAGGGGAATGGAGTTTGCAGGAAACAACTAATTCGCTTAATTGGTTCATGTCTCTCTGAGACTCCTTGCCAAGTTCTGCAGAGATCGGCCTGTCAGCTCTCCAAGCCAGATAAGGTCTGTAACTGTAAATCCTCCCTTGAAAGAATTTGCTGGATGTGAATGAGCAGAATTCACAGTAAATTAATAAAAAGGGTTTTTTTTGTCAGGACAAGGAGTTTGCTTCATGCTCTTGGGAAGCCTCGGTCAGAACAAACAGTTGTGAAGAGACCAGTTGTAAGTCACAGATTATCTGTACTGACTCAAGGCACAAATGACCAGGTTCAAATTATTCCACTTTGGACACATTATGAGGAGATCCAGCTTCCTGAAGAAGGGCATAATATATTGGGAAAGGTGCAAGGCAAAATGAAGAGGGTGACCAGTTTGTAAGGTGGGTGGACTCCATTCCATGGTGATGGGGGCACCATTGGAAGATCTGAAGGACTAGCTTAGGAATAGACTGTCATTCCGTAAGTTTCTCTTGGTCGCCAACTCTGGCCTGGAAAGATTAATTTAGATTAAATGAATGAGCTGAAGCGCCATAATTTTGAAGAGGACCCAGCAAATCAGAGACTCTTGGGTTGACAAAGGTCTCTGCTCTCAGGGAGAGTTTAAAATAAATCAAAATAGCAGCCTTGACTGCTTGCCTAAAGCTCCATCCTCTTGGGGCATTTGTGATACCCAAGAGGCATTGCTACCATCAAGTTTTTTAAAAAAAATATCCTTTCCTAGAAGCTCCTGTTTCTCTTTGTAGGTTGCACCGTGTGTAGGCAAAGAGGCCTTGGGAAGTCATCACTGGAGCAGGGGTCTCCAACCTTTGCAACTTTAAGTCTGAAGGACTTCAGCTCCCAGACTTCTCCAGCCAGCTTTCCCAGAATTCTCCAGCTTTGCTGGCTGGAGAATTCTGGGAGCTGAAGTCCTTCAGACTTAAAGTTGCAAAGGTTGGAGACCCCTGCACTGGAGGACAGAAAAAGGCAAAATAAATTATTGTCCCAGGCACTGTTCTCCCACTGGCTGAAAAAAATGGGGACTGGGGGGAAAAAATGAAAGACCTCCAATGACAAAGGAGTGGAGCCCCTTTCTGACCTTCTGTCTAACCACAACACTCTTACGTCCTGCTGACACTTATTTTCTCCCTGAACTTCATGATGCACTCTTAAAGCAATGTGCATCACGATGGCATCACAGACATGGCATTATGATGTAAGTCATCCTTAGCTTCGATATTCAAAGATTTCCCTCTTTCTCCCAGCATCATCCAAGGGTTCCATCTCAAAAGGTCTAACGTCTGTGAGGTTCATCAGCTCTCGTCTTAGAGGAAATTGGGGGATTGCAGCAAAAGAGAAGGAAGAGACTGGTCAGTAAACATCATGCTGGAAGGATTTTCAAGAACAGGGGTGTCCAGCCTTGGCAACTTTTAAGACTTGTGGATTTCAACTCCCAGAATGGGAAATTTTGAGAGTTGAAGTCCACCCATCCTAAAATTTGCCAAGGGCCATTGCTGGAGGACAGAAAAAGGCAACAGAAATCATTGCCCCAGGCACTGTTCCCCCCACCGGCTGAAAAAAATTGGGATCAAAACCCCCACCATCACTGTTCTCCCCAGTGGTGGGTTGTAATGCTCTCCATCCATCTTTGACTCTGTAAGAACAGGGGTTCCCAATTTTGGCAACTTTTAGGATCTTTGAATATCTAAGCTATGGATGACTTACATCACAATGCCATTTCTGTGATGCCATCGTGATGCACGTTGCTTTAAGAGTGCATCATCATGAGGTTCAGGGAGAAAATAAGTGTCAGCAGGACGTAAGGGTGTTGTGGTTAGACAGAAGGCCAGAAAGGGGCTCCACTCCTTTCTCATTGGAGGTCTTTCATTTTTTTCCCCGATCCCCATTTTTTTCAGCCAGTGGGAGAACAGTGCCTGGGACAATAATTTCTTTTGCCTTTTTCTGTCCTCCAGTGATGACTTCCCAAGGCCTCTTTGCCTGCACACAGTGCAACCTACAAAGAGACAGGAGAGCTTAAAGGGAAGGATTTAAAAAACCTTGATGGTAGCTGCTATGCCCCTTCCTACGGGCATCACAGATACCCCAAAAGAGGATGGAGCTTCAGACATGAGTCAAGGCTACCATTTTGATTTTTTTTTTTAAAAAAACCCAAGAGCAGAGACCTTTGTCATCCAAAGAGTCTCTGATTGTCTTGGTCCTCTTCAAAATTATGGGACTTCAGCTCATTAATTTAATCTAAATTCACCTTTCCAGTGCAGAGGTGACCTCCAGGCAATCTCTCCAAATTGCTGTACATCTGGACAGCAGCTGAAATTTTGCAAATAGGAAGGTAAGAGCATTGACCCTCAAAAGAGGGAGGGGGGGAGAGAGAAAGAGAGAGGAAGGGAGAGGGAGGAGGTGAGAGAGAGGGGGCAAGAGGGAGGGAGGGAGGAGGAGAGAGGGGAGAGGGTGAAGGAGAAAGAGGGGGGAAAGAGGGAGGGAGGGGAGAAAGGGAGGGAGAGGGAGAGAGAGGGAGAAAAGAGAGAGGGAGGGAGAGAGGGAGGGGGAGAGAGAAGAAGGGAGAGGGAGGAGGCGAGAGAGAGGGGGCGAGAGGGAGAGAGGGAGGAGGGGACAGAGAGGGGGAAGGAGAAAGAGAGGGGAGGAAGAGGGAGGGAGGGAGAGGGAGGGAGGGGAGGGAGAAAAGAGAGAGGAAGGAAGAGGGAGGGAGAAAAGAGAGAGGGAGGAAGGGAGAGGAAGGGAGCGGGAGGAGGCGAGAGAGAGGGGGTGAGAGGGAGGGAGGGAGGGGACAGGGGAGAGTGGGAAGGAGAAAGAGGGGGGGAGGGGAAGGGAGAGGGAGGGAGGGGAGAGAGGGAGGGAGAGAGGGAGAGAGAGGGAGGGGAGGGAGAAAAGAGAGAGGGAGGAAGAGAGAGGGAGGGAGGGGGAGAGAGAAAGGGAGAGGGAGGAGGCGAGAGAAAGGGAGGGGGAGGAAGGGAGGGAGGGAGAGAGATCCTCCATCAACAATTGCCAGTGGGAATGATGATGCGCAGGACCAAAATTCAGGGAGATCCAAACAGGCTTTATTATAACTCAAACTCTTTGTCCCAACTTGGCTCTGCCCAAATTTGCAGGACAACAGTTCCCATCATCCTCAGTCATCAGAACAGAATACCCCTGGATGAACCTAGAGTGAAAAGGGCTGCTTTCAGCTGGTCATTCTATGCAAGCCAATGTCCTGATGCAGATTCCTTTCCTTGCAAAGATGAGCTGTCTACACCTCATCAAACGCTCTGGCTACTCCAAGCTCCCGGCTCAAATTCTGGGTCTCCCTCCTGCTAAAACATTTCATCTGCTTAAAGACAGGCCAACTTTTCCAGACTGTCCTCCTGAAGAATATCCATTCCCTTCGTGTACTATATTATTTTCAAATTTTTCTGACTGCCCTACAGTACTTCCTGGCTGGATTCTTGCAACCTACTCAATTAGGCTAAGCTGGGATTTGGTAGTTTGTGGTTTCATATGTTGTGGGATCCCAGGGAGCGTCTCAGCCTGTTGCATGAGCCAAAGTATGGAATTAAGCCATAGAATGAATGATTCGGTCATGGCACAGTGTGCGATCCTGGACTTATGACCACAACTGAGCCCAAAATGTGTTGCTACGCCCATTCTCTCCCGTTGTACGATTTTTCTGGTCACACTTTTAAAGTGAATCACCGCAGCTGTTAAACTAGTAACACGGTTCTTAAGGGATCCTGGCTTCCCCATCAACTTTTTATTTATTTATTTATTTTTATTTTATTTCGATTTATATAACCGCTCCTTCTCCATCGAAATGGACCCAGGGAGTTAAAATCAATAAATAACAATAAATACAGAGTAATATCTAAAATAAATTAAACTAGGGACCTGTGCTAAAACCTCCCATTAAAATTCTAAAATACATTTACTCATTAGCTAAAATTGAATTAAATCAGAGCTCTAAGCTCTCAAGCTAGACCGGCTTGATGGAAAAGATACGTCTTAAGTGTGCGGCGAAAGAGGGGAAGGTCTGTGATAGTCTGAAGTTCGGGGGGTAGGTCATTCCAGAGGGATGGCCCAGCCAGTGAGAAGGCACTTCCCCTAGGCACCGATAGCCAGCATTGACCGGTGGATGGTACCCTAAGGAGGCCCTCCCTATGGGAGCGGATCGGACGGTGGGAGGTATGCGGCAGGAGACAGTCCCGCAAAGAGCTAGGCCCCGTGCCATGGAGCGATTTGAAGACTTTGCTTGTCAGACGGATGCCAAAGGGGATCATGTCCCCCACACACACACACCCAGGGCTCTGCAACCGTCATAAGTATGAGTCACTCGCCAAATGTCTGAATTTTGATCACCCAATCATGGAGATGCTGCAACAGTCCAAGTGTGAAAAAATGGTCAAAAGACTCTTTTTCGGTAGCTTCATACAGTCACTAAACAAATTGTTATAAGTTGAGGACTACCTGTATTATAGCCTGTTACTTGTATTTAGGGTTTGGCCCATTCTGGGACTCAGTGGTGGGTTGCTAACTGGTTCACTTGTGCTTGCGCGCATGCGCAGAAGCATCCAGGTGGGTGGGCGGAGCCACTACTGTGGCCGATCCGCTCCCACAGAGAGGGACTTCTCCGGGTGCCGTCCATTAGGCTATGCCAGCGGGCGACGCCCAGGGGAAGGGCCTTCTCTGTGGCAGGCCCAGCCCTCTGGAACGACCTTCCCCCCGAAATTAGAACAACTACGGACCTCCGCTCCTTCCGTCAAAAATTGAAAACACACTTTTTCTGCTTGGCCGGCCTAGGTTAGTCTTCCGTTTTTAACTGGGTTTTTTAGGGGAGTGTAGTTTAGTTTTAGTATAGTGGGTTTTAGCGCAGGGATAATTTTGTTTAATTCTTATTTTAACTATTTATGTATTTTATATTTGCTTTTTTAACTTCCCTGTGCACCCCTCCAAGTCCCTTTGGGGAGAGGAGGCAGTCTATAAATAAAAATTATTATTATTATTATTATTATTATTATTATTATTATTATTATTATTATTATTATTATTATTATTATTATTATTATTATTATTATTATTATTATTATTATTATTACTGGTTTGGCCGAACCAGGCTGAACCGGTAGCAACCCACATCTGCTGTGAATCTGCCTCATGTGTCACACATTTCTATTTGGAAATAGAGGCACCTTTTTCACAGGTTTGACACCGGCTAACCGACCATCTATTTTACAGAAGAAAAACTGAGGCCCTGGTGCATTTTATTGGGGAATAATGCCCAGGAAATCCTTTTGTCTTTTGTAAAATCACACTGCAACATGGCAGAGATGCCTATTGTAAAATCTGTGGGTCTCCCCTCCCCTCAGGGTGAAACGTAGCTGCCTTCATTAGGATGACCATATCTGGTTCGTGTAAAAGTCCAGACATCCACCAAAAGGCAACAGATGGAGAGATGTAGAAAACTCTCGTGTTGTTGGGTTTTTTTCCGCCACTTTACTTGAATTTTGCAGCCCAGGCCTGGGAATTCTCCCGTTTTGAATCAAGGCCTTTAAAAAACACCTGGCTAACCTTGGCTGCTCTTGAAGAAGTCTAGCAAGATGAGGTCTTCAGGTTGGATCTCTCCTCACAGGAATAGCTGCAATGAGCAGCCAAAAATGGGGAAATCCTTGGCAACAGATCCTTTGCTTTTGCTAATCTATGCTGCAGTTTTCCCAGACCGAGTTGCCATTCCTGATAGGTGTAGAATTCCAATTCTCATCAGCTACTGCAGCCTACTGTGTGGAATGATGGGAAATATAGCCCAATGCCTTTGATAGAATTCTGCTGCTTAGCCAATGACTCACTCAACCTTTCCTGCAGTGAAATGAGATGCTGAGTTCCCATTGCTCGTAGGAGCAGTTTTCCTCAATCCAGAAGCCTCCAGACACTCGAGATCACCTGGATCTCCAAACAATGGATGGATGGATGGATGGATGGATGGATGGATGGATGGATGGATGGATGGATGGATGGCAGGCATTAAGAGTTGTTAACCTAATTTCAAGAAGCTTCTTCTCATAATGCAAACTAGGGCATACAAAACCTTTACCAGACCAATTCTCGAATACAACTCATCTGCCTGGAATCCACACTGTACAGTAACACAATTGAGCAGGTCCAGAGCAGTGGTGGGTTTCTGGAGGCTCGCACCTACTCGCGAGAGCCGGTTGGTGAAATTTAGAGAACCGGTGAGAGGGGGTTCCACCGGCGTACCTGGAAGTAAATCTGGCCCGCCGCTGCCAGTGACCCAACGGAAAGGAAAGGAAAGCAAAGGAAAGGAAGAGAAGAAAGAAAGAAAGAAAGAAAGAAAGAAAGAAAGAAAGAAAGAAAGAAAGAAAGAAAGAAAGAAAGAAAGAAAGAAAGAATTTATCATCACAATTGAGTCCAAAATTTTGGTTGCTAAGCAAGAGCGTTGTTAAATGAGTTTCACCACATTTTAAAAGGTGGCCACTCCCACCCTGTCACATGACTGCCAAGCCATGCCCACAAAATAGGCCACACCTAGAGAGTAGGTTCTAAAAAATTTGAAACCCACCACTGGTCCAGAGGTACTTCACAAGAAGAGTCCCCCACTCCTCTACTCACAATAGTATTGCCTATGGCACCAGGCTTGAAATTTTGAGCTTGGACAATCTGGAATCTAAGCAAGGTACACAAAATTGTCTGCTACAACATCTTACCTGTCAACGATTTCTTCAGCTTCAACCTCAATAATAGATGGGCAAACAATCGATACAAACTCAAGCTCCCAACTCGATTGCAGAAAATACAACTTCAGCAACAGAGGGCTCAACGCCTGGAATGCTCTACCAGACTCCATTGTTACATCCTCAAACCTACATAGCTTCAACCTTAAACTGTCTACTGAGCACCTCATCCCATTCCTAAGAGGTCCATAAAGGGGCTGTGCATAAGCACACCAGTGTATCTGCCGTCCCTACTGTCGCCATCTATTTGTATTCATTTCTTTCGTTTATAGCAGGGATGTCCAAACTTGGGAACTTTAAGACTTGTGGACTTCAACTCCCAGAATTCCCCAGCCAGCTATGCTGGCTGGGGAATTCTGGGAGTTGAAGTCCACAAGTCTTAAAGTTCCCAAGTTTGGACATCCCTGGTTTATAGCCATGTTTATATTTATACCTGCTATCTTGTACATGTTTGGCAAACGAATAAATACAAATACAAAAATACAAACAAGCTGGCAAGGAAGTCCTCCTTCTGGTGCCAACACTTCAACCAAATAGCATTTGTGGTCCTTTGAGAAGGGCAGTACAGAAGCAAACAGACGGTTCACGGATATCTCAGGAGCCGAGTTTAGCAAATAAGGATTTTAGAGCATGTATCACGAGCCCTGTCCCCTTCCCTGCCCCTCATTTATTTTCTGTCTGGTTTTCTGTTATTAGAGAGGTCCCTGGGGAAAATGTGGCCTTTTAAAAGTAATAACAGGCAGCATTTGTATGTCATGGTAACATGTCTATGGTTGTTAATAGCTTAAAGAGACTGGAAAACATACCAGAGATGCAAAACGGGGCTCCTTTCGAGAGGCAGAAAGCAGTGGATTTCTGTCCCCACTTTTGACCCCCTGGGTTCCCGGCTTCTGAGGATCTCATTCCCTTCTCCCTTTCCTCCTCTTCCTCAATGGTATTTTTGGTGAATGAATGAATGAATGAATATCTCCGGGAACTAAAATAGGTACTGAATCAACTGAAGACTTCTGAATTTACAGCCAATGTCTAACCCAGGGGTGGGCAAACTTTGCAACTTTAAGTCTGAAGGACTTCAGCTTCCAGAATTCTCCAGCCAGCTTTGCTGGCTGGAGAATTCTGGAAGCTGAAGTCCTTCAGACTTAAAGTTGCAAAGTTTGCCCACCCCTGGTCTAACCCTAATAATGACACTTGTCCCAAGAGTAAAAACAGACAAGTCCACATGAATCAGAACAATAGAGGCTTCTCAGCAAAATTTATCTTTAGGGCAAGAACAAACATTCTGGAGGTTGCACAAGAACAAAACGTAATTAAAAGGTGACAGAAGACCTCTGAGCAGGGAATAACATCGAAGGAGGTTATAGCTAAAGGATCTGACCTCCCTTATACTATTTAGAGCAGGGGTCACCAACCTTTTGGACCTCAGGAACCACTAAATTCATAAGTTTAAATCCCGCGGACCACTAATATGATCGGTCTAATGACCGACTGGGTGGGCGTGGCCAACTCGATGTCCCTCACGTCAAGGGGCGCCTTGCCAGCCTCTACTCACCACTCCTCGCCTGCCCGCCTAGCCTCCTTAGGGCCCCAACAGGAAGCAGTTGCTGGAGCTAAGCAACCACCAGGAGAAAGAGTTGGCAAAACAGCTCAGTTCCAATTGGATCTGATTGAGAAGGTGGCTCAGCAGAAGCACCTCACTGAGGACTACGAGCATAGGCTTTCCAAGCAGAGGGAAGACCTGTGGGAATACAAGGCCAGCGACTGGCACCTGCAGGCTCCGCGGGCTGAGATGGTCAATGAGTTCCAGACCATGATGCAGTCCCACTGGAACAAGTCCCTCTGGCTGTTCGCTACCAGCAGCGCTTCCTTCCAGTCTTCGCCCAAAGCCCCCCACCAAGAGGCTGAAGCAGACCCCAAGTCGGAATTTCTGCCCCCCTCCGACCCACACAAAGAGACCCCGAAGGGGGAGACTCTCTGCAGCAACACAAGCGTTCATTGCACGTATCCATCCCAGGGGTGTAGTTTGAGGACCCCTGATTTAGTACAATGTAAAAATGCAAATAATTTTTCTGCGGACCACCAAAATTTTCCCACGGACCACCAGTGGTCTATGAACCACCAATTGATGACCACTGTTATAGAGGACCCTGAATAGGTGGGAGTGCCTGTGGAAAACCAATATGCTCAAGTGGAGGCTCTTATGAATAACAACACACAGTGTGAATGTGAAGAGACACACAGCTCGGCCCACCCAGCTGCTACCAAAAACATGTACCTATAATGGCATTTTTGGTGGAGACAAAACCAAGAAGGTAACTTCATTCTGGCAGTTTAAAGTTTGCTCTAGGCCTGAAAGAAGAAGAACAAAGTTTCCCAAAGAAAAGCCTTCTACCTTTTGTCTGCCCCAAATGGAGGAAGGCCAAGTATTACATAGAAGTGGTTTGTTATCAGAGGGTTATGACAAATCTTTGAGAAACAGATAAGCCATTTTCTTAGCAGGTTGGGTGAACTAGACCTACATATTAAGACAAAATGGGTTTGGCTGAGCAGGGCATGTGATGCAAACACAATTGTGTTTTCTAACTTGGGTTTACAGTGTTGCATGAACTCAACCTACAATCACAATTTGTAGATTTGTTCTTTTTTTTTGACATTTTTTTTATTTTCAACATAAAACCAAAAATATTATTCATCTTAAGCTTGGTACAACATGTCGTTCGGTCATAAGTTTTGTGCACCAGTGCTTAAAATTGCAAACATACTTATCAATTTTCCCTCCAGTACATATATATCACCTTATTTTCCAGATGGCAACAGTATTATTTATCAAAATCAATCCTTTTCTATAGTTATTCAATATATAAAAAAGATAGGAATTTATGTAGAATTTTTTACTGTTTTATAACATTATTCTCAATTGTCTCTAGAAGCCACTTTACTACTATAAAGTACATACCCATAATGTTTTTTCCTTCTAAAACCAAGAGTTTATCCAAGTTTTCCATTATCTATGTATCTCATTATTAATCTAGTTAATATACAAAGTATCTTTCTAGAATAACCTCATCTTAATTTATTACAGTATCTAACAATCCTAAAAAATAATTTCTATACTTAAAAGTTCTTTTTTATATATTATATCCCTTAATTTTTTTCCCCAACCATTGATAAAACATATTCCATACTTTATAAAGTTGTTCATCTACAATTCCAATTTGTAGATTTGCTCTGTTTGTTGAATTCTTATGTTCCTAAGAGCTATGCTGGCTGGGGAATTCTGAGAGTTGAAGTCCACCAGTCTTAAAAGAGCCTACTTTGCAGACCCCTGATTTATGCAATCAAAATTCCTTGACAAAATACTTGAGGTTGATGAGAACAAAAGAGTTTTCCTGTTGCTGGCCTGTGTCTCCCAGAGTCCCTGGGGGCAAAGTTCTTATGCTGTGGCCTCCTCACTAATGGAGACCAACATTTATAAGGACTTGCCATGACCTGCAAAGTACTAAACCTATAAAATTTGGGCTGGTTCTTTTGTGTGACCCCCAGAATAAACGTGAAAATTCCAAGCACAATAGACTTACCAGTCTCATTCTGGGTCTTCTACTTCCACGAACATTTTCACCCACGGCTCAAGAAGCTTTGGGATTCTCCTTTGTTTCATTCTCCAGATGCTTGTGAAATTCTTTGAACCTTGTTTTTGAGTTTCCTCTGTTCTTGCAAATTAATGAAAGAGCTGCACCTGTATTTTTTTTTTTCATCTGTAACATGTCTTTGCATTGTTTCACAGCTGTTCCCAATCTGGGGAAACTCCAAGAAAGAGTTTCATGCTGTATATCTCTTGGATTTCATTAATTTTTACAATGACAATAAAGATCATTATTATTATTATTATTATTTAACTGAAACATAAGACACAGAACTGCAAGGTATTAAAGAAGTGATGGCACAATGAAAAACAGGGTACAAATGCACCCCCTTCATCGAAGCCTTTCAAATGCATCTCAGTTTCCAGAATTAATCAATAACACTGCCGCTTTCTGAGCTGAACAACTACAAATAGTCCTCAATTTATGACTGCAACTGAGACCAAATTTTCCATTGCTAAACAAGGTGGTCGCTAAGTGAGTCACACCTAATTTTACCACCTATTTTGTCATGGTTGTTAAGCCAATCATTGTAGTTGTTAAGTGAATTGCATGGTCATTAAGCAAATCTGACCTTCCCTATTGACCTTGCTTGCTGGAAGCCAGAGCTGCTTAATGACCATGTCACAAATCACAAATGGCATTCACATGACCCTGCGTAGTTTGGACCAGTGTAACTATATGCAGGTTGCCAAGTGCCTAAATTTTGATCATATGACTGTGGGGATACTGTAATGTTGGTAAGTGCAAAGAGTGGTCATAGGTCACGTTTTTAGTGCCTTTGTGATTCAAATGATTGCCAAACAAATGGTAGTAAGTTGAGGGTTAAGGTAAAGGTAAAGGTTCCCCTCGCACATATGTGCTAGTTGTTCCCAACTCTAGGGGGCGGTGCTCATCTCCGTTTCAAAGCTGAGGAGCCAGCGCTGTCCGAAGATGTCTCCGTGGTCATGTGGCCAGCTTGACTAAACAGCAAAGGTGCCTTCCCACCAATGGTGGTTCCTATTTTTCTATTTGCATTTTCACATGCTTTTGAACTGCTAGGTTTGCAGAAGCTGGGACAAGTAACGGGAGCTCACCCCGTTACATGGCGCTAGGGATTTGAACCGCCGAACTGCCACCTTTCTGATTGACAAGCTCAACGTCTTAGCTGCTGAGCCACCGCGTCCCCTTAAGGTTGAGGGTTACCTGTGTACCGTACATAGAGCAATGTTTCTCAACCTTGAAAAGTTTAAGATATGTGGACTTCAACTTCCAAAGTCCCCCAGCCAGCATACTGAGGAATTCTGGGAGTCGAAATCTACATATCTTAAAGTTGCCAAGGTTGGGAAGCAAGGCAGTGTGGATAGGTGGTATCAAGGTCTTCATATCTTGAGAACACAGTGTTGGAGAAGGTACATCTAGATGGATAATCAAATGTCCCATTCAGTAGAGGGTACTTAGATTTATACATGGTGGGGGGGGGGGGGAACACCACCCAGCCCTCTTGAGAAGTAAACAGAGAAATAATGATGAGGTTGTGGTTTTTCTGCTGATCTGATTATTTTTTTAATTTACTCCGTTGAAGGGTGATGGATGTTTTCTGGATTGCTGATATTGCAGACTGAAGGGAGGAAATTGTTAACATTTCCATCTCTTTGCAAGAGTGTCGGAGATTTGGTTGATGTTGAGAATTATTGGCATCGTCTTCAGGTTTCGCTTTCCATTTCTTTGCATCTGATTACTGGGGAATATAAACTGTAATAACTCATAAAGCCTGCCTCTGGTTTCAGCTTACGATATACAGTTGGCTCCCGACCACTCAAAAATGGGAAAGAGAGGGATTTATCCAGAGCTGCCGTAGCTATCGAGCCAGCCAAATTGGAAGATTTAAACAGTTAAGATTGATTGCAGAGATGGCATGTGGTTGCGTCTGTGTGAGGCTGTCTTCCTCTGTGATAGGGAGGTTCCATCTTTGGTGAAAGAAATATGCTGCCTCTTCTCAGGAAACCATTATGGGACCCATCAGCAGTGATGGATTCTGGCTCCTGTCGCAACTGGTACACTGCGCACAGGGCCGGGCATCCTTGGTGGGCACGCACACTGCACATGCATGCACACACACTCACCGCCCTGTGACACCCAGCTGCTCAGTGGAGGTTGTGCAGGCGGCGCATGCTGTGTGTGCGGGCACAATTGGTCTGGTTGCCTCAAAAATAGGTAAGGAACGCGGGCAGGCAGGTGGGCCAAACGAGCCACCATACCGGTATGGTGGTCGCTACTCACGCCTACTACTGGTACAGCCATACCGGGCCGTACCGGCTGGAACCCACCACTGCATCAGTCCTAGATAACTTTCCCCTAGATCAGGGGTCTGCAAAGTTGGCTCTTTTAAGACTGGTGGACTTCAACTCCCAGAATTCCCCAGCTGGGAGTTGAAGTCCACCAGTCTTAAAAGAGCCAACTTTGCAGACCCCTACCCTACACCAGTGATGGCGAACCTTGTTATCACACACATTTGCATGCTCACCCCCATAATTTAATGCCCCCCATGCTGTGCTTCCTGCGCATGCATGTGTGACCCTCCCACTGCCCTGCGTATGTGCGCACAGCTTTCTTGGAACTTGGGGAGGGCGAAAACGGCCCAACATGGAAACCGGAAGTTCGGGAGTGGACTTCCGGGTTGCCCGTTGGGCCGTTTTTCTCCCATTGGAAGCTTCAGGAGGCTTATCAGGAAAGCCTCCAGAGAGTGAAAAACGGCCAAAAATCAAGGCCAAAAATCAGCTGGCCAGTGTGCACATGCGCTCTGGAGCTGACAGGGCAATGCTCGTGTGCCCTAATAAATGGCTCTGGGGATGTAGCATTTCACCTCTGGTACTGGCCCTCCTTGATCTCACCACATTCTTTCATAGTATCCTTCTGGACCTAACTATAGGGATTAGCAGGAGAAGGACATGGCGTTGTAAGTGATTCTACTTCTCTGTAACCAACATTCCAGTCTATTGTTGGGAGAAATATCCACCTGGGTTCAGCTCCAAGTGGGGAGAAAGACACTGGAAACATGGTGGCTGATTGGAAAGATGGTTTTAATGGTGGACAGGACCACATGGCTTGAGGTCCTGCCCAAAAAGGCACATGGAGTGGATATATATATATATATATATATATATATATATATATATATATATATATATATATATATATATATATATATATATATATATATATATATATATATATATATATATATATATATATATATATATATATATATATATATATATATATATATATATATATATATATATATATATATATATATATATATATATATATATATATATATATTTATACCCTCTGTTGGGATTTGAATTTGAGCTTGTATTCTGATTGGTTGTCAGACTCCCCCATGGGGCCATGCAGGGGTACCTGGGTTTATTTATTTATTTTATTAAATTTATACCCCGCCCTTCTCCTAAAAAAGGACCCAGGGCGGCGCACAGGCATCATTAAAAAACATACACAGTACAAAAGTCCAAAATTTTAAAAACTAATTAAATAATTCCCTGTGATAAAATACTAACGCTCTAAAATTTAAAATTATCCCTATAAAATCAGAAACGGGGTTATGCTAGGCTGGCTTGTTGGAATAAGTAGGTTTTAAGACGTTGGCGGAAAAGGCGGAGGTCCACGATGGTGTGTAGATCGGGGGGAAGGTCATTCCAGAGGGCAGGGCCCGCCACAGAGAAGGCTCTTCCCCTGGGCACCGCCAACCAGCATTGCTCGGCCGACGGTACCCTGAGAAGGCCCTCTCTGTGGGAGCGGATCGGTCAAAGGGATGTATGGGGCAAGAGGCGGTCGCGGTTGAGCCTTGCTGGGTGATGATGTAATGAAGGGGCTTTGGGCAAATCCTCCTATGGCTCTGCCTGAAAGAGGTATATCTTTGTTATGTAGAATAGACTGGCCCAAGCCTTAATGGCCCATTGACAAAGGTGGGGGTCTGAGTTTCTGCCTCCCTTTTAGGGGAAATATTTTGTGCTTTTAATATTTCCTAAAATATCTCATTTTCCTAGAAGACGAGTGGGGGCTAGCTTCCTACACTATGTTGATAGGAAGGGAAAGTTGGAGTCAAAACCTCTTGACCTGTGTGGGGGTGGGGGGAGTCACAGGCTGATTACTCTTGGTCCTCCTACGTAGCCTGTTCTTGAAGTAATTGGGTGAGGTCACCTGCTTCCTTAGAGTCAAGTATCCTCAATACACTGATGGTGCCCTATTAAGGGGCTACAAGCACATAGATCCTCTGAATCCAAGGCTACCCTTGAAGACTGCTCAAAAGCTTCCGTTGATCTAGAAACCAACCATGTGGGCAGATATGGTCATGCTACAACATGTCCACAGGATTTCTCTGCTCCCTCAACTTCACTGGGAAATTAATTTTCAGATGAATTGAGCAGTTGAAGACAAATTGAGACAGAAAGAAGATGACCTTGCAACATCTAGCTCACCAACCCATTGCACATTTTTTTGTCTGAACGTTCCCATTGCAACCCTTGAATCTCAAGAAGTCAATGCTGCTTTTTTCAATTACGCTCCTCTGTAAAGAGTAGAAGGGCAAAAGGTTACCTGAGGTCATCACTTATGAATATGTGTTACTGGTGCATATGTATGCCTGCCTCGTTTTCCCGTCTTCCTGAAATGCATAGGTAGACGGGTATTTCTTCATTTGCAGGAGTATCACTATACTTTTAAAGAAGACAACTCCCTTCCTGACACATAAGTTATAGGTAAAGGTTCCCCTTGCACATATGTGCTAGTCGTTCCTGACTCTAGGGGGTGGTGCTCATCTCCATTTCAAAGCCGAAGAGCCAGCACTGTCCGAAGACGTCTCTCTGGTCAGGTGGCCGGCATGACTAAACGCCAAAGACACACAGTTCCCTTCCCACCAAAGGTGGTCTCTATTTTTCTACTTGCATTTTTACATGGTTTCGAACTGTTAGGTTGGCAGAAGCTGGGACAAATAACGGGAGCTCACTCCATTACGTGGTGCTAAGGATTTGAACCACTGAACTGCCGACCTTCTGATCGACAAGCTCAGCGCCTTAGCCACTGAGCCAAGCATCCCTTATACCAGGGGTCTCCAACCTTTGCAACTTTAAGTCTGAAGGACTTCGGCTCCCAGAATTCTCCAGCCAGCAAAGCTGTCTGGAGAATTCTGGGAGCCGAAGTCCTTCAGACTTAAAGTTGCAAAGGTTGGAGACCCCTGCCTTATACAGTACATACTGTTTAATAAACACTGCCGTGAGCCTTGTTTATTTGCTTTGGGCCCTGGGTTTTGATTCCATGACTGAGAAGCTTCTGAGTGCCAGATCATCTATTAATTACCAAATCACATAGAGCTTAATTATTTGAATTCTGCCCCTGTCCCATTGCTTCTGCCCATCATACACAATCAGACAAAGTTGGCGGACCTACTCTGGGTCTAGGGGGCATGATATGTTAGCAGTCTTACAAGTATTTTAGGGGCTGTCAGTTTTGGTTGCCACGATGTAAAAAGGTATTGAGACTCTAGCAAAGAGGGCAGAGAAGAGCAACAAAGATGATTAGGGGGCTGGAGGCTAAAACCTATGAAGAACAGTTGCAGGAATTGGGTATGTCTAGTTTAATGAAAAGAAGGACCAGGGGAGACGTGATAGCAGTCTTCCGATATCTCAGGGGCTGCCACAAAGAAGAGGGAGTCAAGCTATTCTCCAAGGCACCTGAGGGCAGAACAAGGATGGAAGATCATTCAAGAAAGAACCAATCTATAACGAAGGAGAAATATCCTGACAGTGAGAACAATTAATCAATGGAACAGCTTGCATTGAGAAGTTGTGGGTGCTCCATCACTGGAAGTTTTCAAGGACCAACATTTGTTCGAAATGGTATAGGATCTCCTGCCATGGGCAAGATGTTGGACTGGAAGATCTCCAATGCCCCTTCCAACCTTATTATTCTATGTTCTAGTATTCCAATGTATTAAACGGTGTCATCTAATGGGATTCAGGAAGTATTCCCATTAGATGATGCTGTCTGGAGCAGTTCTCTCCAGATATTTTGGACATTCTGCTCTTCATTACATGATCCTTGAAGACCCTACCTAGCTCTGTCTTCAGACTTTGGGACACGGTAGGTTATGGTCTCTCTGTATGGGGGTTGATGTCTGCTCCACTGAGTAGACCATCTTTCTTCTGTTGTCTGCTGCTGTTCTTTGATTTTTGGTTTGTTTGTCACCAGGCATTATTGAGAACTTGTGTTATTTCTCAATAATAAAAATATCTGGTACAAATAGAGAAGTAAGTAAAAATGGCTGCAGCCTGAGCATCTTGGGAAGAACCCTGGAAGGCCTTGGAAACTTTCAAACCTCCTTTTGTTCCCCATCTTCCTCACCCCTCTGCCTCAACCCATAATGATTCCCAATCATGGAGCTTTACACACCCCATAATTCAGGAAGCTGAGTAATGGAAGAAACAACAACCATTTAATCACTCAGCACTGGTGGTCTCTCCACAGAGAGGTAAGGGAGGGAAGCGTTCCTCAAAAGCTGCGGTTGCCCCCCTCCTGAATTTGGGGTAGAAAAAAAGGAAGCCTTGGGCAGAAGGAGGAGTTCCCTGCACGGAGAGTTGGGGGCATGGCGTGGGAGCAAGCGAAGAGGGTCTTCCCGAGGAGAAAAGGAGCTCCCGTCGGCAATCAGCTCATAAGCCAGCTACTGTGGGAGATTGGAGGAATCACGCTAGCCAGGATGAAACGCCGGGATTTTAATGAAACACTGGAGCCAAAAAGGTTTTGGCAACCTGGAGCCTTCCAGCTCCTGTTCCCAGAATTCCCCAGCCAGAATGACCACGAGGAGCTGAGGTTGCACAGGAAGGCAGCTATTATGATTGTATATTCAGTAGCTGTATTTCATTGCAGATCGCTTTTTAAAACAAAACAAGTAAGCCCTTTGTTGAAATGTCTTTGAATATTAGTAGCTCAGGCTGGTTGTTATGCTGTTGGTTTGAGCTCTGAGCTTGGCGATTTGGTGGCAAATGTTTCATCCCCATTCAAGAAGGCATCTTCAGTGTGCCTTGGGCAATCCATGCCTCCTTGAATGATGGATGAAACGTTTGCCACCAAATCGCCAAGCTCGGAGCTCAAGCCAACAACATAAACCCTTTGGGCCAAAGGATGTCTTAGTGGACAACCAGCTAAACATGAGCCAGCAGTGTGCAGCGGCAGCCCAAAAAGCCAATGCAATCCTAAATTGCATTAACAGAGGGATATAATCAAGATCAAGTGAGGTACTAATACCACTCTATAAAGCCCTAGTAAGACCACACCTAGAGTACTGCATCCAGTTTTGGTCACCACATTGTAAAAAAGACACTAGAAAAAGTGTAGAGGAGAGCAACCAGGATGATTAGGAGATTAAAACATATGAAAAACGGTTGCAGGAACTGGGCATGGCTAGTCTAGTGAAGAGAAGGACCAGGGGAGGCATCAGAGCAGTCTGCCACAGAGAGGAGGGGGTCAAGCTATTCTCCAAATCACCTGAAACGCCAGACAAGGAATAATGGATGGAAACTGACCAAGGAGAGATTCAACCTAGAAATAAGGAGGAACAGTGAGAACAATCAACCCATGGAATAGAAGTTGCCTTCAGAGGTTCTGGGAGCTTCATCACTGGAGGCTTTCAAGAAGAGATTGGACTGCCATTTGTCAGAAATGGAGTAGAGTCTCCTGCATGAGTGGGGGAGGGGGTTGGACTAGATGACCTATAAGGTCCCTTCCAACTCTGTTAATCTGTTTAGTTTATGGTCAATAGCTGCAGGTAGTCCTCGACCTACGACCAAAATTGGGACCAGAATTGTTATTAAGCAAAAAGATGATAGTTAAGTGAATCGTGCCTGATTTTGCAACCTTTATTGCCACCATTGATAAGTGAGTTGCTGTGGTTGTTAAATGAATCACACGGTCCTTAAGCAAATCAGGCTTCCCCCATTGGTTTTGCTTGTTGGAAGTTCCAAAATGGTTACCACGTAACCTCAGGATGCAGCAACCATTATCAGTATGCTGATTGCCAAGCGCCAAATTTTGGTCACATGACTGCAAGGATGCTGTGACGGTTTTTTAAGATTTTAAGATTTATTCAGATTTATACCCCGCACCTTCTCCAAAAAGGACCCAGGGCGGCGCACAGGAAATTTAAAAAACATAACAAATATAACAAAGGTACAAAATTTTAAAAAACTATTAAATATTAAATATCCCTGTGCTAAAATTGTATAAAATCCCCCAAATTAAAACTATCTAAAAATGGTCAAAACGGGAGGTTATGCTAGGCCGGCTTATTGGAAAAGGTGCGTCTTAAGACGCTGGCGGAAGAAGCGGAGGTCTGAGATGGTACGTAGTTCAGAGGGTAAGTCGTTCCAGAGGGTAGGGTAGAGAAGGCCCTTCCCCTGGGTGTCACCAACCAGCATTGCCCGGCCGACGGCACCCTGAGAAGGCCCTCTCTGTGGGAGCGGATCGGACGAAGGGATGCATGGGGCAGAAGACGGTCTCGCATATGTAAGTTGTAAGTGGAAGGACTGGTTGTAACTTTGAACAGTCACTAAATGAATGATTGTAGGTGGAAACTACCTGCATATTTCACCGCAAACAAAACAGTTAAGCCCTGGGTACAAAGAATTTGAGGAGAAGGGGAAGTTTATTAAGTAACAAAAGATGTTTAGCTGCATTATCAATGACCAGGATCAAAATCACCCCGGTAATTTAAAGGTGATTTGTTATTTTAATTTGGAGGGGTTCGGGTGTGTGTGTGTGTGTTCTTCCAGGTGTGAGATTCAGCCGGTTCGGACCAATTTGGGTGAACCGGATGCTAATTTTACATCTGGTTCACCGAACTGGTAGTTGGAAGGACTGGCTGGCCGTGCCCACCCTGCCCCTCCCCTCCCAGGAGTCTCCACGCGGCCTGTTCATCATGCCAGGTAAGCGCAGGGCCTGCTAAGGGTAAAAAACACCCCCGTTGGAAAATAAACAGGCGGAATAGTGCAATACACCGGACAGCAAGAGATACGTTGCTTAAACCACACAAAAACTCTAAAACACTGATAGTAGAAAAAATAAATAGTCTTTACTCTTGACTTGACTAAAATACTACTTCCAAACAGTGATACTAACTCCTCTAACAATAAACAGTCCTTCACCAAAACCACAGTTATCTTACAGTAAGTCAAAACAATGATTTTCTTCCGTCTTCATGTTCAGCTTCTTCCTCAGTGGCAACCAGGAAGCAAAGGAAAGCAAAAGGGAATGAACTGTGTTTCCAGCTGCCTTTTATGATTGAGCTGGGAAGCACAGCCAATCAGATTCCACATAGTCTTTAAAGTTACACATACTCTTTAAGAATCCTGACTTATACATATTGTCAACCCAACATCAGGATAAATATCCTAAGAGGGCCTCAATGGAGGCTCCGGGAGGGCGAAAACCAGGCCTCCTGACAGTCCGGAAATGAACCCGTTCCCAGCCTCTGGAGGGCCTCCGTAGCCTGAGAGAGGACATTTTTGCTCTCCCAGAGGCTGGGAAAAAACCTCCGGATCCTGGGGGGGGGGGGGGAAATGGGGCCCTCTGCACTGCATGGTGCAGAAGGCCGACTAGGCCATGCCCACCCCAGCCATGCCCACCCAGAAACCAGGCAGAGATTTTTCAATCCCACCGGTGAGTGCTTCTAAGGTCAACCAGGTAGACCAAGATCCGGGTTTTATTTTTTTGTTTCTGTTTCTGTTGTCCTTCCCCCCCCCCCCCTTGGGCTGGGTTCCAGCAGCTTCTGTCCTTTCCAACATTCAAAACTCCGTCGAGAGAAATTTGAAATAAATCCTCCAACCTCTGAAGAGTAAGGCTAGAAGGCAGTAATCTCTTTCCCAGCAGAAAAAAAAAACACCATTCTGAGAAGTTTTCAAGGCAAGATTCCGCTAAGTGGATTCCAAACTTGCAGAGTTCTTGGATTCCAACGGTTTCCTTTTCCAGGCAATTAAATATAAATTATACATTAAATATACATTAAATAATATTTACAAATTGTTTCTCGTCCCCCTCCTCCTCCCCAAAATCATTGCCTGGCTTCACCCAATACCGTAACCCTTTAGGTACCCACAAAAGGGCAATCTTTGCTCTCCCCCTATCCCACACAAAGTGCTTATTCTCAGAAAATACTCCTTTTCGTTTTTATTTCTTTGGCTTGCTAATTTAATAAAGTGTGTGTGTGTGTGTGTGTGTGTGTGTGTGTGTGTCTGCACACACATGCATGTGAGCAAAGGGGAAATGTATAGGAATAACTGTGCTGCGGAATAAATTATCATCATCAGTCTGGCTGAACCCATATTGTTAAATTTTTTCAAGGCTAAATCTGGAAGATCTCTTGTCTGGGATGATTTAGGGGTAAATTAATTTCCACCTAGGGGGAAGTAAGGTAGCTTTTAAAGCTTCCCCCCACCCCAGATTTCAGTTTCACCACCAGTTATGTTGGTGTCCCTGTTGCATCCTTGATTTCCTTCCTACATTGGCTCCAGGGGTAGTATTAATTTACCTTCCCTACCGGTTTGCAAATGTGAGCGCATGTATGTCCATGCATGCGCTCGACCTTCCATGCATGCACTTTGCCTTGAAAACATGCCTAAATACGACGGCATAGGGCTGGGGGGGGGCGGCGGGGGGAGACACACCTGCAATTTCCACTACCGTTTCGGGTGAACCAGTCGGAACCGGCTGAATACCACTTCTGATTGGCTCCCTTACTCCGAAAGTGACTTAAGCAGTATAAAAACACATTTATTTATTTATTTATTATTTCGATTTATATACCACCCTATTTTCCCTGGAGGCACTCAGGGTGGTGCACAGAAAGATAAAAACCCCAACGCATACAAAATATAAAAAACAATTAAATTATTAACTCTGTGCTAAAATTTAAATACTGTAAAGATTAAAACCAATAAATATTAAAATTTAAAATGATGAAAACAAATGCTATTTTGGTTGAACTGGAGGGCGCCCGGTACAGGTAGTCCTCGACTTACAACCACAATCGAGCCCAAATCTTATGTGGCTAAGTGAGAGATTTGTTAAGTGAGTTTTGCCGCATTTTACAATTTTTCTGGCCACCTCTTTTGAAGGGAATCAATGCAGTTGTTAAGTTGTTAAGTTGTATGATAGAACAGGTATAAGTATAAACGTGGACATGAACACAGGAAATGGGTACGAATAAATGGGGACAGTACGACAGGGATGGTAGGCAGGAAAGATTGGAGGCAAACGAGGTCCAGGCAGAAGAAAAACATAATGGCTTACTACTGCAATGCTCTCTACATGGGGCTCCCCTTGAGGTGCACCCGAAGACTTCAGCTTGTCCAGAATGCAGCCATGTGGGCAGTTATGGGAACTTCTAGATTTTCCCATGTAACACCGCTCCTGCGCGAGCTGCTTTGGCTGCCTGTCGTCTTTCGGGTGCGCTTCAAGGTGTTGGTCATCATCTTCAAAGCGCTCCATGGCACGGGACCTAGCTATCTGCGGGATCGCATCCTGCCCCATACATCCCTGCAGCCGATCCGCTCCCACAGAGAGGGACTTCTCTGGATGCTGTCCACCAGGCTATGCCAGCGGGCGACGCCCAGGGGAAGGGCCTTCTCTGTGGCGGGCCCGACCCCCTGGAACGACCTTCCCCCCGAAATCAGAACAACCACGGACCTCCGCTCCTTCCGTCAAAAATTAAAAACACATTTCTTTTGCTTGGCCGGCTTGGGATAACTTAACTGTTTTTAGGGTTTTTTAGGGGGTTGTCTTAGTTTTAACATGGGATTTTAGCACAGGGTTTAGTTTAATTCTTTTTAATGCTGTATTGTTTGTGGTTTTATATGTATTTTTAATTTCCCTGTGCCCCGCCTCGAGTCCCTTTGGGGAGAGGATGCGGTCTACAAATAAAATTATATATATAAAAAAATATATATTCCCTTCTATTGGATTCCTGAATTGTCCCAGATGAAAAAGAGATGGCTTAGGTCAGGGATCGGCAACCTTAAACACTCAATTAAATTATTTATTTATTTATTTATTTTAAGGGACTGGTTTGGACAAATTTCAGCAGCTGTTGATAAAAATAGGATCGGCACTATGACTGCCAACGTCCAATGAGAGATATGGCACAAGAAAAAGAAAGTGCCTTTTAGAGTGCCAACCTGCATCAAGCAAAAAACTTCAAAGGGAACTCTGAGACAGGAGTTTTCTGTGTAAGTGCCCAGGGAAGGGAACAAGATTACAGTAAAGTCTATTTCCACAGCACAAGCCCCTATATTAGTGACAAGTCATTGACTTTTACTAGCTTTGGTGGTGGAATAACCATTGTTCTATTGCAAAGTAATTTTATGTTTACCTGCTTGCATTTATAATAATATTAATAGCACTTCCAATCATCTATTGACAGCCATAAAGATGGCTTTTTAAGAAAAAATTGGCTTAGCCAGTCAGGAGGTTGAACATTGATGCATTAGCTTTGGGGGGGGGGGCAGGGGGGACTGTTAAATGCATTTGGAGTCTGCTTTTTCTTTGCTTACCAAAAGGTCATAAAAGGGGGTCACATGACCCAGGGACACCGTAACCATCCTAAATATGAGTCAGTTGCCAAGCGTTCGAATTTTGATCATGTGACCATGAGGATGCTGCAACGGTCGTAAGTGTGAGAAATGGTCATAAGTCACTTTTTGCAGGGCTGTTGTAATTTTGAAGGGTCACCAAGTCAACTGTTGTAAGTCAAGGACTGCCTGTACTCTACACGTAGTTATGATCTATGACAGTGTGACTCAACCTTGGTCACTTACCTGCTGCTGTGGCCTAGAGGTGGATCTCTCCCCTCACAATCAGGAGGTTGTGAGTTCAATCCTAGGTAGAGGCAGATGTAAGATCTCCCGTTTGGGCAGGGAGTTGGACTAAATGACCTGCAAGGTCCCTTCCAACTCCTGTTAATCTGTTAACTTTAAGACCTGTGGACTTCAACTCCCAGAATTCCCCAGTCAGCTATGCTGAGCCCAAGGGAGCGATCAAATACATAATCAGTCATGAGGCCTTTCGCACCCACAAGGGATCTAAGTCCAGCCCACCTTGAATTCCTTGTTTACTGCCAAATTGCCTTGACTGTTAGTAGTTCAGATGCTTAAAGAGTGTATAAGCTTGCAATAAATCTCTACATCCATTTGAGCAAGCCGTGTACTGCAGCTGCCAAAAAAGCCAATACAGTTCTAGGCTGCATAAACAGAGGGATAGAATCAAGATCACATGATGTGTTAATACCACTTTATAAGGCCTTGGTAAGGCCACACTTGGAATACTGCATACAGTTTTGGTCGCCACGATGTAGAAAAGACATGGAGACTCTGGAAAGAGTTCAGAGAAGAGCAACAAAGAGGATTAGGGCACTGGAGGATGAAAAATATGAAGAACGGTTGCAGGCATTATTCCATAGTTGGAGAGTCTAACTTAATTAAAACTAGAAAATTATACCTGCTAAGTACTTCAATCTTACACAAATTTTTGGAGAATCAAACATTCTTTTAAAAATAAATTGTATGTACTCCTCAAGCGATAAATAAGATTAGGGGACTGGAGGCTAAAACATATGAAGAACGGTTGCAGGAACTGGGTATGTCTAATAATGCTTTGGTAAGGCCACACTTGGAATCCTGCATTCAGTTTTGGTCGCCACGATGTAGAAAAGATGTGGAGACTCTAGAAAGGGTGCAGAGAAGAGCAACAAAGAGGATTAGGGGTTACCAAATTTTGATCATATGACTGTGGGGATACTACAATGAGTGCAGTAAGTGCAAAGAGTGGTCATAGGTCACTTTTTTTCAGTGTCATTGTGATACAAATGATTGCTAAATGAATGGTTGTAAGTTGAGGATTACCTGCATACAGTACGTAGACCAATGTTTCTCAACCTTGAAAAGTTTAAGAGATGTGGACTTCAACACTTTGAATACTGCATCCAGTTTTGGTCACCACACTATAAAAAAGGTGTTGATACTCTAGAAAGAATTCAGAGAAGAGCAACAAAGATGATTAAGGGACTGGAGTCTAAAACATATGAAGAAGGGTTGCAGGAACTGGGTATGTCTAGTTTAATGAAAAGAAGGACCAGGGAGACATGATAGCCATTTTCCAATATCTCAGGGGCTGCCACAAAGAAGAGGGAGGCAAGCTATTCTCCAAGGCACCTGAGGGCAGAACAAGAAGCAATGGGTGGAAACTAATCAAGGAAAGAAACAACCTAGATCTAAGGAGAAATTTCCTGACAATTAAAAATTACTCAGTGGAATAACTTGCCTCCAGAAGTTGTGAATGCTCCAACAATGGAAATTTTTAGGGATAGATTGGACACCAATTTGCCTGAAATGGTATAGGGTCTCCTGCCTAAGCAGAGAGTTGGATTAGAAGACCTCCAAAGTCCCTTCCAACTCTTCTATTCTCTTCTATTCTGTCCTGTCCTGTCCTGCCCTGCCCTGCCCTCCCCTGCCCCGCTCCGCTCCGCTCCATTCCATTCCATTCCATTCCAACTGGCTGGATCTCCAGATTTCCCTGGGGCTTGACAACCTGGCTTGCAATTTGCTGTGCCCATTATTAATCCCTTTCCTGCATTTCACACTGATTCCAAGCCATCGCTGAATGCGGTGGTCCCGACTCATCAGCATCCATGCCACTTGCTTTAATTAAGGGAATCTGTTTTAGCAGAGAGCAGGCAGAACAAGGGGGAGGAAAAACCTGCTGAGATCCTCAATAGGAACACGGTGGTTGTGAGTCTGCCTGCCTTTTCTAGTCTGCCTTTATAGACAACAGATAACAGACAGAATAACAAAGTTGGAAGGGACCTTAGAGGTCCTCTAGTCCAACTACCAGAAAACCCCTATAGTAACCTGTTTCCCTGAAAATAAAACCTCCCTGGATAATAAGGCGAATCGGGCCTTTGGGCGCATGCACTAAAATAAGCCCTACCTCAAAAATAAGCCCTCCCTTAAACTACTGCAATACAGCAGCAGCCATGAGGTGACCACGCTCGCTGCCTCCTGCACCTCAAAAATAATAAGGCCAAGTGCTTATTTGGGGGCCAAAGGAAAAGAATACTCTGTCTTATTTTTGGGAAAACACGGCACCATTTCGGACAAATGGTTCTCCAACATCTTCTTACAACATCCAGTATTGGAGCATTCACAACTTCTGGAGGCAAGTCTTTGCACTGAATAATTGTCAGGAAATTTATCCTCAGTTCTAAGTTGCTTCTCTCCTTGATTAGTTTCCACCCATTGCTTCTTGTTCTACCTTCAGGTGCTTTGGAGCAGGGGTCCCCAACCTTTGCAACTTTAAGTCAGAAGGACATCAGCTCCCAGACACCCTCAGGGGTGTCTACAAAGCATGAGGACAAAGCAAGTGCCAAGTGGGTGGAAGCACCAAACTCATCCTGGCGGAAGATTTAAGAGTAAACAGTAACAAGAGTTGGAAGGGACCTTGGAGGTCGTTTAGTCCAGGGGTCTCCAACCTTTGCAACTTTAAGTCTGAAGGACTTCAGCTCCCAGACTTCTCCAGCCAGCTTTGCTTTGCTTTGCTGGCTGGAGAAGTCTGGGAGCTGAATTCCTTCAGACTTAAAGTTGCAAAGGTTGGGGACCCCTGCTTTGGAGAATAGGTTGACCTCCCCCTCTTCTTTATGGCAACTGCTTAGAAATCCCTCCCACCTCGCCCCATTTGAGTTAAAATAATGTGAAATAACAGATGGGATGACCTCAGGGTGGAAATAACCCCAGAAAACAAGGAGCCAGACCCCATCAGAATTACACAATCAGCTGGTGCTTGTAGGTGAAGGACAGGTGAAATGATATAGCTGTGGGGCAACCAGTTCTGTTCCTTCATAGGTGAAGAAGCCAGTGATTGAAAATGACAAATAAACACAACCACCGAAACCAGGGTAAAAATTGCCCTACAGAGGCTGTCATAATTGTGCAGCCACTTCCTGTAGGATGGGAGAATTGAAACTGACTAGTTGGTGGAGCAACTAGCTTTTTCTACTTCGGCATGAGGAGGGAAGAAAGGATGGAATTGACAAACAAACAGGAACGAGCAAATCTGTAGTAAAAGATGCGTTTGACGTTCTTTATTATTTTAGGGACACCGCGAGGGCAAATGAGGTGTCTGCAACAGAACATCCGAGCACCAACTTCATTTCAAAGTAGCGGTAGTAGCAACACAGGTGACCTGATAATACCCCTTCTTTTTCCTACTGGTACTTCTTCTCCAAAATGTGCTCCCTGGTAGGAAGCCAGCGGGAAGGTGTGCTCAAAATGAAAGAGGGGAGATGTTAAAGATATGAAGGGAGGGGGAGAAGGAGATAATAAGAAAGGATAGTAAAGTAAAATAATAACAATAAGTAAATTATTATATGAATAATAAATAAAATAAATACATACAGGTCATTCTTGACTTACAACACTTTGTTTAGTGCCACTAGGGCAAGTGGGGGGAAAGAGGTCTGGGAGCTGAAGTCCTTCAGACTTAAAGTTGCAAAGGTTGGGGACCCCTGCTCCAAAGCACCTGAATGTAGAACAAGAAGCAATGGGTGGAAACTAATCAAGGAGAGAAGCAACTAGGGCAAGTGGGGGGAAAGGAGGAGAGAAAAGAGGAGTGGAAAGGGGAGAGAGGAGAAGGAGAGAGGAAGGGGAAGGAGAGAAGAGAAGGGAGACAGAGGGAAGAAAGGAGGGAGGGAGGAAAAAAAAGAGGGAGAAGAAAGTGATGGATAAGGTACAAATATGGTGGATGGAGAACAGAAGAGCCAATAATTGTTTTTAGGGACTTGATGGTAAGAGAAATTGATGTAAACCAGGGGTTCCCAAACTTGGCAGCTTGAAGACTTGCGGACTTCAACTCCCAGAATTCTCCAGCCAAGTTGCCAAGTTTGGGAACCCCTGATAAACGTTTAATAATACAATATGATGTTCAATTTCAATTTCAATTCAATTTCAATTTATTAGACTTATATCCCGCACCTATTTCCCCGAAGGGACTCAGGGCGGCGCACAGGCAATTAAAATTAAATATAAACATATAAATACATAAAACACCATAAAAACCTCAACAATAAAAACTAATTAAATTTAGAAAGCCATGCTAAAATTCAACAAAATCCCCCTAATTAAAACATCGTGTTAATTTAAAACCCAGTCTGATTAGATGATCTCAGGGGCCTAGGCTAAGCCGGCTTGATGGAAAAAGTGCGTCTTCAGACGCTGGTGGAAGAGGCGGAGGTCCGTGGTGGTATATTACATATTGGCTATGTAATAGTATACATGGGAATATATGTTCTGAAAATAAAAAAATTAAAAACTTTTTGGGGAAAAAAAGTTACAGTGCCACTGAAAAACCAGTTTTCACACTTAAGATTGTTGTCGCATCCCCAGGGTCACACGATCAAAATTTTGGGTGCTTGGCAACTGACCCATATTTATTTATTTATTTATTTTAAAGGGGTTTTTTTTTTAAATTACAAAGACTAGCCGTTCCTGACCATGCGTTGCTGTGGCCCAGTCTGGTTAAATGACCAACCAATGTGTGTAGAGCTACACCTGCACTCACAAACATGCACACACAACCACCGTATAACCCCCCAACCTACCTACCTAATGTATTTCTCCTTGAATCTTATGGACAGAGTATCTTATGTCATAAAGGATTGCATAATACCTGTGGCCCACTGCTGTCTCTGTATCCATCTACCTACCTTTTTTACAATTTTTTACATTTTTGTTCGTGTACCTGGCACAGGTGTGACATCTACACAATCTATATATATCGTTGGTGCCGTATTTCAAAGGAACGATGTGTGAAAATTTGAAAGTGATCGGTGCAGTACTTTTCAGAGATTACTGGTTTTGAACAAACTCTTGTTCCATTTTTATTAATTAATTTATTTATTAAATTTCTAAACCGCCCCCTCTCCCCGAAGGGACTCGGGGCGGTGTACAGGAAAATTAAAAACATCTAAAAACATAACGATACGTACATAATTAAAATCGAATTAAATAACCCTGTACTAAAATTTATAAAACATTAAAAACTGTATCCCATTAAGACCAAATAAAACAATTTAAATTACAGACTGGGGCTATATAGATAAATGTTCCATCTTCCCTTATGCAGTGTGTCATCTGAGTACAAACACCTCATTTGCCACATCTTTCCCATTCCCATTCACATGATTTCTCTAAGCTTAGTATTATAATATATTAAACATTGTAAAGCTCTCCGTTTTCTTCTTAATATCTTCTAGTGATGGTATTGACCCATATTTATGATGGTTGCAATAGTCCCGGGGTCTTCTGATCCCCTTTGGCGACCTTCTGACAAGCAAAGTCAGTGGGGAAGCCAGATTCACTTAACAACTGTGTTATTAACTTAACGACTGCAGCAATTTACTTACTGGCATATGAGGTCGTAAAATGAGACAAAATCCACTTAACAAGCGTTTCGCTGAGCAACAAACATTTTGGGCTCAATTGTGGTCGTAAGTCGAGGACTACCTGTAAATAAATAATAAAAAGGATACTAAAAAAGGAGATAATATAAAGGAGATAATAAAGGCAACAGAAATGTATCCTTTAAAAAAATTGAGAGTCAGCAATCTCATGTACATATGGTCTTATCTAAATGCCCTAATCTAGTACTAGTTGTGCCTCAGATGGATGGGTGGGTGGGTGGGTGGGTGGGTGGGTGGGTGGGTGGGTAGGTAGGTAGGTAGGTAGGTAGGTAGGTAGGTAGGTAGGTAGGTAGGTAGATAGATAGATAGATAGATAGATAGATAGATAGATAGATAGATAGATAGATAGATAGATAGATAGATAGATAGATAGATAGATAGATAGATAGATAGATGATCATTCGATCCCAGGTTTGATCCCATTTTATAGTAAGAACAAACATTCTTCAGGGTACACAAGAACAAAATCAAATTAAAAGATGGAGGAAGGAGACCACCGAGCAAGTAATAACACCTCCCTCCCTTATACTAGTTGGAGGGCCCTGAAAAGGTTGAGGGTTAGAGTGCCTTAGTGTAAAACCAATATCTCAAGTGGAGGCTCTTAGCAGATAACAACACCCTGTGTGAATGTGGAAGTCCATCTGCTGGTATGTCGACTACTATCGGTATCCGAAGCATGCATCAATAATGATTTATTTTTGGCAACAACAAAGCCAAGAAGGGAGGTTCATTCTTACAGTTTAAAGTTTGATTTAGGCAAGGAAGGAGAAAGGAAAGAGGAGGGGGAAAGAAGAAAAGAGAAGGAAGAAGGAAGCAGAAGATGAAGCAGAAGCAGAAAACGAAGGAGGAGGAGGGAGGAGGAGGGAGGAGGAGGAGGAAGAAGAAGAAAAAGAAGAAGAAGAAGAAGAAGAAGAAGAAGAAGAAGAAGAAGAAGAAGAAGAAGAAGAAGAAGAAGAAGAAGAAGAAGAAGAAGAAGAAGAAGAAGAAGAAGAAGAAGAAGCAGTTGTAGTAGTAGTAGATCTGCATGCATCAGGCTAAAGCGCCAGCATTGTGATTGTTGTCAAAAACCAGGTTTCTTCCCTTTTTTGACAAGAATTTGCCAGAAGGGGGCCTCAGGGAGGCTCAAACATGATATGGGGTAGATGAGCAATTTGCTTCTGAGTGTATTTTCCCCACTTCAGTATAGTTGCCAGCAAGCAAAAGGGCAAGGGGAGAGAACTTTCTCCTCTCCTGTGTGTACAACAGAATAAACAACCTGGGGTTGTGTTCATTAACAATCTAGTTGTAGATAGAAACATGGTCTTAGGGAAGAAAGAGAAGGACCAGGGCAGACCTGACAGCAGTGTTCTAATATTGGAGGGGCTGGCACAGGGAAGAGGGGGTCAAACTATTTTCCAAAGCACCTGAAGGCCAGACAAGGAACAATGGATGGCAACTGACCGAGGAGAGATTCAACCTGGAAATAAGGAGGAACTTTCTGACAGTGAGAACAATCAACCCATGGAACAGAAGTTGCCTTCAGAAGTTGTGCGAGCTTTCAAGAAGAGGCTGGACTGCCATTTGACAGAAATGGAGTAGGGTCTCCTGCTTGAGGTGAGGTGGGGGATTGGACTAGATGACCTATAAGGTCCCTTCCAACTCTGGTAATCTGTTAAAATGGAGGAAAGGCGGGCAACGGATTGAATCACAACTGAATGTAAGCCTTAAAAAAATGAGAAATCTCCCTTCCAAACAATCTCAGGCAGAAATGAGCAACATTGTGATGGCCCAGTTCATATTTCACTCGGCACAGTCTCAACTGGGTTAGTTATAAACCCATTTGCACAATATGCAAAAGCTGGCTTATTTTTCAACCTTGGCTTGTTGTGGTTTAGCCTGCTGTACAAACACAAGCCATTTATCCAACCTCTAACCCGCTGTTTTCATTGCTCAATGCAATCCCTGTTGTGGCTTGATTTTTTTAAAGGAAGTTATGTGGCTTCCTCTAAAAATAGCTTAGTCAGGTCCCTTACAAACCTAATGTTTGTCTTTACAGCACATGCTAAAGCAGGTCAGTTTTGTGTGGTTTACATTCTCAGTGAGTGCCTTGTGCAAATACAGAATTTTGGTTTAATCTGGTAAGCAAAGCAAGCATGTTGCAAACCAGGAAATCACCTCCACTAGAGCAGGGGTTTCCAACCTTTGCAACTTTAAGTCTGAAGGACTTCAGCTCCCAGAATTCTAGGAGCTAAAGTCCTTCAGACTTAAAGTTGCAAAGGTTGGAGACCCCTGCACTAAAGGACTAGAATCAACTTTGTTGAGATTGGCTATAATAACAGAATGTGCTACACTCTTCCTCCTTCCTATACTGGTAGTCCTTGACTTACGACCGCAATGGAGCCCAAAGCCCACATTTTTTGTTCTTAACTGAGAGATTTCTTAAGTGAGTTTGTCCCATTTTATGACCTTTTTTGCCATAGTAGTTAAGTGAACCACTGCAGTTGATTAGCTAGTAACCCTGTTGTTAAGTGAATCTGGTGTCCCTGGGGAGGGGGGGGGGGCTATAGGGAAGAAAATAATAATATATAAGTATATATTCAAAAGTAAGATACAAAGGGGACGACGACACACAATCAGGATAGATTTGAGAAGAAAAGAGAACAAGAAATGATATGCAACTGTTTTTGGGTCTGCGGAAATACCAACCCAAGAAAATAAAAATTAAGACCTACAACAATAGAAAAGAGAAAGGAAGAGAGGAGGAAGGAGATGAGAGGAAGAGAAGGAAGAGAGAGGCAAGGAGAAGAAGATGGAAAGGAGGAGGAGGAAAGGAGAGAGGGCAGGAAGGAGAAGAGGAAGAGAGGACTATGGGAGAGGTAATGGAAGAAGGAAGGGAAAGGAGAGAGGAAGGAAGAGAGAGGTGAGGAGAGGGAGATGGGAGAGAAAGAGAAGGAGAGAGGACAGGAAGGGGAAGGGGAAGAGGAAGAGAGGAGTAGGAAAGAGGAAAGGAAAAGGAGAGAGGAAGGAAGAAAGCCGAGAAGGGAGGGAGGCAGAAAAGAAAGGGAAAAGAAGGTGGTGTCAAAACAGCCGAGGGATGGTAAATAAGGCAACCCAAATGGTATATTATAACCCTGTAAATGGAATGAGAAATTTATAAGAATGATGGATATAAAAAAGAATAATAACTATGTGGATCTATACAATTGTATATAGAGAACAAAAAAAAAACAACTTTTCCAGAAAAAAGTGAATCCAGCGTCCCCATTGACTTTGCTTGTCAGAAGGTCACAAAAGGGGACCACGTGACTTTGGGGGACACAGCAACGGTCATAAATACGAACCAATTGCCAAGCACCTGAATTCTGATCCCATAATCGTAGGGATGCTGCAAAGGTGGTAACTGTAAAAAATGACCATGTCACTTTTTACAGAACCGTCGTAACTTTGAACGGTCACTAAATGAACTGCTATAAGTCGAGGACTACCTGTAACATTTTTTTTGACAGCCTTGTGAGACCCTCGGAGCAACTCCCTACCTGAAAGTCTCACCCGCTCACTTTACTAGCGTTCAATGTCTGATGTCTTTTACCTCTTAAGCGTCTTTACCTCTAGTTCAATGAATTAGGAAGGCATCTTTGATATGATCCTGTTGGTTAATCAATCTTCTACAGCAGGGCTGTCAAACTCCCGGCCCGCGGGCCGGATGCGTCACGTGCCGGCCACGCCCACGCCAGGGGTAAAATCCACATACCTTTGCTACAGGTTCGGTAGCAATGTGAGCGCGCGTGCACATGGCACACACCCCCTAGCATGCGCTGGGCCTTCTGCGCATGGGCAGAGTGTCAAAATGACATCTGGGTGGGTGGGCGGAGCCTGCTATTCTGCGCACCTGCAAAGGTAAGCGAACGGCAAAGGGAGGGAATCCGCTGTGCCACGCAATTTAGATTAGCTAGAAAGCAGGAAATCCTGCAATTTTTTTTACTACAGGTTCGGGCAAACAGCTGGCATCTTTACAACGGGTTCGGGCGAACTGGTCCGAACCGGTAGCATTTCACCCCTGGACCATGCCCAGTTTAGCAAAGATGTGAAATGTCCCGATATGTCATGTGATGATGCCGCCGTGATGATGCGAGTTTGACACCCGTTCTCAACTTAGAACCACAATTAAGCCCAAAATTTCCACTGCTAAGCAAAACAGTTGTTAAGGGAGTTGTCTCCCATTTTACAACCTCTTGTTGCCATGGTTGTTAAGCGAATCACTGCCACTGTTAAATGTATCATGTGGAGGTCAGGCAAACCTGGCTTCCCCGATTGACTTTGTTTGTCAGAAGCCGGCTGGGAAGGTTATCAATAATTAATTTATTTATTTTATTTATTTTTCACATTTATAGCCCGCACCCATCTCACCATAAAGGGACTCGGGGCGGCGAACAGAGATTTAAAATCAATTATACATAAATACAAAATATTATTAAATAATAACGAAATTAAATCCATATCCTGCTTAACTTAAAATAAGTTTAAATTTAAAACCCAAATTACAGTTTTGATTTGTTATAAAATAATGGGTGTGGAGTAGATCATGCTAGGCCGGCCAGATGAAAATAAAAAGTTTTTAGGTGCCGGCGAAACAAGCGGAGGTCTGTGATGGAACAGAGGTCGGAAGGTAGGCCATTCCAGAGGGTAGGGCCCACCACAGAGAAGGCCCTTCCCCTGGGAGCCGCCAACCGGCATTGTCCGGTCGCCGGCACCCGGAGAAGACCCTCTCCCTGGGAGCGAGTCGGTCGAAGGGATGTATGAAGACGGTCTCGAAGGTAGCTAGGCCCCGTGCCATGGAGCACCTTGAATATGGTCATCAAAACCTTGTAACGCACCCGGTAGGTCACAGGTAGCCAGTGCAGCTCGCGCAGGAGTGGTGTTATGTGGGAATGTCTTGAGATTCCCATGATCAACCACGCTGCCGTATTCTGGACCAACTGCAACCTCCGAGTGCATCTCAAGGGGAGCCCCATGTAGAGAGCGTTGCAGTAGTCCAGACGAGAAGTCACGAGTGCTTGAGTGACTGTGCGAAGGGCATCCCGGTCCAGTAAGGGGCGCAATTGACGGACCAGGCGAACCTGGTAAAATGCCCCCCTGGCCACGGCCGCCACCTGATCCTCAAGAGACAACCGGGAATCCAGGAGGACTCCTAAATTGCGCACTCTATCCAAGGGGGCCAAATTTTCATTCCCCATGGCCAGCGATGGTGTCAACTGGCTAAATCGGGAAGCCGGGAACCACAACCACTCGGTCTTGGACGGGTTGAGTTTGAGTTTGTTACTGCCCATCCAGATCCGTACGGCCTCTAAACACCGGGACATCACCTCAACGGCATCGTTGGGGTGGCTTGGGGTAGAGATGTACAACTGGGTATCATCAGCGTACAGATGGTATTCTACCCCAAAACCACGGATGATCTCACCCAGCGGCTTCATATACGTGTTGAATAGGAGTGGCGAGAGGACCGACCCCTGCGGTACCCCGTATGCGAAGGGCCTAGAAGTCGACCTCTGCCCCCCCATCAACACGTATTGCGACCGATCAGAGAGGAAGGAGGAGAACCACCGTAAAACGGTGCTACCCACCCCCAACCCCTCTAGTCGGTGCAAAAGGATACCATGGTCGATGGTATCAAAAGCCGCTGAGAGATCTAACAAGACCAAGATAGAGGAACAACCCCTATCCTGGGCCCTCCAGAGATCATCTACCAACGCGACCAATGCCGTCTCGGTGCTATGACCGGGCCGAAAGCCGGACTGGCGCGGGTCTAGATAATCATTTTCCTCCAGGTGACAAGGAAACTGCTGTGCAACCACACTCTCTACAACCTTCGCAAGAAAGTGAAGGTTGGAGACCGGACGATAATTAGCCAATAATGCTGAGTCCAGGGAAGGCTTTTTGAGGAGGGGTCTCACCACCACCTCTTTCAAGATGGAAGGTAAGGACCCCTCACTCAGAGAAGCGTTCACAATGGCCTGGAGCCAGCCTCGTGTCTCCTCCCAGGATGCCAGTACAAGCCAGGAGGGACAAGGGTCTAATAAACATGTGGTGGCCTTTAGTCTCCTCGCCAACCTGTCCATGTCCTTGGCAGTAACAAAGTCAAAGTCTTCCCATAAAATAGTCTCAAGGCCTGCATCGGATACTTCCACCGGACTACTATCTGTGGAGGGCAACTCGCTCCGAATCTGAGTGATTTTATCCTGCAGATATTCTCCAAATTCCTCGGCGCGGCCCTGCAAGGAGGACTCTCGCGGCCTCTGTTGAAGGAGGGAGCGGGTCACCCCAAACAGGGCCGCCGGGCGGTTCTCTGCGGATGCGATGAGGGTGGCACAATACTTGCGTTTGGCCACCCTCATTGCCACTAAGTAAGTCCTCAAATGGGCTCTTACCAGTGTTCGATCAGATTCAGATCGAGAAGATCCCAGCCTGCTCTCTAGGTGTCTCTTGCGGCGTTTCATCCCCCTCAGCTCCTCAGAAAACCAAGGAGCCTGGGTGGGATGATGCCGCGTGAGAGGCCGCAAAGGCGCGACGCGGTCTAAGGCCCCCGCGGCCGCACTATACCATGCTGCCACTAGGTCCTCAGCCGCGGCACGAGTCAAGGATACAGGTATTGGCCCAAGCTCCTTCTGGAACTTTTCAGGGTCCATCAGGCGCCTGGGGCGGAACCATCTGGGTGTCTCTGGCTCCGCCAGATATTGATCACATCATCCCAGGACAGGGCAAACGTCATAAATACATGCCTGTTGCCAAGCACCTGAATTTTGATGACGTGACTATAGGGATGTTGCAGTGGCTGAACGTTTGAAAACTGTTCATAATTCATTTCTTTTTTTCTTTTCTTTTTAGTGCTATTGTAACTTTGAACCGTCACTAAGAGAACGATGGTCTATACCAGTGATGGTGAACCTATGGCACGTGTGCCACAGGTGGCACATGGAGCCATTTGTCAGGGCACGCAAGGCTTGCCCTCTCAGCTGGCCAGCGTGCATGCGCGTGCTGGCCAGCTGACTTCGGCCTTCTTTTGAGGCCATTTTTCGCCCTCCGGGTTGCGTTGAAGCCTCCCAAGGGCTGCTGAACGCTCTGGAGAACTAAAACCGGCCCTACGAGCAAACCGGAAGTCCATTCCCAAACTTCCAATTTGCCTGTAGGGAAGCTCTTGAAGCCTCCGGAGGGCCTCCAGAGGGAAGGAGGCTGTTTTCGCCCTCCCCAGGCTCCTATAAAGCCTCTGAAGCCTGTGGAGGGTGAAAAAAGCACTCCAAAAATGGTGGGGGGAGCACTGGTCATGTGTGCATGCACACTGGGGTCATGCGCAAAGCACTATGGGTGTGGCACACACCCCTGCACTCCCCCTGCTTTTGGCACGTGAGCCAAAAAAGGTTCGCCATCACTGGTCTATACTGTCTGTTTCTGTGTCCTTGAGGAGCAACAAATGAACCAAGAATTACTGGGAAAATAACATGTCGAAAGTATTATAGGTTATGAAAGATCAATAAAATTTCTGGCAATCGTAAGTTTCTTTTAGAAGGAACAAACACCAGATGTTTTGAAAGCATCACACAAATATAATATCCAAGAAGGCAAACCCAGGCACACCAAAATAGAGTCACTTTCCATGAGATGGGTGGCCATATACATTTAATTAATACATAGATATAGGTAGGTAGGTAGGTAGGTAGGTAGGTAGGTAGGTAGGTAGGTAGGTAGGTAGGTAGGTAGGTAGGTAGATAGATAGATAGATAGATAGATAGATAGATAGATAGATAGATAGATAGATAGATAGATAGATAGATAGATAGATAGATAGATAGATAGATAGATAGAGTGGTGATAACATATCTTTGTTGTTATTGATGTGAATATTCCAGTTTTTATTCTGAAGATTTATGAACTGATCATCACAAACAATTTGCTATAAATAATTCATTCTAACATACTGCATATAGTGCTTCCAGAAGGAAAAATTATACTATTCCGATACAGTAATATTTTACTAACTATCTCACTCTTTTATCTTCTCTGAGGTTTCGGTGGCTATGAATTATGAATACTAAAATCCATCATGTCTGGAGGGCACCAAGTTGGAGAAGCTTAAATTATAAAAGTGGCAAGCATTGTTTACTAAGGAAAAGATGCCTCTTATCAAAATAAAACTGCTGTCATTGTTAGTTGTGAAGTCGTGTCCGACCCATGTTGACCCATGGAAAACATTCCTCCAGACCTTCCTGTCCTCTACCATCCTCCAGAGTCAATTTAACACGCCTACTACTTCGGTGACTCCATTCAGCCACCTAATTCTTCCTAATGAGTCCTTCCTTCTCATTAGGTGGCCAAAGTCTTTGAGTTTCCTCTTCAGGATCTGGCCTTCTGAAGAGAAGTCAGGGTGGATCTCCTCTAGGACTGAGCAGCTGGATCGCCTTGCAGTCCAAGGAACTCGCAGGAGTCTTCTCCAGCACCAGCGTTCAAAGGCCTCCATTCTTTGGTGCTCAGCCTTTCTTATGGCCCAACCTTCACAAAGTCCATTGAAGCTCACACCTACTGCTTCGGTGATTCCATCCAGCCACCTCATTCTCTGTCATCCCCTTCTTCTTTTGCCCTCAATCGTTCTCAGCATTAGGCTCTTCTCCAGGGAGTCCGTCCTTCTCATCAGGTGGCCAAATAAAACTGAGGAAGGTGTATATTACAAAGGCAATCATATATTAAAAACATCTGTTTAATTCAGTTGGGCTGGGACATTTTCACAAACTAGGCAAATATTCCCATCCATTAGAATAAGATTATGTTAAAGGAAAATAAGAGATAAGCAGTATTGTTTATGATTTAGAGGTTTCTCGAATATTAACTGGAAACATATTCAGCTTATTTCAGATGTTCATTTCGCTTGCTGTTCTCCATTAACTTGATAACGTTTTAATGGAATATGACAAGAGCACAATTACAGGGTTTCTTCTTACAGCTTTAATACAGTTAGCCTATTCTGCTTATTTTAAATAGATATTTCAACCAGATATTATACATTTACACTTGTTTGCAAGACAAATCTTTATCTTAAAGTTCCTGGCCTGGGCAATGTGTTGTTTTTCGAATGAAACGGAAGAGTTCAAAATGCTGCAGCCAGCAACGTGGCCATTAAAAGGGAGCTGGAGAAGAAATACGTGAAGGAATTTTTGGGGGGTCACCCAACTCTCCATGACCCATAATTCTTAATGCCGGTTGCACTGGAAACAACGTGTGAGAATAATGCTCGGAATGCGTTCTGGTTTAATGGGGTATTAAACGGATAAAGATCAACCTAGAAAGATTCCAGCAAAAATATCAAGACTGGACATGTTCTCAGTGGAGGAAGAAAAGGGACAAATATTTCATATCTGATCCATGGGAAACGGTGGAATGGAACTTTATTGATTTTGGATAACTCGTCCCCGACAGACTCAATGAACGCTAAGGGTCACAAAGGCACCATTGCCTTATCATCAAGCATTCCACTTGGTCTACAGAGGACACACCCTAAATGGTGAGCTGATGCCTTTGCCAACCTCACATCTGTCAAAGAACAGAAGGGCATTAAACAGCAGCCAGGGTCATTCCTGTCCCAAAACAATGGCTCTGCCTCAAACCGGACGACCGTTTCTGGAAGAATGAACTTTGTGCTATCCCAAACAGAAGAACTGCTAGATTCTGTAATAGCTTTGTATCATGTAGTATCAACCTTGTTCACTCTCAAGACTTTTTCCCCACTGTGTATTCAAAATGGACTGTGGGTTGTGGCCCGCCAGTGGAGCTGGCAGCAGATTCGGACAGTGAGGAGGTTGGGGAGGAACATGGGCCAGTCCCGGAGTCTGGGGAAGGCTCTGAGGAGGGCTCTGTGTCGGAGGCAGAGAGGGGGACAGAGCCGTCTGACAGTTATCAGCTGCCTTCGGAGTCAGACATCAGTGAGGCAGAAGAACAGCTGGAGTCTGTTCTCAGTGTGCGCATGTGCAGAGTTGCCAGACGAAGGGAACAGCTAAAGAACAGGGATTGATTTGGGAGTAAGGCCACAGGTGGACAATGAATGGCCCCTCCCAGAGTAAACAAAAGAGGAGCGAAAGGGGAGTGGAGTTTGCAGGAGACAATTAGTTCGCTTAATTGGTTCCTGACTCTCCGAGACTCCTTGCCAAGTTTTGCAGAGATCGGCCTGGCAGTTCTCCAAGCCAGATAAGGTCTGTGACTGTAAATCATCCCTTGACAGACTTTGCTGGATGTGAATGAGCAGAATTCACAGTAATAATAAATTACTAAAACACAATTAATAAAAGTTTTTTTTTTTTTCGGCACAAGACACCAGGATCAAATGAAGGACTTTGAATCTTACCATCCTTTTCCTTGTAGGAATATTTTTTCTAGGATTTTCAATAAAACATATTAAGAGCTAGGTTCTTAAATCTCTGACTACAGGTAATCCTCAACTTACAGCCGATCCTTAGCAAAATGGGATGAGCCTGCTACCAAGCGTGCCTGCAAAGGTAAGTGGAACAGCGAGGAGGAGGGGAGTCCACTGTGCCAGACAATTTACATTAGCTAGAACAGGGGTCCCCAACCTTTTTGGCACCAGGGACCGGTTTCATGCAAAAAAAATTCCACAGATCGGTGGGAGCCTCCAGCTGGTGAGTCAAGTCACGTGGGCCACATGCGTGTTCGGTGGTCACGTGGAACTCGAGGCAGGCCGGGTGGTGCCCCAAACCCCACCCCCCCAATGCAGACCGTTGCCCCCGTCCTGCCCCAGGGAGCGGCCCGGCCAGCTGCCAGGATAGCGGAGCGTTTGCTAAACTTTCCTAAGAGTTGTGCTACTCTCTCCGCTCATGCCAGCCCGGTTACTATCAAGCCACGGACTGGCACCGGTCCGCGGCCCGGAGGTTGGGGACCCCTGAGCTAGAAAGCAGGAAATCTGATGATTCTAGCTAATATAAATCGTGCATCACAGCTGATCATTGGAAATTTGTATTACCACTGGTTCATGTGAATCGGTCCACACCGGTAGTAATTCAGCCCTGCTTCAGAGGGTCAACTCCTATTGTCTTCTCTCCATGAGCTACCAAATTTCAGCTTCCCATCACGTGGCGCACAGTCACAAAAACCACAGCATCGCTCTAAAATAGGATTAACAGAGTTGTTTAAAATTAAGACCCACACTCCCTTCTCCAAAATGATACGCTGGTGATTAAGTTGCCAGCCAGCCTGTTTGACTCCTCCTGCCATAACCTGCCTTCGTTGCACTTATTACCATATTCCTATTACTAATCAGATCTGCCATGCTTGCTTCAATTCTGGCTGAAAAGGCTGTGTTTATTGCTTTGATTTCCAGCCAGCCATTGGATAAGATTTCACGTGTTGCTGAGCCTCTGATATTGGACATCAGGGTGGCTACGTGGCTGAAGGGATAGATTAACCGAGCTAAACTTGAGAGAGAAACTGAGCCAGTTGTACTTGGCAAGCTCGGGCCTTCAACTGGGTGGGAAAAGGGTAAGGAGCGGGGCAAGTTATTTAATTCTTTCATATTTGTTTCTCACATTCCTAGCAGAGAGAGAGGAGTTCTCTTCCTACTGATTAGCCAGACTCGACTGCAGCTGCTTTTTCCGTGAAAAGGAAACAGGGCTAAATTATCAAGCTATCCTCTGCATGTTCTCCAAAGCAAAAAAAAAATCTCCTAGAATCGTAGGGCTGGAAGGGACCTTGGAGGTCTTCTAGTCAAGCGGCCACCAACTGGTGGTCCATGAGAAAATGTTGATGGTCCACAGAAATCTTGTTTGTATTTTTTATATTGCACTAAATCAGAGTTCTCAAACTACGGTCCCTGGGACGGATATGTGCAATGAACGTTTGTGTTGCTGCAAAGAGTCTCCCCCTTCGGGGTCTTTTTGTGCAGATCGGGGGGGGGGGGACAGAACTTCCAACATGGGGTCTGCTTCAGCCTCCTGGTGCGGGGCTTTGGGCAAATGCTGGAGGGAAGCACTGCTGGTGGCAAAGAGCCGGAGGGCTTCATTCCAGTGGGACTGCATCATGGCCTGGAACTGGCTGACCATCTCGGCCCGCTGAGCCTCCAGGCGCCTGTCCCTGGCCTTGCACTCCCTCCGGTCTTCCCTCTGCTTGGACAGCCTATGCTCGTAGTCCTCAGTGAGGTGCTTCTGCTGAGCCTCCTTCTCGATCAGATCCAATTTGAACTGAGCTGTTTTGCCAACTCTTTTCTCATGCTGGCTGCTTAGCTCCAGCAACTGCTTCCTGTTGAGGCCCTCAGGAGCCCAAGTGGGCAAGCAAAGAGTGGCTGGAAGGGGAGGGGCGAGTAGAGGCTGGTGAGGCATCCCTTGATGGGAGTGACATTGAGTTGGTGACGCCCACCCAGTCACATGACAACCTAGCCATGTCCACCTAGCCAGTCATAAGGCGGATCATATTAGTGGTCCAGGGGATTTAAAGTTATGAATTTAGTGGTTCCTGAGGTCCGAAAGTTTGGGGACCCCTGTTCTACTCCATGCCTCTGCCCAAGGCAGGAGTCCTTATACCATCCCAGACAAATGGTTGTCCAATCTTTTCCTGAAAACCACCCACAATTCTGTGAGATCAGCTGTTCCACTGCTTAAGAGTAGTTCTCAGGCTAAGAAAATTCTGCTGATTTCCAGTTTGGATCTCCTTCCGACGAGCTTCTACCTGCTGCTTCTTCTCCGGCTCTCTGGTTCTTTGGAGAATAAATCAATGCCTGCTTTCCTCTGACAGCCCATCTCCTACTGGAAGAATGCTATCATTGGGGGCTGTGCCTCGAACTGTTGCCAGCAATGCAGCAGTAAGAAGGGATCTAACAGGTGTGGAAGAACAGGTCCATATGTTAAGGTTCAATTAAACTGGTTCATTGCTAAAAACCTACGCACAGGAATCTTCTCAGCTAATGGTCAGTACTTGTCTGGAGTTGGATAAGGGTCAAATATCAACAACCTCAGATAAGCAGATGATGTCACTCTAATGGCAGAAAGTGAAGAGGTACTAAAGAGCCTCTTGATGCGGGTGAAGAAGGCGAGTGCAAAAGTTGGCTTGAAACTCAACATTAAGAAAACTAAGATCATGGGATCCGACCCTCTCAATTCCTGGCAAATAGATGGGAAATAAATGGAGGTAGTGACAGATTTTATTTTCCTGGGCTCCAAGATCAGCGCAGATGGGGACTGCAGCCAAGAAATTAAAAGATGCTTGATCCTAGGGAAGAAAGCTATGCCAAATCTAGACAGCATACTAAAAAGTAGAGACATCGCCCTGCCAACACAAGTGCACATAGTCAAGGCTATGGTTTTCCCAGTCGTAATGTATGGCTATGAATGTTGGATCATAAGAAAGGCTGAGTGCCAAAGAATGGAGGCCTTTGAACTCTGGTGCTGGAGAAGACTCCTGCGAGTCCCTTGGACTGCAAGGCAATCAAACTGGAGGAGATCAACTCTGACTGCTCTTTAGAAGTCCAGATCCTGAGGATGAAACTCAAATGCTTTGGCCACCTAATGAGAAGGAAGGACTCATTGGAGAAGAGCCTCATGCTGGGAAAGATTGAGGGCAAAAGAAGAAGGGGACGGCAGAGAATGAGGTGGCTGGATGGAGTCACCAAAGCAGAAGGCATGAATTTAAATGGACTCCAGAGGATGGTAGAGGACAGGAAGGCCTGGAGGAACATTGTCCATGGGGTCGCGATGGCTTGGACACCACATCACAACTAACAACAACAAACTCTTCCTCAATGCTCATCCATCCTCAGTTCAGGGTCAACAGTACTCAAGTGGTTAGACTTAATTGTCTTGTGACTACGTGGGGATTCTAGGCTGATGCTCCTTTTCACTCCTTCCTCCAGGTTCTGCCATTCCTTCTCTTAAGCATCACACCTTCGACAGCCCCACGAGAGGCTGCCTTTGCCCTGACCTCCTCAAATCTTGTTTTGCAAAAAAACCCAAAAAACCTGCGATTCAGGAAAAGGATCCACCCTCTGCCCATTTCAACAGAAAGAAGGGAAGTCTTCCCCCAAGGTGGTTTACACCCACCCCTTCCCAGGGGACGAAAGCTGTGTGGGTACGGTTAAGCAGGAGGGAGCTGGCTGCAAGCAGAGAGCAACCTTTCCAATCCGTTCATTGTTTGACATACTGGAAGGCATTTTTTGCCAAAACTACTGGATGTTTTTGTCTGGAGCTCCCTCCCTTTCCACCCAATTGGGTCCCTGGATAAACAGTGATTGAGCGCTTTGGGTTTGCCAGAAATTCAACCCAGCTCCTCGGGGACGTAAGAAAGACGAAAAGAGCGTAAGGCCAACCTGATCCTTTTCTAGGGAAGCAGTTTAGCTGAGCTTGATGTTCATCGCCAACTCCTTCCCTTCGAGGCGAAGGAAAAAAGACAGAGAAAAGCAGAAAAGTTTCACACGAGGAACAGCTCTGGGCCGTTCGAAACAATCAAAACAAAGAAATTTCAATAATTTCCTTTCAGATAGACAGCACTAGGCCCTGTAGGGCCCTGTAGAAGTTGAAGCTGAGAGCGGGGGTGGGCTGGGGGGTTAAACCCCGGTTAATCAGGGGACTGTTCCTTACGTGTAGAATGGGAGCCCCAGCATTTGAACCTTTCATGATCTGCCCTTCATTACAACCCCGTGGAAATGTACATTACTTAGGAACGGGTCCCGCTGAATTCAGCCAGACGTCTGCAAATACCACTGACATCAGGAAACGATATGTATTTCCAAAAGATTCTGTGAGGTAAGATTACTAAAATTCTTCCAATTCCTATAAACTTTCAAAGCCTGCCTCGTTAATACAGTTGACCTGAAAAACATCACGCAGATGTTTCCCTCGGTGACTCCCACAGCAGAATCCAAGGAAGAAATTTGGGGGCACACTTGCCCCAAAGTTCCTGTGCAATAATAACCTGGGGAGCCCCAGTTTGGAAATAACCTACTTATTCTTACATGAAGCCCCAGCTCTCTGGGGGAGGCTCCAAGTCAGTGGTGGTATACTGCCGGTTCTTACCGGTTTGGGCGAACCGGTAGCGGTGGCTGCTGAAGGCTCCGCCCCCCACCCACCCCCGCCCCGACGTAATGCGCTACCTTCTGCACACATGTGCAAGCACACATGTGCCGCCCTGGGTCCGCTTGGAGAAGGGCGGGATATAAATTTAATAAAATAAATAAATAAGCGTGCTCACATTTGCAAACCGGTATCGAAGGTAAGGGAATCCCACCACTACTCCAAATGCTGCGAAAGGCAGAAGGGAAGGGAAGAGGTTAATCAACAGCAAGATAAACAGGCTCAAGTTATGGGGGTGAAGGATGCACCATCTGATAGACCAGGTGAGGGACAGATTGTTACGGAGAAAACCTGTCTATGAGACAACAGTCGAAAACAGCTTGATGGCACCTGCAGGTAGTCCTCAAGCTTTTAAAATTACAACAGAACTACCTTGGGGCTACTTACAACCTGGATTCCCAATTCTGAGTGTCACTGTTATGTATTGAAATGAGTAGCTGAAACTAGTCGCTGAAGTTCTCACTCAGGTCCTCTATCGAAGTGGGAAAATACTTTAATATAATTGGTTGTCCAGCTGACAGCTTCCTAGGAAACAGAGGTATCCAAACTTGGAAACTTTAAGACTTGTGGAATTCAACAGTATGGCTGGCCGGGGAATTCTGGGGGTTGAAGTCCACAAGTCTTAAAGTTCCAAAGTTTGGACACCCTGCTATAAAAGGAGCACTGTCAGCCAAGCTGTTGCTGTTGTTCTTATGGTCTAATAAAAAGAGCTTTGCTGAATTCACTCTGGCCTCATCTCCATTGTTACCCTGAACATAACACACACACACACACACACACACCCTGTTATGGGATTGAACTTTGAGCACTTGGAAGCATGGCTGCATTTACGGCCATTTGCACTGTCCCGCAGTCACATGACCAGGTTTTATAACAGTTTTGCTGAAAACCGGCAATTATACCCAGGTTTCGGCAAAGCGGCAGCTTTAGCAAAACACTGGTTTGTTTTAACAACAAAATTGTAAAATCAGTAACTTATGACCATGATGAGCTACGGTGACGCAGTGGTTAGAATGCAGTACTGCAGGCTATTTCTGCTGACTGCCAGATGCCTGAAGTTCGGCATCTCACTAGGCTCAAGGTTGACGCAGCCTTCCATCCTTCCGAGGTGAGTAAAATGAGGACCCAAATTGTTGGGGACAATTATGCTGACTCTGTAAAACCGCTTAGAGAGGGCTGGAAAAAGCACCATGAAGCGGTATATAAGTCACAGTGCTATTGCTATGATGGACAGGTTGCAAGTCAAAGACTACTGGTAGCCAGAATTGTTATTAGGAACATTAGACACAAAAATGGACAATAAATCTCAACACATAATACTACACCTACTCACTGGAGCTAGGATTGCCTTCGCACAAAAACAAATCAATAGACCCGCAAATGAAACAATAATTAGAAAGGTACTTGAATGTGCAGAGACGGACAAAATGACCATGGTATTAAAAGAAAGAGAAGAATCGTATTATTATAAAATATGGATTAGCGTTTATAAACAGAAGCCAAAACAGGAAATAGAAGTCTCTTTTTGTCCTTTCTAAACTAGTATTGAATAAAAGTTAACTAAAGTTACTAATTGCTATCAAACTTGACCATAATGTAAATATAATGGCGATATGGACAGTTAATATTATTACAATTGTTAGTACAGCTGTTATTACATTGTTACAGAGGTTAAAACCGATAGGAAGGCAATGTAGAGAATTACAAAAGCTAAGCATGTTTGCCGATACAGAAGGCTGTAAAACTATTTTATATTTATTTATTTATTTATTTATTTATTTTTCATATTTATAACCCGCTCCCATCTCACCACAAAGGGACTCGGGGCGGCGAACATAGAATTAATCAATATATACAAAATACAGAGATATTAGGTACCTGTGTTATAACCATTTTAAATCCCCGTTTACAACTGGCAGTGTTGGGGTTACGCAAGGCCGGCTATTGTTATGTTGGCCTTGTTTTTTCTGTATTTGTTTTTCTTTTTGTTGTTAAAGGTTAAAATGTTTAATAAAAACAGAGGAAATTATCCGTAAGATTATGGATTGTGCACAAATGAGTAATCTGACATTTGAAATTAGAGAACAAGAGGATGAACAATTTTATAAAATATGGAATCTGTTCTATCAATGGTTAGATAAAAGAAATCAGGAGATATAATATAAAAGAATTTCTAAATAAAAGTCAATTGTTATGAATGGTAGATATTGTAATAAGTTGAGACTATGTTATTTTAGAAAGATATTTTGTATATTGACTAGACTATTAATGAGATACATATATAATGGAAAATTTGGATAACCTTTTGGTTTTATATAGAGAAAATATTATGGGTGTTTGATTAAGTGACATATCGTATAGTAATAATGCATTTACTAAAGACAATTGAGAATAATGTTATAAAACAGGAAGTTAGGGAGATCCTTTCTTTCTTTTTCTTTTTACTTGTTGAATAATTATAGAAAAAGATTAGTTTTTGACAGATATTTCTTGTGACCTTACAGATAATTAATTACCTAAGAGGATAAGGTGGTATGAAATGAAGAAAAGCCTTAATTCCATACATATATATTTATATACTTAAACTTAATAATGATGATATATTGGGTTACATTGGATTGAAAATTAATAACTACATTTGTAATTGTAAAGACGGATGCACAAAAACTTAGGACCGAACGAAATGTTACACAAATTTGAAAATGATTGAATGTTTTTACTTGTTTTTTATGTTGAAAATAAAAAAATATTTTAAAAAAAGTTTAATAAAAACTATTTTAAAAAACACCAGTAGCTGTAGCCGATCAATTTTTCCTAAGAATAAGGGTTAGATTTTTTTCTTCACTTTTGGGGAGCTCCAGATAATTAACTCTGAAGTTACTTCAGAAACCCCTTTGTTCCTTTGCAGCCTCTGAACCACCTCCAGGGATGGATCCTGTCCCTGTTCACTTTTGAAACCTGGCCCTTAAATACTACACAGCAGAGTTCCCAAAAGTTTCTGGCTTTGTGGACCAGCAAAGGGGGAGGGGAGAGTTTGTTTGCAAGTGCACACGCAGCCCCATTGGTGCAAGTGGCATGCATGCCTGCCTGCCACTCACATAAACAGAGCTCCTACACCCATGCAAGTGAGGATGCGCATGTGTATGAGCATGCACATTAACCGGCGGTTTCCATGGCCCAGTTGCAAACCCCTCATGGCCCCCAGGTTGGGGACCCCTGCTGTTACAGCTATCATGCTGCTGGGAGCTGCGGGCTGCTGTTTTTCGTTTCTTTTCGAGTCTTTTGAGGAAATCAAAGGTCATTTTAGCGATTCAGCACTTGCTTTGCACGGTGCCAACTTCCGATTCCTTTCTTATCTTCGACTTTTAAATAGTCCAAACAAGAAAAAACGAGTGGGCCCAAGACGCAGGGTGGATATCCAGGGAGGTGTCTTCGGACATGGTGGCCTTTGCTGTTGTGTCTCGTACTAGATTTGTGGCTTCCAAACAGCAACTCTGGCAGAGCCTGCGCTCAGCCTGACATTTTATCTTGAAATACTTTTGCTTATAGCCGGGCAGCCTTTCCAACGGGAAGGAAGTGTCTGTCGGCATTGAAGCAATTAAGAAAAGGGAAGGGCTGAAGCAACATTTCCTACTTCAGGGGCCAGCTTGATAAGGATAACATGTTAAGCACAGAGCCAGTAAGACATTTCCTTGTAAACTAAACATGTCTGGACTGACGGCCTGCTTGTTCTTCTGTTTAAAGCCAAGAATCGGTAGTCTATTTTCCAAGCTGGGAGTTGGTTTCCCTCTATCCAATGTAGCCACATGAATATCTCCAGCAATGAATAAGGCGGCGAAGGAATAAGCACAGCTCCTTGCAGACAGAAGTGTTTTGTTGACATTCTCCAGGTATCGACTAATTTCAAGACCAGGGAGATGAACAGCCAAAAAGTTCCCTGATTTGAAAAGCAGAAGGAAGAGGCTGAATATTTCAATCCTAGAGATGACATAGACAAGCATGCACACATCTCATGAAGAGTTTGAGTCCTCTGTTTTGTAGGAAGTTATCACCCAGCCCTCTCCTAGGAAAATGAAATATCCTAGGAAATATTGAAAAGGCAGAATATTATACTACTCAGGATGTGAAAAGGCAGCTTCCTGCCTACCCCACCTTTTGTCAATGGGCCATTAAGAGGCCAAGCCAGCCTATTCACATAACAAAGACCCCTCCCCATCAGCTCCAGGGTGATGGAATCAAGGCACGCTGGGATTATACCCAACTGACCACATGGCATCTGAGAACTCAATCAAACCTGGACTCAGCCTAGAGAGTTGCCCCTGCATGGCTCCATGAGAGTCTGACGGCCAATCAGAATACATTTCTTACACAGGAACAGGAAACAGATATGTGGGGCCGAACAGATTATAAAAGACCCTGCAAGCCCCTCCCTCAGCCCTTCTTTTCTTCTTCTTCTTCACCTGGAAGCATGTGATCACCTTTTCCCCAGGACCTCAAGCCATGTGGTCCTGTCCACCATTAAACCATCTTTCTAAGCAGCCTTCATGTCTACAGTGTCTTTTTCCCACTTGGAGCCAAACCCAGAAGGACACTTCTTCCAACAGTTTATTTTTAGTTTACAATAAAGAATGATGCTCGGATGTGGAGTGTCTGCCACATAGTTTCTGAATTTCTAGGGAGGAGGAGAAATAGGAGGAGGAGAATTTGTGGCTTTGAGGTGGACAGCAAGCATTTCTATTCACAGCTTCCAGCAGGAGCATTTAGCTGGAGAAGGGAAATCTGGGATTTGAAGCCCGTCCACCTTAAAGTCGTCAAGTTTGAAAAATAGTTTTACTTTAGTTTGGTTGCACTGCACTTTCAAATGCTTTGCCCTGTCTAAGTTAGGACCATGTGTGAATCCACCCGTTGTGGTTTGAATTACATGTGAACCTGTAACTTTAGGAAACTGATAGTCCATACTATGGTCTGCAGGCTTTTTGCTTGGTAAGTGAACAAAGCTGTGGTGGATTGAAAACTGCAACTGTTATAAATGGTTAGGAATTTGAGCAGCCAAAATTTCTGTGGGATCATTGGTGCTCTCTGGGCTTGCCTGTTCTCTTGCAAACATTTCCTTATCCAACTAAGTAATATCATTAGTGCACGATGTTGGGTAAAAACATCTACAACCAAGCTCTGAGACCAAGGACTTCAACGTTCAACCCTGAGCTACAAATATTCTCTTCTACAACAAATTTCTTTCCTCCTTTCCCTTCCTGCTGTCCTCACCTCTACGTCTTCTTTACCAGTTGTTCCATAACCTACTAAAATACATTTCCCAGGGTGCATTGAAGGACAAAATATACATATATATATATTCAATCTCCAAAAACTGAACAGCTCAACAAGAGAATAATTAGGGAAGCCATCAAAATAGAGAAACACCCCCACAACATGAACAAACGTGACGATACCTTCTGCCTACCGGACATCTGGAAACCAGCACTAGCCAACAAATGAGCCCCACCCACCACCCAGGCCGTTATAATACAAAAGAACAACGAACACACAGATAGCACCAATCAGCACCAATCTACCAATCATGATACAACTACACAGCCAATCAACCCACTCACAGCAACAAAGCCAGCATTCCACACACTCCCACACCAAGATTTATAGAAAGACGGCAGCTCCGAAGCCGTAAACACCAACCTGAAGATGGCGAGTGAGACCTCACTGAAACGTCGCCAAGACAATCTCAATCTTACACGGGAAAAGACCCAAATACAACAAGGCCAGCATACCTACACCCATCTACAAACACACACACACAGTATGTGTGTGTGTGTATATTCACAGTATATATATGTGTGTGTGTATCAGGGGTGGGTTTCTGGGGGATCGGCCAGGATCGCGCGAGCCCGATCGTAAAATTTAGAGATCCTGGCCGATCCCGTTGGACGATGGACCCGGAAGTTACTTCCGGAACACGTGGCTCGCTCCGTCAAAACCTCCGTTTGAAGCTCTTTCTCTGTTGGGGCGGCTGGGGGGGGGGTTCACGCAGGCTAGCGCGCCTGCCTTCCGCCGCCCCTAGCCTGCCAGGCTTCAAAACTAAAGGGCGGGGGCCGGGCCTTGAAGCTCTTTCGTTGTTAGCATGGCTAGGGGGGGCAGCGGAAGGCATGCTAGGTGCGCCCTTCCCCAGCCGCGCCAACAGGGAAAGAGTTTCAAGGCCCGGCCTGGGCCCTTTAGTTTTGAAGCTGCCAGGGCCGGGGTGGGCCTTTCGCGCTTGGCGCAAATGCAGAGGCTTGGGGGGGGGCTTCGCGCCGAGCCGAGGCAAGCGCGCCCGGCTGGAGCGCATGAGCCACCCGCGAGCGCCATGGCGAGCCGGCGCGGGGCGCGCTGCTGCTGTCGCTGCTCCTGCTGCTGCTGTGCGGGCCGGGGGCGCGGGGGTCCCGGGGCGCCGACAAGCAGAACAGCCTCCGCAGGGCGGCCAGCGGCGTCTACCAGGGCGCCAGCGGCCTCCTGGGCGAGGAGAACGTGCGCGCCCTGCAGAAGGTGAGCGGCACCCGGAGAGTCCCGGGCAAAGGGGGGGGGGAAGGGGAAGAGGAGGGGTCTGGGGAGGGAGGGGGGGTCTGTCCTTGTGGGGGGGGGAAGGGGTGCAGAAGGGGGTCCCCGACTTTGGCGTGGGCGGCCAGGAGGGAGATTGGAGAGGGAAGTAAGTAACTGTGGCCGGTGGGCGGGTAAGGAAAGTTGCTGCGGCAGCGCCCAAAAATCCTCTGGCCCGCTGGCCGCGGTTGCTCGCTCGCTCGCTTGCTCACCCATCGGATGCCAGGTTCCTTCGTCTGATGGATGGGTGAGAGAGAGAGAGAGTAAATACAGCCAGCGGGCTGGCGGGCCGGTCAGGCTACTTCCTGGAGCTGAGGAGGTTTGTGGGGGGGGAGACAGACAGACAGAGAGAGGCACAGACACACAGAGAGACAGGGAGGGAGGGGGGAACCAGAGAGTGACAGACACACACACAGAGACAGAGAGTGGGAGGGAGGGAGGGAGAGAAAGATAGACAGAGACACAGAATGAGTGATTTAAGTGCCTGAATGCGAGACAGACACACACACACACACACAGAGTGACAGATGGGCAAACAAAGGAGAGAGAGACACAGAGAGAGAAAGATAAAAAAGAAGGTGGGAGAGAGAGAAAGAAAGAGAGAAAGAAAGACAGACAGAGAGAAAGAGAGAAAAAAGAAAGAGAGACAGAAAGGAAAGAAAGAGAAAAAAGAGAGAGAGAAAGAGAGAAAGAAAAGAGAAAGAGAGAAAGAGAAAGAATGAGAAAGAGAGAGAGAAAGAAAGAAAGAGAGAGAAGGAGAGAGAAAGAGGGAAAGAAAGAGAGAGAGAGAGAGAGAAAGAGAAATAGGGAAAGAGAGGGGGGGAAAGAGGGAAAGAAAGAGAAAGAAAAAGAAAAAGAAAGAAAGAGAAAGAAAGAGAGAGAAAGAGAAAGAAAGAAAAAGAAAGTGGGAGAGAGAGAAAGAAAGACAGACAGAGAAAAAGAGAAAGAAAGAGACAAAGGAAAGAAAGAGAAAAAATGAAAGAGAGAGGGAAAGAAAGAAAGAGACAGAAAGAGAGAGAGAGAGGGAGAGAGAAAGAGGGAAAGAAAGAAAGAGAAAGAGAAAGAAATAAAGAGAGAGAGAAAGAGGGAAAGAAAGAAAAAATGAGAGAGAAAGAAAGAGAGAGAAAGAGGGAAAGAGAAAGAAAGAGAGAAAGAGAAAGAAAGAGAGAAAGAGAAAGAAATAGAGAGAGAAAGAAAGAGAGAAGGAAAGAAAGAGACAGAGAAAGAAAAAGAGACAGAGAAAGAGAGAAAGAAAGACAGAAGGAAAGAAAGAAAAAGAAAGAGAGAGAGAGAGAACTTATGACCACAATTAAGCCCAAAAGTTTGGTTGCTAACCAAGACCATTGTTAAGTGAGTTTCACATTTTCCAAATTGGCCACTCCCACCCGGTCACATGGCTGGCAAGCCACTCCTACCCGGTCACATGGCCGGCAAGCCACTCCCACCCGGTCACATGGCCAGCAAGCCACAGAACCTGTTTCAAAAATTTTGAAACCCACCCCTGGTGTGTATTCACAGTATGTGTGTGTGTCTATGCCTATACACACACACAATGTGTGTGTGTGTATATTCACAGTATATATATATATGTGTGTGTGTGTGTATTCATAGTATGTGTGTGTGTGTCTGTGTGTGTGTATACACACAGACACAATTGGAAATGGAATAAGTTGGCACTAACAGCACACAATCTTCAGGGACATTTTTATCTTCTTAATCAAGGAAAGTTGCTGCAGTCCAAGACACATGCAGGACAGGAGGTTGGATCACACAGGGAATTGTCCAGAAAAGCACCATTCAAACATCTGAGCAACACATTTGAGACCTTATGTATTGTTAGCATAAGCTCAAACCTTCATTAATGAATGATTCATAGTAGCCAAGTAGAGCAGGCACAATGGCTCATCGGTTAAGAAGCTGAGCTTGTCAGCTAAGATGACAGCCCAGGTTTGAGACATGAATGGCACAATCTCCCAATAGTTGTCCCAGCTCCTTCCCACCTAGCCGTTCAAAAGCATGCAAATGAGAGTAGATAAACAGGTACCACGTCAGTGGGAAGATAACAGTGTTCTATCTTTCACTGCATGCTCTGCCCTGTAGAGTGATGTCGTTCTGGCCACATGATCACAGAAACATCATTGGACAACACTGGCTCTTTTGGCTAAGAAGTAGAGATGAGCCCCATGCCGTAAAATTGGACACAATTGGACAGGGGAAACCTTTACTTTTAGCCAAGTAGAAAGATGGAATATGAGCGGTGCCTCAATTCCTCACACTGAGTTCTGTAACATTTTGCTGAATCTACATACCGTAATTATTAAATAAATCCATATATTTATGAAAAATTCCTCATTGCTGGAAGAATGGAAGACATACATTGGGGGCATTCTTCAAGTGACCAATGTTGAGAGACACTGCTCTAAAAAAAAGTCATAAAGCCGTCATCAGATCCCTGATGTGTTCAGGTCAATAGCTAACAGAAACATCTGTCCAACCACACCTTTGGCATGTGTAGACATGTTCCTGTGCCAGGTATGACCAACCCATTGCATCTGCCACTTCCTTCCTGCCATGGGTGAGATCAGGACATTGGTTTCTCTTCCCACGGATTTTTGAACCTCCAACGCATCAGAGCAGATTCAACTGAACCTCCATTTAGCACAGCATCCTGTTTTCAACAATGCCTGGACAGATCAATCTACTATGAAGCCAGCACTGCCTTCCCTGTTGAATAGGAGAGAGTCAGGGTCAAGCACCAAGAAAGTGCTTCTAACCACACAGGTTATGGTACATCCAGTCTGATAAACTGGTGGTCCTCATGTTCTGGGCTGCATCTCCCACCACACACCAACCAGATGTCCATCAGGATTGTGAGAACCGTATTCCAAAGCTTCAGAGCTGCCCAAGTGCCCTGTCTAGAGCACAACTAGGTTATTGAACAAGCAAAGAAAAAGTGACATCAAACATAATATCAGAAACCAGGAGTAATCCCACCAGAGATTACTTGAGAACTCTGAACCATAACTGCTGGGTTGATGGAAGACTCCACCTTTCCCCCTTCCCCTCTGGTCTCCATCCATCCATCTTTTGGGTTATCATATGTATCATATTCCTGTTTGCATTGTTTATTTTATTGTTCTATGGTTTTACTTGTGCTCTGCTTACACTCCTTTCATTTTCTTCCTTCTTATTATTGAAAGCCACCTAGAGTAGCCCCATGGCGAGATACAGTACTGTAGGTGGGAAATAAATAAATGACATTTCGACATAGGAATGTGGTGGCTCAGTGGCTAAGACGCTGAGCTTGTTGATCAGAAAGGTCGGCAGTTGGGTGGTTCAAATCCCTAGTGCTGCGTAACGGCGTGAGCTCCCGTTGCTTGTCCCAGTTTCTGCCAACCTAGCAGTTCGAAAGCATGTAAAGAATTCAAGTAGAAAAATAGGAACCACCAAAAGAAAATATGCGTTTTGAGATTAAAAATGGAAAACAATGCCTCTTTTCCTTGCACTGTAATTTTTATGCACAAATTTGTATTTTGGCGTACTTGTTAGCCATTTGGCTTAAATGTGCAGCATTTTGCAGGCAACAAGCTCCTTTTCTGTATTATTTTCATGACGGTGCACATTTTTTTGTGCAGACTTTTCCCCTAAAGTGCATGATTACTTTGACTGACAAAGTGCATGGCAAAATCCAGAGGAGCACAGATGTTAAAAGGACAGTCTGTTCCAGTGTGTGCTTTTGGTTCAAAAATGTAGAAGAGGTTAGCTTGGAACTTGAATGAGAAATAGATACATTTTCCTCTTAGCTCTACAATATAGAACAATACCACAATAGAAAGGAGCTCCTGTCCCTTTAAGCAAACTGCACATATTTAGATGGTTTTGTCTCCTCTTTTTTCCTAGACGTAAATATGAATGCATTTATCCACGAATACATCACTTTTGCTCATAATAATAGTTTTTCCTTAGAGGAAGCTTCTCCACAATGTCAATGGCCAAAGTTTTGTGGTAATGCCACTGGGGCGGGGAGGGGGGTGGGCTGTTCAAACTCGGATTTCCAGAGTTTCTTCCCTTACTTGCTCATCCCCCAAATGCTTTTAATTCTGGAGAAAAGGGAACTGTGTTTGGATTGAGTCCTGGGCTCAATGGTCACAACTGTGGTGAACAAAGAAATGGATACGTTTATATGTACCTCCCAGAACAACTAAGGAAAAAATCAGATTACCACTATGGAAAAGTGATGCTTTCTACAGCATCAATTTCAGGAGGAGATAGGAGTCTCAGCTTCCCATGAAAATGGGTGGGATTGAACATTTTTAGCAACCGGTTCTCTGCCCGGTTGCTGGGGGCGTGGCCATTGGGGTGTGGCCTATTCAGCCTCCTGCAGCATGCTGGCTGGGGAATTCTGGGAGTTGAAGTCCAGGCATCTTAAAGTTGCCAAGTTTGAGAAACATTGGTTTCAATAGTTGCCTCTCCTTTAGTAATGCCCCAATCAACTGTCTCCTGAATGTGTTTCCTGCCCTCCATCCAAGGGCCAAGATATTCCCAGTTTGCGTCCTAGCCACGAGGCTTGCCAGGGCTCTGCGGAGGAGGCATCCTGCCTTTTGCCATTTGTTTCTGATCAAGAGCACATGGGATCATTTAGCTCTGCGCTGAGAGCACCGAATTCTGGGCACAGGCTCCCTCATCTGCCATAAAGCTACTTGTGAGAAGAGACATTTAATTTGCTTAATGTGCTTTGGGATGCTTATATTCTCCTTCCAAGAGCTGCTTTTGACCCACAAATAAAGAATTCCAAAGGATGGGAACGGACGGGGAAAGCTGGCAGGTTTGCCATAAGCCCAGAAGGCAAGAGTGTCTGTCTGTCTGTCTGTGTGCACGCACGTGCAAAGGTTTATAGCAAATCCTGTTTTCCATGAGAAAATGGTGTAAACCTAAGACTAGAAGAAGAAGAAAGGATGTTTCCCTTGTGCCATCACTCTGCTGAACACCTAATTCTCGCAGGTCTAATGTCTATGTATATTAAGTCATATAGGCTGTAGTATCATTACTATTGATGAAAGAAATGTTCTTCTGGGTTCGGCTCCAACTGGGGAAAAAGACACTGGAGACATGGAGGCTTCTTGGAAAGATGGTTTAATGGTGGACAGGACCACATGCCTTGGAGCTCCTGAACAGAAAAGGTGATCACATGCTTCGATGTTGGTGGAGAAGAAGAGAAGGGGCAAGGGGCTTGCTGGGCTTTTTATAATCTGTTCAGCCCCACCTCTCTGTTTCCTGTTCCTGTGTAAGAAATGTATTCTGATTGGTTGTCAGACTCCCATGGGGCCATGCAGGGGCAACTTTCTAGGCTGTGTTTTGAACCCAGGTTTGGTTGAGTTCTCAAATGCCATGTGGTGAGTGGGTAAAAATATCCCATATGAGCTGAGATTCAATTCAATTCAATTCAATTCAAATTTAATTTGTAGAACCGCTCCCTCTCCCCACAGGGACTCGGGGCGGTGCACAGGGAAAGTAAAAACAATAAATATACAAATATAAATACATAATATAAAAACAGATTAAATCTATTCCTTTAAGATTGTGTGTTGCTGTATAGAAGGGAGTCATTGAAACCACAATTCCTATCCTGTTATATTGTACCGTCTATAAGAATTCACGGATCCATTTTATAACCCGTTACTTGGTAAAATAGTCTGGGAATTCTAATCTCTTATGTACAATAGCAAAATAACAATATGTTATGTACAAGACCGAAAAGGGATGCGATGGCTCAGTGGCTAAGACACTGAGCTTGTTGACCAGAAAGGTTGGCAGTTTGCTGGTTCAAACCCCTAGTGTCGTGTAACAGAGTGAGCTCCCGTTACTTGTCCCAGCTTCTACCAACCTAGCAGTTCGAAAACATGTAAAATGCTTTCCCACCTTTGGGAAGTTAACGGCGTTCTGTGTGCCTTTGGCATTTAGTCATGCCAGCCACACGACCACGGAGACGTCTTCGGACAGCGCTGGCTTTTGGGCTTTGAAACAGAGATGAGCACCGCCCCCTAGAGTCAGGAACGAGTAGCACATATGTGTGAGGGGAAACTTTACCTTTATGTACTATAGCTGTTACTATCAGACAACTGTGATATGGTGTCTTTGAACAAAGCTAAATTTTGCTATACTGTTAAGCAAAAGTTAGGGAGACTGAGGTCTGCATAGGTGAATCTTCGTGTTCTGCTGGCCATCCTCCCTTTTGAAGTTTTCCACTTTTGCACTGTGTTAAGCAGGGGTGGGTTGCTACTGGCATTACTGCCGGTTCAGGGCAAAAAAATTTTTGAACACGCGTGCTGGCTTTGCTCGCACACATGAAAAATGTGCATTCTGCGCATGTGCACATTTGCACCTAAAAAGGTCTGCGCATGTGCACAAAGTTAGAAAAGGCGGGGGGGGGATTTACATTTTTGCAATGAAGATTGTTTTGCGCATGCGCAGAACCAAAAGTCAAGATGGCGCCGACGACGATAGAACCGGTTCGATGGTGTGGCAGGCCGAGATACTACCTACTCGTTCGAACCACTCCAAACCGGTAGGAAGCCATCTCTGGTGTTAAGTTAATAACACAATTGTTAAGTAAATCTGCCTTCCCAATCGACTTCCCAAGCTTGTCAGAATAGCAAGAGCACGTAGACTTATATACCGCTTCACAGTGCTTTTACAGCCCTCTCTAAGCGGTTTGCAGAGTCAGCCTCTTGCCCTCAACAATCTAGGTCCCCATTTTACCCACCTCGGAAGGATGGGAGGCTGAGTCAAACTTGAACCGGTGAGATTCGAACTGCCGAACTGCAGCTAGCAGTCAGCTGAAGTAGCCTGCAATCCTGCACTCTAACCACTGCACCACCTCGGCTCAAAGAAGGTCACGAAAGAGGATCACATCCCAGAATGCCGCAATGGTCATATATTGAATATTGACCATGTACGGATGCACTTGTTGTTAATCCGCATGCATGCATACATGACGGTGAGGATGCTGCAACGGTCATATGTGTGAGAAAATTGGCCAAGTCACTTTTTCACTGCCGTTGTCATTTGAACGGTCATTAAAGGAATGGCTGCAAGTCGAGGACTATCTGTAACTTCATTGCAGTAGGAAGCCCTGCTCCCTCAAGGCTTAGGCTGCTTTGAGAGGAGCCGAGCGCAGGGAGGTGCTGCTGGCACTCTGGAGCTTTCCCTCATCCGAGTCAGACCGAGCTCTCCTTGTCTGCTCTGATAAGGCAGCGGGAAGCCCTCCAAGCCAAGCAGCCAAGAGGAAGCAGGGCTGGTGATTTAGGAGGTGGCTCCAAAGCACAGCCAAACCAATGGCCGGAACAGCTTCATCGCTCCATCCCACAGGAGCAATGGAGAAGATTTTTGGGAAAGCGTTGAAGGCGCTTTCTGGCCCAGGTATCCATCGGTTGGCTCATTTGAAGCTTCGGCTCGGGGGGGGGGGGAGAAACCTCAGCATCAGAATGGGCAGGGGAAAGTCCACGAAGATTATGTTAATCTACAGGTGTGTGTGTGTGTGTGTGTTCTCCAGCATAACTCTGGAACGCCTCGAGCAATTTCAACCAAACTAGGTACACAGATGACTTAGTCTTTGGAAACAAATACTGTGCGGGTAAGACACCCCTAACAGTCCTCAGGGTCTGTATGCCTGTGTCTGTTCCAGCATAACTCTGGAATGTCTGGCCCGTTAAGGAGAGCGAGTGTGGTGTCCTAGAGCAGCAATTGTTTCTGATGTCCTGGGAGGAGAAGGGAGAGCCTGTGCCGTTAAGCAGAACAAGTGTGGTGTTCTAGAGTAGCAATTGTTTGTGATGTCAGTTCCTTGGAAAGCCACCTGTGACGTTCACCCTCCAGTGGACCAAGGGGGAAGTGCCTGGATATATTTGGGGCAATGTGCTAGGATTGTAGACAGGGTGGGAAAGAGGAGTGCATGGGAGAGGGAAGGAAGAGGGCAAGGATGATGGGCATGGGAGTAGAGGGAAGAAAGGCCCGTCAATGGCTCTCTGTCAGACAAACACTTCAACGTCTATAAATACCCAGAGGTGATTGCATGACCCCACAACATTGCAACCATCATAAATACATGACAGTTGCCAAGCATCCGAATTTTGATCATGGGATGCTGCAATGGTCATAAGTGTGGAAAAGGGTTACAAGTCAATTTTTTCAGTGCTGTTGTAACTTTGACTGGCCACTAGGTCAAGAATTACCTGTACCTTGTAAGGCTGACAGTAAATGGCAGATAATGTGGAAGGAAATCTGATTTAAACCCTTTTAACTCTTCCCCGCGCTTCTGGGAGTCTATCTCCCAGAAGGATATTAATAAAATTACACACACACAATCACCCTGCCAACAAAAGTGTGTATAGGCAAGGCTATGGTTTTCCCAGCTGCAATGGATGGCTGTGAAGGTTGGACCATAAGAAAGTCTGAGCGCCAAAGAATGGAGGCCTTTGAACTCTGGTGCTGGAGAAGACTCCTGCGAGTCCCTTGGACTGCAAAGCGATCAAACCGGTCAGTCCTAGAGGAGATCCACCCTGACTGCTCTTTAGAAGGCCAGATCCTGAAGAGGAACTCAAATGCTTTGGCCACCTGATGAGAAGAAAGGACTCACTGGAGAAGAGCCTCATGCTGGGAACGATGGAGGGCAAAAGAAGAAAGGGACAACAGAGAAGGAGGTGGCTGGATGGAGTCACTGAAGCAGTCGGTGTGAGCTTCAATGGACTCCAGAGGATGGTAGAGGAAGACAGGGAGGCTTGGAGGAACGTTGTCCATGGGGTCGCGATGGCTTGGACACCACATCGCAACTAACAACAACAAACTCTTCCTCAATGCTCATCCATCCTCAGTTCTTAACTCAAGTAGACCTGCTTAATTCAAAATATCCTAGCCCCAGCAACATTGAAAAGCCTGACAAAAATTGTGCCTTACAATGTTTTGGGTTTTATGAGTGATGCTTCTGGCCATCCTATTTTTGAACTGGCTGACTTTGAAAGTTTCTGGGTGTTCGAGCAACTCTGAGCAGAGGGACCTATATCACAAACACATTTCTTCTCACTGGACAGTGAATCATTCGCTTTATCTGCTGCAAAGGCAGACGTTGTAAGGGCACCCCCTAATGTCCCAATGAACATGTAAGCCATGAACCTTTCTGCAACAAGAGAAAATTGTTTTCAGTGCAAAAACCTGCAGCAAAAACTCAAAAAGATGAAGAGATGCCCAAATGACCGTCCAGATCTATCACTTGGCAGAGTTTGAATGACGTGAAACGACTGCCCAATGTCAGCCAGGTACTTTTGCTTTAGTAGTAGGATTTTAATGCCAGGAATGAGAAGAGCTGCAGTATCTCAATTGGAGCGGAGTTCAGACAACCTCAACTTCCGCAGTGGGTTAAGATCTAACTCTGGATCTGCCCAGGTCAGTAAATATTTGCGGCCAGCTCTGTTTCTTGGTACAAACGCCAGGGTAAAAGGTATTTTGTAGTGAAAAGCAATTTGTTTTTAAAGAACATAGAAAACTATGTATGGAAAGCATTACCAGACAGTGTATCTCACCCTTGGCATCTTGAAGATGTGTGGACTTCAACTCTCAGAATCCCTCAGCCACCACTGGAGGGCTCCAAGAAAGGACCGGACAGTCGCTTGTATGGAATGGTATAGGGCAGGGGTCCCCAACCCCCGGTCCGTGGCTTGATAGGAACCGGGCCGCAGGGCCGGAGAGGAGGAGGAGGGAGGACGGGGCAGCCTCCTGGGCAGAGTGCGCACCAGGTGTGGGAGAGCGCAGGGGCGGCCACTCACGCCGTTGGGGGCCTTAGAGGGGCGAGTGAGCCGACTCAGCCCCCCCCCACGTTGCCATGCGCCGCCTGTTCCCCCTCCCCCCGCTCCCCCTCTACGCCAGCCGGTCCGCGGAATTTTCTTTAAAATGAAACTGGTCCCTGGTGCAAAAAAGGTTGGGGACCCCTGGTATAGGGGACGGATGGCTAATCTTTTTGGTGCCAAGCGCCCAAAGCGTGCACACATGCCCCAATCTCCAAAATGCAATGCAAGCGCCCCTTGCACATGCTCGATGCCCCCATGCATGCGCCACGCCCCCGTTCATGCAAAACCCCATTCCACCCCATGTTACAACGGTGTTGAAATAAGTCACCATTTTTCACACTTATGACCATCGCAACATCCCCACATTCATGTGATTTACATTCGGATACTTGGCAATTGGTTCATACTTACGACAGTTGCAGTGTCGTACCACAGTAATGTGGTCCCCTTTTGTGATCTTCTGAGAGGCAAAGTCAGTGGGGAAGCCGGATTCACTTAACAACGATGGCAAGAAAAGTCATAAAATGGGGCAAAGCTCAATTAACTAACTTCTCACTTAACAACATACATTTTGGGCTCAGTTGTGGTTCTACGTTGAGGACTAAATGTAGTCAGTTTTGCACACTCACACACACACACATAAAACCAATGAATTAGTGTTAAGTACAACCATTTTTTGCATTTTCTGCCTCAGCGGAGGAAATCTCTTAATAGCACCTGGGAAGGATGGACTTGAACAAGCACCAGCATTGGGTGTGCAAGTTGACTGCCTTTTCTATGCCAGGAAACACAGCATTTTCAATGCCAGAATATGCCTTTTCCTCCCATTTTTCAGCTTTCACAAAGGAGGCAAAATAGAAAGCACTTTTTTCCCCCCCGGCCGTCTTTGAATGTGGCGCTTCAGCAGTGGCAACGGCAGCTGCCTCACCAGTGAAGCAATGATGGCAGTTGAGCAACTGCTTTCTATCCTTTTCACAAGATCCCCACCAGAGCCATAAATCCAGTCTGCTCCTCCTATCTAGAGCCCCATTCGCCTCCCTTCCTCAATTACATTTGTTTTGTATTTAAAACTTAAGTCCCTCCTTTCCCCTATACGATGTGACCTTGAATAACCCATGGCAGTGGGATTTTTTTGAAATGTTGGTGTCGAAGCGCTGCCAAAATCCCACTTGGGCAACAGCAAGAACCTTTTTTTGGGGTGGGGGGAGATCCCCCATCTGGTATGTGTACGAGAGACACGTTAGACAATTGTCAAAGCAAAGCCAAGACAGACAGATCAATACATTGCTCCTAAAACTGCTCCTTTCCCACATATTGAGTAGATCTAGAGGTGGTATTTAATCATCATCATCATCATCATCATCATCATCATCATCATCTTTATTGTCATTGTACTAAAATTACAATGAAAATAGTTAGCCAGTTCTGATAGGTTCGGGAGAACTGGTAGCGGAAATTTTGAGTACCGTATTTTTTGGATTAAAATACACACCTTTCCCCCCAAAAAAGAGAGTGAAAATTTTGGTGCGTTTTATACACTGAATACAGCATTTTTGGCTTCCCAAAACCCCTCCCCCTTTGCAAAAATGGCCGTGCATAGCCTTTAGGTGGTTTCCAGTGCTCCTGGGGGCTGGGGAGGGCAGAAAGGAGAGAAAAACAGGCTGTTTTTCAGGACTCCACTTCCAGATTCACCAAGACTGTTTTCCAGCCCTTTACAAAACTGTCTTGCTTAAATTTCAGACATTCATACACTGGCATGAAGTGGCATGAAAAATTAATGATGAGTGTTTCGTTACTGATAAGATAGTGCTGTGTTTCTGAGAAGACATAAATGTAGGATTCTGAAATTGGGGTTAGGTTTGGGGCATGTTAGATATCGTACTCTGATGTTGTACTCTGTTCTAAAATAGCTTTCTGCTTCTTCTCCACTTTGCCAATAAGAGGATGGCAAGATTTCTTCCTTGGCCCAAACTCCAAGGAATAAAAAAAAAACGCAATCCTTTTTGAGAAATATCTCTGTTTAGAACCGGTGGGAGCCATTTGGCTTGGAATTCATTCCACTGAAATGTTTCACTTCTAAATGATAGGAAACTCTATGGGGAAATACGTCGAGAGGGTCAGAGGTGATGTGGGGAAGTTTTCTGTAAATAGTTGACTTACTAATTCATTAAAAGCTGAGCATGGGAAAGCAGAGAGGTCCCCAATAGGGCGCTCAATTTTTAAAACAGCATCAACCACCCAAAAATAAATACAATTCACCTCCCTCTTCTCAGTAAGCTACAAAGCACAGACTTCTGTCTCTATCACTGGACAGTCTCTCCAGTCTATGCAGACGGAACAAATTTGGTCACTATTGGCATCAACCATAAAAAGTTTAACTATCCATCATTATTAAGGAAACGTCTTCAGCTACTAACTGAAAACCCAGAGAAGAAACTCAACTCACTGCTACCACAGAATGTTAATTACAATGAAGAAAGCATCATGTGTGTTTAAGACATCACATGATGTTTCATAGGAAGTACAGGAGGAGTGGGGTTCCAAATCTTTTCCTACCGGTTCTATGAGAGGGTGCTTTGCGTGTGTGCTCGTGCCTAACACATGCTTTGAGCACGCGTGCACAGCACTCAAAGACCACCCTTGGTGTCCGCACTGGTGAGCTGACTTTTTTTTTAGCTCAGCAATCCGAGCTGCTGCACGAATCAGCTGAGCTAAAAAACAAGGGAATATAGGACAGGGAACGGCAGGGGCAGGAGGGCGAGGCCAGCCAGAGGTGGTATTTGCCGGTTCTCCGAACTACTCAAAGTTTCCTCTATTGGTTCGCCCAAACCGATCTGAACTGGCTGAATACCACCTCTGGAGAGATCCATCTTGAAGCTAAATCGTTTTACAAAATACATTTTCGGAGGCCGGGGGGGGGGGGGGTGAATCTCCAGAGCCAACAGAGATCACTTCTGGAAAGCCAAAATTAGATTGGTAACTATGAGAATATAAAATAAAACCCTAATGCTACAGTTTAAACGTCACCAAGCATCAGCAGTTAGAAGTCAAAGTTGGAAAAGAAATGATCTAAATTAGAAACATACTGTGATTTTTTGTTTTATGTTAATTGAGACAAGTGAAGGGAGGGGGGTGAATCTGTTTTACAGTGATGTTTTGTTGTCCTGGCACAATCCAGCATGGCAGGGTTTAGGATTCTAGGTTTCTCTGCTAAAAACTGGAATCTGCAGAAGTATAAAACAAGAATACAGAAAAAAGGCATGGCCCAATTCTGTTTCAGTGGTGGATTGCTAGCCGGTTTACTGCCGTTTTGCTCATGCGTGCGCTCATTCACAGAAGCGTCTGAGCGGGTGGGTGGAGCCTCCCACCACAGCCGCTACCGGTTCGGCCGAATTAGGCTGAACCGGGGGCAACCCACCTCCGATCTGTTTGCATAAATAGCCACAGAGCTCTCTTTCCATCCTTTTCAAAGACAATTAAGACCCACTAAAAGGTTTACAGTTACCATTAGGAACAACTTTATATTAATTGAATGGACATGACCTCCTTAGTGGGGATTAGGCTTAGAATAATAGCCTTAAAACCAGTTTTATGCACCTTGGCAAGTAACATCTCCAAATGTTATCACTCCATTATTTACGATCTCTGATTTGTATCTTTTAATTTTTAATGCATCTTAAATTTTAAATTGTGTAAAGAGTACTGTAGAATGACATAGTATACAAACAATACATTCACCTTTCTACCATTACCATTTTTTTTGAAAAAGAAAACCTCTGTGTGCCGAGAGCTGCCAGCTCTTCCTTCCAAGTCAATCCTTCTAGATAACTAGGGACATCTAGTGGAAGGCCTATACAATGAGAAATAATTCTGCCACCGCTTACCCTAAGAATGAATTCACTTGGCAAATCATGCTTTTGTGTTTTTGTCCTTCCAATTATCAGAAGCAGCAGAATGGTGTGGTACCACTGACCAACCTTTGGGATAACTAACCCACACATTCCACTTGTTTCCATAAAACCTGAGTGGCACAATCCAAAACTTGATTGTTTTCTTGGTTCCCTGACTTTGGTCATCATTGTTTCTCAAACCCTCCCCAGGTACCCAATCAACCGAACATCAGGGGGGCCTGGTTTCCTGCTTTTAAATGGCAGGACAGTCTGTAATAAAGCCTCCTTTGTGTGCCATCTAATCATTGATGAGAGGGCTAACCTGGTATGCGCTGCCAAGACCTAGCTGGATCCAGGAGGGTGGTTGTGGTGGCTCTTTCAGAGAAGTGCTCAGTTGGGTTTCGGGTATGGCATGATCCAAGATTAAGGTACCACAGTGACAGTGGGATGATCATCATCCAGCAATCTCTTATGTCTTCCAGGGGGCGCTCTCCACAGGTCGCTGAATGTGGGATCTTGTTCATTAAGTTGGGCTCTAGGGATCTGATGAGATTGTGGCCATTGTACTAGCTTCCCTGCCACACACATCCTCCCTGCCTGAGCTCCATTTCTGCAGTGAGATTCCCCAGTCTTAGGGTCTTGAAGGCTTCGATCCATTTGAGAAAGTGGTTGGGTGACAGCTTCAAAGGACCTTGGAGCAAGCAGACTATCTGGAATCTTTTCAGCCAGGATTCATGAATAGCTGTGGGACAGGAACAGCACTGGTTGTACTTTTGGAAGATCTCAGTAGCAAGAGTGATGGTAGTAGTGTGTTGATTCTTGCCCTACTTACTTTACTTTATTGTCATTGTATGTATATACAGTTTATACATAAAACTAAATTCACATAACAGCCAGAGACCAGGCCCAACACCCATAACAATCCCCAAACACACCCCCACCCACCAAAAAATCCCCGCCCCTAAACCACCTAAACATCCACACAACAGACCAAGTAGTGCTGTCCAATAACTCACTGATGATGGCCCTTTAGTTCATAGTTGAGTGCAATTATAGCTCTGGGATAAAAGCTATTCAGAAGAGGCTTGGTCCTAGTTTTAATTGTTCTGTAACTTCTGCTGGAAGGCAACAGTCTAAAAAGATTGTAAGCAGGATGGGAAGAGTCTCTGAGAATGTTATGCAACTTCCTCTTGACCTCTTGGTGGTTTTCGATCCCTTTGGCCATGGTGTCCCTCTGGAATTGCTCAGAGGAATGGAAGTAATGACATGGGGATGTGCTGATTTGCGTCCTTCTCTGGGGTTGCTCTTGGCCCCTATTTTATGGGGTGGCACAGGGTTTGGTGCTTTCCTCTCCTTTGTATCATCTCTGAGGCAGTTGGGTGAGTCCATGGGGTGAGGTATCATCAGGACATTGATGACACCCAATTATGTAACAGTGCCCCATCCAAATTAAGCATGCCATGAATGTCTTATCCTATGGCCTTATCCTGCAGCTGAACCACTGCAAGACTGAGTGGCTTTGGGTTTTGGAGCCTACTGGTTCTAGGACTATTCCATCTTTCGTGGTAGATGGAGCTGCCCAGACAGATCTGGTTCACCATCTGGTGGTCCTCAAAGAGCAGGTAAAAGTCGTGGTTAGAAGGGTCTTTACAGAGCTTCGTATTGGCTACCAATTCTGCCTGTTCCTGATCAGGGGGCTTTGTTCAGTTACTCATGCCCTAATCACCTCCAGAATAGTAATGCGCTGTACATGAGGTTGCCCTTAAAGAGTATCCAGAAGTTTCAATTGTGCAGAATGCAGCAGCATGGCCGTTATGTGTGGCCCCCGGACAGCACGATATGCATTGGCTGCCAGTTTACTTCTCCAACCAATTCATGGCACTGGTTTTAACTTTTAAAGCCTTTCATGGTATGGGACTATCCCCAATTACATTAGTCCATCCCACTAGGCCCAACAGAGAAGACACGCAGCAGGTACCATCTGCTAGAGGTGGGCAACTATGGTTCCTTTATGACCTGTGGACTTCAACTCCCACTCACATGGCTGGTTGAGGAATTCTGGAAGTTGAAGTCATAAAGGGGCCATATTTGCCCACTCCCATGCTAGGAATTTATACGAAGGGGGATCTTCTCTGCCCTGACATTTGCCTGGCTGGAATATTCTCCCATCCTTGAATTCAGGTTAGCTCCATCCCTCTTAGCATTCTGGAAGATCTTTAAGGTCTGTTATGTCAGCAGGCTTGGGGATCCCAGAGAACCAGTAACATGGAAAGATGGCTCCACTAATGTGGTTGGTATATTTACTCTCTCCGTATTTTGTGGTTGTATATTTTAACTTTTAATAATATTAAATTTTAATAATGATTTATATATTGATAATGTTTATTTTTATATAGCTATTTTATTTGATTGCTGTATATCATCCAGGCATTCCTTGTGAGATAGATGGCCATAGAAATACAATCAATCAATCAAAAATCTATGTTGCTGAAGTGTGGAAAAAGAGAGGAGAGCGAAAGTAGGATAAAATTTAATAAAATTAACTATGAATCTACTGCCATACACCTTAATTTAAGAGTCTTTAATATAAGAGATTCAAAACAATACCTTCAAAAATGGAACACGACATACCCCATATACAAATAAAAAGGCGTAAATTGCATCTAACTAATCAATATTCACCAATCAGCTGTAGATCAGCATAATTTTTTAAAACTCTGAAAAATTACAGAAGGAACAAAAATGATTTTCTCAGAGCTAGACTCCTCCAACAGTCAGAATGAATTACTCCGAAGCAGGTATGCTCAAATTTTTATCCATTATGATGCAAAAAAAAAAAAAAAAAATTGCCTCTATGCTTCTGCAAAGCAACTGAGAAAAATCATAGAAGAGCACTGGGAAAATGTGACCAAGATACCCTTAAAAATGGCCCCACTGTCTTGAGAAAGCAACTGTTTGGTTTTCATTTTCTTGCAATTAGGTAAGCCATTTCATTCTCCCGCTGCGCATATAACCCAGAGCATTATTTACAAGACCAAGTCATCAAATAATTACAGCTCCCTTTGCCAACTTTTAAAATACCATTCAGTTGATGCCCACACAAATAAATCATAAAGCCTCCCAACCACCAATTAATTTCTCTAGCGAATGAAGTACTGCAATCTTTTCACCAACATCAGCATGGGATAATGGATTCCATTATGCTTTAAGAAGGCAGAGATCACTAGAAGCCTCTTGTGCCTCTTCAAGCGTGGCAGGCATTTCTATGTTTAAAGCATACGTTCTCCATGGGATCCTCAATTCAAGGGATTTCTGCCATTTAGTACAGATTTGTCCACAAAATGCAACAATGGCTGTTCTGTCCAATAGGAAGCTTAAAACCTCATAAAATACACAAGATCACAAACGGTGAATATTCACTTTTAAGCTCTGCTAAGATACTCTTCACATTCCTTTCAATCATCCAGCATTTGGTACACTGATCAACATACCACGCAAGGCTGTTTATATAACCTTCTCTCTGCAATCTTGAGAGCCCTTTTTCTTAAGGAAAACTTGAATGCACCTGAAATATGCTACTATCACCTCTATCCTCTCAGCATGGATGCCCAGTGGCAATATTTTTGAAAACAAAGCTGGTGTGAACAACTCTTCAATTACTTACCAAAATCAAAGATGTGCTAAAGAAGAGGCCCTCAGAGTGAATATCATTTTTCTAACATTATATAAACATTTGAAACTTGAGCCCTACATCATTGGTTCATTAAAACTATTTCGGCCAACCAACTAGGAAGACAAAGACGAAACTGGAAATGCCCAACCAACTGGGATTCTGTTGAGTTTCAATGACCAACTTCCTTCATGACTATCAAAACGGATCCAGCTTTTGATTCAACATGAATTTTAATTGTTTTGTTGAATGGCAAAACTAAAAGGACAAGTCCAAATCCATTAGGAGCTCTCAATTCTTTCAAATCACAGAATGCTTTCTGTGCTATCAGGAATGGCTTCCCCACGAAGGAAAAATGACCAGCATACACAGAGGACAATAACGCCGGAATTCTTCACAAACTGCAGAATGAAAGTGGCATCTGGAATTAGTCCAAGGTTCAAAATTACAGAGTTTTAATATCCTGTATTTTTGCATGGAGCTAAACGTGGCAACAAGGAAAAGGATGCCTTGAGTTTCTGATGAATATGAAAAGTTCTACATCCTACAAAAGCTTTTAATAGAAATCTGTGGAAATAAAACAGACTATTTCAAATGAATTGACGTCTTAACCAGTCAGTGTCTCAAAATACACAGGGTACTGTATGCGAATGAAGCTCTGGTTCAGTGACTTCATCCCTTCCAGTCCAGTATGAAGGCTGCTCAAGACTCACTCCTCTCCAACTGGGAGGTTGTCTTCGATCCGCCTGATAAACTTCATCCTTATTTCTGTGACTCCATCCCCTTTCAAGGTGTCCAGGAGAAATCTGACATCCACAGCCATCTGTACCTATGATGAGAAAGAGGAAAGTCCACACTCTTGAGATATTTCCCTACAACAGCTCCATAAAGTGCCAACCCCCTTTGAAAAGGACAGGTATTCATGCCAAGATACATCCCATTATTTATGAAAAGTCTCCCTTCTTCCACGTTACAGCCTTTGTTGCACTGCCTTTATCGACCTTCCTGTCTTGTAAGCGATGTGATTCCTCCCCCCTTTGTATTGGGGGTTTGATGGACTCACAAATTGTTCTTAGGACATATGATGAAAGTTTCCAAAGTCATCCTCATTGATACTGTAGCTAGTTGAGTGTGAGCTACTTAGAATCCTTAAAAGAGATGGCCCATGAATGCAATACAAAGAGTTGATCCAGTCCAGATAAATGAGAACACTATACAATACTACAGTGTTAACAGCCTGAAAAGTAACCTTTTTATTAACACAAGTGCACCTGAATATATGGAGGAAATTTTAGAGATTTTTTTTTTTAGATTGAAAAGTTGGAAAATACTTAAATTGCTTCAATTGATGTCCTCCGACTCACAGAAACTAACAGAAATCTAATATTACCAAATGAATACTATCCATTACTTTAACATACTATTGATACTTTTTAACATAAACCCATGTACTTAATGTCCACAATTTATTTTGAATTTTGTATTTCATTAAAAGCAGCCACAAGGGCCATTAGTTCAACTGGTCTCCCCTTCTTCTCACCATTTCCAGTGCTCCCCGCAGCACCCCACATAAGAGGTTAGAGTAAATAAGAGAGGAATGGTTGTCTGGTAATTCCACAAAATCCACCAGTGGATTGTTTTCCAAGATAAGGGAGAATTCGTCGCCTGCCGGACTCCAGTTTGTGATGCTTGGTGTGATACCCAAGTACATTTTAAATGCTACCTATTAAGTGAAACAGATATGAAAGAAGAACTGGGTTCAAAGAGAGAAAGATTTAGCAAGCCACTATTTTTTACACATCAACGAACAAATGACCGCAAAGCAAACCCCAGCAATTTTTCAACGTAACATACTTAAGTAAACTCTTTTCCACACAACAAATAAGACAATACTGAAGTTGTCAGAACCCTGACAACTGATTTCGATAAGTAATTCTCTGCATTATGTCTGATGCCTTCCCTTTCTAAAAACAGTGGTAACGTTTAGACCAGGGGTATCAAACTCAAGGCCTGGGGGCAGGATCTGGCCCGCAGGGCTGCCCTGGAAACAACAAAGGAACAGCCTGTGGTGCCTCTGCCAATGAAAACTGAGCTCCATTTTAGCTGGCAGAGGGTTGCAGGAGACCATTGCAGCCAAAAACGGAGCTCAGGAACCTGTTTTTGCTGGCAGAATGCTTGGGTCACCACAGGCATCTCTATACACAATTTCTGGAATTGTCTCTATGTTTAAATAAAACAGGTGAAACAATGCTAATAAACTAAAAGAGTGAAATTTGTTTTGTGCTGAGAAAATTGTGTTCCTACTACATAGCTATAATAAGTTCAAAGAAAATAAGATTTAACAGCAACACAAGCAAACAACAAACATGCAGAAACAAAGCCGAAGAGTCAAAAAAGGCATCACCTTTGCAATCACATCAGCTGTTTCTCGAAAGTCATGGCATCTCCCAACATTGGATCGTGCGAGAAAGTCTTCCACAAGTCGAACACCTATGTTGTAGCCCCTATTAAAGCAGCCAAAAGCAAGATGCCATGAAACTGTGGTCACACCAAGCAGGTCAGACTGGAGGGAAACACTCTGAGGCTTTAGGAAGGAAATCCATGCTCATTTATTTTCCCAAACTCCAAGGATTGGATAAAATTAGATTTATTCTGCAAAGCAAATAACCCATGGAAAAGGGGCTCCAGACATTTCTAACCTGAGAACACCCACGTTGTTTCTGTTACTTACATTTTGTCAAGCTGCTTGTTGACATCTTCATCATTCTCGTAGTCCTTACACAGCTGAGTGACCAAAGCCCCATACGTCAAAGTGAAGAGCTCCGAGCTCTAGACAAATTCATAACATATTTAGCATATACCAGACAAAAAAGGGTGCAAATATTTAAGGGCTGACCCAGGCACAGCTTAGTCTGTCACAAGAAAAAATAACGAACAAGAAGACTTGCTTCACCAGGATAGTGAAGAGCATGACTACTGCAAGGGCCATAAGTTTGGAACGAGGATGAGAAGAATAAATAAAACAACTCTGTCCTAAAAATATGAAGAAGAAATAGAAAATGGGGAGAGACTTCTGCTTTTCCTTAGCATCAGTGATTCTGCTATGACTTGAAGATGGCTACCAACAGATAGCCCATAAATTCTAACCCAATCCCTTAATATTCTTGGCATAACAATTGCTCCTGTGTTCATTAATCAATACTTGCTTGAGTGAGGCTAGAATTTGGCACACAAGTGATACTTCCATAAAAGAGACAATTAAGCTATTGGAACAATGGAGTCACATGCTCCCTGTGGCCAGACCTCATCAATAGTTTGGCCCAAACATTGGATCAGCAGAACTTTTCAGAGCAATTTCACAAAACTGAGTTCCTTGGTTTCAAGATGAAAACGGTCACTGACAAAAAAAGAAAGACATTTGACAGATGTCCAGTTCTTATAAGAAGGATTTTTTCATTTGCATTATTTCAATATTCCATTTAAAAACTCAAAGGAACCACAAAGCTAATAAACTTTCAGCAGAAATGTAGACAACATCAACAAAGACAAAAAAAATATACTTGCTGTATCTTCCACCCATCTCTAAAACTTAAAGTTGAATAACCAATTCATCAGTTATTGGCTACACAAAGGCCTTCCTATTAAGAGCTGAAAACGTAAAGGTTTTAAAAGGTACAGCTGTATATATTAACAAACCCTGCTTAAGACTTTAAGATTTTATTAAAATCTCATTGTATACAGCAGAAATGTCTAGTCTCAGATTAAGAAACCTAAAACCTACCATGAGATGCATAGATGCAGAAGGTGAAATGAATGGCAAATACCAATACTACAGAATGAAAGCAGCAGGCAAGCAGAAAAGGAGGAAAAAAAAGACATCAGAGTTTAGTGAGACAATAGAAATCACACCACATTCTCACGTGCTGACACAAAGCCAAAACACAGAAGAGACATTCAAGTCAAGTGTGAAGTTAAGGTTCACTCAACATGATGCTATTTCTACAGAGTAGCAATATTGAGGGCAGCAATCCAACAATCCACACCTTTTTTTCCGAGTGGTTGTGTTTTGCACGGTTTTAGATGTTTTGCAACCAATGTCATCTGTCAAGGCAGCAAAAGGGATTCAGGCTGAGAAAAGTAGTGCATGGCAAAAGCCTCATTCACACACACATACCCCCTTTTTTTTGCATGTGTCATAATAACCCACAGCGGTAGAGCTTGCACCACAATACTGCTTTTATTGTAGTCAGAGGGGAGGAAAAAGCAAGATCCTCTGTAAGCTACGGCTTGGAATCCTGGTATCAAATGGATCCAGAGACACCATAGCTATCAGTCAGCAGAGGATACAGAGAGTTGAAGGTTAATAGGAGATCCAGATTGACCAAAGCTGCTTTATAGAATTAGCATTATAAAGCTACATAAAGCTGTTTTGTAGAATTAGAAAGCCTGGAAAGGGAGCCTGAAGATTCTTGTAACCTAGCTGGTAATTGCAGAGTGGAAAAAAAGAAAAAAGTAAAGGAAGGGTTAGTAACACCACCACATATTTTAATAACCATTGACAAGGCAGATGGAAAAAAACGTGCATGACAGAATGGAGAATGCTTCAGCAGCTAGGCTCAACAGCTAACAGTTTGTTTCTCAATATTTTGCCCACCTATAGCTATTAAAAAGAGAGAAATTGTGGTTATTGTTCATAAAGGTTCACTGTTTTGGAGTAAAACCAAATGGTGGCATTAACTTAGAAGCTGCCATTTAGGCTACTTAGGCTATGTTTGTTCATTACAGGAATCCAAATCAAAGCATTTCACCTGGATTTGAACACATCCAACAAAAGGAAGCTCACTCTTGTGCAATGTTATTGGTTCCATGGTGAAACTGTTCTTACTGTTAGAAAGCTCTTCACTGCATTCAATTGCAATCTATCTTCCTGTAAATTAAATCTGTTAATCCACGGCCTATTTTCTAGGATAATAGAAATCTAAACAATTTGGACTTTGAACTAGACACACTGAAACCATTTTCCAACAAGATGAAAATCTGTCATAATTGGTAGCAAAAAAAGCAAAGGAAGCAGGTTACACATGCTTGAGAGATCTGATTGATTCTTATATCTCCTAATCCCATTATTATTGAAGTATAGAAACGTTTAGATTTTTATAAAAATGCACCTCAGCTCAAGAGAGGAGTCATTAAAATCAGCAACACACATTAACGTTAAAGAACTAGAACACTCCCAATTGGCAGGATTGCCCACCTCACTTGATGGAAATCTCCCAGAGTATCCCAGAATCCACCAAATCCATCAATTCTCTCTCTGGAATCCACTAGGTTCACCAACGCTCCCTCACCCATATCCATGCAGAGGAAGAAGGACCCACCAGGCTCAAAGTAACCAAGAAATTATGTGACATGGGAAAAATAGTTTTTAGAAATCCCTGTTCAATCACCCTACAAAAATATGAAATCCAGGTGGGCCCTTCAACATTTGTGTTGAGGCAACCTCAGGTCTTAAACTGAGATATGGACATAACAATGACTACGTAGGATCTGGCCAATTGTCCATCTAGTCCAACATTTCATACAATAGTGGGCTGACCAAATGTATTCATGAAACACACAGGCATGGACAAGTCCCCTTCCAATATGTTTCCTCAGCTCCTATAATTTAAGTATACTGCTAGGATTCACGAGGCACTACCCAATTCATAAGACTGGACGCTATTCATTGCCTAATTCTGCAATGCATATGTCTAAAACAATCTGAATTGGTGTCCACTATCATATCTGATGGCCTAACTATGCATTACATATGAAAGTATTTCCTTTTACTGGTCCTGAATTCCGGGTTTCTAATGCTGTAAGAGAGAAAAACATATCTCGATCTACATTTGTTATGCCAAGCAAAAATGTTTATTCGCCTACAATGTCTACCTCGACTTGTCTTCATTCTACAATATGTTAACACTTCCTCCGTATTTTTCAATATGAGAAGCTGCTGTATCTCAAGCATTTTGATCACTCTTTTGCCCCCTGATCCAGATGGCATTTGACACTTGACTTCATCTCAGTTTGATTAGTTTGGTTTTCTTGATTTTATTGTATTCTGTTTTCATAGTTATTGTTCCTTGCACATTGTCTCTTGTAAACTGTCAAGATGAAGCATTGTACTTTATGCAGTAATACATCCTGCCAATATTTTCTTTCAGATTTGATATATCTGGTGAATTTTATTTCGTAATATTTTATATTTTATAATTTTAAAAGTATTTTGGAAGCATTCAGACTATTCATCTTTTCACTATTATGAAAATGATCCTGTACACCAGAAAAGTTAGGGAAACCTGCCTATTACTTTAATCAACATTTCTAACTGTATAAACCAAGTCACTAGGTTTTCTAGTGTAGTTTTTTGCTTAATTTTATTGTAATCTGTTTGCTTGTTTTTGTGAGAAATCCAGAGTTGTTGAGTGGGAGGGCATGTAAGTTTAATAAATAATAAAATTAATAAATAAAATATCCTAATTACCTAGATGTGGAAAGGTACACAATATTAATATTTCATATGCCTCCATTAATAAGTGAAAATGAAAATAATTGCAATTAAAAATAGGAATGGGACCCCAATTCCATAAATAAGAAAAGCCATAAGGGATCAAGAAAAAAAATGCAAAATGTATTATTATTATTATTATTATTATTATTATTATTATTATTATTATTATTACATGTTTGTAACCACATCAAATGATAATACCATAAAGGAGAATAATATCACATAGGAAAATATTATTACGTATTTGTAACTACATATTAATATATAAATACAGCATGTAAGTCAATCCTATATTATGAATACATGTGGTGTGTGTGTGTGTGTGTGTAGGACAATATTATATATGGGATAATATAACTATATCATACAGGGCACTATTATTAAATATAATAATATGTAATACAACATACAGGACAATATGATGACTACATAAGGCTTGATATTTTTACTCTTGATCAAGTATGCTTTCCTCCACTTAGCTATTTATTTATTTATTTATTTATCTATCTATTTATTTCATCAAGCATGTATTAGAAAACATATATAAGTATAAACATGATTCTGAATACATGAAATGGATACGAATAAAAGGGAAAATTGGGACAAAAATGGTAGGGATGTTGGCGCGCTTATGCATGCCCCCTAGGAATGGGGTGAGGTCCATGGTAGACAGTCTTAGATTAAAGCTATGAGGGTTTGAGGATGTCAAACAATGGAGTCAGATAGATGCATTCCAGGCGTTGACCACTCTGTTCCTGAAGTCGTATTTTCTGCAATCAAGTTGGGAGCGGTTTACTTTGAGTTTGTATCTATTGTTTGCCCATGTATGATTGTGGCTGAAGCCAAAGTAGTCATTGACAGGCAGGACATTGTAGCAGACAATTTTATGTACTACACTTAGGTCAGACCAGAGGTAGTCAACCTTTTTATACCTACCACCCACTTTTGTATCTCTGTTAGTAGTAAAAAAATTTAACCGCCCACCAGTTCCACAGTAATGGTGATTTAGAAAGTAGGGAAGTCAATTAAATCTGCTGCTGTGGCCTAGAGGTGGAGCTCTCGCCTCCCAATCAGAAGGTTGTGAGTCCAATCCTAGGTAGAGGCAGATGTAGGGTCTCCTGCTCAGGCAGAGGGTTGGACTAGATGACCTGCAAGGTCCCTTCCAACTCTGTTAATCTGTTAAATTAAAAAAAGGAAAGTGCTTCAGTATCGGACAAAACTCCTACCGCCCACCATGAAACGCCCACTTGGTGGGCGGTAGGGACCAGGTTGACTACCACTGGCTCAGACCAAAGGCAGCGTAGTTCTAAGGTGCCCAAGGCCAAAATTTCGAGCCTGGTGGCATAAGAGATTCTGCTGTGAGCAGAGGAGTGGAGGGCTCTTCTCGTGAAACACCTCAATTGTATTAATGTCTGATAATGCAGTGCATGTTCCAGACAGAGGAGCTGTATTCAAGAATTGGTCTAGCAAAGGTTTTTTTATGCTCTGGTTAGTAGTACAGGGTTACCAGAGCAGGGTTAGGTGAACCACTCTTAGTGTCTTTTTGGAAATGGGCTCTAATTAAGGCCCCTTTCTGACTTTTTAGGTCCCTCTGGGCTTCCTCGGGGGCGGCCTCATCCCCACCCCCTCTTTTAAGGTGCCTGCCTTTTTCCCCCGCCTGGCAAAGGCACCAACGTTAGCAGGGAAACCCTGACGCGCAGCATCTCTTCGCGGTGGCCATTACAAACAGAGCCTATTTCCCCCTCCGTCAAGGCCCGCCAGGCAAACGCCCAACGGCCGCCTTCCTTCGTGTCCCCCCGCCCCCCTCCCCGCCAGCTGCCATTACCATTTTCTTGCTCTCGGAGCCTCCTCGGCTGCCCTGACGTGCCATTTTGCCGCCGCCGTCTCCGAGCCGCTCGCCCGGCCGGGAAGAGGAGCTCCGGGAGAAGCAAACCGCCCTGCCTCCGCCTTGTCGCTTTCCTGAGGCAGAGGACTACGACTCCCAGCATGCAGCTGGCGACAGGTAAACGCCTTGCGAGGGAGTCTGCGCGAGAGGGAGGCGGAAGACGGGCTGTTGAACCACGCCTGCGCGGGCTTCCCGCAGCGACACTACAATTCCCAGCATGCTCGCGCGAGCTTATTCCAAGGCAGCAGGGAATCTTAACTTTAGGGGTCCCCCCCGATAGATGAGATCAGCATGTTCTTGTGTCCCAGTAGGTGTCAGCGCTTAGCTGCTCTCAAAGATCTGTTTTATTGATCATAAAAGAATTTAAATTGTTGATAAATTATTTATCTTAAATGATCAAATATAGGGGATATTAAGAGAAGATAAACATAAATTAAGCTGAGATGGTACGCGAGCAGGGGAATTGGCAATATTATTTCCAAATCACTGGTGGCTGAGTGGAAATGTTTGTTGTCAGTGTTTCTCGACTTTTTTTAAGTTTGTTGAAAAGTTTAGGACTTACCCTTCCAGATAGCATGGACAATATGGACAATAACGAAATGGTAAAAATCAGACTCTTCCTATGATGCTTAGTTTGTGGTTCAAATATATGGGCTCTATGAAAAAATTAAAAATATGCTCCTTTTGAATGTGGAATGAATGGGGGTTGGGGGGATGTATGTGTGTGGGCTTTAGCTATACTCTAGTTCAGAAGGGTTCAAACTTGGCAACTTTAAGACTTGTGGACTTCCAACTCTCAGAATTCCCCAGCCAGGGTGGAAATTCTGGAAGTTGAAGTCCACACATCCAAAAGATGCCAAGGTTGGATATCCCTGCTTATTAGTGAGTGCCGTCTTGCCACTTTGGATCATCCCCATAAGGACACCACTGTTCACACAGACATCTAAAGGGGTCCATCATAATTGATTGCTTAATGCAAGACCACTACTGAAGGTAAAGGAGATGTGGATGTGTGTTTACTATGTTCATATGTGTGGACAGATAGTTTGCAATCACCAATTTCTTATGGAAGGCAAATTGGAACATTACCAGTTACAAATTACCAAGAATACCTTGGTTTTTACTTCTCTTCAGTTGCCGATGTTATATAGAATTTTAAGGCTTCATTATCAGCATTTTATTAAAGGTGACACCAGCATTTTAGCATGGCATCCATGCTGCCTTTTGAAGTTTAGGAAACCATGTTTTTCCTGAGCCCAAATGGATTCCCTCGATGTACAAAAACTAGCCCTCTCAAGAGCAATCAAACAAAAGAGGGCTTATTCAGAAGTCCCTGATTAAAGTTACAAGTATTGAGAAACAAATCCAGGTGCGAAAATACAAGATGCAACATATTTTAAGGGTGTCTGTATTTATCTAATCAAAATAGCTTTATTATTTGTTGCTTTTTGATTCATCAGATCACTCACTTCTCCGGCTCGACTTTCCAACCGCTACACCCCACCGCGGGGAGGCGGAACCTGAGTCACCTATACGGTTCCGCCCCAGGCGCCTGATGGACCCTGACAGGTTCCAGACGGCGCTTGGGCCACTTCCTGTGTCCCTGACCCGCGCCCCGATGGAGGACCTCGTGGCCGCATGGAATACTGCGGCCACGGGAGCCTTGGATCGGGTCGCGCCCTTGCGGCCTCTCTTGCGGCGACGAACCACCCAGGCTCCTTGGTTTACCGAGGAGCTGAGGGTGATGAAGCGCCACAAGAGATGCCTAGAGAGGAGATGGAGATCCACACGGTCTGAATCTGACCGAACACAGGTGAGAGCCCATTTACGGACTTACCTTGTGGCGCTGAGAGTGGCTAAACGTCATCACTGTGCCACTCTCATCGCATCCGCAGATAACCGCCCTGCCGCCCTGTTTAGGGTGACCCGCTCCCTCCTTCAACAGAGGGTGCGGGAAGTCCCTTTACAGGGTAGAGCAGAGGAATTTGGGGATTATCTGCAGGATAAAATCGCTCAGATTCGGAGCGAGTTAGCCTCCATTGAAAGTGGATGTCCAGTGGGATGCCCCGAGGCAGATCTTGAGACAGTTTTGTGGGAAGAGTTTGACTCTGTTACTTCCGAAGATATGGACAGGTTACGTGGGCGACTGCGAGCCACCACATGTTTATTGGACCCGTGTCCCTCCTGGCTTGTACTGGCATCCTGGAAGGTTACACGAGGCTGGCTCCAGGAGGTGGTCAACGCTTCTCTTAGTGAGGGCTTCTTGCCTGCCTCCCTTAAAGAGGCGATGGTGAGACCCCTCCTGAAGAAGCCCTCTCTGGACCCAGCATTGTTGGTTAATTACCGTCCGGTCTCCAACCTTCACTTTTTGGCGAAGGTTGTAGAGAGTGGGGTGGCACAACAGTTTCCCCGTCATCTGGAGGAAGTTGATTATCTGGACCCGCGCCAGTCCGGCTTCCAGCCCGGGCACAGCACCGAGACGGCATTGGTCGCGTTGGTGGATGATCTCTGGAGGGCCAGAGATGGGGGTTGTTCCTCCATCCTGGTCCTATTAGACCTCTCAGCGGCTTTTGATACTATCGACCATGGTATCCTATTGCATCGGCTGGAGGGGTTGGGAGTGAGGGGCACCGTATTACGGTGGTTCTCCTCCTACCTCTCCGGTCGATCGCAATTTGTGTTGGCAGGAGAGCAGAGGTCGACCTCGAGACCCCTCACTTGTGGGGTGCCTCAGGAGTCGGTCCTCTCGCCTCTCCTGTTCAACACATATATGAAGCCGCTGGGCGAGATCATCCGTGGTTTTGGGGTAGAGTACCATCTCTACGCTGATGATACGCAGCTGTATATATCTACCCCAAACCACCCCAACGATGCCGTAGAGGTGATGTGCCAGTGCCTGGAAGCCGTGCGGGCCTGGATGGGAAGTAACAGACTCAGATTCAACCCGTCCAAGACCGAGTGGCTGTGGTTTCCGGCATCCCGGTACAACCAGTTGACTCCATCACTGGCCATAGGGGACGAACATCTAACCCCTGTGGATGGGGCACGCAACTTGGGCGTCCTCCTGGATACCCGGCTGTCCATGGAAGATCAAGTGACAGCCGTGGCCAGGAGGGCATTTTACCAGGTTCGCCTGGTACGCCATTGGGTCCCCTATTGGATCGGGATGCCCTATGCACAGTCACTCATGCCCTCGTGACATCCCGACTGGACTACTGCAATTCTCTCTACATGGGGCTCCCCTTGAGGTGCACCCGAAGACTTCAGCTTGTCCAGAATGCAGCCGCGCGAGCAATTATGGGAACCTCGAGGTTTGCCCACGTAACACCGCTCTTGCGCGAGCTGCATTGGCTGCCTGTCGTCTTTCGGGTGCGCTTCAAGGTGTTAGTTATCATCTTTAAAGCGCTCCATGGCACGGGACCTAGCTATCTGCGGGATCGGATTCTGCCCCATACATCCCTGTGGCCGATTCGGTCCCACAGAGAGGGACTTCTCCGGGTGCCATCCACTAGGCTATGCCAGCGGGCGGCGCCCAGGGGAAGGGTCTTCTCTGTGGCGGGCCCAGCCCTCTGGAACGACTTCCCCCCGAAATTAGAACGATGACGGACCTCCGCTCCTTCCATCAAAAACTGAAAACACACTTTTTCTGCTTGGCCGGCCTAGGTTAGTCTTCCATTTTTTAATTGGGTTTTTAGGGGGGCTTAGTTTTAGTATAGTGGGTTTTAGCGCAGGGATAATTTGTTTAATTTTCTATTTTAGCTATTTATGTATTTTTATATTTGTATTTTTTAACTTCCCTGTGCACCGCTCCGAGTCCCTCTGGGGAGAGGAGGCGGTCTATAAAATAAAATTATTATTATTATTATTATTATTATTATTATTATCATATATATTGAATGTATAGATCTTTCGTTTCTGCACAAAGGTTTCATCCTGAATAAAATGCATTTGTGCTTTGTCTGAAGTTCTTGGGGGTGACGGAGGATGGACACTTTGCGCGGTTCTTTCTAGCTCTAGCTCAACTTGGGTGCCTGAGCTTTATAAGCAAGACTCAAATTTCAAAGTATGGTAAAATTCTGGGGAAAGAATAGTTTAAGTATCTATGCAAGTTATAAAATAATGGCAATTGGGTCTGGAAATACAGAAGCAAACCAATTTTGCTTTAAACAACTAGAAGTGAGAAGATGGCCAGTCTATTTTTCTATACCTTAAAGCCAGATGTGTTGCTACCTATCACTCTCCAAAGCAGGGATGTCAAACACAAGGCCCAGGATGTGGTCGGATCCGGCCCACAGGGCCATGCCAAAAAATGTAAGAGGTCGGCCTGTGTCACTTTGACCCAATCTACCCAATGAAAAGAGGAAACATGCCAATGGTTTGGGGAATGGTGTCAAGCTGGCCATACCCACCCAGTTGCCCATGCCCATTTGCCCCGCCCCAAGGTCAACCACAGCCCTGATGCGGCCCTCAATGAAACTGAGTTTGACACCCCTGCTCCAAAGGAAGCTTTATTTTATCTTTTTTTTTGTCCCTTACAGAAGATCAGATAGGAATAAAAGCTCGATGTTACTTTCTTCAAGCATATCTTTTTGTAATGTGTGAGGAATGCTGGGAGCTGCAGTCCAGCAACAATTAGAAAGTCAGCAGCTACAAGTTAATTAAAAATATGCCCAATTAGAATACAGGTTTAGATATTCTTTTCAAATGTAATGCTTGTAATACCCTGTTTCCCTGAAAATAAGACCTCTCCAGATAATAAGCCCAATTGGGCTTTTGAGCACATGTGCTAAAATAAGCCCTCCCCCCAAAATAAGCCCTCCCCAAAAATATTGCAACGCAGCAGCAGCCATGAGCTGACCACGCTCGCCTCCTCCTGCACCTCAAAAATAATAAGACCTCCTCCAAAATAAGGCCAAGCGTTTATTTCAGGGGTCAAAAGAAAATAAGACCCTGTCTTATTTTCAGGGAAACACGGTAATGTAATAACTGTGGAAAGAATGACTCAACACGAGCGTTAAAAAAAAAAAGCTTCATGCTTCAGAAATTATTTTTAAACATACAAATTTGACTAAAGGTGAATGTATTAAAATTTATTGGGTTGCAACCTTATTTTGACATGAGTTTGTCACTCAAATAGACACTGCACATTTAGAATTCTAATATTGCGAAATCACCCTCTTCTGTCAACTTGATTTAATAATACATTATTTCAACATCTTTATAAAAATTTGGACTTTACCATTTCATCACCGAGTAATGTGTGTTAGCATTTTGGTCCTTTGGATATTGTGATCAGAAAACGCTTACGTTCATTTAATATAAAACCATATCCTACCTGCTATTAAATACCCAGCAATGAGTGATCATTGGGAAAGTACAGTAACTGACCCATTCACAACAATATATGATCGAATTACTCTGAACTCAGGCATCACAGCGCATACTGAACAATTTATTAATACATTGTTTTTTACATAAGGTTATTCAAAAAAAAATATTACAAAACAGCAGAAATTAATGGGCAACACACATGTGGATTAAGGCAACAGGCCAAAAAGATACTTGCAATAGGCTCAAAGCTTCCATGACTCTGGAAAAAAACATTAGTTGATTTCTCCCAAGGGAAAGAAAATTGGCATTATGGGCATGGAGAACTATGGCTGAGCAGTGGGTAGATATACTTGCAGGCCACGACACTTACTCTTGCTAAACGGTGGCATAATCATAAACAAAAGTAGGCTGCTTCACCAGAAATCCAAACGTTTTCTGTTTTCTATGCTTAAGCATTTGCCAATGGCCCAAAGAATGAATTTGTCTTTTTTACAATTTAGTGTTGTGCTGACAGAATCTGTCTCATCTTAACTGATGGCTGAATACAAAGATGTCCCGGAATGCCGAAAATTGATATTACATGGGCTTAGAACACAGCTAGTCCTTGACTTACGATCACAATGGAGCCCACAATTTCTGTTGTTAAGTGAGAAATTTGTGACGCGGGTTTTATCCCATTTTGCAACTTTTCTTGCCACAGTTAAGTGAATCATGATAGTTGTTATATTAGCAACACAGTTGTTAAGAGAATGTGGCTTCCCCATTGCCTTTGTTTGTCAGAAGGCTGCAAAAGGTGATCACATGACACCCCCCCCCCCGGGACATTGCAACTGTCATAAAGATGTTGTTGTTAAGCATTGAAATGCAAATCATGGGGATGCTGTAATGGTCATAAGCCACTTTTTTCAGTGCTGTTGTAACTTTGAACGGTCACTAAATGAACTGTCGTAAGTCAAAGACTAACTGTACATTTTTTCTTCGCCCTGGTAGCGTGCCCAAATAATTCTGGTTTGTAAAAGGGCAATTTCAACAAGACCAACCCCCAGCCTAGCTAAATTTCCGGCCAAAAAAATAAAAAAAATAAAAAAATAAAAAAAAAAAGATTACAGCATAAACACACGACACTGATGGCCAATAATCTAAACCAGCGTTTTTCAACCACTGTGCCATGGTACACTAGTGTGCCGTGAGATATTGTCTGGTGTGCCGTGGGAAAAATTCCAATTTCATCCGTAACATGCGGCTTTGGCTCACAAATATGAACAATTATAAAATACTTTATTATTTCATAATAAAGTAATTATAAAATAATTTTTTGTGTTTATTTGATTCCTATTCAAGAGAATTACTTTATATATAGTCAATATAGGCACAGAGATAAATTTTTTTAACATTTTCTAATAGTGGTGGTGTGCCTCGTGATTTTTTTCATGAAAAAAGTGTGCCTTTGCACAAAAAAGGTTGAAAAACACTGATCTAAACAAAATAGAAGTCAAGATTTTTCTTGAAAAATATGCTCCTGATATCACGATTGTTACTGGTTTGGTTCAATTTTGAGGCATTTACAAGTAACTTTTAGAGTGTGACCACAATGTTGTTAACGGTTATTTCTGCAGAATTACACTGCTACTGATATGCTTGATATCAATTACCTCCCCGCTAGTAGAAACCTCAAAAGTAAACAGTATTGGAAAAGTTAAAAAAAAAAAAAGATAATGTCTCAGGGTTAATAGGCATACTCAGCACGAAAAGGCAATTTTTTTTTTGCCATATTACATCTGCTACTGCAATCATTAGAATGATTTAAAAAAACACTAAGTAAAAGCTGGAATTTCCAAAATTTTACCCGCTTTGAGGTACACAAAACTTCAGGAGTGTATCTGCTTACCCCCAATTTCACCGTTGATGACTTTTGAAGTGACTTTCAGAGCTTACAGTATCTTGAGCTGACCTATCCTAAAATATCTAAAAGTATAATCCACACAGTGGAGTTTTAATCATCTAACAGTACCATTCCTTTTCCCAAACATCGTATGGTCCATGGTTATTTGGTCCTGGTTTAAGGGAAAAAGCCATGTCGTGCCAAGCACCACAAGGGATATTATGAAGAACCTGGCATGTTTTCACCGAACTTTTTTATTCTGCCGCCCCCCCCCCTCCCTCCCTCCCTCCCTCCCAACCCCATATACAACTTTGGGAACAACAACAAAATCATCTACAGCACCATCTTCTAAAAAGGCACTTGGAGGACTGTTTTGCTTTCAATAAACCGACCGCTTCAAGATGGCGGAACTATCCTGCAAGGAAACAAGTCTTCGGAGTGATCTATAGGCCAGAGGTAATTCAGACATAGTTCTCATATGGATATGAACTAGCAGTACACCGGATGTACATCTCCTTTCTGTCAACTTTTTATTTTTTATTTTTTACCTCCTATAGAAGCGGTTCTTCAATTTAGTTTAGTTTTTCCAAAGCTCTCCCGCTCCATCTGTAAGCCTTGGTGGTCTGCTCAGCAGATTCCCACTGGTTACTAAGTTCTAACTTCAGTAGTATCAGCAAAACCAAGACCTCAGCATATCTATGGAGAAGTGATAACAGAGGGAGGGGCCCGTGTTATCCCCGTTTCATTTTTAATCTGACGGTGGCATTTCATCTTTAGGTATTATTCATAAATATGGATTAGTATATCTGCAAGTAGTCCAGGAGCTAATTGTCCAACTTTGCAGAAACGTTTAAGGTACACATTGCATATCTAAAAAGTAACTTGTGCCTAGTGCTTGACTTGCAATTTTTATGCAGACCAGCCATTATTTGCATCAATCCAGCAAACACACGACGTGCTAACTGCTTATGGATAGGAAGCAGAAGTTACGGCAGGATTAGGCCCTGCCCTGAACCTCCCCTGCATACAAACAGCTAGCCCTATTATCAATGTCAATTTAAAGTGCCATATTTGGAAAACTGAAGATGATAAACAGAGCGCTTGGGGTTCGGATTGGGATTACACAGATTAGAAACACAGCTTTCCCATCAACGCACACACACAATTAATTTCTAAAGCGACTTGTGGGAAAACCAGACAACATAAATCATCAAAAAAAGCAGCCCCCAGAAGAAAGTTACAAGGAGTTAAAGTTAAAAGCTTATCCAATGCCTCATCCCTAAACAAAAAGAAACACAAGTTGTCCTCAACCTATGACCACAATTGGGACCAGGATTTAAATGGCTAAGCAAGGCAGTTGTTAAGTGAATCACTGCAGTTAAGCGAATCTTAAGCAAATCCAACTTCCCCTGCTTGTCTGGGACGATCACAAAAAAATGATCACATGATTCTCAGACACCGCAATTGCCTGTTGCCAAGTGCCTGAATTTTGATTATGGAAATGCTGAGATGATTATAAGTGCGAGGACCGGTCATAAGTTACTTTTTTCAGTGCTTCCCCCCACCCCCACCCCTGTGCCATTGTAACTTGGAGCAGTTGCTAAACGAATGCCTGCAAGTTAAGGATTTCCTGCATATTTATTACCTAGGCATTTATATTGCTCCAGTCAAACCATCTCCGAGCAGCATACATTTCCTCCATATAATATTTCATTTAAAAAAAAACACAAAAAGAGAGCAGTCATCACCCCTCTTCTCGAGATGGCACTATGTCCTTTGGACAAATCAACATTCCAGCATTCCCTTTGGAACCAGACTTCCCCTGCTCGCTGGAATAAGGAATAGAACTTTCTCCAGAGGTATAAGCTGTTCCTAAGGAGGCCTGCCCCTCCTCAAGAAAGCTTATCTTCGGGACCCCTTTTAGGTCAACTAGTCCTAGTCCAGAGTTAGAACGAGTAAATCCTGGATCATTGGACAGACAAGGTTCTATACCAGTGGTAGTCAACCTGGCCCCTACCGCCCACTAGTGGCTGTTCCAGCTTTCATGGTGGGCAGTAGGAGTTTTGTCCGATACTGAAGCACTTTCCTTTTTTAAATTTAATTGACGTCCCTACTTTATAAATCACCATTACTGTGGAACCGGTGGGCGGTTAGAAAATTTTACTACTAACAAGAGATACAAAAGTGGGCGGTAGTATTAAAAAGGTTGACTACCCCTGTTCTATACTGAGTAAGCAGTCTAAAAACTATATCCCCAGTTCCTAACCCTAAAGCTAAGCAGCATCTTAAATTGCATCTGGAAGCTGACTGCAAACCAGGGTAACACCTTCAATAGATGCTAACATAGGCAAACCACGCTGTGTCTATCACTCAACTGCCATGTGGTAGATGGTCCTCAAGAGCAGCTCAGGTAGCTCCAATAGTTCTGAGAGAACTCTTGTTCCACGCCCAATTTCAACATAAAATGAAGTTAAGCAACATCTCTCCTGGCCACTGCTTCTAACTGCTCATTGAGTAGAAGCCATGCTTCCAAGGGTTAGGGTTAAACCCTAACCTAACCGTTAACACAAACGGAGAACCTGCTATCCTATATTGCTACCCACTACTTCCAGAATCTGTTGGTTTCTGAATCAGCAGCCACTAAGTCTTCGCTGGCATGATGTCTAAGCCCATTTCTTTCTATTCAGATCTTAAAACCATCCAGGAACCAAGACAGAACTTCAACAGCACAGTGGGTAAATACATCGCAAGTATCCTCTAGATATTGATATTTTGCACAGTATTGTGATTCACCCACTGCTTCCTAGAGATATCAAAGTGTTATGGAAAAAAGAACTGAGCACAGTTTAGGGTCTGAATACTAAGCCTCCACTCCAAATCAACTGAACCAGCCAGAAGTTTATTACACCATGCCCCCTACTCCTAACCTTCAAAGGAGATTGTGATGTTGCAATCTCCTTCCCCAGTATCAGATCATCAAGGACCATCAGTGCAGTCCCTGTTCCATCCCCCCGTCCTCTACCCCATCTCCTGAACACAAACAAAAGAAGGAACGCTGACTCCCCAACAGTCACACCGTAGTGGGGTCAAATAATGGCTTTCCAAGGAGAGGTGGAAGTGAATGTATCCTTGGAAGAGGGGGGTGATGCTACTTCCTTTGGAAAGACAATGATGCTCTTCTCCCAAGGATGAACTAGCCTTTACTCATACCTGCTATTTCCCTGACAGCCTTCACCAAATGAATTCAGCCCACAAGTGACATCACAGAAGAGCTAGTCCACTTCTTTGGGATCAACAGTGTTGAACTGGCCCCAGATAATCTCACAAGGCATCTCCAAGGCATCATTACTGGACACAGCCAGCTGACATCAACCTTGAGAAAATGTGATTTTTAACTTTCCAGATGCCTTGCAAATTCATCATAGCAGCCTACTAACTGATCATCCAGCCCATTTTTCCTTTAAAAGACCCAGGAAATCTTAAAATAAGATTGCTGGAAGGAAACCACAGAGCATAGCTACGCTATAGGTTTGAACCTAACCTGATAGCCATGTTGACTCAGAACTGCTCTTCATTGCTTTTCAGTATTGTTCCAGGCATCACTTCTGCCGCTTCATCTCCCAGAGCTCCTCAACATTTTAGAGAAACCTACTAGATCAGCAGAGAAGCTGTTGAGGCACAATCCCATCAAGGACCACTGCTACTGCCTTGTTCTAGAGGTTGAGAGTGCAGTATCCCCAACCAGGTCAGCAGAAGTCCCTGAGGACGACCTCAAACATCCTCTGGAAACCAAGCAGACCCACCGGATCCACAGGGGTGATGATCCACAGATTAGGGACATACAAAAATAAAGACAAAGAACATCTTGAAACAGTTTCATTTGTAATTTTAATGCATTTTTTGCAGGAAACTGTCTTGAGATGCAATCTAATAAAATGGACTTTAGGTGCATGAAATGCAAAAAAACACACATTTTGTTTCAAGCCTACAATAAACCCACACATTCTGTGAGTTTTGCCTAATCATTTCAGGTCAGCCACAGTCAACAGAACCAAATCCCCAAACGCTTGGGTTACTCTGGGTTTTGGATGAAATGAAATCTAGATAGGGCAAGTCGAGCATAGCTGGTGTGCATTGTTCCCTCTTGTCTTTGGTGCCCCAGCAGATCCCAGCACATGATCCCAGCACATGACCCCCTGCGTGTGTCCCCCATCTCTCCATTGCAGGCTCTGTCTAGAATGGCCTATTTTACTGAAATGTCCCCCAGTCTTTTAATGCGCTGGGCTTTTCCTGTTCTTCCCTCTTACACACACTTCTGCCTGGATCTGCCCTGTTTCAGTCCACCCTTCATTCAGTCCCTTAGGATAGCTGCCCATCTTAAAACGCAACTCTGGGAGGCTCAAGTAAAACAGTCCCATTTTGCTATGTGCAGAAATTAGAACACCTCAAATATGCATGCTTCAAGTTGGTCACAGACCACCCAAACCAGCTGATCCAGGCGCCCCTAAGCTGTTAGTAATATTATTCATCTATGTGTGGCTTTTTTCCCCAATCACTCAACTTCATGCAGAAACCTATTTATCCCAAATTCCATGCTCAAAAGATCCTACAGAATGTCTTTTGGTAGTACATCGCTCAGCAACTCATGCTTAGGTAATATCATGCTTGGCTGATGTGATCCTTTCTGCTTCTGACCTTTTGGTCATCAGAAGGAAGGAAGCAACAAAGGAAGGGTCCTTTTTCATGCAGCCAAACTTGAGATAAATAAGAGAGTTTGCAAGACCAATTGACCTATGGCACAGAGAGAAAACCCCTGTCCCCTATAGCATATTTCCTTTGCTATATTTTCTTGGTGGACCTTCCTTCTCAAGTATCTGGGTTGGGTTTGGGGGAGAGGACAGGAGACAGAGGCACTTGCATATCGAGGAAGGATCCACAGGGTTCTAGAGCCACCGTTTTCGGCAAAAAATATGCATACTAAAAACAAAAGCCAAAATAATGGATGTAGAAGACACTTACCCCTATGCTCCCAGTTGTACACAGGTTGAACAGGCAGCTCTAAGACTCTATAGGCTAAGATTTCCATGAAAGCACATTAAAATTCAAGAAAGCTTTTAAAACTAAGAACATGTACAAAAATAAGTCCATATACTCCTGTGAAAAATATACTGGAAACTGCCACCACAGATGAGGTACCATTTATTCCCCACCCACCCACCAGGCTCCATTGCAACGTCAAAAAATATCTTAAGTCTTTTAAAAACAAAAGAATAACATCTGCCTGTTTCATAATCTTGGTTAAAACAGCGCCCCTTGTTATATCATACCATTTACAAAACAGAAAATCAGAACCTCACGTCTTAAAACACAAGCCTGAATTCCTGCTTTTCCTCTGGCCTCGTGCAGTCATTGCCCACCTCCGTTTAAATAAATATAGCAGCTGTAGTATTGTAAGAAGTGTGGCACCCAACGCCAATACATTGATATTGTACTAAGAATGTTTATCGGCACTTTACAAAAATAGTTTCACAACTCCCAGGTTGCCAGGTTTGGTTCTTAAATTAGCAGATCCCCTCTACATGAAAACCATTTCACTGCTTTAGCACTCTGCGTGAATTGAAAAGATGCTTTCCCGGTGGCCTTTGACTTGGCAGGAGGAGGAAACTGACAGGCAAGGTTTGCAAATTCATCTGCTTAACAGTGGGAACAGAATAAGAAATCATAAGAATCATACTGCATCGAGGTGTAAACAATTTTGTTTTAAAGGAAGCAGAACTCAAGCGTCCAAAATAACCTTTTTAAAGTGCTTCTAAAAAGCTAACTTGGAAAATAGTTTAGGGCAGGGGTCTGCAAAGTTGGCTCTTTTAAGACTGGCTGGCTGGGGAATGCTGGGAGTTGAAGTCCACCAATCTTAAAAGAGCCAACTTTGCAGACCCCTGGTTTAGGGCATGAATTCCCACTGAAGTGGTAATCCCTACAACAGAAAAAAAAAAAGTTTAATGTAAGCGTTTATGAAAACATGCTATCGCTTTACCATACGTTCACCCAGGACAATACAACTGTGAGGTCCTTGGTGTCCTCTGAGCATGGCTATTTCCTTGCAGATGCCTCATGACCCAACTAGGTAACTTCATCAGTGCTAGAGAGGGAGGGAACTAGATGTGACCTAGTTGAGTCATGAAATGTCTGCAAGGAAACAACCAAGCTCAGAAAGCACTAAGGACCCCACAGTTCAACCTTGAGCTCCAGGTGTCCTCTTCTGTTGGGATTATAAAACCTGCCTTGAGCTCCAGTGAGGTTGGGCAGCCTGGGTGGATAAATAGAGCATGCTTTCTTTGGACAAAGAGGCGATAGTTAAATGTGAAGGAATCTCCCAAAGCCTGAACTTCATAGGTTCTTCCCTGGGCTGACCCTCCTTGGAGTCATGCGAAGAACGCAAAGGTAAGCGCAACATGTAACACATCCTCAACTAGGACACTTTTCAGGTCCGGAGTTTACTTGTAAGCCAAGCCAGCTGCTTCCCTAATCAAAGTGATTTCAAGTGCATTCGTACTGTGCCCCATTCGGAATAAACTCTGCTAGGCCAGGCATGCGTTAAATGCACTTTGAGACACCACCCTACAGAAATCCAAACCCATCCTTTAAAACATGGCAGAAGGTTAAAGGATTGTGGTTGAGGGGAGCAAAATGGGCTCAGATTGATCAGCTCTCCGTACAAGAGATTGGCAAAGAGTGGGCTCTTTTAAATGCAACATGGAGGTTAGCAAACATACTTCAACTAGTCAAATGGTTTTCACAAGGAGTGCTTGCAGGGCTGGGTTATTCAACAATGCCCAAAGGAACCCTCTGCAGTACGCATCTCTGCATATATAATATAAAACCAGTGCAAATAAAGCAGACAAAAATGCAGTTCATGTGTTTACAAAGTGCAAAATGTTTCCCCAAACCCTGCTGTTGATCAAAATGTTCACCTCCGACAATAAAATACTTTGTTTCGGATGTCAAGTGGAATGAAACAGAGAGAGGCCCACCTACCAGATCCACATCTAGTGATCTCGTTTCTAAAACGTATCCCACCAAACAAAATAGCGCACTCAATTTCAAAACAAAAAGCCTACACAATCAAAAAAATAGCTTCCTAAAGACTCCCTTCCCACCCACCTGCATTTTAGGCTTGGCCTGATTTCATGGGGCCAAGAACTAGACTTCTGTAAAAGGCTTTGCTGTAGAAGGAAAATACTCATAAAATAAAGGCTCAGCAAACAGAAGTCCTGTATTACAAGGCAGCATTAAACGCTGGAGACAAAGAGCAGCACAAAGGAGCTTGCCTTTTCAATTTCAAAAATAATAATACTAATCCCCTATTGTAAGGCTTTCCTTTCAAAATTGAGGCTAATTTTGTCTGTTTAAAAGCTCAGATACGTCCATTTTTCCATCATGAAAGGTGTAAAATGCTGCTGCAGCAAAAATGGACAGATTATTATTATTTTTTTTCCTTTCACGGCTTATTGCACTAAAAAGATAGCAAAAACAGGTTGTCAGTCCTTTAAACAAAATAGTTACGTCTCTAAACATAAAAAACCAGGTTGCCGATACACCCACTTAAATTAAAGCATTGTTATTTGTCTAATAAATATAAGAGAGAGGAAGGGGGGTGGGGGAAGTACACATATAGATATGCACAGTCACATTAAAGTGAGAGGAAGCCACTCAACTCATCGGTCTCCTTTTTAAAAAAAATACAAAACAAAAATAACTCTCTACTTCATCACGACGTGCCACCTAGAGAAACGAAGGTCGCCAGAAGCTCGGAAGATACAGGCACAACACACAGGAGGGGAAATTATCTGGAACCTCTGGACAAGCAGAAAGCAACGACGTCATTAATCTGGCCAGCCTGTGTCAGTACTTCTGGGAGAAAAGTACGTGGCGAACTTAAGTTCCACGGTGGAAAGCCAACGGAGAGGTGCGGCTCCCAAGCTACGCAGACAGACATGGAAGGCAGCAGTTGGCTAAACTACACAGGGAAGTGTTAAGTGCAAGTGCGCACACTCTTTCCCACAATAGTGATGGGGCCCGTTCACGCAAAGTAACACTTGGTTCTGCTTGCATTCAAGCACAGACAACCATGGAAGGGGAGCCGGATGCCACCCCTGCAAGGGTACAAAACGGACAAAAACACTTTTGCACACCCACCGACCCACTCCCACCTCAACATCACTTGCATTGCTCCTATAAGTTTTAATACCCTTCGTGTTGTTGTTGTTGTTGTGGGGTTTTTTTTGTTTTTGTTTTTTTTGCAGAAAGAGTTGTGCTGCTGAGCAACTTGAGGTAAAGGCATAAAAAGGATTAGACTCCTCCCTCCCTCCCTCCCTCCCTCCCAACCCCGAAAAAGAAACACAGAGACCCAAACGCACAAAGGAAAAAGAGGATGACAGCAGCACTTCCCATAGGAAGCTGCTCCGAAAGCAGTTGGCTGGTTTCATATTGCATAATAAGTGGCGTGTTCTTGGTGAAGTAAACAATCTTCCTTGCGTCAGGACAAGGATAAGGCCTGCTCCCCGTCCCCACAAAAACAGAAATCAGCTTCAGCAAGGCAGAGCTGCTCCCTCCCCCATTCACCGATTGCTCTGGAAACATACACTGTATGTGACTTAATTCTGCAGTTCTTTCTTTCGTGAACAGGTTCCATCTCATTTTTTCTTATATATATATCTATATATCTATATATCTCTATCTCTATTTTATATTTAGCTAAGCAAAGTACATGGTGCGTAAGGTGTCTTGGTGAATCTGTACAGCCTTAGCGAGGGCTTGGGGATCTCTTCCGTTGCTCTGTCCAGAAACATGGCTTCCTTCGGCACTGTAGGAAGAGGAAAAAGGGAAGAGAGGATGAACAAATTCCCGAGGATCTGCAAGGCACCATTTCTGCTCTCTTTCCTTCTTGGGCTTCTCAATGAACAAGGTCTGGAATCATAGATCTCTAGTATTATGTCAATCAGAATTTAGATCCAGTAGCCAGCAAAAGTAACAATTTTATCCAATATCGCTTTTAACTTCCCCCAAGTTGTCAAAGGTGGCATTTTAAGATTAGAATCATTGATGGGCAGGTTAACGAATGCAAAATAAACCCCCAGAATAAGAGTTCTAAGTAATTTCTTGGGCTATATTTAATGTTTATCGAAATCTGTATCTAAGGTGGTTCTTTGCAGACACGTTGGGAAAACTTTTCGTATAATAGTGTTGATATGAAGTGTAACATGGTGGTGTGAGCGAGCAATGTGCTTTCCTTCCCCCTTACATTTACATGCATACACAATGCCTGTTTATGTATGTTGCAGATCTGTGCAATGTGCCTTGTGTTTGAAGGATCTGAAGCTTAAAACCAACTGTTCTGTACTTACATGAGCTTACAATGTGCAAACTTTACAAAAACATTCTAATCTTGAAATGCCCCACTTTAAATAAACCTGACTTCAAGGCTGGAGCAGCACTGAAATAGTTCAAGGGACACAAGAACAGGCCTTTCAAAAGGGTTAGATGGAACCAGAAATGAATTTTACAGTTAAGAGTCTGCTATAATTTCTAGTCTCCTTTAATCCACACTTCTTGTCAGGAAAAAATGGTGTAATAAATGAAAGGCTGTGAGGGATCCTACACATGCACACTGTGGAATGCCCCATAGTGGATGGGGAATTCTGGGAGTCGAAGTTCACCGATCTTAAAGTTACCATGGTTGGTAAACATTGCTATATGGAAAACATCTCTATTTCAGTACTGATTTCCCGAAACCCACAGAACCCAGCTAAAAGAATGTGCAATGAAGCTGAGCAACTTCTATCGCAAGAAATCCTCTTAGAAAGCCAATGTTGCTCAGCAAATTCTGGAAAACAGAATCAACTTTTGGCTTTTAGGTAGTCAGTTAGCTGAGGGAGCCAGACAAGCAGTCATTCTCACCTGTCATGTTCTTTGTCCACAAGGTGGTATCTTGCTCTGAATGCTACCAGGTGAGCATAATAAGCTGGTGCAGGTATAGACACAGATCGTGTGCAGCGCACATAGGTGTGGCAGAGCTGGTAAGTTAGCAGCTGAAGTTCATCTGCAGTGAAACAATTGTCATCCCACAAGACGTGATAGTGTGAGGGGCGGCTGGTACCCTAAGAGAAAGAAAACACGACAGTAGTTCAACTCATTAATTTTTGACATCATATTTCTGTAACTGTGTTTCTCAAGCTCAGCAACTTTAAAATGAGTGGACTTCAACTCACAAAATTCCCCCAGCCAGCAGAGTTGACGTCCAGACATCATAAAGTTGTCATGGTTGTGGTTGAGGTACACTATTGGGTAGCACCCCAAAAGTGCAATTTAAAAAAAAATGTATTAGGACAGGCATGGCAATTATAAATGATTCCAAGCCATCTGAGAAAGGGCTCTCATGATATATTTCAGCTGCCGTGATGCAGTCTGGGTCTCTTCTCATGAATTGGAACTTAAAAGATGACTCAAAAACTATCTAAAGGGAAAGGTTTCCCCCTGCCCAGTCATTTCTGACTCTAGGGCAGTGTTTCTCAAACTTGGCGACTTTAAGTCCCGTGGACTTCAATTCCCGGAAATCCCAGCCAGCTGTGATGGCTGGGAGTTGAAGTCCATAGGACTTAAAGTCACCAAGGTTGAGAAACACTGCTCTAGGGGCTGGAGTTCATCTTCACTTCTTAATCGAAAGGAGCCAGTGTTGTTCAAAGACATTTCTGTGCTCATGTGTCCAGAGTGACTATATGCCAAGATGCATGGAAAGCTGCTCAAAATCTATCTGCATCTCTAGGAAATGGAGACGGGTTATTCTGTCTGTTATTTTAGAATAATCATTTAAGTACAAACGTAAGACAACTGGAGAGAGAGACATGTGTTATGCTGAAATAACCATATCTTTTTTCTTAGGGTTATTAGACAATAGAGTCCATTAGAGATCATCACCCTGGATAAGAGAAAGCTTCTGTTTTATAGCAAGTCAAGGTTTTAATGCTTATTCTAATCAATGAATATGTATTTTCAAAAATAACTATGATAAATTAGTAATTTTGCTTTAGGTCAGTCTTTGCTGGTTTAATTTTTTTTCAATCAAAAAAAAAAACCTGGACAAATATGATTTTGTTCTCATCTACTCAGTGACACCAAATTTGGATAGGCATGACCAGAAGCATTGGTCCAGGAATTGAATGCTTCATTTTTCACCTGTATTCCTGCATGGCTACAGAGGTAAAAATCAAATTCGTAAGGATGCGTGATATCCGTATCTACTGTTGTTCCAGCAGGGATGTTTCCACTTCTTCCAACCTAGAACATAAGTAAATTAAATATTAAATTAAAATGTGTTGTGTTTTTTTTTAAAAAGCTGGGTATATTTCTCAATTCTGTGATTCTAATGTCCACATTGCACAAAATCTCTTGAGATGTACTAAGCCTTCCATGTAGCAATTGTCAGTCAGTTTTTAATGCACATTTTGTTTTTTAAAAAGTGATCACCTGATCAAACTTTAAGCTAACTCAAAGCTATTGATAAATTAATCATATAAACCAAAGAACTTCAGTTACATCCACAGGTACCTGAGCCATCCACTAGCCAATACTAGTTGGCAATTTGGGGACCTGCATTTCCAATACAGACTGGGGAAAGGTAACTTGAAGATGAGGGGCTAAAATCTTTTAACAAAACCTAACCAGGAAGCTTCTGCCAGAAATCTTACTCCTGTCATTATTACAGTGTCTTAGATCTCCCCCCACCCCCCAAAGGATATATGGCAACAGCAATTATCTGCTTTATAGATCTGCTGCAAGAATGGTAACCTGTATGAAACGCTGCAAAAACGCAACTACTCTCTATCTGTACTAAGAATGACGACTACAATTCTTGTTTGGGGGAGGGGAACTGCTTGGAAATGGGACAAGTCTTACCCTTTCTGTCCTATCAGCACAAAACAGCCTCGTATGATGCCTCTTCTGAACCACGATGTATGTTATGCCAGGCTGATAGTCTTTTTCCAAGCTGATACAAGCCTCTCTAATTGCCAGGAGCTCATAATACAACACCTAGAGGGGAGGAATAAAAGGCTTGGCTCACTCGAACAGCGATAAGCACGGGAACGTAAATCAGATTTCTGTTCTGACAAACAAACACACAATGTTTGTCATTTTTCAGCCACAACAAATTTAATTGGCGCTACTATTCAAGCTTGGCAACTTTCAGATGGGTGGACTTCCAACACCCATCTGAAAGTTGCCAAGCATGAAAAACGCTAAGCTAGCAGAGAACAGGATTAAACTCTCTGTGTTATAACTGGAACTTTTAAAACTTTTCTGCATATTATCCTTTTTACATGTTTACCCCACCTTTTCCCCTCAAAGGTGAAATGCATACATGGTCACCATTTCATCCATGTGAAGTACCATATTTTTCGGACTATAAGACGTACTAGTGTATAAGGCGCACCAAGATTTCAAAAAGGTAAGTCAGGGGGAAAAAGTTTTTGCCCTCCCTGGTCCCCAGGAGCATTCAGCTCCCATTTTGTGCCCTTTTCTCACCAAAATGTGGGCATTTTTCCCTTCCCCCAGCCCTGCAGAAGCCTGCAGAGTGCTTTTGGGGAGTGGGGGAAGGCAAAAACGCCCCCATTTTGCAGAAAATGGCTTGTTTTTCACAAAATGGGATGCTTCAGGAGGCCAAAAATAGCTGTATTCGGTGTATAAGATGCACCAATATTTCCATGCTCTTTGGGGGAGGGTGGTGCGTCTTAGACTCCAAAAAATACAGTAGGTTGGGTTACAGGATAGGGATAGACCTGAAGTCATCCAGCAAGATTAAAAACACATCTTTTCCGCTTGGCCGGCCTAGGGTAGTCTCTTTTTAATTAATTGGGGGATTTTAGCGCAGGGATAATTATTTAATCTGCCTTTTAATTTTATATTTATTGAACTGTTTTTTAATTCCCTGTGCCCCGCCTCGAGTCCCCTCGGGGAGAGAGAGCGGGTTATAAATAAAACTATTATTATTATTATTATTAAGATTCATGCTCAAGTGGGACTTGAACCTGGGTCTTCTTGGACTCAATCCAAACATTTATAGCAAAGCAAATGGTAAAGATTTTCAAAAGGAAGTTCCTAAGCTGAAGCCATGGAAAGTGATCCATGATCAATGGAAGGACCAGCCCCATTCAACAAAGTTCATAGTGGATTACATAGAAATCATTCAAGCAATGCCCTTATTTTAAGGACATTTTTGTGGCAGTGGTGCTGATAACATTCTTATTCTGGTATATGACCATCAACAATAGGGGTCTTGATAGTGTTTAAGGACTCATTATAATTTTCTTTTCTCTCCTTTGTCAACTCCTAACGTTGCCACAGTGATTGAAGTGGGGTGGGTGGGGGAGAGTGCATTCCATGAATACTTTCGGCTAAAGCCGCATCTCAGATTACTGCAGCAGGCTTGGGAGGGGTGAATCTCATAGGGGAATGTGATTTATGACACAGACTAAGGGGAGTGAATGAACAGGAGTAAAGTTCAGCTATAAATCAAGCAAAGCTTAGATCTGACTGCGAAAAGGCGTTGACTATGGTGCTCCTAATAAATGACTAGGTTTGTATTGAAACTTGGCTCAATATTCATGAATCAATTAGGGCATTTTTAGGAAACCTGACATTCTTCTTGTAATAAATGCAAGACTTAAGTTCCTTGGCACTCTGCCACTGAACTAATATTTGCATTTTATTGTTAGCTGGTTTGAAATACTCTGCTAACTATGCAAAGACATAAGTTAGATATAAACAGATATTAAGACCTGTCGAAACTGTCCTTCTGAAACTCCGTCACGATAGAAGATGATTCGTGTGGGTTTGAACCGTGTTGATTTGTAGAATTGGATGAGAAGTTCTCTAACCATGGAGGCCAAATCTTGGATGATCTCCTGGCGGGGTTTCTGGACTCTCACTGTGGCACAGTACCTGCTTGGATGAGCATCCATGCTACCTACAACCTAACAGCAAAAAAGGGATACATGAAAATGAATGAAACGACCAAAGGAACAAATTGTTTCCTGCAAAAGCCCACTCCCCTCCTCTATGGGAGGGGCCAATCATCTCCAAGGTGTGACTTTACTCCCAAGTCGACCCTACTTTCTTCATTGTTCGTGTCTTCTGGCAGTTCTGCGCATGCGCACACTAGGAACAGGCTCCAGCTGTTCCTCTGCCCCACTGCTGTCTAGCTCCCTCTCTGCTCCAATGCAGAGCCCTCGTCTGAGCTTTCCTCAGCCCCCAGGACTGGCCCATGTGCCTCCCCAACTTCATCACTGTCCGACTTTGCTGCCAGCTCTGGTGGTTGCTGGCAGGCCACAACAGCGAGAGACATAGAATTAAGACACAGGAACTGGCTTACATCAATGAGTGACATTTAAGGCTCAAAAATAAGCTTGAATCTGGGATTCTGGCATCTTATAGGATTTATTTTCGAAGTGGAATATTTTTATTTATCTAAATATTTATCCATCAGAATTATAGTTGGGGAGAAGAACTACATGCCTTCCACATGCTTCCTCACCACATAGCAAATGCTTTCTCTTCCTTAATAAGCTAAATGGATAGCAAAGTTAAATCTAATGATTCACAGAACCCAGGTGTGTAGAAACTACAAGTAACCATAAAAAATCATTCCCCTTTACCAGAGACGTTTTTAATGTGCACACAATAAAAAATTAAACAGAAAGAATGGCTGATAAACCCATGAGACACAAAGAACTGGATTAAAGCAATCAAAACAAATTCATTCTGTCTCAATCCAAGTTCCTCAGTTTTCTCATTCACATTATTTGGAGAGGGAGGGAGGGAGGGAGAGACAGACCCATGAATACAACATATCTTACAGCAGCAATGGAAGGCTTCTTTCCATCTCCAGCAGGTGGATGAGTGACATCGGCTCCCAAGAAGATCACTGGTTGTTGGAACACAGAAGGTCTTTTAAAAAAAAAGGACAAATCAACCCCAGTATTAATATCTAAGTGACGGTCAGCAGGCCCTGGGTTACATGCACCTCACATGTGGAAGGAAAGAAAGGCAGATGCTTCTGGCATGTAGCCAGGAATGTAACAAATCTCATGACTAACTCCTGCATATTACAGATTATTTTCTTTGGGGGGGAAAAACACATTAAATTCACACGTGAAACAGAGAGCATAATCTGTCATTATAGAGAATTCCCTTTGTGCTAAAATAAACGCCAATGTAGAGTATCCATTCCTTGCTTGAATGTGCATCTTCTCAGATCTGTAATCAGAATTTATAGCAGCATAAGGTAGTTTTCTATTTATGAATAATTGCTTAGCAATCGTTCAAAGCTATAATGGATCCTCCATGGTATTTACGACCTGGTTCTAAAGTTTCGATGGCCGTCGCCCATCTTATGCTCATCTGCCATCAGGCGCTCAGCAACTGGTCTGCATTTAAGGCTATTTGCATCATCCAACTGGGTTTTATGATGCCTTTGCCTGAAAACCTGCATTTACTTCCAGTTTTAGGTTAAAACACCCCATAATGAACAATGGGCTCACTTTACAATCGCTAGGCTTGCTTTAAGCTCACCATATTCACTTAACAACCACCTCAAAAAACAGTTGAAAAATTAGGTTGGTCAAATGTACATTGTACAACTATCACAAGTTAATGGCCAAGCTCTGTTATGGGCATAAATTAAGGACTATGTGTATCATTTTAAAAAAATCCTATTTGATCACCAAAAAACACTTCAAAGCAACCCACATGATTTTGACTATTAAAGTAACCAAGTATCGGAGCCGTGTTTATTACATACATAAAATTTTGTACGTAATATTGTCACATGAAAAATGGCAATTCCAGAGAGTTTTGATTCATGTACTCTACATGCCAAATTCTATGAAACATTAAGGAAGGATTCTTACCGTTGATGAGGTACAAGGATGTTGTTGATTCCTCCCAATTTTACATTAATCTTTAGGCACAAGTTTGAGAGGGTCTGAGGAGACGTTTTTATGACATTCTTGACTTGGACACACTGTGTGGCCATCCCCAGAAGTGTGTCCCCCACACGCTTCACCTCCGCTAAAAAAAAAAAAACAAGCATTAATATGAAGAATCTTCGAAGTTCTAAGGAATGGTTCTAAAATCGTAACATCGCAGTACTGTTATGTGCTTACTGGAAACCATGCCCAGTTTTTCTGATCGCTCAACGTTAGCCTTTCCCAACTGATGCCCTCCAGATGGGCTGGATCATACTTTACATTCTCTTCCTTTCAATCGTGGGAATTTAAATACATGAATAAATAGACCCATCTAGGGCAGGGGTCTCCAACCTTTGCAACTTTAAGTCTGAAGGACTTCAGCTCCCAGAATTCTCCAGCCAGCAAAGCTCATCGCTCATAGCAAAGCTGGCTGGAGAAGTCTGGGAGCTGAAGTCCTTCAGACTTAAAGTTGCAAAGGTTGGAGACCCCTGATCTAGGGGACAGCAGGTTGGGAAGCATCTCAGTCTAAATCAAGGCTGTCCAAAGTTGGCAATTTAAAAGCTATGAACTTCAGCTCCCAGAATTCCTGTGTCAGCAAGTTCTGCCTCTGCTGCTGTGCATTTTGCCAGGACTTCTCTTTCCTAGAGGTTTTGAGGAATAAGATGGAACAAAACCAAGGAATCTTAGCTCAATGAGGGAGATCAATAGCAGGAGAAAGATCCCACCAGCTCCCCCTCTAGCCCTTATAAAAACTTTCAAAGCTCTCAAGGTCAGAAGCCTTCAGGAGAAGAACAAAGTCCTGAAAATACAGTTTACTTTCCAATATTTGTTCTTGTTCTTTTCCCCCTTGCTTTTATCATCTATGTACACAATATCCTCTGAAAACATTAAAGGAATGGCCTGGCATAGCTGGTCTGGCATAGCTGGTACAGCTATTACTATTTTAAGTGGGTTTTAATTAACGTTTTTAGCACGGGGCAAATCATATTTAATCTTAATTTTAACTACTTGATTGTTTGTATTTTTATATTTTATATTTTATAGCTCCTGTGCACCGCCCTGAGTCCCATGTCGGGAGATAGGGCGGTATAGAAATGAAATTAAAGTTAAGTTAAACTTAAAGTTAGAATCTGAATACGTTTTATAGTATATGCGATGAGAGTAGAAATGGATGGTGCAAAGAAGAAAACATGAGAAAGCTTAACTTTCTCCCACATGATACGAAGTCTTTCCCACAGAGGGTCTTCTTCCAATCAAGAGGTATATATCACTGACCTCCTGAAGACATTTATCCCAAAGCCCCTCCTCTTCTCAGTTCCCATAATGTAACAAGAAACATGAAAAGCTTGCATTTCCATTGTTACCCTGATTTGCCGTGCCCTCATAACCCTAAGCTTCATACAGAACCTACTATTCTAAGATTATTTACTTTTTTACTCAAGTCTTCTCAAGCCATTTCAAAACAAGTGGCGCTCATACAAAGGGTTTGCATATTTACTTACCATACACCGGGGTCTTTCCTGGCAGGATGACAATGATGAGCTGGAGTCCTGAATATGTGTTTTTAAGGTGTCGGAACATGGGCTCCACACTGTCAGCACCTTGGGCGTATTTACAGAAGCAAGGCTGGCCCTGGATTGGCATCCCTGCGTCCTTAGAAATTTTGCGCAGCTGGTCTGTGAAACCCCTGGCAACAAATAAAAATTGGATGAAAGGAGAATACTAGCATCCACACACATGGAGGTCATTCATGTTTGTTTTCCTTTGCTCTAAAAGTGAGAGTTAGTTGTGCACTTAGCTAGTGTACAGAGAATGACAACCTGAATGACAATGAAGGCTATTATCATTAATATGGTACAGGTAGTCCTTGACTTACAACCATTCATTTAGTGACCATTCAAAGTTACAGCACTGAAAAAAAGTGACTGATGACCACAATGATTGCACCATCCCCACAGTTACATGACCAAAATTCAGATGCTTGGTAACTGACTCATATTTATGAAAGTTGCAGTGTCCCAGGGTCATGTGATCACCTTTAGCAACCTTCTGACAAGCAAAGTCAATGGGGAATCCAGATTCACTTAAACAACCGTGTTACTAACTTAACAATGCAGTGATTCACTTAACAAATGTGGCAAGAAAGGTTGTAAAACGGGGCAAAGCTACCTTAACTGTGCTGTGTAACAACATCCATTTTGGGCTTAATTGTAGTCATAAGTCACTATCTGTATTAATGAATTTCAGCATGTTTTGAAGTCAAATTCTGAATAACAAGAATAAAATCAATTATATTATAATTATATATCATTATGTTTTTTAGAGACTGGAATAAGAGTTGAAAGTATTAAGAAGGAAAATGCAGATGGATTATATGGTTTAGGAAACTGAAATGAAGCAGGAGACTGACATCAATTCCCTCAACTTCCATGAATACTTCATAGCTTACACTATTTTCAAACCAACCAAAATGATGCCTGCATACATGGATATCACCAGATGGAAAACACAGAAATCAAATTGACTATATTATTGGTAAAAAAAGGTGAAGGAAATCAATTACAGGATCAAAGAGATGGCTGTGTGCCAACTGTGGAATAGATCATGAATGGCTCATATGCAAGTTCCAAATTAAGCTAAAGAAGAAACCAACTCGTTTACTCAATGGGATTTTGAGCATATACCCATAATTTTCAAGGAGGGCATTCTTGGATTCTTAAGCCTCATTGACAGAGAACCAGATAAATTGAGGAACGAACTGGAGGAAATTGTTATGGACGAATGTGAAAAGCGATTGCCAAAGATGAAGAAACAGAAGACAGCAAACTGAATGTCAGAACAAACTGCAGAAATTGCAGGGAAAAGAAGCCAAGCCAGAAAGATTAAAAATTCAGGGGGGAAAAAACCTTTTGAGTTTTAGAAAGCTGTTAAAAAAGATGAGCAGCGATATTACAACATCTGTAAAAACACTGAAAATGGAAAAAGGCATGGAAAAACAAGGAAAGACTTCCAAAATGTCTGTGAAATCAAAAGGAAATTCCAGACCTTAAATGGGTATGCTGAAGGAGTTAGAAGGAATACACTGAAATTATGAACAGTAGACGTGTCAACGTTCAAGATAAGAAGACGTTTCCTATTTACAAGTATCTCCAATACTAAACGCTTCCAACCAAACTATGCTTACAAATCTGGAAACTAAAAGTGGCCAACTTACATTCCAAAAGACAGAGACTTAATTGCTTGTGCAAACTATTGTACAATTTCCTTCATTTCACAGGCTAGCAAAGTAATGCTTGGGATCCTCCAATGCTGATTAGAGCCCTATACACACACAAAAGTAACACCCGATGTCGAAGATCTTTTAGAAAAAGCCGAAGAACAGGAGGCATTTCAGATGCGTAGTGAATAACTGAGAAAGCCAAATAGTAACAAAAAGAAGTCAGTATGTGCTTCATAAATCATAGAAAAGCTTTTCATTTTATTAATCATGTCGAACAGGGGAATGTGCTTAGAAAAAGGGCAGTCCCAGAATATCTCACTGTCCTTATGCAAAGCCTATATATAGATAGATCAAGTATCCACAGTATATATCTATGGAGATTCTCAGTCATCCAAGTCATGGTTGTCCCAAAGGTGCTTTTTTAAGAGGCAACTGGACTTTCTGGTTTTTCTCTGAAGACAGTTTGCTTCTCATCCAATAATCTTCTTCCTCTGAAAAGCTGAAGAAGCTTCTTGGATGAGAAGCCAAGCGTCTTCAAAGAAAAACCAGAAAGTCCAGTTGCCTCTTGAAAAAGCACCTTTGGGGAAAACCAGTGTACAGATTGCACTTGGCAAATCAGACTAGCTCCAGGCAAAGGAGTGAGGCACAGGGCTGTATGCCTTCCCTTTATTCATTCAACCTCCAGTATATGCTGAATATAGATTAAGGGAAGCTGGATAGAAAGAAGATGAGTGTGGTTTTAAAAACTGGATAAAGAAACACCAATATCCTGCACTGTGTTGATGTGACTCCTCTGTTAGACAAAAGATCTGCAAGATCTAGTCATCAAAGTCAAGGAGGGCAATGAAAGAAATGGGACTTAAATTAAATATAAAGACCAAACTAATGATCACAGGCACCACAATCAGCCATAGAATTGGCAATAAAGATACTGAAGTGACTGACAGCTTCTGCCATTTAAGAGCAACCATCCAAAGAATAGGAATAAAGAAATCGGGGAATATGTCACAGTTGCAAGCAGTTGACGGAGTACCAAAGAAAAGTGGACTTTGAAGAAGAAGGAAAGAAATACCATCAACTCTTTTGAGTGTTAGTGTTGGAGTAGATTCTTGAGTATATCATGGTCAGCCAAGAAAACAAACTGATGGATCATCAAACAAATCAACTCAGAGTTCTTACTTGAACTCTGACTAGGTTCAAATTCTCTTACACTGAACTGGAAAAGACTGGGAAAGGTGGAAGGAAACAGAAAAGGATGACCATCAGCAAGGTGGATAGTCCCAGTTACAGGAGCAGCAGGTGCACCATTGCAAGAGCTGAAAGAGCAGGTTAGGGACAGCTCATCAGGGAGAAAATCTATCTATGTGGTCACCAGGAATCACGCATAACTTGACGGGATATAATCATGTTTTTTTGAGCAGCAAAGTATTTTCAGAGATCAAGTATAAACCAAAAAGCAGAGAATCAGTAATGTACCCATGTTATGATTTGATTGCTTATTTAGTATCCTATGGCTATCACTAAGTGTTGTATCTTATGATTCTTGATGAATGTATTTCTTATGTACACTGAAAGCTTATGCACCGAAGACAAATTCCTTGGCCAATGAAGAATGGAATTGAAGCAAATTGAATTCTATTCTATTCTATTACCAAAATATATCCATTTAAGGCCAAAGAGAAGCAACTCATATCTTGAACAATAGGCTTACTTTAGTATTTCTTCGCGACATTGCCTCTGTGTTGCAAAGCAAGCAATGGCCCACATCTTGATTTCCACACCTGTGTGAAACTGTTTCCCCCGCATATCCCATACACCATGGCTTGGTGTTGCCACCGTTCGATTCTAAATAAACAAACAGAAATATCAATTTGCTTGCAGTTTACACAATGAGCACTAGATGTCATATTAAAGATGCATAAACTTAGATGGGGACTAACTCACTAACCAAGATAGTCCAAAGCTACAAATCCAATTATATGAGAATAAATCCAGAGACGTTTCTTACCCGCCCTCCATACTGCAACATGGGAGCTGGGAGCACACGCCCCGTCACATGAGCCATCTCATCACGCACTTTAAACTGGAATTCCTGAACAAAGGGGTCAGCATCGTAATTTGCACTTCGCACCTGAATAAAGAGGAGATAAAGAGGGGATAGCATGATAACTCTACAGTAGCCGACTTCAACACTTGCACAATAATAAACTGGTATGATTAAGAGAGGAGACATTTGGGATATGAGGACCCCAAACAGGAACAAGCACAATGGATTCTCAATGATCCCTCCAGCTGGCTTTATCTATTTTTCTAATTCAGAGGCAAACTAACCAGTCTGCTGATTTCTTCTTGTCTGTCAGGTGCAGATCTGGCTGTTGCTTTTATCATTGTTGATGTTTGATTGTCTGTAAGCTTCTTAATACATCGCTGGCCTGCCACGATGTTACACACCTGCAAAAATATTATATGTTAATCTTATGAACAAATGATGGAGCTGTACAATAGTCAGCAGCATGCAATGTTTTTTATATACCAGGTGAAACTCCACTACCTCCAAAATAACCTGCTATGATAATGCTGTCCAAATGGCACTCTGTGCAGATGTATGTTTAACTGCCAGAATTTCCCAGGGGATATGAAAACCTTGGCTGAGAAGTCTGGGAACGAAAGGTCACCCAATTTGAGAAGGATGTTCAACATGCACCAATAATACTTTTACGAATTGGTTGGATAGTATCGCTTAATTGATTAAGTGCCATCAGGCCTGGTTCAATCCTTAACAACCATAGAGATTTCCTTCAGGATGATTAATCCCTAGTTCAGTCTTTCAGGTCTTTTAAGTTTTCTTCTTCTTGTGCCATATCCATCATAGGACGTTTGCAATCATGTTGGCAATCCTATTTTTGTCAACAGCCGCATGAAAAAGTGGTGCTGAGTTTTGTCAAAGCCAGTCCCTTAGATCTTGAAGCCATGATGTTCTTCTTCTGCCTGGACCTCGTTTGCCTTCAATCTTTCCCCGGAAGATTAAGCAAAGTATGCCATATTTTTCTGGGTGTCGCATCCCATGTCCAAAACATTCTAACTTTTGCTTTTTAATGGCTTTGATGATCTCCCTTGGCTTTCCCAGGCAGCTTATCACCTCCTCATTTGTGATTTTGTCAACCCAGCTTATGCATAACAGCCGTCTATAAATTCTCATTTCAAATGCTTCTAATTTCTTCAAGTGATTTTCTGTCACAGACCAACTCTCCACTCCGTAGAGCAGGGAGAAACGATGTAGCATCTGAAAAAGCCTGATTTTCAGTCTTAGGGTCATGTAGTGACTGCATAAGACCTTTTTCATTTTGAAGAAATGCTGTTCGAGCTTTCTCTATCCTTGTCTTTTCTTCACTGATTGTGTCCCAGCTTTCATGTAAATTGAAACTTAGATGCGTGATCCTTTCAACTTTTTCTAGTGGTATTCCTTCTGATTTTATCAGTGGTAAATTAATGAGTTGTTTGCTGACGACCAGATTCTTGATCTTTGAGTGGTGAGATACTATTATACTTTTTTTTTAAAAAATCCTGAACGCTTCTACAGCCAGTATTTTTCAGCTTGACACTGGGCCCAAAGAATAGTGACTCCCCATAAAGTTTCATGAGCAAAGAGAGCTCTAGATTCATGGCTATCTTTAGTTCACAGGAAACCTCACATACACAGAATGAATGCATTGTTGGGGAAAAAATAACTTTTTCAAATCTGCAAATGAAAGATTCTGGGATCTTCAAATGTTTCAGAGATTATGATATTAAATACATTACTTCAAGAGGCAGATAGGTGTGTTTCTGCTCCTGTCCCACTTGTAGACAAGGAAGGTGAGGGTATTTCAGCTGTAGGTTGTACTTTTCTCTGAAATACTGTGCTACTGTTCTCTCCACAGTCTGGCCGTTTTCTAGCTGCAATGGAAATCTGGAAAGTGGAATTGAAAGAACAGTTAATTTGCACAAGTCTGTGAATCTATGGATCTTCTTCCTCCCACATTATATACAGGCAGTCCTTGAATTACAATTGTATATTTAATGATGGCTTGAAGTTACAACAGTCTTGGAAAAAGTGATTTACAACCGACCCATTCTCAAAGTTAAGATTGTAGCTCCACTGGAGTCGCATGATCACAACTGGCTAACATTTACAACAGTTGCAGCATCTTGCAATCACATGATCACGATGTCACCTTCCCACCAGCTTCTAAAAAGCAAAATCAGTTAAGGATAATGTGATTTGCTTAATGCCCATTGGGATTCACTTCATGACCACAGTAAAAAAATGGTTGCAAAACTGGGCCTAGTCATGAGCATTTGCTTACCAATTGCATTAATTAGCAACCAAATTTCTGGCCCCAGCTGGAGTTGTAAATCAAGAATGACCTGTATATTATCTTGTAGCCACATAGGTTAACTGTGTAGTTTAGCCATGTACTTACGTCTGATGACTAGCTGGTCTCCGTGTAACATTACAGACACGATATTTCCGCCTCATCGTTCCACAATGAGTCACTTCAACCTTCAGACCTGGATAAAAAGAGAAAGAAAATACTGACGTCAGAGAATGCTTGTATAGACACAAGATGTTTTGTAACCGAACTTATTCATCCCTTCCATAAAATTTGCTATAATTTCTACATATACCTTTGGAAGGAAAAAAAATAAGAACAGTTAGACATTCCTAATAAAATCCCACAGATTTGTGGACCCAAAACCTTCCCACAAAACAGGACTAGGTGATATTTTACAGTGGTGCTTTGTTTGCTTTTTCAAAAATTGCCCTTTTCTATATTTTTTTCAGCCTCAAGCACTGATGTCACCAAAATGAAATAGAATGACGGTTCTTCCACTTTTCTCTGAATGTTATGGGATTGCTGTGACACTGCTGTGATGGCTGCTGATGTGTTGATCCAAAGGATTTAACACACTACTGTTATTCCTCTTATATTATAAATGAAAACTGTGCCACTATTTGGTGGTTTCTGAACTTCAATGGCCCAATTTTGGAGGGCCCCTGGGTTTCCCCCACCCCTCCCCAAAAAAGGGGGTGGGACAGTTACCCTGATCAATAGCAACTTAAATGTATCTTAAGCATGCCAAATCCAAAAACCAATTTCATGAATGTTGATGTGTTAGCTTGATTTTTTCCAAAAAATGGTCCAGCTAAAGGCTCTGACATGTAGGAAAGCCCAATGGGCTATGAAGACAAATTGATTTGGATGTCAGCAAATGGCATTTTCTTTCCCCCGCCACAAAGGACACAGGCAGCACCTGAAGGCATTTTCCCCTGTTGATGCTTCCTTCCTGCTTACCATATCTGGGAAAATAAAGCCCTAAAAATCCAAAAATAAAAATAAAAATCAAGGCACATATAGGCATCTCCTTTGTGTAAGGAATACAACTTTTGGGAGATAACCATGTTTCATTGAGAGGTGTCTATTTCCCCATTTTGTGATCATTCGTATAATTTTTGATGAGTGAACACTGCGGAGAACAAGGGTTTCCTTCTCAAAATCTGTCCATTTCCAGTGTGGAAGGAAGCCATAGCCTGTGAATGCTAAAAGGAAATGAAACAGCAAATGTGATCCAAATCAAAGAATCCGTATTTGTGTTTCCTCTTCTCATCGAGCAGAGTTGGCCCAGATAGCATCCACACCAGCCAAGTGAACACATATCTTTAAAAAGGCTACACTTTTGCAAGATTTCAAGTAAGAACATGCAAGACCTTGGAATGGAGGTGCACTATCAAAAACGTAAGATTTTCCTGGATTTGTAACATTTTGGGGCCTTTTAGTTCTTTTTTTTCATCCCTCTTTGTGCAAGATCACACCATGGCACACTGCCCAGGGAAAAAAACCACTGCTGATGCTTGCCATAAAGGAACCACAGCTGCTACTCTGAATGCCACTGCGTAGCATCGATCATTAGAACTGAAATGGAGGCTAATCAGCAAACCTGCTTTGTCTGAAGCAGTGTCACCTATCAAAAGAACATGTCTCCCTTTACCTTCTTTGGGGAATTTTTTTAAAAATATGCTAATTTAAAATATGCATATGCATCCTTTGATTTAAAATAGGCAAAGCAACTCCAGGTACACACAACATGTATCCTCACAAGGGGGGTCTTTTTTCCAATTCAAATATGGCAATATTTGTATTTATTGGTACTTCTTGCCTTTTCTCCAGGAGCTCAAGATTGCATACATGATATTTCTCTCCCCCCCCCCCCCGCCCCACCTCCATTTTTCAAACAACAATGTCCAATAAAGTTGGTTGGCTTGAGGGGAATAACTTGGCCAAAGCCATCCAATGTGCTTCCATGGCTGATATTGGATCTGAATCTAGATCCCAGTCTATAGACCAATATTTTAACCATGGCAGGTAATCCTCAAGTTATGACCGTAACAATACCTGGCATTTACAATTGTAAGTCATGATGGTCGTAAATCTGCTTATCACATGATTAATTTGATTTGAAAACTTTTGTTTTAATGATGGTTGTTAAGTGAACCTGGAAGTTGTTAAACAAACCCATTGTTCACTATAGGCCGATGTTTGCCAAAAACCAGAAGCAAATGCTAGTTTCTGGCAAAAAGTCCTAAATTCTCATATGACCATGAGAAGCTGCCAATGGCCAAAAACGTGGGCCAGTTGCCAAATGCCCAAAATACACTCACATAACTCCAGACGGGGTAGCACTTGAGTTTTGGAACTGTTAAGCAATCAGTTATAAGTCAAGGACTAGGCAAGGTCCAATATTTTGATATTGACTGAACTAAGTAGCAAATAAAACAAGATGAAATACAAATGGGGGGGGGGGTCCTTGGTGCTCTCTGAGCTTGCTTGTTTTCTTGCAAACATTTCACTACCTGAACTAGGTAACATCATCAGGGTTAGTAAGGAGTGTTATTTGCTGTCAGTTTACAAGTAGAAATACCGCAAGCAGTACTATTTGAACATACTAATCCAATGCTCCCTGTGTCTTACGCTTGGTGCACTTGTAAGGTGACTGATTGGCTGGCATATAACCAACTTAGTTTTGTCAGGAAGCTGCACTATGGCAGCTGAAAGAATACAGTAGTAAAAGTCAATCAGAGATGATGCACAGCATGGCTAGAAGGCAAGAGATAAAGACACTGCACGCAATTCTGGCAATGGAGCATTTCTGGCAACGCAAATTGAAATCTCTACAGTCCAGACAGCTGGAAAAAATCCTTTCATTGTTTATTACATTTTCAAGAATACGAATCCATTGCCCATCAAATAGTCGCCTCGCTAATAAATCACTATGTAGCACCAAAGATAATGTACCATTGTACATTTTTGATGAATGTAGATGTCTGCGATCTAAGCAAACATCTCTTAAAGCAGTAAGAGTAGCACTGTGTGGATTAAATGTTACCTTTTTTAAAAAAACAACTCACCCTTTATCTCTTTGGTGAATTTTACACGGTGAGAATCAGTCAGAGGTCGTGGCTGCTCATCGATATTGTGTATATCAAGAACTTCACACATGAACTGAATTACAGGTTGTGCTTTGTAGAAGGCAGTGGCAGAAACTAGGGAGGGGAAAAAAGAAAATTTAAGGAATTAAATGGTCTTCAAAGCTGTCACACAATCTCTACCTAAGATAAAGGATCTCATCAACTGGAGAATCTACATTTCATCCTGGGGATTCTTTAGAAGTATTCTGGTAACAAACATCTTTTCTGATTAACGTATTTTATTTAAGAACTTAAGATTTCATGAGTTGCAGTTCACAAAAGCTCCTTCCTTTTAATAAAATCTGTTAGTCAGAAAGGGTGCTATCAGACTCCTCCTGACAGACTAACACTTCTTTTCAGGAGTTCTATGTTTCTTCTCTGATTTATTCTGATTCCGGCACTGGTATCGAGGCAAGATGCAGTTGAAAACATGACATCAGATAAGGCAAATCTGTGACACTGGGAATTTTGAGTATGTTTGGCTGCGAGAGAATAATTATCAATGAGATTCATATGCCATTTAAACAGTTCCCTTTACTGACATAATCACTAAGTAGAAAATTTGTCTTGTATCTGAAGTGGCAAATCCCACACTTCAATTATGTCATGAACAAATATTGACTTTTCCGGTACTCAGCAGATTCCTCATTCTCTTACTAACACTACACACAAAATATTTGAGTGTACACACTGCGTTCTTTCCAGCTCCAGCTCCAGGAGCTGGAAATAGTCCTCGATTTAGGACTGCAATTGAGCCCGGAATCAAGATCATACGTCACTGTGTTTGTTAAGCAAGGCACATGACCTGATCCAATTTTATGACAATTTTTGTGGTGAACATTAAAAGAACACAGCAGACATTTTATAAATCCATTTTATTCAATGGGCAGTTTTTGCCAGAAACTGAAGGTAAAGGCCAGAAACCAGCAAAAACACATCAAAAATTGCATTCACATACCTGGGATGCTGCAAATAACTGTAATGGCAAATCAACTGCCAAGTGTCCAAACTGCAATCACGTGGCTGCATTGTAACTTTGAAACTGGATCATAAATAGTTTTGGGGGAGTCTAACATAACTTATTGCAAAGAAACCAGTCATAAGTCGAGGACTACATGTATCTGTATTTCAGGCTGGCTGAAATAGTTTTATGCTTTAAAATATTCTTCAACTGATTTAAATGGATTTTTGTTTTCACAAAATTTCTAAATCAATAGAATTAATTTAATCTGGAATCTCAACGAATGCTTGTGCTTAATGTTGGAAATACAAAATCATATACTCAACTCCTACTTAATCATGGAGCAACCTAGCAAATGTTTGACTGGTTGTTATATCTGAGCCCTTCTTCCCTCATAAGATGTAATGAAAATTATTTATTTAAATTTATTGACTACCAACCTCCAGTGGACTCTGGTTGGCTGCAAAATTAAAAATATCAAATCAACAGCAACCCAGGCTAAAATAGTCTGCTAACAAAACCCACAAAGCAAATCAGGGGCTATTAATGGCAAAGATCAACCCAAGCCTAAGATCAATACTGGTGAAAGGGGTACCACATACTATGCCTTGAATATTTGCTGGTAAGGTTAGACGTAAACATAACCAATCAATTAAAAACTATTTCCACAGGAATTTTTAATTTTGGAGTAAAAGGTTTTCCTTTGGAGAGAGGTCTGAGAGAACAACTTTATTACAAAATAAAATGTTTTTTTCAATGACCTAACCATAGTTTAGGTCTCTTATACAACAGAACCAGAATGGCCAGAAGCCAAAAAATCCCGATGGCAGCCAAGTTAGTGGTCTAGAGCAGCGTTTTTCAATCACTGTGCCGTGGCACACTAGTGTGCCGTGAGATATTGTCTGGTGTGCCGTGGGAAAAATTCCTGCCAGAATATCAGCTTTGTGTTCAGCCAAACAGGCCCAGGTTTCGCACTAAGTAAACAGAAATATGAACAATTATAAAATACTTTATTATTTCATAATAAAGTAATTATAAAATAATTTATTTGTGTTTATTTGATTCCTATTCAAGAGAATTACTTTATATATAGTCAATATAGGCACAGAGTTAAAAAATTTTAACATTTTCTAATGGTGGTGGTGTGCCTCGTGATTTTTTTCATGAAAAAAGTGTGCCTTTGCACAAAAAAGGTTGAAAAACACTGGTCTAGAGATCCTGCTGGGATCTTGCCTGGCATCAACATGGGCAATGTACAGGCAGGAGAACCAGAATAAAAAAAATTACATTATTGAAGTATAGATGCAGTTTATTCTTCCATGGGTTAATTCAGAGAGAAAGAGAGAAATCAAGCAAATTTGAGGTTCAAACATGAAAATACCTTTCAGATCTTATCTACCTCCAGTTACAATTTTCTCCGACAAAGGCACACCTGTTATTCCTACCACAACAAATAGTATTTATTTTGTTTCCCTAATTCCATGTTTTTCAAGCTTGGCAACTTGGACATCTGTGGACTTCAATCCCAGAAATCCCCAAGCCAACATGGGGAATTTCTAAAAGGAAACTTAGATTTGTAAAACAGAAAAGGACTTTTCCTCACAAAACACCACAGCAAATTGTGTATCTGTAGACATGTTTAAGCCTTCATAAATGCATTTTCACCAATATTCTTCAAAGGTAGCTGATAGAGATAACTGAAGAGGAAATAGAATTCACACCAGAACTATTTATTTTGTTAATCACGAACGATAAATACAACAAGGGGGTAATTTAACAATACATATTATTACGGCAGCAAGAATAGTCTTTGGCCAAAACTGGAAAAACAGGGAAATTCCCCAAGGAGGAGAAATAATTAGGAAAATTCTGACTTGTGATGAAATGGATAAACTGACGTGGGAATTGAAGAATAAAGACAAATCAAACGCATTTCTTCCATCTGGCCGGCCTGACATAGATTAAGATTCCAATTGCTACATTAGATTCCAATCGCTACACCCCACCGCGGGGAGGCGGAACCTGAGTCACCTATATGGTTCCACCCCAAGCACCTGATGGACCCAGATAGGTTCCAGACGGCGCTTGGGCCATTACCTGTGTCCTTGACCCGCGCCCCGATGGAGGACCTCGTGGCCGCATGGAATACTGCGGCCACGGGGGCCTTAGATCGGGTCGCGCCCTTGCGGCCTCTCTTGCGGCGACGAATCACCCAGGCTCCTTGGTTCACCGAGGAGCTGAGGGTGATGAAGTGCCACAAGAGACGCCTAGAGAGGAGATGGAGATCCACGCGGTCTGAATCTGACCGAACACAGGTGAGACCCCATTTACGGACTTACCTTGTGGCACTGAGAGTGGCTAAACGTCATCATTGTGCCACTCTCATCGTATCCGCAGATAACCGCCCTGCCGCCCTGTTTAGGGTGACCCGCTCCCTCCTTCAACAGAGGGTGCGGGAAGCCCCTTTACAGGGTAGAGCAGAGGAATTTGGGGATTATCTGCAGGATAAAATCGCTCAGATTCGGAGCGAGTTAGCCTCCATCGAAAGTGGCCCAGTGGGATGCCCCGAGGCAGATCTTGAGACAGTTTTGTGGGAAGAGTTTGACTCTGTTACTTCCGAAGATATGGACAGGTTACGTGGGCGACTGCGAGCTACCACATGTTTATTGGACCCGTGTCCCTCCTGGCTTGTACTGGCATCCTGGGAGGTTACACGAGGCTGGCTCCAGGAGGTGGTCAACGCTTCCTTGAGTGAGGGGTTCTTGCCGGCCTCCCTTAAAGAGGCGATGGTGAGACCCCTCCTGAAGAAGCCCTCTCTGGACCCAGCATTGTTGGTAAATTACCGTCCGGTCTCCAACCTTCACTTTCTGGCGAAGGTTGTAGAGAGTGTGGTGGCACAACAGTTCCCCCGTCATCTGGAGGAAATTGATTATCTGGACCCGTGCCAGTCCGGCTTTCGGCCCGGGCATAGCACCGAGACGGCATTGGTCGCGTTGGTGGATGATCTCTGGAGGGCCAGAGATGGGGGTTGTTCCTCCATCCTGGTCCTATTAGACCTCTCAGCGGCTTTTGATACCATCGACCATGGTATCCTATTGCATCAGCTGGAGGGGTTGGGGGTGAGGGGCACCGTGTTGCGGTGGTTCTCCTCCTACCTCTCCGGTTGATCGCAATTTGTGTTGGCAGGAGAGCAGAGGTCGACCTCGAGACCCCTCACTTGTGGGGTGCCTCAGGGGTCGGTCCTCTCGCCTCTCCTGTTCAACACATATATGAAGCCGCTGGGCGAGATCATCCGTGGTTTTGGGGTAGAGTACCATCTCTACGCTGATGACACGCAGCTGTATATATCTACCCTAAACCACCCCAACGATGCCGTAGAGGTGATGTGCCAGTGCCTGGAAGCCGTGCGGGCCTGGATGGGAAGTAACAGACTCAGACTCAACCCGTCCAAGACCGAGTGGCTGTGGTTTCCGGCATCCCGGTACAACCAATTGACTCCATCACTGGCCATAGGGGGTGAACATCTAACCCCTGTGGATGGGGCACGCAACTTGGGCGTCCTCCTTGATGCACGGCTGTCCATGGAAGATCAAGTGACAGCCGTGGCCAGGAGGGCGTTTTACCAGGTTCGCCTGGTTCGCCAGTTGCGTCCCCTATTGGATCGGGATGCCCTCTGCACAGTCATTCATGCCCTCGTGACATCCCGACTGGACTACTGCAATGCTCTCTACATGGGGCTCCCCTTGAGGTGCACCCGAAGACTTCAGCTTGTCCAGAATGCAGCCGCGCAGGCAGTTATGGGAACCTCTAGGTTTTCCCATGTAACACCGCTCCTGCGCGAGCTGCATTGGCTGCCTGTCGTCTTTCGGGTGCGCTTCAAGGTGTTGGTCATCATCTTTAAAGCGCTCCATGGCACGGGACCTAGCTATCTGTGGGATCGCATCCTGCCCCATACATCCCTGTGGCCGATTCGCTCCCACAGAGAGGGACTTCTCCGGGTGCCGTCCACTAGGCTATGCCAGCGCCTTCTCTGTGGCGGGCCCGACCCTCTGGAACGACTTGCCCCCCGAAATTAGAACAACTATGGACCTCCGCTCCTTCCGTCAAAAATTAAAAACGCACTTTTTCTGCTTGGCCGGCCTAGGTTAGTCATCTGTTTATTGTTTTAATCGGGTTTTTAAGGGGTTTAGTTTTTAGTATTTTGGGTTTTTAGCTCAGGGATAAATTGTTTAATCTGATTTTATATACATTTATGTGTATTTATGTTTGTATGTTTTAATTCCCCTGAGTCCCTTCGGGGAGAGGGAGCGGTCTACAAATTAAATTTATTTATTTATTTTTATTTAAGGGTTTTTAGAGTTAATATTTTAATGGTCTTAATTTTCTTAGCACAGATTTTATTATTTAATTCAATTTTAGATTATATGTATGTATTGTGGTTTTTATTTTTCTGTGCACCGCCCTGAGTCCTACCACGGAGAATAGGGGGGTATATAAATCCAATAAATAAATTAAATAAATAAAATAAAATCAGAATATTATAGCATCTGGGACAAATTTTATCAATGGTTGGTACAAAAAAGAAAAGACCCCAAATAAGCAATGACTAAGATTTATAGAATGGAGATTAAAATTATGTATGAAACTATAATAGTGAAAATATATAAGATAAGAAGAAAGTAATATGCTTGGTAATATGATATTTTTATATTTTCATAAATATAAATATTTTCATATCCATGCACAACATCAATATCTTTTATATGCCATTTCTCAAAACAGAACTGGGGATTACCATCTATATTCAGCATCATTTTCCACATTGCTGGCCGAACAGACTGATGAAATCCAAACCAGACTTCCCTGCCACCTCCCAACGGATGATCATAGCCTTCGGGAGCAGAAAAAAAGGAACGGCCTACAGGTGTATACCTGTATGTAGAGAAGGAACCAGGTGTTTATTGATCTATATCACACGTGACCATAATCTAGATCAGAGGTCTCATTCTCGCGGCCCGTGGGCCAATTGCGGCCCGCAGGACGGTATCTTGTGGCCCCCACCGTGATATGAAAGTATAATATTAGTATTAATATTAATATTAGTATTAATATTAATATAAGGAATCCCTTATGCGGCCCAGCCTCACCCAGACTCTGCCTCCAGCGGCCCCGCAGGTAAATTGAGTTTGAGACCCCTGATCTAGATGAATGCCTAGTGGCTCATAATAATAATAAAACAATAATAAAGACAATATAGTTAATTCTCGAGTTACGACCACAATTGGGATCAGAATGTTCATCACCAAGCATTGCAATTGTTAAGTTTGCTTAACAAGCAAACAAACATGCTTAACAAACATGCTTTTTTTTGCTACAGTTTTTTCTACATGATCGCAGGGGTGGTGCAACAATGGTAACTTCTAGGATGAATCAGAAGTCACTTTTTCCAAGACCACTGTTAAGTTCCAACCATGATTAAGCAAATGGTTAGGTTAGGGGCATGGTGACCTAGCAGTTAAGATGCAGGGCTTGTCAACCCAAAAGTTGGCAGTTTGAGAGCCAAATACCATGTGACAAGGTGAGCTCCCGTTTCTACCCCACCTCCTGCCAAAGTATGCAAATGCAAGTAGATGAATAGATACCACTTTGGTGGGAAGGTAACCGCATTCTGTGCACCTCGGCATATAGTCATGCCGGCCACATAACCACAGATGCATTTTTGGACAGCATTGACTCTCTCAGCTAGCAAATGGAGATGAGCACTGCCTCCTAGAATCAAACACAGCAGGACAGGGGAAACCTTTATCTTCTTTTTTTCAAGTTGAGGGCTACCTGCAGTTCTTCACTTATGACCATTCATTTACCAACCATTCAAAGTTATAAAGGTGCTGAAAAATATCCCTTAGGGATCATTTCTTGCACCTGCAAGAATTGCACAGATGGCTTGAACCTACAACCATCCCCACGGTCATGCGATTATGAACTGGGTGTTTTGCAACTGATTTGCATTTACAACAGTTACAGCATCTCAGGAACACATGAGTGCCACTTGTGACCTTCCTAGCTGGCTGTAGAAGAGCAGACAGATCTTGGGGTGGGGGAGTTAAACACATCATCAGTTTAGAGTATTAGAATTGCCACGAGAGATCCAAGTCCAGTCACTGTTGAATTCCATTGACCCTTATCAAGCACCAATTTAGTGCTGTCCATTAGTTGACTAGGTTCTTGCACATTGGTGTCAATCAATCATCTATGTTGCACCCTAATTAATAGTTCTGATTCTTTGCACCTGACACTAGCTTCCGGCAAGCAATGTCAATGGGAGAAACTAGATTAACTTAAAGCCTGTGTGATTCATTTAATGACTATGGTGAAAATGGTTGTAAAATTGGGACTGGTCATATTGACTTGCTTTATGACTGCACTGATTTATGACAGAAGTCCCAGTTCCGATAGTAATCTTAAATTGAGAACTACCTGTACCTGCAAAGCAAAAGACAGCGTTTCAAAATCCTCACTTAACTTAAAAGGGGTTGCTAATTGTAGGATCTCACTTTGAGTTTGCAAATCGAAAACACACTTTTAGACAAGATCTTTTAATACAGCTGTCCTCAGCTTGATGCTCTATGGTTGTACTAGAAATTATAACAGCTGAAATCTAATCTAATACAAATAGAATGAATCAGAAAAAATCAGGAATGAAAAATAGCTAGATTTAGCATCTTCAGTCTACACAAACGATTTATCACCTGGTATTTATATATTTTTTTCCCAAAACTGAGAAAGAGAAAATTCTAAGAGAAAATAGTTTGCTTGAATATCTAATGAATTTATCACAGAAGAATTTTTTTTAAAAAAAAAGTCATTTCACACCTCACCTTCCCCAGTACCACTCAATCTAGAGTTTTATTTTTCCCTCAAAACTCCCCACCTACAAGGGTCTGTCTCCTTCTCGGGGTAAGAGAAAACCAGGTTTGTAGAACATTTAACCTTGAAGGCACTGGAGTGAGGTTCAACAGATTAAGTGTATAAAATGGAGTTCTTTTCAAATTTTCAACTTTCGAAGACCAATTCCCATTATGAACAGCCGGTTCCTGAAAGTATATCTTCATATAAAATTGCTTTAAAAACACAGATTTTGTAATTCCAAGAAATGGCCCTAATATACAAGACAAGCAACATAGCTAGCATTTCTCCTGCTTTAGTGTCTGTCACTTGTCAAATGCACAAGTCTCCCATTGCCTTTGATCTTCGCTTAATGACATCCTTGTGGAAAACATTTCCAATGATTCAAGAATTTCCCTATTCATTTCTGCTCAACAAACAGAACTGAGAAACTTTCAGTGATCTTACTAATGCAAAATGCATGCTCTCCTCATCTTCCAAACTTTGCATGCAAGTCTAAAAGCAAAACTACAGGAAAAAATTATCTCTGGAAATAAATGGCACAGAGCCCAATAGGAAACCTACTTCATGGAGGGTAAATGTCGTAGCACCACATCAACAGCATGAACAGGGTTAGTGCTGATTGGCTTGTCCAATTCCAGAGGCTCAGGTAAGGTTCGTCCAGTCAGAACTTCATGCAATAGGTGCCAGCTTACCCGGGAAACAAATTTTATGGACACCTTGAAGGGACGATCTTTGCCACCCTCTCCTGGCAACGTTACATCCAAATCAACCTATTGGGGAGAAAAAGCCATGGAAGAGGAAGTGAAAAAAGGTTTTCAATCTCAGTGTGAAAAGTCCAGAAGTTTGCATACAAATTTTAATTTCATTTCCTTGCTAATCCATTTCAATTACGTGATTTAAAGCAGCTTTCATTCCCTAAATCTATGGCTAGTCAGGGAAGAAATTCCAGACAGCTATATTGAAGACTAGGAAAGTTAAATTCAAATATGGAAAGGAAATATTTACAACACCATATTGAACTTAGGACTCTGGGATCCTATTTTAACCAAGCATTCCCACTTTTAAACTGTAAGCTCAACATATCTTGAAAAAAAGAAAGAAATATATCTCTATTTGCACATCATTGAACTTGAAATCCATAATTTATCCTTAGAAAAAAGTAACCTTCTTTGCTATGACAAATGTTGAAAAGATTGTATAGGTTTAAATAAGGTAGAATTGTGATATCACCAGCAGTTTAATTTATGTTTATTAATGTTTAATTATTTAATTGTTTTTGATAGTCACTTATATTTCAATTGTCCATTTTACTGCACACCATGCAGATTCACTTTTGTGAGAAGCGCAACTATACAAATTTGCTAAATAAATATCAAACCATTCATGATACAGATTTAGAACTGTTCTCAGTGGGAGCCTATTGCTACAGGTGCTAAATAGAAATTTAAAGCCTTTTCAACAGCTGCTTCTATTCTCTGGAGCAATTTGGGGTGTGTGTTAATTCTCTTTGTTATTATACACTACCTAGAATCACACTGAGCTGGGCAGCTTCAAAAATCTACTAAATAAATAAACTATGCCCCATTGTGGTTTTCTTCAAATTTTGCACTGTAGCCTGAGAAAGCTGTTTTAAAAGATTACTTAGGACTACATAGAGTATAAACCATTTTGAAGTTAGAACATCTGAAAAACACTGTCAGGATCAGGCTTGGCACATCAGCAGATAAAAGTATCCCTTCCAGTATTTTGCAGTCACACAAAATACTACATGAAATATGCATCAGCATTTCATAATTAAATATTCTGTGCTTTTAAAGGGAGATCAGCATGTGAAGAGGTAGGGCAGAGTTAGAGAGACCATCCATATTGTTCCTATTTGCTGATTAAAACAATTAATTTGGAGCAAAAATGCACATTTGGATGTTGACGCTTTAGGCAATGACTCTTCAGTGCTTCTTTGAATTATCCTGTCTTCCGCTTGTGCTTAACTCCCCCACCCGCCCATCCCCTCCATCGCTGCCCTTTTGATTGTTCTGTACTGAGATTATTATCCCTACTGCCTACCCCCATCGCTGGCCTGGGATCTAGGCTCTATGCAAGGCATTGCCATCCTGCCATACGCATCCTGGGGCCATGCTCTCATCCAGTTCCTGGATCCCTGACCAGTAATAGGAATAAAAAGATGTTGGCGAAGGTTAGCTGGGTGCAGTGGGCTGAAGGGCAGTCAAAAGGGCAGAGATGGTGGGAGGTGGGGGGGGGGGATTTGAAGCAGAGGCAATTCAGGCAGGGCAGAGAAGCATGAGGTCCTTGCCTAACAATCACAATCAGGACTGCCAGAACTGCTGTCGCTAAATGGCACAGTGATCTGGTGTTTTGCTTAACAACTGTTTTACTTCAATTCTGGTTCCAATTACCTGTGTATGTTCATATCAGTATGTCAGGACACACCCTGAAATTAAGAACTACATCCACTGCCAAACCTTAAGAACTAAAGCATCTCGTGCAGAAACATGTGTACAGTCCCCGCTTGATATGTCAAAACGTACACTTTCAAACAAGCCACAGTTTTGTGATTTTACCAAGGGGTAACTCATGAGGGAATGGCTCAAATGAATCCTACCTTTTGTAACAGGAATTCAACTGGGTTGTACAGTACTCCCTCATTTCTCCCAGAAGAGTTGGTTGGGCTGACAAAAAGTAACTTTTTGAAGTCACCTGGTGAACTTCTCTGGTCAAAGATGGACTAGAATCTGGGTCTCCTCACTTCAAATCAAACATTTTTACAACTACAGTGGCCTGTGAGGGAATGTGCACTTGGAGAAGCTGAAGGGGGTAGGGGGTGATCTTGGCCACACCAAGCATCCCCAAGGAGGAGGCAGCACATTTCAGAGAAAAACTCCAAATAAGAGACTGTGCAATCTCTAGCTGGATGAGGAGGAAGGAAGAGGTTTGGGGTAGCCACCTCTTAGAATCTCTCTGGATATATCTAGTAGGTTAGGAGGTTATAGCTTTAGTCTGGCAGATTCTGTCCATTAAGTGCAAGCAAATAAAGCACTGGACTTGACTGATTTCACTATGTTGTCTTTGGGCTTGGGCCTGGCCTTGTTTGCTATATGCCTTATAAATGATAATGATGCTGACGATGACAAGTCCATTTAATTGTCTTTGTTCAACAGTCCCATTATGGCTGCCTCTTCTCTACTCTCAAATCCTTCTGCTGTCTCTATCAGTATCCAGAGAAATATTGTTAATTCCTACTAAAGGCCTTTCTCTCTTTCTCTGTCTCTGCCTCTCTCTCTCTTTTTTCCCCCTCATGCTTCTTTACAAAATGTTTTAAATATGTCATTTTTATATTTTAAAATGAATTAGTATTACTCTGTAAATAGTTCTATTGTCCTCATTTTTTAATTGTTTCTTACCCTTTTTTATGCCTCGGTTGTAAACAGTTATCAATTTGCTGAAATTGGTGGCTGAAATTGCTGGTTGTCAGTCAAATTATTGGCATATATCACCAATGTCAAGTTAAATAAAGGAATAAAATCCCCATGTATACGGAAGTAACTGAAATATATAACAAGCAATTGAAAATGACACTGAAGCAATTTCTTGTAACTTTAGATCTGTCACAAATAAGGAAACCATGTAACTATCTTACCCCAGTTGTTGCTACAGGGAGTGGATTGGCTGTATAAAGGCTTCTTTTACCATCATAAACTGGTCTACGGTCACCAAATATCGTCACTTTAAAATGCTGCACCATTGAATCTACTACCTCCCTAGGAAAAGGAAAGAGGGAAATAAGTATTTTGCACATTTAAATTGCATGGCATTCAGAGAGAAGAAAGAAGAGCTCATTACATTAGAGGGAAGCTGTACTATATCAATAATAATAATAATAATAATAATAATAATAATAATAATAATAATAATAAGTCAATAATATTTGCAATGCATTTTTAAAGGTTCATTTGGCTGAGTTTCATGTTTTATGAATAAAGTAAATAATAATAATAGCAGCAACAAAAATAACAACAATTTGATCACCACATAAGAGAGATGGAAGAGGCTTACAGGTATATTCTCGATATCCTTATACAGCTTTTTAGTTTGAAAAGACAAGATACAGTAAAAATAATAAATAAAAATAACTTGTAGCATATGTTTAAATGCCAGACAAGCCTTACTGTATTTCTGTGTTTTCTAACTTTCAATTCCTTTATGCAAAGTGGTTATTTACATAAACTTTTATTTCTTATTACAGCCACTTCAGCTGACTGGTTTCCTCTAAACCACAAACTTTATATTTTTTCAGTGTGGGTAGATTAGAAACTATCTTCACCCTGATCCGATCATTCATTCCTTCCCTTCCACATTAAAATTGCTGTTTTGTGCTTTAAATTCCTGGTACAGTATTGATTTTTTTTAAATCTATTTTTAAAGTATTTTAAACAATTTTTTAAAATAAATATTTACAATCTTTTTTAAATAACCTGTAGAAGGAAAGGCAATTTTAATGTTGTGAATTTTATTGAATGGTGCATTTAACACATCAGAACAAAACAGACCAGGCCTCTAGATGGACTACTGTAACGCTCTCTACATGGGGCTCCCCTTGAGGTGCACCCGGAGACTCCAGCTAGTGCAGAATGCGGCTGCACGGGGGATTTTGGGAGTCTCTCGTTACTCCCATGTAACACCTCTCCTGCGCGAGCTGCATTGGCTGCCTGTGGTCTTCCGGGTGCGCTTCAAGGTGTTAGTCACCATCTTTAAAGCACTCCATGGCACGGGTCCTGGTTACTTGAAAGACCGCCTCCTACCACATACCTCCCTTCGACCTTTCCGCTCCCACAGAGTGGGACTCCTCAGGGTGCTGTCAGCCGGTCAATGCCGGCTGGCGACTCCCAGAGGAAGAGCCTTCTCTGTGGCAGGTCCAGCACTCTGGAACGACCTGCCCCCCGATATCCGTACCATCACGGACCTACGCCTCTTCCATCGGATGCTAAAAGCACATTTCTTTCATCTAGCCAGCCTGACATAGACTAAGGGTATAATTTTAAATTTTGATATTTATTGGTTTTAATTTTTATATTATCCAAATTTTAGCACAGGTTTAAATAATTTAATTGTCTTTTATATTTTGTATGTACTGTTGGGTTTTTATCTTTCTGTGCACCGCCCTGAGTCCCTTTTAGGGAAAATAGGGCAGTATATAAATTGAATGAATGAATGAATGAATGAATGAATGAATGAATGAATGAATGAATGAATGAATGAATGAATGAATGAATGAATGAATGAATGAATAAATAAATAAATAAATAAAACTGGTGTTTTGATCCCACTTCAATCCACTTTGAATCAGATGGGGGAGGGGAGAGGTAAAAAATAACAGGTCTTTGGTGGTACTCCACGTCATAAATAGACATATAAGAGAAGCAAAGAACCTGTTCACCTTTTCAGATGTATATCAAACAGGGGCTTTTCAGGATTAGGTAATATGACTCCATTAGTTCCACTCATATTTGGCTGTTAAATACTTCAAGGTGATTCTGGGAGGCTCGTGTTTTGCCACATCATTTATGGAGCACACTCTATTTTGTCTTCCGAGGATTAACAGCTATTATAAAGCAGGGGTCTCTAAACTTCGCCACTTTAAGACTTGTGTACTTCAACTCCCCAGCCCCAAGTCTTAAAGTGGCGACGTTTAGAGACCCCTGTTATAAAGAAATGGCAACCCTCTTGTTCATCCTTGAAAGACAGTGATGAATATCTTTGCATGTCAGCTCTGAATTTATAATTCTCTTTCTATGACAATGGCCTCAAAACCCATTTACCAACTTTTAAAAATGTATAAGCCAACATGTCACTTTCTTTAGAAAAGTGCCTTATTAATGAATCTTGAAAAATCAAATGGCTTGTTATAAAAAAGAGAGAGACTTGCCAATTGGCATTTGAAACAAACTGGAAGTTAATGAAGGTGTTAATGCAAGCAAAACCCTTGCAGTGGATTCTATTTAGCTAGACTATAGCATTGTGGACTAGTTGATGCCTCTGAAATGTCTTTGAAAAACAGTAATTTTGAAACTAACAAAGCATGTTTAAAAAGGTATTTAATGCTACCTTCACTTCAGCAACAGAAAATTGGATCTAAAACCTCTAAGCTAGAGAAAGTTATGTGGGTGCCCATACTTCTATACATTCTGCCTTTTTCACTCAAGCCTGCAGCTTTTTAGTGGTTCTCCAGAGATGACATTCCTTGAATGCTTTCAATTATTGACACTAGGTGATGCAAAGTATGGTTTCTCAGGAGCATAGAGTATTACAGGGGTGAAAAGTCCAATATCTAGCTCACAGCAAGAATTCAAATGAAAGCATCCCTATCAGAAAGCTATCCAGAAGGAGCTCACCAACAATCTTGGTAATTGGTTCTACAACTGAAGAACCCTTACGGAGATAATTTTTCTCTAATGCACAGGTAGATTGCTTTGTGTTGGATTCATGCCGACTTTTGTAATTACGGTACTGTTTTTCAAAATCACTTGAGATTAAGTGCTCATTCAATCTTTACAGGTTCTAAGGTATTGATGGCAGATAACCCGGTCTGCAGCTTTTGAAAGGGGAATATTTTAAGATGATGGAACAGCAAACAGGCTTTTGAGTTTAATATTATTCACCTTGAAACCTCAAGATATGATAAACAAATCATTAATCTGTTGTATAATCTCAAGAACTGTGGTGGGAAAAATGTGGAGGGAGAGAGGTCAGTCTTGAATAGAAAGTGAATATAAATCTAACAATATAAATATTTTATATCATAGCTATATAGAATACAAAGAGCTTAATGTTGCCAAGAGCTCTTTTAAATAAATAAAATGTTACTGATCTGTACTTATCTTTTATAACTAAAATTATATTCTTTGTAATAATTATATACCAACACCATTGCTTAAAATTAACATGCCTCAATGGACTAAGATCCTAGGATCTAAACACGTCTATCAATTTTTCTTTGACACACCAAATTCAGTGAAGTCGCAAAACACATATTTTCATTATCTCTTAAAGAGGAATATTTAAACACAGATAAATATTACAACAAAAATAAAGGAAGCATTGTGGAAAATCTAGCCAAGGATACTTGCTGCATAGCATATAAACAATAGCTGATGAAACTCCTGAGCAAGTATGAAGTCAGCTACAAGACCATGATTTCACATCATACGGATATTGCAGAACCAAAACCAGTTTGAATTCCTTTTAATTTACCCAAACTAAATTACTTGCCTGGTGGACAAATTATACAAACCCTCAATAGGAAGAACATCATACATATCCGGTATTAAAACTGAACAGGACATTTAAAGGACTTCAAAATTCTATTTTCTTGAAGTCGAGCGAGAGTTAATTATCTATTTCCAGCATTTACAGATCAAGAGACAAGAGTTCTTACCTTTAATACATGAAAAAAGTTACCCATGTTTATAGTTTCCAGTTAATACTAATGAAGCGTTTAATAAAATATAAATCTAGAACTAGAATTGCTTATAGAAAACTGCTTAATTTTGTTTATTACATCTTAAATGAAACTGTAAGATTGAAGAAGATGCAGAAAGGAACAACAAAAAGGTCCAAATGGTTGGAACAATTCCAGTGTTTTGGTTTTCTTTGGTACAAAAAATAGTCAGGTTGGAATCATGGATAGCACAGTGAAAATGAATGGAAAGTCCATGTATAAAATAGAATAAGTTGTACAATGAGGCAGAAGGTATTTGACTGAAGACAGGGGTTGTGTTTTAACTGTATATTGTTGAGCACTGACATTTGCTATTCCAGGACTCAGTAACACCTACCAATCTATACAGTTTCATTGGATGCAAAACACTTCATGACCTTTAGTCAAGATGATTGCTGTATAGTATTGTTAGTAACTGTGGTAATTTGCCTCTCAAAGCCAGTTGCTGAAAAATAAGGTTTTGAAGTTACTATTCTCTTACGTTCTGTTTTGGGTTTCTCAGAGGCATCTCTATGACCCCTGTGGAAACAGAATACTAGTTTAAATATACCCTGGGCCTGATCCAGCAGAGCTTCAGCCTATTCAAATCTAATCTGCAACTGGTTGATTTTGTGTTCTGATCAATACATTAACAAGCTTTTTTTTCTGTGAGTAACAACACCCAAAAGTTTCCTGTCCTACCAAGAAATAAGAATCAACCAGTAAAGTAATTATATGTTTAAAAATTGTTACTGTAATAGCACTACCGTGAAAACATTGCCTTTCTTCGAAGTCCACAGTATAATTTCGGTATTAAAAAAATGAGTGCTATCTATAGAGACTAAACCAGATTCATGATGAATTTTGACTTTCAAAGTTAATTAAACAGAAAGTTGTGTTTAATTTCAATTTGAATCCTACACATGCCCAAATTAAAGTGCTAATGACTTAAAAACAAAGAAGTTACTCACTTTTGTTACATTCTACTTGCTCTGTCAATGTTAAAGACATATGCCATTTTTACAAATGAATTTTAATTTCTTTCCGGTATGTGGGTGTCTATGTAAAACAATGTATGTTCAAGTTACAAATTTATCATATTTTTCGGAGTATAAGATGCACCTTTTTTCCTCTAAAAAGAGGCTGAAAATCTGGGTGTGTCTTATACATCGAATACAGCATTTTTTTGCCTCCTGGAACCCCGCCCCCTTCACCAAACTGGCTGTGCCTAGTCTTATGGAGGCTTCCAGAAGAGCTACTGGGGGCTGGGGAGGGCAGAAATTAGCCTCAAACGGGCCGTTTCCCCCTCCCCCAGCCCCCAGCAGCACTCTATAAGCCTCCATAGGGCTATGCATGCAGTTTATTTGACACAAAAATGGCCCGTTTTCGCGATAAATAGGGCAGGGGTTTTGCTCATTTTTGACCCATCCCCACCTCATCCCCCAGGAGCATTCTACAAGCCCCTCCACCCAAGTCTAGTTATGCTTTTTATTTGAAAAAAAAAAGGCCCCGTTTTCATGGAGAAATGGGCTGTTTTGGAGAGGTTTGAGTGCAAAGTCTTCCCCCACAACCTTTTGGAAGGCTCTTTAACTGTTTCTGCGCCAGCAGAAACAAAGTCTTAAGGTTTGTCAGTGATTTCCTTCTGCAGGACATGGATAAATACACCTGGAAACATCAACCTACCTACCTAATCTCTCTACCTACCTACTGTATTTCTCTCTCTATTTCTCTCTCATCCTTCTACCTACTTACACACACACACACACACACACACACTCCCTACCTACCTACCTACTGTTTCTCTTTCTATTTCTCCCTCTATCCTTCTACCTACCTACACACACACACACTCTCTCCCTCCCTCCCTAGTTTCTCTTTCTCTTTCTCCTTACACACTTACACACACACACACACACACACTCCCTACCTACCTACTGTTTCTCTTTCTATTTCTCCCTCTATCCTTCTACCTACACACATTCTCCCTCTCCCCCTACATACCTACTGTATTTCTCTCTCCCCCTTTACCTACCTACCTACCTACACAGATACTCTCTCTCCCTACCTACCTACTGTATTTCTCTCTCCCTCTCTATTTATATCCCTTTACCTACCTACCTACTCTCTCTCCCTACCTACCTACTGTATTTCTCTCTATTTCTCTCTCTCTCTCTATCCCTTTATCTACCTACCTACTGTATTTCTCTTTCTTTCTCTCCCTCTATCTACCTACCTACCTACTTTTTTTTGTAATTTGCCTTTTCAAAACCTTGGTGCATCTTATACTCCGGTGCGTCTTATACTCCGAAAAATACGGTACTCCTCAATCCAAGAATAAATAATATGCTTGCGGCATCAGCTATTTTTAAAAAAATTAAAAGACTAGCAAATGAAATATTTTCTCCTCAAACAAAAGCGCTGACCAGCACTAGCTATTGAAAGCATCTCACTTGATCAGCTAATCAATATTAGTAACATAAAATGATATTACCCATAATAACTTACCTGTTCACTCTCCTAGGACACTTATCTGGCTTAATATCCACCTCATAGAGGTAGACGTCAATCTTTGGGATTTCAACTTGGAAGCAGTTGGCCAGCAGTTTAATAGGTTTTCCCATGGTGCCATAGCCAGGTCGTCGGGGCACCATGAGTAGGGGCTGAGCCCCAACGGTTCCTGCCAAATAAAACAAGGTACAACTTAAGAGATGGACACTGAATCTGTTTTAGTGATATTGTACAAAGAAACATCCAGAATTATCTTCTCCATTACATTTTATTTTTTATTTATTTTTATTTTATTTTTCACATTTATAGCCCACACCCATCTCACCATAAAGGGACTCGGGGCAAAAATACTGCGCTAATTTCCATCTGCAACAGATATACCCAGTTAACCTTGGCTGATTTCCTAAAAGTTAAGCAGTGAAAACTGGTTAGAAGTAAATTGAAGATCATCAGAAAATTCCAGGGCTGTAGCTTAAACTGGTTGTTGTTTTTTTTAAACCCACCATCCTGAAACAAGGCAGTATCAGGTCATCTTTTGCATTGCTGACAAGAAAGCATTAATCAAGGGATTTTCCCCCTTTCTTTTATATTACAAGTAGTTCTCAACTTACAATCACAACTGAACCCAAAATTTCTGTTTGCTAAGCAAACCAGTTGTCAACTGAGTTTTATCCAATTTTATGATCTTTCTTGCCACAGTTGTTAAGTGAATCACTGCAGTTGTTAAGTTAGCAACATGTCTGTTAAGTGACTCTGGCTTCCCCATTGACTTTGCTTGTCAGAAGGTTGCAAAAGGTGATTAAATGATCCCGGGACACAGCAACTATCATAAATGCACGTCAATTGCCAAGCATCCAAATTCTGATCACGTGACCATGGGGATGCTCAGGGTAGATAAAAATCAATGATTTTTTTAAAAAAATCAAAAAAATCGGATTTTTAAAATTTAAATCGGATTTTTTTATATAAAATGCTTTTTGAGGAAAATATATTACCATCCAAAGGTTATTCCATCATGAAATAAAGATTAGGTTTTTTTTAAATTATGTAGAATAAGGCTGTATATGTTTAATTTTTTTGGTAAATAAATTCCATTAATCCATTCACAATGTCATGCTCTTCCAGAGGTTTTTGTAAGATTATTGGGGAGTTTCTCTGCCTACAAGATATTATCACAGATGCTTGGTTTACTTTTGCTGTTCTCAAAACTGAATTTGACTCAGCAGAGATCGCATGCCTCTTCTTCACAGCAAAAATGTTATAACATGAACAGAGTTGAAAAAAAGACCTTAATCCTAACTTCTACAAACCTATGAATACAGAATCAACCCCTTCAGTGCTAAGTTTCAAGAAGTTCAGTGAATAGAATAGAAACAATATTTTTCTGATTGTTTGGAGTGGAATAGATCTGCACAAGAAGAAATTGAAACTAAGTGTGAGGAGGAAGGGGCAAGCAGATAAGCAGTACTACAAAATGAAAGTCTAAGTTTCTTAAAATATATATATTTTGTTTAGCCAAATTAGTTAACAAACATGGATGTTTGTTTCAGCAAATAACATATGCTGTAATGTTATTGTTTCAGTTGAATACTTTTAAGAATTTGACTTGGAAAAATGGGATAGAGATAGGGAAGGATAGGATATAGAACAGTGGTTTTCAACCTGTGGGTAGGGACCCCTTTAGGGGTCAAACAACTCTTTCATAGGGGTCGCCTAAGACCATTGGAAAACACATATTTTCGATGGTCTTAGGAACTGAGACATCAATTTTATGGTTGGGGGTCACCACAACATGAGGAACTGTATTAGAGGGTCGCGGCATTGGGAAGGTTGAGAACCTTCCTGTCTGAAATGGTATAAGGCTCCTGCCCACGCAGGGGGTTGGACTAGAAGACCTACAAGGTCCCTTCCAACTCTGCTATTGTATTGTATTGTGTCCTAACCACTGATTTAGAATATAGAATAGAATAGGGTAGAATAGAATAGAACAGAACATTTTTTATTGGCCAAATGTGATTAGACATATAAGGAATTTGTCTCCTGAAATATTTTCACTCTGCACAGTCAACACTCTCAATCTTGTGTTGTGTCCAGATTTGCAGCAATGCTTCTTATAAAGATCCCTTGCACCTGCTAGCTAGCTAGTGACATTTTCATCCTTCTATCTATGCCAGTCATTAATGAAAAAAATAAAGAAAAAAATTAAAGAAAAGGTGAACATTACTCTGGGGTTTTTGGAATGATTCATAAGACAAATGTCATCACTTGCAGACGCAACACAATCACCACAACCACCACTTTCATACACCCACACATAATAGAACTTGTACATATTCCCACTTACTGATGATTTCAGCTGTTCATATCATTGATGCATGGTAATAAGCAATAACGTAAGTAACGTAAAGGATATTCTGCCCATGGTTTCAAAGGCTATTTTGCAATATATTAAACTTCACTGACCTTTCAGAAAATTCTAATAATCACAAGAGGTTAACCGATAAAACCAGCCATCAAGTCATTTGAGAAAATGCTTTTATAATATGAGTTCCTGTAATTTATGTATTTATATAATAATAATAATAATAATAATAATAATAATAATAATAATAATAATAATAATAATAATAATAATAATAATAATACAATAGCAGAGTTGGAAGGGACCTTGTAGGTCTTCTAGTCCAACCCCCTGCATGGGCAGGAACCTTATGGCTGTCTAACATCTTTTTAAAGACTTCCAGGGTTGGGGCATTCACATTATTATTATTATTAATAATAATAATAATAATAATAATAATAATAATAATAATAATAATAATAATAATAATAATAATAATAATAATAATAATAATAATAAAATTTGTAAACCGCTCTCTCTCCCCGAAGGGACTCGAGGCGGTGCACAGGGAATTAAAAATACATATATAAACAACAAACATTATAATACAATTTAAAATGAATTAAACCTAGACCCTGCGCTAAAATCCCTAACTATCTAAAACTAATACCCATAAAAATCCCTAATAAAACAGTTTGAAATATTCAGCTAGAGGTAAATGGGTCAATTAACCCAAGCCGACCAGGCAGAAGAAGTGAGTTTTTAGTTTTTGATTTAAACTAAGCAATTTAAACTACCAGAGCTTTAGGCAGTTCTAACTGGAAGAAAAGTATCAACTCAGACAAACATGTCCTTTGTTAGTCTGTGGCTTGTGTTTACGAAACATTGAAGGAAGTAAAATTGCAAGGAATTTAAATATTTTTTGCCTCTGCTTCTCCCTGAAAGAATGAAATCCCCTTGGAGGGAGCTCTTCTATAAACCATCCAAACCCCCTACTGGAAGAGTAGATTGATCAATTTATTTGTTAATTTTATTGTTTCATATTCACAATTTATCTGAAATTATCTAAATTATACATTTATAATTATAAATCTAAAATGTCTGAGACAACAGGATTGTTTAAAAACCACTGTTCTCAAAAGAAATGCAAAATGAAGTTCAGCATATAAAGCAATTTCATTACAAATTATTACAAAACAATGTATAACTATCGGGGCTATACATGTTCAAAGAGTTGGGCACTCTTTGAAATGATTTGGGAAAAGTGCTTTGGAAGATTCATGAGCACAGCATTTTTTGACTCCTAATTAAAACAGCCCGGGAGTTTTTCCATTTGAACCTGGAAAACATGCAGCTGCTTTAATTAGTATCCGGGAGGTATTAAGTTCCAACTCAATTCTTTCAAATTATCTCAAAGAATACAATCCTCTAATAATTAAAGAGAATATTCATGCTTGGTTCAATTTTTAGCAGTCCAAAATTGAAATATGAAAATAATAGAACAAAATGCATAAAAATCACATAAAGTAGAAATGAATGTTCAATATAAAAAAAAATTCCTTTGACTAGCGATGACGCATGCTTCACCTATGAAAATAAATTACAATGCAGAGCATACTGTAAAGAATTGAGTTAGGCTGAATGCAGCCTTTTTCTATAGAAACCATTAAAGAATAGAACACACAATAACAAGGTTGGGGAATGGACCTTGGAGGTTTTCTAGTCCAACCCCCTGCTCAAACTGGAGACCCTAAACCCATGATGGCAAACCTATGGCACACATGCCAGAGGTAATGCGCAGAGCCTTTTTGTGGGCACGCGTGCCATCGCCCCAGCTCAGTCAGGTGCTCCTCAGGTTTCTGACACGCGCATGTGCATCGGCCAACTGGTTGTCAGGTTTCCGAGGCATGCATGCACATCGGCCAGCTGGTTGTTGAGTTTCTGGCACTTTGGCATACACGTGCACGCATGCGCGCCTTCTGGCTTGGGCACCCTGTGCCTAACAAATTGCTCTCCAATCCAGAGATGGAGGAGCCATCACTTCTGGAGATGAGCCGTTCCACTGATTAACTGTTCTCATTGCCAGCAAATTTCTCAGTTCTAAGTTGGAACTCTATTTAATGACCTACCATCCATTACTTCTTGTTTTGCTCCCTGGTGCTTTGGAAAATAGGTTGATTCCCTCTTCTCTGTGATAGTCCTTCAAGTACTGGAAGTTATTCATGTCACCCCCAAGTCCTTCACTTTGTTAGACTAGACATATCTAGTTCCCCAGCTGTTTATATGGGACAGCCTCCAGATCTTTTAATCATCTTTGTTGCTCTTCTCTGCACTCTTTCTAGAATCTCAACATATATTTTTTTTACCATGGTGACAATGAGTTTGATTATCTCATGATATAAAACTCAGGGGCTGCAGATATACTGCAGACGTTTTCCTGGAAGCTGTGCCAATGAACACTAAAGCACATTGTTTTTCCACCTTGACAACTTTTTAAGACTTGTGGATTTCAACTCCCACAATCTTCCCAGTCAGCAAAGAGAGGTAGAATTAGTTGACTACCACACCACTTTAAACAGGGGTCCTATTTTGTCTTTTCCAAACCATCTAGGAATACTAAAACAGGATAAACTCTGATTAACAACCTCCAGGCTAATTTAGCAGCAGCAAGTCAGAAATCAGTCTTTGGATGGCACTCTGTCTGGGTTTGACTAATTTTCTGAAATCATATTATCCACAGAACCAGAAACTAATGAGACTGGGCTCAACATGCCAAGCCAACAAAAACAAAAGACAATTAAAATTAATGAAGTTTAACATACTATGTGAATGCAGCCACTATGTTTTTAACTTATTTGGCTAAGCATGCCAGCACACAAGTCATTTGGCTAACTAGACACTCTACAAAAGCAAACAATGTGCAGGGAGAAAATACAACCCAAAAAAGTTAGGTTATGCAATCTTTGTTTTTGTCAATTTACAAGAGAGTTTATAAGCCACTGTAACTGCACCAACTTTATTCATCGAACCCTTGTGATTTTATTTTTAAATCAAGCTAATAAGCACTACTCAATTCCACTCCCTTTTCTAACATATAGTATGGTTTATTTGTTCAAGTCTTCCCTATACCATTCCTTTATTTTAGATATGCCAAACTTAATACTCCTTGATCACTACTGTTTTCCATTATTATTATTATTATTATTAGCTGATCCGTATGAAGATAAGGGTACTGTATATGCAGGGCATATTTTATAGGCTAACCATGTTTCAGCTATGGTTAAGCTGTAAAATGACAATTAATAAAGGATTCATGCTGTATGCACAAAAAAGGCGCAATAGAAATATAGAAGGCAGCTTTCATCTTATTTTTCCCATCTGCATAAACTAAGCAAATGCTTGGATAACATTTATAATAACATTCTTTCACCATGGAAGAAAAGCTGGATACAAAGGTATAATAGCAGGAACCTGAAAATTACTCAGCTTGTTAAGCAAGCAGAAGCAAGATCACAAAAGGCCAAATGACTCACAAGTCAAATTTATATGAATGACAATTCACATTTTGGGGGAAATAATAAAGGCAGGGTTTTAAAAAAATCTAAATTTAAAACCAATGTCCAATAGGAAAATTACTGTGTTGTCCTACTGCTCATACTATTATGTACAGCATTATATTTATTGAGAAAATACATTAAAATACATATAATAATTGATCATTATTAGTACAGTATTTTAATTATATAGCCTATAATTAAACTATCCATCCATCCATCCATCCATAGACACACTTGTTTCAGAAGGCTAACTAGAGCAGGGGTCCCCAACCTTTTTTACACCAGGGACCGGTTTCATTTTAAAGAAAATTCTGCAGACCGGCTGGCATAGAGGAGGGGGGGGGGAGGGACAGGCGGCGCATGCACACGCGGGGGGGGGGGGGGAGTCGGCTCACTCGGCCCTCTAGGGCCTCCAACGGCACAAACGGCCACTCCTGCGCTCTCCCTCATCCGGTGTGCGCTCTGCCCAGGGAGCTGCCCCCTCCTCCCTCCTCCTCCTCTCCGGCCCTGCGGCCCGGTTCCTATCAAGCCGCGGACCGGGGGTTGGGGACCCCTGAACTAGAGAACCAAGAAAGAAAATAATAAATCCCATAGTCTAGATTTCCACACTGCATGAAATCATTAATTATGGTTTACTGACTGAACCTCAGTTGATCAGGTTTTAACAGACCAACCCATGACTTCCAGTGGAGGCATGGCAAGCTAAACGTGCCTCCATGGAATGCAGAGGCATTGACTACAGCAAAGACCAAAGATACAGTGAGAATTGCTTATTTAAATATATTAAGACTATTTGGAATGATAAATTTGAAGTCTCCCAGTGACAATATCAACAATATCAGTAACAATGTGTTATTCTATGAACAGACTGTCTAAAGGATGTTAACAAATAATAGATGTGAAATTTTTTTTGCTTATGTCAGGCCTGCTTCTTCGTTGACTCAGGAAAGACCACACTTAGACATTTTTTTGAAATGTTAAAGGCTTCTTTTACTAAGTTACGATAGCGTACAGACCAAATAAAGCTGAGAATGATTAGTTTAGGCGCGAACAGAAAGTATTAAGCTTAAGCCCAACCCAATCCCCAAACCCCCCCTATGCATTGTCCAATATGCTTCCATCTCCAACATCAGGTGGGCAGGTCTTCACCATCCTGGAATGCAGGTCCGTTACACAGGAGATAACACGAACATCAACATTGTCCACCAGCAGAACACACTCATCCCAAACCCCCACCCTCCCCGTTTCCATGACAGCGAAGCAGGAACTCGCGAGACTGACATCCGGACCTCCTCCAGGAACAGCGGGAAATATAGGGCAGCAATAGGCACACGAGAGGCTATACCTGAAAAACAAGAAAGGAGAGACAAAACAACAGAGAGGAGAAGGAAAAAAGAGTCAGGGTTTGTGTGGATATTTGGCATAAAACTGGCGTACCAGTTTAGGAGCTTTGAGATGCTCTTTATCCACCCATTCGTTATGAGAAGGGGGAAAATCTTTCCACATGACCAGGAACTGTGTTTTATTTCTGCGGATTCTGGAGTCCAAAATGTCCCGGACCTCATAATGCTGATGACCATCAACCATGGTAGGTGTAGGAGTAGCAGGTAATCTTTCGCGAAGATGGGAGGTACGAGCAGGCTTCAGTAAATGAACATGGAATACAGGGTACAGTCGTCGGTAGGTCTTGGGGAGATCCAAACGGACCGACACAGAGCTGATAATTTTTGTGATCGTGAAAGGACCAACAAATTTGGGACCCAGCTTCTTGCATTTTTGGGGACTATCCAAATTTTTGGTAGACACATAAACCTGATCACCAACTTTGTAGGATGGAGGTACTGCCCGTTTCCTGTCAGCGTACAACTTGTGCGAATCATGGGCATCATTCAAAGTTTTTCGGAGAACCGGCCAAACAGAGGACAGTCTAGAGGACCAGTCAGCTAAAGAGGGAACTGTCGTCGAGTCGTGAGGCAGTTCGGGAATGGGTACAAAGTCCTGTCCGTAGATGATTTTAAAGGGGGTCATATTCGTACTAGAGTGAACAGAGTTATTATACGCCACCTCGGCATGTACGAGAAGATCAGCCCAATCATCTTGTTGAAAATTAATAAAACAACGTAAGTATTGTTCGAGAACGGAATTAACCCTTTCACAAGATCCATTCGTCTGAGGGTGGTAGGCGGAGCTTAAGCTCTGGGCGGAGCCAATCAGTCTCAAAAACTCCTTCCAAAAATGGGAAGTAAATTGTGTTCCTCTATCGGAGATGATGCGTTGCGGGACGCCATGAGAACGATAGATATGAGAAACGAACAGGCGGGCTAGAGTTTTAGAAGAAGGAATTTTAGTACAGGGGACAAAATGAACTTGTTTAGAAAAGAGATCGGTAACTACCCAGATAACGGTATAACCCTGACTGGGTGGAAGATCAACTATAAAGTCCATTGAAATTTCCTTCCAAGGCCTTTCCGGCGCAGCCACAGACTGGAGAAGACCTTGAGGCTTGCCCGGCGCCCGTTTTGAAACCGCACATACAGGGCAACTGGCAATATACGATTCGACATCTTTCTTCATTGAAGGCCACCAGAATTGTCTCTTGACAAGATGAATAGTCTTAACGAAACCGAAATGGCCAGCCAAACGTGAGTCGTGTGCGCGTTGCAAGACAAAAGGACGCAAAGTAGCAGGAACATAGATCTTCGAGCCAATCCAGGGAAGATCATCTCTGGTAGTACAATCACCTGAGTGAGTCGAATACCAATCATCAGTAAGTAATTCCTCCTTTATACGAGCAATCAGGTCAGCAGGTGGAGTAGTTTGAACAGTAGTTTGGGTTAAAGTAGACACCGGAGAAGCAGGTAAAGTGAGTGGCATGATGGGTTGTACAACGGTGAGTTTAGAGACATCATACTGAGGCAATCTGGAAAGCGCATCAGCCATGAAGTTTTTGCCCCCAGGGATGTATTTGAGGTGGAAATTGAAACGATGGAAAAAGTGAGCCCAACGAAGTTGCCTTGGGGACAATTTCCGAGAGGAGGTAAGAGCTTCCAAGTTTTTATGGTCTGTCCAGACCTCGAAAGGATGCGGGGCACCCTCAAGAAAATGACGCCAAGTCATGAGAGCCCACCGAACAGCAAAAGCTTCTTTTTCCCAAATCGCCCAACCACGTTCGGACGCAGTGAGTTTCCGAGAGGTGTAAGCGCATGGTTGTAATTGGCCTTGCTGATTGAGCTGTAAAAGGACTGCTCCCACCGCGACATCACTTGCATCTGCCTGAATTACAAATGGGGAATTCACATCGGGGTGTTTGAGAACAGGCTCAGCCGCAAACAACCTTTTTAGCTTTTCGAAAGCGGCTTGACACTCCATCGTCCATTTGAGAGGGGTTCCTGGACGAGGTTTGCCTTCACCTTTTGTTTTCAGAAGGTTCGTAATGGGCAAGGCAATATCAGCGAATGACGGAATAAATTGGCGGTAAAAATTTGCAAATCCTAAAAAACTTTGCAATTGTTTACGGGTACGGGGAGGGGCCCACTCCGTTACCGCCTTGACTTTAGCAGGATCCATTTCTATTCCCTCAGAGGAGATGCGGTAACCTAAATAGTCAATTCTGTCCTGGTGAAACTCACACTTAGAAAGTTTGGCATAAAGTTCAGCGGAACGCAACTTGTTTAACACGGAGCGCACCAGTTTAATGTGCTCGTCATGTGTTTGCGAGTAGACGACAATGTCATCAATGTAAACAATTACTCCCTTGTAAAGGTGCTCGTGGAGAACCTCGTTTATTAATTGCATGAACACCGAAGGAGCACCTTGAAGACCGAAAGGTAGGACTTTGAATTGGAAACACCCGAGTGGACAGTTAAAAGCTGTTTTCCATTCGTCCCCCTCTTTAATCCTGACTCTGTAATAGGCTTCACGTAAGTCCAATTTTGTAAAAATCTTACCGGTAGCCAGGTGAGCCAGCATGTCTTTCATGAGCGGAAGGGGGTAAATATTGTGTTCACAAATGGTGTTGAGATATGAATAGTCCTGTATCAATCGTAGAGTACCATCTTTTTTTTCTCTAAACATAACCGGTGCGGCCACACGGGGCCTAGCCGGTTCAATGAAACCTCTTTGAAGGTTTTTATCGATGAATTTACGTAATTCCTCCATCTCCCGCGGGGTCATGGAGTATATACGAGGTTTGGGTAATTGAACCCCAGGAAGAAAATCAATTGAACAGTCAGTAGCCCTATGAGGAGGAAGGGAATCACAAGATCTTTCACTGAAAGCATCCTTTAGGTCCCAATATTCTTTGGGAATTTTCTCCTCGCCTGGTATGGATTCGGGTGATGGGAAACCCAATAAAGGTGCAGCAGATTCAACATGGGGGGGTGGTTGATCAACTTCTGATTTTGATTTCATCATCCATATCAGCTGCGTAAAACTGCATGAAATTATCGACGTGAATTAGAAAAAACGCCAGTTTGTCGGCACTTCCATTATATTTCACACCCAAAGGAGGCAGTTTAGCAAGTCGGCGGGGGTTAATGGGGTTGGCTTCCCTTCCAGCCTGAGGGGGGGGGGAGGGCGTTGCTCTCCTGCTTTGCCTGGCAGAAGCTGTCTCTCTCCGTAATTCCCTGCCGGCTTGAGGAGGGGGGGAGGGTGTTGAAACCCTGCTTCGCCCCCCCGGAGCTGCCTGTGAACCTCTTGCCTGTTGGCGTTCCGCCTCCCTCCCCCAGATTTTTTCCAGGGCTAATTTCTTCTCATCTGCCTGACGGAGTAAGTCCTGAGCCATCTCCCTTAGTTCATTCTCCTCTCTTTGGAGCTCCGGAATGACTTTCTTTGGGGAAAGTCGTCGTCTGGAGACGTTTACCCCACTCATTCCTACCCCTTCAGACCAACGTTTAGGTTTGACTGATTCTTCGGCTGCCAGATTTAGATCTAGGCCAGCCAAACCTTCCATCACTGACCTGATCCCTTCAGTTTGAACAGGAGGATGCGATGCTTCAGCTCCCAAAATGTTTTCAGGCAGGACCTCTACCAACGGAGGCTCCTCTTGTGAAGGGTCCGACATCAGGGCAGGTTTTTGGTTTTTTGTGATTCTCAGCTTAATGTCAGGCCTGCTTCTTCGTTGACTCAGGAAAGACCACACTTAGACATTTTTTTGAAATGTTAAAGGCTTCTTTTACTAAGTTACGATAGCGTACAGACCAAATAAAGCTGAGAATGATTAGTTTAGGCGCGAACAGAAAGTATTAAGCTTAAGCCCAACCCAATCCCCAAACCCCCCCTATGCATTGTCCAATATGCTTCCATCTCCAACATCAGGTGGGCAGGTCTTCACCATCCTGGAATGCAGGTCCGTTACACAGGAGATAACACGAACATCAACATTGTCCACCAGCAGAACACACTCATCCCAAACCCCCACCCTCCCCGTTTCCATGACAGCGAAGCAGGAACTCGCGAGACTGACAGCTTAATGCAGAAATAATGGGATCAGAAATATGGATTTAAAAAGGGGGGGGGGTTACAAAGTAAACAAGACATTCAATTGGAAATAAACATGACAAGAAAAAAATGTAGATTACATTTAAGAAGAACCAAGAGAAGGATACTGATAAGGAGTTTTTTACTGGATATAAACAAAAGAAGTTCGCTTTGGAAATCAAAGGGAAGCTACAAAAGACAAACCGAGATTTAACATTAATGGCTTTACACTAAAGAGGCATATTAAAGTCTTGGGAATCTCTGTGATGGGAGAAAGACAACATCTAAATGAATTAAAAATCAAGATAGAAGTAAAAGAAAGGAATACCCTTCTACAAACTTTGCTGAAACTAAAGCTGAAGAGTTGATGGTTTTGCATATAGAAGGGCTGGGATATGGGTAGAAGAAATAGGTGTTTGTAACTTTACAAACACCTTTACAGGAGTGATGAGTTATCTTTTTTTTAACTTGTTCTAATTAAGATTGGAAGTCATTTCTTCAGATATTTTTTCATCATTCTATTTCTTTCCTTTCTTTCAAGTTTTCTTTGCACTTTTTATTCTCTTTTTTCCTTTTGAGTTTAATTTGCATTTACTTTTACCATTTGCTATACTTTTCTAAATACTATTGTATTTAAAATCTTTAATTAAAAAAATCTCAAACAGACAAAGCCTTTAACCATGGATTAATACTAGTAATTAAATTTTTAGAACAGATTAAACCAAAAAGAAACATATTGTGGCTTAGTATGATGAGTGTAGCCGCTCATTTTGTAGATAATAAATAAAGACTAACTGAGAGAAGGAAGTACAGACCTCAGGCGTATCCCAGGGTTATAAGCACAGATCTGATTTTAATAACACTTTTGTTCCATTTAACAGCAGCCACCAAGGAGGGGAAAGTTTCCCAATAACTCCAATAGAAAGCTAAAATGTTCTAAAGAAAGAAGACAATGGAATGCTGATAGATTTAAATATTATAGTTCTTTTTCCCTGGATAGAATGTATATATTTACTTTTTAATATAAAAAGCTTGAGAAACAGATTTCATCATGCTATGCCACTGCGTCCATTGCCAAAGCATTGAAGTTATATTTCAGGAAGCCAATTTGGGCCCAGAAATAAAAATGTTCAGAAACAAGGAAATTATTTAACTGCATTACTTAATCAAAAGGAGATATTTAAATTCCTCTTAAATCTTAGTTTTTGTTTGATTGATGTGTTTCTACATCCCTGCTATGTACACCTTTTGCAAAAACACTTTTCTCTGAAACCTTTCAGGCACCAACTAAATTACTTTAAAATACACTATTAATACAGATTAGTAATTATATTATTGACTCATAAAATTCCCCAGAAAGTTAAAATACAGAGCCTTGCCTTGCAAACTACCCCAATAACAGTAGTACTCATTAAGTAAATACTGCTTGGATTTGACTCCTTTGGTGGCTTCATCTTATATCCTGCCTCCCTCTTCCTGGCAAGATCTTCTGACATTAGGTAGAAAACCTTATTTAAGATCCACAAAACTCAAGTATACACTTCGGTACAACCAATTTTTTATCTATTTGCAAATGGCATTTAATCATAGCCTCAAATGCACAGAAACACAATCCAATAACCAGGGAAAATATGGGGGAAGAGATGGAAACTCGATTATCACAACTTTACTAACCATTGTCCCAGATCAGATGTATGTTCATTTCCAGATATTAGTTTCTTCAAACGAAGAATTTTTGTATACGTGATGAACAGAAGGTAAGAAATCAAAACATTATCTTTGGTGTTTGAAAACTCTCTTGTCCCTAGCAAGGAGCTTGTACAACTCTTGTGCACAAGCTATTTTGAAATAAGCAAACATTCATCTGAGAACTACTGCACATTATCAGTCATTCTTAATTATCTTCAGTACTAATTTTACAGAGAATCCTCTACTCAGTGGGTGTTTAGAATCCAAACACTGAGCTATGAACTAGCCAATCACATTTAAGTGTATCATGTGAACCCAACCTGTGTGTGTGTATTGTTAAAACTGGATTATCTGAAAAAAAACATGATTAAGTTAATCACGGTACATAAGTCATGTGAATACAGCCAGATCCATTTATCATTAAGGTTGAACCAATGCCAAGACATTTAAAAACATACAGTGATGTGCCAACCTAGTTCAGAGCGCAACTTTTGTGGATTTACTGGGAGCATTAAAGTATAAGGATATAATAATAATAGCTGAGTGCCCATTTAGTGCAATGATTAAGACTAGCTAGAAACTGGGAGACTGTGAGTTCTAGTCCTGTCTTGGGCACAAAGCCAGCTGGGGGACGGTAGGCCAACCACTTTCTTTCAGCCATAGGAGGCGGTAATGCAAACCACTTCTGAAAAACCTGGCCAAGGAAACTACAGGGACTTGATCAAGCAGTGTGAGAATTGAACAGTAATAACAACAGCTAATAAGAATTTGAAAGAAATGATGGAAACTTTTGCAGAAAGGAAATTTGGATATAAAAACCCTTATAACTATTTATGTACAGTATATAAAATAAGCATAATATTGGGGGAGGAGGGGGGCGGGTGTTTCTAGTCACAGGTGGGTTGCAATTGCCTCTTAGTTAAGCATCCTAAGAAACTCACGAGGATACAGTGACAATTCTAATGAAGTTAAACAAATTCTGTTATTTTTCAAGATATATTAAGCATGTTTTATTACCATTTTTAAATTGTATAGGAGCTTTATCAGCTCTAACGTTTACACCCATATGCCATGATTCATACTTATGTCCATTACTATGATTAGGCAGGGTCCATCACTGGTTATTTTAGGTTTCAGTATCTACACTTCCTGACACATCTATGTTCCACCTACATTTTTGCAACATAGTTTTACAGACACAGTATTAAAATTTACTTTTAGAATACCTGTAGATTTTACTGTTTTATACTGTTAGACATACTTATGACTATATGTTCATTTTACTATTTTATATAGATTTATATATGTACATAATGCCAATTGCACAGATATATTATAAAACTACGTAGTTGATTATTAATCTTAATTATATTCGCCAGCTGCCATCACTTTGGCAATTCCAGTCTCACTGGTTCAAGGTTGACTCAGCCTTCCATCCTTCCGAGGTGGGTAAAATGAGGAGCCAGATGGTTGGGGGCAATATGCCAACTCTGTAAACCACTTAGAGAGGGCTGTAAAGCGGTATATAAGTCTAAGTGTTATTGTTATATTGATGCTATATTTTTATATTTATGTTAGCAGTTTACATTTTTTTCTTTTAGCATGTAGTTTAAATTGTTTGGGACAGTGTTGTTTTAATTTTAGTATTGAAAACATTTAAAAAAAAATCAATTGGACTGAGATGGATAGCTACAAAAATTGAATAAATGAATTTTGTTGGCCAATGACCAAAATGATGCAAGAAGAGGAAGAGGACTCTACCTATATTTCAACTATCCACCTGCATGGAAAAGTTGTGGGGATTTTTTCTAAAAGTGCATTTAAAAAAATAAATAAAGCTAAAGTACAAATCTAGTTAGGAAATTAAACAGCAAATTCTGGATGTGACCCAGCAATGTCCTAAAGCAGAGGTGTCAAATTTGCGTCGTCATGGTCTCATCATGTGATGTATCGCAACTGTTTTCCCCTTTGCTAAAATGGGGGGGGGGGGGCGTGGCCAGCATGTGACACATCCAGCCCACGGGCCATGAGTTTGACACCCCTGTCCTACAGTATGAAAAAAAACAACACGACCATATAAACGTTATCCCTCTAGATCAGGGGTCTCCAACCTTTGCAACTTTAAGTCTGAAGGACTTCAGCTCAGCAAAGCTGGCTGGAGAAGTCTGGGAGCTGAAGTCCTTCAGACTTATAGTTGCAAAGGTTGGGGACCCCTGCTCTAGATGACATGAGTGGCTACTCAGTACAGTAGACCATGGCCTAATTCTTACAGTTTGTTATGCTACATTATAATATGGATTGTTGGTTTTCAGTTAGTGGTGTTTGTAAAGTATTGTTTATGGATTAATGGGTTGAATTAGGTCATGCAGTGTCACATTTTTAACTGCAAATAGTCACACTAAATATGTATCACATTGTAAGGAAAACTGACTTCAAAATAGCTTAACTGTTGCGAATGAATAAATATTAAAAAAACATCTCTCATTGTGAAATCTATGATAAAGATAATGAATTGAAAACAAATGATGTGACTGACGATCACGACTGAAAATTTAAATATTTACTTCTATTAGTCAATGTTGCTTGTAACTAATCTGGACTATGTGATTAAAATAATACGAAAGATTTGTAATTGCAGGAATAATTACATGTTTCAGTTTTTGTGCAACTACCAGTATATCAGCTGTCATGTTGATAACTTAAAAAGCTGCTGTCTCGTCATTAAATAATTGATTTAAACAATGATAACTGAAGAAAGCAGTTGCCATCTTTTTCATTTATCCCATTATATCTTGAAATTAATACAGGTATTAAAATCTTCAAAACTCACTCAATAAAAAGTCAAGTGGTTCTAGATATCCAATAATAGGTACGTTATTTCTAAGCATGTTTGAGAAGCAGAAAGATAAGAGAATAGATCTGTCAAGTCAGCTAATCAAAATATTCCTAAATTTTGAGCTATCGTACCTAAAGCAATTAAGCAGATTTCTCCAACATATCAGTTAGGAAAGATTAGCTTTTATGTTTCCACAATATTTCAGCAACCTTTGTGTTTAGTATAGTACTGATGTTAAAATATAGTATACTGGGTTGACCAATACCTATGCCTGCCAATATGTAACAGAAAATGCAATTTTAGGGGGAATAAGTAGGTTTCTCCCAATGATCAACCACCTTATGCAATTTTTATATCAGAATAGGCAGTAAGAAGCTGTGGCATATATTAGAGAATCTATTTCACAATAGAAATACAGTTTCTTCTATAAATATTTCAATTCTCATCTTTTAGAATAATGATACTAAGTGCTCCATACCATAACTAAATCCAGGGACCACAAAAATACCTCATCTTCATTCTACTGAAATGATGGACCAGACCTCTCACACACATCAAAATGTACAATAATGATTGGTGTTTGGGTATACCAGTGCTTTTCAACACCATACTGGAGGAGATACTGGCAATTGAACTCTATTGCCCACTTTTAAGTTGCAAGGTTGAAAAACAGTGCCCTCTACCAATCTACTTCCAAAGCACATAGAAACCCTGATCCCCTTCTTCATTCAACTGTTCCAAGTCTGCAGGTCCATAAGTCCTGGAACATACATTTGAATGAAAAAGTGTACAACAGTTACCACTATTTCATGGCAATGCAATGTTCGTTTAACAGCTAAGGATTGCTCCACAAAGCCTGAACAATCATCTTTTCTCCCAGTCCAAACTTAAGCATGAAACTCCACCCCCTTCTCACCTGTTCTACAGTCCCCTATAAGACAACTCACCCACCATCCCATTTTATCCCCTTCCCCAACCTGTGACCTCTAAAATGGGAGAAGGCTAGACCACAACTCCCAAATCTCTCAGCCAGCACAATAGAGGTTTGAGGGATTGGGGAGAATTAGGAAAGCCATAGCCCCAAACAGCTGGATGGCACCAGTTTGAGAGAACATTTAGGTCAGGGCTCACCTCTTCATAAAGTTTCACATGGTTTATTGACCCCCAAACACATGAAAATAATTTTAAAAATACTACTTTAATAGTAATAATTAATACTGGTAATAACTAATAGAGACACCTCAAGGCCATTCTTGCTGGCAGCTGTCTATCCAATCCAGGGTAACTCTGTCCCACTACTAGGCACCTCACCTTCAAGACTTGTTGTTGTTGTTGTTGTTAGTCTATTTAAGCTCATGCTGACTGCTTGGTGACTCCATCCAGCCACCTCATCCTCTGTTGTCCCCTTCTTCTTTTGCCCTCAGTCTTTCCCAGCGTGAGGCTCTTCTCCAGGGAGTCCTTCCTTCTCATTAGCTGGCCAAAGTATTTGAGTTTCCTCTTCAGGATCTGGCCTTCTAAAGTTCAGTCAGGGTTGATCTCCTCTAGGACTGACCAGTTGGATGGCCTTGCAGTCCAAGGGACTTGCAGGAGTCTTCTCCAGCACCAGAGTTCAAAGGCCTCCATTCTTTGGCGCTCAGCCTTCCTTATGGTCCAACCTTCACAGCCATCCATTGCAACTGGGAAAACCAGAGCCTTGACTAGACACATTTGTTGGCAGAGGGATGTCTGTGCTTTTTAGTATATTGTCTAGATTTGCCAAGACTAGGGAGTGGTCCTTATGGGGAGACCCTAAAAAATCCACTGACCCCAGTTATGCATTGATAACCCACCAATATATATATATATTTTAAATAAATGACAACTTTCAACACTTTTGACTTTTGGCTCCCGGTCATTTCTTTTGGTTCTTGATGGTCCCTTGATGGTCGATACTGACCAATCTTGGACCCCCAGTTGAAGCCAAAGGCCCCCACTTCCGCCTCAGTTCTGAAGAGCAGCCCAGAGATAGAATTCTTTATTGGCCAAGTGGGATTGGACACACAAGGAATTTGCCTTTGGTGCCGATGCTCTCAGCGTACATAAGGAGAATAAAATACACTCATCACGAATCCTAAGGTACACCACTTAATGACAGTCGTGGGGCTGTTGATAAAAATAGGATTGGCAACGTCCGATGACAGATATGGCACAAGAAGAATGAATGGATGAGGCTCACCTCCTCGCCCGCTTACCGAAGCCCCCCAAGGGGAACCCACCCACCTCTCCGCCTCACCTGCGCTGCCGATTTCCATTCATGGACTCGGCGCGGCCGCTTTGTGGGATGGGGGCCGCTCCGGTTCTTTCTCCTCGTCTTCTTCTTCTTCTAGCGCCGGACCTGTCCGGACCGGCCGGGTCTCAGGGGGCGGAGGCGACGGAGGATTCTCCTTCTCTTCCTCCTCTTCTTCTTCTTCTTCCTCCTCGCAGCTTTTTTCTCCTTACGCTGCTTGCCTCCTCAGCCCAATCCGGCTTTTTCGGTCAGCTGCGAGCTCCGGAGGTGGCCGAGCAGGCGGAAATTGCGTGGCCGCCCGCAGCCCAGCTCGCCCGCCGCTCCCGCCGCTCCCCGACTGAAGGGGACCCGAAGGAGCCCAGCTATGAGGAGAGCGGTCTTCGGCGTTTGAGGGGACGCGCATGCGCCGCGGCACTCTTCCCCGCTCGTTTCCGGAAATTGTCCCCTCCCCTTCTACTTCTCGATTCGTTGGTTAAGAGCTGCTCTTCAAGCCTTCCGGAGTGCCTGGAGAAGACGGAGGAAGGTCTATACGCCTTACGCTCACCGGCTCGCGCGCTCGCGTCTTGTAATTTCTGTCCCGGGCGCCGGAAGTCCCTCCTCGGCTTCATAGGCTTCTGCTGTCTATCATTCCTTCCTCCCGCGCAAGTTCGCGCTTCGTTCGCTTCACTCACTGCGCACGCGCGAGTGTGTTGCTGGGCCGCTCCTCCGCAGGCGGCGAAGGGGCGGAGCTCCTAGCAGAGGAAGATGAAACTGGTGGTTGCTTTCTTTTTTTTAATCATTTGTTGCTTCTTAGGCGGAGGGATCTAGTACTTGAGAGTTGCAAGTTCGAATCTAGCACGCCCCTGAATTATGTACTGACGATCAGCAATAACAAACGTTAAATGAGCAGCCAGATTAACTAATATTTGCTTCTTTATAATCCTAGTGGTCTCTGCGAGAATTTAAGTTCTACAACCAGAATTGCTTCTCTTTTCTCACCGTAGCTGGATGGAATAAGCCAATTTAGCACATTGCGTGAACCAAAGAGCCTCGTGATGAGAGTGAAGGAGGAGAGTGCACCCCGCACCAGCACATCTCCCACATGCACCCCACCCACCATGCATGCGCCACAGAGACCTGAAAACCAGCTGACCGGTGGAAGGTGCACGCATGCGCAGTGGAGTTGAGCTGGGACGATGGCTCGCTTGCCCACAGAGAGGGCTCTGCATGCCACCTGTGGCACGCGTACCATAGGTTTGCCATCACAGGATTCGGGAGTAAGGCATTGAGTGAGGAGAAAATCGCACTTCTAAAAACTCACCTTGCTGGTTTCTGCCCCATCGTCTGTGAAAGGTCCTCCCTAATCTTCCCACTGTTCTGTAAGGGGTTGCTATTCTTTGGAGTAATATAGGGTTGCCAACTATGAGTTAAGAGTGGATTCAAAACTGAATAGCAGTAGTTCCTGACTTACAACAGTTCATTTAGCGACTGTTTGAAGTTACGATGGCACTGGAAAGTGACTTATGACCATTTATTCACACTGACAACCACTGCAGCGTCTCCACGTGATTTACATTTGAATGCTTGACAACTGGTTCATATTTATGATGGTCATAGCGTCCCAAGGTCTTGTGATCATCTTTGGCAACTTTTTGACAAGCAAAGTCAATGGGGAAGCCAGATTCACCTAAAAACCCTTCAACTAATTGGACCATTCCAGTGATACACTTAAGAAATGTGGCCCGAAGTCGTAAAATGGGAGGGGGGGGGACTCACTTAACAAATGTCTCACTTAAGAGACATAAATTCTTGGCTCAGTTGTGGTTGTAAGTCAAGGACTACCTGTACAGTTTTCAGATGCATTAAGAGAAAGTAGCGTGACCACATTACAAGAGTTATGAGTTCCATTTTATTCCGCTTTGGTCATACTCTGCTTCCATTACGATCATTTGTGAGCCCTGTATTTTAAGAGCAACAATCCAGAGAAATTGGAAGAGATTGAGAAAGGGAAAATGAAATGATCAGGGGCCTAGGAACAGCAATTCATGGAAATAGGAATATTAGCCTCAAGAAGAAAAATGATAGCATTCTTCAAATACTTGAAAAGGCATCAAACAAAAACTCAAGAACTATTTTGCTTTATCCAGAGCACACGACCCAAAATAATAAGATTTTGAGTTTTAGGAAAATTCCAACAGAACGTTTCAAAAAGCTTCTAATGGGGTAAGAACGGGGCATCTAATGACATGAAGAAGTGGATAGACTCAAAACAGACACTAAGAGAGCCATCTGTCTGGGATGCATTTTAAGATTGCCGAGATGAAGAAACTGTGCTGTATAATAATAAAATAATATTCTTGGAATCCTGCAGTTTTTTTTCATTTGACCTACCTTAAAAGTTATCAGTCTTGAAACCCTTTTATTTTATTGCTTTTCAGAATATTACATCAGTTTTTTTTAATGCTATCTTAGTGTTTAAAATGTCCATAGGCTGCATCTCTTCCATGTGTGTTCTCCTGTATTTCCTGAATTGAGCATGGTGTGTTTCAGAGGAAACATATGTTTTCAAAGAAGTGAAGGATCAAATGAGGGGAAGGGAAGGAGAAAGAGAAGGGAAAGGAGAAAAAGGATTTTTAATTTGAAATAACAAAACTTTATGCAGCTGTCACCAACTGGTGGTCCGTGTGAAAATGTTGGTGGTCTGCAGAAAAATTATTTTACATTGCACTAAATCAGGGGTCCTCAAACTACGGCCCCTGAGCCAGATATGTGCAATGAACACCTGTATTGCTGCAGAGAGTCTCCCCCTTCGGGGTCTTTTTGTGCGGGTCGGGGGGGGGAGAAATTCCGACTTGGGGTCTGCTTCAGCCTCCAGGCTTTGGGCGAAGGCTGGAGGGAAGCACCGCTGGTGGCAAAGAGACGCAGAACCTTGTTCCAATGGGACTGCATCATGGTCTGGAACTGGCTGACCATCTCAGTCCGCTGAGCCTTCAGGTGCCGGTACCGGGCCTTGCACTCCTGCAGGTCTTCCCTCTGTTTGGACAGCCTATGCTCGTAGTCCTCGGTGAGGTGCTTCTGCTGAGCCTCCTTCTGGGTCAGATCCAATTTGAACTGAAGTCTTTTGCCAACTCTTTCTCGTGGTGGCTGCTTAGCTCCAGCAACTGCTTCCTGTTGGGGCTCTAAGGAGCCCGGGCGGGCAGGCGAGGAGTGGTGAGTAGAGAGGCTGGCAAGGTGCCCCTTGACGTGAGTGACATTGAGTTGGCCACACCCAACCAGTCACGCCCACCCAGTCGGTCATTAGGCAGACCATATTAGTGGTCCTCGGGATTTAAAATTATGAATCAAGTGGTCCCTGAGGTCCGAAAGGTTGGTGACCCCTGCTTTATAGGATCAATCTATTTTCTCTTCTTCAAGTTGCAATTACTATAGAACTTAACTCCTGGTCAAGTGGACTGAGACAATAGTAGTAACTCAACAAAGTCTAACTTGCAATTCCTTTCTGATCTACAGTATTATAGCTGATGGAGTTATTGGCCTCTCCATTTATACAACACCCCAATTTAACCCAGAGAAACTAGATTATTAAAGAATGCTGCTCTCTTTGAATACATGAATTTTACAAATAGGTTCAATTTTCAGGATTGCAGGACATCCAAACAACTTGTTTTTCATTCTCTAAAAGCCCTTTGTAAGGGGAGCACTTGCTTAAGAGGTAAAGGTAACGATTCCCCTCCCACATATGTGCTAGTCGTTCCTGACTCTAGGGGGCGGTGCTCATTACCGTTTCAAATCCGAAGAGCCAGAGTTGTGTGTGTGTGTGTGTTCCAGCATAACTCTGGAACGCCTTGAGCAATTTCAACCAAACCTGGTACACAGATGACTTACTCTCTAGAAATAAATCCTGTGAGGGTAAGACACTCCTAAAAAACCCCGGGGTGTATGTTCTGTTAAGATACAGCCTGTTGTGCCTTAAAATGGCTTCTACTGTACAGTGCAGTCGAGTTGCCATGGAAATGGCTTCACAGTACTCCACAAGGGGGCTCCCTCTGGTAAGGGGGAAAATCAAACATTAGAAATTACATTAACTCCGGATATTTTCCCCCTATAAATACCCGAATAACACTGGATTATCAGGTAGTTTCAAATAAATACACACACACGTACATATCCACACAAATCAAATCTACACAGACAGATGTGTTTTGTGAACATTCTGTATTTACACATCCACGCTTCCTTGTAACAGGTTAAAAAAAAAACTGTTTTGAACACAAGACTAGAATTGCCATCAGTTTAAAACTTTCACAATTATTTAGAAGTGCAAAATTACATGCGCATGTGTGATACGGGTTTTGTTTCTTTCATTATTATTATTATTATTATTGCTGTTCTGCTGTGTGGCTCTCACGAGAACCAGCACAACAAGTTTGCACTGGGCTGCCAAGATGATTTTAACACTTGTTTATAAGGGAGGGAGGGAGGGAAGGAGAGGAGGAGAGACAAAAGAAAAAAGAAAAAAGGACTGGAAGTTGCATCTTTTCTACAACGTCCGCTTTCTATGGACAGCAGTTGCTTCGTTGGTCCCAAAGTGATAATAAGGAGAAAAGAAGTGGAATGGGAAAGGGGGTTGGGGAAGAACCATCAGTAACTTTTCTTTTGAGAACAATCTTTGCAGAAGAAAAACAAACATTTTTGTACAATTTTCAACAGACGGGGGGTGGGTGGGTGGGTGGGGGGAGAACAGCTCTTTCAGATAAAAGCTTCCGGTGCCATTTAAAAGATGTAGAACTAGATCTCAGAAAGGCATCTGCACCCAATTATTCGGTTCGGAAAACAGAAGAACCTGAAAAGGTCCTGAAGCATCTACCGAATTGAAGGGTGGGGAGAGGGAGAAAGTCCATATGCTTCCACTATTAAATTATCAAGTACATGTTGCCAGGTCCTTAGGTTAGGATGGTTGGGGGGGGGGGGGGAGAGAAAATTCTCACTTTCCAGGTTCTGAGGACTTCCAGTTCTCACAATCCTGACCCATGGGCATTGAGATGACGTATGTTGGAATCCCAGCAAACTCCTAGGTCAGTGAAGGTGGAGGTTTGTCCTTGGAGGCTGTGGGTTGGTTTTCCAGACGTTTCGTTACCAGGCTAGGGAACGTCTTCAGCAGGATTTAGGGGATGTCTGTGTGGCCGTTCTTCGGCTTTTAAGGGGGTTTGTGTAGTTAGTAGGTCTGGGGATGAAAAGACCCGAAGAAACAGCAGAACACCAACACTGACATTCTCTAATTTCCGCTGGAGAAGTTACCTAACCTGGTAACGAAATGTCTGGAAACCAACCCCATAAGCTTGGAGGATGAACCTCCAACCTTCTCCTAGCACCCCAGCTACAGATAATCGCCACTATTGCAAACCTAGGTGAGTGTTTCTCAACTTTGAGGTATGGACTTCAACTCCCAGAATGTGACCCTTAACCAGTGATGGCGAACCTATGGCACGCGTGCTGGATGTGGCACACACAGCCAATATCTCCGGGCACCCGTTGTTCTTCTAGGTTCTGGCACCCTAGTCAGATGGTCTTTGCATGTGGGAGCACCGGACATCAGAATAGCAGCTCCCTGACGAGCATGGGCACGCTGGTCTTTGCGCATGCATGCACATCAGAAACTACAAGTCCAGATGACTGGCATGTACGCGCATGCTGGAAACCAGAAGCTGAGCTTCCTGGAGCGTACATGAACGCCAGGGAACTGCTCTTCCGGTTTCCGGCGCTTTTGTGCATGCGCGCTGGGGAGCAGCTCTTCCGATTTCCGGTGCTCTCCCGCGCTCTCTCCTGTTTTGGCACTCGATGCAATGAAGGTTCGCCACCCCTGCCCTATGCAACTGGAATCCTTCAACCCTGCAAGCCAGGCTAGTTCTGTATCCAGGCCTTGGCAATGCCAGCTTCCGATGGGGCATCAGGGCCCATCGTTTCAAACCACTGGACTCCCATCTTCAATCGGCTCTCATTTTTAAATCTCATTTTAAAACTCATTTTTAAATCTCTCCTTGCACGTGGAAGCCTCACAACCCCTTCCCTTTCCCTTCGTTCAGACCGAAGCAGTCCATCGTAACAAGCAGCAGTGCAGGCAAAATTAAAAAGCATCCTAATAAAAACCAACAACCGATGGCTACATTTGTATGCTGCATTCACGCCCCCCCCCGCCTCCCTCCCTCCCTCCCCGTCCACCCCCCCAATCCAGCCACACAGCCTGTGGGAAGTCAGCAACGTTTCCAGCCACAGAAGGGGTGCGGGGAAAGCATATCACAAGGAACACAGGTTAAGGTGCAAAGCGATACATCCTGAAACAGTTTTTTTAAAAATTATTATTATTATCGTTTCGCGGATCTCACAGAAACACCCATGCCGTGCACAACAGCAGCAACAGCAGCAACTTAGTGACGGAGGAAGAAGCTGAAGCAGAGAATGTTTCCTTTTTCAGGGTGCACTCTCTGACCCTCCAAAATACAGAAGACAAAGTTTTGTCCAAGCAAAGCCGGAATGCAACAGGTAGCTTTTGTTACGTAGCACATGCAAAGCGGGGTGTGTGTTTAGCCCAGTTCTTAAAACATCAAAAGGAAAGAGAGAGAGGGGGTGGGGGAAAGGGTTGGGATGGGGGTGGAGATTCACCCCAAACTTAGAAAAACATGGTTTCAAAGAGCTTGCAGCAATTTACATTATTTACGGCACTTCGTGAAAACTCTGCATGCACCAGGTGGGGAGAGGGGGAGGAAGTGGGTTGGGGTGAGGAAAGCGCTGGCCACTCACATCCCCTCAATCACGCCATGTCTCCCCCCTCCTTCCTCCTCCTCCTCCTCCTCCATTAAAAGCAGCAACCTAACTGTGGAGTGCAAAAAAATAAAAATATAAAAAGTACTGAAAACGGGATCCACTGGTAACAATTCCAGTCCTGGAGGTTTTGCGTTGGTTTTAAAGCATTGGTGATTGTGGTGGTTTTGTCAAAGCGGCAAGTTTCTTTCGGATTCTCTTCTCCCCCCTGCCTTGCCACTCTGCCCCTTCTGCAAATGCCCAAGTTGCTTATTCTTGCTCAAAAAACAGTTTAGAATCGCAGTCGCAGTGCTGGTGTCGGAAGTGAGAATCTACTCCAAGCAGAAAGAGGCGGACGGGGCGAAGAGACACCAAGAAAAACTCAAAAATGTCCTTCCTTTTTTTGTTTCGGTTCGCAAATGCATTTTCACGCAAAAGCTGACAAGAGGCGAGGCAAGTGGTAATCGTCTACAAGGAACTTCGATGAAGGCTGGTAGGTGAGCTCGCCATGCAGGCACTTGGTTAAGCAATGTTGGCTTTCGGTCTTGATGCTTCTGTTCGAGAGCAGGGGCCCAGGGCAAAACAATGCCAACCTGGAAGGAAGGAAGGAAGGAAGGAAGGAAGGAAGGAAGGAAGGAAGGAAGGAAGGAAGGAAGGAAGGAAGGAAGGAAGGAAGGAAGGAGAGAGGAAGGGAGGAAGGAAGTAGGTAGGTACCGTGTTTCCCCAAAAATAAGACAGGGTCATATTTTCTTTTGACCCCTGAAACTAGCACTTGGCTTTATTTTCGGAGAAGTCTTATTATTTTTGAGATGCAGGAGGCGGCGAGTGTGTTCACCTCATGCTTGCTGCCAATATGTGCATGTGCTCAAAAGCCCGATTGGGCTTATTATCCGGGGAGATCTTATTTTCAGGGAAAAGAAGATGAGGGAGGGAGGCAGGAAGGCAGGAGAATGGATGAGAGGAAGGAAGGAAGGATCACTGAACCCACTATCTGCATTATTTGTGTTTCAAAGATCAACCAGCTCCACCCTTAAGTAGTCCAAGAGACAAGTTGCTCAGAGGCCATCCGAGATAAAGCATCGTGTCATGAATTTCCACCTCCCCTTGATGGGCAGCCAGGCTGGTGCATTCCCATAGCAGTTCTTAGCCTTGTGGTTTCAAGAAGACAGACTCACAATCAAATGGCAAAGCACCGAAACTGGGTCCCCTTCTGAGTGCTGCCTGTTGGTTTGCATAGCTATCAGATGGGTTGACATTCTGCCCTGTGGGAGATGGGGAAGCAGGGGAAGGCAGGGAGGAGGGGGAAGAAGAGATAAGGCCTAAACAAAAGAGAAGATTGAACTTGATGTTGGAAGCACAACAGAGTCCACAAATCTCACCCCACAAGTGTTGCCTTTCCTTGGGGGTGGTGCGGTGGGGAAGGGTTTCTTTCCACAAAAACTACAAGAGAGTTGTGCAGCTTTTTGGGAGAAGTGGGCTCTTTTGCCGTGGCTGATGTTGAAAACTCAACTTTGGCACTCGAAGATACAACTCTGAAGCGACAAAATATGGTTTGGAGACAACTTATGGCACGGGCTTCCTCCCGAAGCGCCAAAATCGTTTTGCGAGGGGTCAGCACAGGCCAGGATATTTCCTATCCAAGGTTGCAGGAAGGAAAACCGGAATTCACAGCCATGGGGTGTGTGTGGGTGTGTAAAAAAGGACTGGTTTGTTTTATCCCTAGAAAATCAGGATCCGTTTCTGTAGACAAACAGCAAAGTGCGTTTTAATGTTCTGATCTCAAAGCAAGCTGGAGAAACGGGCTTGGTTTAGGTCCATCTTCCCTATCATGCTAGATAGAAAAGCACAGCAGAAGGCTTGAGAAGACATCGGAGTTACACAACTGCAGTAAATGAAATAATCATTCCTTTACTATATACAGCACAAAGATTTGGGAAGGGCTGGAAAATTCAGCCCCCTGGAAACCTTCTCGATATAATTCCAATGTGAGTTTTTGTGGTGATCCAGCCATCTCCTTGGTGTGCTGTAAGAATATTCTCAAAATATCAGACAAAAGGAGGGAAGATGATGTAAACAAGTGAGAATTTGAGTGTAAGTTTTGGCAATAGACTCGGCATCGTATAAAAATACTTGATAATAAAAAATTTCATCCATATATTAAAAAAACCAGGGCATGGATTGATCGCAGAGTTCTTTTTTTTTTCTTCCTTTTTTTTTCTTTTGTGCTTGCAGGGCAGAAAAAAACATATCTTCCTTTTAACCCTGTTCGTTCAGAAATGCAGCGTTCTTTAAATTAAAAAAGGAGGAGGGGAAAAGAAAAATCACCACACCAGAAATACATCAGAAGCAATTCAACCAATTGCAATTCATCATATATATTTTTTTTAAAAAAAAAAAAAGAAAAAGCAAGGGTTTTTGTTTTTTTAAAATCATCATCAGCTCTCCGAATTTCTATGTCAGGATAAAAGTGCACAGAACTGTAATCCACCACGAGGCTGTGAGCTAACATGAAATGGTATGCTTGGTGAACATCAACAAAACCCCAGAACTTTCAAGCTAGAGATCTGGACCCCGACCAAGTCAAGTCAAGAGCATTGTTGGTTTCCTTTCCCCCACCCGCCACCCCCAAAAGGCGAAAAAAAAAGTCATTGTTTTTTGTAGCACTGAAGTAAGGCACTCGCCCACGGTGTGTTTCTGCCGCATTAAAGCAGCCAACTCACTTTTTAAACAGACGGAAGACAAGTTTCCTTTTGTGGTAAGTGCTGCGGGTACCTTACACCATTATTATATAGAAAGGGGAGGGAGGGAATTCATATTTTTTTTCTTTCTTTCTCCTGTGGAGAAGGGGGGGGGGGGTAACTGTGTTAAAATTCATCTATAAACTACTGGCTTCTGTTCTTCTTTGCCAATTAAAGCATTTTTGTATCCTAAAATATTAGTTTTTTTTTATAAATCTAGTCATCTGTTTTAAGGCTCTACAAGTCCCCCCACCCCACCCACCCACCCACCCCCACCCCGCCCTGAACCAATAAGAAACAGCATTTTTGATTGGGGGGCATTAAAAGGACTGGAACTCTTCTTATTTCACGAGTCAGAAGTCTAGTATTGCGCCTCCTGCCTCCCCTGCCCCACCGTCCGTCCCAGTTATCAAAACCTGTTTTGTTTTCAAATTGAAAAATAGTTTCCCTCCCTCGGTTTCAATATATTTGCATTTGTTTGGTCAGGTAACTGGGAAGCCTGAAAAACAGAAAGTCTCCCTTGTTTTAATACTACAAAGGTGTGTCCATCCAGTTACGCAGTTCTCTTGCGTTGACTCTGGAAAACGAGGGTGGTTTCCTAGAAATGTTTTATCCGCAGCCTGCAGTGATCTCTCCATTGGATAATCACAAGGTGCGCCAATGCTTGCTGCTTTCTTTCTTTCTTTTTCTTTCTTTCTTTCTTTCCTTTCTTTCTTTCTTCTCTTTCTTTCTTCTCTTTCTTTCACTCTCTCTCTTTCTCTCTCTTTTTTGTATGGCTCCTTCAAATCTGAAAGCTTTCTGGAGTGAGGTAAAAATGTTGGGCTTTCAAGCAAAGTACATCGTACGTAAAGTGTCCTGATGAACCTGCACGGCCTTGGCGAGAGCTTGAGGGTCTCGGCCGTTGCTCTGGCCGGAGATGTGACTGCCTTCTCCACTAAAAAGGCAGAGGAAAAGGAATTAAAAGGATTAAAACAGAGCGTTAGTCAGAACGCGGAAGGGATGAAGACGGCAGATTTCTCTTGACAGGGAAATCACTGTTAGCAAAAAACAACACAGATTTATTCCAGGGAATGTTAAAACTTCAACGCTCAGAATTCCCCAGCCAGCATCTTAAAGTTGGAAACACTGCTGTAGATCAGGGGTCCCCAACCTTGGCAACTTTAAGCCTGGAGGACTTCAACTCCCAGAATTCCCCAGCCAGCTTCCAAACGATCGGGGATCGGAATGGGCGGGAAATGGAGCACACGGAGATCAAAAATGTGGCACGCGGAGGACAAGTATGGGATGCGGAGGTCAAGAATGGGGCATGCAGAGGTGGCAATAGGCAATGACCATCCCTGCAGCCTGAAACAGCTGATGGTCGGGAGGCCGATCCAACCAACAATCAGCTGCTTGTGCTAACCAGGCTAAACTGAAATAACTGGCTGCTTGCTGTTTGCTGCAAGGAAGCAAATTGCTGGGAGGCAGAGGCCAAAGGGTGGGCGCCGGTGGGTGGGCAGGGTTACATTCTGTGTATAAAATGCACCCAAATTTTCACCCTCTTTTGCGGGAGAGAGTGCGTCTTATACTCCGAAAAATACGGTATATCAGGTGTTTAAAGCTCTTCAAGAAAATAGCCCGGCTGGGAGAACATCAGGACTTCTAACTCACTAGCGCCACCCAGTGGTGGAACGTTGGGCTCTGCAAGGAGCACCTTCACGGGGGCTGGTGGGAGGTGCCACTACTCACCTGTCATGCTCTTTGTCTACCAGGTGATATCGCGCCCGGAAGGCCACCAATCGGGCGTAGTATGCTGGTGCTGGGATAGAAACAGAGCGGGTACAACGGACGTAAGTGTGGCAAAGCTGGTAGGTGAGAATTTGAAGCTCATCGGCTGTAAACCGGTTATCATCCCAAAGCACGTAGTAATGGGAGGGCCTGCTGGTACCCTAGGGGAGAAGGGAGGGTTGAAATGAAAGGAGTCCAGAAACATCACCAGGACAACGATGGAAGGCGGGAGTGCAGGAAAGAAACCGGTACAGTCTTCCACTTACAACAGTTGACCGAGTGACCGTTTGACGTTCCAACCGATTGAAAAAGTGACTTAGGATCTTACAACCACTGCAGCATCCCCATGATCACATGATTAAAATTCAGACGCTTGGCATCAGACTCATCTTTACGTGGGCGGCAGTGTCCCAGGCTCACCTGACCATGTTTTTACAACCTTATGACAAGCAAAAGTCAGTTAATGGTCATAGATTGAGGACTGCCTGTACCCCTCGGAGGAGGGGTGGCAGGTCTGAAAAGTCTTACTGAGATTATGGGGCAGGGTTCCAAATAGCATCATCCAAAAGTAAATCATAGTCCAAGGCGAAGCATTCCTCAAAGTTCCAATTGATTAAGAGAGCCATGTTGGCACATCTGGAAAAACCCAAATCTGAAAGCTTCCCGGTTTTCCCCACCCAGTTGAAAGTTCAAGATCTTGCCCCCACACCCATAAGTCTATCACAGGATCCAATCTCCCATTGCCATGCTGGCAGTTCCACCCATCCAGTTCCAGTCAGAGGCAGAGACAAAGGATGACCTTGGCTTTCTAGAAAGAAGTTTGTTATGGCTACATCGCATCTCACTCCATACAATTCTCCCCTCCCATCTTCCCACAATAGAAAATGCATAGTAGAATAATAGAAAGTGTGGCAGGCCCAAAATCCATAAGAAAAGATGGCTGCAGGCCTGACATTATGGGTTAGTTGTTCCATTCACTGATTCAGTTTGGCCGCCGTCGTCATCCCCCATTTCTCCCCCCCCCCCCCAAATGTGGCCTTCCATCCCTAGAATTTGCAGTCATGCAAATTGACTGGGAATTGAAGTCCACCCCATCCTGGAAGAAGGGCTGCCTTACCCATCTCTGCCAGGAAGCTACTAAAAAAAAGATACCTGAATGCCGGCATGGCTACACAGGTAGAAGTCAAATTCAAAAGGGTGAGTAATGTTTGTATCGACAGTAGTTCCTGCTGGTATGTTTCCACTTTTGCCAATCTGCGGAGAGAGAGAGAGAGAGAGACAGACAGACAGACAGACAAAGAGAAAGTTATATACCAGTGATAGCTAACCTTTTTGTCGTCACACGCCAAAAGCCTGCGCAACTACCACCGCCCATGAGCCCCCTGCACATGCGTGCACCCCACCCCATCCGTACCCTGTTTGGGGCGTAGTAGACCTTCCTGCAGCCTCCTAGGACCAAAAAGGGGCTACGGGGATGGAGTGAGCGAGTGCTGTGCTCCCCCACCCCCATGCACGCACACACGACGCCCACCCCCATGCATGCGCGTGTTACCCCGAAAATCAGCTGGCTGGGAGGAAGTGTGCACGCATGCATGGTGGAGCTGAGCTGGGGCGCATGCTAGGCGACCTGGCTCTGGGTGTCACTTCAGGCACATGTGCCATAGGTTCGCCATCACAATTATATACAATAGCAATGGCAAGGCTAAGGGACAAAATGGGAACAGGTTTCCATAAAAAATGCCAGGCTCTTTAATTCTACAATTCTGCAGTGCAGTTTGAGTTAGAGGTAATCTTTAACTTACAACAGGGGTTCCCAAACTTGGCAACTTTAAGACTTGTGGACCAACTCCCAGAATTCTCCAGCCAGCATAGCTGGCTTGAGAATTCTGGAAGTTGAAGTCCACAAGTCTTAAAGTTGCCAAGTTTGGGAACCCCTGACTTACAACAACTGATTTAGTGATCTTTAAAAGTTACAATGCTACGGAATAAAAAAACCCTTAAAAACAACATTTTTCACACTTAACAACCGTAGGAGCATCCCCGGGATCAGGTGATCAAAATAGGGACGCTGGGCAACTGACTCGTATTTATGACCGCTGCAGTGTCCCTGGGTCACGTGATCCCCTTTTGCGACTTTCTGACAAGCAAAGTCACTGGGGAAGCTGGATTCATTTAACAACCATGTTACCAGCTTAACAACTACAGTGACTCACTTAAAAACAGTGGCAAGAAAAATGGGGCAAAATTCACTCAACGACTGTCTGGCTTAGGAACAGAAATGTTGGGCTCGGTTGTGGTCATACGTCAAGGGCTACCCATGTAGGCATGTCATTTATGTAACATAATGCATGATTATGGGGTTGAACTCTGGTGCTGGAGAAGACTTCTGTGAGTCCTTTGGATTGCAAGGCGATCCAACCGGTCAGTCCTAGAGGAGATCCACCCTGACTGCTCTTCGGAAGGCCGGGTGGAGTCACTGAAGCAGCAGGTGTGAGCTTCAATGGACTCCAGAAGATGGTAGAGGACAGGAAGGCCCAGAGGAATGTTGTCCATGGGGTTGCGATGGGTTGGACATGACTTCACAACTAACAACAAGAAGATGATTGTGGAGTAAGGTTTACCCACAACTTTTAACATCTGCTGTCCTGCAACTTCAACTTTATCCAAATCAGCATTTCTTAAAAGGGTTTGATCCAATTAGTTCCTTTCTGGGGCTCAAATCATTTCACTACTTTGACAAAGAGACTTTGTTTTTCTACACCAGCACAGCCCCAAACCGGATGTTCAATTTGCAAAGAAGCAATTACAAATGGTTCCATTATTCCCAGGATACGCTCAAATCGCCCCCTCCCATTCTAGGGCCATTTGATCTCAACTTTGAAAGAGTCGAAGAGAAATCTTGATGCTCAGTTGAAGCTGTTGTCAAGCCTGCAGCCCATATTCCCTTTGGATCTTTGGCCTGCCACACTTGCTGTTATTCTCCTATGCATTTTCTATTGTGGGAAAATGGGAGGGGGGATTATACGGAGTTAGATGCTATGTAGCCATAACAATATTCTTTCTAGGAAGCCAAGGTCATCCTTTGTCTCAGCACCTCTGCACCTGACCGGAATTGGATGGGTGGAACTGCCAGCATGGCAGTGGGTGATGGGATCATGTGATGGACTGGTGGGTGTGGGGGCAAGAAATTGAACTTACAACTGGGTGGGGAAAACCGGGAAGCTTTCAGATTCAGGTTTTCCCAGATGTTCCAACATGGCTCTCTTAATCAATTGGAACTTTGAGGAATCCTTTGCCTTGGACTTTGATTTAATTTTGGATGCTGTTTGGAACTCTGACATCTGTCTAAGCAGCCTTCAAATTGTGGGATGCATTTATTTAGGTAGAAAAGTTATACAGGTAGTCCTTGACGTACAGCAGTTCATTTAGTGACTATTCAAAGTTACAACTGCACTGGGGGAAAAATGACTGCTGACCATTGCAGCATCCCAACGGTCATGTGATCAAAATCTGGAGGCTTGGCAACTGGCATGTACTTATGACAGTTGCAGTGTCCCAGGGTCATGCCATCCCCTTTTGCGACCTTCTGACAAGCAGTCAATGAGGAAGCCGGATTCACTTAAAAACGCTGTTACTAACATAGCAACTGTAGGGATTCATTTAACAACGGTGACCAGAAAGGTCATAAAATGGGGCAAAGTTTACTTAATAAAAGTTTCACTTAGCAACGGGAATGTTGGGCTCCATTGTGGTCGTATGTTGAGGACAACTTGTAAGCTGCCCAACGTACGGGGACCCTGGCAGCTTACAGAAATAAAACCACAATGCAAAATATCCCATAAACCTACACACACACACACACACACACACACACAGACCCATCTTTGAGGCTCACCCTCTCATTCTTGTCTGCACAGAAGAGGCGCGTGTGATGTCTTTTCTGAACCACAATGTAGGTGATGCCCGGCTGGTAATCCTTCTCCAGTTTGATGCAAGCATCCCGGATGGCCAGAAGCTCATAGTGGAGGATCTGAGGAAGGAAGGAAAATAATACCAACACGATGAATAGAGGAGACGCTGAGAAGCCCACTTGGGAATGTTCTTTTGCACAACCTCCCCAAAAGGACACAGAACAGACTGTAGAGAGCAGGAGTGTCCAATCTTGGCAAATGGTGCAGCTCCTGGTGGCAAAGAAGTTTAGAAGTTAGGAAGATCTGGGAAAATCTCTTAACGTATGTGCTAGTCATTCCCAACTCTAGGGAGCAATGCTCATCTCTGTTTCAAAGCCGAAGAGCCAGCGCTGTCCGAAGACGTCTCCGTGGTCATGTGGTCGGCATGACTAAATGCTGAAGGTGCACGGAACGCTGTTACCTTCCTACCGAAGGTGGTCCCTATTTTTCTCCTTGCATTTTTTACATGCTTTCAAACTGTTAGGTTGACAGAAGCTGGGACAAGTAATGGGAGCTCACTCCATTACGCGGCACTAGGGATTCAAACTGCAAACTGCCGACCTTTCTGATCGACAAGCTGAGCGTCTTAGCCACCGCGTCCCATCTAACATGACTGTGGATCCTCAACTTACAACCATTTCTGTTGGAAGTTACAACAGCTCTGAAAAAAGTGGCTTATGACCAGTTCTTCCACTTATGACCTTTCCAGCCCTCCCCACAGTTGCAAGATCAAAATTTGGGTGCTTGGCCACTGGCATGTAGGATTTATGACCATGGCAAAAAAGAAAAAGTCAACAGGAAGGCTGGATTTGCTTAAATGACCAGTGGTTCATTTAACAAGCAGCGATTTGCTTAACTACTGTGAAAAAAAAAGTCATAAAATTAACTGCTTTGCTTTGGAACAGAAATTCAGAAGCCAACTGCAGTCGTAAGTTGAGGAATGACCTGAAGTTGCGCAATAAATATTGGGAAGTTGTGTGTTGTGGCCCACCAACAGCCAGCAGAGCTGGCAGCAGAGTCGGGCAGTGAGGAGGTTGGGGAGGAACAGGGGCCAGTCCTGGGGGTTGAGGAAAGCTCACATGAGGGCTCTGCATCGGAGGCAGAGAGGGAGCTAGACAGCAGTGAGGCAGAGGAACAGCTGGAGCCTGTTCCCAGTGTGCGCATGGGCAGAGCTGCCAGAAGACAAGAACGACTAAGAAAGCAGGGTCGACTTAAGAGTAAAGCCACACCTTGGAGGTGATTGGCCCCTCCCATAGGAAACAAAAGAGGAGTGAAAGGGGAGGGGTTTTTTGCAGGAAACAATTCGTTCCTTCGGTCGTTTCAAGATTGGAAAGTTCTGTTTGTGACTATAAGAGACTCTGTGCCAAGTGTTGCCTTGCCCTGCGTTTGGAAACTAGTTAGCTGGCAGCTCGTCAAACGAGATAAGGTTTGTGTTGATAAACATTCCTCTGAAAGACTCTTTGCAAGCCTTGCTGACTGTGAATGAAAGGAATTCACAGTCATGTAAATAAAAGAGGTCTTGCCGGGACCAAGACTCTGCTTCATGCTTATCAAGGAAGCCTGGGTCAGAACATTCCCACAAGCATCTAGAGAAGAGAAGGTGGCTCTACCAACCCAAGGTGAACCTCCTTCCATGCAACACCTGATGTTCTAGAAGTGGCAGGAAGGAGGAGGAGTCTTCCTCACCTGTGGCAGCTGTCCCTCAGGCACACCATCCCGGTAGAAGATGATGCGTGTCGGTTTGAACCGTGTGGACTTGTAGAACTGGATGAGGAGTTCTCGGACCATGTAGGAAAGGTCTTCAATGATTTCCTGGCGTGGCCGCTGGACCCGAACCGTGGCACAGTAGCGGCTTGGGTGGGCATCCATGCTGCCTACCACCTGCCGTCAAACAAAGAGGCAACGTCACAACGCACTCACAGCGAAAGTGGGAGGCAACAGGTGTTGGGTGGATCTCAAATCTTTACATACTGAAGCCTTTTTGGGGGAAGGGGAGTCTAGGAAGAGGGGAAAACACTGATTGATATAAAGCACTGAGCTTAAACCAGTGGTCGGATTCAGCCAGTTCGCACCTATTCGGGGGAACCGGTTGTTAACTTTCTAAGCAATTGGGAGAACCGATTGTTGGAAGAAATCTCATTTTGCTTTTTCCCCACTTTACAGGGCTAATCCTGTAAGGAAGGCAGGAAGGAAACATTCTGGTGTTGTTTCTAGCCTGATCTTTGCTGCCCTGCTTACAGAAACTGCCTCTCTGGTTGACCCTTATGGCATTGTAATGACTAAGGCGAAGCGCCCATCGACCTGAGTGACGTTGAGTTGGCCACACCCACCCAGTCACATGACTACTAAGCCCTGGCTACTCAGTTGGTCATTAGGGCAGTGAACCGGTTGTTAAATTATCTGAATCCCACCACTGGCTTAAACCGTGCTTGAATGTGGATTATTGACTAAACAATATACTGAAGACGGAGATCAGGAGAAGGACATGAAGTCCCATCCTTGCTTTAACAGCCTTAATAAGGAGAGGAGGAGAGGGGAGAGGAGAGGAGGGGAAAGAAGGAGGAGAGGAGGAGGAGGAGGAGAGAAGAGGAGGAGGAGGAGGAGAAAAGAGGAGGAGGAGGAGGAGGAGGAGGAGGAGGAGGAGGAGGAGGAGGAGGAGGAGGAGGAGGAGGAGGAGGAGGAGGAGGAGAGGACTCCAAAAATAAGGTCTTCTGCTGAGATCCCGTTTCCACCAAAATTCCAAAGCTGAAGCATCTTTGCTTTGTTCCAAGGCCCCAATTTTGGAAAAACGAACTTACAGCTGTTATGGAGGGCTTCTTTCCATCACCAGCTGGAGGATGAGTCACATCAGCTCCAAGGAATATAACTGGCTGCTGAAAAACGGCAGATCTAGGAGCAACAGGAAGCAGGAGTCTTAAGGATCACCAAAGAAAGTTCTCAGACGACTGAGGGTAGATACTACAGGTAGTTTTTGACTGACAACCATTTCTTTAGTGACAAAGTAACAACAGCACCGAAAAATAGCTATTTATGACCAGACTTCGTAGACTTCAGGAGCTCATGATCTATTTTACAAAGGACTTGGAGTTCAAAAAGATGAAGAGAGAGAAGATATCGAAGTATAGGGTAGGAACAAAGAAAATGGTCAACCCCGAGCAATACGTACCGCTGATGGGGCACCAAGATATTGTTAATTCCTCCAAGTTTCACATTGATCTTGAGACAGAGGTTGGAAAGAGTCTGGGGGGACGTCTTCACCACATTTTTGACCTGCACACACTGAGTGGCCATGCCCAGAAGGGTGTCCCCTACACGCTTCACCTCCGCTGCAGGGAAAAAACAGAGCATGAGAGATCAGGGGTCGATTCCTGTTTAGCGCAAGCAGATCCCTTTGGGAAGACCTCCATTAACAAGGTGGAGAATAAAATCAAAGTTCCGTAAGGAAGAGAGAATTCTTGAGATGTTCCAAACTTTTTAATGCTACAAATTGGTTAGATTAATGCAGTGTTTCTCAACCTTGGCAACTTTTAAGATGTGTGGACTTCAACTCCCAAAATTCCACAGGCAGAAAAGGTAGGTAGTAAATAAAGACTACACTTCTCAAATGTGTTGTGGCTCGCCAGCGACCAGCAGAGCTGACAGCAGATTCGGACAGTGAGGAGGCTGGGGAGGAACATGGGCCAGTCCTGGAGTCTGGGGAAAGCTCTTACGAGGGCTCTGTGTCGGAGGCAGAGGGGGGGGGGGGGGGCAGAGCTGTACACCACTTATCAGCTGCCTCCAGAGTCAGACATCAGTGAGGCAGAAGAACAGCTGGAACCTATTCTCAGTGTGTGCATGCACAGAGTGGCCAGATAGCTAAAAGAACAAGGGACAATTTCGGAGTAAGGCCAGAGGTGGACGATGAATGGCCCCTCCCAGAGGAAATAAAAGAAGCGAAAGAGGAATGGGGTTTGCAGGAGACAATTAGTTCGCTTAATTGGTTCGTGACTCTCTGAGACTCCTTGCCAAGTTTTGAAGATATCAGCCTGGCAGCTCTCCAAGCCAGATAAGGTCTGTGACTGTAAATCCTCCCTTGAAAGACTTTGTTGGATGTGAATGAGTAGAATTCACAGTAAATTAATCAAAGGGTTTTTTGTTGGGACAAGGAGTTTGCTTCATGCTCTTGGGAAGCCTGGATCAGAACAAAATGCTCTTCCTGATGACATACCATACACCGGGGTCTTTCCTGGCAGGATGACGATGATGAGCTGGAGTCCTGAATATGTGTTTTTAAGGTGTCGGAACATGGGCTCCACACTGTCAGCACCTTGGGCGTATTTACAGAAGCAAGGCTGGCCCTGGATTGGCATCCCTGCGTCCTTAGAAATTTTGCGCAGCTGGTCCGTAAAGTTCCTATTCAAAGAAAACAGAAAGCCAGATCAGAAGAGCATAGATGAATTTGTCATAACTGATATCCCATCCACTCAGAAGGAAGGAAACGTGAGTTATTGCTATAGAAATGGCTAGTAGTTACTATTTGCATAACTAAAAAGATTAAGATGTGTGGACTTCAATTCCCAGAATTCCCTACCGCAGGGGTCTGCAAAGTTGGCTTTTTAAAAATTGGTGGACTTCAACTCCCAGAATTCCCCAGCCAGTTTTGCTGGCTGGGGAATTCTGGGAGTTGAAGTCCACCAGTCTTTAAAGAGCCAACTTTGCAGACCCCTGCCCTACCGTGTTTCCACAAAAATAAGACCAGGCTTCATATTATTTTTTGCTCCAAAAGATGCATTAGGGCTTGTTTTCTGTTTTGGTCTTATTTTGGGGGAAATACGGTAATAATTGCATCCATCTGGCAGATGATTTTAACTGTGGCTTATTTTGGGGATAGGGCTTATATTACAAGCATTCTGAAAAATCATGCTAGGGTTTATTTTCCAGTTAGGTCTTATTTTCAGGGAAACAGGGTAGAAGTCCACACATCTTAAACTTGCCAAAGTTGAGAAACACTGGTCTAAGGAATGGGGCCAGAATGGAAGCAAAGCAGGAATGTATTATATCAATATTCCCATATTTTGTGAATTGTCTCCCTTTGGGAAAGGACAGGAAATAATCTTATTTCCAGCCAATCATTCTCTGTTGAGCTGAACATGATCTAATCCAGGGGTCGGCAACCTTAAACACACAAAGAGCCACAAAGGTCCTAACTGGAAGCCCCCCATTCAATTCTGGAGCTGACTGGAAGTCCGGTTCCCCCACCATAGAGTCTCCTCCTAGCGCTGCATTCTTTTACCTCTAGCTGTCCTAACTGAAATCCCTATCAATTGTGGAGCCAACTGGCGACAGGGAGCCGCAGCAGAGGGATGTAAGAGCCACATGCGGCTCCAGAGCCACGGGTTGCCGACTCGATCTAATCCACGTCGAGACAGAATCCTTATTGAGCTTCATTTTCACTGAGACAGGTATTGCAGGCTGGCCCTCTGCTGCTTCCAGATCTAAGCACCTGATTCGGCCTGTGGGCCTTCAGTTTGACACCCGTTTTAGCACCTCTTTAATTTCTTCCCCCCGTCCCATGCTCTACTCACTTACTTTAGCACTTCTTCTCTGCACTGCTTCTGAGGGGCAAAGCACGCGATGGCCCACACTTTGATCTCGATCCCATTGTAGAACTGCTTCCCTCGCATATCCCAGACCCCCTGATTGGGCGTGGCGATGGCGCGATTCTGTGGGAGGAAAGTGGGCGGCGTCAAGAGAGGAATCAGCCTGGAGTCTTCATGTTGCCACAAGTGATCCAAGTCCAGCCCCCCTTGAATTCCACGGACTCCTATCTAGCCCCAATTTAGTTAGCCGATTCCCTTCTGTATGGGCTTGAGCAATAAATCTTCCTCTCTGTAGCTTATTATGTGGCCCTATTCCTTTGCGCCTGACAAAATCCATACCTCAAAGATCCGAATTAATAAGGTTTTCAAAAATAGACTAAACAAGCATTTGATTGTGATAGCGTAAGACGTGTGCCTTGACTAAGAAGATTGGACTAGAACAGAGCTCCCAACTTTTCCAGCTTTGTGGACTGACGGGAGGGGATGGTACCAGGGATTGGATTCAGGCGGTTCACACCAGTTCAGGCAAATCGGATATTAATTTTGCATCCAGTTTGCTGAACCGGATGTTGCAAGGATCGGCTGGCCACACCCATCCCATCCCTCCCCTCCCAGGTGGCTCCATGCGGCCAGTTCATAAAGCCAGGTCCGCACAGAGGCTCTGGAAGGGCAAAAAACAGGCCTCCCGGAACTATGGAAACAGGCCTGTTCCCGGCCTCTGGAGACCAGGAGACGCCGTTTTCAGCCTCCGGAGCCTGGGGAGGGCGAAAATGCACCCTCCCCCGCCGTGGTGCAGGAGGCTGAGTAGGCCACACCCACCATGGCCACGCCCATCCAGCAACCGGGCAGAGAACCGGCTTGCTAACATTTTTCAATCCCACTCCTGGATGGTGCCATTCAGGAAAATAGAGCCCACGCTGGCCTGCTGCTCGTACAAGTGGGGATAAGCATGTGCTCACCCACCACTTCTGCGACCCGGTTCTGAACGGCTGAAGCTCCGGTAGTGGGCTGTGGCCCGGAGACTGGGGACGCCTGGACTAGAAGACCTCTGAGGTGCTTTCTAGTCCTATGATTCTGTGATTTGCTGGGGAAGAGATTTGCATGGATTTTGTCCTTTAAAAGATGCTTCTAGAGAAATATAAACTCCTTTCCCTTCGGTTATCTTTTCTAAGATCACAGCTAAGATTCTGAGAAAGCTACATGCGACTCCAGTTTCTGAATGATGGTTTGATATGAGTTAGTCAATAGATACAATACAATACAATAGCAGAGTTGGAAGGGACCTTGGAGGTCATCTAGTCCAACTCCCTGCCCAGGCAGGAAGCCCTATACCATTTCAGACAAATGGCTATCCAACATCTTCTTAAAGACTTGCAGTGTTGGGGCATTCACAACTTCTGGAGGCAACTTCTGTTCCACTGATTGATTGTTCTAACTGTCAGGAAATTTCTCCTCAGTTCTAAGTTGCTTCTCTCCTTGATTAGTTTCCACCCATTGCTTCTTGTCCTTCCCTCAGGTGCCTTGGAGAATAGCTTGACTCCCTCTTCTTTGTGGCAACCCCTGAGATATTGGAACACTGCTATCATGTCTCCCCTGGTCCTTCTTTTTATTAAACTAGAATCTAGAAAGTAGGTATCTCAGGCTCCAGGAGTGCTTGTGAATAAAAGCAGCCCAGAGGTTCCTTACTACTCACCCGGCCTCCGTATTGTAATATTGGGGCTGGCAAGACCCGCCCAGTCACTTCGGTCATGTCGTCTTTCACTTTTATGCCAAACTCTTGTATGTAGGGGTCCAGGTTGTAACTGGCATTTTTCATCTGCAAGACAAAGGGAGGTTGGCGTTTTCAAACAAGCTAGTCTCTCGAGGGCGCTATTTCTCCCTGCTGGAACTTTAGGATGGGTAGACTTCAACTCCCACAACCCCCACCCCCACCCCAGCCAGCCATGTTGGCTGAGGAATTCTGGGAGTTGAAGTCCACCCATCCTAAAGTCGCCAAGTTTGAGAAGCGCTGCTGTAGGAGATAGGCCCAAAAAAGGCTACTTCCTAGACCAGTGATGGCTAACCTTTTTGTCGTTGCGTCCCAAAAGCGCTCACACCCGCACGTGCAACAGTGCATGCACGCACACACCCATAATGCAATGTGTGTGCGACACCCCTCCTGCACATACGAGTGCGACCTACTCCGGCACATGCGCACACTACCACCCCACCACACCCTGTTTTGGGCCTAGCAGTCCTCCCTAAGACCAAAAATGGGGCGTTTGCACGCTTCCCAGATTTTGCTTTTGCTTGTTGGAAGCTCCTGGAACGATTACAAATAGGGATCCCATGATCCTGGGCTGCTACAATGATTGCAAATATATGTTGGTAGCCAAGCAACTACATTTTAATCATGTGACTGCAGGGAGACTGCAAAGGTTTGGAGTGTGAGGAGTGGTAATAAGCCACATTTTTCAACAGCATGGTAATTTTGAACAGCAGTTAAATGAATGGTTGTAAAATGAGGACGTGTACACTGAAGTGTACACAGCTGGTATGTTAGTAGCCAGAGCCGAGAATTAAACTCCTGCCTTCTCTTCCTTCTAAATTACAACAGCATTGAGCTCTGAGCTTCCTACCACCTTCATACAAGCGCAAAGAAGGTCGCCTCCCATTCTGGCATGGTTCCCACGAGAGGAAGTGGTACTTACCAACCGGCTGATTTCTTCTTGCCTGTCAGGAGCAGATCGCGCTGTAGCTTTGATCATGGTCGACGTCTGATTGTCCGTCAGTTTTTTGATGCACCGCTGGCCAGCCACAATGTTACACACCTGGAAAATGGGCGAGGAGGAGGCAGGCGTTTGTTTAAAGCAGAGGTGTCCAAACTTGGAAACTTTTAAGAGTTGTGGACTTCAATTCCCAGAATTCCCCAGCCAGCCATGCTGGGAGTTGAAGTCCACAAGCCTTAAAATTCCCAAGTTTGGACACCCCTGGTTTAAAGTGACCACCTTGCCTTGAACTCAAAAGGGGATGAAAGCAACGATGATTTCGTGCTCTGACCTCTTCCATGGAGATGGAAGAGGTCAGAGCAAAGAACAGAGCATGACTGCACCAGTAAGGTTCTGTACGGGGATTACCCTTAAGCCTCCTTGCCCAGAACTACCACCAACCCAACCCCAGGAAGATGCTTTTTACCTCCAGAGGCAGGTAGGTGTGCTTTTGCTCTTGGCCGACTTGAAGACAGGGCAGGTGGGGGTACTTCAGCTGCAGGTTGTACTTCTGCTTGAAGTATTGTGCAACGGTGCATTCCACAGTTTGCCCGCTCTCCAGCTGCAAGGGAAACCTGTACAAAGAGAACAAGAGCGCCCTTCAGAGACCCAATGCCCACCGATGAAAAGGGGCTCAGCTTCACTCCTCTGAGGCCTCCAGAGCAGGGGTCCCCAACCTTTCGGACCTCATGGATCACAAAATTCCTAATTTTAAATCCCGCGGACCTCTAATATGATGTCCCTAATAGCCAGCTGGTGGGCGTGGCTAGGTGGTCATGTGACTGGGTGGACATGGCCAACTCGGTGTCACTCACATCGAGGGGCGCATCGCCGGCCTCTACTCACCACTCCTCGCCTGCCCACCCGGGCACCTTAGGGCCCCAACAGGAAGTAGTTGCTGGAGCTAAGCAACCACCATAAGAAAGAGATAGCAAAACAGCTGGCTCACTTCAAATTGGAGGCTCAGCAGAAGCACCTCACTGAGGACTAGGAGCATAGGCTTTCCAAGCAGAGGGAAGAACTGCGGGAGTGCAAGGCCAGGTACCGGCTCCTGGAGGCTCAGCGGGATGAGATGGTCAGCCAGTTCCAGCCCACGATGCAGTCCCACTGGAACAAGTCCCTCCGGCTCTTCGCTACCAGTGGTGCTTCCCTCCAGCCTTCGCCCAAAGCCCCCCACCAGGAGGCTGAAGCAGACCCCAAGTCGGAATTTCTGCCCCCCTCCAACCCACACAAAGAGACCCCGAAGGGGGAGACTCTCTGCAGCAACCCAAGCGTTCATTGCGCGTATCCATCCCAGGGGTCGTAGTTTGAGGACCCCTGATTTAGTGCAATATAAAAATGCAAATAATTTTTCTGCGGACCACCAAACTTTTCTCACGGACCCCCAGTTGGTGACTGCTGCTCCAGAGAGGCCCACCAGCGGCCCCCAACCTTTGGGGCGCCAGGGAGCAATGCCGTGTAGTGAGGCTTTTCTGCACACCAAGGGGGGCGCAGTTTCGCTTGCTGCCTGCATCTCGTGGATGGGGCTTTGCTTGTTCTCACGGCCCTGTTGCTGGCATGCCACGGACTGGTACCAGTCCACGGATTTGTGGTTGGGGACCCCTGCACCAGACATCCCAAGGACAAAGCCTGCATGGCGTTATCACAACACAAACTCGCCTTACAAAGCTGCACCCACGAGCGTAAAAGTCAAGAGTTTGTATTCTTGGTACAGGTAGTCCTCGTTAAGCAACTGCCTCGGATAGCGACCGTTTGCAGTTATGACGGTGATAAAAAAAAAAGGCAACGTTGCCACCCACATCTGCATTTATGACCTTCGCAGGTCCGCAAAGGGAAAGAGAAGCTAAAGGAAGGTTATAAGCACAGTTGTGGCTTCAGGTTCAGTTTGCTGAACAACTGACCTGGCAGTCTCAACTGTGGTCACTAAACGAGGACTACCTGCATATGTTTCTTCACTCAACTGCTCCTGCCTTACGTTTGGTGACTAGCTGGACGCCGAGTGACATTACAAACGCGGTACTTCCTCTTCATTTGTCCACAGTGAGTAACTTCCACTTTCAACCCTAGTGAAAGAGAAGATTAAGTTTACAAGGAATTGTAGCGTTGGCTTCATTCAAAGCTGCCTCCTTCCTCCATTCAATACAATACAATACAATACAATACAATACAATACAATACAATACAATACAATACAATACAATACAATACAATACAATACAATACAATACAATAGCAGAGTTGGAAGGGACCTTGGAGGTCATCTAGTCCAACTCCCTGCCTAGGCAGGAAACCCTATACTATTTCAGACAAATGGCTATCCAACATCTACTTAAAGACTTCCAGTGTTGAGGCTTTCACAACTTCTGGAGGCAAGCTGTTCCACTGATTAATTGTTCTCACTGTCAGGAAACTTCTCCTCAGTTCTAAGTTGCTTCTCTCCTTGATTAGTTTCCACCCATTGCTTCTTGTTCTGCCCTCAGGTGCTTTGGAGAATAGTTTGACTCCCTCTTCTGTTTTAGTTATTCTGTTTTAGTTGATCAGATTCTCCATTAAAATTACAATAAGGTAGCATTTAATGAACAGACATTGTAAAATTCTGATTTCAACAATTCCAAATACTTATTCTATTTAGAGATTCATTCCTGCACGGAACTCTGAAATTACAAGATTTTCTTTTATTAGAATACCTCACAAAAGAACGACTCCTTAATCGTGTTTATATTGAACATGTTTTCCTCAATATCTAATGGCAATTATTATTACATGCACTAAAACTGGAATATGACAGCAAAGTTATCAGAAAGTTGTAGGATTCCATCAATTGATGGAATTGGGTTTTTTAAAAAACCTTTCCATACTTGCTCATTTTACAATCTGTACTCTACAGATTTCAAAAAATGCTTATTCTGGAATCCATGCTGCTGATGAAATGTTTCATTATAAACAAGAAATAACTAAGCAACTCCCCTCAGAGTTCATTTTGGACTGAGGAGGTAAATAAATCCCCCAAATAAATAAATACCAGCTTTTTAAAAAATACACAGTCCAGCTCCAACTCCTAATATACTTATTTGGGATAGGGGAGGGAATCAGAGGTATCTCAGCCTACAATGATCCTTTTCCAAGAAAATATGCTTGTGAAAAACATCAATAGGAATGTGCCACAAGCTTTCTGACCACTGCCGGTCCACAGAATCAGACAGACGATAAGAAGCCTTGCCAACTTGGAAACAACTTAATCTTAATTTTTAATTTACCGTATTGTTCGGACTATAAGATGCAACGGGGTATAAGACGCACCAAGATTCCAAAGAGGTAAGTAAGAAAAAAAAAAGTTTTGGTCCTCCCTGGCCCCCAGGAGCATTCCGCAGGCTTCAGCAGGGCTGAGGAAACGTAAAAACGCCCCCATTTTTGCAGAAAACAGGCGGAAAATAGGCCATTTTTCGCAAAAATGGGGACATTTTTGCCTTCCCCCAGCTCTGCTGAATCCTGCAGAGTGCTTCTGGGGGCTGGGGGAAGGCAAACACGCCTCTGTTTTGTGAAAAATGGCCTATTTTTCGCACCCATAAAGCAATGTGCAACACCCCCCCAATGCGCACGGGCGCACTACCGGAGCGGTCCCCCATTTTTTTCATGCTCTTTTCGCCCTCCCCAGGCTCCAGAGGTTTTATAGGAGCCTGGGGAGGGCGAAAACAGCCTCCCCCCACCCCCCGGAGGCCCTGCAGAGGCTTCAGCGACCTTTAGGAGGCTTCCCTGAAGGTCAAAACGAAGCTCAAAACGAAGCTCCGACCAAACCAGAAGTGACCTCCGATTTGCTCGGAGCATCATTTTGAGCGCTCCCAAGTCTTCAGGGAAGCCTCCTGAAGGTCGCTGAAGCCTCTGGAGCGCTCAAAACAACGCTCCAAGCAAATCGGAGGTCACTTCCAGTTTGGTCGGAGCGGCGTTTTGAGCACTCCAGAGGCTTCAGGGAAGCTCATGAAGCCTCTGGAGGGCCTCTGGGGCGTGTGGGGGGCCTCTTTTCGCCCTTTTTCGCTGGGACAAGTAACGGGAGTTCACTCTGTTATGCGGCACTAGGGATTTGAATTGCCAAACTGCCGACGTTTCTGATTGACAAGCTCAGCGTCTTAGCCACTGAGCCACCTTAATGTTGATTCCTGGCAATTGCAAAGGTAAATCTCTACCGTTATATCCAAAATTCCCCCTGCCTTTATGATTTACCTTTGATTTCCTTCGTGAACCTCACCCTCTGAGAGTCGGTCAGGGGCTTTGGCTGCTCGTCGATGTTCCGGATGTCCAGCACTTCACACATGAATTCAATCACCGGTTGGGCCTTGTAGAACGCCGTGGCAGACACTAAACCGAGAGAGGTGCAGGTGAATCCCAACTGTAATTGTTTCTTGAAACCGTTTGAACGCCCTTGTTCAAACTCACCAGTCCACAGCTACCCCTGCAGGGTTATCTACAATTTTATAATTCTTAGCTGAACACTTTATATAAGAATTAAGCTTCTTAGATCTCTTGCTACACCTTTTCAAATTCTCAATACCAACAAGACGCTCCCAATGAAAAGCTCTTCCTCTAGGCATTTAATATTTATAATTATTTCTTTTAATAGCAGATGCATCGTTTATTCTTCTGTAATGTTAATGGCTATGGAACCAAAGTCTACTCTCTAACTTCTAGAAGAGTTAATCAACCATACCTTCTAGAATTATCAGGATCCCTTATCTTTTTTTTAACCAAAAAAAAAAAGACTTTTTACAAAAGTCTCTTTTTTTTCAAAAATAAGGGATGACATTTGAGTCTCTTTAAGAAGTCCAAAGTTTGTGTTGCTCCCATGGGATTGTAACACACACACACACACACACACACACACAAACACACACAACTTGGTTAGCAGATCAAAATCAAGAACTTTACCCCTGAATCACTCTAAAATACCTATTAAAAGAATTATGAGCCTTCCAAAGAACATGAAATGTTACTGAAGTTGTTTAATTAATTTTTTCCCCCCTCTGGTCTTTCCAAAAATTCCTCCCAAAGATTTTTCAACGAGACCTTTCACAAGCTGTCAAACAACTTTGCATTGAGATTATCAAAATAAAACATTGCAATACAGCCTGTAATAGGAGGGGAAAAGAGCAGTGGAACATCCTCTCATCCAGAGTTATCCAGATGTGTTGGAGTTCGCTCATTGGGAATGATGGCAATGGACATGTCTCTAACAGTCATGCTCAACCTCAGCACTTCCAATTCCCAGAGTTCCCTAGAACAGGGGTCTCCAACCTTTGCAACTTTAAGTCTGAAGGACTTCAGCTCCCAGACTTCTCCAGCCAGAAGGAGCTGAAGTCCTTCAGACTTAAAGTTGCAAAGGTTGGAGACCCCTGATGTACATTGACTGACCAACTGATTGACTGTAGATTTGATCCCCCACAAAATTGTGATTTCAGAAAATGCACCAGAAGGCAGAAATCTCTCTGATTGTCCTTGTGTGAACTGGAACTTTTCCAAATGGATTCCCAGAGATCAAGTTCATAAGCAGACTTTAGGCGCTGTCGCATTATATTTCCTTTCCAAGCTAGGGGCTCTGCGGGGTATGGTCAGAAAAGTCAAGATGGCAGACTACTTCATAAGGAAAACTGATCTTTTAACTATGCTGGTCCAAAGTAATGTACATCAGGGGTCTCCAACCTTTGCAATTTTAAGTCTGAAGGACTTCAGCTCCAGCTTTGCTGGCTGGAGAACTCTGGGAGCTGAAGTCCTTCAGATTTAAAGTTGCAAAGGTTAGAGACCCCTGCCCTAGAATTCCCCACAATGTTCATACATGTTAAAATTCTGGAGACTGAGTAACACATCTGGCCCATATTAGACGTGGGATGGATGTACCGAATACCGAGCTTCTCATATCGACTCTTACTGAGAAATACAGGTAGCCCCTCAACTTACAATAGTCTGTTTAGTGACCGTTCAAAGTTACAACAGCACTGAAAATAATGAACTTATGACCATTTTTCACACCTATGATCATTGCAGCATCCGCAGCTGGGGTCATGAGATTTACATTGGGACGCTTGACAACCGACTCATATTTACGACGGTTGCAGTGTCCCAGGGTCATGCAGTCCTCTTCTGCAGCCTTCTGACAAGCAAAGTCAATGGGGAAACCAGATTCACTTTACGACTGTGTTACTTATTTAACACCCGCAGTGATTCGCTTAACAAAAGCGGCAAGAAAATGGGGCGGAAGTCACTCAACAAATTTCTCACTTAGCAACATTAAATGTTGGGCTCAATTGTGGCCATATGTTGAGGACTATCCGTAGGTATGACTTCAGACTGAGACGTGTAAGTATTATTACCATCTATGTTGAGCATCATCTTCCACATGGCAGGCCTGACAGACTGATGGAAGCCAAACCAGACCTCCCGACCTCCTCCCAGCGGGTGATAGTATCCTTCAGGGGGGGAGAAGAAGGAACGCCCCACGGGAGTGTACCTGGGAAGAGAAACAAGGAATTACATTACGCGTTCTTGAAAGCTAACACCCCCTTTGATGTCAGCTGAGGCTCAACAGACTCAATATTTGTTCGGCTATATACAAAGGTCAATTAAAAAAAAACTGTGATAATGGATATAGATAAATAAAGGAGAGATAATAATATCTATATAGGTATGGGTATAACATGGGAAAACTTTAAACAGTAGTTGGAAAAGGAAGACTAGAAATTTTTGGTCACTAAATAATAATCATCATAAAATAATCACAAAAGAAAAAATCACAAAATACCGGGACTTGCAAATTGAAGTTGAGCGACTGTGGAAGAGAAAGTCGTATGTTGTCCCGATTGTGATTGGAGCCCTTGGAGCAATACCTAGGGGGCTGCCTCGCTATGTGGAGGTTCTAGGTTTGCCGGACTTGAGCATTTTGACTCTACAAAGGGCCACCCTGCTTGGAACAGCTTCTATCCTCTGACGTTACCTTAACAGTTCCTAGGTCCTTGGTTAGGACTCGAGCTATTGAGCTACCAACCAGCCCCAAAGGCTGTGAATCTCACCAAAGATTAACTACAGAATAATAATAATGATAATGATAATGATAATGATGATGATGATAATAATAATAATAATAATCATCATCTTTATTGTCATTGTAATAAAATTGGTAATAAAATTACAATGAGATTGGTTCGAGCACTGTGCCAATATTTGCATCTGGTGGAATACAGACAGCAGTGACAGCCATAACAGGAATCTCTCCAGGCAAACAAAATGGCTGACAAATGACAGTTGAGAACCCCACGTCTGCAGAACAATAAATATTATTGATGTCTGGGTAGAATAGGCTAAAAGGAACATTACTGTTGGGGGATATTAGAATTAATAAATGACAGGCCAATATGTGGTTATGTTTAAGTTTTGATATGTTTTATGATGAAGGACATGTAAACAATTATAGTTGAATAAGATTGGAGGTATGACATTTGATTCGATATACTTGAAATAATATGAATCTTGGTTGACTATGGAAGAGATGTATGAAAACATTTTCTAACCAACTGATACACTTTCTACAGCTTGTAAGATGGAGGATTTTTGTGTTGTGTTTAAAATTAGAATTCAAAAAAATTATTAAAAAAAAGAATCAATTTTTTTCTCATTTTCTTATCTTCTTCTAAGAAGATGCAAAGGCCCAGATCCTGTCTCCATATCTAGGAATGATTGAAATAGTTATATAATACTGGTGGCTTTATCTCATTTCAGTGAAAGGTATACATGAGAAGTGCTCTGTGTCGGAGGCAGAGAGGGGACCAGAGCCGTATGACAGTCATCAGCTGCCTTCAGAGTCAGACATCAGTGAGGCAGTCAAACAGCTGGAGACTGTTCTCAGTGTGCACATGCGCAGAGTTGCCAGACGAAGGGAACAGCTGAAGAACAAGGGTCGACTTGGGAGGAAGGCCACAGGAGGACGAAGAGTAGCCCCTCCCAGAGGAAATAAAAGAGGAGCAAAAGGGGAGTGGAGTTTGTAGGGGACAATTAGTTATCTTAATTGGTTCGTGACTCTCGGAGACTCCTGGCCAAGTACTGCAGATATCGGCTGGGCAACTCTCCAAGCCAGATAAGGTCTGTGGCTGTAAATCCTCCCTTGAAAGACTTTGCTGGATGTGAACGAGCAGAATTCACAGTCAATTAATAAAACAGGTTTTTGTCGAGACAAGGAGTTTGCTTCATGCTCTTGGGAAGCTTCGGTCAGAACAGAGAACTCTTATTTTGTTCTATCATCCCCTAAAGATTCTGGGAGATGATCTCCTGAAGAGATTCTTGATCTTTATTCATGGTGTGTCCTCCCTCACCCCCCCCCCAAAATTAAAACACAAGAGACGGCATGTTAGGTCAACGGATTCCTGAATGGAAGTGAGTAATGGTAACGAACACATCTCAAGCTAGTCGTGATCCCCTTCTTGGTATTTGTGTTTCAGAAATAGGAAAAAACCCCAGATTTTACCTCATGGAAGCCAGGTGCCTCATGGCGACATCGAGGGCCTGGACGGATTCCAAAGGGACAGGGATTTGCCCGCTCACTAGAGCTTCATGGAGCATCCGCCAACTCACAATGGCCATCCATTTAATGGAGACCTTAAATATTCGGTCTTTGCCTTCCCCTGGAATTGTCACCTCAAAATCAACCTGCAAAAAAGGAAACAAGGCGAACCTTGTTGAATGTTGGTTCCCTTCCCTAAATCCAAAAACGTCAACTTTCCTGTCATCTGCTTTGAGTGTTGGGAACAATTTTAAACCTAGAACGCTCTTGAAAAAACCCCAAAATCTGTGATTTGTTCTGAATCACAACCACGCACTGCAAACAAGGAACAGCCAGGAAGCACGCATGCGATTACATAGGATAGTAATGGAGGCTGCCCATCACGGTCATAACTCGTAATGGTCATAAAATGGGTCCGTCATGTGGGCAACCCAATTTAACAAAAAATTTTTTGCAGTGGTCGTTAAGAGAACCATTGGAAGTTAACTGCCAGTTTTCAGCAAAATTGTCATGTGACCACCGGACACTGCAAACTAATATAAGTGCGGCTAGCTGTAACTCAAGGACTATCAGGGGTTATTTGTTAGATTTCCATCTTTCCTCCTTTTGATTTTTTTCCACATAAACATCCTGTGAGGTAAATTGCTCTGAGAGTGAGTTTCCATGGCTGGGTGGATCAATCTCTTCCTAGTTTAACATCTTAACTATGACATCATCCTGACTGGGACTTCGTGTGCACAAAATATTTCTTCAGGCTTCGGCCTGAAGATGGCAAGTGAGATCTTGCTGAAATGTTGCAAAAACAATTTCATGCTTACACGGGAAAACACCCGAATACAACAATACCAGCATACCTACACCCATATGTGCGTGTGTGTGTGTGTGTGTGTGTGTGTTACGTTTTTGAGTTGATCAATAAATAAGTCAGGGAGACTAGGATAGATCTATTTCGAGCTTATTAGCTCTCACATATAAAACACACATATAAAACATATTAGCTCACATATAAAACACACATATAAAAAAATTACACAATGGAATTCTTGGCTTTCTGTCTAGATGGTCTCTGGTGATGAGCCGAAAGGCAGAAAAGGAAAAGCAGTGTGCTTCCTCTCTTAATTGGGGCCTTAACAGGGTGTTGTGGAAACAATTAATTATATATATATATATATGGGGGGGGGGGGGGGAGCAACACCCTGTTAGGCCCCAATTAAGGAAGGAAGCATACTGCTGTCCTTTTCTGCCTTTCGGCTCATCACCAGAGACCATCTAGACGAAAGCTATGAGTTCCGTTGTGTAATTTTTTTATATGTGTGTTACGTTTTTGAGCTGATCAATAAATAAGTCAGGGAGACTAGTATAGATTTCAAGCTTTTTAGCTGTCATCAGCTAGCCATACCCTTACTGGGATTTGAACCTGGGATTTGCCTAGCATGTAATACAGCCCCGGTTCAAATCCCAGTAAGGGTATGGCTAGCTGATGAGAGCTGAAAAGCTCGAAATAGATCTATACTAGTCTCCCTGACTTATTTATTGATCAGCTCAAAAACGTAACATATATATGTGTGTGTGTGTGTGTTAGGTTTTTGAGCTGATCAATAAATAAATCAGGGAGACTAACATTTTTAACATTTTGTGCATTTCATTTGTCTCATCCCCCTTTTTTCGTAATATAAAACATGTGGAATTTGTCACTTTTTGAGGTAGAAGCAGTGGTGAAATCTAATCCCCCCCCCCCCCGCCCACCTGCAACCAGCTCTATGGGTGTGGCTTGGTGGTGGTGAGGGGTCGGGTCATGTGACTGGGTGGGCATGGCCAACTCCCCCCCCCTTTTTTAAAGCACTTTTTCCCTTTAAAAATCTTCAAAAAATAGCTTCGGATGATCGCGCAGCTAACAACTGAGCCGCACGATCATCGGAAGCTTTCCCCCCGCTTTTTAAAGCATTTTTCCCTTGACAGTTCGGGCAAACGATCGTCGGAAACTTTTTTTTTAAAGATTTTTTAAAGCATATTTCGGGTGAAGTGGCAGGGAAAAAATGCTTTAAAAAAAGCTTCCGATGATCTCGTGGCTCAGCTTGAGCGCACCATCATCAGAAACTATTTCTTTAGATTTTTAAAGTATTTTTTGGGTGAACAGGCAGGGAAAAAATGCTTTAAAAATCTAAAAAATATAATCTAAAAAAAAAAAATAGCTGTGAGTTGCATGATCCTCAGAAGGATTGTGCAACTCATAGATTTGTTTTTTGTTTTACTACCGGTTCACAGAACCAAGGACAATCGTCCCTACCGGTTCACCCGAGCCGGGCCAAACCGGGAGGATTTCACCCCCGGGTAGAAGCAGGCCGTTCCAAACTGACAGAAGTGTTCTGACCACATCAGAAGAACATTGAGCTCAGAGTAGCTCCAGTTATGTTCAGAACCTCTCGTACCGTTAGGCCACCTGATCTGAATCTAAAAAGTTTGGCCCTTGTCTTTTAACTTCTTACCCTTTCGTTTCCAATAGGCAGAGCTGTGACGGTGTAGATATTCTTCTTGCCATCGTACACCGGTTTCCGGTCTCCGAAGATCTGAGGTTTGAAGTGTTGTACCATATATTCCACAACCTCCCTGCAAAAATAAAAAAAAGCAACAGACAGACATCGGACGGGGAGAGGAGGAAAGAAAAAGGAGAAGCTAGAAAGACAGGCTTAAAAGATAATTCCACTAGGAAGCGAAAATGATTAGAACTGAAAGTCACAGGAAAAAAAATCCACCATTTCTCAAGCCACTGGTTAAAGGTAAAGGCTCCCCTCACACATGTGTGCTAGTCATTCCCGACTCTAGGAGGCGGTGCTCATCTCCGTTTCAAAGCTAAAGAGCCAGCGCTGTCCGAAGATGTCTCCGTGGTCATGTGGCCGGCATGACTAAACGCCGAAGGTGCACGAAACACGTTTACCTTCTAACTAAAGGTGGTCCTTATTTTTCTACTTGCATTTTTACATGCTTTCAAACTGCTAGGTTGGCAGAAGCTGGGACAAGTCACGGGAGCTCACTCGGTTACGCGGCGCTAGGGATTCGAACCAGTGAACTGCCGACCTTTCAGATTGACAAGCTCAGTGTTTTAGCCGCCGAGCCACTGTGTCCCCTAAGTCACAGGTTGCAGGGGAGAAACTGAGAGCTTTGATCTAAAGCAAGGTTAACACAATTGCCTGTTGTGCATGAACCTGGCTGGGCCAAACACAAACATACCATCTTACCACCATAATTTGGGGTTCAATTACAGTCCTAAGTCAAGGACTCCCTGTGGATTCCTGCACTGAGAAGAGACTTGGGAATACAATAGAATAACAGAGTTGGAAGGGACCTTGGAGGTCTTCTATTTATTTTTATTTATTTATTTTATTAAATTTATACCCCGCCCTTCTCCAAACGGAATACTAAAAATACATACAAAACATATAATTTTTTTTTAAAACTTATTCTAATAAAATCCTGTGCTAAAAACCAAATTAAAATCCCAAAATTTAAAACTATCTAAAAGTCAATAATGGAGGTTACGCTAGGCCGGCTAGATGGAACAGATGTGTCTTTAGACACTTGCGGAAGAGGCGGAGGTCGGAGATGGTGCGAAGTTCAGGGGGTAAGTCGTTCCAAAGGGCTGGGCCCGCCACAGAGAAGGCTCTTCCCTTGGGTGTCGCCAGTCGGCACTGTCCAGCCGACGGCACCCTGAGGGAGCGTATCGGTCTGAGGGATGTATGGGGCAGGAGGCGGTCTCGCAGTCTTCTAGTCCAACACCCTACTTAGGCAGGAAACTCTACACCACTTCAGACAACATCTTTTGAAAAACTTCCAGTGTTGGAGCATTCACAATTTTTGGAGGCACTGGCTAATTGTTCTGTCAGGAAATTTCTCCTCAGTTCTCTCCTTGATTAGTTTCCACCCATTGCTTCTTGTCCTGCCCTCAGGTGCTTTGAGAATAGTTTGACTCCCTCTTCTTTGTGGCAACCCCTGAGATATTGGAAGACTGCTATCATGTCTCCCCTAGTCCTTCTTTTCATTAAACTAGACATACCCAGTTCATGCAACCGTTCTTCATATGTTTATATTTGTATATTTATTGTATTGTGGTTTTAGTTTTCCCTGTGCACCGCTCCGAGTCCCTACGGGGAGAGGAGCGGTCTATAAATTAAATTAAATTATTCTATGTTTCAGCCTCCAGTCCCCTAATCATCTTTGTTGCTCTTCTCTGAATTCTTTCTAGAGTCTCCACATCTTTTCTACATCTTGGCAACCAAAACTGGATGCAGTATTCCAAGTGTGATCTTACCAAGGCCTTATAAAGTGGTATTAACACGTCACGTGATCTTGATACAAGGACCTCCGTGATTCTTCCAACTCTAGGACTTCAGAAAGCTCTGAGAAGCTTCCTATTTTCACATAAGCTCTCTCAGAACTCTGACCCTCCCAAGTTGAAGACTACAGGAAGAAGGATATTTAAATGGCAGCCCAGCTGTCTATGAGCAGCTATTTTAAAAGCCTGGGACTACAGCCAGCTCCACCCAGCTGCTGTAAACTGAACGGAGATGGAAGATCAAGGCGCTGTTTTCTCCTGAGCCACCAAGGCATGACCGGAGATGATGAGGGAGGAGAAGGGACATAAAACACCCTCCTTCGCAGAAGAGGGGGCACTGAAAAAATGTCATCTTACTCCCAGCCAACCTAAGCAAGAACAGCCATTCCAGTCATGGCAAAGTTGAATAGAGCCAAGCAAGCAGGTAAACTGAAAACAGCTCAGCCAAGAAGCAGGGCCTCTCAAAACTTAGCAACAGGCAGGAAGAGGTACCTCAAGATGCCTTTTTCTCTTCCTGGCCCCTCCCAGCCCCTAGGTACTTCCTCTAGAGCAGGGGTCTCCAACCTTGGCAACTTTAAGACTTGTGGACTTCAACTCCCAGAATTCCTCAGCCAGCAAAGCTTTGCTGGCTGAGGAATTCTGGGAGTTGAAGTCCACAAGTCTTAAAGTTGCCAAGGTTGGAGACCCCTGGACTTAGAGCAGGAAGGAGTGTCCAAGCGTGGCAACCTTAAAACCTGTGTCCCAAAGATGTTTTTTCAAAAGACCGCTGGACTTTCTTGGTTGTTGTTGTTGTTTTGCTTGAAGACATTTTGCTTCTCATCGAAGAAGCTTCTTCAGTTCTTCATGCAAAACAAGCAAGTCCAGTTGCCTTTTGAAAAAAACCACCTTTGGAACAACCATGACCTGGATGACTGAGAATCTCTCCATAGACATTTAAGACCTGTGGACTTCAACTCCTGGAGTTCCTCCAGCCAGAATTCTGGGAATTGGAAGTCCACAAGTCTTAAAGTTGCCTAGATTGGACAACCCTACTCTTAGGACACGAGGAACATGTTGACCTGAGAGGTTTAGGGGTGGGTGGGGGTGTTGTGAAGGCTGGAGGGAAGAAACGGCTAAATGCTAAATACTTGCCTTACCTGTTGACTCTGCGTGGACACTTGTCCGGCTTGATGTCAACTTCATAATGATAGACATCGATTTTTGGAATGTCCACCTCAAAGTAATTGGCCAAGAGCTTGATGGGCTTCCCAACAGTTCCTATCCCAGGCCGACGAGGAGCTTGAAATACCTGCTGGAGGGGTGGCAGGTAAGTGCCTGCAGCAACTGCTAAAGAAGCAAAATTGGAAGTGGAGGAGAGAGAGAGAGAAAGAAAGAAAGAGAGAGATGGATGTGAGAACCCAACAGCTGAAAAATGTTTTAGAGCATCTAGACCAAAGATGTCCAACCTTGACAACCTTAAGACTTGTGGACTTCATTTCCCAGAATTCTCCAGCCAGTACAATACAGAAAAGGTGCCCCTAACCCAGGGGTAGTCAACCTTTTTATACCTACCACCCCCTTTTGTATCTCCGTTAGTAGTAAAATTTTCTAACCGCCCACCGGTTCCACAGTAATGGTGATTTATAAAGTAGGGAAGTCGGTTAAATTAAAAAAAGAAAAGTGCTTCAGTATTGGACAAAACCTCTACCGCCCACCATGAAAGCTAGAAGGCCCACTAGTGGGCGGTAGGGACTAGGTTGACTACCACTGCCCTAACCACTTTCTCCAATATCATCGCAGAGGAAAGCTATGGCAAATCTAGACAGCATACTACAAACCAGAGACATCACCAACAAAAGCATGCATAGTCAAGGCTCTGGTTTTCCCAGTTGCAATGGATGGCTGTGAAAGTTGGACCATAAGGAAGGCTGAGTGCCAAAGAATGGAGGCCTTTGAACTCTGGTGCTGGAGAAGACTCCTGCGAGTCCCTTGAACTGCAAGGCGATCCAACCGGTCAGTCCTAGAGGAGATCAACCCTGACTGCTCTTTGGAAGGCCAGATCCTGAAGAGGAAACTCAAATACTTTGGCCACCTAATGAGAAGGAAGGACTAAAGGGCTGCCCAGAGTAGATCATCTTGGAGTGCCTATTTAAGGCAAGGTGAACATACAGGTAGTCCTCAACATACGACCGCAAGTGAGCCCAACATTTATGTTGTTATGTGAGAAATATGTTGTGTTTTGCCACATTTTACGATTTTTCTTAGCAAATTTGTTAAGTGAATCACTGCAGTGGTTAAATTAGTAACACGGTTGTTAACTGAATCCAGCTTCCCCACTGACTTTGCTTGTCAGAAGGTCGCAAAAGAGGATCACATGACCCCCGGGACACTGCAACTGTCATAAAGATGAACCAGTTGTCAAGCAATGTAAGTCATGTGACCTTGCGGATGCTGCACTGATGGTAAGTGAAAATTGGCCAGAAGTCATTTTCTTCAGTGCCGTTGTAACTTTCAATGGTCACTAAATGAAGTGTTGTAAGACAAGGACTACTACTTTTGTAAATGTCTTCAGATCTCTGCTGATCTCTATTGTATTTTTTTAAATGCATGTTAAAAAAGAAACCACAGCTGTCACGGTAAAGAAAGGAAAGTTTATTTCCTGCTACCGCTAATCCTCAAAAGTGTGTTAATAATAAGCCTACACCTTTTAACATCCGCCTTCAAACTATACACTCTCAGAGAAATGTTACTCAAGGGAACAAATTTAGTAGCATGGCCTTTGGGGGGAAAAGCTGTAGGAAAAGAGCAGGCAAAGCTGGTGGGCAGAATTAAACGAGTCATCAGCCTGGAGTCCTAACGTTCCCACAAACATTCCATTCACCCTTATCTGGCACTAATTTAGTACTGAACTTTATGTCAGGGTTCCAAATAGCACCCAAAGTAAATCAGAGTCCAAGGCAAAGTATTGCTCAAAGTTCCAATTGATTAAAAGAGCCATGTTGGCACCTCTAGGAAAACCCAAATCTGAAAGCTCCCCGGTTTTCCCCACCCAGTTGAAAGTTCAAGATCTTGCCCCCACACCCACAAGTCCATCACATGGCCCGATCTCCCACTGCCATGCTGTCAGCTTCCACTCATCCAGTTCTGGCCAGGTGCAGAGACAAAGGATGACCTTGGCTTTCTAGAAATAATTTTGTTGTGACTGCAAAGTATGTGGCTTCTTACAAATCCCTTCCTCCCATTTTCCCACAGTAGAAAATGCAAAGCAGAATAATAGAAAGTACAGCAGGCCAAAGACCCAGAAGAAAAGATGGCTGCAGGCCTGACACTTTAATTGACTAGATTCCCGTATAAAGTCTTGAGCAATAAGTCTTAGAAGCTGGGGGGAAGGTGGCAAATGTCTCTGGGGCTAGTTCCAAGCACCCGAATCACAACTGTACGGTCGCATGGATGCTGGGATGTCTAAAACTCCAAAGACCAGTCATCATTCATTCTGTGTTGTCGTAACTTTAGACAGTTGCTCAATGGGTAGTCTTTAACTAAGGACTATCTGTACTCCCAAGGAAATTTGGGGGTGGGGGTGGGGGGGGTGTTAAGATAATTATCCTGATGTTGGGTTGACAATATATATAAGCCAGGATTCTTAAAGTGTATATGTAACTTTAAGGACTATATGGAATCTGATTGGCTGTGTTTCCCAGCTCAACCATAAAAGGCAGTTGGAAACACAGTTCATTCCCTTTTGCTTTCCTTTGCTTCCTGATTGCCACTGAGGAAGAAGCTGAACATGAAGACGGAAGAGAATCATTGTTTTGACTGACTGTAAGATACCTGTGGTTTGGTGAAGGACTGTTTATTGTTGGAGGAGTTAGTATCACTGTTTGGAAGAAGTATTTTAGTTACATCAAGAGTAAAGACTATTTAGTTTTTCTACTATCAGTGTTGTAGAGTTTCTGTGTGGTTTAAGCGTACCCGTTGCGACGGTATCTGGAACCCATCACTGCAGTGGAGAAGAGCTATTACTTCCCAACTATTACTTTTACACTATTAAATCGGATACTGGTAGTCCTTGACTTACAACCACTGATTTAGCGAACATATCCAAGTTACAATGGCATTGAAAACAGACTGATGACTTCCCCATCGCAAGACCCTCAACTTGACACTACCCACACCTGAAGCCCTTATAAACAGCACACGGACACCGACACCCCCTAAACTCCGCTGAAGAGGTTACCTAGCCTGGTCGTGAAATGTTTGGAACCCAACCCGCAAGCTTGGGAGAATGAACCTTCACCCTCAGACCTATGCCTTGTCCTTGCACTGCTGCAGCAACCCCATAGTTATGGGACTAATATTTAGGCACTTGGCAACTAACATGCATTTATGACTCGTGCAGCATCCCCAGCAGAGGTGGTATTCAGCCGGTTCTGACCAGTTCTGGTGAACCAGTAGCGGAAATTTTGAGTAGTGCAAAGAAGCGGCAAATACCACCTCTGGCTGCCCTCTCCCCCCCCCATCTATTCTCTGCCTCCCGAATCCCAGCTGGGATCGGCTGGGTCTTCTTTTGTTGCCCTACACAGGAGAATGGAACTGAAAAGCAGGTTAGTGGGATGGGGAGGGAATGGAGATTTTGCAGTATCCTCCCCCTGCCCACAAAGCCCCACCCACAAAGCCACTCCACTCCATGCCCACCAAGCTACGCCCATAGAACGGGTAGTAAAAAAAAAAGTTTTAATCCCCCCCAACTGATCCCAGGGCATTGGGACCACAATTTGTGATCAAAGGCAACGGAGGGGTTTTATTGAAAAAGAGGAGAAGGCCTTCTCCTGTCGTGTCCCGGCTCCTGGGGCCTCTGACTATCCTGCCAAACCACAGCCAAACTTCAAACCCATGACTGGTGCAAAGGAAGGAGCAGGAGAAAGGCTGAGTTGTTAAGGGCAGGCTCCTCGGAGGCTATTTTTAGGGCTGTCAAATCCACATGTGGTGCTACGGGAGACATAATGCATGCACCTTGTTGGCCTGTGAAACATGCAAGCAGAGTCCGGAAGGTTGAAGAACGAATGAGGAGAGCTCAGCAGCACCAAAGGAAGGGGGAAAGACCCAAAGGATGGGGAAGAACAGAGACTCACCTCCCCAAGAAAAATGGGCTTCCTCCCTCCCTCCCTCTCCCTCCCTCTGTTCCTTTCTTGTCTGCCTTCCCTCTCTCCTTCCTCCTTCCCTCTGCCTTTCCTGTCTTCCTCCCTTCCCTCCCTCCTTCTCCCTCCTTCCTCCTTCCCTCTCTGCCTTTCCTGTCTCCCTCCCTTCCCTCTCTCTCCCTTTCTCCTTCCCTCCCTCCCTTCCCTCTCCCTCTGTTCCTTTCTTGTCTCCCTTCCCTCTCTCCTTTCTCCTTCCCTCTGCCTTTCCTGTCTTCCTCCCCTTCCCTCCCTCCTTCCTCCTTCTCCTTCCCTCTCTGCCTTTCCTGTCTTCCTCCCTTCCGTCCTCCCCTCCCTCCCCTCTCCCTCTGTTCCTGTCTCCCTTCCCTCTCTCCTTCCTCCTTCCCTGTCTTTCCTGTCTTCCCTCCCTCCTTCTCCCTCCCTTTCTCCTTCCCTCCCTTCCTTCTGTCTCCCTCCCTCCCGCTCTGCCTTTCCTGTCTTCCTCCCTTCCCTCCCTCTCCCTTTCTCCTTCCCTCCCTCCCTCCCCTCTCCCTCTGTTCCTTTCTTGTCTCCCTTCCCTCCCTTCTTCCTCCTTCCCTCTGCCTTTCCTGTCTTCCTCCCTCCCCTCTCCCTGTTCCTTTGTCTCCCTCCCCTCCCTCCCTCTATTCGTTCCTTGTCTTTCCTTTCTTGTCTCCTTTCCCTCCCTCCCTCTCCCTCCCTTTCTTCCCTCTCCCTCCCTCCCTCCCTCCCTTGTCTTCCTTTTTTGTCTTTCTTCCTTTCCTCTCTTTCCTTCCTCCCTTCTTCTTTCGTTGTCTTCCCTTCCTTGTCTCCTCCCTTTCTCTCTTATACTTCCTGAAAGGAGATAACAATTGCTTCCCCTTGTGGTCTCTGATTATCGATAGGCAATTTAAGACCATAATAGATCCTTCCTAATCATGAGCTTCCCACCCTCCGGCTTTCATCCACCGCTTTCCCCACCACTGAATCACAGGAGAAAGGCCTCCCCCTCCAAGGTCACCCAGAGGCCAGCCTGCCCCACCTCTTCTTCCTCACCCCACACTAACTGCATGGCTTCTCCCAGGATCAAAAGTGATTTACAAGCTTTAGCAAGGATAGCCCAACACACAGAGAGAGAGAAGTGGGCGGAGGGCAGGCAGAAAGAGGCAGCTTTTGCAAGGGGGAGGGGGGGGGCTTTATTTAGCAATGGGCTGTTGGTTTTATTCTAAGGCTGACACTTTAAAAATAAATTAAAGCCCAGGTCAGCAAAGACTTGCTTAAGCATGCACACCCACAGATTGTTGTATGCCATCAATCTACTTGTGTCTTCTTTGGAAGTGGGTTGCAGGTAAAGAGCAGTCCAAAATTCTCACCTCCTTCGATGAAATAGAAATAAGGCTGGGGATATTTATATGTTGAGTACAGAGGATGAATTTGGGTGGGTGGGTGGGTGGGTGGGTTTGAGCTTGGTTGTTTTCTTGCAGACATTTCGTTGCTCAACTAGGTAACCTTACCAGGGTAGCACCGATGATGCTAGCTAGCAGTTGGGAAATGAAACATCAGCAAGAAAACAACCAAGATCAACCAAGATGAGCACCAAGGACCTCCCGGGTCAACTCTGAACTACACCTGTTCTCCTCTATTGGAAGATGAATTTCTACCTTGTGATGTTTGGCCCTCAGTTGAATTATGGTTTGAAGCACAAACTTCAAATGGAAACTATGGTTTGAAACACAAAACATCCATAGAAAGACAACCTCATTCTCTGTTGTCTCCTTCTTCTTTTGCCCTCAGTTTTTTCCCGGCATGAGGTGCACCCGGAGGCTCCAGTTAGTTCGGAATGCGGCCGCGCAGGGGATCTTGGGAGCATCTAGACGCTCCCATGTGACACCTCTCTTGTGTGAGCTGCACTGGCTGCCTGTGGCTTTCCGGGTGCGCTTCAAAATATTAGTGACCATCTTCAAAGCGCTCCATGGCAAGGGACCTGGCTACTTGCAAGACCGCCTCCTGCTGCCAAATACCTCCCACCGACCAGTTCACTCCCACAGAAAGGGCCTCCTCAGGGTGCCGTCAGCCAAGCAATGTCGGCTGGCGACCCCCAGGGGAAGAGCCTTCTCTGTGGCAGCTCCTGCCCTCTGGAATGACCTCCCCCCTGAACTATGGATGATCACGGCTCTAGCTGTTCCTCTGCCTCACTGATGTCTGACTCTGAAGGCAGCTGATAACTGGCATACGGTCCTGGCCTCCTCTCTGCCTCCAATGGACATCAGAGCCTTCCCCAAACTCCAGGATTGGCCCATGTTCCTCTCCAACCTCCTCACTGTCCGAATCTGCTGCCAGATCCGCTGGCGGGCCACAACACAGACAAGGTTTCTGTTGGTCTCTTGCCAAAGACAAACGTGACCAGGCCTGTTGTTCCCACTAAACCTCCGATCGTGGGCACAGCTTCTGGAGATGCCCTGCTTCTTCGTAGACATGGGCCAACTTCCAGCGGTGTCTCATTTGAGCAAGCTAAGGTGTGATCTTCCTTCTGCCTCTTACTGCGGAAAACAGGTGAGCTCCTTTAACTCGCTTTCGAACAGCAATCGAAAGAAAGCAAAAGAACCTTCCAGACGGCCAATTTCCACCCAAGGAAAGCTTTCCTGGTTTATGCTACTCATTTCCATCTCTTCGGGGATTTCGCAGCTGTAAGACGTTCGGCAGGAACCAAAAGCCATGACGAATCGAGCAGCAATGCCAGCACACTAACCTAGCGCACGGCTGGCAAACTCATGCAACGCCACGTCACCTGAAATGCTCTCTGACCTCCTTTTCCAGAGAAGGATGCTAGGAGAAAAGTCAAAGAATCCTCGAATCTCAAGCTTGGACGACACACGGAATATTTCCCTTGCACACAAGGCAATCCCTATGGGGAAGGAAGGCAGAGGAACAAAACGGCAGATTTTTGGGGGAAACATCCAGCCTCCCCAGCAGTGTTGTGGTTCATGAGAGCTTTTGAGGGTCATGCCAGGGGACTCTCCTCCACCCAGTCCATGGGGCCCAGGCCCACAAGTAGGCAGAACCAGGGAAAACAGAAGATGTCCTATGGCAGGGGTCTGCAAAGTCGGCTCTTTTAAGACTGGTGGACTTCAACTCCCAGAATTGCCCAGCCAGCCTAGCTGGGTGGGGAATTCTGGGAGTTGAAGTCCACCAGTCTTAAAAGAGCCGACTTTGCAGACCCCTGTCCTATGGGATCTGACCGGCTTCCAAAAACTGCCATTTTAGGGAATGTTCCCAGCAATAACTTTCAGGAACTGTCAAAGCTTATGGACCACACAGATTGTCATGCATGGCAAAACCAATTTTTTAAAATTTATTTTTTTTGCAAAAATCCAAATTTTGGGAACTTTGAAAAGCACACAGATGTCTAGTTGTTGTGGAAACAAGCGGCAAAGGAAAATAAACCATGCACTGAGATTAATAAGCAAAAAAAAGATCTGGTACACAAACCTCTTTATTGTTGGAAGTCCATTGGAAAAAAAAGCGATTTCCAAAATCTCAATACTTCCCAAGAGCTATTTTTAATACACTTGTTTCAAATTTCTGAAGGTCGTTTTGCGTGCATTTTTGGGTCTGTTGGGTCTTTAACTTATCAAAATGATTTCATTTATTTGAAAGCCAGTTCAACTGCAGATCCCACACTTACAGCTTAGATAACTTCTATTCCCTAAGACAATTACAAGGCAGTGTGAATTTGGAGGGTTAAGACCAGTGGTGGGTTTCAAATTTTTTGGGAACCTACTCTGTAGGTGTGGCCTATTTTGTGGGCGTGGCTTGGCAATCATGTGACAGGGTAGGAGTGGCCACCTTTTAAAATGTGGTGAAACTCATTTAACAACGCTCTTGCTTAGCAACCAAAATTTTGGACTCAATTTGATGATAAATTCTTCTTTCTTTCTTTCTTTCTTTCTTTCTTTCTTTCTTTCTTTCTTTCTTTCTTTCTTTCTTTCTTTCTTTCTTTCTTTCTTTCTTTCTTCCTTCCTTCCTTTCCTTTCCTTTCCGTTGGGTCACTGGCAGTGGCGGGCCAGATTTACTTCCAGGTACGCCGGTGGAACCCCCTCTCACCGGTTCTCTAAATTTCACCAACCGGCTCTCGCGAGTAGGTGCGAGCCTGCAGAAACCCACCACTGGTTAAGACCCTGCAGACCCCAAAGGCTTTGAGAAATCTTTGTGCCCCTGGAGCTGCAGTTTTCCAGTCCTTGCATTAAAATAATAATAATTGCAATAGAAGAGAATATTTTTAGCACAGGGGTGAATTGTGGTATTCCGGGTGCTACCTAAGCTGGATTGTTCCCTTGCAGACATTACATTAACTGGGTGACAGCATCAGTGTAGCACCGGTGAAATTATCTAGTTGGGTAATGAATTATCGGCAAGAAAACAACCCAGCTCAGAGAGCACCAAAGACCCCAAAATATGATTGCAACATAGACGTTTTCTAGGAGATGTGGTGCTACCTGCTGGTTTCACCAGCTTCAAAAGGTTTGGATTGATTCATGGAAGTCATGGAAATCCATTTTGTTGTTGTTCAGTCATTAAGTTGGTCCGACTGGACCACAGCACATCTCCCAGAGCAGGGATCCTCAAACCTGGCAACTTTAAGACTTGTGGACTTCAACTCCCACAATTCTCCAGCCAGCATAGCTGGCTGGAGAATTGTGGGGGTTGAAGTCCACAAGTCTTAAAGTTGTCAAGGTTGAAGACCTCTGTCCCAGAGTTTGCCCAAATTCACGTTCGTATGAGAATCAATAGCTACCCTGTTAACCTTGCTGTCAGTGGGACTGCCCCTGAAGGACATCTCCTGGGAGACTAGGGGACCTCCTTGTGTGATTGGTTGGCCACTATGAGAACAGACTGCTGAACTAGATGGAGTAGATAAGATTAAATTCTTATATTCCGATCAGAAGCCGGTAAGATGAAATATCTTCAAAGTTATCTTCCCTCCCAGAATAGAATACTTTATTTGGCCAAGTGTCACACAAGGAATTCGTCTCTGGTGCAGCAGCTCTTGTGTACATGCAAATCAACAAAGTAATAATGATCATAATGATGATACCCAAGAGAGAAGGTAGTAGAAAAGATCAGAAGGATAGTAGCCATACAGCCCTGCTACATAAATATATGTGCTGTGGCAATTGAGTATTCAGCATTGTGATGGCACTAGGGGAAAAATTGTCTCTGTGTCTAGTTGTTTTGGCATGCGATGCCCCATAGCAGTGTCCCGAGGGGAGGAGTTGAAACCGTTTATGCCCAGGATGTGAGGGATCTGCAGATATTTTCTCAGCCCTCTTTCTGACCCATGCAGTATACAAGTCCTCAATGGAAGGCAGGCTGGTTGCAATTATCTTTTCCACAGTCCCAACTATTTCATTGACGTCTTTACCCGTCCTCTTCGGTTGTCATACCAAACCAGACCGTTATGGGAGTAGAAATGAAGACTCAATCATTCCTCTTGTTGAACTGCATCAGCAGCTCCTTGGGCAATCTGAATTTTCTTGACTTGATGCAGGAAGAACATTCGTTGTGGTGCCTTTTTAATGACGGTTCTGATGTTAAGCGTCCATTTCAAGTCCTTGGATACTGTAGAACCCCAAAACTTGAAGGTCTCCACTGTTGATGTTGCGTGGTTTAATACTGTGATCTTCAAGAAAGAGGGCCCTATGTTTTGAGTCTAGGCTGATGGGAGAGATTTTCCATGAACCCAAGAAAGCCAAAGGCAAAGCTTCGAGGATGGACATGATTGTGTGACAGAAGCGCTTGACAAGTAAGACAGATGGTTACCTCCATCGGCTAATTTCCTCCAGAACATCAGATCATCTCCCAGCAGTTACCTAATTGAGAGTCCTGGGGAGGATGAATTATTGCTTATTGGGGAAAGAAAAACATAACTGCTGAAGAAGGGAGTTCTCCTAAGATCAGTTTTCAGTGAAATGCTACACCTTCAGATGCAACATTTTTTGTGTGTGCAAACATCTGGAGATACGTCTAATTCAGAGGTTCCCAAACTTGGCAACGTTAAGACTTGTGGACTTCAACTCCCAGAAATCTCCAGCCAGCAGAGCAGAGCTGGCTGGAGATTTCTGGGAGTTGAAGTCCACAAGTCTTAAAGTTGCCAAGTTTGGGAACCTCTGGTCTAATTCAGCTGCAGGATCTACATTTTCATTTAGCTTCCCATTAAATCACTGTTTAAAAAAATCATAGTTCATTGGCTAAGCCACAACTACCTACTATGCTAAGCCGTAAACACAACAACCTCACAAACTGACTGATGAAGTGAAACGTAATGAAACGTTACAAATTAACAAACTTTGGCCACCATGATTTAACCTTCTTAGATACTTTTGGCCTGGATAGCAATAGCAACGGCACTTAGACTTATATACCGCTTCACAGTGCTTTGCAGCCCTCTCTAAGCGGTTTACAGAGTCAGCCTCTTGCCCTCAACAATCTAGGTCCTCATTTTACCCACCTCGGAAGGAGGGAAGGTTGAGACAACCCTGAGTCTGGTGAGATTTGAACTGCCAAATTGCAGCCAGCCAGCAGAAATAGCCTGCAGTACTGCACTTTAACCACTGCGCCACCATGGCTCATTGAGTCTTTGACATAACCCAACAGATGATTGAGTCTTTGACATAACCCTACAAACTAGAGTTTATACATCACAATGCTTGGCTTCTCATCGTAGGCCAATCACCAAACAAAACCAAAATCAGAAACTCCAGCACATTCTAAACTCTCCGGGATCTCAGAAAGGTGCCCTATTGTATCACACACCATTTTTTAACCAAGGTTTTGACTGGAGGTGCAAACCCATGTTGCACTTTTGGGCTGATGGTGCGTTCCCATTTTCCTGGGCATCCTGGGCATCTCCCAGTTCAATATCCAGCTGGATTGAGTTGGGGGGAAAAACAACTGCAAGAGAGAGCTGTCTGGGCATCTCTCCTCTCCCCTGCTCTATAAGCCCCCTGCCCGCTTACAGAAAGTGCTTGGAAACAAATCACAATTGAGAAATCACTGGCGCATGGAACAATTAGATCTTTGGCGCGGGGAACAATTAGATCCCGTCGTCTCGCAGGCTTCTACCCTCCAACTGTTTGCAGTCTGACTAACAATGAAAGCAAAATGCAGGAGCAGTTGGATAACCTGGGAACAGAGGATGTGAAGCGTTACCTGGACTCCGAAGGTGGCGAGGAAACACAAGAGCATGCTTTTGTTTATTCTGCATATTTATGCATACCCGAAGGCAGTTTCTCCTCATGCTGGCTGGGGAATTCTGGGACTTGAAGTCCACCCTTCTTGAAATTGCTGAGGTTTGAGAAACACCACTCTTGGCCCCTGTACTGCTTCCAATTTGAGTCTGAAAAAGGCACTTCTGAGTGGGCAGGAGGGCAAAGGCAGAACTTTAGCAGGGATAAGGAAATTGAACTGGTGTTGGGGATTGTGATATTGCATGGTTTGTCAAATAAACCATAATTAGCTGATGTATTCAATATGCAGCTATAGCAGTGATGGCAAACCTTTTTGTTGTGGCCTGTCAGTGGCCAGCAGAGCTGGCAGCAGATTCGGACAGAGAGGAGGTTGGGGAGGAACATGGGCCAGTCCTGGAGTCTGGGGAAGGCTCTGAGGAGGGCTCTGTGTCGGAGGCAGAGAGGGGGCCAGAGCCGTATGCCAGTTATTAGCTGCCTTCGGAGTCCGACATCAGTGAGGCAGACAAACAGCTGGAACCTGTTCCCAGTGTACGCATGCGCAGAGTTGCCAGACTAACGGAACAGCTAAAGAACAGGAGTCGACTTGGGAGTAAGGCCACAGGTGGACGATGAATGGCCCCTCCCAGAGGAAATAAAAATGGGGGGGGAAGGGGAGTGGAGTTTGCAGGACACAATTAGTTCGCTTCATTGGTTCGTGACTCTCCGGGACTCCTTGCCAAGTTTGCAGATATGGGCATGGCAGCTCTCTAAGCCAGATAAAGTCTGTGACTGTAAATCCTCCCTTGAAAGACTTTGCTGGATGTGAATGAGCAGAATTCACAGTGAATTTTAAAAAAAGGGTTTTTTTTTGTTGGGACCAGGAGTTTGCTTCATGCTCTTGGGAACCCTAGGTGAGAACACTTTTTAACACCAAGTGCCGAAAAGGTCACATGGAAATGTCACACGCACACTCGTCAGGGCCCTCTTTCTAACAGGTGTGTAGCATCTCCCTGCGCATGCGCATGCAATACCTCCGCCCACCCGCACATGCACCCCGCCCCTTGTGCAAGCACAGCAGAGACCCCAAAATCAGCTAGCTGGTAGGAAGCAGGCGCATATGCGTGGAAGAGGCACAGTGGGCCAATCCTTTGCTGTTTCCAGGGTGGCCCTGTGAGACAGATCTAAGCACCCTGTGGGCTGGATCCGGCCCCCGAGCCTTGAGTTTGACACCCCTGCAAAAGTCTATGAATCAGGACAACCAGCTTTCCTGCCGGATTTTAAAATCCGCACTTTTAAGCCCGACCTGCAATTTGGAGCAGAGATCCAACTGAGAAGGTGCCTATCCGCTCGTCTGGATTTGTTTTCCAAAATTGGCTCTGGGGAGGACACGTTCCTGATAACCAAACAAAGATTGTAGGGTTCTTCTCGCCCTACAATCTTTCCTAGATATTCAGTTTTGTCTACAGTGGGAAACAACAACAACCACAACAAAAGAGAGAATAGGCTCCCCCTGCATTTTCTACTTGTTTTGGTTTTGTCTTGAAACGCAAGGAAAAACAGTGGACCTGTGGGCAGGGATGGGCCAGGAAAAGTAAAATTGGTTGCACTTCAGTGGTGGGTTCCGGGCGCTACAGCCCAGTACGAGCGTACTAGTGGTAGCTGGGAGCAGCACCCACTCTACCGGAACAGTGACTCATTTGGCCCACCCGCCCGCCCGTGTTCCTTACCTCTTTTTGATGCAAATGTGCCAATTGAGCACACACGCACAGCGTGCTGTGCCTGCGCGACCTCTGCCAAGCAGCTGAGTGTCAGCGAGGGCACCCGCCCCCAATCTCAGCGTACCGGTTGCGACAGGATCCGGAACCCACTACTGCGGCACTGGGCTAGCAGCTTAAAATTACAAAAACACCCGGCCCCGTCTCAGCGTACCGGTTGCGACAGGATCCGAAAACCCACTACTGCGGTGCTGGGCTAGCAGCTTAAAATTACAAGGACTCCTGGCCCCGTCTCAGCGTACCGGTTGCGATAGGATCCGGAACCCACTACTGCGGCGCTGGGCTAGCAGCTTAAAATTACAAGGACTCCTGGCCCCGTCTTAGCGTACCGGTTGCGACAGGATCCGGAACCCACTACTGCGGCGCTGGGCTAGCAGCTTAAAATTACGGACCCTATTCTAAAGTTTGGCTCAGCAGAACTGTTGTCCGGAAAAGAAAAGAAAGAACAGAGAATAATCAAGACAATTTCTTGATCTGCGGCAGACAAGACTGTCGGATTCCCCGCCATATCAAACAAAAGGACGGGGCTGGCTGGTTCTCTCTTGCATTTCAAAAGCAGGGCCCTTCCCTCGGCATCGAGCAAGTCTGCTCTCCTCCTCCTCCTCCTCCTCCACCACCGATCCCATGGGGCTGAGCAGGGGACTTTGTTCCAGGACTGGCAGGGGGAACAAAAGGAGTTACGGCGGGCACGCACTTCTGAAAGCTGGCCTGGAGAAGCTCCGAACCAAACACACAAAGGCCTCTGCTGGGCTCACCCAGCCAGGCTGAGAACACACTCTGGGGTGAGCTCCCGTCGCGTCAAGAGCCCACACTGGCCGGGCGTGGATGAATGGACAAGACGCAGCTGCAGACGAGAGATTCACAATGGGGACCAAACTCCCATAGATGGCCTGCGGGCTCAGCCTTTTCAATGCGTCTTCTCTTCTCGTCTACAACCCCCCCCTCCTTTCCCCTTCTTCCCCTCCTCCCGCGCAAGTTGAAGGATTAGCCGGGCTGCTCTCTTGCAAAATAAATCTGAGCTTGGGGCAGGTCTGGAGGTTTCAATGGCTCTGAAATGCAGAGGAGGAGCAAGGAGGAGCTGCTCCCAGGGGTAAGGGGGGGGCTGTCGAGACCCACAATGCAAAACGGCCCATTCAACAGGAGCATTCAGACAAGGGCCAGGCTTCTCAACAGCCCCCTCTCCCCCCCCCCGCCCGAAAGATTAATTAACCAAGTCAAGGAATCAATTCAGGGAACCAAAGGGGTTTTCCATCAGGGACACGAGAAAGAGGTGTGTGTGTAAGAATTACAGCCATGCCACAGGCAAGGAAAGAATGACCACTGGGACTAAATTACAAATTTGGGATCTTGCCAGAGATCCACGTTCTGGCTCTTTCTTATTTTCCCACGCCTTAGGATTGTGTGTGCGTGTGTGCATGCGCGCACTGGGGAGGATTTCCTGTTCTTTCTAACCATCCTTCCAGCCTACCTAGACAGGTGCTAAGCCAAGCGGACACCTGCTTGAAGCTGCTAAAAAGTCAGAGCGATGTAGCAACTAAAAGGCTGTTACCTGAACCTTGAACGGTGGAGAAAATGGAGTTTCTCCAAGTTTGGGCTGTTATGAATTTATTTTTATCGATTGATTAAATGTGTTTGTCACCCATCTGGCCACAAGTGGACAGCTTACAACATTAACCTTAGTACTATCAACCTTGGTCCAACTGAGGTTTCTGTTCAGCCTCACTTCAAGATTAGCTAAAACCATTATGGCAACAGAGCAGTGGTGAGTTTCTGCAGGCTCGCACCTACTCGCGAGAGCCGGTTGGTGAAATTTAGAGAACCGGTGAGAGGGGGTTCCACCGGCATACCTGGAAGTAAATCTGGCCCGCTGCTGCCAATGACCCAACGGAAAGGAAAGGAAAGGAAAGGAGGAAGGAAGGAAGGAAGGAAGGAAGGAAGGAAGGAAGGAAGGAAAGAAAGAAAGAAAGAAAGAAAGAAAGAAAGAAAGAAAGAAAGAAAGAAAGAAAGAAAGAAAGAAAGAAAGAAAGAAAGAAAGAAAGAAAGAAAGAAAGAAAGAAAGAAAGAATTTATCATCACAATTGAGTCCAAAATTTTGGTTGCTAAGCAAGAGCATTGTTAAATGAGTTTCATCACATTTTAAAAGGTGGCCACTCCCACCCTGTCACATGACTGCCAAGCCACACCCACAAAATAGGCCACACCTACAGAGTAGGTTCTAAAACATTTGAAACCCACCACTGCAACAGAGATAAGTCCAACTGGCTACTGGAAAGACGCTTGCTGATAATGAAAGTTGCTATCCTTTGATGATTAATAAGTAGATACGATTGTTTTAGATTATCATTGAAGGATTGTTAGCAAATAATTACCTACAAATAAGAGTAACTAATAATAATGTTCTAGTTTCATGATATATATTTATGTATCTATGTACATGTAGGAATACATGAGTATGAGGTTGGACAAACAATTTAATCATGTAGGAATGTTGATGAATGTAGTTTAATAAAATGGGGAAGAATTTTAGCAAATTTTAGACTGTTTTAGATTGTTATTGAAGAACTACCAGTTAATAAACAATGAGTTATAATAAGAGCAACAGAAAAACTATAGATGATATATATACATAGGTCAGTGGTGGGTTTCAAATTTTTTAGAACCTACTCTGTAGGTGTGGCCTATTTTGTGACAGGGTGGAAGTGGCCACCTTTTAAAATGTGGTGGGTGAAACTCATTTAACAACGCTCTTGCTTAGCAACCAAAATTTTGGACTCAATTGTGATGATAAATTCTTTCTTTCTTTCTTTCTTTCTTTCTTTCTTTCTTTCTTTCTTTCTTTCTTTCTTTCTTTCTTTCTTTCTTTCTTTCTTTCTTTTTCTTTCATTCCTTTCCTTTCCTTTCCTTCCCGTTGGGTCACTGGCAGCGGCGGGCCAGATTTACTTCCAGGTACGCCGGTGGAACCTCCTCTCACCGGTTCTCTAAATTTCACCAACCGGCTCTCGCGAGTAGGTGCGAGCCTGCAGAAACCCACCACTGACATAGGTGTATGTACAGTATGTATGCATGCATGTATGTATGTTTGGAATAGACAATGGATGACATTATGTGGTTATGTTTAAGTAAGACTTGTCTGAAATATGGAATATTAGAGGAGAATTCGGGTGTAATGATATTAAGATATATAATGAATTTTTTGATTTAAAATCAATAAAACGAGATTATTCATGAATAATAATGGTTCTAGAAATGCACAAGAGATATGTGTAACCAGTCAACATACTTTCCAAAGGATACAATGGAGAATGATGATTTTTCCTTTTTGTATTTTTGTTTTATTAAAAAATAAATATTTCCCCCTCCAAGATTAGCTAATACCTAAGCCAAGGATAGTGAACCTATGGCACGCAGAGCCATCTCTTATACGTGTGTAAATAATAAAAATATATTTAAAAAGAACAAAACAGAAACGACCATTGATAAAAGCTGCCTTTCTCCAACCTGTCACCTTCCAGCCAGGTGGGGAAGACCTGCCACATCTGGAAAAGGATACCCTGGGATGGACTGGCTCCCGTCACATAAACAGCACCTATTTTCTCCAGGGCAGTTGCTCCAGAAAGTAATCAAGACTTGAAATGGACAGTAGCTGTAATCGCATAATCCTCTTTTTCAGCTTCAGCGCTTTCCCTCTCAGGGAGAGCTGGCGGGATCAAGTGCTGGAGACCGTCTAGGAAGTTCAAGTTCAGATCCATCTTGAGTCAGCAAAGCTCCTTGAGCGACTTGGAGCCAGCCTCGATTCCTCAGCTCAGCCTGTCTGTCAAGCTTCCCCAGTCACAGATCTAAAGACACTTAAGCAGCCTAGCAAGACTTTGGCGGAAGGCTCCCAGGCGCAGCTCAAGACACCGCAGTCAAGACATCTGTGGCTCAAGGCTGAATTGTTGCGCTCGTGGTCACATGCTATGCTGTGAGGATGTTCCCTGGCATGATACAATTGTTGTTAGCTGCAAAGTCATGTCCGACCCATTGCGACCCAATGGACCACCTTCCTCCAGGCCTTCCTGTCCTCTACCATCCTCTGGAGTCCATTGAAGTTCAGGTCGATTGCTTTGGTTACTCCATCCAGCCACCTCTTTCTCTGTCGTCCCTTTCTTTTTTTGCCCTCAATCATTCCGAGCATGAGGCTCTTCTCCAGGGAATCCTTCCTTCTCATTAGGTGGCCAAAGTATTTGAGTCTCATCTTCAGGATCTGGCCTTCCAAAGAGCAGTCAGGGTTGATCTCCTCTAGGACTGACCAGTTGAATTGCCTTGCAGCCCAAGGGACTCAATGCAGGAGTCTTCTCCAGCACCAGAGTTCAAAGGTCTCCATTCTTTGGCGCTCAGCCTTCCTTATGGTCCAACCTTCACAGCCATCCATTGCAACTGGGAAAACCAAAGCCTTGACGATAGGGACTTTTCCTGGCAGGGTGATGTCTCTGCTTTTTAGAATGCTGTCTAAATTTGCCATAACTTTCTTCCCCAGGAGCAAGTGTCTTTTAATTTCTTGCAGTTCTCAACATATTTAGCAAAATGGAGTTTGTTCATTACAGTCGTTATGCCATGATGGTCATAAAGTAGTTGATTTCTGATGAAGTCATGATTTCCTGGCAGCTATTAAGCAAAAACTGCTGCTTTTCGGCCCAAAGATCGTGAAAGAGGGACGTGCCGGATGCTGCAAACTGCTGTAAATGTGGCAGTGTGGCCAACTGCCCAAAGGGCAATCAAGTGACTAGGGCTGAGGACAACAACGGACAACAGTTGGAACTTTGAAACAGGATTGTAATTCCATTGTTCCACAGGTAGGTCGTAACTTCAAATGATCGCTAAGCGACTGGCCGTAAGTCAAGGACTTCTTGTAATGAAGTATCTACTACTAAGCTCAATGTCAATCAAGAATCCAAGAACAGCTCATCTGCAATAAAATCTTGACTGCAGACAAGACTGGAGCCATGCATAACAGGCGACTGCCCCATGGTCAGCTTAAAGATGGGAGTTCATGCGCTTCAACTCAAGCGTTCTTCGTCCACATCTCCCAATTAACGGATTCTTCATGCTCACTGAAGCCACATCACTCTCTGCCTTCATTCTGCCTCACAAGATTATGTCATTGATAAAAATGAGGCAACGTTCCATATAAAGAATAGAATAGAATGGAATGGAAATTGGAATGGAATTGGAATAAAATAGACGCTATAGACTAGACCAGTGATGGCTAACCTTTTTTGGCTTGTGTGCCAAAAGCAGGGAGAGTGCAGGGGGGTTGTAGGTGGGCGTGCCACACCCATAATGCTATGTGCGTGACCCCCTGCTTTTGGTGCGCTTTTTTCGCCCTCCCCAGGCTCCAGAGGCTTTCTAGGAGCCTGGGGAGGTGAAAACAGCTTCCCCTCCCCTCCCCTCCCACCTCCAGAGGCCTCAGGAGCTTCCCTGAAGCCTCCAGAGGGCAAAAAACGGCCTCAAAAGGCTGGCCAGCACACACAAGTGTGCTGGAGCTGACAGGGCAATGCCTTGCGTGCCCTAAGAAATGGTTCTGCATGCCACCTGTGGCACCCGTGCCATAGGTTCGCCATCACGGGACTAGACTATAGAATACAAAATTATTTATTGGCCAAGTGTGATTGGACACACAAGAAATTTGTCTCTGGTGCATAAGCTCTCAGCGTACATACGAACAACAAATAATAAATCATGATCCTAATCCTAAATTATATTCATCAGAAATCATCGTCACTTAAAAGATAGTCATGGAATTCTAAATAAGCAATCAAGATAAATCATCTTAGGATGCTAAATAAAACAACATAAATCGTAAGATACAAGCAAGAAAGCTATAGTCATAAGAAGATAAGGAAGTAGGTAATGGGAAAGATGAGAAGAGGAATTGCAATAGTAGTACCATTATTATTATGGATTTTATTCAAGAGTCTGTACTAAAGAAGGATTTACTGGCCAGCTCATGTTCTATACTATTCTCTAGTTTAGTGACTTAGGCTAGTGACTGTGAGCTCATCCTGAATTAGAGATGTGAAGACAAGCCCCAAAAAGGAGAAAGAAAGAAAGAAATCAGAAGTGGGTAAGGAGTGTTTTTCAGTCATCAACCCTCTTGTTGCTGGTCTTATTTTCTTTTCTTTTCAAAAAACTTTAGAAAAAGGGGAAAGGGAGGAGCGTCAAACATCTTCGATTTTAAAAAGTACATAAAACAGTTATGAGAAGTGTTCAGATATTGTTATTCAGCTTTTATTTCCTGGAAGTGATTTGAAAGGAAGTCAGAAAGGAATACTTTTATGTAACACAATCTTACAACGCCAGATTATTACAATTCTTATGTACAGAAAACAAGCTATCAAGTTAAATTCTCCAATGGGTTTCCAGAACCAGAAACACTGAGTTCTGGCATACAAATTGCTTCTTCCAACGAATGCATTATGCACACGTGGTGTGGCTAAGATTGGCTTCGTAAAAAAGAGGAGGAGGATGGAGGCTGAAGACTTTACTTACTCAGATGTGAAATCCCTACTCCAATTTCTGGCCGATCGAATTTTTCAGGACATGCTACTTTCAAAAAAATATATGAAAAAGTGCCAAAGGTTGTTTTTCAACAGGCAAATGGACGTTGTTTTATCCTTGAAGACATTTCACTTCTCATCCAAGAAGCTTCTTCCATTCTGACTGAATGGTGGAGGAGGAAAAGATTCAGCAGAACTGAGGAAGCTTCTTGGGCGAGAAGTGAAATGTCTTCAAGGATAAAACAAAGAAAGTCCAGTTGCCTTTTGAAAAAGCATCTTTGGGACAGCATGACCTGGATGACTGAGAATCTCCATGGACATACAGGGAAAAAGTTTTTTGGGCCGCTAAAATCACATCCTTGTAAAATAGGCAGCAGCCTTCTCTTCTTCTAGAATGTTCTGTATATGGAGTGTGATCCACGAAGGGGAGGGGGAGGTCAGAAGACCAAGTGTGAGCATTGGAGATCTCCAAGGAAAATTAGATTTCAGAAGGAGAACTAGCAATGGGGCTCTTAAGAGACCAAGTCTGGAATCATTGCAGATATATGACAAATTCTGGACAAGAAGCAGTAAAGACGATCAAGATGATTACTAGTTTCCCACTTCCTGCTTAAGTCAAGAGATTCCACTTTCTATGGGAGGATTTTAGGGTCAAAAGATTAAAATGCCATTTTTAAAATCTTGCAGCAAGTTCTCAACCATCAAGGAAAGGAGGGACAATCCAACTTTGAAGTTAAAAGTCCAGGAAAGTCTTTTTTTTTAATCTTGCCCATTCAAATGATATTTTTTTTGTTATTTACAGCAGTGGTCCCCAACCTTTGCAACTTTAAGTCTGAAGGACTTCAGCTCCCAGACGTCTCCAGCCAGCTTTGCTGGCTGGAGAAGTCTGGGAGCTGAAGTCCTTCAGACTTAAAGTTGCAAAGGTTGGGGACCCCTGATTTACAGTACTTGAACAATATTCTATCACAACCAAGAAACTCTCAGTGATTCATCTATTGGGAAGAATATAGTAAAGCCTCTGCAATAAATAAAAAAAAGATAATGAATTCCACAATACCACATCTTCACTCACCAACTCTGTGCTTCACACGCTAGAAACAGAATGCCCTGTTCCCACTTCACAAGATTAAGCAAAGGGCCATTTGCTTCCTTAAAGATTCATGATAGTAAAAGCAGAGAAGTTTGTGCAGCCACTCAGCTCCAAATCCAACTCTAAACCTTGGAATAAGAGCAAAGTGACAACAAGGCTGCACCAGCAGTGGCATATTTGGGGTATGTAGGACATTAGCACCCACCCACCCTTCCTAGAGGAATGAAATATTTTTGGAAATATTAAAAAGGCAGAATATTATGTTTCCCTGGATGAGAAAAGGAGAAACATGTTCAGCTCCAGAGCGATGGGATTAAGACATGACCCTCGGGACATGATAGGATTAGCCCTCTACCCATCTCACCACATGTCACCTGGGAAGATTACATCACCCAGCAAGGCTCAACCAAGCATGGGACTCAGGACAGCTACGAAGTTAGACAGCCAACAGGATACATTTCTTGTGCAGGAACAGGAAACTCTAAGGCAGGGCCCAAGAGAGAGTATAAATATACCCCTCTCTCCACTCCAGGTGCATTTTGCCCAGGACCTCAAACCATGTGGTCCTCTCCTCCATGACCATCTTTCCAAACAGCCTCCATATTTCCAGTGTGTTTCTCCCCACTTGGAACTGAACCCAGAAGGACATTTCTTCCAACTGGTAGTATCCTTCTGTTCCACGGCCTTCTCTCCATTTCCTCCAGGCCTCAGTAGTCAGTCTGTCAACAGGACAGCCATAGCGAAGGAATGAAAGGGACATTAGAGGAATTGGCAGGTGGCCCAAAACAAGCTTGTAGATACAAGCTTCGTTTTGGTTTACCCCAGGGGTCTCCAACCTTTGCAACTTTAAGTCTGAAAGACTTCAGCTCCCAGACTTTGCCAGCTTTGCTGGCTGGAGAAGTCTGGGAGCTGAAGTCCTTCAGACTTAAAGTTGCAAAGGTTGGAGACCCCTGGTTTACGCAAAATACTACACTGAGGTTGTATCAAACATGGTTTACTGAATAACCACAAGCAGATCCCATCAACAGATCCATAGTCTCCATAGCTAGATCTTCTGTGGGCTTGGAAGATAAGCAGGAGCTGCTCCTGGTGCGGACTTAGGCCACAAAACTCAAGGTTGTAGTTTGACTGAGTCAGGTACCCAATTGATTTTAGCTATTATGGAAGACCACCGTTTTGGAAACCATGGCTGGCTGAATAAAGCGCAATTAATGGGGATAACAAAACAAATGACAACCTCTCTCCCACCCAGCCCATCCAATGTTTCTCAACTTCAGGAAAGTTAAGGTGTGTGGTCTTCAACTCCCAGAATTCTCCAGCCAGCATGCTACCCTAAGCTTGCAAACCACATCAGCTTGATCCACAGGGTTAGCCACAGACAGTAAACACGGTTTAACATAAGAGACAAGTGTTTTTCTATTAAGCGCCGTTTATAAATCCAAGCTGGCCAGTGCCCCATCCCAGGGAACCTTCCTCCATCCACCCCCCTCTCTTTCCTCTTCTGCCTGGAGACCGGTGGGGTGAGGCTCCCTTTGCATACTCCCCCCACCCTCCACCCCATAGTAGTCCCCACTTTGTCATGCAAATGGGTGAGAGGCTCAAAGGAGGGGAAATGGGGGAGGAGGGGTCTGGAGGGGGGGCTTTTCTGCTGCCACATAATGGATTTGCAAAGCAGCCTCAACAGAAGGACCTGGGATATCCCCCCCCCCCATTCAGATGGAGAAGACAGTTCCAACTTCCCACTTGAGAGGGGCCGAGCCCAAGGATGGGAGTGGAGAAATGAGAGTTGAGCCCGGTGCCTTCTTACATGCCTGCCTTCCATAGAGGACCTGGACACTGCACGAGTCAAAAAGAGGGCTGTGAAAATATCTACAGACCCCTCGCACCCTGGACATAAATTGTTTTAACTTCTGCCCTCAAAACTACGCTATAGGGCACTGCACACCAATTAGAACAATTAGACACAAGGGCAGTTTTTCCTGAATGCCATCACTCTGCTTAACAACTAATTTCCACAACATTGTCAAACAATTCACTAAGACTGTATTACTATTATTTTTCTCTTCCTTCCTAGTATCTATCTCTCCCCACTTATGACTATAACCATGTGGCTTGTACCTTTCAATTTATATTGTTTTTATTTGTTTCCTAGTACAATTTGATAGCTTATTAGTAATCTTGACCATCACTAAGTATTGTTATCTTTTTATTCTTGATGAATATATTTTATTCTCCTTATCTACACTGAGAGCATCTGCACCAAAGAAAAATTCCTTGTGTGTCCAATCCCACTTGGCCACTAAAGAATTCTCTTCTATGTCTCATCAGGAGATTCTCAATATATCCAGATCACAAGAAATGCTTTTATTCCAAAAGGCAACTGGACTTTCTTGTTTGTTTTTCTTTTCTTTTTTTCTTTTGGAAATGTTTTGCTTCTCATCCAATCCAGGAGTGGAAGAAGCTTCTTGGAGGAGAAGTGAAAAACAGTGCAAAACATCTGCGCTGAAATGGATAAATTGACGGTGGGAACTGAAGAATAAAGATGTATCAGAATATTACAAGATCTGGGGTAAATTTTGATCAATGGTTGGAATACCAAAATAGGCATGAGTCAAGATCCATAGAATGGAGACTAGAATTAGGTATGAAGTGATAAATGCGAGAATGTAGAGCAGAGGTTCCCAAACTTGGCCCCTTGAAGACTTGTGGACTTCAACTCCCAGAATTCTCCAGCCAGCAGAGCTTAATGCAAATTTAGGAATGAAAATTATGGTCCTAGTTGCGACTGTAAGTATTGAACTGCCTGTATCCTAAATTGTTTCACAGCATTGTATGAACCTCCATATTATTGAGATGCCCAGAAAACAGTCCACTTAAGCTTCAACACAATCCCTTAAATGGTTGGTTGGCTAATTATTTTTTAGAAGTCCATGCCAGCTTTTAGAGTAGTGTTTCTCAAGCTGGGCAGCTTTAAGATGGGTGGACTTCAGCTCATTGTGGAGTTGGTCCACATGCTGGTTGGGGACTTCTTGAAATCCAGCCATCTTAAAGTTGAAACGGTGGAAAAACATTGCTTTAGAACAGAGGTTCCCAAACTTGACAACTTTAAGACTTGTGGACTTCAACTCCCAGAAGTCTCCAGTCAGCTCTGCTGGCTGGAGAATTCTGGGAATTGAAGTCCACAAGTCTTAAAGTTGCCAAGTTTGGGAACCCCTGCTTAGAAGGAATGAATGGCCAAAGAACTCAGGAATAGTTACAGCAAAGGGGTAAAGATTCATTCCTTCTAAAGCAGAGGTTCCCAAGCTCTGCTGGCTGGAGAATTCTGGGAGTTGAAGTCCACAAGTCTTCAAGCGGCCAGGTTTGGGAACCTCTGATGTAGAGGTTAAACACAAACCAAGGCAGCTGGAAATAAGTTCCCTTTTTTTTCCTTTTTGTAAATACGGCAGCGATCAAATGTTTAAAAAAAACAAAAACCAGGGTGGCTATAATGTACAACGGAGTAGCTTAGCATGGGTGGCATGGATTCAGCCAGGACGGTTGACAGTTTTAATTCATGTTTAATAAAAAAAAAATCAAAACAAAACAAAACGAAAGAAAAAGTCCAGTTGCCTTTGACAAAAAGCCCCTCTGGGATTTCTCCTTCGCAGCTGTCACCCAGGTCTAGATCTACACTTCTTGTTAACCGCTTGACCCACACAGACACACACAGTTAGGAAGACACGAAATCAACACCTCTATTTAAATCCTACAGCCCCTGCTTTCCGCCCCGCCCCCCCAGCAGCAGAATCCCAGAGTGGGGAGGGCGGGAAAGAGGGAGGGGAGAGGCATAGATGCTCCCAGGCACCCGAATGAGCTTCTGTTCACGGTGGCCTTTTGAAGGGAGCCCTCTCCTCTCCCAGTGCAAAGCGCGGCTCTCCCACACACTGTCCTGCTGTTACAATAAATTATGGGAAGGGGGAGGGCAAACCATGGGGGTCCCAAAGGAAAAGGGGGGAGGGGGAAGAGCTAGCCCACGGCTAACACATGCCGTTAATCACATGAGCGCCTCAATCTGCTCCGGCAAAACCTCACACAAAGGCCGAGGTTCCCATCACCCAAAAAACCAAGCAAACACACAACAGTCGCCCAAGATGGGCAGCAATCATCTCATGGCCAGCCCTGGAAAGCTGTCCCTCCCTCCCACCCGCCCCTCCCTGCATTGGGTAGGAAGGCTTCTAGTTCTTGCATTTGTGCTTTCAAGGACAGAATTCCATTTAAGCACACACGCACACAAACACACACGTGTTACCCTGCACACAGAGAGAGCTGAGGTGAGATTTCAGGAGTCCATTGAAGGTGCTGCCTGCTGGCTCTCAAAACGAATTTTGAGAGAAGCGATTTCCAGACAGAGCCAACTTTGGTGCAACTGTTTATAGAGGTTTCTCTGAATTTAAAAAAATTATCCGTTGAAAACATGTTTTAGGATAGAATAAGAGTTGGAAGGGACCTTGGAGGTCTTCTAGTCCAACCCCCTGCTTAGCCAGGAAACTCTACACCATTCAGACAAAGGGTTATCCAACAACTTCTTAAAAATGTCCAATCTTGGAACATTCACAGCTTCTGGAGGCAAGTTGTTCCACTGATTAATTGTTTTATCTGTCAGGAAATTTCTCCTTAGTTCTAGGTTGCTTCTCTCCTTGATTAGTTTCCATCCATTGCTTCTTGTTCTGCACTCAGGCGCTTTGGAGAATAGCTTGACTCCCTCTTCTTTGTGGCAGCCCCTGAGATACTGGAAGACTGCTATCATGTCTCCCCTAGTCCTTCTTTTCATTAAACTAGAGATACCCAGTTCTTGTAACTATTCATGTTTTAGCCTCCAGTCCCCTCAATCATCTTTGTTGCTCTGCTCTGCACTCTTTCTAGAGTCTCCACATCTTTTCTACATCGTGGCGACCAAAACTGGATGCCGCATTCCAAGTGTGGCCTTACCAAGGCATTATAAAGTAGTATTAACACTTCACGTGATCTTCATTCTGTCCCTCTGTTTATGCAGCCTAGAACTGTGTTGGCTTTTTTGGCAGCTGCTGCACACGACTGGCTCCTATTTAAATGGTTGTCCACTAGGACTCCCAAGATCCCTTTCACAGTTACTGCTATTGAGCAAGGTACCACTTACACTGTACCTGTGCATTTTGTTTTTCTTACCTAAATGTAGAACCTTACTTTTAGCTATTAAACTAGCCATTTGTCCATTTGGCTAACCTTTTTTGGCTCGCGTGCCAAAAGCGGAGGGAGAGCAGGGGGATCGTGCATAGGCGTGCCACACCCATAATGCTATGTGCATGACCCTCTGCTTTTGACATGCTTTTTGTGCACTCCCCAGCCTCCAGAGGCTTTCTAGGAGCCTGGGGAGGGTGAAAACAGCCTCCCCCACACCTCCAGAAGCTTCAGAAGCTTCCCTGAAGCCTCCAGAGGGCGGAAAAGGGCCTCAAAAGGCCTAAATCAGCTGGCCAGCACCCACAAGCGTACTGGAGCTGACAGGGCAACGCCTTGCGTGCCCTAGGAAATGGTTCCGCGTGCCACCTGTGACACCTGTGCCATAGGTTCGCCATCACAGGCATAGGGTCTCCTGCTTGGGCAGGGGATTGGACTAGAAGACTCCAAGATCTCGTCTTTTTCCCGTACTCGGATGTCCCGAAACTAGATAATGCAGGAATTTTGTTCAAAACAATCGTTTTATTGGGGTTGGGTGGGAGTGGGGAGGCCAAAGGCAAATGCCTTTCTCTTTATTTAAATAACACCCCTCCAAATATACAGTAGCAGGATGAGAGTGGAAATCAAGAGCAGCTTTCCCCACTATCAGTGCTGTATTTAAAGGAAACAAAATTCACACGTGTGAAATGATTAAAAAGAAACAACTAGTCAAATCAACTAGACGTGGATTGGAACGACGGCTGGAAAAATTTCTGGGCTTTTAATGCAGAAAGGGAACGAAGCAGCTGAAATTTCAGATCAATCTCAGCCAGCGCAGGCCCTTTGGAAAGAGATTTTAGATATCTCTCATCTTTCCCCCTGTGTCCTAACCAGCGTGATTTCCCGGGAGGACAGCTGGCGGCCTCTTGAGACATGATTTCACAAAGCATGAATGAAAATGGCACTTTGGGGCTCACGCTCAGCAATGGGCATTCAGAACAGTCTTCAGGATACCCAGGGCAAAATATAGCAGCTCCCCAGTCTAGTACCGTAGCTATTAATAGCCTTATCCTCCGTGGGGATTTCTTTCCTTCTACGCTGGATCAAATCATCTCCCCGAGATGCAGATTTTTTTAGGACTAAACTCCCTCGCGGACTTCTTTTCCTAAGCAGGAACCTCAGTATCTGGTTTTCGAAGCCTTCGGTAACTCTCTAGCCCAGGGGTCTCCAACCTTTGCAACTTTTAAGTCTGAAGGACTTCAGCTCCCAGACTTCTCCAGCCAGCAAAGCTTATAGCTCATAGCAAAGCTGGCTGAAGAAGTCTGGGAGCTGAAGTCCTTCAGACTTAAAGTTGCAAAGGTTGGAGACCCCCACTCTAGCCAAGCCGTTTTCAAGCCACCGGGCTTCGCTTCTGCTGGATTACAGGTCCCATGCTCATCAGCCAAGCAGTTCCGAGTGATGGGAAGGGTAGTGCAACATGTTCAGAATTAAGCTTTAAAAGGAGAGAAGCTACCTTTTTGATCCTTGGAAGAAGGGGTGTTTGCAGGCTGCTTTCAGGCCTGGAAGCCCTATTTTTGCCTTGGGCCTGCCACATTTCATTTCTCATTTCATTTCATTGGATTTACATACCGCCCCACTCTCCCCAAAGGGACTCGGGGCGGTGCACAGGAAAAGTTAAGACACAAATAAGACCATACAAAAATAAATACATCCTAAAATCACTAAAATCCAATTAAATTTGATAATGCCTGTGCTAAAATCAATTTAAAACCCCTTATACAAATTTAATTTAATTTAAAATCAGTCACTAATATAGTCTCGGAGGTTAAGCCAGGCCAGCCATGTGAAAGAAATGAGTCTTTAGATGTTTGCGGAAGAGTGACAACATTGAATGCTGTGGGGAAATGGGAGGCGGGGATGATATGGAGTATGGGAGAGAGATATAGTCCTAACAACATTCCTTTCTCAGGGAGTCAAGGACAGCTTGCCCTGCACCTGGAGTGGCGTGACTGGGAGGCATCTCCAGTTGGGAGGGTGCCTGATTGGGCCCTGTGATGGACAGGTGGGTGCTGGGCAGGGAATGGACTTTCTTTTGGGTGGGGAAAACCTGGAAACTTTCGGATCCGGGTTTTCCCAGATGTGCCAAAATGACATCTCTAATAAAATGGAACTTTGAGGAACCTCAAGCCTCGGAGTCTTCTTTCGTTGGGGGTGTCACTTGGAACCCTGACATTAACCCAAATGATCAAAAACATCTACTGCAATGCAACCAAGTGCTTGGGAGCATGGCTTTGCTTTTGTAGCATTGTGGAACTTTGATTACGCCACTGTGGCTGCCATCTTGACTTTTCTGACCATATCCTGCAGAGCCCCTAGCTTGGAAAGTAAATATAATGCAACAGCGCCTAAAGTCTGCTTATGAACTTGATCTCTGGGAATCCGTTTGGAAAAGTTCCAGTTCACGCAAGGACGATCAGAGAGTTTTCTTGCAGACATCAGTGCTGATGGTGTTACCTAGTTAGGTAATGAAACGTCTGCAATGAAACAAGCCAGCTCAAAGAGCACCAAGGACCCTTCATTTCAACCCTGAGCTACAAATATTCTCTTTTAGCTTCATCGCACACTTAATCTTTGAACCCAAGCCAAAAGATGGAACATTAAAAACTATAAATAAACCACCAACCTGTGAATAAGGGTTTGTAAATTTTTAAAAAAGCTATTCACACACTGGGTTAAGCAAAACCTAAGTAGATTATGTTATGACTTAATGAGTTGTGCAAATTTTCCTCTAGAGGCCAGAACAAACAACTAAGAACAAATTTCATGAAGTGTTAAAAAGATATATATTATTTTTTGGGTTAAACTAATTCCTGTCCCATGTGCTTTTTAAATGAAATTCCTTCTTCAAAGCCAATATTCTTATCAACTAAAAAAAATCAAACCAACATTTTTCATAGGAAAGTAGAATTCGAACAATCAATCAATCTTTGCAGAAGGCAAGGCCATCTCTTGAAAGGGTTTGGGTTGAGTTGGTAATCTCATCCAAGAAACTCCCATACCTTAGACCAGGGGTCTCCAAACTTGGCAACTTTAAGACTTGAGGACTTCAACTCCAAGAATTCCCCAGCCAGCGCTGCACTAGAGGAGGGGTCAGCAACCCGTGTCTCTGGAGCCGCATGTGGCTCTTTCATCCCTCTGCTGCAGCTCCCTGTCGTCGGTCAGCTAAGCAATTGATAGGGCTTTCGGTTAGGACAGGTAGAGGAAAAGGGACGCCATGCTAGGAGGAGACTCTATGGTGGGGGACCCGGACTTCCACTCCAGAATTGAACGCGGGGATTCCAGTTAGGACCTTTGTGGCTCTTGGGAGTGTTTAAGGTTGCTGACCCCTGCACTAGAGGAACAGGAAGCCTTCGGTGACCTTTCCTGGTCTGAGATAAGCAGACTTAAGAGTCCATGCTCTAATAACCCTTCCATGCACTCTTCTCCACAGGGGCTTATCATTAAAGAGAGTTCAGCATCCTTAGCTGAACCTTTGGTTCCTTCCTAGGCTGAGTGAAAATTCAGAAATTGAGACAAACCCACCAACCTATAGCCACAAGATTGGTCTCACCAGCTTGGGAAATGTTGGGAGATCTCATCTCTTAGGTACCTAGTCAGAAGCCACTAGGGCAGTGATGGCTGAGCTTTTTTGGCTCCCATGCCAAAAGCGGGGAGAGTGCAGGGGTGGAGGGCGGTCGTGCATGGGCATGCCAAACCCATAATGTTCTGTGTGTGACCCAGCGTGCATGCATGCATGCGTGACCAGTGCCCCTCCCTGTGCTTTTGGCGCAGTTTTTTTGCCCTCCCCAGGCTCCAGAGGCTTTCTAGGAACCTGGGGAGAGCGAAAACAGCCTCCCCCTCCCCCGGAGCCTCTCTGGAGGCTTCAGGAGCTTCCCTGAAGCCTCCAGAGGGCGAAAAACGGCCCTACAGGTAACCCAGAAGTTGGGAATGTTGACTTCTGGTTTGTTCATAGGGCCGGTTTTTGCCCGCCGGAGCTGACAGGGCAAAGCCTTGCGTGCCCTAACAAATGGCTCCACGTGCCATAGGTTCACCATCACGGCACTAAGGGGTTGTAGACTATCACCAGCACCTTCACAATGCAATCGAGGGTTGGTTCTTTGGTTTGTCCCTAAAGCGGAAAGTGATTCTTTCCCAGCTTTGGTCTAGTCCAGTGGTTCCCAACCAATTTTTGGCCATGCCCAGCCTAAGCATCTCCAAAATCCTGATGACATATCATTCTTAATTTAGTCAAAAAGGGAACTCTACTCACGTGGAGGAAGCCTAAGAGGCCATTAACTTGGTTTAAACGAGGTTCAAATTGCCCCCATTAAAAACCAAATTGCCCCCCTGTGGGGCCTGGGCCCCACATTGGGATCCACTGGTTTAGACTCTAGTCCAGGGGTGTCAAACTTGATTTCATTGAGGGCTGGACCAGGGTTGTGTTTGACTTCAGGGGTCAGATGGACATGGCCAGGGTGGGCATGGCTAGCTCGACATCACTCATGGCACCAGGGGGGGGACACTCTCCCAAGCTCCATTTTCAATTGTGACAGCCACCTGCAACCTTCTGCCAGCGAAAATGGAGTTCTGGAGGTCCACTTTCACTGGCAGAGGCCCCACAGGATGGCCCTCCGCTATTTCCAGGATGGCCCCATGGGCCAGATCTAAGCACCCCGCAGGCTGGATCCTGCCCCCCCCCAGGCCTTGAGTTTGTCACCCCTGCTCTAGTCCTCCCCCCAGCCTCCAAGTTTACTAAATCAGCGGATTCATTCTAATCCTTAAAACACATTTTTAAGACCGTAGTGAAAAGCCCGATGCCCTCCAGCTGCATCGAAATTTAGCTTCCACTATCTACAGCATGCATGATAAGACAGAGTGGGAAGCTATGGGAATTAAATGCCGATGGTCTAGATGGCACCACCATCTCCAGGGAAGCTGGTAGGAGCCTCTCCGGCAAGGGAGATAAAGCAGACTTCCCCCAGGTTCTGAAATACCATCGTGCTGATGCAATGCCCTTTTTCTGTCTAGCAAAATTTGCCCAGAGGTAGAAAAGGATCCTGAAGTATAGTAGTGGTCAAAATTGTCAACACCTTTTGGGAAAAGTGTATTTTCTAAAACTGGCTAATAACACCACTTTTTTTTTTGCGTAATACCATAAAATTATCTATCAATGGAAAGATAATTGAATCAAGAATGTAATACAATAGCTTTTATGAAGGATGAGCAATCAGAATAGCAGTTATAAAGAAGGAAAGTGAAACGAGATAAAATTATCACCGTAGAAAAAACGAGATATATAAAAATCATCACCATGTCAGTTAATACTTAGTTGGGCAACTTTTAGCATGAATTACGGCCTTACAACGTCTTCCCATGGAGTGGACCAAGTCTTTCAGTTCTGCAGCTGTTATAATGTGAAACCATTCATTGGCAGAAGCTGGGACAAGTAACGGGAGCTCACTCTGTTACACAGTGCTAGGGATTCGAACCGCCGACCTTTCTGATCGACAAGTTCAGCATCTTAGCCACTGAGCCACCAACTCCCTCCACATCTCTGATGATGTTACCCAGTGAGTAATGAAAACATCTACAAGAATATAACCAAACTCAGAGAACCTCAGAAATTTCCTGACAGTTAGAACAATTAACCTCTGGAACAGCTTGCCTCCAGAAGTTGTGAATGCCCCAACCCTGGAAGTCTTTAAAAAGTTGTTAGATAGCCATTTGTCTGAAATGGTATAAGGTTCCTGCCCACGCAGGGGGTTGGACTAGAAGACCTACAAGGTCCCTTCCAACTCTGCTATTGTATTGTATTGTATTGTATTGTATTGTATTTATTGTATTGTATTGTATTGTATTGTATTGTATTGTAACCCTAAGGTTATTAGAAATGGCCAGATGGCCATTCACACACTTGTCTCATCCCGACTAGTCTACTACTAGTTGCTATAGTTAAAACATATGATCTACAGGTAGTTCTTGACCACAGCAGTTTAGTGACATTTCAAAGTTACAACGGCATCGGAAAAAGTGACTTATGACCATTTTTCTCAGTTACGACCGTTACAGCATCCCCCACAGTCTTATGATCCAAATTCAGTTGCTTAGCAGCTGCTTCATATTTATGATGGTTGTCATGTCACGGGATCACCTTTTGCGACCTTGTGACAAACGAAGTCAATGGGGAAGCCAGATTCACTTAACAACAGTGTCACTAATTTAACCACTGCAATGATTCATTTAACAACGGTGGCAAGAAAGGTCATAAAATGGGGGGAGGGGGCGAAACTCACTTAACAAATGTCTCCCATTTACCAACACAAAATTTGAGTTCAATTGTGGTCGTAAAGCTCGGATTATCCTGCACTGGATTAGTCAGTCTGCAAAAAGTAACAGATCATGAATTTACCCAAAAGGTTCTACGTATTCCTATTCGTAGCTTCATAGCAAACCTGAAGGAAACGTGGTTCCGTTCCACGTTTACCAGGGACTCTCAAACTGTGGTTTGAGGCTGGGTTGTCTCAGGCAACTGAAGACTGAGAGGGAAGGGTTGCTTCAAAATAAAAGTCTACCCAGATTTGGCCCTGCACAGCGGGAGCCCTGTCAACCCCACTCCAGGCATTGCTTGTACAAACCCAAGCAGACAATCGCAAGGCCACAAAGTTTTAGAACGCCTGCAAGAGAGAGATTACAATGACATTATTATAAGGGATGTAGCGTATTTTTCAGAGTATAAGACGCACCTTCCCCCCCCCCCAAAAAGATGAAAATCAGTGCGTCTTAATACACTGAATGCAGCATTTTTGGCCTCCCGAAACCCCACCCCCTTTGCAAAAATGGACATGCAGACGGTTTGGGAAGCTTGCAAAGTGCTCCTGGAGGCTGGGGCGGGCAAAAGCGAGCAAAAACAAGCTGTTTTTTGGGGGGGGGCAGCCCCCAGAAGCATTCTACAAGTCTCCCAAATCTCTGCATGACCCCCCCCCTTTTCTTTTCTGCAAAAAACCAGGCCTTTTTTCCTTGCTTCCCCCCTTCACTCCCCATCCCAAGGATCACTCTAGTGCAAAAACTTTTTTTTTTAATTTACCTCTTCAAAATCATGGTGTGTCTTATACTTCAGTGCCTCTTATAGTCTGAAAAATACGGTATTTATTTCTTTTCCCCATGCTAATCCCAATGAAGCCGTGCATTTACTCCTGGAGGGATGGTACACACATTCATTGTAGGAACGTGTAATACTGTAAAGATTTAGAACGTTACCTATATTATTCTTAACCCTCATGCCTTCCATGTACCTTAGAATAACATTTCCCATCCTCCCCAGCAAGAGTGGGTAGCAGCAACAGGGAATGCTGGGTACCGTAATCCAAAACTTTTGGGATGGCCTCTATGGCCCACAGCTGATTCCAAGCCATTGTGGGCTTGAGAATGGTTTATTGCATGAGACGTAATCAGTCAGGTTTACAACACGTAAAGTAACAATGGCTAAGCACACACACACACACACAACACTTTAATCCGTGTAACCAAACCATCATGTATAATGCAGTAGTACAATGTATGGACCACATTAATCCTAATTCTTAAGGTACCACAATACTATTGTTTGTGCTTGAAATGCAAGACACATTTACATAATTTGCTGAGCAGCTGAAAGCTTTCAAAAGCAGAGCTGTTAAGAGTGGCCTAGTTCACACACTACACACTAAGAGAAAAACCATATTTAGAAACCACAATGGGTAGCATCGCTCGCTTCACTTTCACCAGGATTTGCTTTCTAAGCCACCACTGGCCAGGCCTCACAAATAGTACTCTAAAACCGTGTGTGTGTGTGTGTGTGTGTGTGTGTCCAACCTTGGCAACTTTAAGGCTTGTGGACTTTTAACTCCCACAATTGGGGGATTCTGGGAATTGAAGTCCACAAAGTCTTAAAGTTGCCAAGGCTGGAGACCTTTGCTTTAAGCCATAAATAAGTTTATAAACCTAAATTGGAAAAAGGTCTCACAATAGGTTACAACCACCAGAGTTGCCATTACATAGCACATTAAGCCTGGACGAACCATCTAGCATTATGACCTAGCACAGCGCATCACTCCCATAGTGCATCCCCATCCCCATTGGCCTCTAGTAAACACATGAAGGTTGAAAATCCCAAAGTCGTTGGCAAGTTTCTCAGAACTCTTTCAAAACCACCCCAATATGCACGAAGAGTCTAAGAACCATAGGTTGTAAATGTAAAGGTTCCCCTCGCACATATGTGCTAGTCATTCCCGACTCTAGGGGGCGGTGCTCATCTCCGTTTCAAAGCAGAAGAGCCAGCGCTGTCCGAAGACGTCTCTGTGGTCATGTGGCTGGCATGACTAAAGGCTGAAGGCGCACGGAACGCTGTTCCCTTCCCACCAAAGGGGATCCCTATTTTTCTACTTGCATTTTTATGTGCTTTAGAACTGCTAGGTTGGCAGAAGCTGGGACAAGTCACGGGAGCTCACTCCATTATGTGGTGCTAGGCATTCGAATTGCCAAACCGCCGACCTTTCTGATCGAGAAGCTCAGCATCTTAGCCACTGAGCCATAAATAAGTTCATAAACCTAAATTGGCAAAGATCTCACCATAGGTTACAACCACCAGCGTAGCCATTACGTAGCATATTAAAGCAGAACCAAGCAATTAGTATTATGACCTAGAACAGCGCATCACTTTAAGAGTGCATCACCCTCGCAATTGGCCTCTACTAAAGACAAGATGGTTGAAAATCCCACCGTCGTTGGCAAATTTCTCACAACTGTCTCAAAACCACCCCAATATATACGAAGAACCTAAGGACCATAGTTTGAAATCCCTGACAATTAACTCAAAGGTGCCTTGCTGAAGAAGCCCCGTGGATGAGATGTAAAACACTGTCAATGGAAGAAGAACCCAGAAAGTCCCGTTGTCTTCTGGAAAAGCACCTTTGGGACAGCCTGGATGACTGAGAATTTCCACAGACGTTCTGACAAATTAAAATCCCTCTTCTGAGAAAGTTTCAAAAAGCACCTCCTGCTCTCATCTTTTCCTCTGTCAGCTTGGAAATGCTGGGGGCAGAGTTTCTTTAGAGGAAATCTGGAGGACGTGGGTTGCATTTTTTTTAAAGACGCCCGATAAAAAAAAAGAAACACTCCTACGACCCTGGAGGTCACGGCTTGGGCACACAAAGCAAGCAGAAACCCCACTGACTTTGCCCAGCTCCTGCCCCCGTGTCTCGCCTCTTTCCTGTCTCCTCTTTAAGTCACAGTTACTTTCCATCACAATTGCTTTCTGTCGCCTTTATTCACACACACCTTACAGGAGTTGCAAACCCCTTTGCTCTATTGGGAAGGGGGGAGGGGAAGAGAGGAAGAGGAGGCAGCCAGCCTCAGATGCCCTTGTTGTAACAGGAACCTTTACCCATCTGCATACCCCTCTCACCCCTTCGTGGATTACTGCCTTGTCACAGGCAGAGGGGCTTGGGTAGTTCAAGGAAGCTATGCCGTGCAGGGCCACCCAAGACGGACAGGTCATAGCAGAGGACTCGGACAAAACGCGATCCACTGGAGAAGGCAATGGCAACCCACTCCAGTTATCTTTGCCACGAAAACCCCATGGACAGTACCACGAGCCAAAAAGAGATGACGCCTGGAAGATGAGCCCCTCAGGTTGGAAGGTGTCCAATATGCTACTGGAGAAGAGCAGAGGGCTACTACTAGTAGCACCAGAAAAAGTGAAGCAGTTGGGCCAAAGCTGCAAGGACGCTCAGCTGTGGATGTATCTGGTGGTGGTGGAAGGAAAGTCTGATGCTGTAAAGATCTACACTCCATAGGAATGTAAGAATGCTTGGAATGATGGAGGGCAAAGAAGAAGGGGACGGCAGAGAATGAGGTGGCTGGATGGAGTCACCGAAGCAGTAGGTAGTTTATGATCATAACGACTGTAATGAGCAAATTCCATTTTGTTAAATATGTTGAGAAGTACTGTATCAACTCTGAATGCTCTTTAGAAGGCCAGATCCTGAAGATGAAGTTCAAATACTTTGGCCACCTCATGAGAAGGAAGGACTCCCTGGAGAAGAGCCTCATGCTGGGAAAGATGGAGAGCAAAAGAAGAAGGGGTTGACAGAGAATGAGGTGGATGGATGGAGTCACTGAAGCAGTCGGCGTGAGCTTCAATGGACTCGGAGGATGGTAGAGGACAGGAAGGCCTGGAGGAACGCTGTCCACGGGGTCACAGTGGATCAGACCCAACTTCGCAACTAACAACAAATACCCCTTTCAGATACGCATCACAGCTCTGACGCAAGTTGGACATCAAAGCCTCTCTGATATTTCCCCAGCAAACTTCAAGGAACCATGGTGCCTCCTTCCATTGTCCTTTCAAACGTCTACTTCTCCCAGAAAGACCCTCCAAAAGTCTGTCTTCTCACTTATCTACCTTGGTTCCCTCCTTGAAAACTGCTGTCCACCATGAACTGCTGTGCACTGATGTTTTGTAAGTAACATTCTCAGGGACTTCCCAAGCTGATAGTCTATAGTCCCAACCTTTCAAAGAATTCCAGACGGGCGATGTTAGTTTCCATAAAAGTGGTCCCCACACTTACTAGACTGGACGTTGGTATGCTGGATCCCCACAACACACTAAAACTGCTGTATGAAGGCAAACACAGGCTCTAAGACCGGGTTAGGAGCTACAGCAGGGCTGGGGACATTCTCCACGTTAAAGCATCCCATAATAAATTTCATTCTCGCTTGGAACCCCCCTGGTGGGTTCTGTCAAGTCCATTTGGCTTAGGAGCTTGGTCCTTGTGACCCAGTGGCAGATGGGAGGTGAGGAGGGACCTGACATCAATCATCACCCAGTGCCAGCGGTGATGGTGTCCCACGCAAAGAGAGGCACGCGTCTCTGGTGGGACGTGCGAAGAGTCACAACTCCTTGGGATTCCCCCCTCAAAAACTGGGGAGATTCTCTTTCATCCCACCACCCAGAAGGACGGATGAGTGTCCTATCCAAGGGTTGCTTACTCTCTCAAACACACCTAACCAGCCAAGACTTATTCTCCTCATCCAAGCTTGTCCACAGTCTGGCTGTCTGGGGTTGCACCCCATTTCCACAAAACAGCTCCACAAGCCTTGCATACCTGCTACTCAGAGGCACCGCTACACATTCCTCTTCTTCTCTCCCCCCCTCTCAATCTGATGCTTCCAGAGTCTCTTCACTCAAAGGGGAACAGCTGAGCCCACCTCTCCCTGTTTCGCTTACCCCAGCCCTTCCACAGAGCGGAAGCGATTCCCCCCAGACCCATTTTTCTGATTCCTGCTTCCTCCCCATCTCTTCCAATTCATCTTGAGGCCTCCCACCCCCCACCCCAATTTTGTTTCTGCACACCACTTGGCTTTGCCAGCCCCCCCCCCCCTATTATCTGCAATCTCAGCCAGTCTCCCAACCTCCCCCACCCCCACCTTTCTATCGGAGGGGCTTCTCTCCCCTTCCCCAAATTCAAGTTCGGGGGAGATTGGGGGAGAGCCCCGGCCCCTCCACATCCTTCTGCTTCCAACAAGGCCCCAGAGCATCTTCCCCACCCCACCCCCACCCCCGGGCAGTGGGTAAGCCCCCCTCCCCACTTTGCAAGATTCACGTGGCCTCCCCTTCCTCTTCGCAGGCCTCCAGCCCCTTCCCCTCCTTGGCTCGCAGATCCTTCTCCCCCCTCCCCTCCCCTCCCCAGCCAGCCTGCTGGAAGTTAAGAGACTCCCCCTCCCCCAAACCTGGGCCTGGGCCCCCTCCTCACGTCCAGCTGGGGCCTCGCCTCGCCTTCAGCCCCCTCCCAAAGGTTGGCCCCCGGCTCTCCCCACCCCCCCGGGGCCCCGAAGCCTCTTTCACCCCCACCCCTCCATTGTTCTTCGACCAACCTGGCGCCCTCTGCAACCCTGGCCCTCACCCCTGGCGCCCCCTCCCCTCTGGGTTCCAAAGCCCAGAAGCCCCCCCTCCCCTCTGCAAAAGCCCGGCGTCGCTCTTGCTCCTCTGCAGAGAGCCCCCCCCCTCGGCCCCCATATATTTGCAAGGGCTCCCGGAGTCGCACGAACCGATTGCATCCCCCCCCCTCCTCCCCAACCCCGTTGCATGCTGCTGCCCCTCGGAGCTGGCCCTTCCCGGGCTCCACGCAGGGTACCTGCTCCCGAGGGACCCGCTTCCATCCCATCCACGCGGGCGGCGCCCCGGAGCGGGGAGAAGGGAGGAGGGCGCGCGCGCGAGGCGGCGAGGAAGACCCGCGTCCAAAGGCGGCGCACCGGGACCTGAGCGCCGCTGCAGCCGCAGCCTCTGCTCGGGACGAGCCCGGGATCCCGGGACTGCGCCTGCGCGGCAGCCCATCCAACCAGCGCCGCCGCAGGCTGGGGAAAGAGGGAGGGGCGGGAGGGAGGGGCGGGGGAGGAGGAGGCGAGCCAAGCAGAGCAAAGAGGTAAGGAACGAGGGGAAAGTCTCGAAACAGCCCACACTTCCGACGCGACCCTGGACAGAAACCTCTGCACAGAAATGCACGGGATCCGGGAACGGATGCAAGGCAGGCTCCCTCTCCCCTTCAGGAGGGTAAAACTGCCTAGGGTGGCTCATTGGCTGAGCTTGTTCCTTAGTACAGGTCTCCTGGGGACTGAACTAGATGACCTCCAAGGTCCCTTCCGACTCTGTTACTGTTACCTCCAAGGGAGCAGCAGGAGGCAGAAAGGGGGAATCGGGAGCAGAATTAAAAACCCCAGGCATGAAAAAAAACGCCCCTAAAAATGAGCTTACCCAAGGGTTTTCCAACCTCAGCAGCTTCATCTCCCAGAATTTCCCGGGGAATTCCGAGGGGGTTGGGGAATTCTGGGAAATGGTCCGCCCATCTTAGAAGTTGAAAAACACTCTCTAGGGCTAGGGAGGGCTTCGGGTTGGACTCTGAAAAGGAGCATTTGAGTGTGTTTGAAAAACGGGTTTACACCAGGGGTGTCCAAATTTGGGAATTTTTAAGACTTGTGGACTTCAACTGCCAGAATTCCCCAGCCAGTATGCTGGCTGGGGAATTCTGGGATTTGAAGTCCACAAGTCTTAAAGTTCCCAAGTTTACCCCTGGTTTACACCAAGAGGATTCTTTTTTTTTCTGCTGCTTTCTGTCCTACAAAACCACCATTGTTTCTGCTCCAGTCCATTTTATGCTTATCTTTTATTTTCTCATGGCAAATCTAGACAGCCTACTAAAAAGCAGAGACATCAACCTGCCAACGAAAGTGTGTACAGTCAAGGCTTTGGTTTTCCCAGTTGCAATGTAAGGTTGTGAAAGTTGGACCATAAGGAAGGCTGAGCACCAAAGAACGGAGGCCTTTGAACTCTGGTGCTGGAGAAGACTCCAGCGAGTCCCTTGCACTGCAAGGCCATCCAACCAGTCAGTCTTGGAGGAGATCAACCCTGACTGCTCTGTAGAAGACCAGATCCTGAAGAGGAAACTCAAATCCTTTGGCCACCTAATGAGAAGGAAGGACTCCCTGGAGAAGAGCCTCATGCTGGGAAAGATGGAGGGCAAAAGAAGAAGGGGACGACAGAGAATGAGGTGGCTGGATGGAGTCACCGAAGCAGTCAGCGTAGGCTTAAATGGACTCCAGAGGATGGTAGAGAAGGGGAAGGCCTGGAGGAATGTGGTCCATGGGGTCACAATGGGTCAGACATGAATTCGCAACTAACATTTTTCTTCTCTCTCTTCCCGGTTCAGGATTGAATCAAGCCCCTCTTACTCTTTACCCCTTTGCTGTAACTATTCCTGAGTTCTTTGGCCATTCATTCCTTCTAAAGCAGAGGTTCCCAAACTTGGCAACTTTAAGACTTGTGGACTTCAATTCCCAGAATTCTCCAGCCAGCAGAGCTTGGGAACCTCTGCTTTACAAGGAATGAATCTTTACCCCTTTGCTGTAACTATTCCTGAGTTCTTTGGCCATTCATTCCTTCTAAAGCAGGGGTTCCCAAACTTGGCAACTTTAAGACTTGTGGACTTCAATTCCCAGAATTCTCCAGCCAGCAGAGCTGACTGGAGACTTCTGGGAGTTGAAGTCCACAAGTCTTAAAGTTGTCAAGTTTGGGAACCTCTGTTCTAAAGCAATGTTTTTCCACCGTTTCAACTTTAAGATGGCTGGATTCCAAGAAGTCCCCAACCAGCATGTGGACCAACTCCACAATGAGCTGAAGTCCACCCATCTTAAAGCTGCCCAGCTTGAAAAACACTACTCTAAAAGCTGGCGTGGACTTCTAAAACATAATCAGCCAACCAACCATTTAAGGGATTGTGTTGAAGCTTAAGTGGACTGTTTTCTGGGCATCTCAATAATATGGAGGTTCATACAATGCTGTGAAACAATTTAGGATACAGGCAGTTCTCTACTTACAGTCGCAACTAGGACCATAATTTTCATTCCTAAACTTGCATTGAGTCACGTCCAATTTTTTTTTTTTTTTTTTTTTTTTTTTTGCCACAGATATTAAATGAATTGCTGCAGTTGTTAAGCGAACCATATTCGTTAAGCAGATCTGGCTTCCCCTATGATTTTGCTTGTCAGAAGCCAACGGAGAAGGGGATTACATGACCCCAGGACATTGCAACCCTCGAAAATACATGCTGGTTGCCAAACCCCAAATTTTGATCGAGTGACCATGGGGATGGTGCAATAGTCAAAAGTCCAAGGGCATAAGTCGCTTTTTTAGTCCCGTTGCAACTTCAAAGGGTCACTTGATTGTGAGAATACCTCTCCATATTCAGATAATAGTTAAGGGAAGATGAGCCAAGAGGGGATCAAAAAGCAAGTGCTAAACCCTACAGCTTCGTTCAACCCTAGGTAGTAAAGGCACTTTTTACCTGGTTTCTACATCTCTAATTTTAGTTAATTCTTTGGTTCCTTCACAGCACAGGTGGGTGGAGGGTAATCCATTTCAGTTATTCCCGAGTGACCTTGTTTCAAAGTTTCAAACTCTATTCTTCACTTTTTTGCTTTGTTAGACCACACTAGTCCTACTAATGGTTTTGCCCCACGACATGGATCCTTAGCAGCTGCAGCCGGGATCTGGTGCTTTCACCATTGAAGGCAACCAGAGGAGAGATTCCATGGGTTTCCCCTTCTTCCCTCTGTTCGTTGCCAACAAAGGAATCCACCGCTGGTGCCCCTTAGTGGAGATCTGAGGGAAGGGCAAGGAAGCCACCCCAGCTTCTTCTGCGTACAGTACCATGCATTTCTTGGAGCAAGTTTCCACATTGGAAAGCTTGCTGGCACCTAAGCTTGTTTGTCAATCAAATGCGTAGGCTGCCCAATTCTCAGTGACTAAGCAGCCAATTCAGGTTGTTGACGGAATGATTTTTGGACGTCTCTATGATACTAACTGAAGATTCTAGCTAGCCTGCAACATTAGGAATGCAACTATGGAGGAAATCATTAAATCCACCTGTACAACTAACACAACTAGGAACGAAGATGCTAACTCCCACAACTAAGCCTATCGTAATTGCTGTAAAAGAAGTCTCCCTTGAAGAGGACACGGCTGGTCATCCTCATCACGTTGGGATGCACCTCAACTCAAAGGTTGAGGCCTTCCAGAGGGAGAGGATTACTGTAACTTTCCGAGTGCCCACAGAGGGCCTGCAGTAGGGGCGAAAAAAATGAAGATGGTTGTTAATACCTTGCCTCGTTCTTAATGCTTCAAGGCACACTTTAAAAAATAGGCAGGGCTTTGAACGTGCATCAGAGCTGTCATTCTGACTTTTGGGGCCCACTTTTAATGGGCCCAGAGGTTGGTGCAAAGTCTTCAAATAAACACTAAGTTAGCTGTTCTGTGTGTAAACCCAATTTATTGGATAGATCACGCTTTGCTTCACATTAAGTCACAAGCAGAGTTTAAAATCAAATGTACCGTAGAAGCATAAGGGTATATTTTTAAATGGGCACCTACATTTCTCCATGGTTACTTCAACCACTTTAGCCCAGAAATATTGTTGGTGGCACCTCCTGAGTGGAAGATTATCTTTTAATCTTTGCATTAAGATGGCATAGTGTAAGTGCCAAAAATGGATGGGTAAAACCAACAGGTGTAGTCACAAATAAATATTGTCTGGAGACATCCAAGTTGGGTGAAAACCATAATACTATGGATAGTTTTGCATTGAGTAAAGCAGGATTTCATTTTGTGTGTTATCAAGCTACTGCAATTTCTCATTATTATTAGTTTACAATTTTATATTACTAGAGGGAGGGGCAAAACTATCATTTTTAAGCACACTTAAAAGGCCATGTATTCCCCCTTCATCATCAATGTCTAAAGACATACCTATTCCAACAAGCCGGCCTAGCCTAACCTCCCATGGGGACTTTTAGATAGTTTTAAATTGGGTATTTTAAAATTGGGTTTTTAGCATAGGATAAGACGGTTTAATTTATATTTTAAATTATGTATTTATCTTTGTATTCTGTATGTTTTTTAAATTTCCTGTGCGCCGCCCTGGGTCCTCTGCGGAGAAGGGCGGGATATAAATGTAAATAAAAATAAATAAATAAATCATCAGACTGGTTGATATTTATGTTGATATTATACATTTTAATTCTTACTCATTTTTATCAAAGGTTTCTCATGGTCTTATCTTGCCCAAGGTAAATTTTGTCTCTGAATGTAAAATATAATACAAAATAAATTTATTATCCAGTTACATGCACATCATGAACTAAGAGAAGGGATTAGTTTGCTGGTTATTGCAATTGCCTTCCTCAGTAAATTCTGCTTAAGAGTTTACTTTCACTGCCAAGGTCACATAGTTGATAACTACTTTAGGTTAGCCATAACAAAAAAATTATCCCTGGTTACTGTTACGTTGGTTCAAATGCCATCAAAGTCAAGGTTTCTGCCACAAGTATGTTTACTTTATATTTAACAACATTCTTTGCTTCTTACCCAAAATGCGACTTGGTTCTTAAATATTCTAAGCTTCAACTTCTCAGGCATCTGGTTTACAGTCACACATCCAAATAATATTATTTAAAATTCCATTTCACGCCACTTGTTTCTCTCATGAATCTTATCATTAGCCCTCTGGTTTTAGAATAAAAATAAAAGACAAGCTTTTTTATTGCACACCGAAGAAAAAACATTTGGCAACAAATGCCTTTATTTATTTATTTTTTGGACACATGAACACAAAATCCCTGCAGGCTAAAAAAAAAGAAAGAAAGAAAGAAAAAAAGAAAAAATACATTGCAATTATACACAGCCAGCATATCGCAATGGGGGGAGGGAGGCACTGTTAACCTACCCATCCCAGAGTTTCTTTGAAAGAAAAAGTACCTCGTATTGCTATAGACATACATCCAGTCCAATTTAATAAAATACAATTTATAACATTACAAGTCTAACAGTATCGAAACAAACAAACAAACAAAACAAAAAAGGAAAAATACATCAGTCGAAAATGAACATATGCCAACAAGTTTTACGTACAAGGTCCAGGCCCTAGACATAGAAATATCATCAAAGTGTCAATAGCAAGGTATAAAGAAACCCTTAAATTGATATCCACTTATGATCTTTCCTCCACTGGTACAAGGGAAAAAAACCTTGCAGTTGAAACAGTATTGATACAATGCCCTCTGAACTCTGCTTTACGAAAATGAAAACAGAGGAACTGCCTTGCCATGGAGCAAGAAGGGGGAGAGGGAAAGGACCCACAGCATCATCAATAAAGATAGTTTTCTTGGCAGGAGTGGGAAGAACTGATTGGAGGTTGGGTGACCTGTCGCAAGGAGAGCCATGCCCTTTGTCCCATCATGCAAAGATTCTTGATATTAGGGCTGTAGGGGAAAACGACGTCTCTGGATCCAAGAAACATGGAACATCTTCTGCCTCTGATTTTGAAGTCTCCTTCGATGCCCTTCTTAAAATGCCCAGAAGTCACAGAAGTAAGCAAGACTCTCTGTTACAGAGCAAAAGCTTTTTAGAGCCTCTTTGGAATAAAAGTGCTCAAAAAAAAGAAAAAGGCAGAAGACTTACAGAAGGAACCACATTTGATTTTCCTATAAACACCAAGAACTACTGCCCAAATTATTAGCCTATTCCCCTCTAGCCCACAGTTCAAATTTGCTACATTTGAAAATCTCCCATGACATAACAGCAAAAAAAAAAAATAATAAATAAAAAAAATAAGGAGCCAGCAGGCTTAATATAAACCAAGAGTCTCCAACCAAGTTGAAATTCTGGAAGTTGTAGCCCAAAATGACCAAAGACAACACAGTTGGAGAAGACTGGGTTCAAAAGGAAAGAAAACCACATTAAAAACTCCAACCAAACTAAACCCTAAAACCTTAAGAACTATAGCTAGAAAATGCACATCTTCCCATTGATTGACACATGCATAACCATTCAGTTCATCCCCAGGGAAAGGGGCAGTCCCAATGAGTCAAAAAGGTCTCCCAAAGATCAACAAGACCTTCCCTTTTATTAGTTTTTGAAGATCTTCATCACTGTCTGCATTGATAAGAATTTTTCAGCTCTGAAACATACCCAAATGACATCACTGGACCGTTCAGCAACTAAGAGATGACTGAACATTTTTTTGCACAGGAAAATTTTCAACAGAGACAAGAAGGAAGAAGAGGGGGTGGAAATCATGAAAAATTCCAAGAAAGTGCAAAAGTTGGCAAGAAAGTTCTCTCATCAACATTTTTGGGCTGATAAAAATTCATTCTGATAATAATTCACTTAAAAAAAGGAATCAATGTGGGTTGTGGGCTGTAATCCACATGAAGAATATGATCAAAACCTTATTTTTTTTCCTATGATAAGAAATTTTTAAAAAGAACCATTTCATATAGCTTATACACTTTATACAGCCTCATTTCCTAATGAGCCAATCAGAAAAAAAAGTTCTTCCCAGATTAGTTAAACTCCCTGTCTTCACAGTTTGGGCCCAACTACACCTAAAATTAACCGAGCCCTTTAAAATGCATGTTTTCATCCCATTGCTCTTTTGTGTTACTATTTGGGTAGCAGTGGGGAATCCCACCTGGCTCCCAAAATCTGCTTTTGCTGGCAGTTGATAGGATGAGAGATTTAAGTCCTCCGCCAGCCCTACTTCCCCATCTTGATCTGGAAATGGGAGCAAAAGCAGGTTTGGTTGCTGAAGGTTTACAAACCTTTTGGAAAGCCCGTTTTTCATTCTGCCTGGCTGGGATTTGGAAGAAGATCTCACCTGTAAACAGGTGGGTACATATATCCCTTTTCGCCACCTGTACTAGGTGCCAGGGCAGCTACCGGTGTACCCAGATGATACAGATATCCATTTTTTTTCTTACTTCTTTTTCTTTCTCTCAAACCATGTCCTTACCTAGTGCAATAAAAAAAATGCTACACACTAAAACAGGTGCTTAGACTCTTTTTCAAGGTGCCTCAGTTCTCCGTTTGTTTGGGTCAGCAGGAGTTAAAATTCTTGCATTTTCTCCCTGAACATTAAAAGAAAAGAAAAGCAGCAGACAAACTAAAGCAGTGGCCACTCTCCCTCCCTGTGCATCCTGATATTGATTATCCAAGTGAGGTATTCTCAAGGAAAAGTTTAAAAAAAAAACAAAAAAACCACAACCCTTACCTATACTTAAGCAATCTAATATCTCAGTTCTGGACGTCAGAACTAAGTTGCTTCACTTCTTTTTCTGAATGGGGACAAACACTGCCTATGCCCTTTCCCACAAACACACACGCACGCACACGCACACAGCTCTGGAAGAAGCGTATAAAACTTTTTTTGTTTTTTGAAGACTAACTTCAGTGTACTCTGATACAACTGAATAATGTTCTTGGAAACGTACATTTTCCAAGTTATAAGAAGCTCTATTTCAACTGACTGAAGGACAATCTAAATGGTGTATCATATTGCCAACCTGAAAGCCCGGATTTGAAAGCTCACAAGGTCACAAAACTCTTGTGATGCCACCCTCTGATTTGAAATCCAGAGTGCAGTTATTGGCCAAATCCCCGTCTTCCACAGTGGTGGCCATATCAACTCAGTCAAAAACTAGGAATTTAAAGCATTGTGTGCTAACACTCACAAGCTAGTCTCAACACAACACTATTATTGTCTGCACAACCTCCTTCCATCCTACTTTTGGTATTAACATGTTTCAGTGGAAGAGAACTGAGCAAAATAAGAATCCTAATAGAAAAGGTTCAAGATCAACGTTACAATTCACACTTCACACATGCTACTGAGTGTCGCTGTACATGCAAGAAATCTAAATCAGGAAACAGGATTTAAATTGCTGGTAAGTCTTTGATTGCTACTGTCACACTATACACAACTGTACAAATTGGCAAAGCCTTTTTTTTTCCCAATACACAACACCCACTTTCCAAGCTTATAAAAAGGGGTAGACAGACCAATGGTGACTATAAAACAGTTAAAAATAATCATTTGTAAAAAGCATGAAGGGAGACTCTTCTGATCCATTTTTAGCAATTAATTTTCTCTTCAGCAAAGATAAGTCAATCTACCCAAGAATGGATTCTGACTAGAAAAGCTACTGCCAGGTTATTTAAAAAAAAGTTATTGCCAAAGTTAAAACCTTCTATGAAAAAGAGTATTAAAAATGACTTCAATTTGTCAAACATAGCAGCATAAAATGGGCACTTTTTGTGATGTTTGAAAAATACTAAAACTAATTGTTCAGAACCTGGTTACCTATTTTTAGAAGGGGAAGCAGTTCAGCGTTTTGAATCAAAAGATGGCAGTTGTAACCATAACAATAATAATTATAATTGTATTAGAACTGCCAAAGGGGGTTTTTCTCTGCTAACATTACGCATTCACAGAAGAAGTACCACCAAGCTGAATTCGCAGTTATAGTGCAATGGCTTTGCAGCCCAGGACTGCAGAGAGATTTACAAAAAGGGAACTAGCAAAATTTGACAAAGCGAAAAATTAAAAAACAAAACCAAAGGAACAGCCATACCTCTGAAAATACATGTTTGTTGAAAGGTGTTTTACACCAAAAATCCATTGATCAAGTCTATATGGCTCCAGACAGAAAAAAGAAACAGCAGAATCCTGTTTTGCCATATCTGGAGACTCACTAAGCAGTTATGTCAAAGCCCAGCAGGAATTCTTCTTCTTGACAAGCTTAACATGGGATGAAGAGGTAACGTAAATGGATTAATTGGTTAGCAAAATATTTCAATAAAAACCTTTCGTGCCAAGTCCTTTAAAAATTGTTTAAGAGGATCAGCCTTTTGCGTTTTTTGAGGTAAAAATTCAGTCCAATCAAAGACTGTTTATGAAATTTCTGTTTACGGAAAGAAATAAAAATAAAAATGGCTCAATTGTGCCTGCACGAGATGTTGGTGGCAGGTATCAATTCAGTGCAATTGTCCCAAGCTGCTGGTGGAGGGCAGCCTGAATTTTTTTTAAAAACGAGCCCTGACAATTAATGGTTGGTGGCCTAACCGACGAGGCCCCTCCTGCCACGCCACGTGGCTGCAGAGTCTGATCAGGCAAAGTACATGGTGTGCTGGGTGTCGTGATGGATCTGTACTGCCTTGGCGAGTGCTTGAGGGTCACGGCCATTGCTCTGTCCTGACACGTGGCTGCCTTCAGCACTGAAAAAGAAGTTGGGAGGATTTAACACATTATCCCACTGAAGTTCCGCTCCTCCCTCAACCACATCCCGACCCTTTGCAGATTGCCACTGTTTCAATGTGAAAAGCCACTTCTAAGTATTGGGCAGAGGTGGATTCTACTCATGTTGCAATAATATACTGGTAGTCCCCCACTTATGACTGTTTGAAGTTAAAATTATCTTGGGGGCTATTTATGACCCAGATTCAGAGTTCCGAGGGTCACCCCCGTCACATGACCAAATTTTGGGTGCTTGGCAACTAGGCCATATACATGGCTGGCTGTAGCATCCCACGATCATGTTTTACTAGCTTTTCTTTGCTGAAAAGAAGTACTTACCTCCAGTTTTTAGCAAAAAAAGAAGAGCCTTTGGTGACTGCTGCAAAAATGATTGTAAATAGGTCACATGACTGACCCGTTTTACAATTGTCACGACTTACAATCGTAATAGGCAGGCTCCACTATGGTTCTAAATGAAGGACTACTTGTACAAACAAGGTTAAAAATGAACCCTAGGCCTCTCTTTCATGTGATTCAGGCATCTAATCTCTAAACTGTAGTTTCTTCTGAAATATTCAAAACATTGGTAAAGGTTTGAATTAGCTTAGCATAATGGATTTAGCAAAACTAACAGGCTCCACTAATACAATTTCAGAGTCTCTGCAGTTTTTTTTTTTTTGGAGTAGATTATATTGATAAATAAATTATCTCATTTTTCTAGCCAATTAAATGGAATCTATAATTAGAAGGTAGGCTGCTGCAGCTTGTTCAATAAAACATTGCCTGTGCAGCAACCAGTGATGATGCCACCAAAAATGTGTAACTTCCCTGTGAGATTTGAATTGTTACAAGGGAGGGAGCTCTGCATTCAGATCAAATCCAGAACAGAAGGGCAGATCTGTACATAATTTACCACTTACCCAGAATGCAATCCTAGACTCTGAGTACATTAAACCCTTTTGAAGGTTCTTCTCCCACGTTTGCTCACCTGTCATGATCTTTGTCTACCAGATGGTATCTTGCTCTAAATGCCACCAGCCTGGCATAATATGCAGGCGCAGGGATGGAGACAGACCGTGTGCACCGAACATAAGTGTGACACAGCTGGTATGTCAGTAGCTGCAATTCGTCTGCGGTGAAGCAGTTGTCATCCCACAAGACTTGATAGTGAGAAGGACGGCTGGTTCCCTGAAAGAAGATCAATCTAGTCAATCCCCTAAAGACAGACACACCACGCAAAAGGCAGGCAGTAACCTCGGAACAAAGAAGTTGGCTCTTCTTCTTTTCTTCTCCAGGAGAAATGTCCTCTCTTTTCCATGCAAGAAGAAAGGAGCAGCTTCTTCAACCTAGGGGCGAAGGCTGTTCATTAATGCAGAAGAAAATGCTTCACTGGCTTTCCAGGGCCAAACTACGGCTGCTTACGCCACGTTTCAGTATCAAGGTTAACCTTTCATTTTACAGAATAACAGGGTTGGAAGGGACCTTGGAGGTGTTCTAGTCCAACCCCCTGCTTAGGCAGGAAACCCTATACCACTCCAGACAAAGGGTTGTCCAACATCTTCTTAAAAACTCCCAGTGTTGGAACATTCATAACTTCTGGAGGCAAGCTGTTCCACTGGTTAATTGTTCTCACTGTCAGGAAATTTCTCCTCAGTTCTAAGTTGCTTTTCTCCATGATCAGTTTGCACCCATTGCTTCTTGTCCTGCCCCCAGGTGCTTTGGAGAATAGTTTGACCCCCCTCTTCTTTGTGGCAACCCCTGAGATATCAGAACCAGGGAGGGAGTGGAGTTTGGTCTCAATTTACATTCTAGCCATTTGCCCTGTCAGTGTTGGCTGGGAGTGGTCTCAGAGGTTCTTGGGTTGTTTACTGTTAGCTTATTCAGCAGTTCCTTTATACAAGGCCGGTTTCATCCATGCACAAACCACAAAACACTACAGAGTAAGTGCTGGCTATATTATGATTACCTGGATTCCTGCATGGCTACAGAGGTAAAAGTCGAATTCAGACGGGTGGGTGATGGTGCTATCCACAGTAGTGCCTGCCGGAACATTCCCACTTTTCCCCACCTATTGGGAGACAACACAGCCGTAACGCTTAGTGTGCAGCATCCGTGGCAACAAAACAAGCAGAATTCATCATTATATTTTATTTGACAGTAAATCAATCAAACTGTGCAGCACACTTGAACCTTACCAATACCCTACTACTAAAGATTAAGGATCATGATTCAATGAGCAACTGGACGGTATCCTCTAAAGATGACATTCTTCAGTTTTGCCTGAAGTCAGCCTGATTCAGATATATATATATAAAGCAATGTCCAACTGAGCATATTTTCACATTATCCTAATGCCATTGCCCGATGGTAGCCATTTTGAATGTCATGAAAGAAATGGGCAGCAAGGAGCAGCACATGTGACTTGACAAACAGAAATGCACAAAGCATTTCTGAATTTAAATTTGAAATATTAAGTTTAGGTGCATTAAGGCTGGAACCGCTGTTGCAACTTGAAATGAAGTGTCCACCTTGAAATACGTTGAACTGAAAGTTTTCCAATAGTAAGCAGGAGGAAATGAAATGGATCTGACTTACCTGGATCTCAGGCGTTTCATTCTCTTAGGAATCATTAGTTCTCAGGGATGCCTACAAATATGCCTCAACATTTTCAGCTAGGCTTTAGCTTCTTGTAGCGGTATTACATCTGACATTTAGAATCAATTTTGAATTATTATACTTTTATTGATTCAAAATGTGCAAACTTATTCCCCACCACCAAAAAACCCCACCCCATTGGAATCTAGTCTTATAAAAATTCATTTGCACCCTCCTTACCCCACCCAGGCACTTTTCCAAGAAAAGCCATCTGGCATCTCCTGAAAGCTGCAGAATTGAATAGGATGGCTTTACGTTCCCCCTGCAGTTACCTACCCGCTCAGTTTTGTCTGCACAAAAGAGTCTCGTGTGATGCCTTTTCTGCACGACAATGTAGGTGATCCCTGGCCGGTAGTCTTCTTCTAAACTGATACAGGCCTTCCGGATTGCGATAAGCTCAGGCCAGGCTACCTAGAAGTGTTAAAGTTGAAATCAACTCAATTCGTGAAGCAATTCATGAAGTCCCACTGAAGCTGTCGTACTATTAAGTAAGAACAGGTATGAATCCAAGCCAATTTCCGGCTGATGAACACATCGTCCATGAAAACTTTCAAGGTAAAATATGATTTTGCAAACTTGCCATGAAGAAAATACGACAAGTACATTTAGTAAACTGCTTGTTATGCACAGTGCTATATGCTTTGGGATTAGATACTAATTGAATTTAGGATCAGGATGCATCACTGAAACATAGCATACATCTGGTTTGGATGACGAAACTATCTACTTTTACAGCATACAGCTAGTCCTTGACTTATCGTAATTGAGCCCACAATTATGGCCATAAATTGTGATGGTCATTGCGCCAGTTATCAGGTGACTGTGCCTGATTTTACCTTTTTTGTGGAAGTTGTTAAGTGAACACCATGATTATTAAGAAAACACCAGTCACTAAGCAAACCCACTGTTCACTATAGCAGGGGTCTCCAACCTTTGCAACTTTAAGTCTGAAGGACTTCAGCTCCCAGACTTCTCCAGCCAGCTCCAATTCTGGGAGCTGAAGTCCTTCAGACTTAAAATTGCAAAGGTTGGAGACCCCTGCACTATAGGATGTTGTTTTGCTAAAAACTGGAAGCAAATGCTGTCTTTCAGCAAAATACATCATATATCATGGTTACATTTCCACAGGAATTCTGCACAAGGCCATAAATATGAGCACCCAAAATGCAGTCATTCATTGGCAGTACTAGGATCCACACCAAAGTCACTCATTACAGATTAATGTAGTAGCGGTTTATCAGATCATCTAAAATTAAATGGTTTTAGGCATCTTAGCACTAACATAACCATCATAGGTTACTCTTTATTATTAGGATAATTACAGTGTTTGCAACCATTGCCAGATTTCTATGCGGCAACGGAGTTAATAAGTGATGCATGCAGGTATTTTATTATTTATTATTTATTTAATTAGATTTCTAGACCGCCCCCTCTCCCCAAAGGTAGTATATGCATCGCTTATAGTTTCAAACTGGATGATTAAATGTTTGCATTGAGTGCATTCTTGGCATAAACCTCTTTCCAGGCTACCTGGCACAGGGATGGACTTTCGGAGGGGGTCCATTCAGAGGATGAATTACTAGACCAATAATACCTGTTTCATCTGCCCTTCGGATACTCCTCCCCTGTAGTAAATGATCCTTGTGGGCTTGAAGCGAGTAGATTTGTAAAACTGGATCAACAGTTCTCGCACCATATTGGTCAGGTCCTGGATCACTTCCTGACTGTACAGCAGTTCTTGTGATGTCTCTTGGCGCGATGTTTGCACTCGTACAGTAGCGCAGTAGCGGCTGGGGTGGCCATCCATGCTTCCTACTACAGCAGCAATGGAAGGCTTCTTCCCATCTCCAGCAGGAGGGTGAGTAACATCGGCTCCCAGAAAAATAACAGGTTGCTGGAATACTGAGGGCCTGAGGAATTGGAAATAAAAAGGCATTTTAACTAGGAACCAGAAGAAGAAGAAAAAACAACCCTTTTTAAAAATGTTCTATACAGTTCTAATTATCACTTTTATTTTTTCCAAGCTATTCTTCAGTTGCTGAGAAGTTTTGTGCTTATTTCTGCATTACACAACTCAATATTCTACCTTTTTGATAGCTAACATACCCTACCTCAGCTAGAGGAGAAACAATAGATATACCCTATACAGTGGTACCTCGGTTCACGAACTTAATTCGTGAACTGAATCTGGTCGCAAACCGAATTGGTCGTGAACCGAGGCACAGTTTCCCAAAGGGTTTAATGTAAATCCGGTTAATCTGTTCTGATCTTTTTTTTGGTTTTTGAAGCACAAAAAATATGAAACAAATTACAATACACATTAGTACAGTACTGTATGTGCTAAAAGCATAACAAAAATTAAAAAAGGCACTGAAAGTACTCACAGTGTACTTTTTTCTGTGTCTCCTTCTCTCCACAATCTTCCTACAGGAAGTCACAGCCATGTGACAGCCAGGAAATAGCATTAAAATGGCCGCAGCTCCTGTTCGTGAACCGAAGCGGAGTTCGTGAACCAGAGCATATTTTGATGAACTTTTCTGTTCGTGAACCGAGTTGTTCATGAACAGAAGCGTTCGTGAACCGAGGTACCACTGTATATCCTGTTTCCCTGAAAATAAGACCTCCCTGGATAATAAGCCCAATTGGGCTTTTGAGTGCATGTGCTAAAATAAGCCCTCCCTAAAAATACTGCAACACAGAAGCAGCCATGAGGTGACCACGCTTGCCTCCTCCTGCACCTCAAAAATAAGACCTTCCCGAAAATAAGGCCACACACTTATTTTTGGTGTGTGTGTCAAAAGAAAATAATACCCTGTCTTATTTCTGGGAAAGCATGAATATGTATAAATATAAATATGTCGTTACGTGGCTCCCTGTTGCATCAAACAATTAACCTTAATCCTCAATTAATCCTTGCTTTGCTTTGAGGTAAAAAGGAGAATTCAATGAACTTTTGTCCCTTCTTTCAATAAAAAAATTCAGGTCAACCCAGTCAACAATAAATCTAAAGAATATATTAGTATAAAACAACAATTACCAAAAAGCAAGATAAAATCTCAAGGGCTATAGGGACAAATTGAAACCCTACACTGGACTCCCAGTGCCTCACTTTCTAATGTGGAGATGATGATACAGGCTTTTATGGGGACAATTATCTAGTACAAGATGTCATGGTATAAGTGGACATTTGAACGAAAAAAGAAAAAACTATTTAGAGATAAGGTCTAAAGGCCTCCTAAGTTCTCATTTCTATAACTAAGGAAAACTTTAAAACAATTTAAATTAGGCAAATGACAACATTCTCAATGCAAGAATTTTCATTTTGAGTGTTTTCATCATTCTGCTTCTGAATAAAACTCAGCCACATGTCTTCTATGAAGAATAACCAAGGATTAAGCTGACCTTTGATGTGGTACAAGGACATTGTTTATTCCACCAAGTTTTGCATTGATCTTCAGACAAAGATTGGAAAGCGTTTGGGGAGATGTTTTCACCACATTTTTCACCTGAACACACTGAGTCGCCATGCCCAGGAGAGTATCCCCGACTCGTTTAACTTCAGCTACAACGAAAAAGTTGGTTTTTTAGAACCCAGGTTTTTTTAAATGCTCTATCTAGCCCTTACTCCCATCCCATTCCAGTAACACAAACTGATGACTTAGATAATCTAAGGGCTTTCATTTTTTATTTTAAAGAGTTTGCACAGGATTATTACAAAAGAAAAGCACCGAATCGTAATTGCACATTCTTTCAATATGGTAATTATATTATGCATTTGGTCAAATGGTCTCTTCCTTACCGTAGACGGGTGTCTTTCCTGGAAGAATCACTACAATTAGCTGCAGCCCCACATAAGTCAATTTTAAATGTTTGAACATGGGCTCCACACTGTCTGCCCCTTGTGCGTATTTACAAAAGCATGGCTGGCCCTGGATTGGCATCCCTGCATCCTTAGAGATCTTGCGCAGCTGATCAGTAAAACTCCTAGAAACGCAGAATAAGTCATAGACAGCATTGGCACAAGCCTAACTTTGTGCAGATTATCCATTTTATTCCACCTGAAATCGTTTTGATTAAAAGAATTCGACTGATTCTTAGAAAACAGATTTTCTCTCAATCATTAAGTTAGATCAGTATTTTTTGAATCTTAGCAACTTTAAGACAAGTGGACTTCAACACCCAGAATTTCTCAGCCACCACAACTGTGGAATTCTGGGAACTGAAGACCACATATTTTAAAGCTAGGTTTGAAAAACAGTGTTAGACTAAACGTCCTTGAATACTGTCAATGTACAGTAATTCTGGACATCAGAAAATGAGCACAGCCAATTACACTGAGCTGCAAGTGTTAATACTGGGCAAAGCAATCACAGGTATTTGTGTACTTTTTAGGTTGTCATTCTGAAATTTCTAATTATGGTAAGCAACTTCTATTGATAATCCCAAATTAAAATGTCATAATTAATTTCCATTGCATTAGTCTTCAGTTACATTGGCTGAGAATTATGCTTATAACATAGAAGATACTAGATCTTCTTGAAGTCCAACTCATCTCAAAAGGTTGCTGTTGTGTTGGAAAACAGGAGGAAGGTGTGTTGGATATGTTCACCGCCTTGAGTCATTTGTAAAAAATAATAAAGGCGGGGTATACATAATAAAAAATAAATTTAAAAGATACCAGATCTTGAAGGTATCAGAGTGGGGAAAGCAGAAAGTGAAGTAAAGTAATTGCTTTGTGTACCATTGTCTTGCTGATAACAACATTTAACCTCTATTAAAGGTACGCCATTCAAAGCTTTACATATATCAGTATAAACAAGTAAAAATAATCTTCTAAAAAAGGAAACTACTTACTTCAACAAATCTTCCCGGCATTGTTTCTGAGGTGCAAAGCAGGCAACAGCCCAGACTTTAATTTCAATCCCAGCATAGAACTGTTTCCCTCTCATATCCCAGACACCCTGATTTGGTGTAGCAACAGTCTTGTTCTAAAGAAAATCAAACACAAACCACTGTTCTTTGACAAGCGTATAAACGAATGCATAGGCAAACCCCTTTCCATTGCATTTCTGTGATCAACTATATTTTCAGCCTCAGATTTTAATCAGTTGCCAGTAAAGAGTCTACCGGATTAAAAGTATGCATTTTAGCCCCTCTATGAGGTCTGTTGTATAATCTAGAATGGGGGAAAATTATGAAGTACTTACCCTACCTCCATACTGCAGCATTGGTGCAGGTAATACTCTGCCTGTCAGTTCTGTCATTTCATTATGGACAACAATACCAAACTCCTTCAAATATGGATCAGGTCCACCAACCATACTGTTACTCTTGACCTGGAAGTTCAGAGAACATTTCTTAAATAAAGACACAATAGCTGTTGTGAATATTTCATTTGAGTTGGTTGTAGCTCAACCAGCAGTCCACTGTGTGCCGTTGTTCCTCAGCTGCTGCTATCTTTCATTGTAGTTATCTGTGAATTATGTGGACTGTTGCAAAAGGAGGAGGGGGATGGAGTTCATTATCCTATCTTCTATGTCTTGGATACACCACATTCTGGATGTACCACAACCTCATCAACCCAGTGGCGAGAAATGGTGCTGGATCCCAGGAAAAAGATTTGCAAAGTTCATGCAGGAAAAGATCCTACAGTGATAAGCATCTTACAGCCACCTTTTTACTCCATCTTAATGGTGATTTAATATATTCAAACAGTTACTCACTAGTCTGCTAATTTCTTCCTGCCTGTCAGGTGCAGATCGTGCTGTTGCTTTGATCATAGTTGATGTCTGATTGTCTGTTAGCTTCTTAATACAACGCTGCCCTGCAACTATATTACACACCTAGAATGAAAAAGATACAGGGTGAACAAGCCTGATGCAGCGGAACAGAACTGAGGAACAGAACCGCCTAGGTGTTTACCTCAAGGGGTAAATATGTATGCTTCTGTTCTTGCCCTACTTGGAGGCATGGAAGATGTGGGTATTTCAACTGCAGACTGTACTTCTGCTTAAAATACTGAGCTACTGTACATTCCATAGCTTGCCCATTTTCCAACTGCAGAGGGAACCTGTAAAAGGAAATATAAATTAAACAAATATTCATTTCACAAGAAAGAGGTTTGCCTGTGGTATCAGAACATAAACAACTGTTTTGGATTCTCAACTATTTAACAAAGTTCTCCCCACTGTCATATTGCTGAAATTAATAAAAACTGAAAGCAATCAGAGATGGATTGTGTTATGACTGGGAGGGTAGTACTCCAAATATATGATATCAAGCGCCAGTGAAGGGATCTTAGCATCCTCACATTAAAAATCAGGTTTAAAATTTCAATACAACATAATGTTGGCCAAATTAACTAAACGTTAAAATTAAAAGAGCCCATAGTATAAAAATGTGTGTGTAAGATGAAGGACTACTTAGTCCCATAGCCCTGCTACATGCCTGTCAGGTGCTATCAAGAGGCTTACCTGTAGCTTCTCTCATCTGAAGAAGCACGTATGGCTGCCAGATATCGAGTTTTCTCCATCATGGTACATTAATTATGTACATACAGGTAGTCCTCACTTAACTATGGTAATTGGGACTGAATTTCCATCACAAAGTGACACAACTAAAAAGCACAAGTCATCTGGAAGTTGAATCCTGGCAACTGGACTTCCTTTCTTTTTTATCTGAAATGTTTATCCAAGTACCTTTTTCAAGTCTGTCTATGTGAATAAAACAGTGAAATGTTTCAAGCCGAAAAAGAAAAGAAATCCAATTGCCAGGATTCAAACTTCCAGATGACTCTTATATGGATGACTGAGAATCTTCACTGACATATTGCCAAAGCACAAATCACTTTTTTGGGTCCTATTCCGAATGGCTTGAGAGTTTGCTATTTTTATAGAATTCCGAAATACGTAGTTTATGAAATATTTAGTTATGTGTGACCTTCAGTTTATAAAATGCTTTTCCATAGCAGAAACATGACAAAGGCTTTTCTAGATTGTTCTTTAAAAAAAGAAAAAGCATACATACGTTTGATGGCTAGCAGGTCGTCTTGTAACATTACAAACTCTGTATTTCCTTTTCATTTGCCCACAGTGAGTAACCTCCACTTTTAAACCTACAAATCCAGTGAAACATAAAGACACACACACCAAAAGCCAATATGATATATTGAGAAGAATCAAAGATCAAAACAAACTACTGGGCTCTCCATGATTCAATTTATTTCCTATATAGATGCAAATCCACTGTATCTGGATTGTTCAATTAAAATTCTCCGTGGATACAATAAAAATCAACCTAAGTTAAACAGTTTCTTCCAAAATCTATTCATCCTAAAGTTCGTGGAGAAAAAAGAATCTTATGACATAAAATGAAAAAAATATATATTTTGTCCACCAAAAATACTACAGAAATGTGTCATAATACTGTAGTCAGAATTCTCAGTTTGGGGGGGGGGGGGGGGGGTAGTTAATTCAGATTTTGACACTGTAGTAAGGTTAGAACAACTTGCCTATTAAATACAGAGCAGAGGTGGGTTGTGATCATTAATAAAGGAGAAAAAAAATATTCTGAATTTTTACTTTTTTGTTGAATATTTCTGATAAAAATAAATTAAGAGACCAACAAATTAAAAGGTACAGAGCTGGCTTTGAGCCATAATTGTCATCCCTCATATTTTCTTCAGCAAAAAACCCCAAAGTATTGGTTTTCTAAAACAGGGGTCCCCAACCCCCGGGCCGCGGACCGGTGCCGGTCCGTGGCTGGATGGGAGCCGGGCCGCAGGGCTAGAGAGGAGGAGGAGGGAGGAGGAGGCAGCCCCCTGAGCACAGCGCGCGGGAGAACGCAGGCGCGGCTGTTCGCGCCGTTGGAGTGTGCCTCTTCCTCCACCCTCGTCGACGGAAGGATTCCTGGACGCCGCCGGACCGGCCACCAATTCCCTCCCCTGCTGGCATGCCGGCCACTCATTTTCTTCCAGGGACTGCGGAGGCTCTGCGGGCTGGGGAGGGAACTGGCGGGTTGCTCCGGCGGCGCACAGGAGTCCCTCCGTCGACAAGGGTGGAGGAAGAGCCCCCACCATCCTCCTGCGTTCTCCCGTGCCCGCTCTCCCCAATGGGCTGCCCCCCTCCCTCCTCCTCCTCTCCAGCCCGGCACCTATCCAGCCACGGAGCCTGAACGAGCGACCAAGCGTGGCAGGCGGGATGAGGAGGCTGGGGGCGGGGGGACGGGACGACGATGACGACGACAGACACACATAGAGAGACAGAGGGAGGGAGGGAGAGAAAGATAGACAGAGACACAGAAGGAGTGATTGAATGAATGCAAGACAGACAGACACACGCACACACACACACACAGAGTGACAGAAATGGGCGGATGAAGGAGAGACACAAAGAGAGAAAGAAAGAAAAAAGTGGGAGAGAGAAAGACAGACAGAGAGAAAGAGACAGAAAGGAAAGAAAGAGACAGGAAAAGATACAGAAAGAGGGAAAGAGAAAGAAATAGAGAGAAAGGGAAAGAGAAAGAAAGAAATAGCGAGAGAGAAAAAGAGAGACAGAGACAAAGTAAGAGAAAGAAAGAGAGAGAGAGAAAGAAAGAAAGAACTTATGACCACAGTTGAGACCAAAAGTTTGGTTGCTAACCAAGATCATTGTTAAGTGAGTTTCACATTTTCAAAGTTGGCCACGCCCACCCAGTCACATGACTGCTGAGCCCCTCAGCCGGTCCGCAGAATTTTCTTTAAAATGAAACCGGTCCCTGGTGAAAAAAAGGTTGGGGACCCCTGTTCTAAAAGACAAACGGGGGATGTCAGAGAAATATCCACACAATGACAAAACATCCATCTGTATAACCACAAGCTTATCTTTTTTATTTTTAAATGTGCGATATTGGGAGATGAAGAAACCCTAAGCAGTTGCTAAAAATATTCTCTCTAAACGCCATCAAAACCAGCCCAACTTATAATTTTCTAAGGGTGGAAATGTACTGCAAAATTTTCAGAAATCAAGTTTTTCCGTTTACCATGATTCTGACATACATGATAACATTATTTTAAAGTAGTACCTCTGATTTCTTTGGTAAATTTAACACGCTGGGAATCCGTAAGGGGTTTTGTTTGTTCATTGATGTTCTGAATATCCAGGACTTCGCACATGAATTCAATGATAGGCTGGGCACGATAGAAAGCAGTTGCGGATACTAAAAAAAAAAGAGAGAGAGGAGGCGGGATACTGAGAAAAGAGTCTCAGGAGAGCTTTAGGATACTTTAAGGAAACAGGTTTCTTCCATACCATCTATATTGAGCATCATGTTCCACATGGCAGGCCTGACAGACTGATGGAAGCCAAACCAGACCTCCCGACCTCCTCCAAGTGGGTGATAATATCCTTCAGGGGGAGAGAAGAAGGAACGCCCCACTGGAGTGTACCTGGTGGAATGGGAGAATCTATTCAGCTTTGTCCAGAAGTTACAAATCAGGAATATCTGAAGCATTGCGTAGAAAATATTACAAGTATTAAAAATCAGACAAGAGGATCATTTTTAGAACAATTTGTTGTGGATCAGGATATTCTGTCACAGCACTTTTGGCAAGATCATCATCATCAGTGTAAGTTAAAGCACATGTGTATTGATTGGATATTAGATCTGTCACTCAGCAAATTTTAACATAGGATATCACCTTTCAGTTTAAAACTTCAGAGACAGAGAAGGATTTCGGGTGTGAGTAAAATAATGGATCTAAGCAAAAGTCACTAAGGAAGACCAAGGAGACTAAGCAAATCCTTCAACAAATTCTGGAACCTGTATTAACTGCCATGGAGGGCAAGTATCAGTAACCAATCGTTCTCAATGCTGGGAAGAAAGCAATGCCAAACCATTTCCAAAATCTTGCCAAGAAAACTGAAGGGACTAGTCCACACAGTAACCAGGAGTCAACACTGACTTGAAGGCACAAAACAAGATAGTCCATAAAATAGAAATTGTTTTGCTGCAAGAGTTAGAATATTCTAAATTTTAATTGAAAAGAGACAGAGCTGCAATTTATTTAAACTGTACTTTGAAGGTTAATTTGACTCTTTATTCAAATGTTATTTTAAAAAATGACTGCTGTTCCATACCTTTCCTATATTCCACCCAGTCAAAGATAGGTGAGAAAAGCAAAAACATTTAGTGAGAGCAGAAAACAAATATATCCCTTAGAAATATTGCATATTCCTTGCGATTACAGTTTTCAGTTCTGAAAGGAGGAATATCCGCAAGCGTTACAATGAGCCACAACATGCATAAAAGATTCAACCAGCGTCTGCTGGGAAAGCTACAGTCCAAGAGAGAATGAGTAAAAAAAATATTCACCTCATAGAGGGAAGATGCCGTGTGATGACATCTAGTGCCTGCACAGAGTCTTCTGGGACTTCGTTCAGATGCCCTGCCAAAGCTTCCAGGAGCAGCTGAAGGCTGACTACAGACACCCACTGAACTGACACTTTAAAGGTCTGGTCTTTCCCTTCACCGGGGAGTGTGACCTCCATATCCACCTGAAGACACAACAGTGAGGATTAACTGTGCAGATCTCTGTCAACTGTACAGAACATCTGTTGAAATTGAAACTGTTCATGAGCTCAACTTGTTTTCCACTGATCCTTAACTGAATTCAGTTTAATCTCATTATTATTTGGGTACAGCAGATACCCATCGAAGTCCCAGATCATTCCTCCCTAGGATAAAAATAAGCTATAGTTCAAGGATAGTTCTCATGCACTTTAAAACATGTCCATATGGTTCATCTAATGCAGGACACTGCAATTTGGGCAGGACAAAACAAATAATATTGAATGCTATTTAATAGGTTCAAAGTAACACCAAGGATGCAGTTTTATCATTGCTTGTCAGGTGCAAGCAATCACACGTGCATATTTCAAGCTAGCTATTATTATATTCTGCCTATATAGCGCAGGCATTTCCCCAGATTGCTTGCTCCCCCTTAGGAACAAATATGTAAGATTCTATGGAGCTTGGGAGAGGGAAGGGTGTTAGTCCTGGATCTCTTGCAGCTGCCCAATGATTGAAGGCTAATTCCACCTCCCGGCCTAGCTGGGCATTTCCCAACACTGCTATTCTTTATATGGCATTGCTTTAAAATAAAATCAGGGTATCACTGAGCCTCCAGGTGTCACAAATATACACTTCTCATAGCATTGGACATGCATTCTGAAAAAGCTGGGAGTTGCCCCTTAGCAATGCCACTTTCAAATCTAAAACTTCTATTTTGATAACTTCATTATTTGAATAGGGCAAACGAGGAGGCTCAGTAGGACATTCTTAGGAAAGTTGGTGTTGAATCACTGTTAAACTCTGAAAGCTATTACTGAAATGACTTACCCTGTCCCTTCCAATAGGCAGAGGATGCGCAGTATACATATTTCTTTTGCCGTCATAGCCAGGCTGGCGATCCCCAAATATTTGCATCTTGAAGTGTCTCACCATGGTATCTACTACTTCCCTAGAAAACGAAATGAGAATTGAAATGAGAACAACTTAATGGTACAACAGCATAATGTTCTCGATTTGATTTTCAAAATATGAATTAGTTCAAGTACAAATGGTCTCACTACCTTATGAGACTGCCATTGCTGAGGAATACTCCTTGTATGCCCACTGCATTGTTTTATTTAAAACTGCCAAATTATCAGCAGTCAGAGAACCATTAAAATTAGGCTTGAAACTATACCTGTTCACTCTCCGGGGACGTTTTTCTGGTTTGATATCCACATCATAATGATAAACATCAATTTTAGGAATCTGTACTTGGAAATGATTGGCTAAGAGACGAATTGGTTTTCCAACTGTTCCGAGGCCAGGCCGACGCGGCGGCTGGAAAAGAGTAGCGGGTGGCCCTGGAAAAATGGAAGAATATTTGATAGGTAAGCCTACTCTAAAATTGCAGTGTTCCATACAATTTTAAATCACTTTTAGGTCATATCCCATTTCAAAGTAGCTTGCATATAAACTATTAAGACAGACAGATCTAATACATGGGTAAAGTTGACTGATAGTTTACAGGTTACAGGTTACAAGAAAAGAGAGCCACTGATATGCCCACAGCTAGCTCCTTTTGTTCACTCATCATATTCTACTCACAAATAATAAAGATTACTTATTCCTAGCATCTCCCTACTGTTGTTCTTTTCTGACATGATATCTTCATTTGTTTCTTTTTCCTTCTGCATTTGAGTTGAGATAGCAAAAGATCTTCAATGTTTCCTCAAGTTCCTTTACCTTCTTTAATAAGCTGTACCTTCAACCTCTGCCCAGATCTAAGAGTTTGATGGTTTTCTTTTTAAGCCACAAATCTGAATAAAACTCAAAAACGTCCAGCTTTGATTTTTGTAACGTTCTCTTCACAATCTGTATAGTCCTTTCAACTATCCTATTTGACTGGGCATAATAGAGACTGGAAATAGAATCTGCAAAATCCCAATCTTTGGCAAACACTCTGAATTCCATTAAATTAAATTGTGATCTATTGTCTGTTATGATCTCAAGGATTCCAAGAGATCCACAATGCAAAATTTATTTATTTAAATGATTTGCATGTCCATCCATCTTAGAACCAAATTCTGGACAGTTCACAACTACTATGTAAACCAAAATAATACATAAAATAAAAACAAAGAAGCCAGGCACCACAATCAATCTGCTTTGATGCAGCCAATAGCACTGTCTTCCAACTACAACTTCACCCTCTATGAGACGTTGAGGGAAGAGCTAGCTCTTTACAGCTTTCAGGAAATTTAGGGCATTGGACCAATATTGTAACACCATTACCCATCTCACCTGGAGTAGTTATGTATAACTGGGTATTATTAATATAGTAATGATACTACAGTACATCCAGTGCCATGTAGTTGTATCATCTAATGCTTCATGTACATATTGAAAGAAGGGATGGGAGATCTGAGCCTTGAGTCACCCTATACTATAGGAGTCTGGGGTTCAACCTCTGCCCCGCACAATGTTGACCAGAACCTGCCCTGAAGAAAGAAGACCACTACAAAAAATATCAAATACAATTTCCAAACTATTTTTTTTCCCTCTGAAATTAAAATATATCAAACACAATTCCTGCCATAATCTCATAGGCAATTCAAACACGATCAATACAGCTTCTTACACATGCATCTTGCACACTTCAATTTCTCTTCCCCATCCCTCAAAGATCTCACCTCTTAGTCTTTCGTGTACAATTATTCTCTCATTCTTGGAAAGTAATATTCAACTCCTCCTTATAATTCCAATACATTTTAAACTTTCTTTGCTAAGGCCAGCCCATCAAAATAATTTTAATAATTGACTAGTTAGCATTTTTAAATTGTTTCAATTATATTCCCAGATACAAGCAAGTATAGCTACACACCTATTGCAACCTTAGAATACAGTAATCCACATATAACTCATCATCACTATCTTAAAAAGCTCTTAGAAAGGCATCTACAATCCTGTTTCTTCCCAGTTCTTTAAACCTGGGGCTCCAACTTGAGCTGCAGCGCATTCAGACCAGAGTACAGAGTCATTGGGCAAGCAAGCACATGCAGCAGGCAGGTGGGCACAGTTCCATTTGTGCATGCGGCGGGTGCATGTGCCCACCACTTGTGCAAATGGAGCTGCCCCATTCTCCTCCTTCCCCCCCCCCCCAATCTACAAAGACAGAAAGGGTTTGAGACCATTGGTTTAAACTACTCCCAATTGATATTTTGGGAAAGTTAGTAACCAGCAGTTGCTAATTTTGCCAAGCTTTAGTCCTGGGTTTAAATACACGTGTCACACAAAATCTTTCTTGTAGCAATACCACACCTAAACCAGATGCACTAGTACCTGTTGACACTACTACAGGTTTAGTCAAATCATAATATTTTCATACAGGTAAACATATCAGTAAATTTTTCAATTCTTAATATGTATCTTAATATACTGGCATCCATATCCTGTAACGATCATTTATTTTATTTATTTATTTATTTATTTAAATTTATATCCCGCCCTTCTCCACAGAGGACCCAGATCATCACAATAAGAGTTGCCATTCCTGGAACAAATTTTGTCAAATACAGGTAGTCCTTAGTTAATGATGACAATTAGGGCTGGAATTTCCATCACTAAGTGACACAGTCATAAAACATGACATCATGTGATCAGATTGCTTAGTGATAGCACTTCCAGTTATTGTCATTAAGTGAATACTGCAATATATGATCACTGTGATCCCCCACTAGTGTTCTCTAATGACTTTGATTGTGGAAGCTACCAGTGACAGTTGAAAATTGTGATCACGTGATTACAGGACACTCCAACATTATGATTATGACCCAATCACTGAATGCCTGGCTTGTGATCACATGACTATGGGGATGCTCTGATGGTCAGGAATCTGTCATAAGTATCATTTTGTTCAGGTCAGTACTATCTTAAGTTTAAACAGTCACTGCACAAGTGATTGTTCTCTTTGTTTCCTTATAAAAATATGTCTCTCACATATAGTAAATTTTCTTGATGCTCAGTGAAGCTCTGAATATGTCAAACAAACTTTATCTGATACCTCTTCAAACTCAAATACATTTGCAATAAAACTCATATGAGGGCTGCAGCTAATGCACACAATATTTGTGTGACCAAAACTTAAAATAATATTTACAGCTAAATCAATTCAAAATATTAAAGGTTTTTTTGGTAAAAGGCATGAGCCATGCAGTACAAAATGATGCCTTTGCCTCTGTCACTAAAGTGATCACCTGTCTGTATTACTCCTGCCAGATAAATGAAGTCAGCTTCCTTTAGCTGGGCAGTGCATGACCTTGACGCTTTGGAGACCATGCTGGAAGCATATACTCTTGCCATATACTGCAAGAGTAATTGCCATGTCTATTGAGAAGCTTTGACATAGAAACTGAAATTTTCCACAAATATCTCAATCAAAACTATTTCCAATAGCTAGGCAGACTTAGTACTAGGGATAATTTCAATTCAAAATATAAATACAGTAGTTAAGGAAAAGTATTTCCTGGGAAAAGGTAAGGGCATTGTTACAAAAATCAACAATTAAGCTTTTATTGCTATTTATTCCTGAAAGTAATCTTCAAATCTACATGGATGCTTCAAGATTTAATAATAATAAAGCAGTTTTTCACTGTCTTCTTGGGAGTTGTTTTTATTTTTAAAAGAATTTCCCACGCTATAACGTCCAATTTTCTTGCTGATCCCCACAATCATTTACCAACCAGGTTTGATTCTGCTTAGGTTTTTTGGGAACTGGCCACAGTACTGCTGTCATCAATGATATACTTGTAGTGATGTGAAACAGCTCCAAACTGGCTGTGCATATTTCAAACATATCAAACGCATTTTCACTTTATCTATCACTTTTCTAAAAAGTACAAACCAGGAATAATTTGTTTTATTTTGAATCTACCTGGCATTTAAAAGGAATAGTTGAATGAGCTAATTGGGCGACACAGCCTGGCACAAGACCAGAAGGGCTTGCAGCTGCTGTCTTTCTTCCTTAAAGTATCTTGGCACTCCTCCCAAATACGAAACCCACATAGACCACCACTCCCTACCTTTCACTGCCAGAGCCACACCCTCTAGTCTTTGCTCAAGATTTAGATCTCAAACACATGAGCAAGTAGAATGATAATATGGAAGCTTCAAGGGAGATGGGGTGGGAAGGAAAAGAAGGAAAAGGATCAGCTAAAATAAGATTTATCTCCAAATAATCTCTAAGATTTAAGATTTATTGCATTTATCTATCTCCCTTTCGGGACTCAGTTACTACAGAAGCTCAAACTCCTGCTCTGACAAGGAGCAAGAAAACAAAAACGTAGTTGTTTAGTTTAGTTTATTGTGATTGCACCTCGTACGATGAAATTAAATGCCATCTCCAGTGTACATTATAACTATAAAAATAAAACATGCGTGGGGGCCACATGCGGGAGGCATGCACGTATGCACGGGAGCACACGAGCATGTGTGTGGGTTTTAAGTGCATGCATGGGGATGGGGCACACATAGGGGAGTTGTGCACACATGCACAGAGGGTGGAGCACACGTGGGGCGTGCATACGCATTGCAGTATGGGTGCACGCATGCACACGCTTTTGGCACTCAGCACCAAAAAGGTTAGCCATCACTGCCCTAGACATTTGAATCATTGACTCCAGAATCTGCTTATGACATGCTAAAAAATAACAATGGCTAAGCCAAAACTAAGTGGCCACAAGCCAGTGTGGTTTGTTAGTTATATTTAATGATTAGCATGTTGTACACACAGTCAAAAAGTATTATCACCAATGTAACTGATACACACATATATTTACACTTATTGTACCTAACATTACAGTCACAATAACAAGTGCTATATCTAAAAACTACTGCACTCTTATCATAAACTTCTGAAATTTCTTATTGTAACCAGGAATCAGAATTGTCTGGAATTTGTGGATAGCTTTTATACTTTTTAGTTGACTTTTTAACAAATATTTCAATACAGGCATAACCAAAGATATATCCCTTCCATATTACTTGAAATATTATCTCTTGGAAAATTAGGCCAAAAGTTAATGCCTAAATAAATAACTGAAACTAAATCGCTATATGCTCAATATATAAATATATATATATTTCCGTCAAAAATTAAAAACGCACTTTTTCTGCTTGGCCGGCCTAGGTTAGTCATCTGTTTATTGCTTAATTGGGTTTTTAAGGGGTTAGTTTTTAGTATTTTGGGTTTTTAGCGCAGGGATAAATTGTGTAATCTTGATTTTATTTATATTTATGTATATTTATGTTTGTATATTTTAATTCCCCTGTGCACCGCTCCGAGTCCCTTCAGGGAGAGGGAGCGGTCTATAAATTATATTATTATTATTATTATTATTATTATTATTATTATTATTATTATTATTATTATTATTATATATTTTTTCTTAGGTTTCCATTAAAGATTCCTAAAGATAACAAAAAGCAGATTAGAAAATAACTAAGCTTTGTAGAGCACAAGGCAACTTGGCTCTACAAAGCTTAGGTCATAACAATGTGCTTCTTTTTTCCCCTCTCTAAATAATCCAGCCAGAGACTGAATTCATGCTTCATCCAAGGCTATTATATGGTTTGTCTGTCTTGGCCTTAGCAAGGTCATCCATAAACCTTGGCTTACAGTTTAGCATATTGTGCAAACTCTGGTAACTGTGTTTGTTAAAACCAGGTTTCAATCACGCCATGAAGAAAGAGGATAGGTGAACAAATATTTCCTTTGTCTACTGCATTTACATCGTGGTGCACAGTCCTCCGAAAGACCACTATTGCCCACTCCAGATTCACTGAATTATATGATCTGCCTAGAACAGAATAGAATAGAAATGGAATAGAATACAAATAGGAATAGAAATGGAATAGAATAGACATAGAATACAAATAGGAATAGAAATGGAATAGAATAGATATAGAAAAGAAAAGAATACAAATAAGAATATAATGGAACAGATATAAAATAGAATAGGAATATAAATAGAATAGATATAGAATAGAAATAAATAAATAGAATAAGAGAGTTGGAAGGGACCTTGGAGGTCTTCTGGTCCAACTCCCTGCTCAGACACAAAACCCTCCACCACTTCAGCCAAATGGCCATCCAACCTCTTCTTAAAAACTTCCCTTGTTGGAGCATTGCTTGAACCACACGCGATCGTTGCTGCGGTCTTTCAAAAGTTTCTAAAAGGGCAGCCGGAGGCTGGGCCAAAGCGCTGCTCCGACTCCCAAGAACGCAAGCCAATTTTTTAAACAGGCTCCTGAAGGCATCACGTGCTCGGTGTGTGTTTACAAACACGGGCAAAGTGTTCGGCCGCACGCAAGGCAGCCGCCGCCGCCGCCGAGGGGGGGAAAACTCCTTTGTAGGCCCACATGGCCTCGGGCAGAGCGGAGTCAACGTGCCCGGAGAGCCCCCAGCAGCACCTGTTGGCGCCTTCCCCTGGAAGGGAGGGGGGAGGCGAGGAAGGCTCCGCGGGAAGGAAACCCGAGTCCCCTCCAGCCCCGCCCCAATTAAAAGGGCGAAGAAAGGGGGCCATCTGGGCAGCCCCCTCCTCTCCTCCTCCTAGGGCCCACCCACACCTGCAGGCAGGCCTCTCACCTGGCCCCAGCGCCTCCATGGCAGCGGCGGCGGAGGAGGCCTCGCCGCGGTCCCCCCCGGCCGCCGCCGCCGCGGCCACGGGCCCCGCGGCTCCAGCCCCCGCCGCCGCGTATCTCTTGATTTCGGGAATATTGGCTTCGGGGTGAGGGTCGGCCGGGAGGGAACGAGGGGCGGAGAGCAGCGTCTCCGCGTCACCAACCACGCGCGGCCGCGGCGGAACCAGCCCGCCCGGCCGGCCGGCTGACCGTCCGCGCTCCTTCGCTCGGTTCCAACGGGGACCGTCGGCGGCGATCGCTGCTGCTGCTGCTGCTGCTCCGTCCGCCTCAGGCGCTCGCCTGCATGCGCGCGACTCCGCCCTGCGAGCGAGCCGGAGAGAGAGAGGCGAGCGGCCGGCCCGGGGCTGAGGAGAGGCGGCCGAGCCGGAGCCAAACTCTCTCCAAGGCGCGTCGTCTTCGTCGTCGCCTCAGCGCGGTGGACCCCGCCGCCACGGCCGCCTCGAGCTCGGCCCCCTGCAGCTGCGCCTGCGCGCGCCTGCGCGTGGTTATTAAACCCACCCACCGACCCCCCCCCCGCGCGCGCGCGCCTCCCCCCCCTCCGTTTTCTCTGTGTCTTGCGCGCGCGTCCCAGCCAGAACGCGAGGACCGAGCGGGAGCAACCTCACAGGCTGTTACCTTCCCTCTCCCCCCCCCCCCACCCGCAGTAGCGCGCGCGCGCCCCGGCTCCGCCCCTTTCTCCTCGTGACGAGGGAAAGGAGAGGCAGAGCGAGCGAGGGGAGGGGGGGAAGAGAGGGGGCGCCACGGGCACGCGCCGCCCGTTTCGCCTCAGCGGCGGGTGCGCGCGCGCTGCCGCGCTTCTCCCTCGACCCCTCGCGCCGCCTTAATTATTATTTTTTGTTTCTCCCTCCCCCCGCTCCACATAGAGAAGCGATGTCCTCCCCCCCCCCCAGCAGAAAACCCGCTGGGTGTTTTACCTTAAAGGCTTAAATGGAAAGGTTTATGGATGGACGTTAAAGCCAGTGTTTCATAACCATGGCAAATTTTAAGATGGGCGGATTTCAGTTCCCAGAATTCCCTGGCCAAGGTGGGGGGGAGTGGGACTTCAACGCCCATAATTCCCCAGCCAGTTGGGGGAGGGTCTCAGCTTCCCCTCTCTTTCCCCTGTGCACAGGACTGGGGAGGGGATGCAGGGAGTCCATTGTCTTGGGGTCCCTGAAGCTCAAAGGGGGCCCATGAAGGGGAAATTAAAAAAAAATTTTTTTTTACAAAACCAAATCTTTAAAAAAGAAAAACAATATTGGATATACACTTCATTCTCTCTACAAAACCGCCCTGCAGCCTTGTTTGACATAACCTTCATTAATCTAAAGCTCTGTGAACGGTTATGTAATTTATTGAATTTTAACTTCATTACTTATTCATTTGCAAGTTTAGTTTCATTTCGTTTTAGGAGTATATTTTATATTTCATTTCAGTTTACGAATGGGGATGAAATGTCACCTCAAAAATCTGGAGCTCAAAAAGGCAAGGAGAAAACAGGAGGTTGTGAGTTCAGTCCTAGGTAGAGGCAGATGTAGGGTCTGCTGCTTGGGCAGAGGGTTGGACTAGATGACCTGCAAGGTCCCTTCCCACTCCGTTAATCTGTAATAAACAGAGAAACGTGCGTGTCCATCTGTAGGTGAGGGGGGGGGGGCCTGTTAGTCTTGTTCCAGCATTTAATAATCCTTTCAGTAGCCCTGCCTGTGCATCTTGCTACCTTGCCTCCCGTGTTTGTGACTTTTAACTCCATTGTAGTGTTACTATTTATTGTTTTAATGTTTACAATGTTTTATCTTATTTTTCATAGAATCATAGGGCTGAAAGGGACGTTGGAGGTCTTCTAGTCCAACCTCCTGAACGGATAATTAGACCTGTAGAAAAAAAGATTGCTACCAACCTGCCTTCCATCAGTCAAAAAGAGGGATGTGAAAATATCCACAGACCCCTCACCTCCCAGACATAAATTGTTTCAACTTCTACCCTCAAAACGACTATAGGGCACTGCACACCAGAACAACTAGACACAAAGACAGCTTTCCCCCCCCCATGCTATCACTCTGCTTAACAACTAATTCCCACAACACTGTCAAAAATTTAATAAGAATGTCTTACTATTATTCTTCTCTTCTTCCTAGTATCTATCTCTCCACACTTATGATTATAACCATGCTGTTGTATCCTTCAAAGTGTATTGTTTTTATTTGTTTACTAGTATGATTTGATAGCTTATTAGTAACCTTGACTATCACTAAGTGTTGTATCTTTTTATTCTGGATGAATGTATTTTGTTCTCCTTATGTACACTGAGAGCATCTGCACCAAAGATAAATTCCTTGTGTGTCCAATCACACTGGGCCAATAAAGAATTCTATTCTATTCTTACACGATCCTGGACAAATGGTTGCCCAATCTTTTCTTGAAAACTTGCAGTGATGGAGCACCCATAAGGGAAGGAGACAAGCTCTTCCATTGATTAATAGTTCTCACTTCTTATTCCCAGGTTGAATTTCCCTCTGATGGGGCTTCCACCCATTGCTTCTTCTCCTTCCCTTAAGATGCTATGGAGAATAAATCAATGTCCACTTCCTTGTGGACATTCCTTCAGGTATTGGAAGATGGCTATCATATTACACACACGCACAGACACACACACACACAAACCCTTCTCTTCCTTAGGCTAAACATACCCAGTCCCCTTTGCTGTTCACCATATGGTTTAGCCTTCAGACCCTTTGTCATCTTGAATGTTCTTCTCTGCACTCTTTCTAGAGCCTCAACATCTTTTTTTTTGTAGCAGGATTTCCCAGAATTTTGATGTTATAATTGGGGAATTAATTGATTATAAGCTGCTTAGAGTCGCCTCTAAGTGAGGCATCATATAAGTTTAATAAATATTTAAAAAATACATAAATTCCCAGAATTCTCCAACCAGCTTGGATGGACTTCAGCCCCCAGAATTCCTTATCCAGGATGGGTGGACTTCAACTTCTATCATAATAAATGATAATAGCTAATAAATGTAATAAAACTCCCCCAACCTTACGGACTTTCCCACTGATTCCATGAGAAATTCTGAGAATTGACATCCGCCCATCTTAAAATTGTCAAGGTTGAGAAATGCTGATCCAGTTTCCCCCACTGTCTTTGGTTGCTAGAAGCTGGCTGGGAAGGATGCACACTATTGCAAATACATGCCAAGCACTCAAATTTTGAGTGAGCCTGAGGATGCTGCAATGGTCGTGTGAGGACCAGATGTAAGTCACTTTTTCCAGTGCAGTTGCAACTTCGAGCAGTCACTAGACGAATGGCTGTAAGTGAAGGACTACCTACGTTCAGATCTGGAGCACTTTTATCGGCTCCAGATTAGAGTATTGCATAGTTTTATCTCTACTATTAGTTCCATCATTGTTGTGCTTTCTTCTAATGCTGCTTTAACTGTTTCTGGTACTGTGGGTAACTGCTTTTTCTAGGTATTGTTTTATTTCAGTATCCACAAAAAAAGAACATAAAAAATCAAATGGCCTTAAAAAAAACATAAATTGAACTTAACAGATAAAGAAGAGTTAGTACAAACTATCAAAAGGTCTAAACAAAAAAAAAAATTGAGAACACAAACAAGCCAGGAACATGGTTGGCATATAGATTGAAAAAGGAGGGGAAAAATAAATGGATTTATCTAATAGATGATGAAGGGACTTCTTGCTATCAAATTGACGATAAAAAGAGAATAATTCAGGATTATTATGGAAAACTATATGATAAAGAGACAATTGCATAGTTTATATCTCCACAGGGGAGGGTTGCAATTCATGTACTAATGAGGTCCATCCTAGCTTACCTCCACCAAACATTTTATAGTTTTCCCTGTCTTGACAATTCACCCTTTGATAAGGCTTGACTGAGGTTTAATACACGAGTCCCTTCGGGGAGAGGGGGCGGTCTAGAAATCTAATAAAATAAATAAATAAAATAAATAAAAGGGCACCTAGCATTTGCAAAATATGCAATGTAAGATCTCTTTTCTTTTGATGTCAACTTACCCAAATTACATATTAATTACATAAACTCTAGCACAGTATTACCTATTTAACTTTCAGCTTTTGGAATGTTTTTGATGAATGATTACTAATTCTGTGGATGCTTTTGCATGCCAAAGGTTTTGACACACAAAAGCAGAGCAATCAATGAAATTAAAACAGGGAGGAGTACCCAAAATATTCGTCCTTGGCACTTGGGAATTCTCCTTTTTTCTCATGCCAGGATCTTTACCCAATCATGACTGTGCTTTCTGGACACTGGATTCCATTAAAGTGAATCATTTAATCCAAATAGCTCTGGATTATATGGAATACTTCCATCATCTTTGATAAACTGGCAACAAGCAAGGCAGATTGAAACTTAATGATTGTAACAATCTTGATCATATACAAGAACTCCACTGCTTTTGATCACAATTAGGATCTGAATTTCCTTTGCTAAGCGAGGTGATTAAGTGAATCATGTCTGATTTGCCTGCCCCCGGACCTCCGCACAATCACGGACCTTCGCCTCTTCCGTCGAGCACTTAAAACATACTTCTTCCATGCGGCCGGCCTGACATAGCTATGTATATTATTGAATTTTTAGTTGGGTTCTTAAATTAAGTTTTAGCACGGGCCAAATTTATTTAATTTAATTTTAAACTTATTTGATGTTTGTATATTTATATTTTTATTCTCTTATTCCTGTGCACCGCCCTGAGTCCCATTTGGGAGAGAGGGCGGTATAAAAGTACGAACAAATAAAATAAATAAATAAATAAATTTGACAACATTTTTGCCACAGTTTAAGCTAATTATTGCAGTTAAATAAACCACATAGTCATTAAGTAAATGCAGCTTCCCCGTCGCTTTGCTTATTAAAATCTGGCTGGGAAGACCACAAATAGCACTAGCACTTAGACTTATATACCGCTTTACAGTACTTTACCGCCCTCTCTAAGTGGGTTACAGAGTCAGCCTATTGCCCTCAGCAATCTGACTCCTCATTTTACGGACCTCGGACGGATGGAAGGCTGAGTCAACCATGAGCCTGGTGAGATTTGAACTGCCAAATTGCAGGCAGACAGCAGTCAGCAGAAGGAGCCTGCAGGACTGCACTCTAACCACTGCGCCACTGCAGCAAATAATGATAATCATGTGACCCTGGGATGCTGAATCCATTGCAAATACATGAGCTGCAGTGACGCAGTGGTTAGAATGCAATAGTGCAGGCTACGTCTGCTGACTGCCGGCTGCCTGCAATTTGGCAGTTCGAATCTCATCAGGCTCAAGGTCGACTCAGCCTTCCATCCTTCCGAGGTGGGTAAGATGAGGACCCACATTGTTGGGGGCAATAGGCTGACTCTGTAAACCACTTAGAGAGAGCTGTAGAGCACTGTGAAGTGGTATAGAAGTCTAAGTGCTATTGCTATATGCTAGTTGCCAAGCCTCTGAATTTTGATCACATGACAGTGAGGATGCTAGTATGGTAGTACATAGTATATAGTACAGTATAGATGGTACCTTGCTCAATAGCAGTAACTGTGAAAGGATCTTGGGAGTCCTAGTAGACAACCATTTAAATATGAGCCAGCCGTGTGCAGCAGCTGCTAAAAAATCCAACACAGTTCTAGGCTGCATCAACAGAGGGATAGAATCAAGATCACGTGAAGTGTTAATACGACTTTATAATGCCTTGGTAAGGCCACACTTGGAATCCTGCATTCAGTTTTGGTCACCACAATGTAGAAAAGATGTGGAGACTCTAGAAAGAGTGCAGAGAAGAGCAACCAAGAGGATGAGGGGACTTGAGACTAAAACACAGGAAGAACGGTTGCAGGAACTGGGTATCTCTAGTTTAATAAAAAGAAGGACTAGGGGAGACATGATAGCAGTCTTCCAATATCTCAGGGGCTGCCACAAAGAAGAGGGAATCAAGCTATTCTCCAAAGCACCCGAGGGCAGGACAAGAAGCAATGGGTGGAAACTAATCAAGGAGAGAAGCAACTTAGAACTGAGGAGAAATTTCCTGACAGTGAGAACAATTAATCAGTGGAACAGCTTGCCTCCAGAAGTTGTGAATGCCCCAACACTGGAAGTCTTTAAGAAGATGTTGGATAGCCATTTGTCTGAAACGGTATAGGGCTTCCTGCCTAGGCAGGGGGTTGGACTAGATGACCTCCAAGGTCCCTTCCAACTCTGCTATTGTATTGTATGGCAGTCATAAGTACAAGGAAGGATTGTTTTTTTCAGTGCTGCTGCAACTTCGAATGGTCACTAAATGAATGATTGTACAGGTAGTCTTCGACTTACAACAGTTCATTTAGTGACCATTTAAAGTTAAAGGCTCTGCAAAAAATGCCTTATGATCATTTTTCACACTTACAACCGTTGCAGCATCCTGATGGTCACATGATTAAAATTCAGGTGCTTGGCAACTGACTCATTTTTATGACAGGTTGCAGTGCCCCGGGATCATGTGATCCCATTTCCGTGATTTTCTGACAAGCAAAGCCAGTGGGGAACTCACATTCACTTAGCGAGCATGTTACTGACAATGATTCACTTAAAAAACTGTGGCAAGAAAGGTCGTAAAATAGGGCAAAGTTCACTAACAGCTATCTCAGTTATCCCAACGATGCCGTTGAAGTGATGTCCCGATGTCTGGAAGCCGTACGGATCTGGATGGGAAGCAACAGACTCAAACTCAACCCGTCCAAGACCGAGTGGCTGTGGTTTCCGGCGCCCCAGTTCAACCAGTTGATTCCATCACTGGCCATTGGGGGCGAACATCTGGCCCCCATGGATCGGGCACGCAACCTAGGTGTCCTCCTGGATACCCGGCTGTCTATGCAAGATCACGTGACAGCCGTGGCCAGGGGGGCTTTCCACCAGGTACGCCTGGTGCGGCAGTTGCGTCCCTTATTGGACCGGGACGCCCTCCGCACAGTCATTCACGCGCTTGTGACATCCCGGCTGGACTACTGTAATGCTCTCTACATGGGGCTCCCCTTGGCGTGCACCCGAAGACTGAAGCTGGTCCAGAATGCGGCCGCGTGGGCGATCTTGGGAACGTCTAGATATTCCCATGTAACACCGCTCCTGCGCGAGCTGCACTGGTTACCTGTGGTCTTTCGGGTGCGCTTCAAGGTGTTGATCACCATCTTTAAAGCGCTTCATGGCACGGGACCAATCTATCTGCGAGACCGCATCCTACCTCATACATCCTTGCGGCCGATTCGCTCCCACAGAGAGGGACTTCTCTGGGTGCCGTCCACTAGGCAATGCCAGCGGGCGACGCCCAGGGGAAGGGCCTTCTCTGTGGTGGGCCCAACCCTCTGGAACGACCTACTCCCCGACCTCAGAACAACCACGGACCTCCGCACCTTCCGCCAGAAATTAAAGACACTCCTGTTCCATCAGGCCGGTTTGGCCTAAATTATTTACCTAGCCTTCAGTCTGTATTATAAATTGTTTTAATTGGGTTTTTAAGGGATTATGTTTTAACTATTTAAATTTTAGCACAGGGATAATCTATTTAATTCAATATTAATTATTTATATTTTGTATTGTGTTTGTTTTAAACTTCCTGTGCACCGCCCCGGGTCCCTTCGGGGAGAGGGTGCGGTTATATAAATTAAAAAAAAAAAAAAAAAGTTAGCAACAGGAATTTTGTGCTCAACTGTGGTCGTAAGTTGAGGACTACCCGTATTTATAATGCTAAATCAAATGTGTGGCATAGGAATTAAGTGCTGGATTAGGAGCAATAAGACACAAGTTCTAGTCCACCCTCAACTATGGTAGGAATCTAGGGCAGTCACACTTTCTCACCTCAGCCTTTCGCACAGTTGAAATGCTATTAATACCACCTTTAACTCTTGAATGAGACATACTGACTGTGAATTGTTTATTTTTGGCTCAGCATGACATGGAAACAAATGCAGATATAAAGTAGGCTAATATAATTTGTGCCACAAAATATAATTTAAAAAGACAGCGTATTGGTGTTCTGTTGTTTGTAATGTAGTAGAGCTTTAAAATTAAATTAAAAACCTTCAATTTGGTTTGTGTACCACATTTCTGTCACTGTGGATTAGGCACTGTTATCAGAGAGCACATAGAAGAAACGATCTTTGTAGAAAGTTCACAAAGAAAATATATTTGTACAGTATATGCATTTTTTTTGTAATTATAAGACTTTAGAAGGCAAAATAATAGTCAAATAGATTCTCTTTGTATTTTCCTCTAGTGCAGATTTCAAACTTGATTATAAATTCTGGGAGTTGTAGTTCCAAAATATCTGAAGAGTGCCCAGACAAAGAAGGCTAATCAAATATTTGCTTTTAAGTATATATCATTTTTCTTTTCTTTTCTGAAGAACAGTGCTGCCAGTTCTCAAGCAAGCAAAGACAAGCTTTTGGCTCCCATAGAAAAACTTAATAACATTACATCTAATTTGTCTTTGCTGACAAACCAAATATGACATTTATATTCTAATAAATACCCTTTTTTTCAAGCAGGATCTATAGAAGGCTTTCCTTTGTACATTCCATTGTTTATTTAACTACAAAATGTCTTGGCAACTTCCATATTTCTCAAATCTGCTTGTCAGTGTATGTTTTAAAGCTGCATTTAGAAAAAAAAAACATTTCCTAGTTGCTTAGAATTATAGTCAGACTTCGTGGAAAATTTAGCATGCCTGTCCTGTCTGGAAATAAGTCAGAGGTTGGATGGATTATTCTTTATGATTTTGTTAGCATATCGTTCTCAGCTATAGTTTGTTTCATCATGATTTATTGAATAAATAATAATTGACTCAGTTCACTCAACATATTAAATCATAAAGTAGGGCCACTTTGTGATTTAACATCTTGCAGAGACATCACCCTGTCAACAAAAGTGTGTCTAGTCAAGGTTATGGCTTTCCCAGTTGCAACGGATAGCTGTGAAAGTTGGATCATAAGAAAGATTAAGTACCCAAGAATGGAGGCCTTTGAACTCTGGTGCTGGAGAAGACTCCTGCAAGTCCCTTGGACTGCAAGGTGATCCAACCGGTCAGTCGTAGGGGAGATCAACCCTGACTCCTCTTTAGAAGGCCAGATCCTGAAGAGGAAACTCAAATACTTTGGCCACCTGATGAGAAGGAAGGTCTCCCTGGAGAAGAGCCTCATGCTGGGAACGATCGAAGGCAAAAGAAGAAGGGGACAACAAAGAATGAGATGGCTGGATGGAGTCACGGAAGCAGTGAGTGTGAGATTAAAGGGACTCCAGAGGACAGGAAGGCCTGGAGGAACGTTGTCCATAGGGTCACGATGGGTGGGACATAACTTCACAACTAACAACAACAACAACAAGGGCCACTGACTAGAGTCAGGACTAAAATAACATTTAATTTAAAGTAAATAAAACTAATAAGATTGTCCTGAATCTTTTTATTTTTTTTCTTTTGGTCAAATTCAAAATTATAATTTGGTGGCAACTTTTAGCAGGATCAGGGGTGCAGATCCATGCAATCTTAATCTTAGGATGTGCATCCATGCTATGAAAAACATGGTGGAAGGAAGCAAACCCCACTAGCCCCGCTTACTTCAACATTTCCCTACCCTAAGTCTGGAAGTGAGCAGAAAGTCAAAGCAAGACAGAGGAAAGGACAAATTTTGCTCCCTGCTTTGTCCCCTATTCCATTCTACATATTGAGATAATAATTAGACTGAATACTCAGATTGAATACAGGTAGTCTTCAACTTAAAATCATATTTGGACATATGCCTCAAGCCTGTCCACTCAGATCTAGGAATAGCTTTAAGGCAAGAACAAATATTATTGAGGGTATACAAGAACAAAATCAAATTTAAAGATTGAGGAAGGAGACCATTGAGCAAGCAATAACATTAAAGGAGGATATGGCTGAAGGATTTGACCTCCCTTATACTAGTTGGACGGGATGCGGTGGCTCAGTGGCTAAGACGCTGAGCTTGTCGATCAGAAAGGTTGGTAGTTCGACAGTTCAAATCCCTAGCGTCGCATAACAGAATGAGCTCCCATTATTTGTCTCAGCTTCTGCCAACCTAGCAGTTTGAAAGCATGTAAGAATGCAAGTAGGAAAATAGGGAACACTTTTAGTGGGAAGGTAACAGCGCTCTCGTGCGCCTACATGGAGCCATGTAGGGGTGATGGCTAATTCTAGGCAAAAGAAGAAGTCCAAATCCTAGGTATTTGTCTGAGCTAATCTTGTCAACCTTTGGCTTGTTGCTTATCTAGAGTTTCCGTCTGACCCAGACTTTCTGAATGGATTACTAAATCTGCATTTCTAAAAACTGGCTTCCTCAGGTTCTGCTTGGGGCAGAAAGATTGGGGCTGGTTTCTGCCTCCCTTAAGATTTTTCCCCATTTCTCCTTTAAGGAAAATACTGTATAGATATATAATTTCAATCTGTAGAATTCTCCAATGACACATCTCATAATTGCAAAAATTGAAAACACTGCCATAGAATAATGGGATGAAAACATCTTGATTGTAATTTCTGTAGTCTTGCGAATCCAAGAAACTCCTCCACGGGGAGGGCGGTTCCATACAGGAAAGACGATTGGACCATTGGTCCAGAGAGTCGCCGGTCCAAGCTATTGACCAATGGGGACGAAAAGGGGCGGCTCCCTAAGGCTGGAGGCCAGCTATGACTGGCTGGGGAGGAGGGGCGGAGCCAAAGGCCGAGCAAGAGCGCGAAGACTCAAACGCCGCCGCTTTCCCTGAGCTTTTGGCGCTTTCCGGTCGGTCATTTTAGCCAAGGCGGGAGGCGGCTATCATGACGGCTGCGGCGGCGGCGGAAGAGGTGAGTCTGGCCCGTGTCAGGCGCGGGGCTAGGATGAGCTATCCGCTAACCGGTGTCGGCTGTCGGTGGGAGGTGGGGGGGTTGAGGTCTTCCCTCGTAGACGTTTCAGAGACCCGGGACTACGATTCCCGGCGGGCACTGCGGCTTCGCTTCGATATCCCGGCATGCCAAGGGAGCCCCGCTTAGATGTGCTACCCATCCTGGCGGTGTTTCCAAAGTGGCTGCGCGGGCTGCGAACAGATGGGGACAGTGCCCTCAGACGGCCCCTAGGTGGCAGCAGAGACCCAACTCTCCAATGCCATCTAGGCTTTGTCCGGGTTTTTTGAGTTCGGATCCAGCAAGCCTGGTTTCCTGTATCGGGTTGGAGAAAACGGGGATGAAGGTGTGCGTGTGAGTGTGTGTGTTTACGTGTTGGGGGGGGGGCGGGGAAAGACAGGTTTCAAGGTTCAGATTCGCATGTTTTATATATAATGCACAAAGTGCTCTTTTAGCAAGAGGGGTGAATTAGCAGTGGCGAATTGGAAGGCAGGTTTAGGTCACCTAACTGGGAAGATAACAAAGTAAGGCTTAGTAAATAAACCAGGGATGAAGAAAAGCATGATCATCAGCATGGGTCCCTGATAGGTGGGGACTGTAAATTCTGAGATTTTGATAGCAATGGCATTTAGACTTATATACCACTTCATAGTGTTTTCCAGCCCTCTCTAATTGGTTTACATTGTTAAACTATTGCCCCCAACAATCTGGGTCCCAGTTTACCAACCTCGGAAGGATGGAAAGCTGAGTCAACCTTTATTATTTCGATTTATAACCTTGAGCCGGTCAGGATCGAACTCCTGGCAGTGGGCAATGTTAGTCTACAATACTACACTCTGACCACTGGGAAGGAAGAAAGGAAGGAAGGAAGGAAGGGCAATAACAATAGCACTTAGACTTATATACCACTTTACAATGCTTTACAGCCCTCTCTAAATGGTTTACAGAGTCAGCCTCTTGCTCCCAACTATCTGGGTCCGCATTTTACCCACTTCGGAAGGATGGGAGGCTGAGTCAACCTTGAGCATGCTGAGATTCAATCTGCCAAACTTCTGGCAGCCGGTGATCAGCAGAAGGAGCCTGCAGTACTGCACTCTAACCACTGCGCCACTCCAATGGCTTCATTTATGTCCCACTTTCCTGAAAAAGATTTAGGAGTGACGTTTGTAAAGTTCTTTTCTCCATTTGATCTTCAGGGGGTGGGGGCTGATCAGCATGGAGACTTTCGAAATGGCTTTTATATCCATCGAAGCGCTTGGAGAGCTTTGACTTAACCTGGCTGGCCCAGTGAAGGTGAACCTTTTGGGCACCGAGTGCCCAAACCAGAGCATGCATGCTCGCCAGAGTGCCAAAAACCTGAAGACCAGCTGGCCGCTGCACGCATGCCTGTTTTTTGGGTGTTTTGGGGGCCGTTTTTCAGGTCAAAAAAACCATTTTTCGGGACAAAGAAAACATCCATAAATGTCCAAAAACTAATCTGAAAATGGCCTGCTTTTCAGCCATTTTTCAAACTATTTTCAGCTCGTTTTCCAATGCTCAAGCAGAGACCAGAAGAGCAGCTGGGGATGGCGCATGAGTCCATAGAGAGGGGATGGCCCATGAGTCCATAGGGGAAGAGCAGCTGGGGATGGCGCATGAGTCCATAGAGAGGGTTGCCACAGGTTTGCCATCACGGACCTAGCTTGTGATTAGTTTGGTGACAATTGAGATTTTGGCATGATGCAGGGATATGATAGAGTATAATTTTAAGTAAATCCAACCCTTATACTGGCTTTGATAGCTGCCATTAAACAACAGCCAGAGAATATAAAAGCTATAGATGTTGCTTCAATCTCCAAACAGGTTCTTATATTTTGCTTTTCTTAGCATAATGTGTGCTTCCAATAATATGATATGTCAACCATGGTATAATGTAGTATGTGAATCCAGTTAACTTGTTAAAAACCGTGGTTAAACACAATACAATCTATGTACTGAATCAACCTTCTTGACAAGAACTGACAAGAAATTAATAGTGGCATATTTGCCTTCTTTTTTTAAATACTGGATATGACATGTGCTTATTTTCTCATACTTACCAATGGAGATGGTGCTAGATTTCCGGAGGCACAGAGAGGAACCTGCCCCACTATATATTGAGGGGGGCTGTGTGGAGAGGGTTTCCTCTTTTAAATTCTTAGGAGTGCTTATTAGCCAAGATCTCACCTGGAAAAACAACACGTCTCTGGTGATTGAAAAAGCCCAACAGAGACTTCATTTCCTTAGAGTCCTGCGGAAAAATCAGGTCCACCATAGAAAGTGTCCTCACATATTGTATCACAGTGTGGTATGCTGGTTTAACAGTTGCGGAGAGGAAGGCACTACAGAGAGGGATCAATTCGGCACAAGAAACCATCGGTTGCCCTCTGACATCACTGGATATCATCGCCAGATCTCGCTGCTTTAGCAGAGTAAGGAAGATTCTTATAGATGATTCACACCCTGGTCAGTGTCTCTTTGCACTTCTACCATCAGGCAGAAGATATCAAAGTATAGCCAGCCGAACAAACAGGTTTAAAGATAGCTTCTATCCTTGGGCTGTGAGACTTTTAAATTCAACCGCAATCACTCCATGCACATGCTAGTTTTTTCTTTTTTCATTTCTCTCCTTTTTTTTTTGTTTCTGTTATAATTTTGCACCAGTGAAGTTAAAATCAATTTCATTGTAATTTTAGTACAATGACAATAAAGATTATTATTATTATTATTATGTTCCTGGACTGCAGTTCCATTTGGATGCGCAGGATGTGAAAACTCAAGATACCTCTGACAGCGATTCAGACAGTGGAAAAGGCAGCTGTGAAATGAGCTTCCGGTCCCAGACAAGCAAGGGAGTTGCATCTGTTGACGAAGGAGGTGTGTATCTTTTCGGTACAATTTCACTACAACAGGGGGTCCACAATCCCTGGTCCACAACTACTGGACCATGACATATTTGTAACCCGGCCTCATGGGCTCAACTTGCAGTGGGCCAGCGCGGATGCGCAGTGCCACTTGCAGTTGAGCTGTGCGTGCTGGCCCACTGGTTGCACAGGTTTAGCTGCGCGCATGTGTGCCGGTCTGCCACTCACATGGCCCGGTTCGCCTCTTCCTCCCCCTCTCCTCCCCCACCCTCCCAACCAGGCTGCCAAGCCACAAAGTTTGAGGACCACTGCATTAGAATGCAGTTTCAATTTAGTTTGTGGATCTAATGTTATGTAATGTTGTTTGAGTGTTCCTGTGCGCCTTCGGCATTTAGTCATGCCGGCCACATGACAAAGGAGATATCTTCGGACAGCGCTGGCTCTTCGGCTTTGAAACGGAGATGAGCACTGCTCCCTAGAGTCAGGGACGGCTAGCACATATGTGCAAGGGGAACCTTTACCTTTATTATGGTTTAGTGCAGGGGTTGGCAACCTTAAACATTCAAAGAGCCACAAAAGTCCTCACTGGAAGTGGCCTGTTCAATTTTGGAGCCGACTGGAAATCTGGTTCTCCCATCATAGAGTCTCCTCCTAGCACGGCATCCTTTTTCCTCTGCCAACCAGAAGTCCGTTTCCCTCTACCATAGAGTCTCCTCCTAGCATCCTTTTCCTCTACCTGTCCTAACCGAAAGCCCTATCAATTGTGTAGCCGGGGGCCACAGCAGAGGGATAAAAGAGCCACATGCGGCTCCAGAGACACGGTTTGCTGACCCCTGGTTTAGTGGCATGTGTGAAATGGCAAGCTAGATTTAAACAAGCTATGGCTTTGCATGTAAGTAAACCTGATGTCGTGTATATTTGGGGCAGATTCAGATGAAGAGATCTGCGTGCGTAAGAGAATCAAATGCAGGAGGGTGCTTGCTGACAGCAATAGCGAAGGAGAAGGTGGCGGCCCAGAGAAACTGAAGGTTGCAGCCAGCAAGGCGGAAAGCGCCCAGGAAAAGCATAATTGGTTGGGAAAGAAAGGCAGCGTCCTCTCCTACCACGCTGGGGTGAACAGCAATGACAGCGACACGGAGAACCTGTTCCCACCACTTCAGCTGGGGAACCCCGAGAGGGAAGACAAGAGCCTGAACAGGAAAGAATTGAAAGAAAAGAGCAGCTCAAGGAAAAGGAAGAGAAAGGAAGAGAAGAAGAGAAAGACCACAAGGCAAGCAAGAAAGAAGGAAAAAGCACAGGAACAAAAGGTACGATTTTATTTATTTACTTATTCAATTTATATCCCGCCCTTCTCCGAACGGACCCAGGGAAGTAAGGCAGTGGCTTGAGGACTGTAGCATCATTTTGTAGCGTGCAGCATGATCCAGCGCACACTAGTGCAGGGGCCTCCAACCTTGGCAAATTTAACCCTGGCGGACTTAAAGCAGAGCTGGCTGGGGAATTCTGGGAGTTGAAGTCCCCCAGGCTTAAAGTTGCAACGGTTGGAGACTCCTGCACTCGACCAAACGGATGCAAACAATTCAACAATGTGTTGAATTGGGGGGAATGCTTTGCCCATGTTCTAAAACAGTGATGGCTAACCTTTTTGTCCTTGGGTGCCGAAAGTGCTTGGCCCCACCCACAATGCAATGTGCACACGACAAACCCCCCCTGCCCCCTGCGCATGTGTGCGTGATCCCCCTGCGCTCCCCTGCCCCTCCATGCATGCGTGCGCGACCCCCACGCATGCGTGCGCGACCCACCTGTGCCCCATTTTGGGCCTAGCAGGTCTCCCAGAAGCCTTCTGGGACTAAAACTGGCGCGGGAAGGGGTGGGGCCCGCCTTGCGCACCCCTCTGCATGCACATGGATCTCCCAGATGGGTGCCAAAGACCCGAAAATCAGCTGGCTGGTGGGAGGTGTGCACGCATTCGTCGTGGAGCTGAGCTGGGGTGACAGATCGCAGATGCCGCGTTCGCCATATTTTAATTCTTTGCAACGTGGTCAGTCGCTTATGCAGGTGTTCCTCTCTGTTTACAAAGGGTAACAACTCCCAGCATTGCACACAGAAACATGAAAAACATGAGTCACTTCAACACAGTTTTCCCAGACACGGAAACATTCGGTGTCATGCAATTGATTGATAGCCCGATCTCACGAAATCCACGGTGACATAGTGCACGATAATTGAGTTGAAAAGAGACTGAGACTTGGATGGATTAACATGAATGGGCAGGTTGTCTAACTTGCTTGGCATCTGATGGGGAGGAGTGGAGCGATTCATTGTTCCCGTATCACCTTTTAGAAAGGTTTGCGGTATTTTCTCTCATGCTGGCCTCCACAACCTACCATGTTCCCCCCCCCCCAAAATAAGACAGGGTCTTATTTTCTTTTTGCCCCCTGAAATAAGCGCTTGGCCTTATTTTTGGCGAGGTCTTATTATTTTTGTGGTGCAGGAGGCCCCTTGACCTCGGCCTGCGGATCAGCTGATTCAGAGAGGGACAGATGTTTCTGGCACACTCTTGCCAGCCCTAGTGTCGCTGGGCCTGGCGCTCTTTGTGGCGGCCACGAAGAGACGGGGTGCAATAGCTAAGATTTGCAGGAGCCGCTTCTGCAAGGCTGTTCCACATGGGTGGTAGGGACATGTGGGGTGCGTGGAGCATATTCGCCCTCAGGAAATGGTTGGGACTGGCTGCGCATGCATTTAAATATTTTAGGGGAGGGCTTATTTTTGGGGAAACAGGATAGTTTCTAGTAGTGGGTTCGAGTTCCATAACTGTTTGAGGACTTTTAATTCCACAGATTTGAAAGATGTGAAGCTAGGAATTACAGGGGTTGCAGTTCAATCTATGTAGGGCAGGGGGCCAGGTTGGAAAAACCTCATTTATGGAATTGAATCTCTTCACTGGAATTCCTGTATTTTCTTTCTGTTCTCAGAATGGCGAAGACTGTCCTTTTAACGATAGTGGGTGTTTGCTGACAGATAAAGAGCTCTTTGACAATGGCCTGGAGGAGGAGGAGGAGGAAGAGGGTGGCTCTCCTTTTCAAGTGGGAAATTTGGAAATGACAATAAATACTGCAGAGAAAATGAAATCAAAAAAACGGAAGGTGGGTTGCATCAAGGTTATTATTATTATTACTAGCCGTTCCTGGCCACGCGTTGCTGCACACATAAACACGTATACCCAACCACCGTATAACCCCCAACCTACCTATCTACCGTATTTCTCCCTCAGAGTATTTTATGTCATAAAGGATGACATAATACCTGTGGCCCACTGCTCTTTCTGTACCCATCTATCTACCTTTTAAACAATTTTTTACATTTCCGTTGCGTGTACCTGGCACAGGTGTGACATCTATTTATTTATTTATTTGGATTTATTGACCGCCCCCTCTCTCCGAAGAGACTCGGGGCGGTGTACAGGAATTTAAGAACATATACATATAACAAATTATAAATAATTAAAACTAAATTAAATGTTTTACCCTGTGTTAAAAAGTACCTTGTTTAAATTTATATCGTAAAAACCCGATTGGTAATATTCTACACAATCTATATATATCATTGGTGCCGTATTTGAAAGGATTTTCACGTTGTGTGAAAATTTGGAAGTGATTGGTGCAGCACTTTCAGAGATTACCGGTTTTGAACAAACTCTTGTTACACTTTTATTTATATAGATTGTTCATCACACAGTCAGATGTCTAGAGTGGATTTCGTATTTTTATCCACTGGAGTCCTTCACAAGGACCTGATTATTATGATTTTTATCTCTTTTATTCATTAAACATGAAACTCAGTCAACTGAACATTTAAAAATGCATCACAAATACTAATTGCCTGGTGCTAATGGTTGATACGGGTTGCTGCCAGCGTCCTAGGTATCAACCAAGTACCTTCTTAAAATATTCGATGCTCTGAGCAGTGCAGTTTTTTGCAGTTCTGCTGGTGTTATTGCAGGAAGGTGCAATTTGTTGATGTATCTTATAAAATTCTTGGCCATGATACCAAGGGCCCCAATGACAATGGGCATCGCTGTTACATGTTTCATCCATAATTGTGTAGTTTCAATGGCCAGGTTGCAATATTTTGTGATTTTTTTTCCCCGCCCAGTTTTTCTTTGACTGACATCTCCTGCTATAGCGATATAAATAAATTTTATGTTTAGGTTTTGGACAACTGTGATATCTGGTGTGTTGTGTTCCAAATGACGATCCATCTGTGGTGGTGGTGGTTGTTTTTGATTTGATTTTGATTTGATTTTATTCGATTTATATACCGCACCTTCTCCATCGAAATGGACTCAGGACGGTGCACAGGAGATTAAAACAACAAATAATAAAACAATACAATAAATAGATAAAAAAGAATTAAATAAGAACCTGTGCTAAAATTCCCACTAAAAACCCAACGTCCATTTACATATTTGGCAGAAGCTATATAACAATAAAATCTAACGATTAGGCAAGACCAGCTTGCTGAAAAAAGTATGTTTTAAGTGAATGGCGAAAGAGGGGAAGGTCTGTGATAGTACAAAGTTCGGGGAGTAGGTCGTTCCAGAGGGACGGCCCTGCCACAGAGAAGGCCCTACCCCTGGGCACCGCTAGCCGGCATTGACCGGCGGTTGGTACCCTCAGTAGGCCCTCTCTGTGGGAGCGTATCGGACGCAGGGAGGTATGTGGCAGGAGACGGTCCCGCAAGTAACTAGGCCCCGAGCCATGGAGCGATTTGAAGATGGTAACAAGCACCTTGAAGCGCACCCGGAAGGCCACCGGTAGCCAGTGCAGCTCGCGCAGGAGAGGTGTTACGTGGGAATAACGAGAAACTCCCAGAATCCCCCGCGCGGCCGCATTCTGAATCAACTGGAGCCTCCGGATGCACCTCAAGGGGAGCCCCATGTAGAGAGTGTTACAATAGTCCAAGCGAGACGTTTTTGTTGTTATTATCAGGCTGTAGGACCTGTTTAGGGGTGGGGGTAAAATCCCAGAATTCCTAACCAAGAGGCAATTTGACTATGTTGGAGTAATTTTTATTTTGTGCCCTTCGCCTCCCCTAGAATCCCACCCAGTCCCTCAAGTAGGAGATAAAAATTAACATTCCCTTTTTGGTTCCAAACAGCTATTTTTAGAGAGTGAGGATTACAATCACACGATGGATGAAAGTGAGGGGCCGCCTCTAAAAGAATCTAGAAAAAGGGTAAGGACTTCCACCTCCCCACTCCATCTTGACTTAGACTTTATTTCCTTCCCACTTTTAGTTTAACTTAAGTAGAGACTCGTATGGCAGCATCTCCGTCTTCTGCCTATCTGATTTTTAATTGCATTTCACAATATGTTCTTGAAAGTTACTTATTCCAAGATTTTCCTTCCTTTACTTAGAAGGTGAAACCAGCCAAGTTAACAAAAGAAGGAAACAGGCAGCTGCATAGTGAGAGCCAGAGACTCGTTAGAGGTATGTAAAAGCGGAGACTCTGTAATGCTTCTAAGAGGGGCAGTTTTCATATAGTACTGTAATTATGTGTCCCCCCCAAAATGTGCTCTATTGTCAAGTCGTTTGTGTAATTTACCTAAGAAAACAGGACGCAATGGCTCAGTGGCTAAGACACTGAGCTTGTCGATTAGAAAAGTCGGAAGTCGAGCGGTTTGAATCCCTAGCACCGCGTAACGGAGTGAGCTCCCGTTACTTGTCCCAGCTTTTGCCAACCTAGCAGTTCGAAAGCATGTAAAAAATGCAAGTAGAAAAACAGGAACCACCTTTGGTGGGAAGGTAGCAGCGTTCCATGCGCCCTTGGTGTTTAGTCATGCTGGCCACATAACCCCGGAGACGTCTTCGGACAGCGCTGGCTCTTTGGCTTTGAAACGGAGATGAGCACCGCCCCCTAGAGTTGGAAATAACTAGCACACATGTGCAAGAGGAGCCTTTACCTTTACCTAGGAAAACACATCAAACTAATTATTAAAGCAAAGTCATAAGTCAAGGTCTACATATAATCTACTGAGCACTCTGGTTTATGCTGATAATCCGCTTCATAATTTTTGGTACTCTTGCATTTTTGTTAAATTGTTAAATTAAGTTAATGGTTTGCTTGGGTTGATTTTCTTCTATTTTATTTTATTTTTTATGGTAGAAGCTGCAATGACACTACCTTATCACCTGCCAGAGGCCAAAAGCGTGCAGGATTTCTTCAAGCACAAACCTCGCCCTTCTTTCCAAGGGAGTGCAATGACTTTGCTGAAGTAAGTCCAATTTCTTTTTTTCCCCTCCTATCCTTTTAGCTTCTCAACGTTCTTTGCTGGCACAGTTGGAACAGCGTAAGCTGCAGTTGGATGCACGATCCGGCTTCTAAAAGAAAATATACATTTCTACATTTTGTGGGTATGAATATATGCTTGCTACAATTTCAAAAATCAAAGCGATGACGATAGAGAGATAGAGATATAAAGAAAAGAATAAGAAAGAAAGACAACCAACCCCTTAAATTGAACAAGTAACCAGCACAGGTCATGGAGCATTGGAGTTAATCCTTCTCGGTAAACGTCATTAGATGATGAGTTAAATCCATTTTATTGTAAGGCTACCTGAAAAGATTCTTGCAAATTTGAAGGTACAAACTAGTGCCACTTTTAAGCTTCCATTATGGTGCAGCCTTCCTAACTTTCTTCGTGTGACTATTTGTTGTCTGATTGTGTACTGGGCAGCATCTCTTCCCCTTGTCCCCCAAGATCCATCCACACATTTCTTTACAATATTAACATTAGCTGTGCTACTGCATTCTGCACCAATTGTAGCTTCTGGATGATTTACAAGGTCAGTCTCATGTATAGCACATTGCAATAATCCAATCATGACTATTTACTTCCTATAGCTCCCTTCTTTAATATTCTGTATACCTTTAGCTTGATCATCTCATGTTTTGAATTGACTGAGTTTGAGGATGTTGCTGATTTACCTGTGTCTTGATAAACAGGTCAATGAAAACTCAACCCGACTCATTCCAAGAAGATAACGCGACAGGGAATTCCAGTGTCGGCTGCCATAGCAATGGGAAAGAACAGCCTCTTCAGCCAGGACTATTGGACCAGCCCAATTCAGGTTTTGCAATTCCTTTGGCTGCCAGTCTAGGCAGCTCTTCTGCAGAGGAAACAGAGCATTTGATAGGCGATTGCTCGGAAGAGGATAAGCAGAATGATGGTTCCAAAGCAGAATTTAGGGAGGATCTAACTTCCAGGAAAGAAGGAGAGCTTAATGAAGTCCCTGCTGACTCCATCAAACCACCGGAAGAGAAGCTGGAAGGAAATATAGTTGAAGAAAGTGAGGCGCAATCATTGGAATTGCCTGGGGTACCCCAAGAACCCAATCAAGACTTGGAGCCCCTGGTGGAAATTCCTGGTGACAAGATTAAAAAGTCCCGATTGGATCGACTACGGAAGCTGGGGGTGGATCTGAGTATTAAGCCTAAACTATGTTCTGGCATGGAATCGTTTATTGACCTTGATGAGCCTGAACCCAACAGAGGTATAGTAAACCTGGGCCTGGTCAGACTGCTGCTATGTGTTTAGCTCTGCTAAGTCTCTGGGTGGAAGCCCCTCCATGCAATTTATTCTGAGGTTTGTGGGGAGGTAGGAAAGCCCTTTCGTGTTGCATTTTTTCCTGAACAATCTGCTATTATTTGCCTTTTTTGTATTGAATTGATTATCAAAGATGATACCATAATTTGTCAAGTCAGTCTCCCAGCTCACATATGCAGTGTTTCCCTGAAAATAAGACAGGGTCTTCTTTGCTTTTGACCCCTGAAATAAGCGCTTGGCCATGATCACCTCATGGCTGCTGCTTTGTTGCAATATTTTTGGTGAGGGCTTATTTTCCGTGGAGGTTTTATTTTCAGGGACAAAGGGTAGATAGTCCTTGACTTGCAACCATTTGTTCAACTGACAACTTCCAATAAAGGAGAATATTTGTAGCCCAGGGTTGGAATGAGAGGTCCTTGGTACTTTCGGAGGTTGGTTGTTTTCTTGCAGACGTTTCATTATCCGAACTAGGTAACATCATCAGTGCTAGGAGTGAGGTTTGCTCTTGGTTCCTTTAAAACACTCCTCCTAGCATTGATGATGTTACCTAGTTCAGGTAAGGAGATGTCTGCAAGAAGTCAACCAAGCTCGGAGAGCACCAGTGTATTTATATATATATATTTATATTTATATTTATTAAATTTTTATCCCGCCCTATCTCCCAAAAGAGGGACTCGGGGCGGCGCACAGGGACTTAAAAACCCTCAATACAAATAGTACAACTTCTACAAAATTTAAAACTATTATTAAACAATTTAACTCGTGCTAAAAAGAGACATTTAATTTAAAACCCAAATCTAATAAAACATGGTTAGCAGTTATGCCAGGCCGGCCATACGAAAAAAATAGGTTTTTAAAGTCCGGCGGAAGAGGCGAAGATCGGTGATAGTCCGGAGGTCTATCGAAGTTGTAAGTGACTCCTCACTTACAACTTCGATGACTGAAATTACAGTGTTGCTAAAGCAATGGTTGCAGCCAGTCCTTGGGGTTCTGGCCATGGTTTATGGTTTATTTGATTTATATCCCGCACCTATCTCCCACAAAGGGACCCAGGGCGGCGCACAGGAAATTAATACAAAATACAAATATACAAAATACAATAAATATCGTAAAACCAAAATTAAACCTAGAAAACCCTGTGCTAAAATATTGTTTAAAAACCCTCTGATTAAAACTTTGGTAATCTAAAACTCAGTCATTTATAGGATGGTTCATGCTAGGCCGGCTTGGTGGAAAAAGTGCGTCTTCAGGCGCTGGCGGAAAAGGCGGAGGTCCGGGGTGATACGGAGTTCGGGAGGCAGGTCGTTCCAGAGAGTTGGGCCCACCACAGAGAAGGCCCTTCCCCTGGGGGTCGTCAACCGGCATTGCCCGGCCGATGGCACCCAGAGAAGACCCTCTCTATGGGAGCAGATCGGTCGAAGGGATGTGTGGGGCAGTAGACGGTCGCCCATGGTCATGTGATTGCAATCAAGGTCCTTGGCAACCCACTTGCGCTTAATTAGTTGAGCCATCCCACAATCATGGGATCACCCTTTGTGATCTTTTCCTGCCAGCTTCCCCAGAAAGCCAATGGGGAAGCCAGCAGGAGAACCCACAAGTTGATGGGGTAAGTCTCCCCTATCCATACACACTCTTTGACCCTTTGTGCACTTCTTCTCTGCCCAACTCTCAATTGCCCTCCCTCCCTCAGCCGCAGCCACTTACCTGCCTGTGCCCGGGACTTGCGATTTCCTGCTGGCTTTGCCATTGATTTAATGACTGAAGGATTCCCACCACTAAACATTCCCGTGCTTTACTGACTGCATTGCTTAGCGATGGAAATTATGGCCCTAATTGCTTTGTAATTCAAGGACTACCTGTAATAAATTCCTTTAACACGAGGAACCCAAATATGCAATTTAAATCAAAAGCAAGAACAGAAACAAAACATTGATTAAAAAGTCAGAAAGATAATTCATCCAATCAATGAGTTATGATTTAACTTCTCTCTGCCTGATATTTGCTGTTTTCCCTCCTGAGGTCAAGCAAAAGACAAGTTAATTTGTGTTTTCCCCCCAAATCAAGCAGCAGAAATTACCCCATAAAGAAATCCTTCCAAAACTAATATGAAAAAGATAGTTCCAAATGTTTTATCACTTTATGAGAGCCGTTTCCTGCAGTTTGTTTACACATTTAAAATAATAACCTGTTGCATTTAGATATCCACGATAATCATTATGGCACACAGCAGTCGCAAGAAGAGAAGGAAATGAAGAAAAAAAATGTTTTTTTCCCCTATTGCAAAAACTTCCTATTATGATAGACTGGAGCAGTTCCTAATTTGCAGAAGCTGATAAAAATTTGACCATTAGTAGGTGGAGGATACCGTTGGTGTATCCTTATTCAAATAACAGAATTACTCTTAAATGAAAAGAATGCTTGGGAAGCCTTTATCTTGATTTTATCTTGAGTGCTGATTTTAGATCTCTGGTATTTTATTTGTTCAAGGGAGACATTTGTTTCGTCCTACCCTGTTTCCCTGAAAATAAGACCTTCCTGAATAATAAGCCCAATCAGCCTTTTTGAGCGCATGCTCTAAAATAAGCCCTCCCCTGAAAATAAGACCTCCCACAAAAATATTGCAACACAACCGCAGCCATGAGGTATTTATTTATTTCTTTATTATTTGGATTTATAAACCGCTCCCTTTCCCCAAAGGGACTCGGGGCGGTGCACAGGAAGTTAAAAAACATATAAACATAACTTGCATTATGACATTGCATCACGTGCTAAGCATTTCTGTTAGTGTAGACTGGTTCTGACCGGTCGGACATAAACAAGGAAGCTGGCATGGAAAGTTACTAGCACACCCTCTGACATTCAACACCTTGGAGAAAAGTTCCCATCTTCTTGCAACGTGCTAACTATCAACAAAGAGCATGTGACGCCTATTCTACTGTGTGAATTTCCTTATATGGTCATGATTTATGTATTGTTTACATGACGTTGCATGCTTTAACCCTGCCTTCTGATAAAGTTAATAAAAAGGCCTGCGGACCTTTGTCCATTGCGCAGTCCCATTCCGTTCAGAGAAGATCCTGGTGTCGTGTTCTTTTCTCCCTTATCCGTGGGCCCGCCCGCCTGATAACGGCGTGAAAGTTATCACTTCACATAACAATATAAATAATTAAAACCGAATTAAATAATTATCCCCTGTGCTAAAATTTTAAAATCATTAAAACTGTTACCCCGTTTAAAACCCAATTAAAACAATTTGAGCTTCAGACTAGGTATCCACGCTCACCACCTCCTGCACCTCAAAAATAATAAGACCTCCCCAAAAGTAAGGCCAAGCACTTATTTCGGTGGGGGGGGGGGTTCCAAAAGAAAATAAGGCCCTGTCTTATTTTCGGGGAAATACGGGATCGGCAACAGAAGTATAAAGAAACTGAGCAGATAAACTTGCAGAACTGAGTTACGGGTGAATCCAGTATTGAATGGGCTGCTTAAAAAAAACGAAAAAAAGGTTATAAGGATTGTACAAGTGATTCTAGTCAATTTCTTGATGCGTTTTTGTTTGGGTTTTGTAGAGCTGGAAGCTTTGAAAGAACGCTTTGTAAAGCATGCGTTTCACACGGCCAAACCGAAGACAGAGCAGCGAATGGTGAGCGTGAACATTATTCGTAAAGAAGTGATGAACGATGGCAAGGAGGAGCTGAAAGCAGACGTGGTACCAGTGATGCTGGCTACAGAGATGGTAGAGGATGCTGCCCGGACTAAGCCAGGTATGCTTAGAGGAGAGCCCAGATTCAAGGTTTAATGTAAAGGATTGAGTCTCTTGGAAGCAGGGTGTTGAGGATATCTCCTTTAGGAGACAGAGACTTGTGCAACGGAATTGCAGCAAGAGAAACGTTGCTAGAGGACACACGAATAGAGTCTCAGACACTGATAGTAAAAACAAGTAGCTTTACTTGTGATGGAAAATTAAACTACTGCTTCACAAGCAGTGATAGTAAGTCTTGAATCAAATATACAGTCTTTAACTCAAAAACAGTTAGCTTACAGTTGCAATCCACGATTCTTCCTTGTACTGCTGACCTAATCCGACACCACAGTATCTCCAGTTCAAAGGCAGCAAACTAACAGGGCTCCTGGCTCCCTCTTATTGCTGAGTTAATTACAAGCAGCCAATTACATTCAACTGTAACATTTAAAGTAACAGAGACCATTTGTCATCATGGCTTATATATAGATTGCCAACCCAACACTAGGATTATAGTCCTAACACAGGGTGCTTGGCACATAGGAAGCTCTACCGTTGATTGATCTGTGAATCAAACAAATTCCCTTCAGTGTGAGTTGGAATTCAACTCTGTGGTCCAGGAAGTTATAACATTTGAAGTCTAACTCATCTGTCACACACAAACACAATCACCAGCATAGGAATAGTCAAGACGACAACAGTGTTCCATGCGCCTTCGGCGTTGAGTCGTACCGGCCACATGACCATGAAGACGTCCTTGGACAGTGCTGGCTCTTTGGCTTTGAAATGGAGCTGAGCACATACGTGCAATGGGAACCTTTACCTTCCTACCCCCTACATGTATTGTTTTAATAAGTCTTTCTCAGCTAGGCAGCATTAATTGCCGCAGAGGTCATCTTGTCCCCCAGAATTCAGAACCCTTTGGGTCTTGTTCTGAAGCCAAGAGAGCCACTCAGCACCGAGTATGCATTGAAGCAAAAGGTGTTGATGGATCCTTTTAACTGCCTTGGAAAATCAAGCCCAGGGCTGTTGGTGAAATGCCTTTCCTTTTTTCAGGTGCCTCCATTATTGCTTTTTAGCTCAGTTGCGTGTCGCTTTGCTGAAATGGTGGCTGGAGGCCATCAACGAAAGAGGTGGGTTGCGCAGGCCTTAATGTGGGGATCCAACCTACCTGTCTCCCTGACTACCCAGGTGAAAAGTTGCAGGCGTTGAAGGCTAAACTGCAGGCGGCCATGAAGCTTCGCCGGACGGAAGAGCGCCAGAAGCGGCATGCGTTGTTCAAACTGGATAACGAGGAGGTGGTGGAGGAAGAAGAAGAAGAAGAAGAGGAGGAGATGACAGATGAGGAGGAGGAGGAAGAGGAAGAAGAAGACGAAGAAGCAGCTGCCAATCCAGAGGTCTCTTTCCTTTTCTTTTTGCCGCCTCTGGCACGTTTTTTGCATGTAGTTGGGAGAAATCAGCCAGGGAGTTGAGATAATTGGCCTGCTGAGGAAGAGAGATCCTTTCTTGGCTTGCTGCCCAGAAGATAAAAGTTCTTTGAAATTAATACCTCCCCAGCCCCTCCAGCCATAATTAAGTCATGAAGTCTTCTGGAGGCTTCAGCTGTCCAGAGCCAAGCACTGAAATGAGTGTGATGGGTGTCCTACAGGCTTAATTATTGGGAAGCTTTGCAGCAGCCGTGAAATCTTAAGTCGTCGTCGTCGTCGTCCCCCCCCCCCCCCGGTTCTGTGGGCGTGTCTTGGTGGTGGTGGTGGTGGTCATGTGACTGGGTGGGCGTAGCAAATTTTTTTCCACTCTTTAAACCATTTCCCCCCTGTTGTTATTCATTTATTCTGGATGTTGAAGTCCACAAGTCTTAAAGCCTTAAAGTTCCCAAGTTTGAACACCCCTGGAAGAGAACAAAGCAGCCTTTGGGGCGGGGGGTTGAGGAATACAGGGTTATCTATTTATCATTGTTCCATCATTATAAATTCTAGGAAAAAGGACTTCTGGGGTGTTTGAGACAGATTTAGAGGCACAACATCTGTTCACCTTGTGAGCTTCCCATCAAGGCTGCCGTGAACTTTTTTTTTTTTTTTAACCTATCCGTTTCAGCAAATATAGGTCGTCTTTGACTTACAGCCACAGTTTCTGTTGCTAAGCGGGACCGTGGTTAAGCGAGTTGTGCCCCCTATGACAAACTTCCTTGCCACCGTGGGGTTAAGTGAGTCACTGCAGCTGTTAGTTACAGGGTTGTTAAGGGAATCTGGCTCCCCCATTGACTTTGCTTGTGAGAAAGTCGCAAAAGGTGTGTTTGGGTGAGCCCATCGCAACCGTCATAAATACGTGCCAGTGGCCAAGCATCTGAATTTTGATCACGTGACCAGGGGGATGCTGCAACAGTCATAATGTGAAAAATGGGATCATAAGGCATTTATGGACCTAAACCATTTGTCTGAAATGCTAGAAGGCAGGGATGGTGAACCTTTTCAGCACCGAACTGGAACGCATGTGTGCACACCCGAGTGCTGGAAACCCCAAAAACAACTGACTGGTGCACATGTGTGCGCCAGCCAGCTGGTCTTCGGGTTTCCGGCACACACATGTGTGCTGACCAGCTGATCTTCATGCACACTGGGGCACCAAAAACCCAAGGACCAGCTGGCAGGCGTACACATGCCTGTTTTTTTGGCTGTTTTCTGGTACTGTGGTGCCTGCGAAAACCAGCACATGCACACTAGAAACCAGAAGAGCCGCTGGCGACGGTGCATGTGCACCCAGAGAGGGCTCTGTGTGCCACCTCTGGCACGCGTGCCATAGGTTCTCCATCGTGGGTGTAAGGCTTCCTTCCTGAGCAGGGATTTGGACTAGAAGACTTCCAAGATCCCTTCCAATTCTGTTATACTTGTTTGAGCACTGTTGTTAACTTTGAACCATCACTGAACTAATGATTATAAGTTGAGGAGTGCCTGTAGTTCTGCTTCACTCATGGAGTTGTGTGTCTCTCTGTGTGTTTGTGTGTGTCCCGTTAGGACCCAGGTGGCCTTGGAGAGATGGAGGAGGAGCACGAAGAGCTCGTGGAGAAGGATGTGGAGGGTGACAAAGAAACAAACAAAGAATCAGCCGATGAAGATGAAGCCACCAACGTTGGGTTGCATTGCAGTGTTGTTTCCAAGCCTGCCTCCACCGAGTCAACAATGCTCCTGTTTAAAGACAATTCTTCAAAAATAGGGTACTTGAAGAAATCCAGAGAAAAAGCAACTGCTTTCGTTGTACACCGTGAACCCATGATGGAGTGGCACGCGGAGCCCTCTCTGGGCATGCAAGCCATTGCCCCAGCTCAGCTGCACTGGGCATGCGCGCGCGCCTCCCACAGGCCAGCTGATTTTTGGCTCTGCTGCGCCTGCAGGAGATGCGCGTGCATGTGGGAGGGGAGGCGTGCATTCGGGAGGTCGGGGGGGGGGAGAGCACAAGGGGAATGCCTCCTCCCCATGGCCCGTTTTTCATCCCAGGAGGCTGCAGGGAGGGCTACTAGGCCCAAAAAGGGACGTGTGGGGTGTCCCGCTGCATGCATGTGGGGAGCGGGGAGGTGGCACATGCAGGGGGAGGGGGCTTCCACGCATTGCATTGTGGGTGCAGGCACTCTGTCATGTGCCCACGTGCATGCTTTTGGCATGCAATGACAAAAAGGTTAGCCATCCCTGCCCTAAATCTTATTTTGGGAAAGCCAGTAGCCAATATCTGTCAAACGCTATGCAAAAAATCTCAATGAACTGTGTTATTTAATTCGTTAGAAAATCCGTTAATAATAATAATAATAATAAATTGGGATTTATTAACCGCACCCTCTCCCCACAGGGACCCGGGGCGGTGCACAGGCATAATTAAAAACAATATACAATAATACAAATATTTCTTAAAATCGAATTAAATAAATCTACCCGTGCTAAAAACATAAATTAAAAACCCATTTAAAATTTATAATTAAAAGACAGAGAGAACTATTCAAGGCCGGCCAGTCGAAAGAGATGGGTCTTCAATTTTACACGGAAGGAGCGGAGGTCGGTGGTCGTTCTAATATCAGGGGGAAGGTCGTTCCAGAGGGCCGGGCCCGCCACAGAGAGCGCCCTTCCCCTGGGCGTCGCCCGCTGACAAAGTCTAGTGGACGGCACCCGGAGAAGCCCCTCTCTGTGGGAGCGAATCGGTCGTGAGGATGTGTGGGGCAGGATCCGATCTCGCAGATAGCTAGGTCCCGAGCCATGGAGCGCTTTGAAGATGATAACTAACACCTTGAAGCGCACCCGGAAGACGACAGGTAGCCAGTGCAGCTCGCGCAAGAGCGGTGTTACGTGGGCAAACCTAGAGGTGCCCATAATTGCTCGCGCGGCCGCATTCTGAACTAACTGAAGCCTCCGGGTGCACCTCAAGGGGAGCCCCATGTAGAGAGAGTTACAATAGTCCAGTCGGGATGTCACGAGGGCATGAGTGACTGTGCGAAGGGCGTCCCGATCCAATAGGGGGCGCAATTGGCGAACCAGGCGAACCTGGTAAAACGCCCTCCTGGCCACGGCTGTCACTTGCTCTTCCATAGACAGCCGGGTATCCAGGAGGACACCCAAATTGCGCGCCCCATCCACAGGGGCAAGATGTTCGCCCCCTATGGCCAGCGTTGGAGAAAGCTGGTTGAATCGGGCAGCCGGAAACCACAGCCACTCGGTCTTGGTCGGGTTGAGCCTAAGTCCGTTACTTCCCATCCAGATCCGCACGGCTTCCAGGCACTGGCACATCACCGCTACGGCATCGTTGGGGTGGTTTGGGGTAGATATGTACAGCTGGGTGTCATCAGCGTACAGATGGTACTCTACCCCAAAACCACGGATGATCTCACCCAACGGCTTCATATATGCATTAAACAGGAGAGGCGAGAGGACCGACCCCTGAGGCACCCCGCATGTGAGGGGTCTCGGGGTCGACCTCTGCTCTCCTGCCCGCACAAATTGCGATCGGCCAGAGAGGTAGGAGGAGAACCACCGCAAAACAGTGCCTCCCACCCCCAACCCCCCCAGCCGATGCAATAGGATACCATGGTCGATGGTATCGAAAGCCGCTGAGAGGTCTAATAGGACCAGGATGGAGGAACATCCCCCATCTCTGGCCCTCCAGAGATCATCTACCAACGCGACCAATGCCGTCTCGGTGCTATGCCCGGGCCGAAAGCCGGACTGGCGCGGATCTAGATAGTCAACTTCCTCCAGGTGACGGGGAAACTGTTGTGCCACCACACTCTCAACAACCTTCGCCAAGAAGGAAGGTTGGAGACTGGACGGTAGTTGTTCAAAATAGCTGGGTCCAAAGAGGGCTTCTTGAGGAGGGGCCTCACCATAGCCTCTTTTAGGGAGGCAGGCAAGGAACCCTCACTCAAGGATGCGTTGATAACCTCTTGGAGCCAGCCTCGTGTCACCTCCCAGGATGCCAGTACAAGCCAGGAGGGGCACGGGTCCAATGAACATGTGGTGGCTCGCAGTCGCCCACGTAACCTGTCCATATCCTCGGAAGTAACGGGGTCAAACTCCTCCCAAACAAGATCTCCCTCGTGGCATCCCACTGGGCCATGAATGGGGGCTAGCTCACTCTGTATCTGGGCGGTTTTCTCCTGCAGAAAAATCACAAATTCCTCTGCCCTACCCTGTAACGGGGCTTCCCGCTCCCTCTGTTGGAGGAGGGAACGGGTCACCCTAAACAGGGCGGCAGGGCGGTTTTCTGCGGATGCTATGAGGGTGGCACAATGATGACGTTTGGCCACCCTCAGCGCCACAATGTAAGTCCGTAAATGGGCTCTTACCTGTGTCCGGTCAGATTCAGAGCGGCTAGCCCTCCATCTTCTCTCTAGGCATCTCTTGCGGCGTTTCATCACCCGCAGCCCCTCAGTAAACCAAGGAGCCAGGGTGGTTCGCCGCCGCGAGAGAGGCCGCAAGGGCGCGACCCGATCCAAGGCTCCCACGGCCGCACTATTCCATGCGGCCGTGAGGTCCTCCATCGGGGCGCGGGTCAGGGATACAGGAAATGGCCCAAGCGCTGTCTGGAACCCATCCGGGTCCATCAAGCGCCTGGGGCGGTACCAGATTGGTAACTCTGGTTCCGCCTCCCCGCGGAGGGGAGCAGCGGTCGGAAAGTCGAGTCGGAGAAGTGAGTGGTCTGACCATGACAAGGGTATGATGTCTATGTCCCCTGTACCCAGATCACTCTTCCATTGGCCCGAGACGAAGATGAGGTCCGGCGTATGTCCACCCTCATGGGTGGGGCCATGAATTACTTGGGTCAGGTCCATGGCCGTCATGGAAGCCATGAACTCCCGAGCTACCACGGATGATTCGCCCAACGATGGCAGGTTAAAGTCCCCCATAACTATAAGTCTGGGGGTCTCCACTGCCACCGTAGCGATCACCTCCAGGAGCTCGGGCAGGGCTGCTGCTACATAGCGGGGAGCCAGGTATACAACCAGCAAGCCCAACTGCCTCCCTAGGCCCCACTTCATGCAGAGGGACTCACAGCCAGAGGTCTGCGGCACAATGGTCTCTCTCGGCTCCAGGCCTTCCTTGACAATGACCGCTACCCCACCACCCCTGCCTAGGGCCCGCGGCTGATGAAATGCGCGGTAACCTGGTGGGCACATTTCAACGAGGGGATGACCTCCCTCGTGGCCCAACCAGGTCTCCGCTATTCCTACCAGGTCCGGCTCCCCCTCTGACACAAGGTCACTAATGAGGGGGGCTTTGTTGACAACGGACCTGGCGTTGCAAAACATCAGCCGCAGACCCTGGCTCTGTATTCCCTGGCCACCTAGCCTGCGAGGGTTGTGGCACCCGACCGTCTGTAACCAACGGCTGCGTGCCACCAACCGGGAGGATGGTTGGTCTCTCATGTTACTTTGGGGCAACTCTTTTCTCTGCATCCCTTTGTATTTGCTCCATTTGTTTGTAAAATTAACTTGCATTTCCTTGAATAATTGCTCGGTGAATCAAGAAGACAAAACTAATAATTAAGACACATTTGAAATAAATCAAAGCAGGTTGCATGTTACGCTGATAAATCACATTGATATCTTAAATGGGTTTTGTTTCTTTGGCAGATGTTTTTTGGCAGGTGAAAAATTTGAGCTGGAGGAAGCCCTGAGCAAGAGAGCAGAGAAGCAAGGTAGAACATCTGTCCTTCAGTTGTTTCTTTCTATCCTTTTCCTGGTGAACAAGGCGAGGGCATTGCAGACTCTTTTCTTTACTATCTTTTTTTTTTTTAATCTGCTTTTCACACTGTCGCTCAGGGCGGATTACATCCATTAAAAAAAATAGAAGGAGGCTCTGTCCTTAGAATCACCTGAAAGATGGATAACATGTGGAATATATTAGTGGCATTGCTGTTTTCATTTTTAGTGGCCAGTGGATAAATCATATGGTTTTATTTTGGAGGGGCTTCTTGGAAACTCAACCCTGGGACTGATCTGGCCAGCCAGCTGCTTTTTAAACAGCCATGCTTCAAGGTTCTCCAAAGCAGGTCCTGAGTCCAGCTACATTTGCTGGACTTAATCCTTCGCCAAGTGACAGTGACAAAATAGTGTTCCTGTAAATAGTGGAAGGAGGAAGAGACAGGATGAAGCATAAGATTTAAAAGCTTGTCACTGCATGCGTTAAAAATAAACTCACCTGTTCACCTGAGTTGTTACGGTTAGACCAGTGTCATGCAGTTAAACGTGTTGCTGAAGAGCTTAGAAATCCGAAGAAGCTGTCTTATGCAGCAATTCCAACCTGCTACCCTGTTTCTCCAAAAATAAGACCGCCCCGGATAATAAGCCCAATCGGGCTTTTGAGCACATTCACTAAAATAAGCTCTCCCCAAAAATGTTGCAGCACAGCAACATGATCAGCTGACCACCCTCGCTGCCTCCTGCACCTCAAAAATAATAAGACCTCCCCGAAAATAAGGTCAAGTGCTTATTTCTGGGGTCAAAAGAAAATAAGACCCTGTCTTATTTTTGAGGAAACATGATAGTTTATTCATAGTTCTGGTCACCTATGATTGATCTGGTACCCAAATGGATCAATTTTATGGGACTGAATGGTAAACTTAACCAAAAGTCTGGATTCACACAGTAAACTAAGCCACTTAGATGGAAGTTAACCATGGTTCAGCAGAGTTTGTGAACTCTCAGTTCTTTCATCAGAAGGCTGAAAGCTGTGTCGCTGTGTGATGTTGCAATACCATTGGAAAAGGGGTGGGGCTTGTGTGGCAAGGTCACAATACAGGTATTCCTTGACTTACGACCAGAATCGAGCCCCAAATTTCCTTTGCTAAGTAAGGGTGTTATTAAGTGAGATTTGTCCCGTTGTATACATTTTCGATGTGATTGTTAACGTGAATCATGTTGTTAAGTGAATCTGGCTTCCCCCTTTGACTTGGTTTGTTGGAAGCCAGCTGGGAAGATTACAAATGGTAACCACATGACCCCAGGACAGTGCAAATGTCATAAATACATGCCAGTTGCCAAGTTCTCAAGTTTTGCTCACGTGACCATGCAGGTTCGTGTGTGAAAACCGGTCGTAAGTCATTTTCTTTTCAGTGGCGTTGTAACTTCGGACATTCACTAACCAAATGGTTGTAATCCGAGGACTACCTGTACTTTTTTCATCACTTCCTCTGTCTGTCTGTAGGTGCTGCTGATTGGATTATTTCTTTAAACTTTAAAGCAGTGGTTCTCAACCTGTGGGTCGAACAACCCTTTCGCAGGGGTCGCCCAAGACCATCGGAAAACACCTATTTTTGATGGTCTTTGGAACCGAGGCACCAATTGTATGGTTGGGGGTCACCACAACATGAGGAACTGTATTAAAGGGTTGTGGCATTGGGAAGGTTGAGACCCACTGCTTTAAAGAAATACGATTTTAAATAGTATACCTGAAGTGCCGAGTGTCCTGACTTTTATTATTTCTCCAAAACGGGTCCTGTTTTCGATCCTCGCCAGATGACGAAGATTCATTTTTGCTGCCAACCTTGGCCAGGGAGAACAGCCACAACAGCAGCTTTGAGCTCATCGGCTCCATGATTCCCTCTTACCAGCCGTGTAATAAGCAAGTGGGACGCGGAGGTCACTTCTTCTCGGCGGTTGGAGCCGCCCGCTCTCCTTCTCCGGGCTTCTTCAAAACGAGCTTCCTCAGCTCGGCTTCTAAGGTAAGTCCCTGCTGCTTTAGTCCAGTGATCGGGAACATTTTAGAGACCGAGTGCCCAAGCCGCAACCCCCCAAACCCACTTATTTATCATGAAGGGCCCCCACGGCGATTTAACCTGAATGATGAGATCTTACTACCTAAAATGATGATAAACAAGGCAGAATTCAGCTAGTCGTTCTAAGGAACACATGATAAGGGCACTTTTATGCATTTCCTTTGTTTTTTTCTCTGCTTTTGAAATATTACATTTAGCAACAATAAAAAAGAAAAACTTTTGTAATATCATTTCTCTCTTTCCCTCTCTCTTTTTCCCTCCCTCTCTTTCTCTCCCTCCCTCTCTATTTCCCTCGGTCCCTCTCTCTCCCTCCTCCCCACCACGGTGGGAGAAACGCGATGGCGGTGAGCTGGGGCAATGTCATGCGTGCCCACAGAGAGAGGTCTGAGTGCCACCTCTGGCACGGGTGCCATAGGTTCGCCACCCCTGCTCTAGTGGGGCTCCATGACTCTCCATGGCTCGGGACCTAGTTACATGCGAGACCGTCTCCTGCCCCATACATCCCTTAGACCGATACGCTCCCACAGAGAGGGCCTTCTCAGGGTGCCGTCGGCCAGACAATGCCGACTGGCGACACTCAGGGGAAGGGCCTTCTCTGTGGCGGGCCCTGCCCTGTGGAACGACCTACCCCCTGAACTTCGCACCATCTCCGACCTCCGCCTCTTCCGCAAGTGCCTAAAGACAAACTTGTTCTATCTAGCCGGCCTAGCGTAACCTCCAAAATGACTTTTAGACAGTTTTTAAATTTTGGGGATTTTAATTTGGTTTTAGCGCAGGATGTTCATTAAACTTTTCTCCAAGGCAACTGGGGGCAGGACAAGGAGCAATGGGTGGAAACTAACCAAGGAGAGAAGCAACTTAGAACTAAGGAGAAATTTCCTAACAGTAAGAACAATTAACCTCTGGAACAGCTTGCCTCCAGCAGTTGTGAATGCCCCAACCCTGGAAGTCTTTAAAAAGATGTTAGACAGCCATTTGTCTGAAATGGTATAACGTTCCCGCCCATGCAGGGGGTTGGACTAGAAGACCTACAAGGTCCCTTCCAACTCTGCTATTGTATTGTATTGTATTGTAAATAAGTTTTTTAAATTTTTATGTGATTTTGTATGTATTTTAATATGCCTGTGCGCCACCCTGGGTCCGTTTGGAGAAGGGCGGGGTATAAATTTAATAAAATAAAATAAATAGTCTTTACAGCATTTAAGTTTGATGCTAAATGAATTGGCGAGAGTAGAAAGACACACCATGCGAAAGGATCCAGGAAGCGTTGCGAGGTTTTAAACAGTGCGAGAGGAGGTTCTGCATCTTGTAGCTGGGGTTTGAATCCCCCACCCCTCCTGCCCATCCCTCTAATGCCACCCAGAGTATCAATGATTAGTAGGGCGGTTCTCCTCTTATTGGAAACCCTGAAGACTGGTGCGCCAGGTGCTCAAGAAACACCTTGTGGCCAAGCTATACGCAAAACTGTCTAAATGCGAATTTCACCACTCCAGCTTAGGCTGCCTGGGGTATCATGTGGACCCAGGTAAAGTCAAAGCCTCCTAGACAGGCAGCCTCCTTGCACCCACAAGCAACCCCAAAGCTTCCCAGGGTTTGCAAACTACTGCGAGTGAGTAGGCGGCAATATAAAATTTCCAAATGAATAATAACTAATGATTGCAAGTCTTCTGATGAACACTGGAAGTCTTCAAGAAGATGTTGGATAGCCATTTGTCTGAAATGGTATAGGGCTTCCTGCCTAGGCAGGGGGTTGGGCTAGATACAATACAATAGCAGAGTTGGAAGGGACCTTGGAAGTCTTCTAGTCCAACCCCCTGCGTGGGCAGGAACCTTATACCATTTCAGACAAATGGCTATCTAACATCTTTTTAAAGACTTCCAGGGTTGGGGCATTCACAACTGCTGGAGGCAAGCTGTTCCAGAGGTTAATTGTTCTTACTGTCAGGAAATTTCTCCTTAGTTCTAAGTTGCTTCTCTCCTTGATTAGTTTCCACCCGTTGCTTCTTGTCCTGCCCCCAGGTGCCTTGGAGAATAGTTTGATTCCCTCTTCTTTGGGGCACCCTCTGAGATATCGGAACACTGTTATCATGTTTCCCCTGGTCCTTCTCTTCATCAAACTAGACATACCCAGCTCCTGCAGCCGTTCTTCATATGTCTTAGTCTCCAGTCCCCTAATCATCTTGGTTGCTCTTCTCTGCACTCTTTCCAGAGTCTCCACGTCTTTTCTACATCGTGGAACCTCCAAGATGACCTCCAAGGTCCCTTCCAACTCTGCTATTGTATTGTATTGTATTGATTCACTTAACAACCATGGCATAAAAGGTTGTAAAATCGGGTGTAACTCACTTAACTACTGCTTTACTTAGCAATGGAAGTTCTGGCCCCCTTTGGGATCGTAAGTCAAGGACTACCTGTAATTCCAAATGTCCTCTGGTATTCTTTCCTCTTTCCCCTCCTCTCACCTTACCTGTTTGCTTTCTGATGTGGGCAGAGATGGGTATTCAGCAGGTTCTGACCAGTTCTGGAGAACCGGTAGGGGAAATTTTGAGTAGTTTGGAGAACCGGCAAATACCACCTCTGGCTGGCCCTGCCCCATCTATTCTCTGCCCTCTGGAATGACCTACCCCCTGACCTACGGACGATCACCGACCTACACCTTTTCCGTCGGGCCCTGAAGACCCATTTATTTTGTGCTGCCGGCCTGTCGTAGTTTTTAAATTGATTTTAGTAGGGGTTTTTAATTTGGCAGACCAATTTATTTAATTATATCTTAACATTTGATCTTAACTTTTATATTACTCATTTTTACTGTTGGCTGTACACTGCCCTGGGTCCCGAAAGGGAGATAGGGCGGTATATAAATGCAATAAAACTTAAATCTTAAATCTGCCTCCCGAGTCCCACCTGATCGGGAGGGAATGGGGATTTTACAGTAACCTTCACCTGCCACGCCCACAGAACCGGTAGTAAAAAATTTTGAATCCCACCACTGGATGTGGGTTGAAGATCTGGCCTGTATTAATGAGTTTCTATTTTGTTTGGGATCTACGCAGAGTTCCGGCAAAGCATCGGAGCCATCGCTGCCCATCGAAGATTCCCAGGATCTCTACAATGTTACACCGGAGGAGAAAAGCCCCGTCCCAACCGGAGGGAGGTTTCAATTCCAGTTCTCCCTGGAGGATGACACGCAGAGTCAGTTGCTGGATGCAGATGGGTAGGTAGCAGAAGAACACGAAGCATCGATTAAAAAAATAAATAAAAATGTACGGGGGATACAGACGGACGCTAATACCGACGAAGCTATGGAGGGACCATGAAAAGAAAATTGTACCCAGATCGATCCCGAGGAAGGAAGGCAGGAGAAAGAAGCTCAAAATAACCCTGCATTGCAGGGGTGTCAAACTCTCATCGTTATGTCCTCGCGTGACCAGGGGTGGGATTCAACCGGTTTGGGCGAACCAAATGCGAATTTTACATCTGGTTTGCCGAACTGGTAATTGCAGGACTGGCTCATCCCGCCCCGCCCAGGAGTCTCCACGCGGCCCATTTTGGATGCCAGGCAATCCCAGGCAGAGCGTCAGGGAGCGCGAAAAATGGATCTCTGGACTTCTGGAAGTCTAGAAATGGGGCCGTTTCTGGCCTCCGGAGGGCCTCTGGAGCCCGGGAAAGACTGTTTTCGCCCTCCCAGAGACTTGAGAAAAGCCTCTGGAGCCTGGGGAGGGCAAAAATTCCCCCTCCCCACCATGGTGCAGGAGGCTGAGATGGCCACATCCACCATGGCCATGCCCACTCAGCAACCAGGCGGAGAACTAGTTGCTAATTTTTTTTAAGCCCAGCCTTGCACGTGACATATCGTGAAACGGGGGTAGGCGTGGCCAGCGTGTAACGCATCTGGCATTGTGGGCTGCGAGTTTGACACCCCGCTATATTGATTCGGTTCAGTATAAGAAAAGGCAGAGGGTTAACTTGGCAGATTTTAAAGATTTGGTTGTTCTGTTTAACGTTCTAAAGCTGCATTCCTGAAATCCTTGCACCCTTTCCTCTCCTGGCCTAGCTTAAAAGGGCTAGCTTATAAGAACTGAAACTCACATTATTCTAGATCAGTGTTTCCCAACCGTAGCCATTTTAAGGCGTGCGGACTTCAGCTCCCAGAATACAGCCGGTGGTGGAATATCGATGGTTGTGGAATTCTGGGAGTTGAAGTCCACACATCTTAAAATGGCTACATTTGGGGGAAACACTGTTCTATGTGGATTTCCAAGTCCAAAAACTAGAAGGTTCACTTTCCTGGTGGTTGGCTTGTTTATTTTGGATACGGCCAGCTATTGCTGTCCGTTCGAAAAACCATGGTTTATTTTACAAATCCTAGAGAGGGAGAGGTATCCGAATTGACCTTAAGGACACCTTATAAAAGCCACTCTTGACTTTCAGGTTTCTGAACGTTGGCCCTCACCGGAACAAATATCAGTCCTGCAAGAGCCGCCTGCCTTTGGCCAGCATGGACGAGAATGCGATGGACGCCAACATGGGTGAATTGTTTGATCTGTATTCCGGGCAGAACCCACAATCTCCTAACCCAGGCAGCGGCAAGAAGTCAGACATGGAGGAATTGCTCCATCTTTGCTCTGGGAAATTTCCATCTCAGGGTGAGTTGGTGTCTCCTCTGAAAAGCACAGGAGGGGCAATTGCTATAATTGAGAAGACAGTGAAGTGCCCAGTTCTGGTTCTCCATGATACAAAAAAGATGTTGAGACACTAGAAAGAGTGCAGAGAAAAGCAACAAAGATGATAAGGGCTCTGGAGGCTTAACCATATGATGAATGACTGGGGGAACTAGGTGTGACTAGTCTAACAAAGAAAAGGATTTCTCTTTGCTGGCTGGAGAATTCTGGGAGCTGAAGTCCTTCAGACTTAAAGTTGCAAAGGTTGGAGATCCCTGATCTAGAAGACCTCCAAGGGCCTCTCCAACCCTATTATTCTATTCATCTTCATTGGGCTTGGTGCTGAATCCTGCAGTCACCTTTTGTCAACCAAAATGCAGGAAAAGGAATAGGATTTCCAAATTGCTAAGCCTTGTGTGAAAATTATATTTGAACCCTGGGTCAGACTGGCTCTTATCTTGGATGCCAAGTACTCAAGGTTGGTGGTTCCATGGCAACAGCCATTTTAGAAGTGGAATAATTAATAATAGACACACTTAAGGTTACCTCTCAACATCACTTTTTCCAGCCGACTGAACTGAATGGGTTTAATCTCCTTGCTCTTTTATTCCAAGGATTTTCCATCCCTCCCCCCCCCCCCCCCCCCCCAAAATTAATTTAATTTAATTTTCAAATTTTTATACCGCCCCATCTCCACAATGGGGCTCGGGGCGGTGCACAGAAGATAAAAAGTAAAAACAACAGCATACACATCATATAAATACGATCCACAATTTAAAACCGAATTAAATAAATATAACTGTGCTACAAAGATTAAAACTATAAAACCCTCTATTAAAATTAAATTTACATTATTAAACTCTAAGCCAGGCCGGCCAGATGGAAAAAATGTGATTTGAGCTCCCAAAAAAACCCTGTTAGTTAAATAAGTTACCCTGAGAATCCTGCTACTTGGCTCTCAGATAGTGAGTCATTATTATTATTATTATTATTATTATTATTATTATTATTATTCACATTTGTAACCCGCACCCATCTCACCACAAAGGAACGCGGGGCGGCGAACAGAGATTTAAAATAAATATACATAAATACAAAATATTACTAAATAATAACTAAATTAAATCAATACCCTGCTTAAAATAAATTTAAAAACCCATAAATTAAACTTTGATTTGTTATAAGACAGTAGGGTGTGGAGTAGATCATGCTAGGCCGGCCAGATGAAAATAGTAAGTTTTTAAGTGCCGGCGGAACAAGCGGAGGTCTGAGATGGTACGGAGATCGGGAGGTAGGCCATTCCAGAGAGTTGGGCCCACCACAGAGAAGGCCCTTCCCCTGGGAGCCGCCAACCGGCATTGCCCGGTCGACGGCATCCTGAGAAGACCCTCTCCCTGTGAAATGGTAGCTCTGTCAATCACCTGGGAGCGAACCAGTTCGCTCCATCGATCAGGTGGGCCTGCCTGCCCGCCTCTGTCCTTGACTTACCCATATCCTCTCAGCTGTGTTTACTTACCTATATCAACACCTCAGCTGTGTTACATCCCAGAAGCAACATGGAAGGTAAGTTTTGTTAAACCTGCGTACATGCATGTCAGGCACGGGTGCGTGCGGTGCACACAATCACTGAACTGGCAGGATCTCACCACTGGGCTAGATATGGTCTGTGTCTGGGGTAGCACAAAGGTCTCCCCCGTCCCACTTAAAGTAGCAGAAGAAGCAAAACTTGGAATAGTTGTCTTATGTTTTGATCTGCAGTTCAATCCTGTTCTAAAGACCTCTTATTTCTGATCTCTCAGATTCTCCTCTTCAGGCATCGTCGGCCACTTCTAAGCTGAAAAAGAAGAGGAGGACCCAAGACCCCGGGGGAGAACCCCTCTCTCTCTTTTCTAACTCCTTTCCACCTGAGAGGTAAGATGTGGAGACATGCAAAGTATTTAACTTTACAAAACCATCTCCGAGAGGTGAATATAAAATCTGCTGTGAAGTTCAAATAATAATAGCAATTGCACTTAGACTTACATACCGCTTCACAGTGCTCTAAGCAGTTTTACAGAGTCAACCTCTTGCCCCCAACAATCTGGCTCCTCATTTTACCCACCTCAGAAGGATGGAAGGCTGAGTCAACCTTGAGCCTGGTGAGATTTGAACTGCCAAATTGCAGGCAGCCAGCAGAAGTAGCCTGTAGTACTGCACTCTAGCCACTGCGCCACCCTGGCTCAATAAGATGTTGGTTAGTGAAGCATATGCATCAGGGGTGGTACTCACCTTCCCTACCGGTTCACAAATGTGAGCGTGTGCTCTTTTGGCAAAAAAAGGTCCTAAGTGGGAAGCCGTAAAGCCGAGGCGGGTAGGCAGAGCCACCCACGATTTCAACTACCAGTTCCGACAAATCATTCCGAACCAGTGGAATACCACCTCTGATGTACATCAGATTGGCCTCCTGACAATCAGCTGTTTCAGGCTACAGGAATTGCCATAGCCCATTGCCACCCCTGTGTGCCCCATTTTCAGCCTCTGCGTCCCATTTTTTGGCTTCCATGCACTCCACGTTGCGCCCATTCCGATCTCCACCGCCAGGAACGGGTTGAAAATGAAGTGCGTGGAGGCCGAAAACTGGGCGTGCGGAGGCCAAAAATGGGACGACAGAGGCGGCAATAGGCTATGGCAATCCCTGCAGCCTGCAACAGCTGATTGTTGGGCGGCCGATCCAACCAACAATCAGCTGCTTGTGCTAATCAGGCTGTGCTGAAACTGAAACAGGCTGTTTGCTGCAAGGAGGCAAATTGCTGGGAGGCAGAGGCACATTTTTTATTTCTTGTTTTCCTCCTCAAGAGGTAGGTGTGTCTTATACTTCGGAGCGTCTTACGCTCTGAAAAATACAGTAATTTTAGGCCAGGATGAACTCCCTGCTGGATCTGTCCTTTTTCTGCCAGCCTTATCAGAGTCTGTTGTGATGGCTCCTACAGAATTAGACATGAGCTTTTCAGTAGTGGCAGCCACATTGTGGAATTCTCCCTCTCTTTGTTTATGCTTTAGGTGAAAGATACATACCAGTATTCTATCTCCTTGCGCTCTTGTTGAGTGACATACCAATTTAAAGGACAGGTTAAATAAAACTCAGTGTACCCAATAACATTTTGTTCCTACCTGTGTTCTGTTGTGCTTAGTTAAGTCAAAGCATTCAGCCACTCAACTGGTGTATCCAATTAGCTACATTCCTGGTGCATTTTCTTTTAAAAAAATATATCTTACTTTTCAAGCAGGGAGGAAGAAGAGAAAGAGAAAGAAGAGGAATTTGGGGAGTTCCAGCTTTTAACAGATGATCATCCTTTTGACAGCGAGGAAGAAGTAAGTTCTGTGCCCAACTGGAGCAAGGTCCAAATGGAGCATAAAGCACACAGGCCAGGCCAATCCTGAAACATGGTTTCCAGTCCTAATTCAGCAGCAATGACAACAATATTTTTTGTTCAGCTGGTCAGTTTAAATGCTCCTCTTTGTTCTGACCCAGGCTTCCTTAAAAAGCAAGAAGCAAAGTCTTGGTCCCAGCAAAACCCCTTTTATTTACACGACTGTGAATTTCTTTCATTCACAGTCAGCAAGGCTTGGCAAAATGTCTTTCAGAGGAATATTTATCAACACGAACCTTATCTCGTTTGACTAGCTGCCAGATAACTAGTTTCCAAAAGGTAACACTTGGCACAGAGTCTCTTATAGTCACAAACAGAACTTTCCACTCTTGACACGACTGAAGGAATGAATTGTTTCCTGCAAAAGCCCCCTCCCCTTTCACTCCTCCTATGGGAGGGGCCAATCATCTCCAAGGTGTGGCTTTACTCTTAAGTCGACCCTGCTTTCTTATCTTCTGGCAGCTCTTCTTGTCTTCTGGCAGCTCTGCGCATGCACACACTGGGAACAGGCTCCAGCTGTTCTTCTGCCTCCCTGCTATCTAACTCCCTGTCTGTCTCAGATGCAGAGCCCTCATCTGAGCTTTCCTCAGCCCCCAGGACTGGCCCATGTTCCTCCCCAACCTCCTTGCTGGCCACTGGCGGGCCACAGCACTATTTTCACCCATTTTCAGACAAAGTAGAAGATAATTCTGCATTAAGCAATTTAATTGTCCTATAAAATATAAGATAATTCATATTAAGTAAATGCTCATTATTCTCTCTTATACTGCACAGAGGTAGTTCTTGACTTACAATCATTCATTTAGTGACAGTTTGAAGTTGCAACAGCACTGAAAAAAGTGCCTTGTGACCGGTGTTCACACTTACAACCGTTGCAGCATCCCCCTGGTCACATGATCAAACTTTTTGACACTTGGCTACTGGGGTGTGTTTATGACTGTTGCATTATCCGAGGGGGGAGGGGTGTCACAGGATCCCCATTTGTAACCTTCCCAGCCAGCTTCTGACAAGAAGAGTCAATGGGGGAAGCTGGATTCGCTTAAGGACGTCATGATTTGCTTTGCAACTGCAGTTCTTCGCTTAACAACTGTAGAAGAAAAGTCGTAAAGCAAGACAAAATTCATTTAACAACTGCCTTGCTAAGAAACAGAAATATTAAGCTCAATGGCAGATGTAAATTGAGGACTCCCTATGCTTTATCATTCCTCCCGCTTGGAAAAGAGCGAATTGGAAGCTTCCCCTTTCACTGCCACGTTCTGCTACCTGTTTGGTATCTTTGAGGTTTCAACAGGTAACTCCTGTGTTTCAGAGCAGCACTAAATCCTAGGCCGATGATGACGAACCTATGGCATTCATGCGAGAGGTGGCATGCAAAGCCCTCTCTGCAGGCATGCGAGCCATAACTCCAACTGAGCTCTGCCACGCATGCACGAGTACCTTCTGCTGGCCAGCTGCTCTTCAGGTCTCTGCTGTGCATGTGCAGAGGGCAGGGTGCAAGCACAGGGGATGTGCATGGGACGCCACACACATTGAATTTTGGGGATGCACACAAGCATGCGTGTTTTGGGCACTGTGCCAAACCCATCACTGTCCTAGGCGCTTGCTCTCTTTTTTCCCCTCCTAACAAAACCTTTGATGAAATTACTCTGGGTTGTTAATTTCATTCTTTTTTCTTTTGCTCCCAGTTTAATATAATCATGTTAGCAACCCTGGATTCATAACCAGTGTTACTATTCTGGTCCCGTAACTAGTGTTAGCAAATAAATGCGGAATAGTGTAATTCACCGGACAGTAAAGAGATAAGTTGCTGTAGCCACAAACAAACTCTAAAACAGTGATAGTAAGAAAATAAATAGTCTTTACTTTGTCACAACTAAAATACTTCTTCCGACTATCTTCTCTAACAATAATAACAGTCCTACATTAATACAGAGTTTATCTTACAGTGATGCAAACAAAACCTCCTCCTCCTTCTTCAACGGCAATCAGGAAAAACACAGGATCACAAGGAATTGAACAGGGAATGAGCTGCATTCCTGACCTTGATTATATAGCATAGCTGATACTCCCAGCCAATCAGATTCAAACAGTTCTTAAAGCTACATAACTTCTTAAGAACATAGGCTCATATATATTGTCAACCCAATATAAGGCTGAATATCCTAACAAATCATAATCTTCCATTAAGAGAAGAATGGTTGTATTAACTCAGCCAAAGCGGGGGGGGGGGGGATGTCTTAAAGAAAAGAACAAATAGAGATATTGCAGAATATTAAAGAATATGTTACCATGCTTCAAGAATTCATGAACTTGGTATTTTTTCTGATTCATAGGATGAAAAGTGCCAAGAGGAGGAGGAGGAGGAGGAGGAGAGTGATCAGGAGAAAGAAGGAGGTGATGAGTTAGAATATGACGATGAAGAAGAAGAACTGAAGCGAAGGGAAGGAAGGAAGAATAAATTGTAAGTAACGCTTTCTAAACTTACTGGCAAAGTTGATTTCTTCTTAAATCCTTTAAACAGAATGAAACTGCATAAAACAAAATGGAAAAAAATAGGCTAAGGAACTGAAATGTATTTAAATACTAGCCCAGTGGTAGTCAACCTGGTCCCTACCGCCCACTAGTGGGCGTTCCAGCTTTCATGGTGGGCGGTAGGGGTTTTGTAATACTGAAGCACTTTCCTTTTTTTTAATTTAACTGACTTTTTAAAAACAAATCATAGCATTGTTTAAAAACATTTTCATTAGGTTTTCATAAAATCAACATTACTGTGAAACCAGTGGGCGGTTAGAAAATTTTATTACTAACAGAGATACAAAAGTGGGCGGTAGGTATAAAAAGGTTGACTACCCCTGTACTAGCCAATAACCCGTTGTTGCCCAAGTATTTATTTATAGGGGGGAAATGCTCGGACCAAGCGTAATTTCTAATGTTGGATTAGACTCCCTTGTGGAATACTGTGAAACTGTTACCATGGCAACTCCACTGCTGCACAGTAGAAGCCATTTTGCAGCAGTACAATAGAAGCCATTTTAAGGTACAACAGGCTGTATCTTAACAGAACACACACCCTGAGGGGTTTGAATTACTCCACAGTATTTTTCTGTAGGGAGTAAGTCATCTCTGTACCCAATTTCGTTGAAATTGCTTGAGGCATTCCAGAGTTATGCTGGAATGTACACATGCGCGCGTGCGTGTACACCCACCCACAGGTTTTTTATATAGAGACATAAGTTAAAAATTAAGGAATCTTTCAAAACAGCTTGCCTGAGAAACTTATTAAAATGTATGCAGAAGGAATGAACTGTTGTCAGTTTGTGAACCATCTCTATGACTACTATCAAGCTGCCATAGAGAGGAGCATTCCAAACATTCCTGTGGCCAAAAAGGAATCTCAAACTGGCCCGTTAATGCACATGTCTAAACTACCATCTCTCATTGGCTGTGATTTATGACGAAGGCTGAGGGAAGGACAGTAATGCGGACAAAGTTCAGAAGCAGATAAAGAGGGCAAAAAAGATGTCTGCAACAAAGAAATGCTAGGATGTTAATCCTAATAAATGATTGGATTTCTTATGAACCTTGTCTCGAGGCTTGTAAATTTGTTAGGTTTTCTCCTGGGAACTTGACAGCTGTCTCGTGGCAACTCAGCTCTAACTTAGCTTGGACTTTACTTCCAACCTTCCATTTGTCTTCCTATATTTCACCGAATTAGAAAGGAGTTCTCCACGTAGGAATCTCAGCGCAGTTCTTGTGTCGCTTGTCAATTTTTTCTAATAGCCGAGCTGAAAGAAAATATTCGCCTGGTTAGCATGTTCTTTTTTCTTCTCTCTGTTGGTTTTATAAACAGAATGCCACTACATAGGTATACTTTATATATAAAAGGATGTTAAAATAATTAGTAAGACAAAGACCGAGATATAAGAATTGTAACAATCTAATATGAAAAATAAGTGATATTATTGAAGAAACTTATAGAAATTAGGGATAAATTAATAGATCCTTAAAAATTGGTAACTCATAATGGAAGATGGCTTTTTGATGTGCTCTGATGTGGCTTTCTGTGAAATTTGTACTATTTGTGTTTATGGAAAAATAATTAAAACTATTATTAACGAAAATATTCTCTGCGGGAGATCCTGGCCAGCTTTTTGTAAACAATATTGCTTTGAATTCCTTTTGAACTCAACTTGCCTTCTCTCTTCCCACCCCTTCCAGCAATTTAAAAGATTTCATGGAAGATGAGGCTGAGCTGTCGGGCAGTGAAGGGGGAAGTGAAGATGAATATGATGGTGAGGAACTCAATGAGTATGAGGAAGACGTTCTGGATGAGGTTCTTCCAGCAGATGGAGAACTTCAAGATCAAGTCAATAAAATCCACATGTAAGTATATTGGCTGGATATCCGTGCGTTTGCCTATTATGGTTGCGCTTCAGTTTTTTGCGGAGCTCTTCCGACTGGAAACTAGTCAAGTTCCCTTTTCCTGGCCTGCTCCCTCTCCAGGAAGATGATACGCGATGATGATAAACGGCAGTTGCGCTTGTATCAGGAGAGGTACCTTCTCGATGGAGACCTTCACAGTGATGGTCCTGGGAGGACGAGGAAGTTCCGATGGAAGAACATAGGTAGGATGGGTAGCACGCTGGTCTTCATCAAGTTTCGTATTCACAGGTTCTGTGAAGCCGTTATCATGGCAACTCCACAGCGCTGTACAGTAGAAGCCATTTTAAGGCACAACAGGCTGTAACAGAACACACACACCAAAGGGTGTTAGGGGTGTCTTACCCCCATAGTATTTGTTTCCAGAGGGCAAGTAATAAAAAGAAAGACTAGAGGAGACATGATAGCAGTGTTCCAATATCTCAGGGGTTGCCACAAAGGAGAGGGAGGCAAACTATTCTCCAAGGCACCCAAGGGTAGAATAAGACGCATTGGGTGGAAACTAATCAAGGAGAGAAGCAACTTAGAACTGAGGAGAAATTTCCTGACAGTTAGAGCAATTAATCAGTGGAACAGAAGTTGCCTACAGACGTTGTGAATGCCCCAACACTGGAAGTCTTTAAGAAGATGTTGGATAGCCATTTGTCTGAAACAGTATAGGGCTTCCTGCCTAGGCAGGGAGTTGGACTAGATGACCTCCAAGGTCCCTTCCAACTCTGCTGTTGTATTGTATTGTATTGTAATCTGTACAAGGGGGTTAGGGGTGTCTTACCCCCACAGTATTTGTCTCCAGATTGCAAGTAATCTGTATACCAAATTTGGTTGAAATTGTTCGAGGCGTTTCAGAGTTATTCTGGAACAGACAGACGTTTATATATCGATATGTACATATCCATTATCACTTTGCCCTGGTTACAGATCTCATGCTTTCTCTGAGTCCAGATGCTTTTTCTCAAATTATCCTTTTTCTTCTAAAACGAACTCTGAGACTTATTGGGGGGGGGGGGGGAGCCGCAAGGAGCTTATTTTTCCTTTTGTGCGTTGCGTTCTCAGATGACGTTCCCGAGGGAGAGGATCTTCTCCAGGATGCCGACAGTGGAGATGACAACGAAAACCACCTTGAAGAGACTGAGGCCAAGTGGAGGAAGGAGCGCTTTGAACGAGAACAGTGGTTTCGAGAACAGGTAACCAGCATGGTACCAAGTCACGTACAGGTAGTCCTCGACTTACAACTGTTGTGGCCCAGCCGACTCCAGATGAGCTGCTGATGGACTCTTCTAGCGAAGAGTCCTATGAGTCTGCTCTGGAGGATGAGAAAGACGTTGGCAAGTTTCAGAGGCAGCGCGGGACGTAGAGAGTCTGGTTGGCCACCAGGAGGCGCCTGGGTCATGGAGCAGTGGGGAGGATCAGGGGCAGTTTGTCCCTGATGCTAGATTACGCAGGGCTGAGAAACGGAGGCAACAGTTAAGTCAGAGGCAGGCTCGTAGGCCCTGATTAGAACCAGGTGGTTGCTGAGTGGCCCCTCCCAAGAGAGCTTATAGGTGAGATGTGGGGAGGGGCATTTGCAGGAAGCAACGTGCTTGGACTTATCTGGGCTCTTAGCCAAAGTCTTATCTCGTGAGTAAGTAAGCAAGTGGCAAGCAGCCAAGTCTGTGTTGTGTGCGGGGTGATTAAGTCTGTGGGACAGAACAACGGCTTATTTATTTAGGGAATTTATATTGCCAACTAGTCACACATGGCGACTCAAGGCAGCTTACAGAATATAAAACCTCATAGAAGAACAACAAAACGAATAAAAGAAGAGTCATATAATATGTTAATGAAATCACCCCCCCTGCCCCAGCGACAGCAACTCACAACGGGTGATTTAACGCAGTGTCCCAAGGTCGCGTGATCACTTTTGGCAACCGTCTGACAAATATCAGTGCTGGTTAACCTAAAATTTCTATTGATGTGACCAATAAAGAAGAATATTTGTAACTCAGGGTCGACACGAGGTGGTCCTTGGTGCTCTCTGAGCTTGCTTGTTTTCTTGCAGACGTTTCATTACCTTACTAGGTTACGTCATCAAAAAACAAAAACGAGAGTCATCTACAACATACAAATCAGATTCACTTAACAACCTTGTTACTAAGGTCATAAAATGAGGCAAATCTCAATGAACCATTATCTCGCTTAGCAAGACAATTGTGGTCATAAATTGAGGACTACCTGTATTCCCCAGAGTAGGCCAGGAGAACATGCTGCCTAGGGTAGAAGCCCCCAAAACCCTTTGGCCTAATGTTACATGGTTGTCGGCTTAATTTCAAAAGCTCTTTATCAGCAAGTGATTTAGATCAGGGGTCTCCAACCGTTGCAACTTTAAGTCTGAAGGACTTCAGCTCCCAGACTTCTCCAGCCAGCTGTGCTGGGAGCTGAAGTCCTTCAGACTTAAAGTTGCAAAGGTTGGAGACCCCTGATTTAGATAGTGGAGGGGGAAAATCCCGTTTCTTCCCCAGCAGCCTATCACATGAGAGGAACAGAGGAAAGAGAGTATCAAGGAGAGGGATGTCCACAAGAGATAAATAAATGTTGGCACCATTTTTTAAAAAAATATAGCCCCTGAGCAAGGCAGATGTCTTGTACCATCCCAATCAAAGGGTTGCCCAGTCTGTTCTTTAAAACTTCCAGTGATGGAAGTTTCCACCCATGACCTCAGGAGGCAAGCTATTCCATTGATTAACTGCTCTCACTGTCAGAAAAGTTCTCCTTACTTGTAAATTGGACCGGATGGGTAGGCTGAGAGAAATCATGGAGATAAACAACTAAGGAATGGAATTTGCTCGTAGCTAATCTCATAATCTCGTGCGCCTTTGCCGGCTACATGACCACAGAGACGTCTTCGGACAGCACTGCCTCTTTGGCTTTTCGGCTTTGAAACAGAAATGAGCACCGCCCCCTAGAGTCGGGAACGACTAGTACATATGGGCAAGGGGAACCTTTACCTTACCAACTAGCAGAAAGTGATTTTGTTCAACAGAATTTTTTCCTGTCTCTTTCTTTCCTTCTTGCTACTTTGCCTAATACAACTTCTTTTGCTTATTCACAGTCTACGAAAGGAGAAGAAGAGGAGGAGGAAGAGGAGGTGGACGAGGATAGCCAGTTCATGAGACTGGCCAAAAGGTTCACCCACAAGTCGTTACAAAAGAAAGGTATCCTTCTTTTTCCCCTTTATGAATGGCAGAGTTATACCTGCCCTTGAAAAGTAACAATGGTAGGAGCTGACTAGATTCTTGGACTCCGGAAGTTCCACTGAATCAACACTATCATGAAAAAATATTTTGCAATTGCCCTCTAATCTGGAAATGGGTGATTATTAATGGATAAAATAAATTAGACAGATAGGAACTCTACATTGGGCTGGTCAAAAATTTGAGTGAAAGAGATGGTTTTGGAGATCCAGGAAACAAATCAAAATGAAAGCAACTTTAATAAGCTTTGTTGTTGTTAGATGCAAAGTTATGTCCGACCCATCGCGACCCCATGGACAACATTCCTCCAGGCCTTCCTGTCCTCTAACATCTTCTGGAGTCCATTTAAGCTCACACCGACTGCTTTGGTGACTCTATCCAGCCATCTCTGTTGTCTCCTTCTTTTGCCCTCCATCGTTCCCAGCATGAGGCTCTTCTCCAGGGAGCCCTTCCTTCTCATTAGGTGGCCAAAGTACTTGAGTTTCCTCTTCAGGATCTGGCCTTCTAAAGAGCAGTCAGGATTGATCTCCTCCAGGACTGACCGGTTGGATCGCCTTGCAGTCCAAGGGACTCAATGCAGGAGTCTTCTCCAGCACCAGAGTTCAAAGGCCTCTATTCTTGGGCACTTAATCTGTCTAATGGTCCAACTTTCACAGCCATCCGTTGCAACTGGGAAAACCAGAGCCTTGACGCTTTTGTTGACAGGGTGATGTCTCTGCAAGATGTTAAATCACAAAGTGGCCCTACTTTATGACTTAATATGTTGAGTGAACTGAGTCAATTATTATTTATTCAACTGGGGTACATACATTGCATACATTCACAGCCATAGATTACAGCTTACCTTATTTTTAAGAAAAATCAACAACCCTGAACTCTCCCTCTCTCTCTTGGCCAACTATCTAAAATTAGTAAGACTGAGTCACACACATATGGGGGGGTGGAGGGAGGGGAGGAGACATAGAGAAGAAATGTTGCTTCTAGCTTTTTAAAAAACCTTTCTTTTGTGTGTGCCAGCCAAATCAATGTGATTCATCCATGCTAATTTTGTATCATCGCCCTTTTCTCTGAATCCCTAACTTCCCTTCCCCAAAGTTAAGAACAGCCATCAAAAGTCATTAAATCATTTAAAATATCCTAGGTTAAAAAGAAAGGGATGTGTTGGCTCAGTGGCTAAGACACTGAGCTTGTCGATCAGAAAGGTCGGCAGTTCAAATCCCTAGGCCGCGTAACAGAGTGAGCTCATGTTACTTGTCCCAGCTTCTCCCAACCTAGCAGTTCGAAAGCATTTAAAAAATGCAAGTAAAAAAATGGTGGGAAGGTAACAGTGTTCTGTACGCCTTTCCACCAGGAATGAACACCCAGATCAGCATAGAATTAGAGTAGAGTAGAGTAGAGTGGAATAGAATAGAATAGAATAGAATAGAATAGAATAGAATAGAATAGAATTCTTTATTGGCCAAATGTGACACAAGAAATGTGTCTGGGGCATAAAGTCTTAGTGTACATAAAAGCTATAAGTGACTAATCATGATCATAATCATAGAATAGGATAGAATGGAATTCTTTATTAGCCAAGTGTGATTGGACACACAAGGAATTTGTCTTTAGTGCATATGCACCATTTGTCAAAAAATCATAGGGTACAACACTTAATGATAGTCATAAGGGAGAAATATGCAGTCAAATCATACTAGGAAACAATCAGTATAAATTGTAAGGATACAAGCACAAAGGTACAGTCAGTGGGAGGAGATGGGTGATAGCAACGATTAATTCCAAGGTTAACATCCGACCAACAATCAAGTGAGCAATACCCCAATCAAGAAACTGCCAAAGAGCATCAGTGAACAGCCCAAGCAAAGAGTCTCTAAGACCACTCCCACCCTCACACAGATAGGCAAGTCACCGGAATATAAACTGACAGCATATTAGCACTGATGATGTTACCTAGTTAGGTAATGAAATGCCTGCAAGGAAACAAGGAAGCTCAGAGAGCACCAAGGATAGCAGCATCACTGAAAAACACACACAAACACACCCACAAGAAGTTGCCGCCTGCTTCTCTAAAAGTAGCCTCTGTAAGCCCCAGGTTTCAGCTATAATGGAGCTTGCCCATCACAGTCATAAGTCATGACAGTCATAAATCAAGTCACCCATGTGACCAGCCCAATTTTACAACTGTTTTTGTGGTAGTCGTTTAGCAAATACAGTGTCCGGATTACAAATATCACCCAAAAATAAATCAGAGTCCGAGGTAAACTATTGCTCGAAGTTCCAATTTATGAAGAGAGCCATATTGGCACATCTGGGAAAACCCAAATCTGAAGGCTTCCTGGTTTTCCCCACCTGAAAGTTCAAGATCTTGCCCCCACACCCACAAGTCCATCCCATGGTCCAATCTCCCACTGCCACACTGGCAGTTCCACCCATCCAGTTCTGGCCAGGTGCAGAGACAAAGGATGACCTTGGCTTTCTAGAAAGAATTTTGTTATGGCTACATAGCATCTCACTCCGTACAATCCCCCCTCCCATTTTCCCACAATACAAAATGCATAGTAGAATAATAGAAAGTGTGGCAGGCCCAAGATCCGAAAGAAAAGATGGCTGTAGGCTTGACATACGGTGGTTTAAAAAAAACCAAAAATCCAGCGGTTTGCTAGGCCCCAGTTTTGGTGAATACTGTTAAGTGAATATTGGTTTTTGACAAAACTGTTGAAAACATGGTTATGTGACTGCAGGGATGCTGTCCTCAAAGCAACTCTGAAATGGACCCAAGTGGATGGTTTCCAAATCCAGCTTGCGCTTGGATTGGGTTGCCCTGACCTATAAGCGCCCACCCGGGAAACAGTTTCTCCCTTCGTGAACTCTCTCTGCTTCTACACGGCGTGAATGGCCGAAGAAGCAGGCGATGCAACTTTTCCTGCTGTTTGGTTTGCCTTCTGAAAAGCTTTCCTTTCTCTCCCCTTGTTTTTTTTTCCTAGCACCCTCTGCAGTAGCAGTTCAGGAAATTAAATCACTACCCAGAAATCCATTTGAAAGTTTCCAGCCCGGCAGCAAACCACAGGTTAGTATCATCTGAGGATGGACGATCCCTTGTTTAAATTTATACCGCCGATAGAAAGCGTTCTTTATAATAGAGGTGGGCTTGCTGTCTCGGGTAATAAATACCAGATGGCCCCCAGAGGTTGGGCTGTCACAGGTGGCCTCGATTGCGCAGAGAAGCATGTGTATCTAATGGCTGAGCCTTGTGCTCCCCCAGGAAAAATATCCCAGGTTCAAACCTGTTTTTTCCAGTGGCAGAATCTCTCACTGCCAGTGAATCCTTGGAGAAATGCCACTAGTAGGGATGCGGTGGCTAAAATCCCGAGCTTGTCGATCAAAAAGGTCGGCAGTTCGGCGGTTTGAATCCCTAGTGCCATTTAATGGAGTGAGCTCCTGTTACCTGTTCCGGATTCTGCTAGCTTAGCAGTTCGAAAGCACGTAAAAAATGCAAGTAGAAAAATAGGGACCACCTTTGGTGGGAAGGTAACAGCGTTCCGTGTGCCTTGGGCGTTGAGTCATGCCGGCCACATGACCACGGAGACGTCTTCGGGCAGCTCTGGCTCTTCGGCTTTGAAACGGAGATGAGCACCGCCCCCTAGAGTTAGGAACAACTAGCACACATGTGCAAGGGGAATCTTTACCTTTAGGGTAGACCAGGGCTCCCAAAACTTAAGACTTGTGGATTTCAACTCCCGGAATTCTCCAGCTAGCAAGTTGCCAAGTTTTGAGACCCCTGGGGTAGACACAAACCAGGCTAAACGTATCCATGGACTTGCGCGTGTGTTCCCGATGTGCTTCCACTGTGGCTTGCCTACATTAGGAGCGAGAAAAATTAATGTGCTGCTCTTCCTTATTTGCCCTGCCTGTGAGATGGGAGGAGGAGGACTCTGTATGCTCTTGAAGGCCAAAATGATATGCGGTTCATGTTGCTTGAATACAATATCTTAGATAACTTTTTTGTCCCCCCCAATTGATAGCTGAAAAATGGATCTCTGCTGAACCAGCCAAGAGCCGTCCTGCAGAAATTGGCAGCCATGTCTGATCTTAACCCGAATGCCCCCAGGAACTCGAGGAATTTCGTCTTCCAGACCCTCTCCCCAGTCAAGAGCGAGGGCGTGAAAGAGAAAGCCAAACTCCAGGTAGAGATCTGATTGATTTGAAGGGGGAACCTGTTACTTAACATGTGTTTTGTTCTTATTTATTCTATATCTGTCCATCCATCCCCCTATGAAATCCATCTACCCGTTTTCCTCCCCTCCCTCCCTCCCTCCAGGCCAGAGTTCACCAACCTTTCGGACCTCAGGGACCACTAAATTCTCCTGTGCGCCGCTTGGAGAATCCAAGTATGGGTTTAACTTTTGTCCCATAGCCTTGAGACTGGGTTTTAAAAGTCTTGGCCACGCCTCCTGTAGCTGGTAGAGCCCAGTTTTTTAACTCAGTCCAGCCTTGGAAATCTATAAATAATTTTGCTAAGCAAATATTATTCGAATTAGGGTGGCACACAGCGGCCTCTCTTTGGGCATGCATGCCATCGCCAGCTGCTCTTCTGGTTTCCGGCGCAGCCAGTTGGTCTTCGTGGGCACCAGAGCACTTGAAAACGGCCCCAAAACAGGCCGTTTTCTAGGAAATCTAGGAAAGGCTCTGACGAAGGCTGTGTCGGAGGCAGAGAGGGGGCCAGGGCCATCGGACAGTAATCAGCTGCTTTCAGAGTCAGACTTCAGTGAGGCAGAAGAACAGCTGGAGCCTGTTCCCAGTGTACTCATGTGATGGGTGATATCTCCGTTGGGATACAGCAAAGGGTGTGCCGCGGAGTATGCAGCTATAAGAATGTTGCTAGTGTACACACAATTAGTAGACCAGACACTGTTCAGTAAAATAAAATAGCTTTTACTGAAGTTGTAAAAACTACTAAACTAAACTACTGCTTAACAAACAGTTAAAGCGATTCAAAAACAAAGCCTTAACAAATATCAAATTGCTTACAGTCAGCAAACACAATCTTGCTGCTTCTTCCTTCTTCAAACACAGTTTTTCACAGAACACGAGCAATTCAGTTATCAAGCAGCAAATCCAGCAGAGAGAGAGATATGTGCTCTCCTGGCTTCCTCTTAGAGTTGGAGATAATTGCACTTCCTAACTGCACTCTACCATTCCAACATCCTTAAAGCCACAATGACCATTTGTCATTATGGTATTATATATTGTCTACCCAACTCTAAGAGTCTACTGCTAACAGCATGCACAGAGTTTCCAGATGAAGGGAACAGCTAAAGAACAGGGGTCAACGGGAGTAAGGCCACAGGTGGACGATGAATGACACCAAAAAGAGGCGCGAAAGGGGAGTGGAGTTTGCAGGAGACAATCAGTTCGTTTAATTGGTTCGTGACTCTCTGAGATTCCTTGCCACATTTTGTCGGCCTGGCAGCTCTCCAAGCCAGATAAGGTCTGTGACTGTAAATCCTCCATTGAAAGACTTTGCCGGATGTGAATGAGCAGAATTCACAGTCAATTAATAAAAGGGCGTTTTTTCGGGACAAGGAGTTTGCTTCAGGCTCTTGGGAAGCCTCGGTCAAGACAGATGATGTTATTCAGAACTGGAGAGAGAGCAGTTGGCCAACTAACTATAAAATAAAAAGTTCAAAGCTAAGTTATATAAAGATGCTTCCTTTAACCCAGAACACCCTGGTCCTTTTCCGGTAGCCAATGACTGAGACCCGTCCAGGCATATTGAGTGAATGAGATTCTGGTCATCTAGAAAAATCATTGGAACTAAACTTACCTCTGGACATTTCCTAGGTCAAGAGAAGAACTCTGCTTCCTGCTGCCGTGCCTTCTCCTAAACGGCTGCGACTTGACAGCACGTCAGTTCAAGAAACCCGAAGTATATTCCAGTATTTGGAGAGGTAAAAAAAAAAAAAAAAGGCCTGTTTGCATTTTGTCTCGTCCAGCCACATTTTGGATTTTGCAGAGCTGTAAAGACAACGCACGAATCTCTGTTGGATGGGCAATACCCACATTGTAGAACGCACGGCATTAAGATTCCTCCCCTATCCTCAGGGATTTTGTTGGGGAACAGGGAAAAAATACTTTTTGCTGTCTGTCGTTACAGCACTGACTCCAGCACTAACTGAGCCTTCATTTCTCTAATTCAGGGGTCTCCAACCTTTGCAACTTTAAGTCTGAAGGACTTCAGCTCCCAGACTTCTCCACCCAGCTTTGCTGGGAGCTGAAGTCCTTCAGACTTAAAGTTGCAAAGGTTGGAGACCCCTGTTCTAATTCATTCTTTTTCCCTTGGGTCTTTGTTCGACCTAAGTTGAATTTTAAAACAGTACTTTATTTTGGGGCCAGGGTTTGGAGCATTGGGCTCCCGTGGGCTGGATTTTAAAATCACTTTGGAGGCTGTATGTGTATATGTATATATAATTTTTCCTCCTCGGTGTTTTGGAAAATTCTGATGTACTTTTAATCAAGGTTTTAATTTTTCTAAATTCATATTATTGAACAGGATGTATCTGTAATGTATATATATATATGTACCTTGGTTGTTGTTGTTCCCAGTGCTTTCATCTCCTGCTGGCATTTTAATTTTTTTTATAAATAAACAAGGATCTTGGATTTGTGTCAAGAACAAAACGGGGCGGCCTCTACTTTTTAAAAAATACCTGTCTTTATGCACATTTTAAAACTACACAAAATGGGGAGAAAAGGAAGTCTGGATGAAATGTGCCACATTTACAACTACCATATTTTTCAGAGTATAAGACACACCTTTTTCCCCTCAGGAAAGAGGGTGAAAATCTGGGTGCGTCTTATATACTGAATACAGCATTTTGTGCCTCATGAAACTCTACCCCCTTTGTCAAAATGGCTGTGCATAGCCTTTAGGTGGCTTCCAGAGTGCCTCTGTGGTGGAGGGGGGAATGAAATGAAATGAAGAGATGACTAAAGGATTGGGATGGCATGCCATCTTGTTGACGTTCCTGGAACTGAAGCCCAAGATAGAAGGTGTCCTGGTTAGAAACCAAATTGTTGCTTGCGTCTGTTAGCCATCAACCTGCTGCTTCATGGGATAACTATTTTCATTCCAATGAAATATCTCTTGCTTCTGACTTCAGCCTGGCATCCTAATTGTTCTGAGAAGCACCACATATCCACCCACCTCTTTGCATTTTGTCCTGAACCTGAGCTGAGGACACGTTGCTCATCCCTCTCCCTGTAAACCGAGTGGCTTTTACTTGATTTCTCATGCCAACAATGCATTTTTAGGATCACTTGCAACCTCTGGGAGAAAACAAAAGCAGATTGCTGGGAATGGTGCTCACAGTTCAGAAACAGCAGAGCCCTAATCTGGGCCAAGAAGTTGAAAGTAGATATTACAATACAATACAATACAATACAATACAATACAATACAATACAATACAATACAATACAATACAATACAATACAATACAATAGCAGAGTTGGAAGGGACCTTGTAGGTCTTCTAGTCCAACCCCCTGCGTGGGCAGGAACCTTATACCATTTCAGACAAATGGCTATCTAACATCTTCTTAAAGACTTCCAGGGTTGGGGCATTCACAACTTCTGGAGGCAAGCTGTTCCACTGATTAATTGTAACTGTCAGGAAATTTCTCCTTAGTTCTAAGTTGCTTCTTTCCTTGATTAGTTTCCACCCATTGCTTCTTGTCCTGCCCTCAGGTGCTTTGGAGAATAGTTTGACTCCCTCTTCTTTGGGGCACCCTCTATTAGGTGCCATTTTATTGAAGGAGAGGCTCTAACGAATAAGGTAAAGGTAACGGTTCTCCTCGCACATATGTTCTAGTCATTCCCGACTCTAAGGGGCGATGCTCATCGCTGTTTCAAAGCCGAAGAACCAGCGCTGTCCAAAGACGTCTCCGTGGTCATGTGGCCGGTATGACTAAATGCCGAAGGCTCTGTTACCTTCCCACCAAAGGTGGTCCCTATTTTTCTACTTGCATTTTTTACGTGCTTTCAAATTGCTAGGTTGGCAGAAGCTGGGACAAGTCATGGGAGCTCATTCCGTTAAGCGGCGCTAGGGATTCAAACTGCCGACCTTTCTGGTTGACAAGCTCAGCGTCTGAGCCGCTTGGCTGCTTTATCCCAAATATTTGTAATTTGCAAAGCTTTGCACTAGATGCCTTCTCGGGGTCCATAAAAAGCTATGGGGGAGCTCAAAACAGCAGCCCCTGCGATGTGACGTCACTGCACAAAAGGCAAGAGTTAGACAAATCAGTGTTTCTCAACCTCCGCAAACACTGCCTGAGGAATTCTGGGAGATGAAGTCCAGATGTCTTAAGGTGGCCTAGATTGAGAAACACTAATGACATCTTAGACAAGTACAGGTAGTCCTTGTCTTATAAGCATTCATTTAGTGACTGTTCGAACTTACAGCAGCATTGGAAAAAGTAAAGACTTAGGGCCATTTTTCCCACTTAGAACCATCGCAGCATCCGGATAGCCATGGGAGGTTCATCACCGAAGGATTTCAAGGAGATGTTGGCTGGCCATTTGTCAGAAATGGTGTAGGGCAGTGATGGTTAGCCTTTTTATTGCTGAGTGCTCAAAGGTGTGTGTGTGTGTGTGTGTACCCCAAACCCCAAAATGCAATGCGGACACCCTCCTGTGCATGCGTCCTACTCCCCTTTGCAAATTGGTGCAGGAGGCTTTCTAGGCCCCAAATGGGGCATTGGGGGGCCTCACCGGCGCCCCTGCAGCCCGTTTTGGCTTCTAGGTTGGTGCAGGAGGCTTTCTGGGACCAAAAGGGGCACATGTGTGCAAAACCCATGCATGCACACATGCATCCCCTGGGCTCTAAGGTCACCGCAGATGAGGACTGCAGCCAAGAAATTAAAAGACACTGGCTCCTGAGGAGGAAAGCGATGGCAAATGTAGACAGCGTACTAAAAAGCAGAGACATCACCCTGCCAACACAAGTGCTTACAGTCAAGGCTCTGGTTTTCCCAGTTGCAGTGGATGGCTGTGAAGGTTGGACCATAAGGAAGGCTGAGTGCCAAAGAATGGAGGCCTTTGAACTCTGGTGCTGGAGAAGACTCCTGCGAGTCCCTTGGACTTCAAGGCCATTCAACCGGTCAATCCTAGAGGAGATCCACCCTGACTGCTCTGTAGAAGGCCAGATCTTGAAGAGGAAACTCAAAGACTTTGGCCACCTGATGAGAAGGAAGAAAGATTCCCTGGAGAAGAGCTTCATGCTGGGAAAGATGGAGGGCAAAAGAAGAAGGGGACGATAGAGAATGAGAGGGCTGGATGGAGTCACTGAAGCAGTCAGCATGAGCTTCAATGGGCTCCAGAAAATGGTAGAGGACAGGAAGGCTTGGAGGAACGTTGTCCGTGGGGTCGTGATGAGTTGGATATGACTTCAACAACTAACACAAGAAGAAGAAAGCTGAATTGCTGCTCACCTGTTGGCCTTTTTAGCTGCGCTGGTTTGCAGCAAAAGGGATTAAAAGTTATGTGGGCGTCCTGCACTCTGTTTTAAATGGTTGACATTTCAGACACGTTTGCAATCATTCCACCCTCCTCGCTGCCCCTCAGATTTTGTACTGGTGAGATGGCCTTTCGGGGCCTCCAGGCATTTGCTGAATTCGATATGCTTTTGTTTTCCATGCAGGGAGAGGTTGAGGGTAGATGCTGGGGAAGGGGAAGGAGGGGGGAGCAAAAGGAGGGGACGGACCCTATTTATTTGTCTTGTCTAATTTAATTTATGTTATTTATCAAAGAGACAGGCTATTTGAGAAACCAGATGGACCCAGGCTAAAAGCGATCTGTATTTTCAGAGTGTGAAAAATGGCTGCAGAGTGGACAAGGCAAGTGGAAGCTGGCTCTGAGTAAGCTCGCTGGTTCCTCTCTGTGCCAGCTTTTTAAAAATAAATAAATATATATATATATAGTAATTTTATGAAGCATTACAATTTAAAAGATAAAAGCTAATGCGAATTGAAAAGACAAAAAAATGAAAGTTCAGGAAAGAAGAAAAATAGAAACAAAGGGGGGAAAATAAGATTATTGTAAAGATAAATAAGGATGGCTCAGTGGCTAAGACGCTGAGCTTGTCGAACAGACAGTTCGGCGGTTCGAATCCCCAGCGCCATGTAATAGAGTGAGCTCCCGTTACTTGTCCCGACTTCTGCCAACTTAGAAGTTCAAAAGCATGTAAAAAATCACCCCCAAATCTAAGGACCTTAAACTTTATTTAAAACTTCTTTTGCTAAGTATTGAAAGGTATGCCTGGTGCTGTAAAACCTGCCAATTGAAGAGTCCTCATAGCTCTTTTCATAGCTGAAAAGTAGTTAACAAGCAATTTCTGGAAGTGATAAAGGAAGTATATCTTTTCAAAGGCACCAACCATGTTGTGAGTGAACATGGGCTCTGTGTGCCACCTGTGACACGTGTGCCATAGGTTCGCCTTCACTGCCCTAGACCAGGGGTTTGCAAAGTTGGCTCTTTTAAGACTGGTGGACTTCAACTCCCAGAATTCCCCAGCCAGCATGGCTGGCTGGGGAATTCTGGGAGTTGAAGTTCACCAGTCTTAAAAGAGCCAACTTTGCAGACCCCTGCTAGAGCATTTATTAAAAATGTTCAGTGTTGGGCATTCACAACTTCTGGGAGAAAGTTGTTCCACAAGTATGCTCAGGGGATGAGAAAGGCGGGATTTCTTTTTAAAGTATCCACAGTCACAGTTTTGTCTCTGCTAGAAACCATTTCATTCCTTCCAATAAGCTTTACCAAAGGGTGATGTGTCTCCTTGGAGAGCGACATCTGTGTTTAGATTCCCCTATGATAACATTCAGTTCCAGAAATAATACAATAATAATACAATAGCAGAGCTGGAAGGGACCTTGGAGGTCATCTAGTCCAACCCCCTGCCGAGGCAGGAAGCCCTATACCATTTCAGACAAATGGCTATCCAACATCTTAAAGACTTCCAGGGTTGGGGCATTCACAACTTCTGGAGGCAACTTCTGTTCCACTGATTAATTGTTCTAACTGTCAGGAAATTCTCCTCAGTTCTAAGTTGCTTCTCTCCTTGATTAGTTTCCACCCATTGCTTCTTGTTCTGCCCTATGGTGTCTTGGTGAATACCTTGACTCCTTCTTCTTTGGGGCAACCCCTGATATATTGGAACACTGCTATCATGTCTCCCCTGGTCCTTCTTTTCATTAAACTAGACCTACCCAGTTCCTGCAACCGTCCTTCATATGTTTCAGCCTCCAGCCCCTTAATCATCTTTGTTGCTCTTCTCTGCACTCTTTCTACAGTCTCCGCATCTTTTTTACATCGTGGTGACCACAACTGGATGCCGTATTCCAAGTGTGGCCTTACCATCAATAACCTTTTCTTGTCCCTGAGTCTGAACTGATTATGTTTCAGTTCCTTGGTCAAGAAAATAAAATCACCATCCACGTGACTGTAATACACACAAGCTTTTCTTTTTAGCTTATCTGATGCCCTCATTGACAAAACCAATCCCTGCTTTTTGTCATGTGTGGGAAGCTTTCGCTTCAGAAATGAGTGACGGATAAAATTTGTGAATAGTAGGAAAAGCGGTTGATTTTCATTAACTTCCTGTTGTTAATTGCGAAGTCGTGTCTGACCCATCGCAACCCCATGGACCACGTTCCTCCAGGCAGATCCAAAAGCAAACAAATCATGGTGTGGTATAATGTGCGAATCTGGTCACTGAAGGCAACTCAGACCACAATTACAAATATATGTACAAATCACTAGGCTAAAACATATGAAGAACGAATGCAGGAACTGTGTATCTCTAGTTTAATGAAAAGAAGGACCAGGGGAGACATGATAGCAGACTTCCGATATCTCAGGGGCTGCCACAAAAAAGAGGGAGTCAAACTATTCTCCAAAGCACCTGAGGGCAGGACAAGAAGCAATGGGTGGAAACTAACCAAGGAGAGAAGCAACTTAGAACTAAGGAGAAATTTCTTGACAGAACAATTAATCAGTGGAGCAACTTGCCTCCAGAAGTTGTGATTGCTCCAACACTGGAAGTTTTAAAGAAAATGTTGTATAACCATTTGTCTGAAGTGGTGTAGGGTTTCCTGCCTAAGCAGGGGATTGGACTAGAAGACCTCCAAGGTCCCTTCCAACTCTGTTATTCTATCACAACAGATAGCTATTTCAGTTCCTTCATTACGATTCTGCTTTTCTGCAATTGTTAAAGGTTGTCCAAAAGGAGTATTTTGAAAAAGATATCTACAGCATTTCATGTCTAAATCCCAAAACCTAGTGATCTAGTGGGTAAGGGGTGGAATTGGAAAAGTGAAACTCCAAGGGAAAAATGTTCGAAGAAATAATAAAATATATAAAGGTAAAAGTTCCCCTCGCACATATGTGCTAGTCGTTCCTGACTCCAGGGGGCAGTGCTCACCTCTGTTTCAAAGCCAAAGAACCAGTGCTATCCAAAGACATCTCCGTGGTCATGTGGCCGGCATGACTAAATGCCAAAGGCGCACGGAACTCTGTTCCCTTCCCACCAAAGGTGGTTCCTATTTTTCTACTTGCATTTTTTTACGTGCTTTCGAACTGCCAGGTTGGCAGAAGCTGGGACAGGTAACAGGATATAAAATATATAAGAAATACTAAAAACAAAACAAAAAACAGCTCAGTATGTGATACTTTAGTTGTGGTTCCCAGATTCCTGAGCCTAGATAATGAGTGTCCAGTCTTGGCAATTACAGACTTCAACTCCCAGAATTCCCCAGTCAGCATGGATGGCTGGGGAATTCTGGAAGTTAAAGTTCGCCGATCCTAAAGTTCCCAAGGTTGCACACACACACACACACCCAGATGCAATCCTATTGCTTTGAGAATAAAAGTTCTTGAGCTTCAAACATGGACCTACCTCACTGGATCCCAAAGTCTCTGAGAATCCCCACTAGATCTATCTGAAAATGTACTGCCTCTCCCCTCCCCTTGTGAAGCCTCCTTTCCTGGGCCGTGTTTGGTTAATTTCTAAGAGAGCGTGATTATACGTTATTCTTCTGGCCAAGTAAAGAAATCCCCCCGCCCCAAATCTCTGGACTGCATTAAAGATAGGCAGGAGGGTGGGCTCCAGAAGTTGTCTTTCAGAGGGGCAGGGGGAGAGATTGTGTGTCAAAGAAGACCCCCATGCTCTAGGGCACAGCTTGCTCCATCTTGTCTTCCAATGACTACAGAACGCCTGGCCTCCTGGCCATGTAAAGTCTATTTAGCTCTTCGTATTAATCTACCTGTGACAGACCGAAGGGCAGCTCCATTTATCACTGCCCTGTACTGCAGCCTCGATGAAGTTAACGCCGTGTCAAAAGGGGGGGCCCTTCGTGACGCTTTTGACTCCCAGTATGTGCGTTTTAATAAATGGCCTGGAGTTAAAAAGGGGGGAAATTGAAATTGAACAGGCTGATGTCTCTCTCTGCATTCTCTCGCCTGGAGCGGGTAGCAGTCCTAGCGTTTGGCTACCTAGCGTTGAAGTCAGCCTTGGAAAAATAAGGGTTGAGGCACCTGGAAGGTTAAAAAGATATTATTTCATAAGGTGGACTAGAGTGCATCTAATGGCACAGAGGTTCATTCTGAGCTATAGATAGGAGTCCATTAAGTTGGAGAAAGAATGCAACTGTCAGGCTTCCAAATAGCACCCAAAAGTAAATCTGAGTCCAAGGCAAAGTATTGCTTAAAGTTCCAATTGATTAAGAGAGCCATGTTGGCACATCTGGGAAAATCTGAATGTGAAAGCTTCCCGGTTTTCCCCACCCAGTTGAAAGTTCAAGATCTTGCCCCCACCCCCATCCACAAGTCCATCACATGGTCCAGTCTCCCACTGCCACGCTGGCAGTTCCACCCATCCAGTTCCGGTCAGGTGCAGAGGTGCAAAGACAAAGGATGACCTTGGCTTTCTGGAAAGAATGTTGTTATGGCTACATCACATCTCACTCTCATAATCCTCCCTCCCATTTTCCCACAATAGAAAATGCATAGTAGAATAATAGAAAGTGTGGCAGGCCAAAGATCCAAAAGAAAAGATGGCTGCAGGCCTGACAACAACTCAACTTACAACCATTTGTTTAGGGGCTGTTCGAAGTTACAAAGGCACTGACAAAAGTGATTTATGATCATTTTTCACACGACCATTGCAGCATCCCCATGTCACGTGTTCAAAATTCATATGCTTGGCAGCTGGCATGTATTTATGATGGCTGCAATGTCCCAGGGTCATGTGATCAACATTTGTGGCGTTGTGACAAGCATAGTCAATAGGGAAGACAGATTCACTTAACATCCATGTTACTAACTTAAGAACTGCAGTGATTCACTTAACAACAGTGGCCAGAAAGGTGGCAGAATAGGGCAAAACTAATTGAACAACTATTTTGCTTAACAATTTAAATGTTTGGCTGTATAAGTCAACGATTACCTGTGCAACAGCTGCAGTAATGGTAGTGGTAACACAGGGAAGCTGGGACAAGAAATGGGAGCTCACTCCATGACACAATACTGGGGATTCGAACCACCAAACTGCTCATCTTCTGATAAAAAAACTCAGCGTCTTAGCCAGTGAGCCAACTTTAGAGTCCATACGTTGCCACAAATGATGCAAGTCCAACATCTTGTAAATTCCATTGACCCTTTTCTAGGGCTGGTTTAGTGCTGAAAGTTGACTAGATTTTTTTGAATAAATCTTCAGTGTTGTAACCCAACTTATGGTCCTGATCCTTTGTGCCTGACACCAGCTTGAGCTCCTGAATGAAAGGTGAGCTATAACTCTTAAAAAAATAATTAAAGCTTTAGGGGGTATTCTCTTTATAAGTTAATTTTCCAAGTCCTCCTCCTCTTGAAGTTGTATTCTTTCACTAGGACTGTTGCATGTATTCTGTTAATCAGAGGAGCATAATAAAGTCACATAGATAAAAAAAGAACTAAGATGAGAGACAGCATGTTCATCACAGCTCCAGCCTTCGCGATTCTTCCAGCGGAAACTGCCTCACATCTTGGCAACAACTACTAAACAATGTTAGGTGACAGTCAAGAATTTGGTAGCACTTTCCAGACTAACCAAGTTTGATTTTAAGGCATCAACTTTCATGAGCTAGTTGTGCCTTAAAATAAAACATTGATTAGACGCAGGGGTCTCTAACCTTGGCAACTTCAAGACTTGTGGACTTCAGCTCATAGAACTGTAGTCCACAAGTCCTGCCCTCTGGAACGACCTTCCCCCCGACATTAGAACAACCACGGACCTCCGCTCCTTCCGTCAAAAATTAAAAACATACTTTTTCTGCTTGGCCGGCCTAGGTTAGTCTCTACCTTTAGGGCAGGGGTCTGCAAAGTCGGCTCTTTTAAGACTGGTGGACTTCAACTCCCAGAATTACCCAGCCAGCATGGCTGGCTGGGGAATTCTTGGAGTTGAAGTCCATCAGTCTTAAAAGAGTCGACTTTGCAGACCCCTGCTTTAGGGCGTTAGGGAATGCTAGTTTTAATATGGGGATTTTAGTGCAGGGACAATCAAATTTAATTCGTTTTTATTCTATTGTATTTATTCTTGTATGTATATTTTATAGTGTTTTAATTTTTCCCTGTGCACCGCTCCGACTCCCCCCGGGGAGAGGACGCGGTATATAAAATTATTATTATTATTATTATTATTATTGTTGTTGTTGTTGTTGTTGTTATTATTATTATTATTATTATTATTATTATTATTATTATTATTATTATTATTATTATTATTATTATTATTATTATTATTATTATTATTATTATTATTATTAAAGTTGCCCAGGTTGGAGACCCCTGGATTAGACTGAAAGGGGCCAAGCATATGTCTTGGGCTACCCTTGACGAAACACTTTTCCTAGAGGGTCAAATGAAAATTCCCCTCTTTGGCCACTAGATAGCAGCATTATATTACCACCAACCTTTAAAGCTAACATACAGCAATGCAAGCCTAGGAACCAGATGTGTGTTAGATGCTTGTGGGCTACAAGTGTGCCTAAATCCTTGACAAAAATGCAAATCTTTAATCTTTAACCTTAATATGACTGCTAGGACTTGCTGTTTGGGATCTGATCATGGGGAGGGGGACATGGGAACACATAGCAATGGAAAATATTGTTCTACTACCGGTTGTCTGTGGTTGTTGGCTTCTCTTTGATTTTTTTTTGTCTCTTTCGCTGAATATTTGACAACAACTGAGACAGGAACAGGTTGTGTGGAAGGAGGAGGAGATGGAGGGAAGGAGCAGGTAAGCAATGAAAGGTGGGAAGTAGAACAAGAGGAAATGGGAAAGAAGAATTCTTCATTCATAGTTTGCATCCTTGAACAGGGAAGTAGAGGATGCACCTTGTCTTAAATAGAGGCCTGCTTGTCTTTGTTGTGACCCGCCAGATTTGGACAGTGAAGAGGTTGGGGAGGAGCATGGACCAGTCCTGGAGTCTGGGGAAGGCTCTGATGAGGGCTCTGTGTCGGAGGCAGAGACGGGGGCACAGCCATCTGACAGTTATCAGCTGCCTTCAGAGTGAGACATCAGTGAGGCAGACGAACAGCTGGAGCCTGTTTCCGGTGTGCGCGTGTGCAGAGTTGCCAGACAAAGGGAACAGCTAAAGAAGAGGAGTCAATTGGGAATAAGGCCACAGGTGGGTGATAAATGGCCCCTCCCAGAGGAAATAAAAGAGGAGCAAAAGGGGAGTGGAGTTTGCAGGAGGCAATGAGTTTGCTTAATTGGTTCATGACTCTCTGAGACACCTTGCCAAGTTTTGCAGATATCTGCCTGGCCACTCTCCAAGCCAGATAAGATCTGTGACGGTAAATCCTCCCTTGAAAGACTTTGCTGGATGTGAATGAGCAGAAATCACAGTCATTTAATAAAAGGGTGTTTTGTTGGGACAAGGGGTTTGCTTCATGCTCTCGGGGACAGCCTTGTCCCCGAGGGCACGAGGTGGGAGAACATGAGGAATTAAGAAAAAAGTTTAAAATGCAGGTTCTTTTGCCTTTCAAGTATTTGCACATTTTATCACACTTCCCTGAAATAGATCAGCACATGAAGTTGGTGAGAGTTCAAAGAGAACAATAACTAGGTTAGAGTAGAATAGCTGAACATTGCAGTTTGTCCTGGGATGCTCACTGTTGATCTAGTATGACTCCTGAATGGTTTTGAAGAGTTGGATCATCAGACCCATGTTGGGAGATTTGGCAGAGTGGTATTTAGTGATGCCCTGCTACTTTGGTCACTATGAAATGCACATATGGCCACATGGTATATATAGGAAGTCCTCAACTTACGGCCACAATTGGGACCAGTTTTTCTGCTGCTAAGGTGCTTAATGGTTATTGTTTGTTTGTTTGTTTGTTTGTTTGTTTATTTATTTAAATCATATTTATATCCCGCCCTTCTCCACAAAGGACCCAGGGCGGCGCACAGGAATTTAAAAAACATACAAAATAATTAATAAATACAGAATTTAAAAACATATTAAATTATAATCCTATGCTAAAATTCCAATTAAAATCTAAAATAGTCCCAACGGGAGGTTAGGCTAGGCTGGTTTGCTGAAAAAGATGTGTCTTTAGACACTGGCGGAAGAGGCGGAGGTCCAAGATGGTACGCAATTAAGTGAGTCACGCTCAGTGTTATGACCTTATTTTTGCCAGGGTGGTTAAAAAACCCAGTGCAGTTGTTAAATGAATCGTGCAGTTGTTAATCAATTCTGGCTTCGCCACGTTTATCAGAATTTGGCCAGGAAGGCTGCAAATGGTGATCACATTACCCCAGGATACTGCATTTGTCAAAAACACATGCACCCAAGCACCCAAATGTCATTTTCTAAATGACATTCATGTCACTTTTTTCAGTGCTTCTGTAACTCTGAATGGTTACTAAAGAAATGGCTGTAAGTCCAAGACAAACTCTACTCTGAAACTGTAGTAGAAGTAGGGGAGAAGGGGAAGAGCTGACATTTCAAGTGCTATTATTCATTCAAGATCTTGCCTTAATTTCTGGCACTCTTGCTATAGCCTTGAGAACAAACTTTAATATTGCTATAAGGCAGCTGCAAGAAAAGAAGGGGGGAAAGAGAGATGGTTTAAAAGTCTACAGCTAAGGAGTCTGGAACGTGTTCAGTGGGGTGTCTTCAGATGGAATTTATACACAAAAATAAAGTTCCCATTTTTGGGTTGTGTAGAAGAAAAACCAGACAGTCCAAGGCAGAGTTTTGCCCCCTGGCTTAGGGAAGTGGTTCCATGCTCCATGCACTTCCGCCCGCAGCAAATGCAGTAGTCAGAACGGCAAGCACAAATGAGAACAGTTGTGATTAATTAAAAGGAATCACCAAACCTTATCGAGAACATCTGGTGCAACATTCTCAGGGTGAGAGCAGCAATGAAGTGCACCGATTTCCCCCCAAAACAAGTTGCATATTTATTTTTCTTCCTGGCTTCATTTGGCCCAGCTAGGTGGCAGCATCTAGCTAACCTCGGCTGATGTAAAAATAAATAAATAAAAATAAAAACTAAGATCCAGGCCTGCCTAGGACTTGAAAAAGAGCCCACCACAAAATCCCAGAGCTTTGGATTGGACTGAGACGTTGGAAAATGTCCTGGAAGACTATAACGACAAATCACTTTCATATTGTTGATGAAAACAACAACAACATGGATTTGAGGAGGCTCACTCTTCGCCTTTTTAAGCCTGATTTGAGGAGATAACCAAAAGTGGACTTCTTCGCCAATCCAAGAAGAGGTTGTCCTATGATCTACCAACTTGGTTTCCTTTGGCAATTTCTTTTCCTGAAAACAAAAAGCGGAACTTGGATTAGCTGTCTTGGCAAGGTGGTTGAAATATCTCATCTAGCTTGAGTTGAGGAAAAGCCACATTTGCTTCTAATCAAGGCTACGGTGCTCTCTGTGCCATAAAAGTAATTGGATAAATTTATGGAGCGAAAGGAACTGTCAATGAGCATTAGCAGAGAAGGTTGCATAAACCCACCCATGTTAAATTCTCCACGTTAAAAGACAGGAATTGTATATTCTGACTTCAGGGCCCCAGTCAGAATGGACAATGGTGAGGAAAATATCGTCTAAAACATCGGGAAGGCAGAAAAATGCTTACTTTTAGTATAGATACATATTCTACAGATAACACAAGGTAAAGGTTCCCCTCGCATATATGTGCTAGTTGTTCCCAACTCTAGGGGATGGTGCTCAACTGCGTTTCAAAGCCGAAGGGCCAGCACTGTCTGAAGACGTCTCCGTGGTCATGTGGCCTGCATGACTAAATGGCGAAGGTGCACGGAACGCTGTTTATCTTCCTACCAAAGATGGTTCCTATTTTCTACTTGCATTTTTATATGCTTTCAAACTGCCAGGTTGGCAGAAGCTGGGACAAGTAACGGGAGCTCACTCCGTTACGTGGCGCTAGGGATTCGAACTGCCAAACTGCCGACCTTTCTGATCGACAAGCTCAGCGTCTTAGCCACTGAGCCACATACATAACTTTTAAAAGAAAACCTACATGGGCAGTCCACGGTTTACAACAATTTGTCTAACAACTTCTAAATGTTACAGCAACACTGAAAAGGTGACTTACAACCGGTCCTTGCACTTTCAACCATTATAACATGGCCACCAGATCAGAATTTGGGTACACGGCAACCGACATGCATTTACAATGGTTGCAGCATCTGAGGGTCATGTGATCGCCATTTGGGGCTTTCCCCACAAGCCTCCAACAAGCAAAGTCAATGGGGAAGCCGGATTCATTTAACAACTGTATGGTTCACTTAACAACTGCAGTGATTTACTTACCAGCCGTGACAAAAAAGGTCATAACCTCAGACACTTAACAACAGCCTTGCTTAGGAATGGAAATTCTGCTCCCAGTTGTGGTCATAACTTGAGGACTATCTATAAATGAAAGATGCTTCACACTGTACATCTATTGTGCTCTGTATTCAATACGCTGTCTGTATATTTGTGGGGGCTAATTATGGATTCTGTCCATTTTCCTTTCCTTCTCTTTATATGTATTAGAACGGTTGTTAAAATATGATCCTTCACTGACACAAAACAACAACAGAAGAAATCAAACATCCAGAAGTAAATACCCCAAGATAGCTTTAATTTGATGTTAGATTTTAGAGGTTTGAAGGGTTTGCTGTTTTGGAGGGGCCCTGCAGTTCTTTTAAGACATATGTATAAGTATAATCTTTATTGTCATTGTACTTAACTACAACGAAATTGGTTTTAACCTCACTGGTGCAAAATTATAGCAGAAACGAAAAAAGAAAGAAAAAGGAAAAAAAAACCTAGCCTGTGCATGGAGTGATTGTGGTTGTATTTAAAAGTCTGACAGCCCAAGGATAGAAACTTATCTTTAAACCTATTTGTTTGGTTGGCTATACTTTGATGTCTTCTGCAAAATTGCGAAGGTTTTTTATTTTTTTTAAGCACCTACATTTCTTGAACTGTCACAAGGGTGTCTGCAAGAAGCAGGTCAGAATCAACAAGTTGCCTAAACACCATAAACTGATCTGACTTGGTTTTTGGTTTTAAAAACTGACCCATTTTTAAAGGAACTTCGGTGGAAAAGATAAGAAATAGTGAGCAGCCTAACGTATTTCAGCAAGTCTCATGTTTAAGGGAAAATGTGGACTTGGCTGGTCTGAATCCAGGGCTGGGCTGTTGGGGGATTCGTAGGAGAACCTCTAGCTAAGATTCTTTGCAGTTCGGAGAACCCCCACATCCCACTCCTGGCTGGCCCCGCACCACCACCCTGCCCCGCCCACCCCAGGAGTCTCCAAGCAGCCCGTTTTGGATGCAGGTAAGTGCAGGACACGTGTGGAGGCTTGGGGTGGGTGAAAAATGGGCCTACTGGAAGTTTGGGAAGGACCTCCGGAGACTGGGGAGGCTGTTTTTGCCCTCCCAGAGGCTCGAAAAAAGCCTCCGGAGCCCAGAGAGGGCAATAATGCCCTCCACCATTGTGCAGGAGGCTGGCTAGGCCATGCCTACCATGGCCATATCCACCTAGCAACCGGGCAGAGAACGCCTTGCTAAAATTAATCCACCAGGCTAATTGTTGTATCACACAGTTTAAACAGGAAGAGCCATTCAAACAGCATCAATATCTCTAAAGTTACCTGTCATTTTCTTCCCTGTTGCAGTGAAACATATCGTATATTTACAATAATACATTTTTAGTGGCACTTTTTCTCCTGCTTTTGAAATCTGAAAACTCCTGAGAATATCTTGGACAGTCAAGAGAAGAAACCAATGGATCACGGAACAAAATAGTCTAGAGTTCTCACTAGAGGCACAAAGGACCAGAATCACATTATCCTTCTTTGGACAAATTATGTGGAGACCCATTATCCTTCTTTGGACAAATTATGTGGAGACCCAGCTCTCTGGAGAAAGCTCTGATGCTGGGAAAGGTGGAGAAAGAAAAGGACAGGATGGTCAGTAAGATTGAAGGTTCAGTTACAGTGGAAATGGGGGCACTCTTGGAAGACCTGAAAGACCAGGTTAAGGACAGGTAATCATGAAAAAGGTCTATCTATGCCAGAGGTCGGCAACATTACACTCTCAAAGAGCCTCAAAGGTTCTAACTGGAAGCCCCCCATTCAATTCTGGAGGCAACTACAAGTCAGGTTCCCCCACCAGAGTTTCCTCCTAGCATGGCGTCCATTTCCCCCTACTTGTCCTAACCACAAACCCTATCAATAGTGGAGTCAACCAGCAACAGGGACCCGCAGCAGAGGGATGAAAGAGCCACATGCGGCTCCAGAGCCACCGGTTGCTGACCCCTGGTCTATGCAGTCTTAAATTGATGGCCTGCCTGTCCATCCATCCATCCTTACACCCATTATGTGAAGACCCAGCTTTCTAGAGAAAGCTCCAAATTTTGATAGCAAAAGTGGAATGAAAGAGAAGAATACAACCAGCAACAAGGAGGAGAAACCCAGTTGCAAAGGTGATGGGAGCCATTGGAAGAACTGAAAGAGCAACTTAGGGATGGATCATCAGAGAGGAGATCAATTGGTCACTGAGAGTTGACACCAACTTGATAGCATATAATCAGTCATGAATCAATCACCTCTCCTCCTCTTCAGGGTCAAGCATTTAGAACAGTGGTCGTCCACCTGGTCCCTACCGCCCACTAGTGGGTATTCCAGCTTTCATGGGAGGCGGTTTTGTCCGATACTGGGATACTAGGGGTTTTGTCCGATACTGAAGCACTTTCCTTTTTTTAATTTAGTTGAGTTCCCTACTTTATAAATCACCATTACTGTGGAACCGGGGGGTGGTTAGAAAATTTTACTACTAACCGAGATACAAAAGTCGGCGGTAGGTATAAAAAGGTTGACTATCCCTGATTTAGAACAAGGATTGTATTTTGTTGTATTTACAATGACAATAAATATACTTATTGTCCCATTCTTCCCTACCATCAATAGTACAATAAACATTATCAACAAGACAACTATTTCTGTTTCTATTTCTTCTATTCTATCTGTGAGCCTGTCCAGTTAGAACCTTTGTCACAAAAACTATTTCCATGCATACTTTTCTCAACATGTGTCCAATTGTATCCAAGGTATCTGGAGGGCACTGGGTTGGGAAAAGCTCTTCTCTAGTTGGTTCAGCGGCTAAGACACTGAGCTTGTCAATCAGAAAGGTTGTCAGTGGTTCAAATCCGTAGCACCGTGTAATGGAGTGAGCTCCCATTACTTGTCCCAGCTTCTGCCAACCTAGCAGTTCAAAAGCATGTAAAAAATGCAAGTAGAAAAATAGGGACCATCTTTGGTGGGAGGGTAACAGCGTTCTGTGCACCTTCGGCGTTTAGTCCTGCCGGCCACATGACCACAGAGATGTCTTTGGACAGCGCTGGCTTTTCGGCTTTGAAATGGAGATGAACACCGCCCCCTAGAGTCGGGAACGACTAAGCACATATGTGCAAGGAACATTTACCTTTACCTTATCGTTGGTTCAGCTGTAGCATTGATAGAGACGTGCCCTTTTTGGAGCATAGACCAAAGTAACTCATGTCAGGGGAACAAAGGCAGTCGTAGGAAAAATAACAATTCAACCCAAGTTAATTAAAGCAAGAGAAGGCATATGTTCTGCATTGTGCTTGTGCTGAGGGTCAGAGCAGTCTTCAAGTGATCCTGTAGTAAAGCTTTTTCTCCTGAGACAAAGATATCAAAAGCCAGATCTGGCCTGTTATGATAGCCCCATTCTCTCATCTCGCGCTCTCCTATTGCATCTGTTTTCGGGAAGTGTGTTTCAAGAGCCAAGAACTATGGTCATGCATCTGGAGAGATGGGCTTCCTTTTCCGGTGCGTGCTGAGGTGACGATGGCGAAGAGAAGTCGTCAGCCTGGCCAACTCATGAAACCAACGTGTCTCCTTATGCAATGCATTAGATGGGTCAGTGTCGCTTGGCTGAACTTTTTGAAACATCCTCGTAGGAATGAAAACCTTCTGTTGTTTTTCTCCTAAAGAACTGGGAAACATGGGCCACTCTTTCACGTTTTCAAGTGATGTTTTAGATCAGCGTTTCTCAAAGTTGGCCCCTTTCAGGATTGTAGACTTCAACTCCCAGAATTCCCCAGCCAGCATGGAAATTGTTGGCAGTTGTGTGAAGTCCACACTTTAAAGGGTCCAGCTTTGAAAAAAAATATGTTTTAGACTAATGGATGAAGGAAAAACCAGTGGAGGTCATGACTGAGATTGGGCTTTGGCCAAGGGAGGCAGGGATGTGTTTCCCTCAAACTGGAGCCATGCCTACTTTGAAAATAATAAGTACTTCCTTCCGGCTGACAATCTTGGCTTTCCTAAAATGAGACTAAGACACATCTCTTGAATTTGGCTTTGAAAAATATTTTCAAAATGCTTTTAATGGCCATAATTCTTATCCGGGTGGTTCTTATGTGGTTAGAGAATAATTATTTTTTTTTAGAACGAAGGAGATGGCGTGACTTCCAAGTGGTTACAGAATGCTTGCTGAGGCTTTATAGCAAGAAAAAAAGAAAAGATATAGGCATTTTAAAAAACGAGTATAGAAATTAATAAGGATGCAATGCCAGACATATCTTGCCTGTGGAAAGAGGCCAAGAACTATCAGTGATATTTTCTACGGCAAGTATAAAACACAGATATTTTCTAGGTTCAAAAATTCACATGATTGATCAATCATTGGCAGCAGGGAATGAAAAGTGTTCTCTATCCCTCTGCTAACATCTAGTGCAGTGACGTGAACATTTTTCTGTTCGGGTGCCAAATAGACATGAATATGCCCACACCCATAATGCAATGCCCTCCCCTGCACATGTGTGCAGGCCTCACTGAAGCCTCTGGACCTTTGGTAGAAAAAATGTTGGGCCTGTTTTTCACCACTCACAGGCTCCAGAGGCTTTCCTGAAGCCCGGGGAGGGCAAAAATGGTCTCCCCTGCCCTCCGGAAGGCTGAAAATCAGGTGGCCAGTACATGCATGCACACTGGAGCTGACATAAGGCTTATGTGCCCTCAAATATGGCTCTGCGTGCCATCTGTGGTATGCGTGCCATAGGTTCACCATCATGGATCTAGTGGTTATCCAGAGAGTTGCACTCCAGGTATGATAACACTTTTATTATTGCTGTATACATTCCAGGGAATTTCTAACTTTTATTATTTTTGTAGTTTCAAGTGAGTGTTGACTCCTAACAACTGTTCGGACAAGTCCCTGTGGTTTTCTTGGCAAGATTTCAGAAGTGGTTTGCCATTGCCTGCTTCCTAGGGCTGAGAGGGAATGACTGGCCTGAGGTCACTCAGTTGGCTTTGTCCCCAAGACAAGGCATAGAACTCCTGGTCTCCCAATTTCTACCTTCATGCCTTAACCAATACAGATAGCCCTTCACTTACAATCTTTCATTTAGTTATGTGAAGTTACAATGGGACGGAAAAAACCCTGACCTATGACTATTTTTCACATTTACAACCATTGTAGCAATTCTACTGTTATGTGATCGAAATTTGGACACTTGGCAACTGGTTCATTTATGATGGTAGCAGCGTCCTGGGGACATGCGATCACCTTTTGCAACTTTCTGAAGAACAAAGTGAATGTAGCAGCCAGATTCACTTTATAATTATTATTAACTTAACAATTGCAGTGATTCACTTAATAGCTATGGCAGAAAGGTCATAAAATGGAGCAAAATTCACTTAATTGTCTTGCTTAGCAACAGAAGTTTTGAGCTCAATTGTGGCCATAAGTTGAGCACTACCTGTATATCAAACTGACTCACTTCTAACTCAGCTATTCTAAAACATTAATATCAATTATCTGTATGGCCACATTTACTCAATGAATGGAAGAAATAATTATTCATCAACTAGGAGCAGATTGCCTATAGACATAGAGTAGGCCATGCATGGACAAGCATAATGAAATATGGAACTCATTTCTACAAAATACAATAAAGTTGAATTATATTTAAACAAATATTTTGTAAATTTTATTTAAATATATATGGGGCTTCCCTTGAGGTGCACCCGGAGACTGCAGTTAGTCCAGAATGCGGCCGCACGGGCAATTCTGGGTGCCCCTAGGCATTTCCACGTAACACCGCTCCTGCGCGAGCTGCACTGGCTGCCTGTGGTCTTTCGGGTGCGCTTCAAGATGCTGACTACCATTGTTATGTATTGACAGTTATTCAAATCCCCCGGCAACAGCCAGTCGCGTCTGATTGGCCAAGACGCGACTGGCTGCAGCCGAGAGCGGGAGACGCGCCGATTGGCTCCCTATCTGACAGCTCTGAATAAAAGAGCTGTCAGAGAGAGACCGCGCGCTTTTTGGGTTTTACTTACTGTTCGTTGCCGTCTTGTGCCGTTCTGTTGTGTTCCAATAAAGCCGTTGGATTTAACCGGGTCTGGACTCCCTCTCTCTCTCCGCGAATATAACAACCATCTTTAAAGCGCTCCATGGCACAGGACCTAGCTATCTGTGAGATCGCATCCTACCCCATACATCCCTCCGACCGATCCGCTCCCATAGAGAGGGACTTCTCTGGGTGCCGTCCACTAGGCAATGCCAGTGGGCGACGCCCAGGGGAAGGGCCTTCTCTGTGGCGGGCCCAGCTCTATGGAACGACCTACCCCCCGACCTCAGAACAACCACGGACCTCCCCGCCTTCCGACAAAAGCTCAAGACTTATCTTTTCCAACAGGCCGGCTTGGCCTAACCTACCTTCCAGCCTTTTTAGTCTGAACATCTAAATTGTTTTAATTGGGTTTTTAAGGGGTTTAGTTTTTAGGATTTTAGGTTTTTAGCACAGGGATAAATTGTTTAATTTGATTTTATATATTTATGATGTATCTATGTTTGTACGTTTTTAATTCCCCTGTGCACCGCTCTGAGTCCCTTTGGGGAGAGGGAGCGGTCTACAAATTAAATTTATTATTATTATTATTATTATTATTATTATTATTATTATTATTATTATTATTATTATTATTATTATTATTATTATTATTATATATGCTGGTCTTGTTCTATTTGGGTCTTTTCCCATGTAAGTTTGAGATTGTCTTTGCAATGTTTTGGCAAGGTGTCACTCACCTTCTTCAGGCTGGTGTCACAGACCAGCATACCTACACCCGTGAAAATCTACGAAAACAAGAACGTATGCATGTATGTATGTATGTATGTATGTATGTATGTATGTATGTATGTATGTATGTATGTATGTATGTATATGTCTCAGCTGATGAGGTTAGAACCAGTGGTCTAGTGGCAATTACAACTGCCTCACATGTAATACTTCCCTGGTTCGAATCCCAGTAAGGGTATGGCTAGCTGTTGAGAGCTAAATAGCTCGAAATGGATCTATCCTAGTCTCCCTTGTTTATTTATTGATCAGCTCAAAACCTAACACACACACACACACACACATATATTTACTGTTCAGAATTGTAACTCATAAAGCTATATTGTAATTTATTAAAGCACTTCACATGTTGCTTTTTTTTTTTGAGAAAATAAGTATCTGCATAGTTTTATTCCTTTTCCTTTGTTACTTTAAAGGCAGTAAAAATAAAACCATTAATATAAAGACTAACCAATATCACTTTCAAAGCGGAGCGATTAGTTTTGTGTTGCTGCCAATAGCTTGTTAAAATTAGCAGCATGATCAAGGCATAGAATCTCTCGGTTCCCTTTTGAATCAGTTTCAAATGCCATTTGTTTCTCCTTCCCTTTCCCTCTTTTTAGACCAACCTATTCCTCCACTTCTTATTTTCCCTGAGATTGTACATTTCCCATCCCTTTTAACCACCATTAGTGCGTAGCAGCTGCTTGGCCTTCAGGTGAAAATGGTTATAGTTGATTGGGAATAAGCCAACCGGCTTCCATTTTGGATTGGATGCTTCCTCACAGCAACTGCTTTCTCTCTCTCTCTCTTTTTCCAAATGGGAGCTCAGCCTGAAACAGACCACAAGAAACGCAGTTTAAATCTCTCTATAACCATTACCTGAAGATTTCACAGCAAAAGGGAAGGAAGGTAAAACCACAGACTCTCTGATATTTAAAATCATTTTTATAGGGCTTCTAAGCCCACCTACGTCCCCGAGAAAAATCCTTCATCTATGTTGTGAAGAGTCAACTCAAATTTGGGAACACAACAGTAACGGAATAACAGAGTTGGGAGGGACCTTGGAGATCTTCTAGTCCAACCCTCTGCTCAGGCAGGAAATCCTACACCAAGTCCTTCACTTGCAACCAGAATTCAGCCTGCCATTTCTGTCGTTAAGTAAGACACTTATTAAGAATCCCAGTATTACTTTTAACTTAGTTAGAAATGGCCAAAATACAGGTGTGCTTCCTTTTAAATGGAGGCGAAGCATTTACCTCAGCCCCAAATGGACTCATTTGCTAGACTACCAAGAAAAGCTGAGGTAAAAAAACAGAATTCCCCTGGTCTGTACTAGAGGAGAAGCAGGAGGGTCTGATTGAAGCTGGTTATTGATTTGATTTTTATCCTATCTTTATTACTTTCTAAGTAGCCTGAGGCAGCAAACATACAAAGTATTACTCCCTCCTCCTCCCATTATATCCACAACAACCCTGTGAGGTTGAGCTGAGAGAGAAGGACTAACTCAACTGGCATGCTTCAAATATGAGGCTTTCCAAAACATTGGGGCTGCTTGGTGTTAGATTCTCTGCACGGTGGAGAATAGAGGGAGTCCGAGCCAGGTTTGCTCAAAAACACAGCCCTTTATTTTAGGCAAGCTTACAATAGAAGAATGGTTCAGTTAAAGAAATAGGCGGTAGACAGGGGCTCCCGCGCTTTGACAGCTCTTTATATTTGGAGCTGTCAAAGGGGGAGCCAATCAGGCTGCAGCAAGGGCCAGGCGCGCCTCAGCCAATCAGGCGCGTCTGTCGGTTGGCCGCCTTGCTACAGCCTGTTGCCAAGGCTCCAAGAGGCAGCCTGGAAGACCTGCGGCCGGTCGTAAGTCGAGACCGGTCGCAGGTCGAGGACACAACACCCCTTTCCCCCCTCCCTCTGCGCGTGCGCGAAAACTGTCCATCAAGAAGTGGAGCATGCGCAGTCTGTTCTAATCGCTCCAGAGTCACTACGGCAGCAGAAGGAGAAGGACGTGCCCGTTGAAGCTCCTCCCTTCGGGGTGTAGCTCCGGGCGTCGTCGTCGGAGGGCCTTCCCGAAGAGGCGGGGTCATCAGGAGTGGTGAGTCGGGCGAGGGGGCGCGGTCTTCAATGGGAGGGCCTGGTCGGCTTGAGCCAGGCCTTGGTGGATGTTAGGCGAAGAGGAAAGAAGGCGTGGTCTTCGATGGGAGGGCCTGGTCGGCTTCAGCCGGGCCAGGCCGAAGATGGTTGCCATAATGGCGGGAGGCAGGACAGGCCTGACAGGAAGGTGGTAGTGAGGCCTGACTAGCGAAGGCCCTTTTGCAGATCTCACGGATCTCGGCGTGGCGTGCCAAACAGCGGCTACTGCTGGTGCAGGCGGCGGCCTTGCGTCTCGGGAGTTTCTTCGTTTCGTTGGTGGCGGCCGCTGGGACTGCCGGTTGTCCGGAATCCGCCGCGGAGTCCCTGGGGTGGCCGGCGCTGGTGCCGGTGGCCCCTATGGCCGCAGCGGCGACCGATGGGCCCTGAACGGGTAATCGCCCCGGGGAAAGGCTTTCCCCACGGTAGGGGGTCGAGGTCTCGGCCGTCTCGCAGGCCCTGATCGAGCTTCCTGGCCTGGTCGTCGTGGGCCGGCAGGAAGGTGCTTGAGGTGGCCCGTGGTGAGGCCAGCGGCAGGTAGCCGAGCGTCCTGGCCCGTGGGGAGGCCCAGGTTGCGGTGTCCCGCGGCAGGTCGTCGACCGCTGCCGGGGTAGCTGCAGCGAGCGCGGTTTCGAGGTCTCGGCCGCCGCAGCTTGAGAGGTCGTCGAGCGTCCTGGCCCGGTCGTCGTTGGCCGGCAGGGAGAGCTCGAGGTTGAGCGTCCTCGCCTGGTCGTCGTTGGCCGGCAGGAAAGCGCTCGAGGTTGAGCGTCCTGGCCCGGTCGTCGTTGGCCGGCAGGAAAGCGCTCGAGGTGGCCCGTGGGGAGGCCCTGGTTTCCGTGGCCGCGTCGATGGGCCGAGCGGAGGAAACGATCCGGTTGATCGTACCGCAACGAAACAGGGAGGGTAAAAAATCTTTTTGCTGTTTCTCGATGAGCGCTGCCTGATCCCACCTTCGTCGCCAGTGTTAGATTCTCTGCACGGTGGAGAATAGAGGGAGTCCGAGCCAGGTTTGCTCAAAAACACAGCCCTTTATTTTAGGCAAGCTTACAATAGAAGAATGGTTCAGTTAAAGAAATAGGCGGTAGACAGGGGCTCCCGCGCTTTGACAGCTCTTTATATTTGGAGCTGTCAAAGGGGGAGCCAATCAGGCTGCAGCAAGGGCCAGGCGCGCCTCAGCCAATCAGGCGCGTCTGTCGGTTGGCCGCCTTGCTACAGCCTGTTGCCAAGGCTCCAAGAGGCAGCCTGGAAGACCTGCGGCCGGTCGTAAGTCGAGACCGGTCGCAGGTCGAGGACACAACACCCCTTTGCCCCCTCCCTCTGCGCGTGCGCGAAAACTGTCCATGAAAACATTTTGGAAATGAATAAGAGATATTTGCCTTGAAGCATCTGAATGAAAAAGTGAGAGAGATATGAAAATAAGGCTACCTAAAGAGTAAAAAACAAAGCTCTCAAACTCCAAAGAGCAGCAGCTGACTTCATATTTCCCATGCTGAAATTTTAAAAAAAAGTGTTTCTCCAACTGAAGAGCAATAAAAATCTTATTAAAAAGCACAGTAAACCAAGTCAGACCGAATGTCTTGGACATGTTGTCACTAGGAAAATAAACCATACAATGGAGGGACCTTTTTAATAAAAAAGACGTTTGCTGATCAGATAGGACTTTGGGCCACATTTATTTATAAAGGAAGATTTACCTGCTAGGAATTTCAGGGCAGCTGTAAGGAAATGGTTGACAATTCAGAGCTTCAGAGGAAGACTGCGCAAAGGTAAATCCCATGGTTATATTTTTTATGGGAATTGTTGCTCAATAGGGTGAAAATGAGAGCTTTTATTGTAGCTGAGTGTTGAAGGTGCTTTTTATTTAGTATTTATTAAATGTGTATGTTGATGTTGAAGTGATTCTTTTAAAATATGATTTCATGAAACATGATAAAGATATTGTAATACAGGCTGAGTAAGAGGCAGCGGAGTTAAGTCACTCTGTGTGGTGTAAGTCATTCCTTGGTGCTGCTCTGAGCTAGCTTGTTTTCTTGCTCTGTTAGTGTTGTTGGTGGTTCCTTGATTAGGCTGTTAGCTTGTTTGAGTTAGTTGTTCCTTGATTGGGGTATTGCTTACTTCTTGATTGTTCACCTAGTATTAATATAGGTGTTAATATCTACTTATCTAGGTGTTGATTGCTGGTGAGGTGTTTTGGTCTTTTTGTTTCCTTTCTGGAGTTTGATTGTCTCAGATTAATAGAGTTGGAAGGGACCTTGCAGGTCATCTAGTCCTACCCGTGTCCAGGCAGGAGACTCTACATCTGCCTTTACCTAGGATCGAACTCACAACCTCCTGATTGTGAAGAGAGGGCTCCACCTCTAGGCCACAGAGGTGACTCTCTTTTGAATTATATTTAAATGTTGTTTCTTTGCCTGTTGATGGCTGATTTGTCTGAGTACCAGTTTTCCATGAATTCTCTAGTCCAGTGTTTTGGGATTTGACTTGGTCTAGGTTGCTGTTTCTTAACTAATTGTTAAGTCCATCTATGTGTTGGGAAATTAAGGAGTTTTCATCGTGTCTTCCAACTGCTAGTTGTATTCAAATATGTCTTTTGTCTGTCTGTCCTGTAAAGTGGCTGTTAGGCATTGTCTACAATATATAGTATAATTGACTGCTTTTTCTTCTTCTATGTCTGCTGGGTCTTTTGGTTTACTTAGAATGTTTTGGAAGGCTTTAGTTGTTTTATGTGCTACAATGATGTCATATGATTGTTAAATAGTCTGTTGATGATTCCTGAGATGTTTTTGATGCATGGCAACGTTATTCTTTTCGCAGTTCGTATTGGTTGTGCTGTAGTGGGTTGACTGGTCAGGCACTTTTTTTTTGATAAAGTTGCCATTTTGTTGGAAGATTTTGTGTAGCTGATCTGTTCCATTTTCCTGACTTTCAGGATTGCTGCAGTGTGTTTCTGCTTATCTAAATGGTGTTCTTACACAGCTTCTCTTGTGGGAGGTTGGGTTGTTACTTTGGTAATGGAGCACTTGGTTGATGTGGATAATTTTACAATAAAATTGCGTTTCTAATCTGCCATCATTGCCTCTGCTGTTGAGGATATCCAGGAAAGATGTATATTGTTGCTTTCTTCTTCCCTTGTGAATTTTATTCCTTTGAATAAAACTATTTTATTCATACAATAAAATATTAATATTTTATTCATAGTTTTGTATGTCTTCTCTAGATGTTTTTTATTATGACATTATTTAATGTATGTCACATTCACATCATATTTCAATAAAAATACACAAATGATAAAAATATAAAATGTTATAAACATGTCTAGATTACCTATACTGTACATATGCAGCTTTTATTTGTCAAAGCCAGAAAATCAGCAAAGTCGTCATTTATACGTTCTGTATTATTTTGATAAAGGTATCATCTACGTACCAGATCCATACTTTGGGTTGTATAGATGGGAGTGCTATAGATTCTAGAATGATGTTGCATTACAGTCTCTGCTATGAATCCTGAAAGCAGTGACGTGTTCCTTTGATTTATTGGTATGTTTGTCCATCACATTGAAAGCATGTAGGCGGGCAAAGGTTGAGGCGGTCCATGATTCTGAATATTTCAATCTTGGTGCATTTGGTTAGATCGGGGGTGCTCTGTAGTACTGCTACCATGGATTCTTTTGCCAATTCTGGGTCTATGGATGTAAAGAGAGCTGTGATAAGCAATAACAATTGGCTATGTACTAAGTTCACACATGTATAGTGCTTTGACCCTTTGAATCTTTGCTTCTTTTGAAACATAAAACTATCCAAGGTGGTGTAACAACCTACCCCCAATGTATTTGTGTTGTAGGAGCTTGAAAAAAATCCAGATGGGTTCCACTTACTCCATTAACTTCAAATATCGGGGAAGTAGAGAAGGGAAAGGAGAGGAGGAAAGAAGAAAGGAGAGAAGGAAGGAGGGAAGGAAGGAAGAAGTAGGGTTGTTGTAAAATAAGATGGGTGTTAGAAAAAGGGATGGTAGAAAAAGCAATCTCGATTATATTTTTAACTTTAGGGGGAGGAAAAAATTGTTATAAATGTTAAAAGATAGCACATATTATTAATAATAGTTATGAGATTTTATATTTGTGAATGTATGTATGAGAGATAAAAATAAAAATAAAACTTTAAAAAAAACTTCAAATATCACTAGCTACCCCTATTGGTGTGACCAGCCAAAAATCTAGTCCAGTATCAAAGCTCATAGATAGTGCTCCTTGGTTGTCTATCTTCTCTTCACCTATGGACAGATTTTAGAGGGTTTGTTTTCTTCCCAACTTATCCTCCTCATTTGGGATGTAAATTTCCAAGCAAGAACAAGAAGAAAATCTCGATCCAATCACATGTGATCAATGTGGGTTTTCTCCATGTACTTGAAGGTCAATGTTTGCACATTCCCATCTGTTGCTGCCTCAGTTTTGGGAACAATTGCACCTTACCCTGAAAAATCCCATTGAGTAAAATGATCCCTTACAGAGACTTTGGCTGGTAGCCCTTTGGGGTCTGTTCTCAGGGACCTCTGCAGTCCCTTGGAGAGTTCAGCCTCCTCTTAAAAACTGCCTTTCCTGAAGCCTCGCTAAGCTCTCGAAGCCCACTTCATTCTCACCCTAAGACCATCTTGTTCTGCTCAGGAAGTCTCTATTAGAGGCCCTTGTTTAGGAAACAATTGCAGGATCATATTGTCACTCAGGCGCCAAAGGACAAAAGCAAGACAGAGAAAAGGGACAGGGATGGTGTTAAATCCTTCCCCCCACCAAGGATGTTTTTTATAAAAAAAATATTCCACCCTCCCCAAAGGGGTATGAATAAATCATTGTTCTCCTAAAGGGAAGCAGCTGCTTTTAAGTAGGTGGAACACCACCCTCTGCATTCATGCCACCTTTTCACGGCAAAGACTTCGACCCAAAGTTTCCCATTGAGGAGCCATGAGGCATGGAAATTTATATACACCCAGTTCCCCAAATCCTATTGAGTGCTGCTCTCTTGCACGAGCGGCCTTGAAAACAGCTCATTGACTGCTCTTTTTGTCGCCAGGGTTAAGTGGTTAAGTGTGTGCCTTTGTGTCTGTGTGTGTGCAGCAGCCCCACGGCAGGGGTCGGCGGGGGAGAAAGAGGCCTGAAAGTCCATGAAAAGCTATGCTGACATTGTAATCGCCAAAGAATGATTTCAGAAGTTCAATAGGCGACGTAGAAAAAGGCAACTGGGTTGTCGTATTGATACTCAAGGAGGGTGGGTGTGTCCCCCTCCTTGAGAGGGACCCTCCTTCTGAACAGAAGGAGTGATTATGTCTCCACTCAACCAGCTGCTAACCTGGGGGGGGGTTAGGAGCAGGACAATGGGGGGCAGCTTAGCCCCTCCAAGTTCAACGTGAATCATTGGATTCTTTATAATGACCCATGGAGCTGGCCAAGGCAACGGAGGTCTGCGGAGGTTCCAGGAAAGCAAGTGAAAACCTCCTACCTCAAGAAGCCAAAGTATCTTCCCACATGGTTTAAAAGCCGCCATAGATCTCCTGGCCTTCAGGCTGAAGACCAGAAGCAATCGGGGAGATCTAGGAGGAGGATCTGAGAAGGTTCCTGGACTTTGGTCTGGGTTCTAGGTTTGCATACGATCTTCTTTCAGCCTTTCTTCAGCTTTCCCTTTGCATGGCCTGTGAAGGTCATGAATGTGAGAATAAATTGTGAAGTTACTTTTTGTCACCATCATAACTGCAAACTTTTGCTAAATGAGGCAAACTGTTAGACAAGGACTTGTAAATATATTTATGTCTCACTCTGCAAGGATGGTCAAACATAGAAACCCTATTTTAAAAATACAGTAGTGTATTTGTGTTGTTGTATTCACACTTATCTAGTCCAAGAGTGGAAAAATGGGGCGGGGGACTTTTTCGACAACATTTCATGAACTGGCTCTCATGAAATGGCTGCCATGGGAAGACTGGGTAGCTTTCAAAATGGCTGCCAGGATAAGGATAGCCCATACAATTATCCTGTCCAAATTTCTTAAATGAAAATCAAGGCAGATTAACTCGACCCTGTCAAGACCAGGGATATCAGCAGATTCGGGCAGTTCAAATGAGTGTAAAGATTTATTACAAGCTTAAGCTCTTGACAAGAATCTCAGTTACTAACAATGAAGGGAAATTAGCGGGAGTTAAAAAAGGAATTCAAAGTGGGCTGGACTTAGATCTCTTACTGGTGCACAGGGATTCATGACTGATGATGCGTTTGACCCTTCCCTCAGTACTAATCAGAACTAACTCTTACTTTCTGAGCAGTCAAAATTGTTCAGTTGCTACCTGCTAGATCAGGGAAAAGTGGATTTTGGACAATGGGTTTTCTTACTTTCTTCATAACATTTGTGATTGGAGAAATAGGGTGGAAGTTTTCTCCAAATTTGCATAGAGGGGTGTCAACAAATAATACCTCTTCTGAGATTCAAAGCTATGACAGCTTTTTAGATTCCAATGACCGCTTCTCTTTGAGGTAAGGAAAGTCACTTTGTTTATGCTCAGAGGCATTTTCTGCTTTCGTATGATATTGTTTTAAGGGACACGATGACTCAGTGGTTAAGACACTGAGCATGTCAATAAGAAAGGTTAGCAGTTCAGCGTTTTGAATCCCGAGCACCGTGTAATGGAGTGAGTTCGTTACTAGTCCCAGCTTCTGCCAACCTAGCAGTTCGAAAGCATGTAAAAATGCAAGTAGGAAAACAGGGACCACCTTTGGTGGGAAGATAGCAGTGTTCCGTGTGCCTTCGGCATTTAGTCATGTTGGCCACCTAACCACAGAGACATCTTCAGACAGAGCTGGCTCTTCAGCTTTGAAACAGAGATGAGCACTGCCCCCTCGAGTCAGGAATGACTAGGACACATGTGCGAGGGGAACTTTTACCTTTATCTTTATGATATTGCTTATTTACTGGTGTGCTTATTTACTGGTGTGGAAAACAGATGTTCTTCCTTTCTTAAAAAAAATAGTCCTAGATGACTTAACACTATCAGAGTTGAAGTCTAAAGTCCCCACTGAGACTTAATGCTGCAGGGGGATATATTAAAGATAAGAGAACAGCCATATAAAATAATCTGCAAAAACAGTGGCAAAAAAAGAAGCAATAATTAAATATTGGGACATGCAAATGGGCCACTGACTACATGAAGCATCTCTGGCAGCGATCCTCTCATATCTCCGGGCTCCTAGGAAGTTCCCTGCTTGTAGTAGGAGAGACTATTTCACTGCCCTACGAGCAACAAATCAGATTGACTAGATGTCATTATAACTTTTCTTTTTGCATATTTTAGATTCTATCAAGCCTTCCCGTGTTGATTGCAAAGAAAGAAATGAAACTTTTTTTGTTTATTGTTCTGAGTAGTTTATGCAGCTTTAGCTTTGGCTTGCTTAGTTAATTTGTGGTTTAGGACAAAACAAATTTAAAAGCATTCTTGTTCCACCCTCCAGCTGTATGGAAATTGTGGTTTTAAGGCTCAATACTCTAGCAAAGCAGAAGGGGGAGGCTTTCTTTTCTATATTTCTGACTGGGTAGAACACACAGGTAGGGGATGCTCAATTATGGTTGAAGAATTAGAGGGGAAAGCCCAGGATCACAGAAAGGGATTTAGGACTCAAGGTTGCCTTGATCTTACCTGTTGTAAGTGCTTCTGCTTCATCAAGGGATGGCAACCATTACAGGTAGTCTTCAACTTATGACCACAATTGAGCCCAATATTTATGTTGTTAAGCAAGACATTTAAGTGAGCTTTGCCCCATTGTATGACCTCCTCTTGCCTCATTTGTTAAGCGAATCGCTGCAGTTGATAAGTTAGTAACATGGTTGTTAAGTGAATCTGGCTTTCCCATTGATTTCACACTAATGAAAGAGGATCGCATGAACTTGGGACACAGCAGTGGTCATAAATATGAAACTGTTGCCAAGCACCTGAATTCTGATCACATGATCATGCGGCTGCTACTAAAGGTCGTTAAGTGTGGGAAATGGTCATGTCACTTTTTTCAGTGCCATTGTGACTTTGAAAGGTTACTAAATGAACTTTTGTAAATCAAGGACTACCTATATAAATAATCCTTGATTTACAACCATAATTGAGTCCAGTTGCTAAGTGCAACATTTGTTTAGTGAGTTTTGTTCCATTTTCTGATCTTTCTTACCACAGTTAAGTGCATCACTGCAGTTAAGTTAATAACACAGTTGTTAAGTGAATCGAGCTTCTCCATGGACCCAGGGACACTGCAAACGTCATAAATATGAATCAATTGCAAGGCATCTGAATTTTGATCAAGTGACCATTGGAATGCTACAATGGTCATAAGTGTGAAAAAGGGTCGTAAATCACATTTTTTCAATGCTATCATAACTTTGAATGGTCACTAAATGAATGGCCATAAGTTGAGGACTACCTAGACCATCAAAGTCAGTTTTTCTCAATTTTTTGGGGGTCTTTTTAATCTTCCACTTTTGGTTTGTTGAGCTTGAAGAGGTTTTCACACTGAACTTGTATATATTCCTGCACATATTCTACAAAGCCAGGCATATATTTTTGGTTTGCACTTTTCTAAAAGATTTCACATTTTCAGTGTCATTGTAACGCTGAATGGTTGCTAAACAAACAGTTGTAAGTCGAAGAATATCTGTATTGCAAAGTGGTTCAGAAAATTGGAGAAATAAACGAAATGTTTCAGATATATAATGTGGACTTAAAAAAAAGTATTTTTCAGGCATCTGTTTGTATCTGACAACCACAGTTCAAAAATTGTGCATGTGGCATCCTGGAGTTCTGCAGAGAATTAAGAGGGCTACAGGATATTTTACTCTGCAATAAATGGAATTGTTAGTGAATTTGCTACGGTGCCCCATTGCACAAATTGGGAATCACCACGGATGCTGTGATCCAAAGCCAAGAAAGCTTGGGAACTCTGCCTTGCAACATTAATGGATAATTCTTAAATTCCGGCTTGGAACTCGAATTTTAAAAAAAAGCACCAGTCGAAAATGGATTGTTCTTTTTACTGTGTTAATCCCTTAATGAAAGGAGTAGTAATAACAATAAGGTCACAAGCAAGTTATTATACTGTTAGCAAAGCTCAGCCTCTATCATTCAACACTTACATGTAATGTGCAATAATTTCCCATTATATTCATGTAGGGAGAAAATCATTTTTTTCTCTTTATTAATGCTAATTCATACATACCGAAGAGGAAATACAAACTGCAAGCATAACTGTAGGGTCTCAGTTCAGCTCAAATTTTATCAAATGGCAAAACCCAATTTAACAAAATGGTAGCAAACACATTACATAACATTATGTGATTATGAGGATGCTGTAATAGTTATAAGTGCAAGGACTGTCCATAAGGCACTTTTTTCAGTGCCCTTGTAACTTTGAATGGTCACTAAGTGAATGGTTGTAAGAAGAGGACTACATGAACCCTAATTTTGCTTCTTTCCCATCCAAATGGATCCCAGCCTTCATTGATTTTGATTTTGATTTTATTAAATTTATATACTGCGCTACTCTCCCCGAAGGGACTCGGGGCGGTGCACAGGAGATTAAAATGGGAAAATATAAAACATAGCAAACAATAAATATTAAAAAAACAATTAAATACCAATAACCCTGTGCTAAAAATCCTAAAAACTCTACCCCTTAAAATCCAAATTAAAACAATTTAGCATTCAGTCTGCAAGCTTGATAGTGTGGATTAGGCCAGGCCGGCAAGATGGAAGAAGTACGTCTTTAGGTTTTGGTGGAAGGAGCGGAGGTCCGTGATAGTTCTGAGTTCGGGGGGTAGGTCGTTCCAGAGGGTTGGGCCCGCCACAGAGAAGGCCCTTCCCCTTCTGTATCCCTGCGGCTGATTCGCTCCCACAGAGAGGGACTTCTCCGGGTGCTGTCCACTAGGCTATGCCAGCGGGCGACGCCCAGGGGAAGGGCCTTCTCTGTGGCGGGCCCAACCCTCTGGAACGACCTTCCCCCGAAATTAGAACAACTACGGACCTCCGCTCCTTCCGTCAAAAACTAAAAACTCATTTCTTCTGCCTGGCCGGCCTGGGGTAATCGAACTGTTTTATTAGGGTTTTTTAGGGGTTTAGTTTTAGTTGGTTTGGGATTTTAGCACAGGGTTAAGTTTAATTCATTTTAATATTGTATTTATGCTTGTGGTTTTATACATGTATTTTTAAATTCCCTGTGCACCGCCTCGAGTCCCTTCGGGGAGAGAGAGCGGTTTATAAATTAAAATTATTATTATTATTATTATTATTATTATTATTATTATTATTATTATTATTGTTGTTGTTGTTGTTGTTATTGTTGTTATTATTATTATTATTATGTATTCATCCTTCATTTCCTATAATTCTGTTTGTTTGTATGTTTGTATGTATGTATGTATGTATGTATGTATGTATGTATGTATGTATGTATAGAGGTGGGTTGCTGCCAGTTTTGCTATTGGTTTGCAACCTGCATGCAATGCGTGCTGCACGCACGTGCACTGTTCAATGTAAATTGTTCTTCGCGCACGCGCAGAACAATTTACTGTTAACGTCGCATGCGCAGTCACTAAAAACCAAAATGGTGGCAGCACAGTGGCGGCACGGGAACCGGTTCGGGGGCGTGGCAGGCCTGGGTCACTGCTGGTACTGCGACCCAGGTCTGAATTCCACTACCGGTTTGGCTGAACCGGGCTGAACCGGGAGCAACCCACCTCTGGTACGTACGTATGTATGTATGTATGTATGTATGTATGTATGTATGTATGCATGCATGCATGCATGCATGCATGCATGCATATATGTATGATTTTCTCCACCACCCTCCGTGTTCTCTTTTTTCTTTTCTTTAATTGTTAAGAGGATGGGAACCCTTTGGCTGCAGCCTCCGATGGCTGATTTTGAAGCCGTCAAGGAGAAGGAAGCCTGCCCTTCTCCGTTTGCGGAAACATGGCCCTTTAGCAATTATAGCAACATTCCGTCCTCAATTCGTACTTCCTGGTGACAAGTTTGTTTCCATTAAGTTGTTTGGGCCGGGGAGTAAATGGATCTATGTGGAGCAGCGGCTGAAATAGTTTGGTAAATTCTCTCTGCATGGGTGAAATTCCCGGCGCTACCAGGGGTTATTATCTCTGTACAGGAACTAACAATATCCTTTTCGTCGAGACGCTAATTCAGACAATGTGTTCAGACCGAAAGCCAGGCAGAGAGGGGAAAGGGGGGGGGGGAGGAACTTGGCTGCTCAGGGAACCTTTGAAAATTTGCAGAACAGACTGAAGCTCAAGGAAACTCACAGCTGATTCATTTCCCTGTATTTCCTCCCCTGCCCCTTAAAAGCCAAATGAGGCTGCATCTAATCTCTTTCAGCCTTATGAATAAGAATGGCCTTGCTGGATAAAAACAGAATCGGGTCTGAAGCTTGCCATCTTACTCAATTTGTTTAGCCCGCTCTTGCTTGATTTTGCCATCTTGCTTTCATTCTTTTTTTTTTTTCCTTAGCAGAGATTAGGTATTATTTATCCTTAGCGGGTACTTCTTTATGGCTTAAAGGGACAAATCTCAGTTGACCAATAGATATTGAAATAAACAAACATGCCACTAGGGTGTTCCTGTCATGCACAGAGGGGAAAATTGGATGGCACTCTAAAGGCCAAAGTTATCAAGCCATAAACTTTTCTGGATTGTTTGGAAACTGGGCAGTTTATTTAAGAGGTTTTAAAAAACTGGTACCCTAAGGCTTCTTACGAAAGCCAGTTTGATGTAGTGGGTAAAGGCAGCCTTACTGAAAACTAGGAGGAAAATAATTTACAGCTGATCCTTGCAGTTACAACGGTCACAGCAATCCCACAATTCCAGCGCTTGGCACCTGGCATGTATTTATGATTGTTGCAAAGTCTCGAAGTCATGTGATTGACATTTGTGACCTTATCAGTTGACTTCCAACAAGTAACATAAATTGGGGAAGCTGAATTCCCTTAATGGCCATGCGATTCACTTAACAACTGCAGTGATTCCCTTAACAACCATAAAAAAGGTTATAAAATCAGGTGTGACTTAAGTAACTACTTTACTTAGCAACAGAAATTCTGTTCTCATTATGTTGGTAAGCTGAGGACTAGAAGTAGTCCTCTATTCTCACCCACAATTGAACCCAAAATTTCTGTTGCGAAGTGAAATATTTGTTAAGTTTTGCCCCATTTTATGACCTTTCTTGTCACCGTTGTTACGTGAATCACTGCAGTTGATAAAATAGTAACCCGGTTCTTAAGTGAATTTGGCTTCCCCTATTGACTTTGCTTGTGAGAAAGTTGTAAAAGGGGATCCCATGATTTCTTTGCAAATAAATGGCAATGAACTTTTTTTTTCTTTGTTTGTCTTGATGTAATCCATTCAATCAATGTTTCTCTAATATTATCTACAGTAAACCATCAATTTTTGGGGTGTAAGTAAAAGTATACTTTAGTTAAATATAATTGTTTAAATATAATCAACATCATTTTATGGATTCATGATACATTGATCTTGGGGTTTTCGGAATTGTCCAATTCAACCTGTGTCTAATTTAATTTATATTTCTATACCTGGTATCGCTATTTATAGCTTTGGTTGTATTCTCATTTAACTTTGAATTTAGAATTTTTTGATGCATTTAAAATTTTCCGAACTGGTTTTTGATTTCACCCTGTAATGTGACTGATTGTGGTATTCTAAAATATTTCTAGTTTTCCTCTGTGAGCTAAGATTGTGTGATATTCCCATTTTTTAGCTGAATACCATTTTGTTTAATTGGGTTTCAATTTTTGATAACCATGTATCTTCAAGTCATCCTTTCCCACTTTCTTTTGACAATCCTGTTTTATTCAGGACACAAGTGAAGGATAACATTGAGATGGTTAAAAAGCCATGGAAACAATGAAAATCCCCTTGAAAAATTCCTCTAGTGATGTTTATATTTCCTATTTCTTTGCCATTGACTATCAATGTTGTTTTCCGGGTTTTTTTACTTCTTTTACAGAATTCTGTAAGTTTGTACTAATGCCGAATATTTCCAAACATTTACCATATGTATTCCCTTCTGTATGTAGAAGAGAATCCTACCTCTTTTTTATAATCCATCCAAACTATTTTAAGTTGGTTTTTAGTATAATTTTGTCAATCAGCAATTTATTTTTGTTCATTATGAATGTTGGCAGTTATCTACTTTGTTCAGGCATATTTGAAGCTATAATTCAAAATTGAAAGTGCCAATATATCAGTTAACTGCCTGAGTATTGTTCTCAAGTGATTCATTTGTAGTTGTTTGCAATTATGCCCTTGTTTCTGTATTTAATTATTAGAATATTCTACCAATTGTCATCCATTCTTCCACTTTTTCAATTAAACAGCCAATCTTTCTTAGAATGTTGTCAGATGTTTAAGCCAAAATTGATGTACTTCACATTTCCTGATGCATTCCAATTTTAAACCTTCTTTGTTTTCTTTTTAACAATTTCAAATGTTATGACCATATCATCCATTTTGACCGAGCCAATGTTCTTTCTTCTCAATCTCTTTTATCCATGTTGCATCTTTATTATGTTACTTTGTGTTATCCCAGATGTTAGTCCAAAATTATAATGTTTCATCTTTATCAGGGCAAGCATCTACAGTGCACTTGTCATATTTCCCAGCAATGCTTTTATAAAGCAAATGCTGATTTGTTCAAAACTGCTGATTTTGTCAAAATTCATATTGTTTAATTTTTTTTAACACAGCCATGACTTGTTTTAATTCTTTTGAGTTCTTTGAGATTTTTTATAAAATCTTCTTAATATTATTTCTGAACCTATTTCCTTCAAGTTCTTCAAATATCAGCTTGCAATTCATTGATTCATTTTCCAATAGACTTTTCCGTTTAGTGATTGATTTTTTTCCTTTGGTTTTGTAGTAATGTATCCCAATGTTGTATTTTTTTTATTTTTGAAGGGCTAATAAATTAGATGATTACTGTAATTTCACCTCATGTATATGTTTCAATTATTTCTACCCCCAAAACGTGCATCTTTTGACTCTTTCTACTTTTCTTTTTCGAGACTGGAAGCCTTTCCCTATAGTTTAAGTATGTTTTTTATATGTTCAGTCATCCATCCTTTCAGTTCCATCTGTCTGCCAGAGAGCTGGTGTTCAACATTCTTTTACTGAACATTTTCATATCTTTCATCATCACTGTTATAGCTCTCCAAAGTTAATAAAATGTGATGTGGCTTTTCCAAAAGTTCATCTGTTTGATGTTGTCCATTTGTCTTATTATTATCAATGTTATTCATATTTGCAGCTGTTCCCCCCCCCCCCATTCATGCAGTACAGTATCCATAAAAGCTTTTGTTCTAAGAATATATCCTTGTTTCTGAATCTGTGTTTTTCTCCAAAAGTCAAACAATCTGTTTTGAAGGCCCCTGTTTTTAGAGTTTGGTTTGAAATAGCAGATCATGCTTGCTTGAATTTTTTCCCCAACTGACTCCTTTTTAAAAAAAACCGTGCTGGTCTTCCATTCACTTGACCACTGGCTGCCTTGATTTTCTAGAAGGACCAGATGAGTTCTGTAGCCCATTCATTGGCTGATAATCAGGAGGTCTTGCACCAGAAGAAGTCCTAGTTGGTCTGAAGACCAATCTGTTTGATATAGAAGTCCTTACGCAACATCAACAATGGCTTTGGGTCACACTATCTAATGTCTACCTGACTGGACTTTCACTAACTAAGCTAGAACCTGGTCTCATTGTGGCATTATTCAATGTTATTGATGTTAGTTGTGCAACATCTAAATGCCACTTTACTTCAGTGGCGTAGCGTGGGTTGTCAGCACCCGGGGCAAGGCAAGTAATTTGCGCCCCCTAACCCCTGGATTTTAGCACTCGAGTCTCTTCCACTCCATCGCCCGCCGCAGGGCCCCCGCCCGCCGCCGCCCCCTCCTCGGCAGCGGCTGTAGCACCCGGCGGCGAGGCAACCCCTTCGCTCATCCTTCTCGGTGCCTTTCTAGCCCTCCCCCGGGGGAAGCAGCGGCATCGAGGACGGGGAGGGCGCAGCATGCGGAGCGGCGGGGAAGCGAGAAACGGGAAGGGGGGAGAGGAGGGGTGCAGGAAGATCCGACGGCAGCGGGGTAGGGGAGGCAGCCGCAGCCGGCAGGTACTCGAAAGAGCTGGCCTCCCTTCGATCCGGAGAGCGGGACGCCTCTCCCGCCCTGTCAGCTACATCTCAGCGCATTCACAAGACCGCTGCTGAATCAGCTGGAACGCGCGAGCTCTCCCCACCTTCCGCCCGCCGAGCTCTCTTCCTTTTCCCTGCGATTTCCCGCCCCCTCCCGGTTTCCTGGATTCCGGATCCCCCCTCCCCCGCCCGAGAAATAATACTAATAAAAATATGAAAAATCCCCTAAGATCCTTTCCCCAAGGAAGAAGACGGGGCGACGGGGAGAAAACGCCTCCTCTTGCAGCCGCTCTTGCTTCGGGCGACGCTTCTCCGGTCCCTGCGGCGGTGGCCACATTCCCCGGCTGCCGCTGTTCCTGCCTTACTCGATCCCCTTTCCCGAAGCGACGGGGAGCTGCGAGTGCGAGCGCGCCCCCCCAGATGTTGCGCCCGGTGCGGCCCGCACCCCCTGCACCCCCCACGCTACGCCACTGCTTTACTTACACACACACACACACACACACACACACACACACACACACACACACACTGTATAAGAACTAGAGCTCTGGTGACCTCATAGGCCCATTCAGGAAGTTTTCTCATAACAGTACAGAAATGGTTTTTCACTGCCTTGTTTGAGGATTTCATGGTGGTCTCTTGTTCCATTACTAATCAAATCCTAAAAGTGCTTTTTTTTTTCAAAAGGTAGCTGGGCTATTTTTTATTTTTTATTTTGCTTGAGGAAGAAGAAGAAAAACATTTCACTTCTCATCCAAGATGCTTCATCAGTTCCCCCTGACATCAGAAGTGATGACGTGTCTTGGGTGAAAAGGGAAACATTTTCTTCTTCTTTCTTAGGAGAAAAAACAGACCAGTTGCCTTTTGAAGAAAAAAAGCACATTTGAGACAACTATGACCTGGATGACTGAAAATCTCTACAGATAATCAGATCCTACTTTACTTGTTTTTCAAGATAAGCCAGAGCATACCACTTAAGTAAGTATAAAATGTCCTTCATGCTGAAGTGGAGGGCATGTAAACACAACTATTTCTACACATTTTCTTGGTACATTTCAGAAATGGTTTGTCACTGCTTTCTGGAATTTTTTCTTTTAATTTCTAAATTTATTTTCCCGAATAAAGCCAGCTCAGGGCTTCTATTGAAACCAGTCTTTCTAAAACAAGTGCTTACTTTAAGGGCTCCAAACTGTCATGTTCTATACAGTTATTTTCAGAACAGCTTTGGGTTTCTTGGCTACAAAATTAGAAGGTCCACAGTTATATTACTAGACCACAGGACTCACGGGATTTCTGGCACATTATTAGAATACTTTGGGGAGGAATCCTATCCAGCACCATTCTGTTTGTTGCTAAGATTGGGGTTGCTCAGATTGATATTAGCCCTTCTACTCCCAAACCAAGGAAGCAACTGAGCAAAGGCAGAAGCTGAAGTTTTAAAGGTGGACTTACTCCTTTTAAGACTACATGGAGATGTCTTTAGAAGCCATCACCTGGTCTCAATTGGCTGTCTTCCCCAAACCCCCAAAACGTTAACCTTAAACTATCTACTATCAACCTCACCCCATTCGTAAGAGGTCTTTAAGGGGCGTGCATAAGCGTACCAGTGTCCCTATCACCCCTGTCCTAATATTCCCTTGTATTAGTATTCATTTCATTTATTCATTATCATGTCTAGACTTATATCTGTTATCTAATTCATACTTGATGAAATAAATGAATAAAATAAAGCACTGTAACTTCTTTAGGAGTTCACTTTTATAAAAGTTTGAGGATTGGGAATCACGAGAGGCTTATAAAAGATTTTTGCCTTGAAGACACATTGTGCTAGTGATTTTTTTGCAAGTTTTTTCCAAGGTCCCGGAGAAATAAGAATGAAGCCAGGGCGAAGACTTGGCCCACATTGCCTGGGTTTGGTGGGAATTGCAGCTATGTCCCCTCTGGAGATTGTCAAGCTGAGAGAGACAACGGATGTGTTTACACAAGGCCCTGAGCTAGCAAAACACAATGACTGTGTTCACACACACATAGTAGATTAAGGTGAAACGGATAAGTTATATGACATTTAAATATGATGTGGAGATAAGACTGGATAAAAAATATACCCAATCTCATTTTGGCTTTGACTTACATTGCTACATGATGCTCACAAAGGTTATATCCATTCAACTTGTCCATCCAGGCCAATTAAAACTAACAGCAGTATCCATTCCACCTGCTAAGTTGGGTTAGTTTAACCTTGATTTGATTTCCTCTGGTTTTGCATGCTCTGTGAATCCAACGCATTTAGTTAATGTTTTGTGCGAGGCCAGAAAATTGGTTAACTCAGCAACTAGGTTAACCATTTGCCTAAAGGAACTCCATGCTTAACTGGGCATGAAGTGGGTTGAAACCACTGTAATAAAGTTTTGTTGCTTGACATAGCTTCCTCTGAAAAAATCTTGGGAACCACACTTTTCTGACAAGGGCAAGAATATCTGGTGATAGAGCCTCAGTCTTTTTTTAATTTTTTTTTTTTTTACAAAAGTAGAATGCCCAAAGTCCTTTGTTTGCAACTGAGGCCACTTCTGTCTCCAAACAATTTCCGCCAGAAGATAGGTATGCCTCTTCCTGTTATCACACCTCTCTTCTTCTTACATTCAGAAAACTTCTCAGAACACAATGGCTGGGTTCACACAACACACTTCAGTGGACATTTCATTAATCTATTTGTCCAGGGTTTCAAACTGACACATACATACCATCTGAAATTATAACCAGGTTTACAACTAAGTTTGTAATTGGTCTGGTTTGTAACTGTTGTGTGAACCCAGTGTCAGCCTTCCCAGGTAGATCAGACAGGCAACACAATGAGATGAGCTAATTTTACCTTATTGTAGGGCTATATACAGTGGTGTATTAACCCTTAAACAGATTAAGCATGTGCTTATGGCACCAATCCCAAAGAGGGAAACCACAAAGTTGAGAAAGAAAGAAAAAAAACAATGAAGATTTGTACAAAGGAGGGGCACCAAGATTTGCCAGTGCTTAGGGCACCAGTGAGCCTTAACCTGCCACTGGCTATACATTAACAGAATCTTGGAAGTGTGAAAGTACAAATCTCCCACTGTTTCTTTTATCACCTGAGAAATTCGGGAGGTTTATTTTTTAGTTTCTTTCTCTGCCTGTTATGCAGCTGCAGGTTATGCCCTCACTTATCTGGCTATTCCCTAGGAGGCATCTTCTCCATCTCCCAAGGTCATTTTCACATATTATTACATATAGCCACATATACTTCATTCCTTTTCTGTCTTGCGCACAGAAACCTTCTGAAAAAAAACAGAAGGCAGGTTCTTAGTGAAACTTTCTATCTCCTGTTTGTTGACTCTGTACCAGTGGTAGGATTCACAATGTTTTACTACTGGCTCTTTGGGCATGGCTTGGTTTGATGGGTGTGGCTTGGTGGGCATTGCAGGGGAAGGATACTGCAAAATCTCCATTCCCTCCCCACCCCACTAACCTGCTTTCCAGCTCTGTTCGCCTGTGCATGGTAACAAAAGAAGTCCCAGCTGATCAGCTGGGACTCGGGAGGCAGGGAATAGATGGGGGTGGAGCCAGCCAGAGGTGGTATTTGCCAGTTCTCTGAACTACTCAAAATTTCCACTACTGGTTCGCCAGAACCGGTCAGAATTGGCTGAATAACACCTCTGCTCTGTACAACTATAAGCTCTCAATTTGGTTCACATAGTCACTACTACCATCAAATGTCTTCTTGATGACTACTTGGCAACCACATGACTTAGAAATATTTGAAAAGCAGAAGAGGAACTTGCCGTGAACCACTTTTCAATGTTATTTTGATGTCCTAAAATGCCTTGAGGCCTACTTAGCTTCATTCTTTTTTTTTTTAAATGAAAAATGGTTATTTGCTGCAGCCCAGAGTTTTGTTTGGAATGGGGCCCATCTGTTCCAGAGAAAAGGCAATGACCAATTTGGAGAAATAAAGATGACGCCAGGGGGAAAATGCTTGGAGCATCCTTTTGCTTCTATTGGCCTATCAGTCACAAAAACTTTAAACTTGCAGTTACATGCCAGAACTATCAAATCCAGATGATGGCAGCAAAAATTAGAATTCTCCTCCTTGCTGCCACCTAGGGTTGCTTTGAATTTTTGAAGCTTTGTTCTGCTAACCCAGGGGTCTGCAAAGTCGGCTCTTCTAAGACTGGTGGACTTCAACTCCCAGAATTCCCCAACCAGCATAGCTCTGGGAGTTGAAGTCCACCAGTCTTAGAAAAGCCGACTTTGCAGACCCCTGTGCTAACCCAATTCAAACAGATAATCAAGAGCTAAGAGCACCCAATGAATAAGGCAAAGGCCATGGGTGCATAAGTGCCTATAGGAACCTTGTTTCCTATAGGCACTGCTCTGGGCTTATACAGCATACTTAAGATAGTTATTGAATGCACCCACTCTCTCGATTCTCATAACATGTGTCCACTCTAGGAGAGATGGGCAGTATGCAAGTCTAATAAATAAATAAACAAATGTGGTGAAATGTAGTAAGGAAGGAGGGAAGGCAGGAGTGCATTGCAGAGTAGTAAGACAGTGGTGGGATTCAAAAATTTTTACTACCAGTTCTGTGGGTGTGGCTTGGTGGGCGTGGCAGGTGGAGGTTACTGTAAAATCCCCATTCCCTCCCAATCGGCTGGGACTCAGGAGGCAGAGAATAGATGGGGGTGGGGCCAGTCAGGTGGTATTTACCGGTTCTCCAAACTACTCAAAATTTCCGCTACTGGTTCTCCAGAACTGGTCAGAGCCTGCTGAATACCACCTCTGGAGTAAGAGGCAGCTCAGATATCATGTGCAAGAGAAAAATGATAAAAACAATCCCTCCCTAATAGTTCCCAGAATATATTGTAGGGGTTGGTTCCTATTGTTTTAGACCGGTTTGACCGAGTAGGTAGTAACTTGGCCTGCCACACCTCTGAATTGGTTCTATCGGCGGCGCCTGTGGTGCCGCCATCTTGTTTTTTGCTTCTGCACATGAGCAGAAGCAGTTTTTTAAGTATTGCGCATGCACACACAGCGCGGCCCTGAGCAATCCAGCAGTAGCAGCAGCGGAACCCACCCCTGTTGTAGATGCAGATAATAGACAATGCTCACTTTAGTGAGATTTTGTCTACACAAGTAGTCCTTAACATATGACCATAACTGAGCCTAAAATGTCCATTGCTAAGCAAGGCAGTTGTTAGGAGAGTTTTGCCTCATTTTATGACCTTTCTTGCCACAACTGTTAAGTGAATCATTGTAGTTGTTAAGTCAGTAACATCGCGGTTAAGTGTACCGGCTTCCCCATTGACTTTGCTTGTCAGAAGGTTACAAAAGGTGATCGTGTGACCTTGGGACACTGCAACTGTTATATATACATGCCAGTTGCCAAGCGTCTGATCTTGATCATGTCACTACAGGGATGCTGCAATAGTCATAAGTGTGAAAGTCTTAAATCACTTTTTTTTAATGACATTGTAACTTCAAACTTTCACTAAATAGTTGTAAGTCAAGTACTACCTGTAGACGTGAAAACAATAAAGAATTCAGGTTGGAAGATTTCTTGATTGCAGGGGTCTCCAAAGTTGGCCACTTTAAGACTTGTGGACTTCAACTCCCAGAATTCCCTTGCCAGCATGAAGTCCACAGCATGGCTGGCTGGGGAATTCTGGAAGTTGAAGTCTACAAGTCTTAAAGTGGCCAACTTTGGGGACCTCTGTTTTATGTCATTCTTGGTGTTGGGTCTGACACAGTACAATGAACCAAGAAGTGGATCGGTGCAATCTATTAAATTGCAAAAAGCCTAACTACATTGGACCGGGACGCCCTTCGCACAGTCACTCATGCGCTTGTGACGTCTCGTCTGGACTACTGTAATGCTCTCTACATGGGGCTCCCCTTGAGATGCACCCGGAGACTACAGCTGGTCCAGAACGCGGCCGCGCGGGCAGTTATGGGAGTCACTAGATACTCCCATGTAACACCACTCCTGCGCGAGCTGCACTGGCTGCCTGTGGTCTTTCGGGTGCGTTTCAAGGTGTTGATTATCATCTTTAAAGCGCTCCATGGCACAGGACCTAGTTATTTGCGGGATCGTATCCTGCCCCATACATCCCTTCGGCCGATTCGCTCACACAGAGAGGGACTTCTCCGGGTGCCGTCCACCAGGCAGTGGCAGCGGGCGACGCCCAGGGGAAGGGCCTTCTCTGTGATGGGCCCGACTCTCTGGAACGACCTACCCCGGGATATTAGAACGACTACGGACCTCCACGCCCTCCGCCAAAAAGTAAAAACCTATTTGTTTCATCAGGCCGGCTTGGCCTAATTTACGCTTCTCGCCCCAGTCTGTTTTCTCAAATTGTTTATTGGATTTTAATGGGTGGTAATTTTAATGGTTTTTAAATTTTAGTACAGGGTAGTTTAATTCGCTTTTAATTTGTGTGATTTGTATGTTTTTAAATGGTTTTTTAATTTTCCTGTACACCGCCCCGAGTCCCTTTGGGGAGAGGGGGCGGTTTATAAATATAATAAATTATTATTATTATTATTATTATTATTATTATTATTATTATTATTATTATTATTATTATTATTATTATTATTAGGGTAATATCAAATCACATATGTAAATGCAGCTACAGTATCAGGATTTTTAATTAAGGTGATTAGAATGTGGTGTAAGCACCAGTGTGTGTGTGTGCGCATATACATGGGGAGAAGAGGATAGGAAGCATATTTTAAAAATGGAACCCCTAAATACAGTTGCTGGGCAGAACCTTTCTCCTGCATTTTTTCCTATCAGTTCTCATTCAATCTGATGAAAGAGAGTTTGCTTTAGAAATCATTTTCAAGGACCCCCATAAAAATGGAAGTGAAGCTTCAGTGCATGTTCATGGCCACTTTCCTGACTTTTTGACACAATAGTTTTGACAAACTATTAACTTCTCTCTCTTTGAATCTATGCACTCTTTTTTCCTCTCTTTCTCTTTTAAAAAACACCCCATTTTTTCCCTTTTAAAGTGAAGATAAATTTAGCATTTATGTCAATTATGTACAGTGACTGGAAATCACTTTTTGTCTAGAAACAAAGGGGTTTTGTTTATGTTCAAGTCAGAACACATTGCTTTACACAGTATTGGTGAGGTCCAAGATCAAAGAGATTTTCTTCTTCTCTGTTTAGCTGGAGAAAATCTAGGCTAACCATGGAAAGGCTTTGGGTTTGGGGCAAGTGGTGAAAATAATTATTCAAGAATTACCTTTGCAGTAACTTTGTTGAACAAACCAGACTTTGGTTTGATGAACATGAAACATTAAGCCAAATCAAAGTCACCACATTCCAGCATTATCTGTTTTTCACATCCAACAAATTACGATTTAGTATACAACCCAAGGGGACGCGGTGGCTCAGTGGCTGAGTCTGCCGATCAGAAAGGTAGGAAGTTCGGTGGTTCCAACCCCCTAGGACCATATAAAGGAGTGAGCTCCTGTTACTTGTCCCAGCTTCTACCAACCTAGTAGTTCGAAAGCACGTAAATATGCAAGTAGAAAAATAGGAATCACCTTTGGTGGGAAGGTAACAGCATTCCATGCACATTCGGTGTTTAGTCATGCTGGCCACATGACCACGGAGACATCTTCAGACAAAGCTGGCTCTTCGGCTTTGAAACAGAGATGAGCAGGGTTGCAGAACTCCAAAACAAGATGGCAACAGTGACTGAGGCAACCAGGGAACCGGTTTGGAGGTGTGTCCAGCCTGGGCCACTGCCAGTTCTGCAACCCAGGCCGGCAAACCACTACTGGTTTGGCCAGTAGGAATCCACCACTGAAGATGAGCACCACCCCCTAGAGTCAGGAATGAGTAGCACATATGTGCGAGGGGAACCTTTTCCTTTACTTACACAATCCAAGCTTAAACTATGGCTTAGCTTGTTATATGAAACAAGCCTTGGTCTTTCAGAAGGACCTCTTTCCTGGACCTTTCTGAGACTAGGAAGTGTAGACCTGTGAACAGCTAGGGAGACTTCTACAGAAAGGTTGGAAGATGCTTAGAAACAACTACGCTTTGCCCCCTTCCCTAGACATAAAGTCAACTCAGCATCAAAAGAAGTCTGCAAGGTGTTCTCAAGCACCCAGAGAGCAAAACAGGCAAATGGAAGCTTTCCACAGGAAAAGGCAACCTCTCCACAAGAAGTTGCATCTTATAAACAATACACTGAAAACGACCCACTCATAGGACAACGTTAGATCTCACTCCGACAGTTGATGGCACCGATAGAACATGACAAGGGAGAAAAGTGGAGGACACAATTGCATGCAAAACCCAGCTTGCTCTTGGCGGGGACACAGCATCGGTTCAGGCACTCCCTTCTCCTCTTTCTCCTCCGCCTTTCAATTTCCGAAGCCATTTCCTAATCAGACTTTTCTGTCTGGAGTTTATTAGCAATTCACAGAGCAAGAGGAAATGGGGAATTTCACCCACCCCTCCCTATTCCCCCCCCCCCTTTTGGACCCCGTATTAATGGAAAGGAGGGAATTGGGCCTGTATTTTTTTTTCTTTTGTAGCCACATGTCAGATAAAACAAACCACAAAGAAGCTTCCTGATGCTTTTGAACTTGGGTGCTGCCGAAGACTCCCGATACAGGTAGTAATATTATGGATAGCCAAGGAAGCAAATGGGTGGATCATGAGATGAAGTAGGTTCAAATTACCCTGCTTCAGATATGTTGTGCAAAGATCCAACTCTCTGGAAAAGGTTCTGATGCTAGGAAAAGTGGAAGGGAAGAGAAGAAAAGGATGATCAACAGCATGGTAGATAGGCTCAGTTACAGTGGGGACCATCCGGAGACTTGAAAGACCAGGTTAAGGATAGATCATCATGGAGAAAAATCTATGTAGTCACTAGGAACTGAAAACAACTTGATAACTCACACCAATCAACCAACCCAACCCACCTACCCACCCACCCACCCACACATCCACCAACCAAACAACCAACCAAACAACTCAACCCAACCCAACACAAACCAACCAAACCAACCAACCTAACCAACCTCTGCTCTTATGAAACCATAGATGTTCTATTTTTAATTCATTGTTAGAAGGATATGCTTAGGACCCTACTCCAGCACCATCATGTCTTGTGAACAGTGGAAAGGTCCAGTCTGAAATCACATATTTCCTCACAGCTCAGTCCAAGATGGCAGCTCTGATAAATACTTGGTGCTACCACTTGTGGCCTTCTACGTTGGGTCCATTGCTTCTCATTTTGTGCGTCCATCTAAATAGGACATTTCTCTCTCTTATCCTAGCAGAGAATTCCCCTGCTGTTCTTCACCTGCGCTCTTTGTGAGCCACCACCAAGTCCTGGCAGCATTTACCAAATGTGTTTACAATTAAACAAAAACGCCAAACCGTCTGTAACCGTAACAACAGGCCCAAGTCAGCAGCGGGGCAAGGAGGGGATGGAGGTCAAGGCATTGTTTACTTTAATTTCTATGAAAGCTTTTTGGGAGATTTCTCCAACTCCCCCCTTTGCTTTATTAAATTCAGATGAGGCAGTTGGGGAAGGTTGGATTACACACAGTCCAGGGAAAGTTTTAAAAAAAGGAAATCAAAGCTTTAACCCATTGGGGAGAAGGAGGGATCACTTTGGAGGTCTCTCCACTGCCATTTTCAGCTGACTTTCAAATGGCTAAAATGCATGGAAAATGCATGGAAAATGAGCAATGCAAGGTCACCCTACATCACCCCCGCTTTGAATGATGACTAATTCCTTGAAAAACTGACTGAGACTATCAGAGGAGTCCTGCTGGATGTGTCCAAGGGCTCAGTTTATTCAGACCAGCAGTCTGTGCAAACAGTGGTAAGAGTAGTAATAGATTTTTATATTATACTAGCTGATAACCTGGCACTGCCCTGGTATTTATTTATCCCAACCCTCATTCTATGAACATCATTGCAATTTATAATGTTGGATTTTCCCCCTTACCAGAGGGAGCCTCCTTGTGGAGTAATGTGAAGCCGTTACCATGGCTTCACAGTGCTGTACAGTAGAAGCCATTTTAAGGCAATACGGTAGAAGATGTTTTAAGGCACAACCGGCTGTATCTTAACAGAACACCCCCCCCCAGGAGTGTTAGGATTGTCCCTCCCCTCACAGTATTTGTTTCCAGAGAGTAAGTTGTGTGTGTGTGTATAATTTTATATTTATATTATATTACCATATATTATTAATTTTAATCTCAACTTTTATTGTTTTATGAATAACTCAAGGTGGCGATCATATCCAACATGTCTTCCTCCTCCTATTTTTTTCCTATTTTTCCCCCAGAAACCACACTGAGGTGGGTTGGACAGAGAGAAAGTGACTAGTCCAAAGTCACCCAGCCAGCTTTCATGCAGGCAAGACTAGAACTAAAACCATGTGTGCTTTTTCTGTAGCACAATGTTGTTACAAAAGGCCCTTTTATCTTGTCAGTCCAGGCCCTGGGGAAACTAGCCTGAGAAGAACAGGAGGCATAGTAAACTCCAAGTCACATGCTTGGCCACAGATGTTGGGTACTCGGCAGGCTTCTTAAGTGTTCCCTCAACCAGGGATGAAGCACAATAAATAATAAATAAATAAAATGAAAAGAGAGGGAGAGAAAATTGCAGTGAGCAAAATGCCATTAGAAGGATTTCCCCCTCCCCCAAAGCCAACATCTCCCTTTAACACTTGGCACATTTGCAAACAAAACATTTCTTTCCCAGTTAGCCCAGGGAAGCAGACCAGGGAGGGGAATAGAGATTTTATTTATGTTGTGTTTATTTGTTTAAAGTGGCCACCCAGCACATAGAAAGGTAACTTTGGGAGATAGACAACATTTTTTTTAATCCAAAAATTCAGTTACAGTTAAAACAACAATGGGGCTACTTTGTATTGGAGCAAAATGCTTGCTCCATCCAAAAATATATCAGGATAAATTAGTTTTCCCTAAATTTATGCAATCCAACTTTTTTTGCTGTTGTGGTGTTGTAAATACTATGCTGAGCTTCCTCTCATTTCTATCTGACTAAAGAAACATGTTTCTGGTTTTGGGTAGCAATGGGTTGAATGTTTTTAGACTTCTATTTTATGCTTTCCCCTAAATCCTAAATCCAAACAACCCATCTAAACAACAACATCTGGCACAGAAATCTCAAAGGTGTGTGTGAGACTGCAATGATTTACATACGACTGTATAATAGATGTTTTGCAAAATACAAACCAGAAGGTAAGGCCAGTGTTTTTCAACCTTGGCCACTTTCAAATGCATGGACTTCAACTCCTAGAATTCCCCAGCCAACGTAATTTACTGGGAAACTCTGGGAGTTGAAGTTCATGTTTCTTAAAAATGGCCAAGGTTGAGAAACACTGGGTAAGACCATTTAACCATGAACTGGAGATGAGACAGCGACAGCAATGTGTGAATAGGGAGTAGAAATAGCAAAAGCACTTAGACTTATATATCACTTCATAATGTTTTACAGCCCTCCATAGAATTAACAGAATCAGCATATTGCCCTCAACAATCTGGGTCCTCATTTTATTGACCTTGGAAGGCCGAGTCAACCTTGAGCTGGTCAGAATCGAATTCCTGACAGAGGGCAGAGTTAACCTGCAATGCTGCATTCTAATTACTGCGCCACCATGGCTCTGAGCATGGAACACTTGCTCTGAACATGGCTCTAAACATGGAGTTGCCAGACAAGATAGCCCAAGTGCCACTGAAGATTGCAGGCAAGGAAAGCCAAATGACAATTAACAATTGCTGTAATTATAACACATCTGGGAAAAGGTTGGTTTGGGACAGGCCGAGCCTGGAATCCAATTGGAAGACCGCAAAGCTACTGCAAGACACTCATATTTTGCTTTAATATCCTACTTTAGGAATCTGCTTCCTTAGAATATTCTTTGATTTCTTGCAGTTTTGATGCAGTAGGGCCATCTTAACTGAGATGGAGTTCCAGCAGAAATCCCAAACATCTGGATTTTGGGGTTCTGGCCGTTTGAGGTCTGATCCCAGGTTCTTACAAGCTGTCAGAGCCACCTGCTTTTCATCTGCTGTTGTTTTCCATCCACCGACCTGGGCCAGCCTTTGAACAAAATTGTTCCCAGCAGAGGCCTAAAGACTTTGCTGGGATGCTGCTGCTCTAACCCTTTTCTGTCAGGAAGGAGGAATAACCAAGGTTTAACCAATGCCGCATGTGAAGCAGGCTTTGAAGAGGACTAAGGGCAGGCCCAAGGCACAGGGGCAAGGCCACGTCAGGGGTAGAGACTGTTGCACTGCAGCTAAACCCCATGCAGGTTTGCCAAGGTTCAGACTAGGTCAGTGGTGGGTTCCCAATTTTTTTACTATTGGTTTGGGCGTGCTCACACATGCGCAGAAGCAACTGGGTGGGTGGGTGGAGCACCCCGCCACTGCTAAAACCAGTTCGCCTGATCAGGGCCGGGCCGGACCAAACTGGGAGCTACCCCACTCTGGACTAGGTGGCTTTGATTCTCTTGTAGCTTACTTGCTAACCCATGGTTGAACATTCACAGCTGAGCATGAGTTCTAAGCAGAGTTCACACATGCTAAGCCAGGATGCCTTAAGGTGACAAATATACCCAATACTCCTTCCACCTCCTATTTTCCCCAGAACAACAATCCTGTTAAGTGGGTTGGGCTGAGAGGGAGTGACTGGCCTAGTCACCCAGATAGCTTTTCATGCCTAAGGCAGAACTAAGAACTCACTATCACTGGTGATTGGCCCAAAGTCCCCCAGCCGGCTTCATGCCTAAAGCGGAACTAGAACTCACTGTCTCCTGGTTTCTAGGCCAGCATGTTAAAACACTGCAAACATTGTTGTCATATTTGGATAGATTTATATAAGATGCTAAATCAGAATACCTTGATGCACTGTATGAAGAAATTCGGTTTCTGCTTTATAAACTCTGGTTTATGGTTTTGTTGCATGAACCCAGTTAACACATGGTTATGATTTAATGTAATCCAACAACCTTTGAAGGAATTGACAGCCACTGCTTTGAACCACTAGCTGGATGCATATAATACATTGACTCACAATAGCTTAAATAGCATATAATGAGAACCCAGTTTGGGTAGTTAATTGATAGCTCTGTCGGATGGCCAAACCCAGAAAAACAACGGTCTACTTAACCATGGATTAATATGTTGCAACAACACAACTATTACGTGATATTTTTATTTTTGCACTGATGGCTTTTCAGATATGGGCCAAGGCAGCATAGAAGTCACAGATGTGATGACATTATTGTGTGATGACATTGTGATGCATATCCTCCTCTTCCCCACTGCATGGTATTTAATCACCAAGGGTAATCTCCTACTAAACAGGCTAAATATGCAACATTTAGAGCAGAGTCTATGGAGATTCTCAGTCATCCAGGTCATGGTTGCCCCAAAGGTGCTTTCCCCCCACCCAAGAGGAAACTAGACTTTCTGGTGCTACCAGAACTGGACTACCAGAAAGTCCAGTTGCCTCTTGGGAAAAAAAGGCATGATTTAGAGCAGGGATGTCTAACCTTGGCAACTTTAAAACTGGTGGACTTCAACTCCCATGCCAGTCAGCTATGCTTGGATTTCCTAGCATTCTCCACCTCTGTACAACTCATACCGGTGATTCGCTTCAATACAGTTTATTCAATCAACCAAACTCAGTTTTCAGAACACACTGAACCCTATGTGAATCTTTGGGGCTTGGCTGAAGGGGTGGGGGCACAGTGGTGATTTTTTATTATTATTATTGGTTATGTGGGCATGGCTTGGTGAGCATGGCAGGGGAAAGATACTGCAAAATCCCCATTCCCATCCCACTCCAGGGGAAGGATACTGCAAAATCCCCATTCCTTCCCCACTCTGGGGCCAGACAGAGGTGGTATTTGCCAGTTCTCCGAGTTACCGGTTGTCCAGAACCTGTCAGAACCTGCTGAATTTCACCCCTGGTTGGGGGTTAGATGGGTTTGATCAAAAGATTAATGGGCACCACCAAGCTTGACAATGCAGGGAAGCACGGTTGTCCCGCAGCTCCATCCGTGTTCAGAAAGGGTCAGGGGTCCACGGACTGCACGGACCAAGTCCTCCTCCAGATGCTACTCATCACGACCCCCCAGCCCAGCCCTCCCACCGCAAACGTCACCAACCCAGTCCTCCTGGCGTCTTGTCCAGCCTCACGCCTTGGTCATGTGAACATGCCAGCTGTTGGGACTCCTTTCAGAAGGACTCGGGATGTGTGTGCGAAGGAGGGAGGAGCCGTTCGTACGCATCGCTTTCCCGGGGTCACCTGTTCTCTCTCTTCGCCTCCCCTCTCTGCAATCGCCACCGGCACCACCGGCTGGGCACCTCCAGGAAGCGGGCGGTGCTTCCTTGCAACATTCCCGATCTGTGCCATTTCCGCCCCCTCCTCCCGCGTTTTACTCCGCAGAAGCGACCGTCGGCTGCCAAAATCCTGCCAGTGCCCCCCCCCCCCCAAAATCGGGCGCCCCTCCCTGCTACATTCCTGCGAGGCTCCAGAGGTGAGTGCCAAGCCCGCGGCCGGGGCTTCCGGGGAGGGGACGGGGAGAGGCGGGGGCACAAGCGACAGTTTGAGCGGGGACGTATAATAATCCTTTTAGCGGGGCTCCTGACCAAGGGCGCTCCCGGTTTCTTCCTTCCTCGGCGCAAACTGCCTGCAGTTTGCCTGCACGACCATTGGCGCTGCACCTGTCGCCCCCCACCCAAAATCACCTGCCCTAAAACGGCAAACAGGTCCAGCCTTCTGCCACCTCCCCGACAGGGAAGGCTTCAGGACAGCGTCGTTCTCAGCCGAGAAAGGAAATAAACATTTTCTAGAGCTTGCTTGGAAAAATGCGGGGAGAGGGGAGAGCCCAGGTATGTTAGCAGTGCTGAGTCAAGATTCTGGAGCCCCTTGTTCCATCTGGGTATCTTTTAGGACTGTATGGACATTGGCTTGGGGATTTTTCCCCTTTCACCTGCTTTGGGTGTTTTGGGGGGCCAGGGAGAATATCTTCCCTTTCTTCTTATTCCACCTGTCTGGCTCAGATCTGCCTACAGCTGAACTACACAACTTGCAGCCCCAAGGGTGGCAGAGCCCCTGTAAGCTGTGCTTGCTACATTGTGGGCCTTCTGATGTATGTGCACAACAGACAAAAGTGTTAAAGGCCTAACAGTGGCTTTTGCATAACTTGTGAAGCCTGTTTAGGTTAATTTGGGTGAGGAGAGAGAGTTGGTGTGGCCTGCTTTTGCAAACCATTTGTTTGGTTAGTCCCTCAGATCAAAATTATTTTGGTAACAAGATTAAGCCTGTAGCAGTGCCAAGGTAATCATTACTGGAGGAAAAGGGGGATAGAATGATTAAATATATGGAAAGCCATTGTGGGTGTTCCATCAGAGTTTGGTTGTTTTCTTGCACATGTTTCATTACCCAAGCTAAGGTAAAGGTAAAGGTTCCCCTCGCACATATGAGAAGAGAAGACTTCTCCATTTCAAAGCCGAAGAGCCAGCGCTGTCCAAAGATGTCTCCGTGGTCATGTGGCCAGTATGACTAAATGCGAAAGGCGCACAGAACACTGTTCCCTTCCCACCAAAGGTGGTTCCTATTTTTTGGCTTGCATTTTTACATGCTTTCAAACTGCCAGGTTGGCAGAAGCTGGGACAAGTCACGGGAGCTCACTCCATTAGTGACTAGCACTCATACTGTTACCTAATTTGAGTAATGAAGCACCTGCAAGAAAATAACCTCATTTCAACCTTAAACTACAAATATTTTCATGTATTGGGTGCTCAAACCATGAAGGTTTTCAAGAAGAGACTGGATAGCCACTTGTCCAGAATAGTATAGGATCTCCAGCTTGAGCATGGGATTGGACTAGAAGACCTCAATATTTTATTCAAACCTTAGTGTTCTGTGTTCATTCTGATGACTGTGTTACATTCATTTATTTTAGTTAAACTCAAATTAGATCAGCTAAAGTAATCATCCAGGTCCCACTTAGAGTGACAGGGTCCTCTCACTGCAGCATGCATTCAGAGGACTATTGTAGCTTTAAGCCAGAAAAAGGTTATGCAACATAGCCACCCATGCTTAAAAAGATGGAAATATGACCAGTTTGTGAATTACGTGGGGGCTAGCATGAAGTGATGTTCTCTTCCATGCCTCCCCAGCAAAAGAAGCACTCGGATTGGCCTCACACAACTCATGGGACCAAAATCTGGTTTAATTTGTGGGTCAGTACTGTATGTTCTGTGAACTCAACCTGGCTGGTCACTTGCTAGTTCAGTGTTGCATGACCCTGTGCCATTGAGTTAATGAAGTAAATCAGGATTTAGATAACCAGAAGCTCTATAGGAACAAAGGAAACTTTCCTTAAGTCCTGGAAAACTAAACTGTATTCAGAAGAAGCTTAGTCAGCTCTGATCACATGGTTTCTGATCATGGGTTGTTTTTTTTTTTAATTTGATGATCCAGGCTTTTAGAGAGGTCCAAATGCTGAGATTGGCCTGGGATCCAAAGCATGAATTTCAGGATGACACCTAGGAGTGTTGGAATTTTTCTGCATATTGATCATGTCCTTACATCTGCATTTCTTTCTCTGCTGGTTTCTTTTCCCCAGTTGGGTGGGGGCATCGATGTTTGCCATGTGCCAACCGGAATTCCCCCTCCATCCACAGCTCGGTGAAGCCCAGGGAAATTCACAGCAGGATGTGATCTGCTGTAACAAAAAGGACTCTCCTCCAGACAAGAACCTCAACTTCACGGGTGAGAAGTCCTATGATAGCAACAAAAACTGGAGCCAACCCATATCAAAGGTGCCGATGCCAGAGGAATGGGAACAATGGAATTACAGTGGGATAAAGAAGGTATCTGAGAATCGGACTGATCTAATATGCCGGCGGAAAACAAAGAATTGCTCCAGAGGCATTTCTCAGAACCTAAAGTCTGATGACAACTTCCTGGGCTTAGAGGAGGAAAAGGAAGGAGAAGAGGAGGACATCCGTAGACCACCTGAAGGTGCCGAGGTCAGGAGTCCAGAACAAGAGACCAACTGCCAGGTGAAGGTAAAGGTAAGAGGGAAACCAGCCAGGTCCCCTCGAAAAGATACGAGTTATTCCAGCAGTCATTGGATTGATAGCCCTGAGAATGATGGCACCAATGTTTGGAAGATACCTTCTGTCACTGATGAAGAATGGACGTGTAATGCTAAGCAGAAAGCTTCCTGTGATGATTTTGACAGCTCTTCCTCTAGTTCTGAGACCTTCTCCCCAGCACTGGCAGAAGCTTTCAGGAACATGCAGGAGAAGGAGAAGTTCAAAGAGTTGGAGAAACAGAAATATCGCACCCACTTAGTGATGTATCGCCGCCTGGCCTTGCTACGCTGGATTCGCAGCCTCCAGCAGAATGTTGCTGACCAGCAAAATCGACTACAGGAGAGCTTTGACACTATCCTGGACAACCGCAAAGAGCTTATTCGACATGTCCAGCAAGACACGGTGCATAGCAAAACCCCAACTTAGGGAGAATTGTAAAAAAAAAAAAAAGTCTCCCCTTCCATTTCTTCATTTCTTAGTTGGCCTCCCAAATAAGGGTCATCAGGATCATGGTTTGTTTGCAGTTTGCCCCAGTGGACTTTTCTCATGTTTGATGTTCCTCCTAGAACACACCAGAAAATTATCAGCAAGTTAATCATAGACACTCCAAGACATATTATTTATGTGGACACATACTTTTTGTTCCAAGATATTTTCCAAGATGCATCACTTGTGGGGCTGAATGTATTATAAATACAACTTAGAGTGAAATGAAATAAGAGATGCAGAGGGTATTATGATGAGTAGAGCCTATGGCCATGGAGAAAAACTGAAAAATTGTGGGCATATAGGCTTATAAAATACCCGCTAAGCATCTGAGATGGAAAGAAGCTTGTAATGGGAATTTTGTGAGTCAGTTATCAAGTCTTGTGCTACTAACTGTATAGAACGTTGGATGCTTCAAACCATGATACAACTTGCATGGCATGACATCCTTATGATACACGAGGTAGTTCTGTGCCACTATTTGATAACCATCCTGAATTGCCAAATTTCTGTTCCTAACTCTGCTGGCCATTTCCATATACTTTGCCTTATTTATCATCCTTGTTAGCTTCTTAGCTGGATTCCATCCTTCTTGCCAGCAACAAGGGCTTTGAGTTGGTTTGCTATCCAAGGTTTCTAGCCTAGGTTTTGCTATCTGAGCTTTCACAACCTGCTTCCAGGTGCTTACAACTTTTTCAGCCCTTAAAGTTCAAACCTATCAGCATGCAAAACAAGTATCGTGATGGTTAAGTGACTCCGTTATTCACCATGGGCCATTTTTGTCCCAAATCAGAAGTAAATGCCACTTCTCAAAATCTTTCCTCCTTAATCTGTTCATTCTCTTGGAAGGAAGAAGAGACGTATATCTCATCCTTGTGCCTCTCAATCGTACTTCCCAGTATTAACACCCCACTGCCCTTTCCCCCCCCCAAAAAAACCAAGTGTGCTATATTTCCTTGAATTTTATTTTTATAAGACTAATTCCTGTCTTCCACATCCAGAAAGGCTATAGAATTTGAATTAAATGTCTTGTCAGATTTATGTAAGTGCAAACAGCTGGTTGCAGAATATTGTTTCCTGCTTGCAAAGCATGGTATATATATATGTTAGTTTTATGAGCTGATCAATAAATAAATCAGGGAGACTAGTATAGATCTATTTTGAGCTTTTTAGCTCTCATCAGCTAGCCATACCCTTACTGGGATTCGAACCGGGGCTGTATGGCATGTCAGGCAAGAGCCTTAGCCATGCCATACAGCCCTGTTGGGGTTGCTAAAAAGCTCAAAATAGATCTATACTAGTCTCCCTGATTTATTTATTGATCAGCTCATAAAACTAACACACATATTTAAAAAATCACACAACGGAACTCATGGCTTTCTGTCCAGATGGTCTCTGGTGATGAGCCGAAAGGCAGAATAGGAAAGCAGTATGCTTCCTCCCTTAATTGGGGCCCTAACAGGGTGTTGTAGAACAATTATATATATATATATCTTTTTAAAACATTTCACTTTGATGAACAGAAGGATGCTTTCTTCAAGCAACTTGGATAAGCTCACACAATACACTGAAGAGATACCTAATCCTGTAGGTAGATTTGCAATAATACAGCTACAAACTACTGTTCTCTAGTCTACAATGTGAGTGACTTGCTAACAAAACTGGGTCCTCTTTTAAGATGAGTTAGAAAGTTTCTGAGAATGTTTGACATTTTCCAAAATATCTAAATTAGGGAGTATCATATGAAAATATTTGTTTGGCCAATTGACCAAACCCAATTTGCTATTTCTTTAGTGTGATAGACTGTCAGATTTATGTCAAAGTTAATATCCCCCAGTTCTTCGGTATAATCTGCTGAGCTCAGTTGGTTCTGTCTACCTTCAAGATTACTAGATATTTCACCCAGCATCTTTTGGTGGAAGTGAAATTCATTATTTTAAATATTTTACATAATGTTTATTTTAATCTTCCTTTCCTGCAGATGATTCCATCTATGATAGAAGTACAGATATACGGATGTACATTTCCAGTAATGGATATCGCGTTGTGGAAGTCTTTCTCAAACTGAATTTTTTAAAAAAAACCATTTATGATTCATCTGTGTAAAGAGACTTGTCTGTTTCTTTTCTATATATTTTTTAATAGAAGAAATGTATTACAAAGTATAATATAGGATAATGATGTAAACTGACTTTACCGATTGTAGCATTTGGGTAATTACCGTTATCACTAGTACAAATCAGGAGTGATATGCATGTATTTTGAAAGAAGATAAAAATGTCTGTATTTGGAGACATCACATCTTGATTAGTAAGCTCCTACCTAAGGCATTTTGTGGGTAAACAAAATAAGATTATAGAGTGAGAATGGAGGTGACAATACATTGGATGTAAAATTTCCATAGATTTTGTTTGCATTGTGTCTAAGCAGATGCTATTCAGGTAGTCCTTCACTTATGACTATTTGCGCTCGCAATTTCAGTCATGAAGTGGGTCACCCTGTGAGCATGCCCAATTTTACAATCTTTTGCTGCTGGTTACTAACCAGACACTGTGGTTGTACAGTGAACACCATGGTGGTTAAGTGAACACTGCAGCCATTAAGCAAACCCATTGTTTATTATGAGATGGTTCTTTTGCCAGGAATTGGAAATAAACACTAGTTTTCAGCAAAAATGGCATGTGACTGTGGGGGGCTACAAATATTCATAAATGCAGGCTGGTTGCCAAGTGCCCCAAATGCAGTCATGTGACTGTGGGAGACATGAGAATGGGACGTCCGAACATTGAATCTGGCTCATAAGTCCCTTTTCAGGATTCACAACTTTGAAAATGATGGACTTAAATGACTGATGGGCCATTCCATATCAAATGGTCTGGGGCTCCCTGCTCAACCATCACAGATTTCGATAAAAATTTGGTGTGAATATACACACATGTCCTCAATGAACATTGGTGAAGGGTTACATTTGCCGATGCAATACTTACCGAAATATAGGTAGTTGCGTGACCCCCATACCTCAGCCTCATGACTCTGAGGTTTCAGTTGAGACATAATATCTCCAGCAATATTTTGCTGAGAGAAACAGAACTTGGCCAGCTTTTGTACAACTTGTTGTGTTCTATTAAACAAGATAATAAAAACATTGTCATGAGTGATCACCATCTAGATCAGGGGTCTCCAACCTTTGCAACTTTAAGTCTGAAGGACTTCAGCTCCCAGAATTCTCCAGCCAGCAAAGCTGGCTGGAGAAGTCTGGGAGCTGAAGTCCTTCAGACTTAAAGTTGCAAAGGTTGGAGACCCCTGCTCTAGATAATTTGGAGCAAAGTTGTCCGAAAATGAGCGCTGCTCGAAAAAAGGTTAAAAGTTTGGCTTTTTATATCTCTGGAAGGAAAGGTATGAGAAATGTGAAACATTGTGCATAATAACTTAACAATACAAGGTTTTCGAATACAACATTTTATTCTCCTACTGATTAGTAGTTCACAAATTGAGTGTAAAGTTTCTGATTATAAATTGAGGACTGCCTGTACCAGTGGTGGGTTCCTACAAGTTCGGACCAGTTTGGCTGAACCAGTAGTAGCTTGGCAGCCTGGGTTGCTGGAACCGGCAGCGACCCAGGCCAGCGACACCCCCGAACCGGTTCTCCCGGCGGTGGCATAGGCACCACCATCTTGTTTTTTGCTTCTACGCATGTGCAGAGCAATTTTAGTTTTTTATTTATTTATTTAATCAAATTTATATACCACCCTATCTCCTTGGTGGGACTCAGGGCGGTGCATAGAAGAGATAAAAAACACAATACATATAATCACAATATAAAATAGAAATTAAATTTAGTAAATCTGCGCTAAAATATGGTTAAAAACTATTAAAAATGTTATATTAAAATTATTAAAACTATGCCAGACCTGCCATGTGGAATAGATGTGTTTGAGCACCCGGCGGAAGAGGCGTAGGTCCGTGATGGTGCAAAGGTCAGGGGGCAGGTCATTCCAGAGGGCAGGGCCTGCCACAGAGAAGGCTCTCCCCCTGGGGGTCGCCAGCTGGCATTGTCCGGTAGACGACACCCTGAGGAGGCCCTCTCTGTGGGAGCGGACAGGTCGAAGGGAGGTATGTGGTAGGAGGCGGTCCCGCAAGTAACCAGGTTCTGTGCCATGGAGCGCTTACTAACACCTTGAAGCGCACCCGGAAGGCCACAGGCAGCCAGTGCAGCTCGCGCAGGAGAGGTGTTACATGGGAGTATCTTGAAACTCCCAAAATCCCCCGTGCGGCCGCATTCTGTACTAGCTGGAGCCTCCGGGTGCACCTCAAGGGAAGCCCCATGTAGAGAGCATTACAGTAGTCCAGGCGGGAGATGACGAGGGCTTGAGTGACCGTGCGTAGGGCATCCCGATCTAGAAAGGGGCACAACTGGCGTATCAGGTAAACCTGATAAAATGCCCCCCTGGCCACGGCTGTCACATGGTCATCCAAGGATAGCCGAGAATCCAGGAGGACGCCCAAGCTGCGGGCCCTTTCCGTGGGGGCTAATGACTCGCCCCCGATAGCCAGAGATGGAACCAACTGGCTATATCGAGACGCCGGAAACCACAGCCACTCGGTCTTGGACGGGTTGAGTCGAAGCTTGTTCCTCCCCATCCAGGCCCGCCTGTACCAGTGGTGTACTGCGCATGCGTGCAAAGCACGCACTGCACATCCTGAGCGAACCGGCAGTAGTCTCTGCCAGAACCACCTCTGTACCATAAGGTTTCCTTATTAGGAGAGACATTGTGGGACATACTGGTTGCACTTTATAATAGTTCCTTGTGTGTGTGTGAAGATTGAGATTGCTACAGTTTAGATAGCATTCACCAAGCCTATTCTGTAAAGCAGGGGTCTCAAATCATGGCAATTTTAAGACTTGTGGACTTCAACTCCCAGAATTCCCCAGCCAGCAAGTTCTTGAGTCTTAAAGTTGCCAAGTTTGGAGACTTCCGCCATAAAGGACCAGATCCTGCCTCACTTCTACCACTGCGGCTGGCAGGTCCGCAGGCCAAACAGCATGGTAACTATTGGAAGACTCTGGCCTGCCAGCAAGGGGGATGCTGATAGGCTGCCCCTGCCCAGGATGGCTTGGCTACTACCTTTGCCCCAGGTGTTTGGCTCAGACTCAGATCTGGCAATCTGCCATCTGTCCACCTCTCAATTCTTAATTTGTAGGCCTGGTGGCAGGCTAGATTTGGCCTGAAGACCATAGTTTGCTAATCCTGGGTTAGAAGATGGCACTGGTAAAAATGAAGGAAAAGTTGCATTAGTGTAAGTATGATTGCTCTAAACTGATTTTATAGTGATTCATTATTATTGGAGAATCCTGGGAAATATCACTCTTGGGGAGTCAGCCTCTTTATCAGATTACTACCGCTTTGCCAGGATTCCCAGGATTTATTCCAGGAAGCCAGGACTTTTAAATGGTAAAAGGGTTGTTAGACGTATGGATGTTTATTGCTTTTTAGGTGCAATGATTATGCATATCCGTGGCTTAGTTTTTCATTTAAAATAAAAAGTGTCATTCTGAACTTTGGTGAGTGAAGCAGGAAAACACAGTGCTTTTAGGTGGAGAGTGAATCTTTCCCACATGCCATCACAGAAGTGCATTAAGAATTGCAAAATTCTGTTATTTTAATTGTGCAACGAAAGTATAGTAGCGCTGGCTTACATGGATTGGTTTTTTAGTTTGATCTAGCTTAACATACACTCAGCAATCAGCTGGAGCATAGGTAGGTTCACCAGACTCTGCTTTCTGTCTTAAAACCTTAGCTGTTGATAGGCAGGTGGTAGAGCAGCATTTTTCAAACCTAACAACCTTGAGACAGGTGGACTGGGTGGGGAATTCTGGGAGTTAAAATCCGCCTGTCTTAATGAATGTTGTGAAATACTGGTAGAGCAACATCCTGTGACTTGGTGCAGGGAGCTGTCCAAGGTCCTAAGGCTTCTGCCAGACCTTAAGAGTTCATTCATGTCATTCTCTCTGACCTCAACCAGCCAGGATGCTTTGACTTGGAGCATTCCTGAGACTAATATTTGGGCAGTGTCATATACTAGTTAACATGTTGTATTAGGATTGTGGAGAGTCTAAAACTGAGAATGGAAGCTTATTGAGTAGCTTTGGTTAATTATTATCTTTCCAATCTTTATTTGGGGGGAAAATAATCAGAGGTAGGAGTGCTACATATTACCCTATGAGCTCTTGTTGAAAAGGTGGGGTAATAGTAATAATAATAATAATAATAATAATAATAATAATAATAATAATAATAATAATAATAATAATAATAATAATAATAATAATAATAATAATAATAAATAGAAAAGACCAAAGGGTAGAAAATGCCAAGCAATGATGTTATCAGGTTGTATTGGTAAGCCAAACATAAGTGGCTGTTAGGGACAAACTCCGAATCTTGAATCTATAAATGAATTTTCAACCCTTGTTTATGTTAATTTCACTGAGGCAGAATCTTTTGAAATGTTTTCGATTGTTTTCACCCAGATTTCTGAGCACCTACCCTTAGGTGTCCTTTATGAGATTAGCTACCAAAAATCCCATTTCTTGGTTGTTTATCTCCATAATTTCTCTCAGCCTACCCATCCTGTCCAACTTACAAATAAGGAGGACTTTTCTGACAGTGAGAGCAGTTAATCAATGGAATAGCTTGCCTCCTGGGGTCGTGGGTGCTCCATCACTGGAGGTTTTCAAGAACAGACTGGACAACCATTTGATTGGGATGATACAAGACTTCTGCCTTGATCAGGGGGTTGAACTAGAAGATCTCTGAGGTCCCTTTCAGCCCTATGAGTCTATGATTCTATGCCTTCTATATGCATGAGCAACCTTCCCCCAAATTCTACAAATGAACGGGACACTTGTGCAACAAGGACTTGATGTGAAAGCACCAGTAATGTATGTAACACTAACTCTAGACTCAGTTAAATAAAACTTGGCAACATTTAAGATGTGTGAACTTCAATTCTCAGAATTCCCAAGCCAGCATTGGCACATATTAAATAATAATAATAATAATAATTTAATTTATAGACCGCTCCCTCTCCCCGGGGGGACTCGGAGCGGTGCACAGGGAAGTTAAAAATACAATAAATATACATAAATAACTAAAAGGCAAATTAAACAGTTATCCCTGCGCTAAAATTCCCAATTTAAATTACTAAAATCCCATAATAAAAGAGACTACCCTAGGCCGGCCAAGCAGAAAAGATGTGTTTTTAATTTTAGACGGAAGGAGCGGAGGTCCGTGGTTGTTCTAATGTCGGGGGGAAGGTCGTTCCAGAGGGCTGGGCCTGCCACAGAGAAAGCCCTTCCCCTGGGCGTCGCCCGCTGACAAAGTCTAGTGGACAGCACCCGGAGAAGTCCCTCTCTGTGGGAGCGAATCGGCCGTGAGGATGTATGGGGCAGGATCCGATCCCGCAGATAGCTAGGTCCCGAGCCATGGAGCGCTTTGAAGATGACAACCAGCACCTTGAAGCGCACCCGGAAGACGACAGGCAGCCAGTGCAGCTCGCGCAAGAGAGGTGTTACGTGGGTAAACCTTGCGGTTCCCATTATTGCTCGCGCGGCTGCATTCTGGACCAGCTGAAGTCTCCGGGTGCACCTCAAGGGGAGCCCCATGTAGAGAGAGTTACAATAGTCCAGTCGGGATGTCACGAGAGCATGAGTGACTGTGCGAAGGGCATCCCGATCCAATAGGGGGCGCAACTGGCGTACCAGGCGAACCTGGTAGAACGCCCTCCTGGCCACGGCTGTCACTTGATCTTCCATGGATAGCCGGGTATCCAGGAGGACACCCAGGTTGCACGCCCCATCCACAGGGGCAAGATGTTCGCCCCCTATGGCCAGCGATGGAATCAGCTGGTTGAATCGGGCAGCCGGAAACCACAGCCACTCGGTCTTGGTCGGGTTGAGCCTGAGTCCGTTACTTCCCATCCAGATCCGCACGGCTTCCAGGCACTGGCACATCACCGCTACGGCATCGTTGGGGTGGTTTGGGGTAGATATATACAGCTGTGTATCATCAGCGTAGAGGTGATACTCTACCCCAAAACCACGGATGATCTCACCCAGCGGCTTCATATATGTGTTGAACAGGAGAGGCGAGAGGACCGACCCCTGAGGCACCCCACATGTGAGGGGTCTCGAGGTCGACCTCTGCTCTCCTGTCAACACAAATTGCGATCGGCCAGAACCCCAACCCCCCCAGCCGATGCAATAAGATACCATGGTCGATGGTATTGAAAGCTGCCGAGAGGTCTAATAGGACCAGGATGGAGGAACAACCCCCATCTCTGGCCCTCCAGAGATCATCAACCAACGCGACCAATGCCGTCTCGGTGCTATGCCCGGGCCGAAAGCCGGACTGGCGCGGATCTAGATAATCAACTTCCTCCAGGTGACGGGGAAACTGTTGTGCCACCACACTCTCAACAACCTTCGCCAGAAAGGGAAGGTTGGAGACTGGACGATAGTTGGTTAGTAAAGCTGGATCCAAAGAGAGTTTCTTAAGGAGGGGCCTCACCATAGTCTCTTTTAGGGAGGCAGGCAAGGAACCCTCACTTAAGGAAACGTTGACAACCTCTTGGAGCCAGCCTCGTGTCACCTCCCAGGATGCCAGTACAAGCCAGGAGGGACACGGGTCCAATAAACATGTGGTGGCTCGCAGTTGCCCACGTAACCTGTCCATATCCTCGGAAGTAACGGAGTCAAACTCCTCCCAAACAAGATCTGTCTCGTACAATCCCACTGGGCCATCAATGGGGGCTAACTCGTTCTGTATCTGAGCGATTTTCTCCTGCAGATAAATCACAAATTCCTCTGCTCTACCCTGTAATGGGGCTTCCCGCACCCTCTGTTAAAGGAGGGAGCGGGTCACCCTAAACAGGGTGGCAGGGCGGTTATCTGCGGATGCTATGAGAGTGGCACAATGATGACGTTTGGCCACTCTCAGCGCCACAATGTAAGTCCGTAAATGGGCTCTTACCTGTGTCCGGTCAGATTCAGATCGGGTAGACCTCCATCTTCTCTCTAGGCATCTCTTGTGGCGTTTCATCACCCTCAGCTCCTCGGTGAACCAAGGAGCCAGGATGGCTCGCCGCCGCAAGAGAGGCCGCAAGGGCGCGACCTGATCCAAGGCTCCCGTGGTCGCAATATTCCATGCGGCCACGAGGTCCTCCATCGGGGCGTGGGTCAGGGGTACAGGAAGTGGCCCAAGCGCCGCCTGGAACCCATCAGGGTCCATCAGGCGCCTGGGGCGGAACCAAATTGATGACTCAGGTTCCGTCTCCCCGCGGAGGGGAGTAGCGGTTGGAAAGTCGAGCCGGAGAAGTGAGTGATCTGACCATGACAAGGGCGTAATGACTATATCCCCTGTACCCAGATCACTCTTCCATTGGCCAGAGACAAAGATGAGATCCGGCGTATGTCCACCCTCGTGGGTGGGGCCTTGAATTAATTGGGTCAGGTCCATGGCCGTCATGGAAGCCATGAACTCCCGAGCTACCTCGGATGATTCGCCCACCGATGGCAGATTAAAGTCCCCCATGACTAAAAGTCTGGGGGTCTCAACTGCCACCGTAGCGATCACCTCCAGGAGCTCGGGCAGGGCTGCTGCTACATAGCGGGGAGCCAGGTATACAACCAGCAAGCCCAACTGCCTCCCTAGGCCCCACTTCACACAGAGGGACTCACAGCCGGTGGTCTGTGGCACAATGGTCTCTCTCGGCTCAAGACCTTCCTTTACAATGACCGCTACCCCACCACCCCTGCCTAGGGCCCGGGGCTGATGAAAAGCGCGGTAACCTGGTGGGCACATTTCAACGAGGGGGAGTCCACCCTCGTGGCCCAACCAGGTCTCCGCTATTCCTGCCAGGTCCGGCTCCCCCTCTGACACAAGGTCATGGACGAGGGGGCTTTGTTGACCACGGACCTGGCGTTACAAAACATCAGCCGCAGGCCCTGGCTCTGTACTCCCTGACCACCTAGCCTGCGGGGGTTGTGGCATTTCACCGTTTGCAACCAATGGTTCTGTGCCCTCAACCGGGAGGATGGGAATTGTCTCCCCTCGGACCTGCCTCTCCCCACGACTTTCTGAATAGAAGTGCCCTCCACCGGAACGACTCGTATTTCCCCCCTGCTAACGGCACCTTCCGCTTCCCTCCGTCGCCTGCTGGCCTGGCCCTCTCTTTCCTCCTCAGTCTCTACCTGTCTATAATACCCTCCCCCCTCCCTGGTACCCCCTAAAATAGACAATAACCTACAAATTAAAACCCCCCTAAGACCACGCTTCTTCCACCTCTCCGGATTGATAAATCCCTCATCAAGGCGGGCCCTCGTTAAAGCAGAGGGCCAAACCTGCGAGAGCGGGGACTCTTGCAGTCGTAGCAGGTCTAGCTTCGAGTACATAATGGTGTTAATATTAATAAATAATTAGCTACCATGTTTAAAAAACATCATCCTAAACCTTAAACTCACTAAATCCCTCCGCCTCAAAAGCATCTATCTGTTGAATCCATTGTCTTATCTATCAATGACTATAAGTAATAGAACATATTTATAATTTAATAGAAACCACTACTAAAAAAAGAATGTCCCTTAGGTTCCCCAAAGATAATTCTTGCAGCATGTTTAATTAGAAAGAAAGAAAGAAAGAAAGAAAGAAAGAAAGAAAGAAAGAAAGAAAGAAAGAAAGAAAGAAAGAAAGAAAATATTGCCAGAAGATGGAGCTATTTTTGAATCCATACAAAGTTTGACAATAATATGAAGAAATAAATATTTTTCACCCATGCTACTGTTTTTATTGTTTTATGGCGTTTACAGCTTTTAATATTTTATATAACCATGATCTAACCAGAGATAGCACTGATTGAAAATATAATATGCAGTGCAGTTACTGCCAAAGCTTTTAACATTTGGAAAGGATTTTCAGATAGTTCAGAAATAACCCGTCTAAAATAGCAGCAAAAGAAAAAAAAAAGAGAAAAGAGGTTTATTCTCTGTTTTAAATAATGCTATAATGTATTTCCTGTAAATGCTCTTGCACAAATATTTATTTCTAAAACATTGCCAAATCACTGTTTTTTGTTTCTAAAGGCAATGTTGATAAAAAACAGTTGATATAATGATACCTACCAGGAAAAAAAAAGCCCTATGCTAATTGGAAATAGATTTCAACTTTTCCAAAATAACAACAGTGCTAAAAATTTACCTGGCAGTTTCTCACATTTTGTTTCCCAGCCAAAAAAGGCTTTTCATTTTTATCTTCTGCTTGGAGCACCTGAACATTCCTTTAGAATGTCCCTTAGCGATGCTTTTGAGTTTAGTTTATCAGTGGAGGTGGAAAAGGAAGCGCTATCAGAAAGAGCCTTCCCTGCTGCCATTGGGACAGAATTTGTGGCCAAAGCATTTGGCAAATCCACTCTCAGAAATCTATGAGGCTCTCACCACCAATACAGGTAGTCCTTGAGTTACAACCATTCATTTAGTGACAATTTGAAGTTACAAGGGCACTGAAAAAGTGACTTATGACTATTTTTCACACTTACGACCACTGCAGCTTCCCCCGCAGTAACATTATCACAATTTGGATGCTTATAAATGACTCATACTTCTGACTGTTGCAGTGCCCCGGCTTCATGTGATCATCTTTTGCAACCACCTGACAAAGTCAATGGGGAAGCCAGATTCACTTAACAATCCCGTTACTAACTTAACAACTGTAGTGGTTCTTTTAACAACTGTGGCAAGAAAGGTCGTAAAATGGAGCAAAACCTACATAACAAATGCCTGGCTTAGCAGTGGAAATGTTGGGCTCAGTTGTAAATTGAGGATCATCTGTATATGTGTACCCAATTCCAATCCTTAAGAGCATGTACTCTAATGCTTAGTTCAGCACCAGCCAATCCTTCCCAGTTATTACTCCATCTTCTTTATCTGGTCTCACTCCACTCCTGATTCAGAATCTCTGTCACTCTGACAAGAACTTTATGCGTTGGAAAGTGGCAGCCCCTACTAGATCTTCACCACCTGTGATATATGACTCCCCCCCCCCAATAGAAGCCTGGAGCTCCTCAAAATATTGATGGTGCTGATTATTGGTCTCCACCTCTCTGTTACTCTATAAACCTTCAAAGCTGTCCATCATTTCCATCTTGAAAAAAGCCAGTGGGCAAAATCTGCTTCTGTGGTTCTTTTCCTTGATTTGAATGGGATTGTGGGAAGCCACTGGAATGGAGAGCCAAAGAGGGAGGATTGGATGATAAAGATAGGACACTCATGCCCAACCCTTGGTCACGTGATCTCTAAATATCTGTCTTGGCATGACATCATGGTTCACTCAACCCAGTTTTCTGGGTTCTCGTGACATACTGAACCATAAACTAGCCACATGAACTGAGTTTGTACACACCATTAGCTAAAAGGTAACAGTTGAGTATTCCTTTAGAATGTTCCTTAATGATGCTCTTTGTTTTAGTTTATTGGTAGTTTATTGGCATGGGGAAAAAAGGTGCTATGACTGACACTGTTTATTTGGATTCTTCATCCTAGTATCCGATTATTATGATAGATAGAATCTCCATTGGAGGGAGGTGATAAGACAGGGCTTTAGCTTAGAATCCTTGCCCTGCAAGGATACAGGGCACAGGGCTGACTTTCCCTAGAATCTTTGGAATCTTACCTGACCGTTCCCAAGGGAATGCAGTCAGACTAGCGAGATTCTTGTAATATAGGTGACCAACAATAAACTTTCAGCTTAAGACCATTCACAAGTGGCTCTGTTTGCTTGCAACTGGTAATTATGAAAATTTGTTTGAAAAAGCAAGAATTCCCCTTGTGAGGGACGCGGTGGCTCAGTAGCTAAAACACTCACCATGCTAGTCAGAAAGGTCAGCAGTTTGGTGGTTCAAATCCCTAGTGCTGCATAACGGAGTGAGCTCCATTACTTGTTACAAGTTACTTTTCCTAGCTTCTTGCCAATCGAACAGTTCAAAAGCACGTAAAAAATGCAATAGTAGAAAAATAGGAACCAGCTTTGGTGGGAAGGGAACAGCGTTTCGTGTGCCTTTGGCATTTAGTCATGCCGGCCACATGACCATGGAGACGTCTTCAGACAGCGCTGGCTCTTCAGCTTTGAAATGGTGATGAGCACCGCCCCCTAGAGTCAGGAATGGCTAGTACATATGTGCAAGAGGAACCTGTACCTTTACCTTATTTCCCTTGTCAGTGAATCAATTTGAGCGGAGAAAGCTATTATAAAAGGTGGTTGGTGGACAGCTTCTGAAGAGAGTTACAATAGATTAAATTCTTCAGTGCCTCTGATTCTCAGCTCCCTGGGGCTGTTTGTTGGTTAACAGGTACAGAAGAGCTGGAGACCAGAAGAGAGCTATAAATACCTGTGATTTGAAACCGATTGTGTCAGAGGTGTTGCAGTGATTAAATTGGCTATTTAACCCTCTTTCGACTTTCTCACCTAGTGTCTCCCTCCACCACCACCACCACCCAACACCTTTTCAACCAGGGACATTCAAGGATGTTCAAGCCAGCAACACAATCTATATTTGGGCAATTAGGAAATAAACCTGGAAGGTAGAATTGCAGTTAAAAAAGGACAGTTCCCACAGTTCTCATTTCTTTTTGGAAAACAGGAGGCGAATTAGTTCTGAAGTTGTGTGCATGAGAGAGAGAGAAGATGGATGGATGGGTGGTTATAATATAGTGTTTTCATTACAGATATGTATCTTGTTGAAAAAGTATCATTTCTTCCAATTTGGCATCCTCTCAGCAAAAACACTCAAGAAAAGCAGAACGTCAAAGCAGACATTTTATAAGGAGCACTAAATTACAGGAAGCCAAAATTGATTTACCTCTAAGGTTACATGCATGCGAAGTGAATGTTGACCCCAATGTTGTGGGTGTTTGTGGGGGTGGGGGTGTCATTTTTCCTTCCTGGTTTTCAATACTATTTGCATTTCGTTGGGTTTTTAAAATGTTGGCCACCCAGTGGGCAGCTATGTAAACGGAATCCATTCAATAAGCAAACTGTGCCAGTAGTTGATTCTCCATCCTTCCAGATGTGCTGGACTAAATTGGCTATGCTGTCTAGGAATGATGGGACATGCAGTCGCACACATTCAGAGCATCAGTACACAGGATGGATTTGATTTAAATCAAGTCACTTTAAATCACAATTTAAATCAGAGGTTCCCAAACTTAGCAACTTTAAGACTTGTGGACTTCAACTCCCAGAATTCTCCAGCCAGCAGAGCTGGCTGGAGAATTCTGCGAGTTGATGTCCATAAGTCTTAAAGTTGCCAAGTTTGGGAACCTCTGATTTAAATCATGACTTAAATCACTAGTAAAAAGGCTTGATTTAAATCGACTTGATTTAAATCATAGTTTTAAAACAACAACTGTCATCCCTGTCCCACAATGGCTCCTCCTCTGAACTATTGTTGACTCACAGCTGGTGATGCGGCAGTGACACAAGGTGAGGGACGTGGTGGACAGCAGGTGAGTGGATGCCCACTAACAGTTGCTGCCATGATGGATCTGAAATGACAGGTGCTCTTTAATGTTATGTTTATAAGCTGCTTAGAAGGTTTCACTTTCATTTTTACTGCTTGCCCTTCCTCCTCACACCTAGAACCTGGCGGTAGAGATGCATTTCTCTTCAAACAATCATACAGTTTGTGGTGTACATAGGTTTGCAAAACAATGAGATAAAGGAATATTCCTGAACTTTGTTTTATGACGTATCTCATGGTTACTGTGAAATTGTGTGAATGCATCAATGCAGATTCATTGAATGAGTCTACCAAAAATGTAAATATTGCCGAATCTACAACCTCATGCTACATAACCAAGGCTCCATTTCATGCTCAGCAAACTAAATTATTAATGTATCTTAAATAGAAAACTATTGTTACATAGATTTTTACGACAAACATATTTTGTTAAAATAAATCTGATAAAAAAAATTAAAAAGTTGATTTCAATAAAAAAATCCATTTAAAAAAAAAACCCATTTTTAATTTTTTTTAAAAGATCATCAATTTTTATCCATCCTGTCAGTAAAAAAAAGCCACAGTGACATCAAAATGATGGGATGTGCATCATGCAGAGGTGGGTTGCTGCCGGATCAGCCTGGATTGGGGGAACTGGTAGTAACGGCGCATGGAGGCTCCTCCCACCCGCCCGGATGCTTTTGCGCATGTGTGCCTGAACCGGTAGTAGAAAAATTGGCAACCCACCTCTGGCATCATGGCATCATTGTTCAAAGAATTCTGCGTTATTTACTGTTTTACGTCATGCATCATAAAACACATCAAGGTGGCCTCTGTAATATGAATATTGTCTTTGCTCTAAGTGCATATGGTGATCCTCTAATGTCAGCCTTGGGAAGTAGGCTGGACTAGGAAAGGAAGGTTATGAATGCTAATGTGTAATGTTGCATTTATAAGGTTGCATTAAAAGAATCTTGAAAGTCTGCGTGCACTTTCTTTTTCTCTGCCTTTCTCCTAAAAACGGTCACATTTGAGACGCTTTCTCACATTACATTTCTGCCCTGGACTCAGATTTATTTTATTTGACCATTGTCTTGATTGCAGTCCTTCCTCAAAGTTCTTCCTAGAGCCTATTACAGGGATGGCTGACCTTTTTGTCATCATGTGCCGAAAGCATGCACACACACACACATAATGCTATGCGTGCACAACCCCCTTGTGCCCTGCCCCCCCATGCATAAGTATGCAACTCCCCCCCTGCATATCTCCTGCCTCCACCTCACCCATTTTGGCTTCCAGGTTGGTGTAGGAGGCTTTCCAGGCCCAAGACAGAGTGTGGGGAGTCATGCGAGCCCCCAAAGTGCAATGCAAGCACCCCCTCATGCATGCGCTCCTCCCCCTGTGCATTTGCCCCTCCCTGGGCATGCCGCTCCCCATGCATGCATATGTGTGTCTCTTCTCCTTCATCCCAGCTTCAGTCATTATTGCTGCATTCTCATCAGTTTGGAAGAAGCCCCATTGAAGTCATCGGTCTTGATTCTACAGAAAAAGTTCGTTTGTTCTGGAGAACTTCCATGAATTTGTTCCAGGTCGAAAAGATGGCTAGTTTCTTTGTCACAATTTATCCAATCTATGCCAATATCTCATTTCAGCTTTTCCTCCAATTGTGTTGCTAGGTGGGGATTATAGGATTTGAAGATCGAGACCTCTGGAGGACTCCAGCAGAAAGAAAGTTGATCTATTTGGTCAGTGGATTGTTTAGCTTTTTATTGTTCTTGGACTGAACAATAAAATGCGGGGATGAAGCTAGATTAGATATGGATCTCATCCTGGCCTTGATTCCTCCTTGAGGAGAAGGATGGGATTATTTTGCTTGCTTCACTCACCCATTCAACTCGCATACTTGCTTCCAATGCAAACATTACCAGGGAATTCTGGATATTTTCTCAAGCCGCTGAAAAATAATTCGGCACCTCTTCTATCAAAGTTGTGGCTGTCATGATAAGCAACCGGTTGGCTTCCAAGAATAAGATTGAATGCCTGTCTGTTTGTGCTTAGAGGAAGATTCCAGGAAAGGGGGACAAAGGGTAATTTAGGCACATTGCTAAAACTTCATTCAGATGAACATCGTTTATACAAGTTTACCTATGATGGGTTTCCAGCCATTTGTTAAATATGTAGCATCTTTCCTGATCCAGACCCATGATTACCCAGTAACATTCCAATCAACTATGGCTGACCACATTCTGTAGGACAGCTGGAGAAGAGGTTCCTGCCAGCCTTCTGTAGTGAGGCCCACACAGCAATGTTTATAAGGGAATGTCAAAAAGTCAAGATGGCAGCCTTAGCTACCATTTTGAATCTTTAGCTCCCTTTAAGCATCCCTGCCCAGAACCAACTGCCAATGGTGGCTAACCTCAGGAGCTGTGCTGTTGTACATATAATCATATATGTTGTTCTATATATAGTGAGCCCACCTAAGTAGACAAGACCTGAAGAAATCAACTCCATAGGAATACTAAACCTGTTTTATTGAGATTGGCTGTAATAGCAGAATCTTGTAAGCCTGATTGTGTTGTATTTCCTCCACCTCTTTATGGTTCAATCAATTAGGGGGTTGGGACCGCAGAGCCGGAGAGGAGGAGGAGGGAGGAGGGGGCAGCCCCCTGGGCAGAGCACGCCAGATGCGGGAGAGCGCAGGCACAGCCGTTCGCGCCGTTGGAGGCCCTAGAGGGCCGAGTGAGCCGACTTCCCCCCGCGTGCGCATGCGCCGCCTGTTCCCCTTCCCCCCTGCATGCGCATGCGCCGCCTGTTCGCCCCCCTGCTCCTCCTCTACGCCAGCCGGTCCGCAGAATTTTCTTGAAAATGAAACCAGTCCCTGGTGCCAAAAAGGTTGGGGACCCCTGCTCTAAGATATTTCCAAATGAGATCAGTATATTCTGGATTTTTACCCCTTGTCAACTGAACTTGTTTTCCTTCAACAAAGTCATCCTCCTTATTCTCTAGAGTAACATTGCTCAACTTCGGCAGCCTAAAGATGTGTGGACTTAATTCCCAGAATTCCCCACACAGCAATGATGGCTGGATAATTCTGGGTGTCAGAAATCCACACATCTTAAACTTGTCAAGATTGTGAAACGCTGCATTGTATGAATGCAGTCATCCCATCCATGGATTTAAAAAGTTATTCTACTTTTGTAAAGCTCAGGAGCTGACTTCAAAACTTTTGGGTAGGTTGGGGAAGAAGCAGGTAGCACTTCAGAGGCAGACCTGCGGATGAGTTTGTCCTCCATTAATAAACCAATTTGGTCTAGTGGTTAAAGGACCAGGCTATAGGATGGTGAGTGCTAATCCTGCCTTAGGCTTGACAGCTGGCCAGTTACTATCTCTCAGCCCAACCCACCTCAAAAAGTTGTTGCTGTGGGGAAAATTGAGGAGTAAGTAATAGTAGACATGTCTGCTGCCTTGAGTTATTTATAAATAAAATAAAGGGAAATCAGAGGAAGACGCTTCTCCAAGGGAATCCCAGAGCAGTTAGAAAACATCTTGCAAGAAAAGAAGAAGTCAATGGCAAAATATTTGCAAATTTTGCCTACGAAAATTGCATGAATGTGTCTGTGAAGTCAGCAGGATATCAGCTTGACATGAAGGAGACTTTGCTTGTAATCTCCAATGAAAAGATCATGTGGTTCTGGATTATGGGAATTGGACTCTTAAGAGATTTGACAGGGTGACGGGCTGTGGAAGGCAAGGCCAGGGTGGCCTCTGAAGCTTTCACTGTGGCCCTGGCACCTCCTTGAGAACACTCTCGAAAATCCCTTTTATTATTTTTTTCCCTTGCTTGCATGATAATGGGTAAGACACTGAGCATTTAACAAGGCCACAGTATCTGATGAAAACACAGTTCGAGCTTTCTTTCTTTTAATGATTCTGTTTGAAATGCTGTCACGTGTGGCAAAAAAAAAACGCCTCGGGTGGGAAAACATTAAGCAAAAGCAGTTCAGTTGGAAACACAGAATGGGGTGTGTGTGTGTGTGTGTGTGATCTGTTTTCATTGACATTCAGATGAGAGAGGGTGCTTTGGAAAAATTGGCTTTTTGTATCACAGAGTGAATAAGAAACCAGGGGTTTTTTCCCCTGCTGCTACTGACCCAGAGTTAATATTTTTATTTTTTTTAAACTTCTATTTTGGTCTCTTTCCCTTTTCTACTGCTGGGATGGTCTAACAAGCTCTATCAGTTCTGAAGGAGTCAGGTAGTCCTTGACTTATGACCATATTTGAGCACAACATTTCTGATGCTAAGTAAGACAGTGAATTTTTTCGTCCCATTTTACGACCTTTCTTGCCACAGTTGTTAAGTGAATTGTTGATGTAAAGTTAGTAACATGATTGTTAAGTGAATCTGGTTTCCCCGTTGACTTTGCCCCATTGATCCCATGACCCCAGGACACTGCAACCATTGCATTGTGTGGAAAATGGCCATAACTCACTTTTTTCCAGTGCTGTTTTAACTTAGAACAGTCACTAAGTGAATTGTTGTAAGTCGAGGACTACCTGTACTTGTGAGAAAGGCAGCTGAGAACTGAGGAAAAGTGTCACCAAAACATTATTGGGAATGAGAATGTTCCTTTCTTCCTAAAATACATGCTTGGTCTGAATGACTTTCCTAACACAGCCTGTGAATTTAAAAAGCAAAAAAACAAACAAACAGTAAAACATTGGTAAAAATATTCCAACCGATTGAAACAAAGCAATATTCTTACCCTCTTGTTGGGACAGCAGATAATTTTTGTAAAATAATAATAATAATAATAATAATAATAATAATAATAATAATAATAATAATAATAATAATAATAATAATAATAATAATAATAATAATAATAAATTTAATTTATAAACCGCTCTCTCTCCCCGAAGGGACACGAGGGGGTGCACAGGGAATTTAAAAATGCATATATAAAACCACAAACAAATACAATATTAAAATGAATTATACTAAAACCCTGCGCTAAAATCCCATATTTAAAACTAAAACTAAACCCCTAAAAACCTTAAAAACAGTTCTATTAGTGAAGAAAGCATTCAAAGATAAGCAAGATTTATCACTGAGTGATTAAAAAAAAAATTCAACACTACACCCATACAGAACTCACTAAAACCTCTCCCTCCCTCCCTCTCTCTCAAATAGAATTATAAGTTAGCAGAGAATATATTTTGTGTTCCCAAACAAAATCAGACTTTCCCAAATTATGAAAAACCCTTCAAGGTTTAGCTGTTTTGGCTGTAAACCCATGACCCAAACTGAAAGCAATTAAGAACTTTCTTTAAGCTGATTAATTAACTGAACACTTATAAACGAACTCTCCCATTAAAAAAAAAATTGCCAGTATCTTTTAGAAGGGAAAGGGGACATAACATTACTTGCAACCAACAAAATATAAAGAAAGGATATGTTTAAGCTTTCCTCCCGTTCATCTTTGCAGCAGAAAAACAACAGAATGATAGGACCTTTCTTTTTAAGCTCATTGTGATCAAGAAGGGAAGACAATGTAGACGCAGATAAACAAAAGGTAGGAAGAATAAAACAGAATAAAATAGAACAGAGTAGTATGGAATTCTTTATTGGCCAAGTGTGATTGGGCACACAAGGAATTTGGTGCATATGCTCTCAGTGTACATAAAGAAAAATAAAATAGAATATATTCATCAAGAATCATAAGATACAAAAGTGATAGTCATAGGTTACTAATAAGCAATCAACTTATACTAGGAAACAAAACAATATAAATTGTAGAGATTCAAGCAACACGGTTATAGTCATAAGTGGGAAGAGATAAGTACTAAGAAGGAAGAGGAGAATAATAACAAAACACAGGAATCACTATAGAATATGTGGGCTGGTTGTGCAGACAATCAAGTCCTGAGGAATCAACAGTATTCCAGTGTGTGTATCCATGCCGATTCTACCAACAGCGCCTGCTTTACATTATTATTCTTTTTGTGACAATGAAAATATTCCATCACCTTTAAGATGGGATTTATAGTATTTTAAATGAATATATATATATATTATATTATAAAATAACTATATGTATATATTTAAAAATATTATATTATAAAATAACTAATGGGACATGGTGGTTCAGTGGCTAAGATGCTAAGCTTTTGTCGATCATAAAGGTCGGCAGTTCGGCGGTTCGGATCCCTAGCACCGCGTAATGGAGTGAGTTGTCGTTACTTGTCCCAGCTTCTGCCAACCTAGCAGTTTGAAAGCAGGTAAAAATGCAAGTAGAAAAATAGGAACCACCTTTGATGGGAAGGGAACAATGTTCCGTGCACCTTTGGCATTTAATCATGCTAGTCACATGACCATGGAGACGTCTTTGGACAGCGCTGGCTCTTCGGCTTTGAAACAGAGATGAGCACCACCCCCTAGAGTCGGGAACAACTAGCATATATGTGTGAAGGGAACCTTTACCTTTGCCTATAAAATAACTAAATGTAACAAAAAATGCTGGCAAAAATGATTTCCGCAGGTCTTTCATAGACCACCAATTCACAAGAAAATTGGGCTACGGCCAGTTTTGTTAATCTTAATGGAGCCATAATACTTTCAAGGCTGCAACTTTCCCTTCTCCAGAAAAGAATTCAGTGGATTAAATGAAAAATAATGAATCTTTCCTTAAATATGCGTAGAATTCGAAAGCATTGTTTTTCTTTGTTGTTCAGGGAGAGTTTATCTTCTTCTTCTTCTTCTCCTCCTCCTAAGTGCACACATCTTCATTCCCCAGACTGAATGAAAGGGAGAAAGCTGTGCTCAGATGGAGCCTGTTTGGGATTGATACTGCCTGGTATTAAATTGTGAGGCTCCGGACTCATGGCCAGAGGGCAGGAAAGTCCAGAGATAGGGAGTAAGTAGCCTTGAGTTTTGGATTGATAACCCATTCTAAGAGGCAGCTGGGCCAACTTGCCTCCAGGCTGAAAACCCTGTATTTTTCCCAGTGATAGCAGCCACATCTGCATTCCAGGCCTGGAGGGGAGAAACAGCTTAGCTCCGGCTTTTCAGCTTCTTTTATCCCACAGCAAAGGTGGAGGGAGCTCAGAGTTCAACCCTCAGCCTGGGAAATGGACAGCCAATGGAGACAGACTGCTTCTGTGTGGCAAAGTACACCTGCGTGTTGCTTTCTTCATTGGGCACATCAGAAGAGTCTTTGTAGGAGGAGAGCCAGGTAGTTTAGACTGGCCCAAAGGCAGAAGGGTCTGGTAACAGTGGTGGGATTCAGCCAGTTCCCACCACTTTGGAAGAACTGGTTGTTCATTCTCTGAGCAGTTTGATGAACTGGTTCCTGGAAGAAATCATTAGGGCAGAGAACCGGTTGTTAAAATTATTTGAATCCCACCACTGGTCTGGTAGCCTCTTTTCCAGCTAATTTATTTTATTTTATTTTATTATATTTATATCCCGCCCTTCTCCACAGAGGACCCAGGGCGGCTAAGAAATATTACAAAAAGGCACCAACTCTTGTGAGCTGCAGGTCACTTCATCAGAATACAAAGAGTGGCTCAACGGATGTAGGATTTTAATTGGGATGACCCAGAGTAGAAACAGTTTGGTTGTGGAGGTTACATGTGAGAAAGATTGCATGTATCTAGATGTTCAGCAAACAATTGTGTTGAAAATTGGTTGTGTATGCTGAGATCTTTTGAGGTCTGGGTATTCAGCTCTCTCTTGTTCAGTGTTGCTGCTGAAGTCTCTTTTTCTTACAATGGACATATTTGAGATTTGCCATAAAGTGATATGACTTAGGACCCACACTAAGTTACTGTTTTCAGTGCTGTTGTACTGAATTGAATTGTTGTAAGTCAAGGACTACCTGTAGCTTGTCCCATTTGTCTTTATAGCAATTGTGCTTATATACTGCTTCACAGTGCTTTACAGCCCTCTCTAAGTGGTTTACAGAGTCAGCATATTGCCCCCAACAATCTGGGTCCTCATTTTACCCTCCTTGGAAGTATGGAAGGCTGAGTCAACCTTGTGACCATCAGGATCGAACTCCTGGCTGTGAGCAGTGAATTAGCCTGCAATACTGTATTCTAACCACTCTGCCACCATGGCTCTATAAGAAGAACATGAAGGCTGTTTGCATGATACATTGAGAAATGGTGTATTGATATTAACTGATACAATGGTTATTCTTCATTTGATGCTGCTGTACATCACATTATGCTATTTGCTTGGTCTGTAAGTCACCCAAGGACCATGCAGATGGTGGGAAATGAGACATATTGCTGCTGCTATTAGCACAGCTATCACTACTACTACTAAAGTAGATTTGCTGACAGATCCTTCTTGAGTTTTTCTTATCTAATACAGAGTGGAAAATACTTCTTATCTGAATGTGTTAATACCACTTTATACAGCCTTGGTAAGGCCACACTTGGAATACTGCATTCAGTTTTGGTCACCACAATGTAAAAAAGATGTGGAGACTCTAGAAAGAGTGCAGAGAAGAGCAACAAAGAGGAATAGGGGATTGGAGACTAAAACCTAGGAAGAACGGTTGTAGGAACTGGGTATGTCTAGTTTAATGAAAAGAAGGACTAGGGGAGACATGATAGCAGTCTTCCAATATCTCAGGGGTTGCCCCAAAAATAGGAAGTCAAGCTATTCTCCAAAGCACCTGAAGGCAGGACAAGAAGCAATGGGTGGAAACTATTCAAGGAGAGAAGCAACTTAGAACGGAGGAGAAATTTCCTAAGTTAGAACAATTAATCAGTGGAAAAGCTTGCCTCCGGATGCTGTGAAAGCCTCAACACTGGAAATCTTTAAGATGTTGGATAGCCATTTGTCTGAAATGGTATAGGGCTTCCTGCCTAGGCAGTGGGTTGGACTAGAAGACCTCCAAGGTCCCTTCCAACTCTGCTATTGTATTGTATTGACACCAAAGTGACATTCTCACATTTTCACAGAGGGTCATTTAATGCAGATAAAAGAGGAATGAGGCTTTGATTATGACTGTGGTTGCCATCTTGGCTTCTAAATTAGAATCTAGATCACGGGTGTCAACTCGATCACATCACGTGACGTATTGTGACTTTTCCCCCTTTGCACAGCCAGGGTGGGTGTGACCTGCATGTGACACATCCTGCTCGTGGGCTGCCAGTTTAACAGGCCTGATCTAGATCAGTGTTTTTCAAACGTGGCAATTTTAAGCTGTGTGGTCTCCACACTCCAAGAAAAATTGACCTAGAATGGAAAATATAAATGAAATGCAGAAAGAACTCTGACTATACTTAGATGAGGTCTTGTTGATAGGCCAAAGATTGGCTCTCGTACAGTATCCTTCTTGGGGATACAAGTTGTTTCCTAGATTTTTTTTAACCCTTCCCCACGGATAGCTCTCCATTTCCCAACAACAAATAACCTGTGTTGGCAGATCCAACTTTTAATTGCTTTGTTTATTGTCAGCTGCTTTTGGGGGGGGGAGATGAGTCAATGGGGTAATTTCTGAAGAAGCTTTACCCCGCGGGTGCACTTTCATCTACCAGCAACTCTTGATGAAGTCCCACCTTTAAGACTCTGCTCTTGTTAGGACATGTCCTATGGCTGAGGTGGAATCTTCAGAGAGGAGGAAAACAGGACTTTAAAACTTCAAGGAGCCAGCAGTCAAATGAAAATGTGGCAGCTATTCAGCCTTCATGTCTGAATAATAACTGCTGGTTGGTGGCATGACCTGGTGTAAGTTTCTTTGCTCTAGGACAATGTTTCTTAAACTTGGAATGTTTAAGATGCATGGACTTCAACTCCCAGATTCCCATAGCTGGCATGCATAGATTTCAACTCCTAGAATGCCCTAGCCAACACATGTAGAACGATTCCCAGAATTTCCCAGTAGAGAATTCCGGGAGTTGAAGTCCAAACAACCTAAAACTGCTAAGCCTAAGAAACACTGTGATGCAGTGGCTCAGTGGCTAAGATGCTGAGCTTGTGGATCAAAAGGCCAGCAGTTCAGTGGTTCGAATCCCTAGTGCCGCATAGCAGAGGGAGCTCCTGTTACTGTCCCAGCTTCTGCCAACCTAACAGTTTGAAAGCATGTAAAAATGCAAGTAGAAAAATAGGGACCACCTTTGGGTGGGAAGGTAACAGTGTTCCATGCGGCTTCGGCATTGAGTCATGCCAGCCACATGACCACGGAGATGTCTTTGGAGAGCGCTGGCTCTTCGGCTTTGAAACAGATGAGCACCGCCCCCTAGAGTCAGGAACGACTAGCACATATGTGCGAGGGGAACATTTACCTTTAAGAAACATTGTTTTAGGTGTATTTGGAAGACAATGAGAAAACCTATGGATCTGAAGCGATCATGTAAATTGAAGATTATAAGCAATGGACAACTACTTTTGATTCCTATTTCTCTTGGTTTTCATTATTTTGCAAATAATAATAATAATAATAATAATAATAATAATAATAATAATAATAATAATCTTTATTGTCATTGTAAAAATTACAATGAAATTGGTTTTCAAGTGTGTGATTCTACGCACTTGATAATTTCCTTTTTTTTAAAAAAAAAGTATACATTAGGCAGTTATTTATTCATTTATGCTATTGACACATTCACAAATTCAAAGAGACGGCAAGTAGAGATGTTTTCCCAAAATGTAAACGCTTCTGCTTTAATCTTGCCTGAGATATCAATTCTTTATTCTTCCCCAACCATGTGCTTGACTAAATGCACTTTTGTACATTGTTTTCATGAACATTGCACTTTCATGCACACTTTTCCCAAACATACATTTTTTTTAAAAAAAGCAGGAAAAATTCATGTTTTAAAATTTAAACTACATTTCAAATGTCTGTAGTGATGGAGAGGTGAACCTTCATATTATGGGCATAGTAAGAAGCTGGGCCATAGGTCCTTGTCTGCGGGAGTGTTCCCCAAAGTTGGGCCCTGGGATTGCACAGCTGGATCTAGTCGTTTGGTCCAGTTTAAAGACATTTTGGTTTATTGGTTAAGGCACCAGGCTAAAAAGCAGAAGATGGTGAGTTCTAGTCCCACCTTAGCCATGAAAGACAGCTGGGTGATTGAGCTAGTCTCTCTCTCTCTCTCTCTCTCTCTCTCTCTCTCTCTCTCTCTCTCTCTCTCTCTCTCTCTCTCTCAGCTCAATCCATTTCACAGGGTGGTTGCGGGGAAAATAGGAGCAGGAAGGTGTGTTGGATATGCTCGCCCCTTGGAGTTGTTTGCATAAATAGTAAAGGCGGGATATTCATACATACACACAAGACAGACAGACTTCAGAGGTTAATCAGAACTGCAGAAAAAACAATGGCTGCCAACCTGCCTTCCATTGAGGACCTGTACACTGCATGAGTCAAAAAGAGGGTTGTGAAAATATTTACAGACCCTTCTCATCCTGGACATAATTGTTTCAACACTTATCTTCAAAACGACACTATAGAGCACTGCACACCAAGACAACTAGACACAAGGACAATTTTTTCTCAAACGCCATCACTCTGCTAAACAAACAATTCCCTCACCACTGTCAAACTATTCACTAAGGCTGCATTACTATTAGTCTTCTCATCATTCCTATCACCCATCTCCTCCCACTTATGACTGCAGGACTGTAACTTTGTTGCTTGTATCCTTATGATTTATATTGATATCGATTGGTTCCTGATTGCTTATTTGTACCCTATGACTATCATTAAGTGTTGTACCTTATGATTCTTGATGAATGTATCTTGTATTTTTATATACACTGAGAGCATCTGCACCAAAGACAAATTCCTTGTGTGTCCAACCAAACTTGGCCAATAAAGAATTCTATTCTGTTCTGTTGTTCTGTTCTGTTCTGTTCTATTCCACTCTACTCTACTCTATATTCTCTTCTCTTCTATTCTACTCTACTCTACTCTATATTCTCTTCTCTTCTCTTCTACTCTACTCTACTCTACTCTACTCTACTCTACTCTATATTCTCTTCTCTACTCTACATTCTATTCTATTCTATTCTATATTCTCTACTCTACATCCTATCCTATCCTTATTCCATTCCATTCTATTTTATTCTACATACATGCACACAGATACATACGATCTTTACTTTCTTGGCCAGACTCCCTCCACAGACACAGGAGGGCAAAGAATTAGATGAACAGACCCCCTGAAGAACAGTGAGCAAAAGCCAGAGGGTGTGTTATTTGAAGCTGGAGTAGCTTGACCTGTTGGGGCCTGGTGGTCTTTGTATCTTCCTGCAGCTAATCATGGGTGAAAACGGAGCTTAACTTGGCCCTTGTTTCGGGAACTTCACACTCTGCGCGTCGAGAGACAAAAGGCCCAGCTTGCAATGGAGTCCTTTGAATGAAGCCTAACCCCTCATCAAATTCAGCCTGTCAATAAAAATCAAGCACGAAGGCTAAGCTTCCTTTTTAGCGGCACTAACAAGTTTTCACAAGACTGTTTATCCACCCAATTTAGAACGACACTTAAAGTCCCTAATCCCAACAGGCGTGAAAGTGATCAGCTAGGTCCAAAGCAGGTGTATTGTTCCTGCGCACTCACATACACACACTGAGCTTGTAAGGCAGTTGAGTGTCCTTTGGGCACCCTAGGAAGTGAGGCAGCTGCAGTCTGAATTCTTCTACGAAGCGTCTCCTCCTCCTCCTCATTTTTTTTGCATCCAACCTTCTGCCCAGCCAGTTCAGCCTATTTTCCTTTATTTTCCTTTTTTTAAAGAAATTTCTTTTAAAGGAAACAAGATGGGGATGGAGTTTTAAAATGGAGGCGAGCAAAATGCTCAACAATGGAGTAGGACAAAGGGAAGTTCAGGGTTGGCTCACTAATCCACAAACACATGATAATGAAGAGCAGCAAACTCTGGGTCTGGCAGAATGGAAAGTACCAAAGGGACTGGAAGCTTAGGATATTCATTTCCCCTCCGGCATCTTCGGAATCGAGGCAGCGCTTCCTGCCCACGGAGGATAAGGGGTGGCTGTTCTGTACTGGAAAGGGAAAAGAAAGAAATCATCTGCAATTTTAGCTTTCATCTGCTTGAAAGCTGCACACGCTTATCACCCCCACAGCCCATGTAAGAGAACAAATCAAGGCGAGCAGAAACGAATCGGCAATAAGGCAAAATTAGGCACACTTCTGATAGCCGGAGGGGGGCATTTACAAACACACAGGCACATGGTGCTTTGTTTTGGTGAAAGTGATTTTGATCACATCTAAAAGGGAGCCAGCAGAGAGTCTTTAATGACAGGGCAAAGGAAGGGAATCTCCCAAAATGAAAGTTTTTCCACCTCTGTATAACTTCTTTCAGGACACCTGAAACTATATTTCTCCTTTGAGTACAAGTAGCCCAGAGGAGAGTTGCTCCCAGTTTCGCCAAACTGGTAGTGGTATTTTGGGCTGGGTTGCAGAACCGGCAGCAACCCAGGCTGGCCACGCCCCCGAACCAGTTCCCCGGTTGCTGCTGCTGTTGCCAGCATGTTGTTTAGTAGTGCGCGTGCAGTTCACTGTAAATTATTTTGGGCATGTTCGAAATGAACCGGTAGTAAAACCAGGAGAAACTCACCTCTGAAGTAGTCCTCCCTTTACAGTCACTGTCTATTTGAAGTTATAATGGATTTCCCCAAAGTACTTACAACCCTGCATACACACCCCATGGTGTCACAAAGTTTGAGTTCAATTGTGGCCATCAGTCACTGAGTACCTATAGTGCCATGTACAGGAAAGGAGCCATTTCCTTTGTCTTCCAATGTCCGTTCTCTTTGTCCAATTAAGCAATAATATTTCCATATGTCAATCTCCATTTTTAAGCTTGGCTGTTTTTGTCCTATAGTAAAAAAAAACTGTCCAGAATTCCTTGAAGATGAAGCTGCTAATGTTTTTAACGTAGCACAAGTATCAGACAATCACCTAACAATTGTGAGATTAAATGGGTGCATAGAAACTTACACAATCGCATGTATTCCTGACTCTGAGTGTAAACTGTGTTTGCACAAGCAGAAGTTAGCCTTAATGTGAAGACAATCACACCTCAGATAGGCACTGGAGCTGAAATGTTCCTCTTTGAATCATTGCTATTATCTGATAGTAGCTGGATTATATTTTTCCTCTTGATAAATAGCAACATATATCCATGCATTTATAAACATGGACTCCCCAGAAAAGTCATTCTGGGTTGTGCCAGAATATTGCTATTCCTCAACTTACGATCAATCACTTAGCAACTATTAAAAATTACAACAGACGCCCCCCAAACAACAACAAACTATTTATGATTTGGATTCAAAGTTCCAATGGTCAGGTCAGTACATTGTGAACACTTGGCAACTGCCCTGCGTTTATGGCCATTTGCAGCATCTCACAGTCAGTGACCATAACTGATGTAGGACAAGAGCAGACAGAGCTTGTAGGGTGGAGTTAAATGCGTCATCAGCTTAGAGTTGTTGCATTCCTACAAGTGTTCCAAGTCCAACCCTCCTGATTTCTGTTGACCCTCATCTGGTGCCAATTTAGACCAGAATTTTGTGTATAGGCCTGAGTAAATCTTCTATGCTGCAACTAACCAATGGCCCAGATTCTTTATGCGTGACATTTATGGTGTTTTTTGCTGGAAACCAGAGATTACTTTCACTTTAAAAAAACAGCTCCATAATGAACAATGGATTTGCTTAATGACCACAGCATTTGTTTAGCAACTGCTGCAAAAAAAAAGTGAAATTGGGTGCAGGCACATGGTGACCTACTTATTGACTATCATGACTTACAACTGTAACTGTAAGCTCAGTTAAGATTGTAAGTTGAGGACTATCTATATGCCTAGATTCTCAGTAGCTACTGAGACCCATCTATGACCATATCAGAGAGAGAGAGAGATTCTTAATGTGCTATCCAAAGTCCTGTAAGGTCTAGTCATCTTTTGCCTGATTTAGAACATGGATAGAACATGGAATCATAGAGTTGGAAGGGATCCAACAGGACTTCTAATCCAACCCCCTGCTTAAAGTTTGCAACTTTAAGTCTGAAGGACTTCAGCTCCAAAACTTTCAGTGATGGATCACCCACAACTCTGGTAGGCAAACATGCATTATTTGTTCTCACTTCAGAAAATTTCTCCTTACTTCCAGGCTGGATCTTTCTTTTAACAGGTTTCCATCTGTTGTCCTGTACAGTAATCTGATGCTTTGGAGAATAAATCAATCCACTCTTTTCTGTGACAGCCCCTCAGGTACTAGAAAACAGTTATCATGTCCCTCATAATCCCTCTCTTTGGTAGGCTAGACATTATCTAGCTCCCTCATTTACTCATCAAATGATTTAGCTTCCAGACCCTTTATCATCTGTGTTGCTCTTCTCTGCACACTTTCTAGGTTCTCGGTATCTTTTTTTGGATTGTGATGACCAGACCTGTACCAGTATTCCATGCATCAGTAAGTATTCTCTGGTCCCTGGAATAGTACAGGAAAGACACCTTACAATTGCTCTTCCCCCATAATGCATTCAAATTTTTTCCAGAAGAGAATTACGTTGGTATAAAGATTGTATATGTTTGCTTATATGCAAAAGAACAAAAGTAGAAAAATCATTGGTGTAATTTAAATAAAAATACGGCAGATCCTTTGCACCATTATAGGGGAAGCTAACTGGTAGGTCTGCTGGTCGTTTTCCAAGTACTAACTTTTGATGATGAGGGGCAGATCCCCTTTGTTGCTTCCATCCACCGGGCGGTTGCTCTTCCAGTTTCTGGCACACATACATGTGCTCGCTTGCACTCCCATTTCGGCACTGGGTGCCGAAAAAGTCCTACAACATTGCTCGATACCTTCCTTTCCACGTTTTGCGAAACATAATTGTGCAAGTCATAGTATTGTGAATTTGGAGTGAAATCCGCATGCCTGACTTGCGTTTTGACATGAAAATGGAGAGTTAAATAAGATTGCATCCGTGAACAAACTAAACCCAGTTCTCCTCCATCCTTCCTGAAAGTCCCCTTCAATGGTCAAAGTTCAGCCGGGAAAGCTACCAGGGAGGATAAGCGCAACCAGCCTTCAGAGTCAAGCTAAGCCTTTATCGCTGGACCATTGTGCTTTTTTTTTTAAAGTTGAAGATTGCAGCTTCTAGTTTCTTGCTCCAACAAGGTGAACTGGATTGCAAAGCTGAGCTGAGCTTCCAAACCGAAATCGGCTCTCTTGTCTCCCATCAGCCTTAAGGCACTTTGACACCCTGGAAAGACCTACTGGGTGTTTGTTTTCAGAAATGGGTGAGTCTGTTCTCTACACAGAGAGTGACCAAGAGGCCTAATCTGCTCTCTCTTTAATTGATTCAACCAGCTCCCCTCCCCTCTTTTTATCCTCAGGCGATGGGAATGGGGAGCTACAGCCCGAAAAAGATTAGCACCCTTTAGTTAACAGATCAGACAGGCTTGCTTCCTCCCCCAGCCTTTCTCTCCTGCTCCAGCAATGCATAGCAATAACACTAATCTCATTAAGGCACAGAAAGGGAACCTTCAGAGTATATTAATAATGGGGAAGGACAATTATGAATCTGCCTTCTGATGTGGAAATGGGGAAGGAGGGATCACAGATTTGTTGAAGGGCTTGTATTTGTTGTGGGGGGTGGAGGGAGATTTTGAGGTAAGCAAGGGGTGGTACGGATTTTTAAAAAAGGCCCACCTCCTTTGCAAAGTAAAGTCCCAAAGCCAGATCCCGCAGAGCAGAATTTCAAACGGTTGTTTAAATGAAATGGGTGCATTGGTATCCAGTTAAAGATAAGCTATAGTCATTGTTGTGTGTTCCGAAGGCTGGGTATGTTTTTCTAGATTCAGTGTGTTCTGGTAAAATAACAGATTAACGGAGTTGGAAGGGACCTTATAGGTCATCTAGTCCAACCCCCCACTCAAGCAGGAGACCGTACACTATTTCTGACAAATGGCAGTCCAATCTCTTCTTGAAAGCCTCAAGTGATGAAGCTCCCACAACTTCTGAAGTGAACTTCTGTTCCATGGGTTGATTGTTCTCACTGTCAGAAAGTTCCTCCTTGTTTCTAGGTTGAATCTCTCCTTGGTCAGTTTCCATCCATTATTCCTTGTGTGGCCTTCAGGTGCTTTGGAAAATAGCTTGACCCCCCTCCTCTGTGTAGCAGCTTCTCAAATATCAGAACACTGCTGTCATGTCTCCCCTGGTCCTTCTCTTCTCTAGACTAGCTATGCCCAGTTCCTGTAACCGTTCTTCATATGTTTTAGTCTCCAGTCCCCTAATCATCCTGGTTGCTCTTCTCTGCCCTCTTTCTAGAGTCTCAACATCTTTTTATAGTGCGGTGACCAAAACTCGATGCAGAACTCTAGGTGTGGTCTTACTAGGGCTTTATAGAGTGGTATCACTACCTCCCTTAATCTTGATTGTATCCCTCTGTTCATGCAACCTAAGATTGCATTGGCTTTTTTGGCTGCCGCTGAACAATGCTGGCTCATATTTAGCTGGTTGTCCACTAAGACTCCAAGATGCCTCTCAAAGTCACTGCTATTAAGCCTGGTCTCACCCAGTTTATATGTCTATTTTTGTTTTTTCTTACCTAAGTGTAGGACTTTATTTTTCTCTACATTGAATTTCATTTTTGGTTTATTTAATTGAAGCCATCCAGCCAACCCACCACATACCCATCCACCAGCCAACCTACCTAAGCTTCAAGACTTTATGACTATAGTAAGTCCTCGACTTACACCCATTCATTTAATAACAGCACTTATTTTTCACACTTAGGACAGTTACAGCATCCCTGTGATCAAAATTCAGGCGCTTGGCAACTGGCATGTATTTATGACAGTTGCTGTGTCCCGGAGTTATTGATCACTTTTTGCAAGCTTCTGACAAGCAAAATCAAAAGGGGAAGCCAGATTCATTTAACAACCATGTTACTAACTTGGTTAGTGACAACTATAGTGATTTACTTAACAACGGTGGCAAGAAAGGTTATAAAAGGAGGCAAAACTCACCTCCTCACCTGTCTTGCTTACGAATGGACACTTTTGGCTCAATTATGGTCATTTTTATTTATTTATTTATTTTCAATTTATATACTGCCCTTTTCACCAAAAAGGGACTCAGGGCGGTGCACAGAAAGATAAAACCCCACAATATATAAAATTTAAAAACAATTAAACCAATACAGCTGTGCTAAAATTGAATAAATAGTTAAAACCATAAATAACGAATTAAAATAGTCCCTAATCTATGTCAGGGACTATTTTAATTCGTTATTTATGGTCATAAATCAAGGACTACCGGTACAGGCAAAATTTCAGAAAACCAATGAGAAGCCTAGCGGTGAAAGTGAACAGAACCTGATTTTTCTCTATTTCAGTTTGGAAATGGCACTTGCCTCACTTCTCTGCTCTGCTCTGCTCTGCTCTCCCCTTCTCTTCTCTTTTCTCTCTTCTCTCTTCTCTTTTCTCTCCTCTCCTCTCCTCTTCCCTCCCCTCCGCTTCCCTTCCCTTCTCTTCCTTCTCTTCCCTTCCCTTCTCTTCCCTTCCCTTCTTCTCCTCTTCTCAGTTTATAAAATGAGAATAGAATAGAAAAGACCCTCCCTCCTTAAAAAAGACAGGAAAACAGGGTGTGCCATGTTAAGCAATATTTTTTATTTTGGAACTGATCAGAGAACAAATAGAAAATGTCTCACGTGGTTTCAGAAATCCATTTGTTCAAAAACCTGTGAAAGCTGTCTTTCAAACTAGCCAGAAATCACGTATGATAGATCATTTTCAATTTCCTGCTGTTTCTTGCAGTCTTCGTGCCTCTGCCTGCGTTTCAGAAATACATTCTGCATAAAACTGAGCTGTGTTGCATCACAAGGATCTTTGATATATCGGCCAACTTCAAAGGAGGAGCCATCACACAAAGCCTTCATCGACAGCCAGCGTGATTCATGATTCTTCCACACGCAATCTGCCTCTCACACAGGGCTTGTCAAAACAGATCATCCCACAACGAACGTTGGAGCTTTCAGTCAGAGTTTAGGTTTGCTTGCATATATAATGTATTGTTAATGTCCATTCAGTCGTGCCTGACTCTTGGTGACTATGGGTCAGATCTCTCCACCTTTGCCCATCTTGCACTCCTTCTTTGAGTTGTTCTAGGCTCTGGGCTGGTGTCAGCTTTGATGGTGCCCAACCATCGTGTTCTTTGGTGGGCTGGTTTCCTTTTACAGCTAACTCTTTCAAACATAATCACTTTCTCCAGTGAATTCCTCTGCATGACATAGCCAAAGTCAATGAGATGCAGTTTCGTGATTTTATATTCACTAAAAGGCAAAGGTTCCCCTCGCACATATGTGTTAGTTGTTCCCAACTCAAGGGGGCAGTGCTCATTTCCGTTTCAAAGTCAAAGAGCCAATGCTGTCTGAAGATGTCTCCGTGGCCATGTGGCCGGCATGACTAAACACTGAAGGCGCATGGAATGCTGTTACCTTCCCACCAAAGGTGGTTCCTATTTTTCTACTTGCATTTTTATATGCTTTCGAACTGCTAGGTTGGCAGAAGCTGGGACAAGTAACAGGAGCTCACTCCATTATGCGGTGCTAGGGATTCGAATTGCCGAACTGCTGACCTTTCAGTCTTAGCCACTGAGCCACTGCATCCCTTTTTATTCACTATGACCATGCAAAGAAATTCTTCTGCATGGTTTTCCTACTAGTTCTTTCTTGCTGGGAGGAACGAGAGTTTACTTTGGACATTTTGCTTTCAGAGGGAAAGAGATTTGCAGAAAAACGCTCCTGGGTGTAGTGGGTGTTCTGGCACTCATGAGTGACACACGAGGGCCAAGAGCTGTTTGTCTCTTTGTGTTATTTGTTTTTCTACTGTAGAATCCTCTTCCTAGGGGTCTGCTATGGGGCTGCCTTCCCACAATTAATAAAATCTCAAGGGAAGATGCAGAAATGTGGGGGAAGCAGAAAAAAGGCTTTGGAGCAATGAGAAGATATACCCTAGGAGATAACCTCACAATGACATTGTCATGTAAACCATCTCGGGAGAAATGTATTCTCAGAAGTTGTGAATGTTTCCTTAACATTCACACCTCTGAGAACATAGGTAGTGCTTGACCTAAGATAAAGGTAAAGGTTCCCCTCGCACATATCTGCTAGTCATTCCTGATTCTAGGGGGCTGTGCTCATCTCCGTTTCAAAGCTGAAAAGCCAGCGCTGTCCAAAATGCCTCCATGGCCATGTGGCTGGCCTGACTAAATGCCCAAGGCGCATGGAACGGTGGCTCCTTTTTTACTACTTGCATTTTTACGTGCTTTCGAACCTTACTGGACCGGGGTGCCTTACGCACAGTCACTCAAGCACTCGTCACCTCTCGACTCGACTACTGTAATGCTCTCTACATGGGGCTCCCCTTGAGGTGCACCCGAAAGCTGCAGCTAGTCCAGAACGCAGCCGCGCGGGTGATTACGGGAGCGCCTAGACGCTCCCACATAACACCTATCCTACGCGAGCGGCACTGGCTTCCTGAGGTCTTTCGGGTGCGCTTCAAGGTTTTAACGACCATCTTTAAAGCGCTCCATGGCTCAGGGCCTAGTTATATGCGAGACCGCCTCCTGCCCCATACATCCCTCAGACCGATACGCTCCCACAGAGAGGGCCTTCTCAGGGTGCCGTCGGCTGGACAATGCCGACTGGCGACACCCAGGGGAAGAGCCTTCTCTGTGGCGGGCCCAGCCCTCTGGAACGACTTACCCCCTGAACTCCGCACCATCTCCGACCTCTGCCTCTTCCGCAAGTGTCTGAAGACACATCTATTCCATCTAGCTGGCCTAGTGTAACCTCCATTACTGACTATTAGACAGTTCTAAATTTGGGATTTTTAATTCGGTTTTTAGCGCAGGGTTTTATTAGAATACGTTTTTTAAATTTTATATGTTTTGTATGTATTTTAACATTCCTGTGCGCCGCCCTGGGTCCGTTTGGAGAAGGGCGGGGTATAAATTTAATAAAATAAATAAATAAATAAATGCTAGGTTGGCAGAAGATGGGACAAGTCACGGGAGCTCACTCCATTACATGGCACTAGGAATTCAAACCGCCAAACTGCCGACCTTTCTGATTGACAAGCTAAGCGTCTTAGCCACTGAGCCACCACGTCCCATTAGTGCTTGACTTTCAACCATTCATTTAGTGATTGATCAAAGCTACAATGGCATTTTAAAAAGTGACTTACAACCAGTACTTGCACTTAATAACATGTTGTTAAGTGAATTTGGCTTCCCCATTGACTGTGCTTGTCAAAAGATCTCAAAAGGTGCTCACATAACCCTGGGACACTGCAATGGTCATAAATATGAACCAGCTGACAAGAGTCCAAATTGTGATTATGTAATTCTGGGGATGCTGCAACGGTCTCACTCCTCAGTGCCGTTGTAACTTTGAACGCTCACTAAATGAATGGTTGTAAATTGAGGACTACTTATACTGACTTCCCTCGTCCCACCACCGTGGAAAATTTGAGCAAAAAACATAAGTTTCCTAACCAAAGACTCACCACATCTGTTGGACTACAGATTCCTATCATCCACAATCAGCCCAGCTATGGGGGGACAACAGGGGCATCTGGAGCAGGGTGAAAATAATTAAGATGGCTGAGCTGAACCATGTGACCCCAGCCCACCTCCACTGTTTCGACTGATCGCTGCAGATCTCATGGAGGACAAGAAGCTAAAAAATTCACCTAGAACAGGGATGGCAAAGCGTTTTGGCACCGAGTGCCCAAACCAGAACGTGCGTAAATGCACATGCATGTGTGCGTGCCATAAACCCGAAGACCAATTGGCTGGTCCATATGTGTGTGCCGGCCAGCTGGTCTTCACGTGCATCGAAGCACTGGAAACCCAAAGACCAGCTGGCTGGGTGTGCACATGCCTGTTTTTGGGGCCATTTTCAGGCCGTTTTCCAGCTGTTTTCTGGTGCTCTGGTGCCTGTGAAGACCAGCTGGCCAGTGTGCATGTGCGTGCCCACAAAGAGGTCTCTGCATGCCACCCCTGGCACACGTGCCATAGGTTCACCATCACGGACCTTAGAATTTTGGCGAGGGGGGAAGGAAGGCTTAGAATTTTGGGGCAGGGGGAGGTAGGGCAGCTGAGGGAAGAAAACCCAGAGAAGGGAGGATGGGTCCTCAGTGCCTCTCCCTCTAGGCCTAACCTAATCATGATCTCCCTGCTTTAATACTCTACCTAACACAGCACGCTTTTAAATAAAATATGCAAAGATTTCTCAAATTATTTCCTCGGGGCCTAGCACACTTCCTATCTTCTCTCGTGCATGTTAATCTGAAAAATGTAAATGCCAAAAGAAATACACACACCAGCAATCTGTTGAGATATGCCTATTTATTATGTTACTTCCCCCCCTCCTCCTTGAATGTATAACCCCCCCCCCCTCATTTCTTACATAAAAATAGCTTTTAAAAATCTGGTTAAAAGCAGAAAATGTTCTGTTTTGTTATCTTGCTCCAGTTCCCTGCCTATATGTATTTAGAGGAAATGGTGTTTCTCTGTGCGCATGTGAGAATGCATTAGTACCCTTTCTCTTTTAACCAACAGATCACAAAATGCCACAGCTCTTTCTCTTAAAGCCATGATGGCAAACCTATGGCACACGTGCCACAGGTGGCACACAGAGCCCTATCTGTCCGTACACGAACCATCCGTTCCACCACGCATGCATGCGCTGGCCAGCTGATTGTCAGATTTCCAGAGGGCCAGGAGACTCCATTTTAGCCCTCCCCAGGCTTCAGGAAGGACTCTGCAGCCTGGAGAGGGCGAAAACAGGCTTCCCCTGCCCTCCCGGAAAAAATACCAAGCTAAGCTTGGAGGCGAGCAATGTGGGGCGTGTGTGTGTGGGATCTGTGTGTGCGTGTGTGCGTACATGCTCATATGGGGGTGCACTTTGCATTATGTGTGCTGGCACACGTCCACACTATTTTTTGGCACCCAACAACAAAAAGGTTCGCCATCACTGTCTTAGAGATTACATGAGAGCCCTGTAACAAAATATTATGCTGCATCAACCAGCCGTTAACAGAAATACTTTAACACTTCAAACCACAGGCTAATTTCTCTAACTCTGCTTATGGGGTTTGCAGCCCGGCAGATTCCAAGAACTAGGAAAATGGTTGATTCCATTTCCAGCTTTCCACACGTTTGCGAACAAGCTTCAAACTAGATTTTCCTGGTGCTGTGCAGGTCAGTTGAACTACACTTCCCATCTTTCATGGTCACGACTCATTCCACGAGAAAGTGATGGGAGCTGGAGTCCAGCTGGCCTGCAGGGCATCTGTGGTTAAAAATTTGCAAGTGTTAGCCAACCCCAAATAAGCCAGTGTTTATTATCAGTATCTCTAGCAACCTCAATATGGAATCCAAGGTAATTACTGAGCACTGTCCTGTATCTTGATTTGGTTTTAGGAGGTTTCAATGGTAAAACATATTATCAATAAAGGCCTATCAGCAATAAATTGCGAAGTAACATCAGCTTCCAGTGTCATTTTAATTTCCAAGATTTCTTATCAGTTCCACAGGCACCATCTGTCTCTCTGTCTCTGTCCACCCACCCACCCACCCACCTACCTGTCTCATTATTTATTAAGCAAATATTTATGGCTGCCCAACTCAGACATAAGTGACTTTGGGAGGATTAAAATGATAAAAATCCACATCATAAAATCTATACCTTTCTTCCAAGGCAGCAGCAACATAATCAAACCAACCACTTGATCAACTCCATCTCCATCACTTCCTTAGCTTTTCAGAAAAGCTACAAGCTGGGTACCAATCATACCCCCATAGGAATGATGTTCCGTAGGGAAGGGGCCACCATCAAGAAGGTTCTTTTTCATGGTCCCAACCAGAAGTACATCCCTGCAACATACCCCTGATGTAGTTATATATACGAGACCGTCTCCTGCCCCATACATCCCTTCGTCCGATCCGCTCCCACAGAGAGGGTCTTCTCCGGGTGCCGTCAGCGGGGCAATGCCGGCTGGCAACACCCAGGGGAAGGGCCTTCTCTGTGGCGGGCCCGGCCCTCTGGAACGACCTACCCCCCGACCTTCGCACTATCTCGGACCTCCGCCTCTTCCGCCAACGTCTTAAGACGTATCTATTCCAACAAGCCGGCCTAGGATAGCCCCTACTTCTGACTTTTAAAATTAAAATTAATTTGGTATGGTTTTAAATTGGGTTTTTAGCACGGGTCTAATAATTTAATATATTTTAATCGATTTTGTATTTTGTGGTTTTAATAATGCCTGTGCGCCGCCCTGGGTCCTAACAAGGAGAAGGGCGGGGTATAAATTTAATAAAATAAAATAAATAAATAAAAATAATCAGGGAGAGAGGACTTTTCAAATCTCTGACTATCTGTTTTCTGTCTGTCTAGTCTAGTCTAGGAGGACTGAGCTAAGGAATTCTGGCTATTTCTTCCCAGCTGTATTGATATGCTTCCTACCATCATTGAGTTTGCCAAAAACTGATCCAGACATGGCCAGCAAGTGCTATCATTCTTTCAGTATTAATGCAGGACAAGCAAGGAGTGGATGCCTTCAGTTTTCTTTTCTCACTGAGAGTCTCCAATGGAAGAATGAGGACTCCATACATAGTGGGGACAAGGATAGGCAAGAGCCTGGGGTGAAGGTTTAACTACCTTGCAAGTTGGCAAAGTAACAGGGTGTCAGTGAGGAGCAGGTCCATGCCTGTGAGATGCCAGATGTGCTTTCTCTGAACATGGCATGAGAGATGGCGGGGTGGCTCAAATGAATAGAGGTAGAGAGCGGACATAAACAGTCACGAGATAGAAAGTCAACTGGCAACTTATCTTCAAAATGCATCTTGGCCTAGCTGCAGGAAAAGTGGAAAGTATATAATCCCTTCTATAATCCCTTTCAGGATTGAGGATGTTACCTAGTTTGGTGATGAAATGTCCTCAAGAAAACCATCAAGGTTAGACAGCACCAAGAATCCCGAAATGTGGGAAGAAGCATTCCAAATTGCTCAGAGCTATGGCCCCTTAATATCCTCACTAAAAATGAGGTCTGGAAAGCTCCAGGTTTTGGTATTTATCCCAGTTTAGTGTTAAAAAGTCCTTCCTGACATCACAGATGTCTTTGCTTCCTTGATCTTGGCCAGCTGATTGGGTTAATGCGTGGGCCTCACACTCTTTTGAAAGAGTGATAGTCTATATCCAAAATAGCCTGCCTGAAAGTGTTGCAGGGATGAAAGGACACAGAATGAGCCAGGGGTTCTCCTTCTTGCTTCATCCTGTAATCCCCCTTCACACTCAGGCTGAAAGGAGAAAATAGAAGCCTTGTCAATTCAAACTCTTCATTTTGGCTCCTTTGTGTCCTGGAATGGTTGCCAGGATCCACAAAAGTATCAAGATAGGAAAGAGATGCTCAAGGGGATTCCATTAAGTGGAATTGTATGAGATTGTAGGTATCAGAGACCCAAGATAGTTAAGATGTTCAGAGGAATAAGGGAGATGGCCTTGAAGATGGACAAGGTTGGCCTAATACTAGATTTTTGTTGTTTTTAATTTTTGTTAATCCATTCAGTTTTATAGTTTTAATATGATTTTATATGTTGTTTTAACTTTTGATTGGGAGCTACCCAGAGTTGGCTAGAAGATGGGTGGCTAAATAAATGTTTAAATAAAACAATCTATAACTTTCCTAACAGTGAGATTAATTAATCAGAAGAACAACTTGCCTTCAAAAGCTGTGAGTGATCCATCATTAGAGGTTTGCAAAACGAGATCGAACAGCCATTTGTCTGGAATGGTAGGCTCTCCTGCTTTGACAGGGCTTTGGACTAGAAGACCTCCAAGGTCTCTCCCAATTTAGTTATTTTCTGTATTCTGTAAATAAAATAGTTCAATAACTTTTATATACAGTAAGCATCAGCGTAGCCTGCGCCTATAGTAGGGTTAAGGAATAAACTCAAGATTGTCCATCTGAATTCTCTTTGGTATAAAAGAAGGGGGAGAAACATCTGCCCCAGTGGTGGATTCAAATTTTTTTACTACGAGTTCTGTGGGTGTGGCTTGGTGGGCATGGCAGGGGAAAGATACTGTAAAATCTCCATTCTCGGCGATGGGGAGCGGGAGGCATCACGACAGGGAAATCCTCAATGCCTATTGGTCCATCAGACTGAGAAACATGAATTAGGCCACGCCTACTCCTCCTTCCCCATTCCTTTCGAAGGCCAATACCGAAAACTGTGAACAAAATCACAACAAGGAGGGGTAGCCACCCCCACCCAGCCACTAACTAAGTAGGGAGGGACGTGATGCCTCCCGCTCCCATCGCCAGAAGCGTCGTTCACGTGAATACCAACGAACGTTCTCTCCCAACTCCAGGGGAAGGATACTGTAAAATCACCATTCCCTTCCCACTCCAGGGGAAGGATACTGTAAAATCTCCATTCCCTCCCCACTCTAGGGAAAGGATACTGTAAAATTTCCATTCCCTCCCCACTCCAGGGGAAGGATACTGTAAAATTTTCATTCCCTCCCCACTCCAGGGGAAGGATACTGTAAAATGTCCATTCCCTCCCCACTCCAGGAGAAGGATACTGTAAAATGTCCATTCCCTCCCCACTCTAGGGGAAGGATACTGTAAAATGTCCATTCCCTCCCCACTCCAGGGGAAGGATACTGTAAAATCACCATTCCCTCCCCACTCCAGGGGAAGGATACTGCAAAATCCCTATTTCCTCCTGATCAGCTGGGACGCGGGAGGCAGAGAATAGATGGGGGCAAGTCAGTCAGAGGTGGCTATTTACTGGTTCCCCGAACTACTCAAAATTTCCACTACCAGTTCTCCAGAACTGGTCAGAACCTGCTGAATACCACCTCTGATCTGCCCAGGTTGTTGTTGTACCCTGTAACAATAAAGTTGAGTGCCAATAGTTTTTGTGGTATCTCTTTCCCAACTTGGTCAATTTTCTGATTTGGTCAGTCTTGGAAAGCATCCCACTGCATCTTCCATCCCAGGACAGAGGTGGGGAGGCACACATCATGTCTAAAGCAAGACATACAGTATGTTGGGAGAAAAGAAAAAAATAGTAGAGATAAATAAACAATTAAGCTGCATCTTCACACAGTAAGCTAGGATGCTATAAAGAGAACATATTCCTTAAAAATGCTACATAGAACAATTCATGCCATGGTGAGATAGACAGATAGATTTTTCCACCTTCTATCCTACCACAACCACAAGATTCACACCTTAATATTCTGCTTTTTTTCAGAAAGTAAAAAATGACTTGCTCTTATTCCCAATTGCCAGTTGCTAATTTTCCTCTGAACATTTAGTGGCTTTCCAAGTGAAAACTTAAAATCAGAATAGCAGAGCCATGTATCTCTTTCAATCTGAAATTTGGGTGGCCTGGATATCTATGGTTCTCAGGTGCAAATAGCCAGCAGCAATCATTGAGTTCAAAGCAGAGAAGAGTTCATTACTGTTATCCATACACAAGCATCTAGTCTGCTAACAGTCAAAGCTAAAGTGGCTCTAGATAACAGTCAATGGAATACAAGGGGGCTGGACTTGGTCTCTTGTGGCAATGCAATGATTCTAAATTGATGACATGTTTTACTCCACTTTCCAGCTTAGCCTGTTCTTGTACAGTGGTATGGCTAAGTCAAGGTTAATGTAGATTTTAAAAATCATCATGTTAGGCATGTCATGTTGAGAATATGAAATAGATATAAATCCAGGTTGAGCTCAGAAACACTTTTCTGGCTCTCAGTACAAAATGCATTTTATAGATGAGAAATCATAATAGGCAAATACAAATGTTAACTTTTCAGAAAGAAAATAGAATTTTGTCATGGGGAATACAAAATAAAATCAAGAGAACAGGCCGAGCTGGAAGGTGGAGTTAAACATGTCATCAATTTGGAGTCAGAAGGTCATAATTACTGATGCTTTTCTTATTTAGAAAGTTATTATAGAGCCATGATGGAGGAGTGGTTAGAATGCAGTATTGTAGGCTAATTCTGTCGACTGCCAGCAGTTTGATTCTGACCAGTTCAGCATTCCATCTTTCTGAAATTGGTAAAATGAGGATCCAGATTGTTGGGGGCAATATGCTGACTCTCCAAATCACTTGAGAGGGCTGTAAAGCACTGTAAAGTGGCATTTAAGTCTAAGTGCTGTTGCTATAAAAAAAATAAAGTAGAAGACCAAAGAGTTTATAGTTTTGAATATTGTAAGGTGGAGTTGTGTATAAATGAAGAACATGTAGTTGCTCAAATGCATAAATCACTATTGAAGTATGAAACAGAGGAACAAGTGAAATAATGCAAGATAAACTGGGCTAGAAAAATTGTGTATAATATACAGATGAAACAATGGGGCAATAGATAGTGTTTCTCAATCTTACCAAATTTAAGAGGTGTGGATTTCAACTCCCAGAATTCCCCAGACAGCACACTTGCTGGGGAATTATGGAAATGAAAATCCACACATCTTTAAATTGTTAAGGTTGAGAAACCCTGCAATAGAACCCCATAATAATGCAGCATTCCAGTCTCTGGCCAATCATTACCTGTGAAAACAAAATTGTTGACCAATGCCATTCTTCCTATTACTTTCCAATAACTCTTGCTATTCGTTTTTTGCTTTGTTTTTTCTTTACACATTGGACACTTTTTGCAATCCAACATCTCAACAATGACAGTAACTCTTTAAAGGGGGAGAGGGTGCGACAGGGTGGGTGGGTGAGGAGAGCACATTCTTCTTTAATGCAATTTTTTTTTCTTGCTAAAAGATGTCTGCAAGGGGAGCTGCCAGTCTGAAAAATGATCCTTGCTTTCTCCCATTTTCTTGGTATTTTCCTTCTAGCTTGGGATAATCTGTTCAGGTAAAACAAAAACAAAAAAACCAACCACAGGCACATTCATTAAATCTTTCTCTTTGACACCTCAGCTGGTTTGCAGCCCTGGGCTCCTTCCCTTCCTTGTTTTCCTCATTTCTTTCTCTCTCTTTTTCTTTAAAAACTCCTTCCTTCCTCCTTCCCTCCCATTTCTAGGTTTGCCTGATCAGCAAACAGGAAGGCTGATGGAGAGGGGCGGTCTGCAGCTGGTGTCAATAGATCATCTGGATTTTCAGTAATGAGTGTATCAAATGTTGTGTGCCGCTCATTGTGTTGGCCAGCAAGAAGGCATTTATCAGCAAAGAGAAAGGGGAAGCGAAAAGGAAAGTATATTTACATAAGATTTGCAGAGACCGATTAATCAATAGAAGTGAAATGTAAGGGGAAATAATTGCTTAATTTGCCACAGAAATGCAACTGTTTTCAAGTTAGGGACGATCCAATCTATAGTGTTGTTAATAGCTACAGCGATACATATGATCATTATTATAGAGGAGAATCCTTTATTTAAGAAAGCTATCCTTTATGTTTATTTCATTATTTAATTTCTTGGTTTTGCTCTTTTGTACAGAAAAGTTTAAAAAATAAACATTTCTTAGATATTCCTCATGAATTTCTAACAGATTTGCCCCCTTCTCAGGTTTGCCCTCTATTTCCCCCCCACCCCCTCAAAAATATGGCCATTGTAATTATAGCATGCATGAGTCCGGTGGCTGCACTTCCAGCTACTGGCGCATGCATTCACACCGACCACCTGGTCTTCCTGTTTCTGGCGTGCATGCGTGCGCAAAGACCAGCTAGCCAGTGTGCCTGCATGTGCTGGAAAGCAGAAGACCAGCCACCTGATGCACATGCACGCACCAGGAAGATGATCTTCTGGTTTCTGGCACACGTATGCCCAGACCAGCCACCTGGCCTTCCAGTTTTTGGTGCTCATGTGCGCATGAAAACCAGCTGGCCGGTGCGCATGCACGTGCCGGAAACCAGAAAACCATCTTCCCAGTGTTTTCATGTACACTGGGTGGGTGCTCTTCTGGTTTCCAGTGCTCCCGCGCATGTGAAAACCAGTTGGCCGATTTGTCAAAACCCGGAAGAGCAACAGGCGACAGCTTGCGTGCCTGGAGAGGTGGCTGTGAGTGTCACTTCTGGCACGCGTCCCACAGGTTTGCCATCACAGTTATCAAAATCAAAAATCAAATTCGGATTTATTAACCGCACCCTCTCCCCACAGGGACCCGGGGCGGTGCACAGGAGAAACTAAAAACAATATAGAATAAATACAAAATACATACTTAAAACATAATTAAACAGTGTTACCCGTGCTAAAACTGATTAAAAACCCATTAAAATACATTTGGAATCAATAGACAGAGAGAATTATTCAAGGCCGGCCAGTCGAAAGAAATAGGTCTTCAATTTCGTACGGAAGGAGCGGAGGTCAGTGGTCGTTCTGATATCAGGGGGAAGGTTGTTCCAGAGGGCCGGGCCCGCCACAGAGAGAGCCCTTCCCCTGGGCGTCGCCCGCTGACAAAGTCTAGTGGACGGCACCCGGAGAAGTCCCTCTCTGTGGGAGCGAATCGGTCGTGAGGATGTATGGGGCAGGATCCGATCTCGCAGATAGCTAGGTCCCGAGCCATGGAGCGCTTTGAAGATGATAATTAACACCTTGAAGCGCACCCGGAAGATGACAGGTAGCCAGTGCAGCTCGCGCAAGAGCGGTGTAACGTGGGTAAACCTGGTGGTCCCCATAATTGCTCGCGCGGCTGCATTCTGAACTAACTGAAGCCTCCGGGTGCACCTCAAGGGGAGCCCCATGTAGAGAGAGTTACAGTAGTCCAGTCGGGATGTCACGAGGGCATGAGTGACTGTGCGAAGGGCGTCCCGATCCAATAGGGGGCGCAATTGGCGTACCAGGCGAACCTGGTAAAACGCCCTCCTGGCCACGGCTGTCACTTGCTCTTCCATAGACAGCTGGGTATCCAGGAGGACACCCAAATTGCGCGCCCCATCCACAGGGGCAAGATGTTCACCCCCTATGGCCAGCGTTGGAGAGAGCTGGTTGAATCAGGCAGCCGGAAACCACAGCCACTCGGTCTTGGTCGGGTTGAGCCTAAGTCCGTTACTTCCCATCCAGATCCGCACGGCTTCCAGGCACTGGCACATCACCGCTACGGCATCGTTGGGGTGGTTTGGGGTAGATATGTACAGCTGGGTGTCATCAGCGTACAGGTGGTACTCTACCCCAAAACCACGGATGATCTCACCCAGCGGCTTCATGTATGCATTAAACAGGAGAGGCGAGAGGACCGACCCCTGAGGCACCCCGCATGTGAGGGGTCTCGGGGTCGACCTCTGCTCTCCTGCCCGCACAAATTGCGATCGGCCAGAGAGGTAGGAGGAGAATCACCGTAAAACGGTGCCTCCCACCCCCAACCCCCCCAGCCGATGCAATAGGATACCATGGTCGATGGTATCGAAAGCCGCCGAGAGGTCTAATAGGACCAGGATGGAGGAACATCCCCCATCTCTGGCCCTCCAGAGATCATCTACCAACGCGACCAATGCCGTCTCGGTGCTATGCCCGGGCCGAAAGCCGGACTGGCGCAGATCTAGATAGTCAACTTCCTCCAGGTGACGGGGAAACTGTTGTGCCACCACACTCTCAACAACCTTCGCCAAAAAGGGAAGGTTGGAGACTGGACGGTAGTTGTTTAAAAGAGCTGGGTCCAAAGAGGGCTTCTTGAGGAGGGGCCTCACCATCGCCTCTTTTAGGGAGGCAGGCAAGGAACCCTCACCCAAGGATGCGTTGACAACCTCTTGGAGCCAGCCTCGTGTCACCTCCCAGGATGCCAGTACAAGCCAGGAGGGGCACGGGTCCAATAAACATGTGGTGGCTCGCAGTCGCCCACGTAGCCTGTCCATATCCTCGGAAGTAACGGGGTCAAACTCCTCCCAAACAAGATCTCTCTCGTGGCATCCCACTGGGCCATGAATGGGGGCCAGCTCACTCTGTATCTGGGCGGTTTTCTCCTGCAGAAAAGTCACAAATTCCTCTGCTCTACCCTGTAGCGGGGCTTCCCGTTCCCTCTGTTGAAGGAGGGCACGGGTCACCCTAAACAGGGCGGCAGGGCGGTTTTCTGCGGATGCTATGAGAGTGGCACAATGATGACGTTTGGCCACCCTCAGCGCCACAATGTAAGTCCGTAAATGGGCTCTTACCTGTGTCCGGTCAGATTCAGAGCGGCTAGACCTCCATCTACTCTCTAGGCATCTCTTGCGGCGTTTCATCACCCGCAGCTCCTCAGTAAACCAAGGAGCCAGGGTGGTTCGCCGCCGCAAGAGAGGCCGCAAGGGCGCGACCCGATCTAAGGCTCCCACGGCCGCACTATTCCATGCGGCCGTGAGGTCCTCCATCGGGGCGCGGGTCAGGGATACAGGAAATGGCCCAAGCGCTGTCTGGAACCCATCCGGGTCCATCAAGCGCCTGGGGCGGTACCAGATTGGTAACTCTGGTTCCGCCTCCCCGCGGAGGGGAGCAGCGGTCGGAAAGTCGAGCCGGAGAAGTGAGTGGTCTGACCATGACAAGGGTGTGATGACTATGTCCCCTGTACCCAGATCACTCTTCCATTGGCCCGAGACAAAGATGAGATCCGGCGTATGTCCACCCTCGTGGGTGGGGCCCTGAATTACTTGGGTCAGGTCCATGGCCGTCATGGAAGCCATGAACTCCCGAGCTGCCACGGATGATTCGCCCAACGATGGCAGGTTAAAGTCCCCCATGACTATAAGTCTGGGGGTCTCAACTGCCACCGTAGCGATCACCTCCAGGAGCTCGGGCAGGGCTGCTGCTACATAGCGGGGAGCCAGGTATACAACCAGCAAGCCCAACTGCCTCCCTAGGCCCCACTTCACGCAGAGGGACTCACAGCCGGTAGTCTGAGGCACAGTGGTCTCTCTCGGCTCAAGGCCTTCCTTAATAATGACCGCTACCCCACCACCCCTGCCTAGGGCCCGCGGCTGATGAAATGCGCGGTAGCCTGTTGGGCACATTTCAACGAGGGGAAGTCCTCCCTCGTGGCCCAACCAGGTTTCCGCAATTCCTACCAGGTCCGGCTCCCCCTCTGACACAAGGTCACTAATGAGGGGGGCTTTGTTGACAACGGACCTGGCGTTGCAAAACATCAGCCGCAGACCCTGGCTCTGTATTCCCTGGCCACCTAGCCTGCGGGGGTTGTGGCACCCGACCGTTTGCAACCAACGGCTACGTGCCACCAACCGGGAGGATGAAAATTGTCTCCCCTCGGTCCTGCCCCTCCCCATGACCCTCTGAATTGGTATGCCCTCCTGTGGAACGACTCGAGTATCCCCCTTCCTTTCGCCTTCTGCTTCCCGCCATCGACTGCTATCCTTATAGACCATCCCCTGTGATCGCTGCCTGAATCTCTTAGCACAGGGGTCTCCAACCTTTGCAACTTTAAGTCTGAAGGACTTCAGCTCCCAGAATTCTCCAGCCAGCAATATGTACACACTGCAGGCTCAACTGAATGGCTAATCTGAGTGACAGGGATTGGATCAGAGTCACCCCTGGATCTGAGCAGAATGCTTAGCTTCAGAGCTGCAAAAATTCCAGATGATCAGTAGAGGACAGCAAAGAATCAAGGAGCAAACCCTACTCCCCAGTGGTGGCTTGCCAATTTTTTCACTACTGGCTCGGGTGCGCTCCCACTTCTGCATGCGCAGAAGCATCTGGGCAGGTGGGCGGAGACTCCCTCCACCACTACTACCAGTTTGGCTGAACCGGTCTGAACTGGAAGCAACCCACAACTGCTACTCCCTTCTAGCATGCAACTACCTACGGTAGTTGGGTTATGAATTGTCTGCAAGAAAATAACCAAGCTCAGAGAGTGGCAAGGATCCTCCAAGCTAGATCGATCCACCTATCTGATTAGATAGCTGCAATCTAGATCTAGACCTAGTTAGTCCTAATCTGCAGTCAACATATCTCTCAATATTGCAAAGGCGACTCTGCTTAGTCTTCAGTGGGGTTGTTTATAAAATCAGAGCAGAGCCTTGAAGCATCCTAGAAAGTAAGTTTCATTTTATGGAAATCTTACAATCTGCCTTCTTGTTCTTCTTGAAGTTCAGGTTAGTTTGTTTTGGTCATCCTTGGTTCCTCGCTTAAGCAGACCTCCTCCCTTTCCATACTCCACTCACACTGGCATTGCTTCATTGTAAAGATCAATCCTGCAATTATAGGTCAGGGTTGGGGTGGAGGTGATGACATCACTGGAGCAGCATTGTGGTTTATTAAATATTTTGCTTCCAGAAAATTAATTTTCATGTCATTCTGTTGGCCAAGGAGCTTGGCACACTTGCCATAGAACTCCAGCATGGGAAAGAGATTTTTTTTAAAGGAAGGCCAATTTTAGTTTGCACATTCAATGTATACTATCATTGTTTGGATTCACACAGCATGTTAGTCTAGCACAAATGTGAGAATAGTGCAAAAACTCAGCCAGCATCTTAGCATGTGGGTATCTTAATAAGCACTAGGCTATCTTAATAAGTCACATGTTGCTCGGTGGGGGAAAGGAGACATAGCCCATTATTTGAGCAAAGCCATTGGATTTCACATGTGTGAACCCAGCCTTCACTGTTCTGAACTGGGGAGCGCTAAACATTTATTGATGCTAAATTAATTGCAAAACCAGTGAAGGACCCCGGGTGTCTTGCATGGATTTTGCCAACAGTGCAATCAGTCAGTAGAGTATAAAAATCTTAATCTCCTGGTTGTGGGAAGAGAGTCAGTTTGGTTTAGTGGTTACAACATCAAGCTAGAAACCAGGAGGTGGTGAGCTCTAGTCTCACTTTAGGCATGAAACCTAGTGGGTAACTTTGGTCCAATCACTGTTCTAACTTAGGCTTCCTGAGAAAGCATAAATCACAATCTTAATCCAAAAATCCTCTTTTATTTATACGGCTGTGAATTATGGTCATTCACAGCCTGCAAGGCTTCACAAACAGTCTGCGAAGGTTCCAACAGATGTCTGCTCAAATTGCCACAGTTTTTCAGGGGAATGTTGATAAACACCCACCTTATCTCCCTTGGAATGCTGCCAGAGGCCTAATTGCCAAATGCAGGACAAGGCCAAACTTAGCACAGAGTCAAACAAAACTTTTCAAAGCTTGAACTGACCAGATGAACTAATTGCTTCCTGCAAAAGCTCATGTCCTGTTTGCTCCTTTTTTATGTCTTATGGGAGTGGCCAATCATCTCCAAGCCTTACTCCCAAGTCGACCCTGTATTCTTAATTGTTCTCGCCTTCTTGCAGCTCTGCGCATGCGCACACTGGGAACAGGGTCCCGTTGTTCTTCTGCCTCGCTGATGTCAGACTCCGGAGGCAGAAAATAACTACCAGATGGCCTTGATCCCCTCTCTGCCTCTGACACAGAGCCCTTGTCCAAGCCTTCCCCAGACTCCAGGACTGGCCCATGCTCCTCCCCAACCTCCTCATGGGCTACAACAATCACCAGAAAGTGGTGAGCTTTGGTCCTGCCTTAGTCATGGAAGCCAGCTAGGTGACTTTGGGCAATCCCTCTTTCGGACCATCTTACCCTGCAGGGTTGTTGTTGTGGGGAATAAAGGAGGAGGAAAGAGTATTAGGTATAGTAACCACTTTGAGTTACTGGTATTTATAAAAAAATAATATCAAAGTCAGAATAAAAACAAAACCAGCAACATCAGCGTGGAGATATACCCAGCTGACATGGGGAGGCCTCTTGGAACAAGGCTGCCTTCCGTCCCACAATTCACGGCAGAACACTTGGGGGTCGGGAGACCTTGAGAGGTGAAACCGTCTCTGTGCCCTGTGATGCTGTGAATTCCTGCCGAGTTTTGTTCGCAGGAGAGGCACACCGCCCGGTGCCCTGCTCTGAATTAATTATCCGCTGACACGATTCCGCTTCTCTCCCTCTTTGTGTTGTTTTAATTAACAGAGCCCTCCTCCGAGCAAGCCAGCTGTCATATAAATTGTAAAACTGTCAGTGTGTACAGGAACTTAACTGGGACAGTTCCCCCTCCTCCCTGTTTGAAAAAGCATGGCATAAATAGGGGAGTACTCCTCCCCTCTTCCCCATTTGTGCACTTAAAGTAAAGTGTGGAAAATTGGTCATTGGGGTGTGTGGGAAAAGGAAGCAGACCAATAATAAAATAAGTAAAAGTGACTCCTTCTAAGTCAAGGTTACTCAACCTCAGCAGTGTAAAGAGATATGGACTGCAACTCCCAGAATTCCTCAGTTAATTGGGGAATTTTGAACTACTTGAGGCTAAAGGGAGGAGTTCTGGCTGTGTGCAGGGGGGGAAGAAAGGTAAAGATTTCCCCATTTTGAACTACTTGAGGCTAAAGGGAGGAGTTTCTGGCTGTGTGCAGGGGGGAAAGAAAGGTAAAGATTTCCCCATTTTGAACTACTTGAGGCTAAAGGGAGGAGTTTCTGGCTGTGTGCAGGGGGGGAAGAAAGGTAAAGATTTCCCCATTTTGAACTACTTGAGGCTAAAGGGAGGAGTTTCTGGCTGTGTGCAGGGGGAAAGAAAGGTAAAGACTTCCCCATTTTGAACTACTTGAGGCTAAAGGGAGGAGTTTCTGGCTGTGTGGAGGGGGAAAGAAAGGTAAAGACTTCCCCATTTTGAACTACTTGAGGCTAAAGGGAGGAGTTTCTGGCTGTGTGGAGGGGGGAAAGAGAAAGGTAAAAGAAATAACACATTCTAGATTTGTGCGCTTAAGACTGTGATTGTATTTTATTTCAAAATGACTGGCTTAGTTCAATGTAATAACTGTTTTGCACCTGTCTTCCGCAGTACTCTTTTCAAATTTGGATACTGTCCCCCTTGCAGACAAATTAATAGATTACATAGACACATAACATATCTTGAATCTGTAATTTGTGATCTCCAGGCAGAAATTAAGTGTCCAATTCGGCCACTCCACCCTGTGGAGATGCCACACTACCAGCCTCCCCTACCGCAAAGATCCCACAGAAGAAGAGCAGCCTGGACAACTGTGGGATCTGGCAGGGTGAGAGCTGTGACCCACAAACACAAAACTTTTGCTGTGTCCCAGCATAACAGATATAGCGCCCTTGCTGATCTTAATGGGGACACTAAAGTGACAGGTCAAGGTAATAATGACGACTCAAATAAGCAGCGGATTGTGGTCCAAAGTGAAGAACCTACTTCAGAAATGCAAAAGTGTGAACCAGGGATCATGCATCAGTCACACAACAAGAGCAAGGTACCCAAAAAGAGAAGTCACCTCCTGATTGGTGACTCAATCGTAAGAGATGTAAACTTAGGTAAGGATATGGAGGTTTTGAAAGATGTCAGATGTTTACCGGGTGCTACAGCCAGCAGAGACAAGAGGCGTATTCTTAAGATAGTCAAGAATGCAAGTAAGGACTGTAAAGTTGATGCTATTATACATCTTGGCACAAATGATCTGTCCCATAAAGATGTAGGTTCTGTGCAGAATGATTTCCAGAGTTTGGGGTACGAACTTAGTAGTACAGGTTGTAGGCTTATCTTCTCAGAGGTTATACCAGTATACAAGGAACAAAAAGGAAAGGGCCAGCGCATAGCAGAGTTTAATGTGTGGCTAAAGGAGTGGTGTAAAAAGGAAGGCTTTGGTCTTATTAGTCATGATGCCTGCAGCTGGTCCAATGATAAACTGTACAAAAGAGATGGTTTGCACCCATCCAAGAAAGGGACTGAGTTACTTGGCACTAAATTCACAGATTTCCTGGCTAAATGTTTAAACTGAATAGTGGGGACAGAGAATCAATAGATAAAGAATATTTCTGTCCCCAGCAAACTAAAATTCATAGGGTTATCAGTGCGTGTAACATGGATAATTGTGCAGGTAATATTATCAACACTGCTGTCAAGCAAAACCAAACAATTAACAGTGGGTGCCATACCATGTACATGAACCATACAAGTGGCAAAGAAATAGGGGCAAAGAGAACCATAGTCAGGCATAACACAGGTTTCGTAGACAGAAAACACAGGGTCAATCAAAATGGACTCAAATGTCTATACACCAATGCACAGAGTATGAGGAATAAACAGGGTGAATTAGAAATTCAAGTAAATGAGGGCAGATACGATATTGTTGCCATTACAGAAACTTGGTGGGATGAAACCCACAAATGGAACATACAGCTAGAAGGATTTAAATTATTTAAAAGAAATAGACCAAATAAAAGAGGAGGTGGAGTTGCACTATATATAAGAAATAATTACATCTCTACAGAAATAGAGCACAACAATGATGAGAACTATCTTGAATGTATTTGGGTCAATATTAAAGGTTGGGGGGGGGAATGATATTGTCATAGGTCTATACTACAGGCCACCCAACCAAGCAGAGGAAGTGGATGTACTTTTTGCTAACCAGCTAACTAAGGTATGTAGGAAACACACTGCAATAGTAATGGGAGATTTTAACTACCCTGACATCAATTGGGAAACAAACTCTGCACCAAGTGGAAGATCCAACAGGTTCCTAACAAATCTAGCAGACAACTTTGTTTCCCAAAAGGTAGAGAAGGGAACAAGGGGATCAGCAATATTGGACTTAATTCTCACTAACAGAGAGGAAATGATAGAAGGTGTAGAAGCTACAGGAACTTTGGGGGCAAGCGATCATGAAATACTGGAATTCAACATTATGCAAACAAAAGTAGTTGAACAAAGTCAAACTAGAGTCTTAGACTTCAAGAGAGCTAATTTCAATAAACTCAGAGAGAGCTTGGGAAGGATTCCATGGATGAGAATCCTCAAGGGGAAAACAACTCAAGAAGCTTGGGAAATTTTGAAAAATGAGATTATAAAAGCCCAGTCCAGCGCAATACCAATGAAGAAGAAAAATAACAGTTCCCAAAAGAAGCCAGCATGGCTGCATAAAGAACTCTCTGACAAATTGAAAGACAAAAAGGATAAATATAAAAAGTGGAAAAAGGGGGACATAACCAAGGCAAAATATCAGCAAATAGCCCGAGCCTGTAAAGATGAAGTGAGGAAAGCTAAAGCTCACAATGAAGAAAGGCTTGCCAAAAAAGTAAAAAATAACAAAAAAAGCTTCTTCCAACATGTTAAAAATAAGAAAAAAGTTAAGGAAACAATTGGTCCACTGCTGGGAGAAAATGGCAAGAAGATGATAAGCAACAGGGAGAAAGCAGAACTATTTAACTCTTTTTTTGCATCTGTCTTTACACAAAGGGATAAAACAGTCCAATCAATCAAAAACAGCACCACAAATATCAGATTAGGAACACAAGTTGAAATAGGGAAGAAAATGGTAAGTGAGCACCTGTCTGCCCTGGACGAGTTCAAATCACCAGGACCGGATGGATTACACCCCAGGGTTCTGAAGGAACTGGCAGACGAGATCTCAGAACCACTGAACTATATCTTTCAGAGATCCTGGAGCACCGGGGAACTGCCAGAAGACTGGAAAAGAGCAGATGTGGTTCCCATCTTCAAAAAAGGAAAAAAAACAGATCCAGGAAACTATAGACCCATCAGCCTGACCTCAATACCAGGAAAGATTCTGGAAAAGATAATTAAACAACAAATAAGTGAACACCTAGAAGCAAACAAAGTAATAGCCAAAAGCCAACATGGGTTTGTCCAAAACAGATCATGCCAGACGAATCTAATTGCATTCTTTGACAAAGTAACAAAATCAGTGGACCAGAGGAATGCTGTTGATATAATTTACCTGGACTTCAGTAAGGCATTTGATAAAGTAGACCATAACCTACTATTAGATAAAGTAGAAAATTGTGGGTTAGACAGCAGCACCACCAAATGGATTCGTAACTGGCTGACCAACCGCACTCAACGTGTAGTCCTCAATGGAACTGCATCTACATGGAAGGAAGTATGCAGTGGAGTCCCCCAAGGCTCTGTTTTAGGCCCAGTACTCTTTAACATCTTCATCAACGATTTGGATGAGGGGATAAATGGGGAACTCATCAAATTCGCAGACGACACCAAGCTGGCAGGAATAGCCAACACTCCAGAAGATAGGCTTAAGATACAGAAGGATCTAGACAAACTTGAACATTGGGCACTGTCTAATAAAATGAAATTCAATTGTGAAAAAAGTAAGGTCCTACATATAGGCAAGAAAAACCAAATACACAAGTACAGTATAGGTGGTACCTTGCTCAATAGTAGCAACTGTGAGAGGGATCTCGGAATCCTAGTGGACAACCATTTAAATATGAGCCAGCAGTGTGCAGCAGCTGCCAAAAAAGCCAACACAGTTCTAGGCTGCATCAACAGAGGGATAGAATCTAGATCGCGTGAAGTGTTAATGCCACTGTATAGTGCCTTGGTAAGGCCACACTTGGAATATTGCATACAGTTTTGGTCGCCACGATGTAGAAAAGACGTGGAGACTCTGGAAAGAGTGCAAAGAAGAGCAACCAAGATGATTAGAGGACTGGAGACTAAGACATATGAAGAACGGCTGCAGGAGCTGGGTATGTCTAGTTTGATGAAGAGAAGGACCAGGGGAGACACGATAGCAGTGTTCCGATATCTCAGAGGGTGCCACAAAGAAGAGGGAGTCAAACTTTTCTCCAAGGCACCTGGGGGCAGGACAAGGAGCAATGGGTGGAAACTAACCAAGGAGAGAAGCAACTTAGAACTAAGGAGAAATTTCCTAACAGTAAGAACAATTAACCTCTGGAACAGCTTGCCTCCAGCAGTTGTGAATGCCCCAACCCTGGAAGTCTTTAAAAAGATGTTAGACAGCCATTTGTCTGAAATGGTATAAGGTTCCTGCCCATGCAGGGGGTTGGACTAGAAGACCTACAAGGTCCCTTCCAACTCTGCTATTGTATTGTATTGTATTGAATTCTGGGAGTTGCAGTCCTCACCTCTTCACCTTGCTGAGGTTGAGAAACACTGTTCTAAGTTGTTGGGGAAGGGCCATAATTTAATAGAAAGACATCAAGGGTAGTCCTCCCTGGAAAGAGGAACCAGGGAACAAGTGATGAGAAGTCTCTTCATCTCTTGGAGACTAAATAACACACACACACCCCAGTGGTCGGATTCAAACATTTTTGCTACTGGTTCTGTGGGTGTGGCTTGTTGGGTGTGGCAGGGGAAGATTACTGCAAAATCTCCATTCCCTCCCAATCAGCTGGGACTTGGGAGGCAAGGAATAATAAATAAATAATAATAAATTTTATTTATAACCCGCTCTCTCTCCTCAAAGGGACTATATGGGGTCAGTCAGAGGTGGTATTTACCAGTTGTCCAAACTACTCAAAATTTCCGCTACTGGTTCTCCAGAACCTGTCAGAACCTGCTGAATACCACCTCTGACACACACACACACACACACACACACACACACACACACACACACACCCATTCAAGCACAACTCTCAGAATTCTCTTAGTAGCCTATTCATTGCTGAAAATTCTGGGAATTGAGGTTTGTGTTATCTGAAATGCCAAGCTTGAACAAATCTAAACAAATAATTGCTTAGATTTGTGAGAATACCTCCATATTCAGTTCAAGGTAATAGGAGACCTATAAAGCCTTTTAAGACACAGGACCTGATTATTTGGGGGACTGCATTTTTCTGATTACATCTACCCTAAACATAAAACAAAATGTAAAGGAAGAAAAATGCTATGAATGTGTAAGTCATATTTTGGCTCTGTGTCATTGGGAACTCATAATGACATCACCATTAGTCCCAAAGACTACACAAAAAACCCAGTCCAAGTTAAAAATAGATTTGGTGAGGAAAACAGTCCTTTCTCTGCCCTAAAAGCCAAAAGATGCCTAATTCACAATGTTATTTTGTGTCTTGGCATACTCACTTAGGTTAAGGAATACTTTTTTTACTCAATGTTTGTAGGTCTGAAGGACCTTCAAGAGTTGACGCTTTCTGACCATCATGGAGAGCCAGACCTACAAATGTCTGCCCTCTATTGAAATTTTAAAAAAATGTTTTGCTTGGATGATCTCAAATATGTCCATATGGGGAGGATCAGTTGTGGTATTTATGTTAAGTAGAATCATATGTTTTTGTTTAAAGGCAGCAGATGCAGACTCTGTGTGTGTGTGTGTATGTCAATGTGTGTCAGAATACCACATGGTTGAAGTTCAGGCAAGGATACGTAGTGGAACATCTTGTTTCTTGCATTTTTTCACATACTATCATGTTTTTGATTCATGCCATTGTTATCTAGTATAGAATTTGACTCCCTGTTCCTATCTATCAGAAACGGACATTTAGTTGCACTAAGAAACACTTCACACCAATTCTGTGTTGCCCAAAATGATACTTCTACTGCTGTCATTTCTGGATAGTAATTGGACAAAAGATGCTCTTTAATAGAATAAGGATTTAAACCTGGGTTTCCTAGTCCAACATCTTAACCAGTTCAATACCTTTCAACCAAATTTATCCTTACTTAACTTAAAATCATTTGTTTTAGTCTTATCCCCTTGTGCACCTAAACATGTACATTTGCTATCTTTCATGTCAGCTCGAACAGCATTCTTCAAAATGAAAAAGGTCTTCTGCAGTCACGACATAAACCTAAGACTGAAAATGAGGCTTGTCAGATGTTACATCTTTTCTATCCTGCTCTATGGAGTGGAGAGTTGGTCTCTTGACAGAAAGCCGCTTGAAGAAACTAGAAGCATTTGAAATGTGGATTTATAGATGGCTGTTACGTATAAGCTGCTTTGACAAAATCAGAAATGAGGAGGTGATAAGGCGCCTGGGAAAGCCAAGGGAAATCATTAAAGCCATTAAAAAGTGAAAGTTAGAATATTTTGGACATGTGATCTAACACCCGAAAAAATACGGCATCTTTCACTTAATCCTGCAGGGAGCGATTGAAGGCAAATGAGGTCCAGGCAGAAGAAAAACATCAGAAGAAAAACTTCAAGATCTAAGGGACTGGTTTGGATAAAACTCAGCACCACATTTTAACAAAATGTGTTGACAAAAATAGAATTGCCAACATGATCGTCAATGTCCGATGACGGATATGGCACAAGAAGAAGAATCTTTCATGTGACAACCCTTCAGTCTTCTCCTTCTCTTGGTTAACGTGCTCATTTCCATTCCATCTTCATCTCTTCTGAAGCTCCATTTAAGGCCAATTCAGAGGCTACCTAAGCCTGAAGCAACATCACGGTTTAGGTATTCAGAAATGTTGAGTGGTGCTGTCCAAGGTGCTGCTGCTTTCTGAACTCTGTCTTGGCAGAATCTAGATCAGGGGTTCTCAGCCTCAGATGCTTTAAGATGGGTTGACTTCAATGCACAACATTCCTTAGTCAGTGTTGTAACTTCCAACATTCCCAAGATACTTCACCCTTAGCTGAGGTTGAGAAATACTGATCTAGACAGCGGGTGTTAAACTCAAGGCCCAGGGGCCAGATCCGGCCCACATGGTGCTTAGATGTGGCCCGCTGGCCCACCCTTGAAACAGCAAAGTACTGGCCTGAAGCTCAGGAGTTTCATTTTCACTGGCAGAGGGTTGCAGGAGGCCATCACAGCTGAAAATGGAGCTCATGAGGGTTGCAGATGGCCCTCCGAGCTCTGTTTTCACTGGCAGAGGGTTGCAGGAAGCGGTCACAGCTGAAAACGGAACTCAAGAGCCCATTTTCGCTGGCAGAGAATTCAGGTCACCATAGGCGCCTCGACATGACTGACATTGAGCTGGCCATGCCCACCCTGGCCTTCTGAGGTCAAACAGAACCCTGATGCGGCCCTCAATGAAATTGAGTTTGACAACCCTGATCTAGACTGTGCCCATGTCTTCTTGTTCTTGTTGGGATAACAATACAGTATTTGTTCCTTAAATTTCTTCTATCTTTTCTCCAAATCATTGATGCCAAGATCAATACCTAATATTTATATTTTTATAGGAAACGTTATGCAGCAGGAGTAATTTTAATAATTGAACCAGCAACATGAGAGAGGGGAGGGAGGGAGGGAGGGAGGGAGGGAGGGAGGGAGGGAGCTGCATAACTAGAAGAGGTACAGTCCAAGATAAGCTTTTTTGAACACTGTGCTTTTTTTTTGAAAACCTACATATCTAGAATAAAATGTACCCAACTTTTTTGCAAATTGTTGAGAGACAAACAATATCATTCTTATGCTAAAGAGGGCATGGATGGATGCAGAAATCCAAATTAAGGATCTGATAGCCATACTGCCAATTTCTTAATTTCAAATTCTTGTACATGTTTGGGCCTGCAGTTGGAAGTAAAGTAGAATTCTTTCTTTGCAAGGCAACCTGCATTCAGAGACTTTGTCACTGTGATGGAGCAATTAACTTCCTGCTGGCCTTCTTTAGTGCCTCTGTTCCTTTTAGCTCCTGGGCCATTTCCTCCATCTTTCTCTGCAAATTTGACATGGCAGATTTTGTGCTGATGAGAGCAATACAATGAAAGGGTGGGTGTCGGCAGAGACACCATGAATGCATCCCAGGGAAGGAAGCAGGACATGAAATGCACTTATGCCCCTGAGTATGGATGAGCGGTAAGACAGGATTTTCAGATTGCAGAGGTGGAAACCAAGAGAAGTTGAAGGCTGCAGCTAGAGATATTGACATTGAGGGGGGGGGTCATGATTCATCTGCAGCTTAAGAAATGAAATCCAGTCTCCCCTCTTGAAGCTAAATCTGCAAGACAACTATAACCAACTACAACCCACCACTACTCAAAGTGAAAAATATCAGAGAGGTTAATGGTTAGAACAGAGGTCAGGAATCTTAAACACAGAGAGCCACAAAGGTCCTAACCGGAAGCTCCCTGTTCAATTATGAAACCGTCAGGAAGTCCGGTTTCCTCACCATAGAGTCTCCTCCTAGCGTGGCATCATTTTTCCTCTATCTGTCCTAACTGAAAGCCCTATCAATTGTGGAGCCGACCGGAGACAGGGAGCCACAGCAGAGGGATGAAAGAGCCACATGCGGCTCTAGAGCTGCAGATTGCTGACCCCTGGGTTGGAGGTATAATGAAATCTACAAAGTATACGTATTTTAACAAGGATTTAAAAGAGGTGTTATGCAAAGCTACTCAACAAGGATCAAACTCTCCTTCCTCATCTTCTCCTCTGAGTGGTCACTCTTCCTGGGCTGATTCTGAGTCTATATCTTGCTTAATTTAATAACATAATTACTATTGAGCTAGAAACTGGGAGAATATGTGTTTTTCTCCTGCCTTAGGCATTTAAAGCAACTGGGTGAACTTGGGGGCAGTCACTCTCTCTCAGCTCTAGGAGGGATGGAATGACAAACCATTTCTGATATCTTGCCAAGAAAACTGCAGGGATTAGTCCAGGCAGTCACCAGGAGTTGACATAGACTCAAAGGCAATAATTATTGCCTAAATAACTCAACAGCAGAGCCTATGAGAGGGATCCAAGTGTCCTGATGGACAGCTACTTAAGTATGAGCCAGCAGTCTGCTGCAGCCAATGCAATCCTAGGGCACTGATTTATTCTCCAAAGAACCTGAGGGCAGGACAAGAAGCAATGAGTAGAAGGCAGTCAGAGGGAGATCCAACCTGGAAATAAGGAAGAATTTCCTGACAAAATTAATCAGTGGAACAGCTTGCCTTTTGCAGTTGTGGATGTTTAACAAATTTAACAGATTAGCAGTGTTGGAAGGGATCTTGTAGGTCATTTAGTCCAACCTGCCCCTACACCATTTCTGACAAATGGCAGTCCAATCTCTTCTTGAAAGCTTCCAGTGATGAAGCTTCCATAACTTTCGAAGGGAACGTCTGTTCCATTGGTTGATTGTTCTCACTGTTCCTCCTTATTTCCAGGTTGAATCTCTCCTTGGTCACTTTCAATCCATTATTCCTTCATCTGGCCTTCAGGTGCCTTGAAAATTAGCTTGACCCCTTCATCTCTGTGACAGCCCATCAAACATTGGAACACTGCTATCAAGTCTCCCTTGGTCCTTCTCGTCACTAGACCAGCTATGCTCATTGCTGGAGGTTTTCAAGAAAATACCAGATAACCATTTGACCAGGATGGTATATGAACTTCTGCCTTGAGCAAAAGATTGTACTTGAAAACTTGCAAGGTCCCTTCCAGCCTTACGATTTTAATATTATTGAGAATAAGAATAAAAATTGATTGAACTTGTATGCTGCCTGCTCTCAATGATGCTGGATTTCCAGGACATGTAACTGTTAGCAGGATTCTCTAGAACAGAGGCCCCCAACCTTTCCAGCTTAGCAGCCCATTTGGGGAGGGAGAGAGGGAATGGTTCTGTGTGAGAAGTCGGTGTGCGTGCTCATCACTTGCACAAATGAAGTTTTGTGTGTGCATGTACTCACTCACTGCTCGTGCAAATAGAACTTGCACATACATGTGCTCACCTGCTGCATGTGTGGCCCAGTTCCAAATGGGCTATGGGCTGGTAGTAGGCTGCATTAAGGGGTGGGAGACTCCCACTTTAGAAGAGATTTTTAGATTGCTGCTTCTATAGTATAGTCCTACATGTGCTTCAAAGTAGGGTCTTTGCCAGTGTTCTTACCGAGGCTTCCCAAGAGCATGAAGCAAACTCCTGGTCTCAGAGTGTCACGAAGCAATTAAGCAAACTCATTGTCTCCTGCAAACTCCACTCCCCTTTCGCTCCTCTTTTATTTCCTCTGGGAGGGGTCATTCATCATCCACCTGTGCCTCTACTCCCAAGTCAACCCCTGCTCTTTAGCTGTTCCCTTTGTCAAGCAACCCTGCGCATGTGCACACTGGGAACAGGCTCCAGCTGTTTGTCTGCCTCACTAATGTCTGACTCCGAAGGCAGCTGATAACTGGAGTATGGCTCTGTCCCCCTCTCTGCCTCCGACACAAAGCCCTCATCAGAGTCTTCCCCAGACTCCAGGACTGGCCCATGCTCCTCCCCAACCTCCTCACTGGCCGAATCTGCTGCCAACCCCACTGGTTGTTGGCAGGCCACAACAGCCAGATACTAGCCATGGATCACAGGCTACAGGGAGAAATAATGTGCTATTATATGCCATAAGTTTCTTAATCACATGGAGATGTATCCAAACCGAAGCAGAGTTTATGTTCAGATTCGAAGCTGCCATCCCATGATCACATCTATACTTTCCCTTCCCTTTCCCCTCTGCCTTCCTTGTCATCTCAGGTTGAGCTGGCAAGGCAATTTGTGGGCCCAAGGCTGGAAGGGCAGGAAGGCTGAAACATCACATCCATTTTCAAGGAAAAGATCCTTGTTATCTTTGGGTAGTATCCACAGCAGCTTAAAACGTCCTTGGCAATGCCTTAGAGCTGGATTGAATCCAGCTGTTTGCCATACCAAAACAATGTTTTTGCTCCTCGGGGTTCATCCTTCATCTTTGACCCCATCTGGTTGCTGAGGCAAAGCTTTAATGTAGTGAGGCTTCTAATTAACAAGATTTGGGAGTTAATTGTGATGATCTTTCAATCTCATTTAGATCTTTCAGTTAGAGCAAGGCGTTCTTGATGAGCTGCTGGGGAGGCAGTGTTTTATCTGTGTAGAACGTGGCATGGGTGTCTGTTAGGACTCAGATTGAGAGTCCTGGATGTCCTTTCAGATAATTAGCACATCTCAAGCCTTACACTTTTCTGCATATTTTTAAAATATTTTAAATCAAAACCTCCTATTTAGCTAAAGTAAAAAAAATATCACACACATCTCACCTTCTCCAAAGTATCTAAATCTAATATTCTACTTCACCTTGAAACTCAACATTAAGAAAACTAAGATCATGGCAGCCAGCCCTCTCAATTCCTGGCAAATTCCAGCCCTTTGGAGTGACCTACCCCCTGGACTAAGGACAATCTTGGACCTACATCTTTTCCGTCGGGCCCTGAAGACGCACCTATTTTGCGCTGCCGGGCTATCATAATTTTAAAGGGATTTTTAATAGTGATTTTAGTTTGGGATTTTAAATATCGGCCAACTATTTAATATTTCTTTTTAATACTGTTTTTTTAATTCTGTATTATCATTTTTATTCTGACTGTACACCGCCCTGAGTCCCAAAAGGGAGAAGGGCGGTATAGAAATTAAATAAATAAATAAATAAATAAATAAATAAATAAATAAATAAATAAATAAATAAATAAATAAATAAATAAATAAATAAATAAATAAATAAATAAATAAATAAATAAATAAATAAAATAGATGGGGAAGAAATGGAGGTAGGTAGTGACAGATTTTATTTTCCTGGGCTCCAAGATCACCGCAGATGGGGACTGCAGCCACGAAATTAAAAGATGCTTGCTCCTGGGGAGGAAAGCTATGGCAAATCTAGACAGCATACTAAAAAGCATAGACATCACCCTGCCAACACAAGTGCGTATAATCAAGGCTCTGGTTTTCCCAGTTGCAATGGATGGCTGTGAAGGTTGGACCATAAGGAAGGTTGAACGCCAAAGAATGGAGGCCTTTGAACTCTGGTGCTGGAGAAGACTCTTGCAAGTCCCTTGAACTGCAAGGTGATCCAAACCTGACTGCTCTTTAGAAGGCCAGATCCTGAAAAGAAAACTCAAATACTTTGGCCACCTAATGAGAAGAAAGGACTCCCTGGAGAAGAGCCTCATGCTGGGAATGATTGAGGGCAAAAGAAGAGCTATTAATCTTGTGGATTCTTTTATCTGATCTTAATTTTACTCCTAGTTTTTATTAGTTAATTTTGATGTTAGTTTTGTGCGACTGATATTTTATTTTTTCTGCAAAGTGTCTAGAAAGGGAATTTTTAAAATATGGCAGCAAAGGTTTACAGGGACAAGATAATATTAGGTCACAAGGGAGGATAGGAAAGACATCTGTAAGGTGTCACATATGTCAATATATAAATGCACAGTTGAAGCCCTGCCTCTTTTTAACATGTGATACATCCATGACACATATAAAAGGGACAGTCATTGTTGCCTTTTTGATTATTTTTGCTTTCTTTCCATAACGGCCCTCATGCTGAATGTTGAAGGACGCTGAAATTTAACATGCCTCTTTTTCATGAATTCCCACTGGTAATTTTTTGGCAATTTAGGGGCAGGTCCACCTCTCTCTTGCCATTTTCTGTGTGTTTTGTTCTTTTTGTCTTTTCCATTACTATTAAAGAAAACAATAAATATTAACAAAAGAGTGATGACATTCTGAATCAAGTAAGTTTAAAATCTCTTTTTAAGAAAAGAATCCCAACTGGGAAACACTTGTTTAATTTAATATAAAATTTAGGCTACGTATTACCAATTGGAAGTAGAAAGTGCTGCTTTTAAGAACAAAATGGTTAAAAAAAGTCAAAGAAACTGAGCACTTCTCTAGTGTATTAAATTAGAGTTTCTCTAATTTCCATTCCTGTTGCTTTGGAATAATCCAGTGCAATTTTAGGTGAGGGTCAAATGGTCAGCAAAATGGTCCTAAAGTATTTTTGTTACAAAATATACAAGTCTTGCCATATCTTCCTGAGACATCACTCCAGATTATGCTGAAAATGATATGATCAGTGTAATAATATTGTTGGATTGTCCCTAATTAGTTCCTCTCTAATTATATTACGTACCTCCGAGAAATCTTTTAAACAGCATGGCATTGTCTGAAGGGCTTTGTGCTGTGGACAGCTGGGAAGTGAAATGGAAAAAAGAAATGTGTGGGATATTTGGAAATTTGGGGGCAGAGACACCCCCATCCCATCCCCAAATCTGAAAGTGTGGTGCAAATGGTTGGATGGTGTCCAGATGAAGAAGAAAATGACATATCACAGGTGAAGGTAACCAAAAAAATTCCAAAGCTTGTTTTTAAATAGCAAATGTTTTAGTAAGCTGCCTAGCAGCCTTTTTTCCCCAGGCAGGCAGAGGTGGTATTCAGCAAATTCTGACCAGTTCTGGAGAACCTGTAGCAGAAATACCACCTCTGGCTGGCCCCGCCCCCATCTATTCTCTGCCTCCCGAGACCCAGCTGATTGGGAGGAAATGGGGATTTTGCAGTAATCTTCCCCCAGAGTGGCAAGGGAATGGAAAATTTACAATATCCTTCCCCTGCCACACCCACCAAATCACTCCCACCAAACCATACCACGCTCACAGAACCGGTAGTAAAAAAAATTTGAATCCCACCGCTGCAGACAGGGTATCCATGGTACAGCTCAAAAAAGGCAAGATGGCAACTACAGCTCTGGAACAAAAGTTTGGCCCCCTTTTTATGTATGACACACGTAAAAAGGCAGCAGGGCTTCTACCACACTGTTGTGTTCTTCACAGCCCAAAGTATCCGGACTGACATTGATGGTGAGGCAATGCAAAGCCAGATCCAAAGGGTAGGCATGGGTGGGTAGGTGTGATCTTAGCCCCACTTCTTTTTAACATGTGCCACACCTATCCCAGGTAGGTTTTGATTGACTGCTTGTGTCTGGCTCCTTCCACATCCCTGACTGGCCCTATTCCACATCTCTGTACTGGCTTCTCTTTACCCTTTCTTGACTCAATAATACATTTTCTAATTGAATCTTATCAAGCAGTCGATATTTTGAGTTTCAGATTCAGACAATCCCAGCCCTATTCGACTTTTGCAAGGCATTGAAGATCTGAGCAGGATCTAGTTTATCCTTGTGGATTTTGTCTGGTGGGTTTGTTTGTTTAGTCTTGTAAGCCATCCAGAATCACCTATGTGAGATGAGCAGCTGTATCAATTATATAAATATATTTCTTAGCCACAATATGCCAAAAAAATCCTTGATTTAATTTTGCTTCCATAATACTACATATTATGTAGTAATATATAACATAATAAGTAACATAATAAGTACGCTGCTTAAGTAATTGCTCTGAAGTCAACTTGATAATACTTTCATTTTGGGTATCCTCCTGATTGCTGGCATATGGAGGCCACAGTTCTGCTATAATAATAATAATAATAATAATAATAATAATAATAATAATAATAATAATAATAATAATAATAATAATAATAATAATAATAATAATAATAATAATAATAATAATAATAGGGGGAAAACCTAACCCTAACCCTAACCCTTACTTATTCATCATCATTACTGTATCATCATTATTTATATTACAGTGAAGGGAATATAAAAGCAAAATACATGACTGTTTGAATTATGTGTAAGGCACAAGAATGACATGTGGAGTTATTTCTGAGTAGTTTCTTTATTGTGTTTGCCTATTGAAAAAAATCTTTCCAGACTAAAAACTACAATCTGCATAATTGCTAGATATACTCTGTGAATTGCTAAGGATCTACCTTTGCCTTTTTCCTGTGTGCCAAAGGTTTTCAAGCTTTGTTGTCTTTTTGCTCTCTAGGAAAACGCTCCTATTTACTGCACATCTGGACTACATTCCACCCTATTATATGCCATCAACGTAGCGTCAACTCTTAATGATTATGTAGATAGACCTCCTCCAAAATAATCTTTCTCCAGCATAGTCCTTCGGGTCTCCTAATGGTGCACCTATTGAAAGTGTAATCAACTCTATCCATTTTGCTGATGATCATCCTCTTCTCCCTCTTCCTAGAATATTTCAGGATTCTCCAAAGAGCTAATCTTCCCATAATATGTCCAAAATGTGATAATTAGAGCATGGTCATTTCTGCCTCAAGTGAGAATTCTGAGTTGATTTGTCTGACAATTGATTGAGTGGTTTTCTTGGTGTTCCACAATATGCTCCACTGGCAAAAAAAACAACAACCCATCAATATTATTTCTATTGATATCTTCAAAATCAAACTTACTTTCCTGAAGTGTCACTTTACTGCCCTATTCTGATCTTTCTAGATATTGATATTTCATGGTATCCGTCTTATCTTTTCCAACGCCTTCACTCCTCCATAGCATATTTGTTACTTCTGGTTCTATACCGTTGACAATCCTACAAGGTAGTCTAAATATACACCCAATTAAATTATCTAGGAAGGAACCTGACGTTGGGCTATAAATAATGTTTCTGCTGTACCCAAGTAATAATTTTAAATCATATTAGATAAAAATAATTCCCAGAAAGATCATAATAATGTAGTGATGGGAGGAATGGAAATTTTATAAATTTTTGCTTAGTTCTAGATGTAATCAAAGGGGAGGTGGTGGCTCAGTGGCTAAGATGCTGAGCTTGTCAATCAGAAATGTCAGCCGTTCAGCGGTTCAAATCCCTAGCGCTGCATAACAGAGTGAGCTCCCGTTACTTCTCCTAGCTTCTGCCAATCTAGCAGTTCAAAAGCATGTAAAAATGCAAGTAGAAAAATAGGGACCATCTTTGGTGGGAAGGTAACAGCGTTCTGTGCACCTTCGGTGTTTAGTCATGCTGGCCATGTGACCATGGAGACGTCTTCGGACAGTGCTGGCTCTTCGGCTTTGCCCCCTAGAGTTGGGAACGACTAGTACATATGTACAAGGGGAACCTTTATCTTTACCTTAGATGCAATCAAATGACTGAATTCATGTTAAGGTAAAGCTAATCAGTCTTTTTATTTCCTAGTCTCTGAGATCTGGGATGCACTCCTAATAATTATTCATATGAATCTATAGCTTTAGCTTGCCCTTTTAAGGAGTAAACTTAACCAGGCTAAATTCAATATTATCCTCATTATGAGATGACTACAGAGAAAAATTAACCTGGTGGCAATAAGGCAGCTGTTTTCAGAACTCAGAATTAAGGATACTTTGAAATGTGCTTGAGGGTTTTTTGGTTTTGTTCTGAATTAAATGTACCCATTTTATTATTAATGCAAATAATGAATATTGGGAGAAATCATGAATCTCAGTGCCTAATTATTTTCTTGTACTGTGAGGATAGAAATTCAAGTTTTCCAATATCATTGCAGGCTGATTATCTACAATAGGAAATTATATCAGCCTTTCTTCTCTCCCACCTTCAGCTGCCATCTTAGTGAAAGGGGGGGAAAACCTAGAATAATAATTAAAAGATGCCTAGAAACGCTCTTGGAAGAACATAAATTCTGAAGATGAAAGTAAATTATTAAAATAATTAAATACTTCAAGTTGACAAGCAGAAGCAGAATCTTGCCAACGGACATTTGTCGGTAATTAGTTAATTAATCCTAACACAAATTATAAGCCATAACAAACCAGTCAGGCTGAACACAGCCGGCTGTTCAGAATTAAACTTAGGAGAGGAGAAAAGAAGAGGGGAAAAGAAAAAAAAAGAAGAAAAAGTTTGCAAGTTTCTTGCTAACGGAATGGAAGCACTATAATGTACCTATTTTTTTATTAAGTGTGAGGTGGAAAATGAATTCTTGGAGAGGAATGACAAAGAACCTTTTATTTCATTAATTCCTATTTATTTAATTTGCACACTACCGAATCCAGATGAATTCTTATTAGGTCATACAAGGATTATTAAAATTTCCACAATTTAATACTACAATATCAACACTGCAATGTCTGCATTAATGCTGTAATTCAAAAACATTCAAAATAATCAAAATCAATAAACAGCCACATAAATGCTCTCATACAATAAACTAACAATGATAATTAGTTTAATGACCTCAATAACAGAACAATCTCATGATTACATGCAAGATGATACTCCGCCATCATTTCAGCATGTTGGAAACAGCCTCTGCTCCAAACACTGCAAAGCCCTTTGCATCTGAAGATTTACGGCCAAGCTACACATTACACATAAGCTTAAGTCATGGGAAACATTCTGAACACTTAAAAAAAAAAGATGCAAGAAGACTTTTGGTTCTATACAGCCCATAAAAACACAAGACTTTGGCTCTCAAACATCTGTGCCATTTTCAATTTTCAAGTGATAACTTTTAAAATGATAGGAAAGCAAAAATATAAAATGCACAACCGGCCTCTAATTAATTCTACTGCATTAGAAATGGCATGAAACCTGCTAAGCAAGGCAGTTGTAAAATGAATCACACCTGATTTTACTGTCTTTTTTTGCCACAGTTGTTAAGTGAATCATGAGATCATGGGGGATTCTGGGAGTTGAAGTCCACACATCTTAAATTTGAAGAACGCTGCTCTGGATATAAAAGGAGACCCTTTTTATGCTTTGCCAAGAAAACAACACGCTAAGGAAAACAACTAGGTGTCTTTGGAGTTGCCAGGATTTGAGGTTGTGACTCTAAGGCACCTTGGGCTCACAGACCCTTCTTTTTTCCTGATAATGTAACTTTAGATTATATAAATCCCTCTGTAATTTAAAAACACTTGGCTTATTCTCAACAAAGCAAAAGTTCTGGTACATGTACCAGTGTGTTTGTGCATGGATGCACAAGTGTTTTTTTTTAAGTGTTTTGTACAATGTGAGCTCTGACCTTCAGAGCTCGAGCCGCCGGAAAATGTGGTTGCCTGAGGCTCTGACTTGTCACTGCGATGTCTGTCTTCCTTAATAATTTCAATCTGGATGACAGGGGACCAGGCATTTTTGCTCTGAACGGATCTACTGCAAAACCTGTCAGATGGGATTTATCTCAAGTCATGGTGTTTCCATCCATTCACGTTCACAAGTGCTGGCATCCTGACCTGCGGAACACAGTGGTCCCCCATCCCACCTGAGGAGACCTTCTTGGGACCTTCCCAACTGGACATTTGGAGCAGTCTTCTTGGTTTTCTCCATCCTTCCTCATTTGCAGAGCCAGTTAAAATCAATTTCAAAAGGGACAGAGCAACAAAGGAATTTCTCTGATCTGTTGTGGTCAAGGTCAACGGAGCCAATAAGAGTCTCAGTCAATAGGCTGAATCAGGATTTGTAAAACCCAATCCAACCTTCAATCACTGTGTGGAGGGGAGCTGGGATGCTTTGATGCAATTTAAAAAAAAATACAAGCAAATATATATATGGAGAACAATACTAGCAAATAGGAAAATATATCTTTATTAAGATCTGTATCGGTAGTCCTCAATTTACAATCATTTGTTCAGCAACTCTTCGAAGTTGCAAAAGCATTGAAACTTAGGGAACCAGTCCTCACATGTACAACTGAGGCAGCATTCCCCACAGGCACGTGGTCAAAATTCAGGGGCTTGGCAGTTGGTATGTTGTCTTTATGAAAGTTGCAGGGTCCCAGGGTCATGTGATCACCACTCGTAGGTCCCAACAAGCAAAGTCAATGGGGGAAGCTGGATTTGCTTAAGGATCACACAATTCTCTTAACAACTGCAGTGATTCACTTAACAACCGTGGTAAAATGTCGTAAAATTAGGTGTGATTCACTTAATAACCACCTTGCTTAATGGAGGAAATCCAAAAACTGGATCTGTCACGGGAGAAAGAATTACAGAATAAAAGAGTTGGAAGAAATGTCTCCCTCACATCATCTTGAGTTTCAATAGAAAGAATGAGGTATCAATGTCGCTAATAAAATAACTAAAAGTTTCTTGGTTGCTATTTTTATATTAGTGAGGGTTTTTTTAAATTATTGGCTGTTTTTATTTTGTTTGATCTGTCAGCCACCCAGAGTTATATATATGAGATGGGCAGACATATACATTTAATAAATCAAATCATATCAAAATTAAATATACCGTCCAAGACCAATCCAATTAAAGATCAGCACAGAATACAATAATTTAGAACAAAAACATTCTAAAGGAACATTTAAAAAATGATAAGGGTATTGGTTAGCAGTTAATAGGATGGAAAAAGTTGCAAAAAGTTGTAACTATTGATACAAAAATTTGTTAGAGGTTTAAGAAGAGTGGTCACCCAGGGTAGGTTCAGCAGCCTCGTGGTCACAATAGCAATTAAAATTATTAATAATTGGAAGCATTAAACCCAGTCGCCATTGGGTGTACAAGGGACATTTTAAGAGCACATGTCAGACAATAGAAGAGAAGAGTTGGAAGGGACCTTGGAAGTCTTCTAGTCCTACCACTGCTGAGGCAGGAAACCCTACACCACTTCAGACAAATGGTTATTCAATCTCTTCTTAAAAACTTCCGGTGTTGGAGCATTCACAACCTCTGGAGGCAATAATTAATCCAGTGATTAATTAAACTAACTGTCAGGAAATTTATCCTTAGAGAGACAGCTTCTCTCCTTGATTAGTTTCTACCCATTGCTTCTTGTTCTACCCTCGGGTGCCTTGGAGAAGGCTGACCCCCTCTTCTTTGTGGCAACCCCTAAGATATTGGAACACTGTTAAGAGGTCCATCATTTTGGATCTCTAGATGTCAAGTCCTAAATCAAATCAATTATAGAAGGTCTAACAAGGTGCTGGGATCTGCAGGGATGAAGGTATGATATCTCCTCTTTTAAATAAATGAATAAATATATTAATAGAAATAATGAAATGTGTCCAATCTTGTCTTAAGATGACCTGCATTTTGAGGCCTGAAAATTATCTAACCCCTGCCCATAGTTGCTGGGTTTATACAACACAGCACATGCTAACCCAGGTTAATAAAATGCAGTGTGGTGTTCAGAATATATGCTGAGTCAAAACAAATTGACCATACATGGTGTTTTAAATGACAGTTTGGCCCACCTAACATGGTAGAAAAAGGCATAGGTTCCGGCTACATAGAGTCACAAACAGCACAATAGCATTTAGTTTGTCCAGTGATATGGATTTCTTGAACTACCATAGTCAGAGCCTAGGTTTGTTGTAAATATTAGTAGTCAAGACTTCTTGTCCCAAAGGTACTTTTTCAAGAGTCTATATAGTCATTTCATTTATTTTCCTTTCTTTCCTTCTTTCTCCTTTTCTTTTTCTCCTTTTCTTTCTTTCTTTCTTTTCTTTTCTTTCTCCTGTCTCTCCGATGGCTGGATTTCCGCCTATCCTGAGCATCTAAGTGCAACCCTTCCCCACCTTGGTTAAGCTGGCATGTCTTGTCCAAACTGACAGTTGACAGCAGCTCTCTCTAAAGTGATCCCAGCGGCCTTGATATGATTCTCGCCTTTGCTAGCAAGTCCCTGAAAATAGATTGGAGTGCTAATCGCCGCCATTGACACCACTGACAGAGGGACTCTAATCCATTTTCACCTGCAGGGACCAGTTGATTTTCCTCATTTCAGGTGGAGAGTAAACACTCCTTCTGCTAATTGGTGAGAGGCAAAGGGGGAGGGGAGGGGGAAACATTATTGGGAAAAGTGCTGGTGGTATGTTAACCATCAGATGTTATTTTGGAGAACATGAAGATAGTTGCACCACAGATGGTCCCACATACTAGCTTCTGAAGCAAGGAATAAAAATCCATTCTGTACTATACACAGTCATCCTCCCTGAGAATTTCCAGAATTCAATCAGTTAGTCAGTCAGTCAGTCATTCCATATATGTGTCGCTGAGTGATTTACAAACAAAACAAATATAAAAATGAAACCCAATTACAAAACCACAATTGAAAAATGAGAATAAAACTCAAAATAAAATACATAAATGTTACAGACAATGAAATAGCACTCATCAAAATAATCAGTGCAGCTACTTCATGATATTCCACATGCTGGTAGAAATAGCTTTCCTCCTGAATGGTGTCATTCCTTTGTAGAGGGGACCCACTACACACCTCTTGCAACTTGCAAGATTTGGTTACTGTAAGTTTACTGTTATGTTATAGGTAGTGTTTGTACTCATGTTTGTTGCATCTACTCCAGATCATCTTGAATAGCTGACATCAATCCTGCATGATTTAAAGTACTCTTCGCTCCCTTCTTTTTTAGTCTCCTGGAAACTAAAAGGACCCATCTCCTGAAATGCTTTCTTTATCCCACACCTTTCAGACTCATATTTTCTTTACCAGAATATTGTCTAAGCCAGCGTTTCTCACAAGTTTAGCAAAATATGTGGATTCAACCCAGTCACTCCACCTAAAAGTTGCCAAGGTTGAGAAACACTGGCTTAGAAATTTTTCAAACGTTGCAAATAGACTAACAGTTAATCCAACCTTGTTTCTGTTTTGGTCTAATGCCTGTAGTCTAAAGGTTGGCAATGATATTTTCATTTCTGAAAACTTTCATGCATGAAATGTCACTCTGAAATCCAGTGTGTTCTGCCTGTCATTAAGCAAATGCCATCTTATCGTTCCTATCACCCATCTCCTTCCACTTGTTGCCTGTATACTTACGTTTTATATTGATAAGTTTCCTGATTGCTTATTTGTACCCTATGACTACTATGACTAAGTGTTGTACCTTATGATTCTTGATGAATGTATCTTGTCTTTTTATGTACACTGAGAGTATAGGCACCAAAGATGAATTCCTTGTGTGTCCAATCACACTTGGCCAATAAAGAATGCTATGCTATGCTACGCTACTTAATTCTTATTCTAATTCCTATTCTATTTTATTGTATTGTATTCTTAATTCTTACTCTATTCTAATGGCATCTTTCATGCTGTCCCTTCCTAGCATAATGGTAAATTTGAAACGTAAATGTTCGGATTGCATTCATACAAGAGTGGCAGGTCAAAGGGTGGGGAACAGTGTCCACAAAGCCAAAATGATGGTGGTATAAAAATGCTGTGGTCGCATCTTGGCTTCTTTGATGCTGTAGTGCAGGGGTCTCCAACCTTGGCCACTTTAAGGCCTGTGCACTTCAAGTCCCATAATTCTGGGAATTGACATCCACAAGTCTTAATGTTATCCCTGCTGTAGCGTTGTGTACGAACGACCCCCTTGGAAGACAGGCCGCTCTGGGCGGCGCTTGAATAACAATCGCGGGACCACAGAGCAGACCTGCCTACGTGACCTCCGCGGGAACCATAGAGGCAACGCCTAGAAGAGAAGGGAGCTGATCTCGCGGGACGTTTTCGTGACGTCACTCCTCCGCGCCGCGGCGCCCCGGCTTCTCGCTGTGTCACCGAGGCTCGCGATTCGGTTTCGGTTGCAGTCATGGAGTACCTCATCGGCATCCAAGGGCCCGACTTCGTGCTGGTGGCCGCCGACACGATCGCGGCTTCCAGTATTGTTCACATGAAGCGCGGTCAGTCTCCGGCTTTAGCTTGGGCGGGCGGGCGGGCGGCGGCGGGGGGGACCGTTTGGATGATCCTCGTGAGGTCCTCGGGGTGAGGGGTGAAGGCACGGCAGGGTAAAAGAGGCCCAGTTGAGGCCTCCTTTACGTTCCCCTCGCGGCCGTCTGCAAGACGATGCTCTTGGAAAAGGCCGAGGGGGTCGCGCTGTCTCCATTAGGATCCAGTAGAAGTCGAAGGAAACACGTGTGTATGTATGTATGTATGTATACATGTATACTGCCAAATAGACTAGAAGTCGAAGGAAACATGTATGTGTGTGTATATGTATGTATGTATGTATGTATGTAGTATGTATGTATGGAGAAGCTGCCAGATAGACTAAAGAGTGAGGGCCTGGCCTTTTCTAAATTCCTGGTTTATTTTTAAACCCACCCACCCCCCTTCAAATGGGTTACATTCCCCTTCTCACCTATTGATCCCAGAATCTATGGGAGTTCATTGGTAACATTTCAAGATGTTTGGAAAGTTGATGGGGACAGAGAGTTTGGTTTGAGGGAATCTCATAACAAACACAATCCTCAAACCCTCCTCCCCCCAACTTTAACCTTAAACTGTCCATCATGGACCTCACACATTTCCTAAGAGGTCCGTAAAGGGGGCGTGCATAAGCGCACCAGCATACCGTCGCTGTCCTACTGTCCCCATCTGTTTGTACTCATTTCTTATGTATATACATATACTTGCTTATATTTATATGTTTATACATATTCATTATATTCATACTTATACTTGTTTTCATACATGCTTGACAAACCAAATAAAAAAAATGGAAGTCCTGGGGAGAACAGAACAAGATGCAATACATTTGTATGAAAGTGATTATTTTGTACTGGATTGAAAAAAAAGCAAACTATAATTATTATTTATTTATATAAGAAAATGTATATGGCTGCCAAACTCAGTGACTCCTAGCGGCTTACAGAGATAAAAACCCAATATAAAAATTAAAGCAAGAAACACACACCTCTGGGGACAACAGTCAGTCAAATAAGCCATTTGATGGGCTCTATGCCACTCTGGATTCCTCGTTATTGTATTATCATTGTATTTCTGAAATCTGTAGTACATTCTGGTGCACTTTACAGAGAAATATTAACATAGTGGAGCACACTATACTCTTGAGTGAAAAGTATATGTGGATCCACCCCATATACTACACTTGGGTACTAAATTGTATTCTAGATTTGCCCAATACATTTATAAAGTAACTATGCAGTTTGCAGGATGCAAAAGCACACTATATTAACATATAAAAAGAAAAATGATCAAGCTTTGCATGTTTTGTGCAAATAAAGCCATTAGGTTTGCAAGTGTCTGAATTAAACATATGCATGCCTATCCATAGAATTACATTTATTTAATATTCTGTGATTTTATGTTTTCAATTGCATTTTTACACATTTTTGTTAACTCCTTTGAACATTTTTTTAAATTTTAAATTTTTATTTATTCTTGTAAAAAACATAATTTTAAACATATTTGCCGTCACAGCGCGAAAGAAACATATAAGTAACCAAAATTAACATAAAAATCCTAATAGTAGGCATAATATTTAACCCCAGCATTTACGCTATATACAACCCATCTAGTTAAACTTCCTTAATACTTCATCAGTTCTTATTCATCATCAATTTTTCTATTAATATAGTTAACAAATATCAAAAATTAAGCATGTATTATTGCTTCAGTTGTTACTATTCCATCGTTTCCGTATCCAATTATACCATCTCTTTCATGAATTATAGAATTATAGGATTCAGAATTATAGAATTCTGAATCCTTTTTCCCTTTAAGTAATTTCGTTAATCTATCAGATTCTGCGCACTCATTGATTTTGTTTATTACTGCCCCATCCGTCGGTATTTGTTCACTTTTCCACTCCTGGGCAAATGCCAATCTTGCCGCAATAATTATATGCAACATTTTTTAATGCATTAAGCATATTGCAAAATTTTCAACCGATCGCTCATTTGCCCCTTTGACTTTTTAAAATTTAAATATTTTTTCATTCAAAAGCTTAAATATCAATTGTTATTAGAGGAGAAGAATCTAAACAATTTGGTGACTTTTTGGCTCATGTTGGGCTGGTTTATACATTTGTATTTCAGATAATGGAAAGTTAAATGCTGTGGAATTATTTGGAAGAGTCATTATTCCCCCTCCCTTTTTGTTTCTCGGTTTGAAAACGTCATACAGGTTGTCATTGATATAAAACCAGTCACTTAGTGACTGTTCAAAGTTATAACAGCAGTTGAAAAAGTGATTTATGACTGTTTTTTTCACACTTATGAACATTGCCTCATGGTCATGTAATGAAAATTTGGGTGCTTGACAACTGGCATGTATTTATGACGATTGCAGCGTCCTGTGTCATGTCATCACCTTTTGTGACCGCCTGACAAGCAAAGTCAATGAGGAAGATAGATTCACTTAACAACTGTGTTACTAACTTAACAACTGTAGTGATTCACTTAACTATGGCAAGAAAGGTTGTAAAATGGGGCAAAACTCACTGAACAACTATCTTGCTTAACAGTGGAAATTTTGGACTCGATTGTGCTTTTACTCAGGGACTATCTGTATCTGATTAATCTTTTTTCTGACACCAGTGCTTGTTCTTCTTTTCTTCCTCTGTAATGTTAAAGATCATGACAAGATGTTCAAGATGAGTGAGAAAATCTTGCTACTGTGTGTTGGGGAGGCTGGCGATACTGTACAATTTGCAGAATACATCCAGAAAAATGTCCAGCTGTATAAAATGAGGAATGGTGAGTGATGCAGCTGAGTCCCTATGAAAAGTAGCCCATGAGAACCGAGGGATCCATATTACAACTGATTTAGGTGTCGATGTTTTCAAGTACTGTACAGGGTAGGACTCTCTCCATTCACCTATTTATGTCCTTATCTCAGTTACTAGACATTTTTGTTTTTCCACCTGTGGTGAATGATATTCAGCCTGACAGCTAAAAGTATTGTTAGTTTCTTGTACTTGTGCTGTTGTCTTGAAGTTTCTTAGGTCCAGTTTGCATATTCAGATTAACTGGAGTGTTAATCTGCTAACAGAAGAGGGCTTTCAGTAAATGCCTCTTACATTTGAAATAAATACATTCAATCTGATTTCAGAAAATGAATGTGGGAATAATAGCTTCAACTATCCCGCATAACATACATGGATTTTTTAAATCCACCTTAATTTCTTTGTGTATCATAGAAGTGATAAATTTTAGAAGTTCTATAAAGCAGTTGACATATTTGATTGACTATAATTACTCCATACGTGTTTGATAAGAATTTTCTCTGACTTTATGTAACTCTACTTCTATATATTTCTAGCTTTGTTCTCCTGTCTACACACAGTTTTCATGAGCGCAGAATTTGAATACAAGCATTTTAATACATATATTTAGATATTGCAAGAATATTTATTAATAAGACTTCAGAGCTTTAGGGTACAAAACTATTAAGCCATCTTTCTGTGCAACCACTTGTTGATAAAAAATTGAAGTTGAAGCTGTCCTATTTTAATATTGCTTTGCATTATGAAATTTAGTTGAAACAATTGCTTCCAATGAGTATAGAGTGAATTTCCTCGTAGCCCTCAGACATGATTGTGTTATTGTCTTAACAATAGGATATGAGTTGTCTCCAACTGCAGCTGCCAACTTCACACGCCGAAATCTGGCTGATTACTTGCGGAGCAGGGTAAGCTAGTCAGCCTTTATTGGCTATTTGTTTGGATGTATTATGCGTTTTCCCCAAGCCTTATGGTAAGAGAATGTAATGGAACTTCAATTTCATCATTTCCTGATAAGATTATATTCCTAAATTGCCTATCTCCCACACAAAGGGGCTGTGGATGGTGTACAACATAATGTAACCAATAAATAAAATATATAAAAATTAACAGTAAAAATTAAATTAAATTAGGATTAAAATTTAAAATTATAGAATAATGGCAGACATCAAAAGAGGGGGAAATTCTAAGATGGCCATTTAATGAGGGTTATTACTGGGAGGCAGGTTCATGATCTATGCCAGTGATGGCTAATCTTTTTCTAAAGGTGTGCCAAAACTGCATGTGCGCAATACCTGGTCCCTCTCCAATACATTGAATTTCATTTTCCATAATCCAGCGACCTGCATACTTAAAACTGGCTGTAGTCTTTTAATATTCCATGATTCTTTGTAATACCTTTGTGTCATTTTCGAAGGACTTCCTGCTTCAGTAGGATCTTGAGGCTGTTGCAGTTAAAGGTGGCAATTGACAACAAATAACTATCATGGCTAAGGTCATCTGTGAGAGATTGTGGGAAGGCTTGAATGATAACAGAAGGTATGTTAGATATAAATCACCAACCGTTCCAGAGGGCACCACCTTAGAGAAGTTTGTGTGTACAGGACTGAGGTAATGAACTGATGGCCTATTTCAAATCAGATCGCTGTTTATAATCCAGTGTATTACAAATAGCTTCCCAGCTGAGATTTGAGTGATCCTACCTTTTTAGCCTTCTGGGCAACTGTGAAGGCCTGACTCTTCCCTTGAGCATTGGAATAGCTGGGAGGTTGAGCAAGGAGGCTGCTTAGTCTGGTATCTGGGGAGAAGTACTTGTTTTTTATGGATTGTTGTGAGCCTCCTGCAATCATAAGAGATAGGCAGCCATGTAATTTGTGTAAATAAATAGTTTTTTAAGAAACCCTAACGAAAAGTAACGTCTGTATACTTAAAGAAGCTGAACAAAAGTGTATAAGTCTGGGATTTGGTTTTTGCCTCCTTTATTCTGATGTGCTAATTAGTAGGGATGTTAAGCCAAAAGTGTGGAAATCTGGTTCTGGCCCAAGGACTCTGTAAGGTACATTTGTAGTTCTGAAAGCAAATGAGGTTTTTGATTGGGCTCTTTGATTAGCGTGGGGCTAAAATGTAGCCCTTGTAGTATTGGGGGATCCCAAGGCATAGTTGCCACAGTTGAAATTACGCTTTGAATACTTAGATAGTAGATTGTTCTAAACCAGGGTTACTCAAACTTGGCAAGTTTAAGAAGTGTTGTCTTCAACTCCCAGAACTCCCAGAAATGTAAGAATTCTCGGTCTTAAAATTTTACTTATCTTAAAGTTGCCACATTTGAAAAACACTTTCTAAAACATGAAAAAAGCACTGAGTCGCCTCTATTATATATGGAAGGTGATGAAAGATCTTAAGCTCAAACACGGTTTATTTGCTGCAACATCCATCTGAAAGATGACTTAATCTTGCAAGGCTAGCACATTCTTAAAGTAGGAAACAACAGTCTTTTTACTGTAGATGAAGAGTCAGAATGTGGCTTTCTAAACTTCCTGAACAGTGTATGGTGGGGGAGATGATTCAAACCATCATAAGCTTGCAGCAACTACAAAACACCTGTTCTCAGCCAGGGCTGTAGAAAGACAAAGGAAGCATTTATGTCCACTTTCCTCCTTCCCCTAAGTTCCTTGATCCAGCATTTTTCCCCCAGCTGCTTCTGATATGGTTGGTGTACTATCCCCCCTTTTAAGAAAAATAAATACAAGCATGTGCGTACTCACGACTAAATGCTGCAGGGCAGAAAAAAACCAAATAAAAAATGGAAATTGCCTATGATTAGCCTCATGTTTAGAAAATGGTTGGCTTTTTTACAGGAGGGAGGGGCCATAGCTCCATGGAGAGGATGATTCTGAGGCAGGCAGTGGGGCCCAGGTTAAACATTTGACATCTTACAGGTGAAAACTCAGACTCGATCAGGGTAAACCAGTCCATGCACGATCTACTGAGTGTCAATTCCAATAATCGTCAGTCATCCATTTGTGGAGGAAATCCGCTAGCTTGGTTGTCTCAATTCAGCAGGGTCCATTGTTTGTGCTCTTGTTCAGGCTTGTGAGTTTTTAATTTGGAATGACTTGCAAAATAGCCCTAGCTATTGCTTAGTTGCAGATCAGGTCTCTGTGAAGGTAATCTGCAGTTACCTTCAGCAGATTCAAAGCAATCGCTGCAGTAAAACGAACATGAAACAGATCCTGCATTGCAACAGCATAACAATAGATGCTTCATACTGATAACCCTCAAAGGCCACATTCGCTTTCATGCCTTCCTTGGAAGCTTTCAACCTCACTGGCCTTATTGCTGTGAAAAAGGAATGTTTTAGCCAGTGTAGCACTCCAATGTGCCAAAATGTGTGTCCTTGCATGCACCCCCATTCTCAGCTTGAAATGATCCCACCTATAGAAGAGTTCATCATTCCCAGGGTGTAAAAAGCATCAGGGATTGGATACATTGACATGTTCCATTCCCAGAACAAGGCAGTTTGGAAGCAGCAGGGTGACAGAACCTGGAAATATAGTGAAAAAGACACATGCTTGTAAATGGACTTTTCGTTGACAACTCGCTCCGAATTATGTTCTTTGGACTGAAGCAAGGAAAGGCCACATCTTTCAAGATGGAATTAATGTATTATATATAGACCATCATTGTTCCAGGGAGCACACTTGACTTGTAAGCTAGGACCTTGCCTTGCCCACAATAACCTTGCTTTCCCAATAAACCAGTGTATGGCATCTAGCCATTAAAATGTTGCCTGTTCTTGCACAATTGGTACATTATTTTTTTCATGCCATCTATTTTTTTCTTAAACTGTCCTAACATCTGTCTTATTCATCTGCACATCTGGGGCATTTCATTGTTGCTCCATTGGCATTTATGTTCTCCCCCCATCATAGCCCAATTGATTGATTTAACTTACTGACCTTCCAATTTATCTTTGAAAATATTTTTTCTCTTAATTTTTATCTGCATGGAACTGAGGGCAAAGCATGAGACATTTGTAATGGCCTGTAAAGTAAATGCCAAGCTCTATTTTATTGCTTTCATGGGTCATTTTGATTAATTATTTATGGTTGGTTTGGTTTGTGCACCTCCCAGAATAATGTGGTTTGAGTTGGATGGCCATATAGATTGCATGCATGCATGCATAAATATATGAATAGACAAGTAATTTTGTCAAGTGCTTCACTATGCCATCCTGCTTTTGCTGTTATAAGATTTCTTTTCAAATCCAGCACCTGCAAAGCAAAACATAATCCCCATCCCCCATCCCTAACTACACACTAACCACCTCAAATAACAGAAATAAATTAAACCATAAAAATAAGCTGAAATAAGGCCTTCAGTTCTCAAGCAAATCAGCAGATTCTGTTTAATTTCTTTCCAAAGATAAGCTAACAGAATAAAGTAGAGCAGTATTGTTTGATGTAAACGCTGAACATGAAGCTTAAAATAAGTGTGGTAATATAATAAATATTGTTAGAAGATAATAATAATCTTTATTGTCATTGTAAAAATTACAATGAAATTGGTCTTTATATATATACAATCTGGGTGTATCAGAATAATTTTCTTAGTCTTTTTGCAAGAAACTGCCTCCTTTAAAAAAATACTTTTAATCTTGATTTTCTTATATATTACTTGACCCTCAATTGTGTTAGATAGAGCTGTGATGGCGCAGTGGTTAGAATGCAGTACTGCAGACTACTTCTGCTGACTGCCAGCTGCCAGAAGTTCGGCAGTTCACTAGCTCAAGGTTGACTCAGTCTTCCATCCTTCCGAGGTTGATAAAATGAGGACCCAGAATGGTGGGGGCAATAGGCTGACTCTGTAAACCGCTTAGAGGGCTACAAAGCATTGTGAAGCGATATATAAATCTAATTGCTATTGCTATTTCTTTCATTCTGTTGAAATGGTTAGTCATCCAAATTAAGACATCTAAGGCAGTGACTGTTTAACATCTCCTTGAACATAGATATTGTTTTCAAGCCCACTACCTTGGCCCAATCTGGTGCCCTGCACTGTTTCCTATGGTCATTCCCTGGCCTGAAGAAACCATGGTTTGCCATCTTCATATTAGGGTTGGAACTTTTATTTGACCTGAACTGCCATTTTCATAACTCAGGGGGAGAACTGGAGCATATGAAGGGAGGAGGTAGACATACAAGTGTGAAGGTCATTTGCTGCTGGATTGATCTGGACTGTGTGATGAGTGTAATTTTACAACATAAGCATCTCTCAGCTCATGCTAACCTCTGCCTTGAACTAAAAGGTAAATGTATCTTTCTTAAAATCTAATCTGCAAATTGGATTATAATTAGCAATCTCTGTCCTTAGTGTGATTAAGGCCAAAAACCATTTCAATTTCTACATTGCAATGGTTAAATATCAATTATGTCCTGTTTCTGTTTAATTCTAATTTTTCTGCAGAATAATACTTTCATTTTGGAAAATTGGCTTTTGGTTTGACTTGGTCTCTTAATTTTCAAATGAACAGCAATCTGTCCAATTTTTCTTGCTGTTACATATTCTGCAGGTTATCTTTCTCCTCCTCCTCCTCCTCCTCCTCAGCTCTTAAGGAAAGGAGGATCAAGAAAGGAATATTCTACAAACTACCCCCTTCTCCTTCTCCTAGGCTGTAAGAAAGATCTCAGTAGAGATCGCCCGTTTCACCCCACCCCCCACCCCCCTGCAAGGATGTGTCTGCATACAATTACTGGTCTTTTCCCAAATGTTCTCCCAGCTGCCTGCTGCCTGTTTTCATGGCCTTGCAGGTTCACGTGACCTTTGGAGCAGATGGCCCAGGTGACACTGGCTTGGAGCATCTTCACTAACGAAGGCAATTTAACATGCCGCTTGGCAAAGCCGGGTTAGCAGGATGTGACATGGTGAGACCATGTCTCCTCCCTCTGCATGCCAGGTCCCTGGAGGCCTGATCCTGCCTTTCGCTTTCTCCCTCCCTCCCTCCCTCCCCTCCTTCCACGCCTGAGTTTGCCTTCTAGCTTACCTGCTCCAGATGGGCTACGCAGCAGGGAGGACACTGGCAGAAGCAGATGTGTTTGTTTACCGGAGATGAAATGTTGCGCTCTTGCAGATGGCAGGGCCCTCCAGCAAACGGTGCACTTTGACACCACCGTCATGCCACTTGGTGCAGCAGGGAGGGAGATGCCTCCTTCCTCCCTTAGCATTGCCCTGCGTTGCATTCAGAATAAAAGGCAAGTCCTGATTGGCACTTGACAGCATTGGAGAATCCCGTGGTTTTGGTTTTTTTTTAATTTTCCAATCTCTACAATATATTTTAGGAAGGCAGTGACTGCAATTGCTTGACTTGAGTGTAATCTCACCCTTGGCTATATATAAAGTCATGTTATGGGCAATGTTATTTTCAGCTTATTTTCTAATGATTCCAAATTAAACATTTTTGGCAAATTTTGGTTGCTGGGGGTGGGGGGATAATGGCAACTCACTAGGTTAACATTTATTTGCCTTAATTCCTAGGGTTCCTTATTTGTAAGTCACATGAAATCCTTCTAATGTAGTCCTTCTAAGCAACCAGATATAAGTCAAGGTAGTTTTTGACTCCTGACTGATCGCTTAGCTCAGGGGTCAGCAACCCGCAGCTCTTTCATCCCTCTGCTGTGGCTCCGTCACTCAAAATATGCGTCACAACTGCCAATGTGCAACACTTGCTGGCATGCGATTTATTGAGCTTTACGGCCCCCGGTAGGCCAACCATGGCTAAATCCAAGAAAAGTTTCAGAAGAAAACAGAACGTTTAATTCAATTACATATGCTAGTTTTGTAGCCGCTCAGGAAATAAAAGCTTAAATTGCTTAATCAGGTTTTAATGGGATACAGTTTTAATGTTTTATAAATTTTAGTACAGGGTAATTATTTAATTTGGTTTTAACTATGTATGTATTATTATGTTTTTAGATGTTCTTAATTTTCCTGTACACCGCCCCGAGTCCCTTCGGGGAGAGGGGCGGTTTAGAAATTTAATAAATTATTAAATTAAATTATTATAATAGTCAGGCACCGGAAGGATTTTGTGGCTCCCAGTGTTTTCTTTTCTGTGGGAAATGGGAACAAATGGCTCTTTGATGGTTTAACGTTGCTGATGCCTGGCTTAGCTGAACCTGAATTTGAAGTTCCAAAAGCTGCCCACTCCTTGTCACCTGATCGCATTTTGGGTACTTCGCAACCAGCCCACCTTTGTAGCCATTTGCAGCATCCCCTGGTCTGGTTACTCTGATTTATGGATTTTTTTGCAGGAAACTAGCATTTACATCTAGTTTCCAACCAAAAATGCCCATCCGAGACAATGAGTTTGCTTAACAACTGCCATAAAAATAGTCATAAATTTAGGCTGGTCACACAAGTGCCTCAACTTTCAACCGTCATGATATACTAAGGAAAGTCCAGCTCCATGATGGTCATAGGCCAAGCTGTGTTTGCATAGATAAAGTCTGAATATGAAATTGCACAAAAGCTGAGAAGGTATCAATTCAGGGAAGGGACTTCATGGTAGATCTGGTGTTGATAATTCCCAGAGTCTGGATATGTCCAGTAATTTACTGCTAGGACCTTTCCCTGTCAAATGATTCTAATTGCAAGATGCATTCAGAGGGAATCCTTTCATTTGCTCTGACGGTTGAGATGTCAGAAGGGCAGTGCTATGTAGCATGCACCAATGAAATCTCACATTAGGGTAAAGCTGTGAGATCTAGAATTAAAAATGTAACACACAGTCTTAGAAAATAGATATCCTAGAGCCAAACTGGTTTTGGAAATCCACATGTGGTTTCATAGATTTGTTGGTAACTAGTTTAACATTAAACCTGCATGCACCTTTTACTTATCAATAACTCCCATCCTATTTCATCATGGAGGGATTGGTGAATGTATATGGGCGTATATATGTAAAGTGGGGGGGTGAGCATGAGAGGGACCTACCCTGTTTCCCTGAAAGTAAGACCTCCCTGGATAATAAGCCCAATCATGCTTTCGAGTGCATGCACTAAAATAAGCCCTCCCCTGAAAATAAGCCCTCCCCAAAAATATTGCAACACAGCAGCAGCCATGCGGTGACCACGCTCACCACCTCCTGCACCTCAAAAGTAATAGGGCCTCCCCAAAAATAAGGCCAAGTGCTTATTTTGGTGGTGAAAAGAAAATAAGACCCTGACTTATCTTGGGGAAACACCAGTAAAAGCTCTCACAATTTTCAAGTTGTTTGCTATGCCTAATAGCTTTGTAGGACCAGGTAAGCTTTCCTTTCCAGCAGATTCCCTCTTTATAAACTTGGAATAAACAAATGGAAAGTTCCTTTGCAAATCATTCTGTGTGAATGACTGGGAAATGACCCAAGTGGTTTCCCCCCCCATGACTTTCCACGTTTGCTGTAAAACGAGGAGAATTAGAGGAGTCGTATTCTTGGAACCGGGACATTGAGATTTCACCCGCATCAATTTATTTCCCAATTTGGCATCCTCTGCCCCAGCTTGATTGATCTCTTGCTGCCTTGAATTTTCTTCTCTGTGAATTCATACCAGCATTTTACACACTGTGAACATTTGCATTTTCCATGTGCAAGCAAATGTTTCTTATTTATAGTATTTTGTTTTGTGGTTTGTAATTCTATATTGCCCATGCTGAATATTGGTAATTTTCTATTGTCCATGTTAAATGCTAGGTTATATCTAGTAAACCAACAGTAATTAACTCCAGAAGTAAATAATATTACACATTTGGTGGCCTGGGTAGAGAGAAAGGCATCTGTTTATATTTGCATGTGTGTATTGCCCACAAAATGCCATTCAGTGGCTAGGTGCAGTCTGGATTTGAAATTTCCCAGAAAATTTGTGGCAGGTTTTCTTCAAAATACTTCTCTGAGACACAGCAGCTACATATTTGAAAGACTTTAAAGGGTAAAACAGGAGTGGAACTATTAGGTACTACAGTTTCCATTCTCCCTAGACTTTAGCCATGTTGGTTTTGACTGATGGGAGTTGGAACCCAGACAACTTTTGGGAGGGTTTGAGAGCCCTCTGAAGATAGTTGAGTCTGCTATCTTGGTTAATAATCAATGGGAGACTCATGGTTTAAACCAATGCTCTCATGCCCTACTTGGGAATTTCTGGGGCAGCTCTTTGTGGCCTCTGAAATGGATTGGGTTCTAATTGAGCCTGGCAGTTTTTGAGCTAAAATGTCAAAGCACATTGCTGGTCCTTTTTATAAGATGCATAAGTTTGATAGGGCAATCTGTTTCATGTTACAGCTTCCCTCAAAATATGTTGGGTGCTCTCATTTGTTTCACAAAACCCCACATTTTAGCTTGCTTTATAATTCAGAGACGCATCAGAGCTTGATGGCTCTTTCTCCAAATTCTTAATTTTAAAGAGCTGTGTTATTAAAATGACAAAAAAGAAAAGTAATGTTTTTAGAGATATGGAGGGAAAAGGAGCAGTCTTCTCAGGCAAAAAAATTGACCTTTCAGTTACAACAGATCACCCCCCCCCCAACTCTGAAACTTCAATTCAATTCAATTCAATTTATTCAATTTATATCCCGCCCTTCTCCGCGAGGACCCAGGGCGGCGCACAGGAATTTAAAACAATATACAAAATAGTACCAATTATAATTTAAAAACTTATTAAATGACAAAAACCTGCGCTAAAACCAGATTCAATCCCCCATTTAAATTGTAAACTATCCCTCCCCTCCTCCCTGGAACCCCCTAAAAGCCAAATTAAGAATTTTGTTCAAACACCCCTTTAAGCTCTTGCAATATCTGCAAAATAATTTTCCTGGTGAGATAATAATAATAATAATAATAATAGCCAAATTTATTGACCGCTCCCTCTCCCCACAGGGACTCGGGGCGGTGCACAGGGGAAATAAAAACAATAAATATACAACATACATAGCAAAATTAAAACAGATTAAATTAGTTCCTGTGCTAAAATCCCATTAACTAAAAATCCCCATACATTTAAAAACCCATAGAGAGAGAGACTACCCTAGGCCGGCCAGGCGGAAAAGATGAGTCTTCAATTTCAAGCGGAAGGAGCGGAGGTCCGTGGTCGTTCTAATATCGGGGGGAAGGTCATTCCAGAGGGCCGGGCCCGCCACAGAGAGAGCCCTTCCCCTGGGCGTCGCCCGCTGACAAAGTCTAGTGGACGGCACCCGGAGAAGTCCCTCTCTGTGGGAGCGAATCGGCCGTGAGGATGTGTGAGGCAGGATCCGATCCTGCAGGTAGCTAGGTCCCGAGCCATGAAGCGCTTTAAAGATGATAGTTAACACCTTGAAGCGCACCCGGAAGACGACAGGCAGCCAGTGCAGCTCGCGCAAGAGCGGTGTAATGTGGGTAAACCTAGTGGTTCCCATGATTGCTCGCGCGGCTGCATTCTGAACTAACTGAAGCCTCCGGGTGCACTTCAAGGGGAGCCCCATGTAGAGAGAGTTACAATAGTCCAGTCGGGATGTCACGAGGGCATGAGTGACTGTGCGAAGGGCGTCCCGATCCAATAGGGGGCGCAATTGGCGGACCAGGCGAACCTGGTAAAACGCCCTCCTGGCCACGGCTGTCACTTGCTCTTCCATAGACAGCCGGGTATCCAGGAGGACACCCAAATTGCGCGCCCCATCCACAGGGGCAAGATGTTCACCCCCTATGGCCAGCGTTGGAGAGAGCTGGTTGAATCGGGCAGCCGGAAACCACAGCACTCGGTCTTGGTCGGGTTGAGCCTGAGTCCGTTGTTTCCCATCCAGATCCGCACGGCTTCCAGGCACTGGCACATCACCGCTACGGCATCGTTGGGGTGGTTTGGGGTAGATATATACAGCTGAGTATCATCAGCGTATAGATGGTACTCTACCCCAAAACCACGGATGATCTCACCCAGCGGCTTCATGTATGCATTAAACAGGAGAGGCGAGAGGACCGACCCCTGAGGCACCCCACATGTGAGGGGTCTCGGGGTCGACCTCTGCTCCCCTGCCAACACAAATTGCGATCGGCCAGAGAGGTAGGAGGAGAACCACCGTAAAACGGTGCCTCCCACCCCCAACCCCCCCAGCCGATGCAATAGGATACCATGGTCGATGGTATCGAAAGCCGCCGAGAGGTCTAATAGGACCAGGATGGAGGAACAACCCCCATCTCTGGCCCTCCAGAGATCATCTACCAACGCGACCAATGCCGTCTCGGTGCTATGCCCGGGCCGAAAGCCGGACTGGCGCGGGTCTAGATAATCAACTTCCTCCAGGTGACGGGGAAACTGTTGTGCCACCACACTCTCAACAACCTTCGCCAAGAAGGGAAGGTTGGAGACGGGACGATAGTTGGTTAAAGGAGCTGGATCCAAAGAGGGCTTCTTAAGGAGGGGCCTCACCATAGCCTCTTTTAGGGAAGCAGGCAAGGAACCCTCACTCAGAGAAGCGTTGACAACCTCTTGGAGCCAGCCTCGTGTCACCTCCCAGGATGCCAGTACAAGCCAGGAGGGGCACGGGTCCAATAAACATGTGGTGGCTCGCAGTCGCCCACGTAGCCTGTCCATATCCTCGGAAGCAATGGAGTCAAATTCCTCCCAAACAAGATCCGCCTCGTGGCACCCCACTGGACCAAGAATGGGGGCTAACTCGTTCTGTATCTGAGCGGTTTTGTCCTGCAGAAAAGTCACAAATTCCTCTGCTCTACCCTGTAGCGGGGCTTCCCGCACCCTCTGTTGAAGGAGGGAACGGGTCACCCTAAACAGGGCGGCAGGGCGGTTTTCTGCGGATGCTATGAGAGTAGCACAATGATGGCGTTTGGCCACTCTCAGCGCCACAATGTAAGTCCGTAAATGGGCTCTTACCTGTGTCCGGTCAGATTCAGAGCGAGTAGCCCTCCATCTTCCCTCTAGGCATCTCTTGCGGCGTTTCATCGCCCTCAGCTCCTCGGTAAACCAAGGAGCCGGGGCGGCTCGGCGCCGCAAGAGAGGCCGCAAGGGCGCGACCCGATCCAAGGCTCCCGTGGTCGCAATATTCCATGCGGCCACGAGGTCCTCCATCGGGGCGCGGGTCAGGGGTACAGGAAGTGGCCCAAGCGCCATCTGGAACCCATCCGGGTCCATCAGGCGCCTGGGGCGGAACCAGATAGGTGGTTCTGGCACCGCCTCCTCGCGGAGGGGAGTAGCGGTCGGAAAGTCGAGCCGGAGAAGTGAGTGATCCGACCATGACAAGGGTGTGATGACTATGTCCCCTATACCCAGATCACTCTTCCATTGGCCTGAGACAAAAATGAGATCCGGTGTGTGTCCACCCTCGTGCTCCCTATTCCTCTATTCCTCCCACTTCCTCTAGCCTGATGTTCTCCAGATAGATTGGCCAGTATTCTAGGTGCTCCTTGTGAATGCCCAGGCTGATTACTAATTCTTACTGTAGTGTAACTTTATTAAACTTTAAAAACTAAACATAAAGTAATATTTAGAAGGGAAAAAAGGAAGAAAAAAACAAGCCAACACTATAGAAAATAAGGGGGGAAAGGAAAATGTAAAGAAGTAGCTTCCAATTTTCTTTACAGCAGTTATTAGTTTACAAGATTATTATATGCAGAAAAGAAAAGAAAAACAGTGAGCTTTTATAATTCTTCTGGAGGATGCTTGATTGGATGATTCGAAGCCATCAGTGAATATAAAGTTGACAGAAGATAAAGAAAATTAAGATGAGTCCATCAGTATAGATAAAGTTAAGACTTTTCCCCTTCATTCATTGTGCATCAGCTTACAGTGGGCTGAATCTCATTGGCTTTTCTGTACATTTTGTCTTAATGTTCTTGGATTTTCTCTTTTCCACAAATTACCATTTCCTCCCAACTAGATATTGTATATATAATATAATGTATATAATGTTGTAATACTAAGTGTCCTTTTCAAGATTTTTAAGACCCGTAAGGTACTTCCCTCTGCTCTTAATGATATTCTTTCCTTTTCTCAGTCCTTAAGAAGTCATGTTTCAATAGCTGTTTTCTACTTGAGAACTTATGCTGTATGGATTTAAGCAGGCTTTTCTTGCCAATTCATGAACCACGTTTTTTTTAGATTCCCACAAGACAAATGCTAACTTTCCCACAATCTGTAATGTTGCAAATATCAAGCAAATTCAGTCAGTCCCCTCAAGTAAACCAGACAGGAAACATGACCAGATGAGCCAATTCTGTTTGTAAGGCTGCTTAACAGAATCTTGCAAGTCTGAAATTACAAATTTATTTTTTATTTATTTTATTAAATTTATACCCCGCCCTTCTCCAAATGGACCCAGGGCGGCGCACAGGGATGTTAAAATAGATACAAAATATATAAAATATATCAAAATTTAAAATACTTATTCTAATAAATAAACCCTGCGCTAAAAACCGAATTAAAATCCCAAATTTAAAACTATCTAATAATCAGTATGGAGGTTACGCTAGGCCGGCTAGGTGGAATAGGTGTGTCTTCAGACACTTGCGGAAGAGGCGGAGGTCGGAGATGGTGCGGAGTTCAGGGGGTAGGTCGTTCCAAAGGGCAGGGCCCGCCACAGAGAAGGCTCTTCCCCTGGGTGTCGCCAGTCGGCATTGTCCAGCCGACGGCACCCTGAGGAGGCCCTCTCTGTGGGAGCGGATCGGATGAAGGGATGTATGGGGCAGGAGGCGGTCTCGCATATAACTAGGCCCCGAGCCATGGAGCGCTTTAAAGATGGTCGTCAAGACCTTGAAGCGCACCCGAAAGACCACAGGAAGCCAGTGCAGCTCGCGCAGGATCGGTGTTATGTGGGAGCATCTGGGGGCTCCAGTAATCACCCGCGCGGCTGCGTTCTGGACTAGCTGCAGCTTTCGGGTGCACCTCAAGGGGAGTCCCATGTAGAGAGCATTACAGTAGTCGAGTCGAGAGGTGACGAGTGCTTGAGTGACTGTGCGTAAGGCACCCCGGTCCAGTAAGGGGCGCAATTGGCGCATCAGGCGTACCTGATGAAACGCCTCCCGCCATCTCCTTAACAGCCTGATCCATTAAGATGGTGCCTTCCTAGGTTTCTTTTTGGCCTGTTGAATAATTGTGGGCTCCGCCTCCTCTTGTCTGATAGTTCACTTGGCAGCATCTCTTCCACTGGTCCTTCAAAGTCATCCCCACACCCCATTACACATATTTTAGAGGGCTTAGAGTCCTGAGTCATGCTTGGTTTTGCAGTTACCATATTTTTTGCACTATAAGACACATCCCCCCCCCCCCCCCCGAGTAACTGGAAATGTCTGCGTCTTATGGAGCAAATATTGCATCACAGACCGGGCCCCAGCGGTGGGGGAGGGGGTTGGTGCAGTGACCGGCAGCCATTCACCACTGCTGCCTAATGGCAGTAGGTTGGCCTCCTGGAATACAGCCGAACGCTTTTCCAGGTGGCGTGGATCACTGCCTCCTGTTGCCGCTGCTTGCCATGTCGGCGGCAACAGGCAGCCTCAGCAATAGACAGCAACAATCCCCACCTGGAACAGCTGATTGGTGGTATTCCAGGAGGCTGATCCAATGGCTGATAGGCAGCGGTGATAAGTGGCAGTGGTGATTGGTGGTGGCGATAGGTGGTAGCAGCAACAAAATAGATCCGGGTCCCAGGAGAAAAAATCCATTGTAGGGACAGCCTCACCTACGGAAAATTTCTTCCCTAGTTTCAAGAGCTTCTGGATGAAATAATATAGGGTTTCCTACCTGAGCAGGGGGTTGGACTAGATCTCTAAGGTCCCTTCCAGCTCTGTTATTCTGTATAACAGCTTGTTTCAAGAGGCAACCGAAGCTGAGGCTTAAAAGGTTTAGGCAAAACCATGCAAGATTTTCATTGCCGGAAAAAAAAACATTTTTTTTGTCTTCTTGTTTTCCTCTCCAAAAACTAGGTGTGTCTTATGGTCTGGAGTGTCCTATAGTGCAAAAAATATGGTATGTCTCAGGAGCTTTTTTTTTTAAAAAAAAGGCAAGATCAGGAAATAGAAAACAATGTGAAAGCAAAATGATATTAAATATATTTATCTTTATGATAAAATTAATTATATGCAGTTAAGATAATTACTCACACAAGTGACTTCCCCTTGTTTGGACTTAGAATTCAGTGCCTACTTTTTGAAGAGCTGTGAGGCCATCCTTGAAGTTTTTGTAAGCCTTAGGATGTGCTTCTGTGAGTGATGTGTGTGTTTGTGCATGCATATGGATGTGAATCTACACTTACAACAGATTCAGTCTGGCTTGCTCCTGTATTGAGAAGATTTTCAAGAATCCGACGTTTATAGGTGATATAGAAACTTGAGTACCTAAGACCACCTGTATCCAAGGGACTGAAGCAAAGAAAGACCCTAGTTGCCTCAAACCCATTGATGATCTGTGGGCATCTTGTCAGCCAGAGGATACTTTTACAAGCTATGCATGTCCCAAAGCACACATGGGGCAATTAATGTCACGTCAGCACAAATCCAGAGAGTTTTGATTCAAGTTGGTTCTCGCTGGTTTTGCTCAGTGAATTATTGGAGTCCCTGGAAACCAAGTGGGATCTGCATCCGTTTGGAAATACAGTGTTTTACCAAATACAAATGAGGAGCTCTGCATTTTCTTTGGTCCTTGTCTTCCTGTTTATCTCTGAGAATGCAAAGGTGACTCTTGAGGTTGCATAAAGAATTGCAAGGTGCCACCCCTCTCTTTCTCAACGCGGGCATCGCCATTCCCCTGTCAAATGTAGCTTCTTATGAAGCATTTAATTATAGGTGGCTCAGCCTGGCCTGGGTCCAAAGGCAGGTTATCGGCTCCTTGCTGATTGTCCACGCTTGGTGGGATGCCTTCCTCACACCCCTATTCCCTTTTCTTCCTCTCGCTTGCGACTTTGGCTTCCGCCAGATGTCAGATGACAGTCTCTCTCTTTTCCCCCCTCCCATCATTTGTCACCAATTTTGCTGTGTGTGTTGGTGGTGTAGTTGTCACCACTGTTCCTTCCAGTTGTAAATGTTGAAGGATGTCACGCTCTTTCTAATCACTGTTGTTATTTTAAATCAGAATAATGGGGAAGAGATTGCAGTCCCTTCCCCCATTTTTACAGCATTGTACTGACATTATTTCTAAATATTCTGCCTGAATCTTCCCTTTTGACCTGCCCACCCACAAGTTGAAACTTTTCTAACTGCCCTTTAAAAGTACTATCAGTCACTGTAATTATAACTTGTAATTATAAAATCTAAAGTGGATCTTAATGTTTGTTGCTAGGGTTCACAATTTACAGGCAGGTAGAATATTTAATTGAGGTTTCAGTTGTTACTCAGCTACAGCACCCTGAGGACCAGCTATATTTTTCCCCAGCAAGTCAACATGTACCCACCTTGTCAGCAAAGGCAGACCAGATGTCAGGTGCAAGAAGTCAGGAATCAGGATAAAATTGAAAAGTGCTACAAGTTTTATTTCATGTTGTACACAAGAATCTGAACTACTAACGCAGTGCCCCCTCCCTCAACCTTTTGGACACCAGGAACTGGTTCCATGGAGAAAGTTTTTCCCAGGAACCGGAGGTGGCCTGGTTTTGCCCATATACCGCAGATGGGGCTTCACTTGTTTGCGCAGCCCATTTGCTGGCATACCATGGACCAGTGTCTGTCCACGGACTGGGAATTAGGGACCCCTGTACTAATGGTCAAGGCAAACTGGCATCAGATAGGAGTCAATGAACTTTAAGGGGGGGTGCTGGACTTAGATCCCTTAAAGGGGCATAAAGACTCTAAACCAGTGATGGTGAACCTTTTCGGCACTGAGTGCCCAAAATAGAGCGTGCACATGTGCGCTGGCCAGGTGGTCTTTGCGTGTGCCAAAGTGTCAGAAACCCAAAGACCGGCACTCTGGCATGCGTGAAAACTAGCACATGCACGTGCCCACAAACAGGACTCTGTGCCACAGGTTCGCCAATCTTGGCTCTAAACTGATGATGCATTTGACCCCGCCCAAAATATATCAAACGGTTTGCTTTCAAACCTACATCTCAGTTTCTTTCCCAAAGTTAAGAGTAAAAATACAGGGAGCACCCCACCCTCATTCCCCATGCCTCAATCCAATTAAATGTTGACATTCATGACTTCTTTAAAAATGCCTTAGCGGTAGAAGTTCCTGCATTGGCAGGTTCAGGAGAAGAGAATTTCTTTACGAATTTATGGGGCTTATTGCATATATCTGTTATGCAATGTGCTAGGGTGCTGTGGTGCATTGCACCAGAGCTGCTAGTGTGTAGCAGCTCTCCCTTGTGGAAATGTACTCAGCTTAGTATACAAGACCATGGGGTAAATTGAATGTATGATTGGCATCAAATGAGAGCAGAAAGGTGATTTGGGGGCAGCTTCTGCCCTAAAGTGTATCTCCCCATGTCTATAGCTCTCCCTGCAAACCAGGGGGAAAGTGAAAAGAGGCATAAGAAAGAACTTGGAGTGCCTTCTGCAGTCCCCTGTACCCAACCAGCCTTCCCAATCAAGTTGCTGCACAGCTGTCTGGCTCTAATTAGCTGGTGCATCATTTATGTATGTATGCTTTGACATCTGACACACACACACACACGGCTCAAAGTTGGCATCTAGAAGCCATCATGTTTGCGGTCCGGAACTTGATTCGCCAATTACAGTAGAACTTTGTGTTGACGGCTTCTAGATGTGCAAGATGCTTAGGTGTAAATAAAGGAGTGTTAACACGGGCTAATTAATGCCAAGACTGAGGAGCAGCTTTCCGTCCCAAACCCATCTAACATTTCCCCATATTTCTTTCTGAAAATAATCTCTCGTCGGCAGAGTCTGATGGTTTAATAATATCTTAAAAGGAACGTATCCTCCTGGGTAGAGGTGAGGAACCTGTAGCCCATGAAGCCTTACTCTAATCATCGTCCCAAATTTCATGGGACAATTGGTGGAAGTTGGCCAATTTCCTTCTTCTTTTTTCAGGAGGAAAATAAGTCTTTATAAGTCTTCAATTATGAGTTAGCCCTTTTAAAAGAAAGGGGGGGGGTGGGTGCAGAAAGATCCTGACACATTTATCCCAAAACGGAAATGGGGAGACCTCATCAAAATGATAAGACTTTTTCTACCCAGTTTTGTCTCCAGTCACCTCAACTTTAAGCCCTCTTGCTGCGAGCTCAATAGAAATGGCCACAGTTGTATTTATTACCATAGAGATGAATCTTAATCATTTGAGTTTTAGGTTTAAATGTGGAAACCTTCCTGTTCTTTTTCTGTGACTGAGATTTGAAATGTTGATGTTGTGTCATTGTAGGGGTCTGCTGCTTCAACCATCTTGGCTTTTTTGGAGAAAAATGAATAAAAGTATATGTTGTCCAACTAGGGTTCAAACAGAAGTCTCTTCCCCAAACTGATGTCTTGACCTTCAGTTCCCATAATTAGGTTATATGGACAGGAACAGAAGCGTGGCTAGAACACGTCTCCCCAATTCTAGCCTGCTGCCTTAACCCCACCCCAAATTGGCTGTTTGCCTTTATTAACTAGCAGTTCAACTTTCTCCCTTCATGAGCAATGATAGGTTACAAATACTCCATCTTAAAACCTTAAGTGGGACTCCTAGAAACACCCCAAAATTTTTTACTGATCTACAGTGTTCAGCATCCCTGAAGGGCTGAAATACTAAACATGTGGCAACTAATCTAGCATTAAATAAATCAATATCAACTTTGTCCGGTCCACTTTACGGAGGGTTAACATTTAAATGCTAAGCTCATTTTAAAACTTGAACATTGGAGTGTACCCCATCCTCACAGCTTGCTGATCTCTAAAGGTGTTGGGATAATATCTTATACTTTAAAGCAGAGGTCCCCAAACTTGGCAACTTTAAGTCTTGTGGACTTCAACTCCCAGAATTCCAGTCAGCTTTGCTTTGCTGGCTGAGGAATTTTGGGAGTTGAAGTCCACAAGTTTCAAAGTTGCCAAGTTTGGGGACCACTGCTTTAAAGGATGGCAATCACAAATCTAACTGTATCTTAGTGTTAATCTGATTCATTCTTTTTCAGCCTTAACTTTCCCAGATAATTTGGGCTATATCACACATTATCTCAAGCCAACATGGTTGATTGACACATACACATCCTTCCTCTTGGTTTTGTTGCAGAGTCCTTATCATGTCAACCTGCTCCTCGCTGGCTACGATGAACATGATGGTCCTACCCTTTATTACATGGATTATCTTGCCTCTTTAGCTAAAGTTCCCTTTGCAGCCCATGGCTACGGGGGGTTTCTCACGCTCAGTATTCTTGACCGCTACTATAAACCAGGTGAGTTTGACAAATGTGAAGCAGGGGTTTCATCTTCATAAAGCAAAATTTTTGTCCATTGAGATTTGTAGACGGCCCGTTTTGCATTGTGTAAGCCAGATATTAGCAATCAAAAGTTAGACGCATGGAGCTCACCGACTTTTCTGGACATTTGGAAGCAGAGTCGCCTTGGACTGTGAGATGGCCAGCATATAAATGTAATAATAAATCTAACACACTATAACACAGTATAACGCTTCTCAAAATCTGTAGAGAACATTCTATAGACTTTGGTAACATAAAATCCTCTCCATTTCCCTAAATAGTTTTTTGTAGGTTTCAGATTCTTAATGCAGATTCTTTGGTTTGTTTATATCCTGCCTTTATTATTGCATCATAAGTAAGGTGGCAAACATATACATCACACCTTCCTCTTCTTATTTTACCCACAACAACAACCCTTAAGTGATGCATTGATGTGAGAGAAAAGTTCTGGCCCAAAGTCTCCCATCTGGCTTTCGTGGCTACGGTGGGACTTGAACTCACAATCTCCTGCTTTCTAGTCCGGTGCCTTAACCACTGGACCCAACTGGCTCTGGTTTCAACCCAGTGTGTGCTGTGTTGGTTGAAATCAGTGGCCGAGTGTGTGCTCTTCCGTTGAAATCAGTATGAAAAGTTTGCTCAAACTAACTGACGTCCTGCAGAATTCAGTGGGATACACGTCCAACTAATTCAGTCCGCAGAAAGCATTAAAAAGACAATGTGTGTGCCAAGCTTTGCCCTTTCTTTTAAGCTGCTTTAAGATATTCTTGGCTGCCTTTTCCTTCCTACAGCTCCCCCCTCCCCTCCCCACCCCCGCCTTCTCCCATATTTTTGTCACACTCTGTTGTTCTCAGCATGGACGAAGCTTTCTTCTGAAATGTAAGAATAGCTGAGGCACTCTGCACACGTGCCACTTCCATTGTTAAAACCCAACGCCCAACAGGGAGCGAAGCACTAAAAGTCTGTGGAGGAACACCTCTTCGCTCCCTTGAGGGATTCACAGCCAAGCATGGACAGATGGAGCTAATTTAAAGCCATAATAAGCTCAAGAAGGCCGTGGTGCCCAGTCTCTCCGAGCCCCTGGCCGTGGGAGGCAGAATTCTGCCGGGTTTCCCATTAATGCAGAACTAATCGATTTGGGACGGCTCGTTGGGCCACAGAGCTGGGGCACAGGTGATCGTCCTTACATGTGGAATGAGTTTTCTCCGAGCTGGGAACGGGACTTCTATTCCTTTGTGCACCACTGAAAGGCTGTTCGAACTTCATGAAAGAGGGGGGGGGGGTTTGGAGGGGGGGGGGCTCCTAGACTCGGCCACTAATTGAAGCTGTCTGCCGGGATCTCCTTTCTTCCTTCAGGTATCACCCGTGAAGAAGCAATCGAAGTTCTCAAGAAATGTCTGGAGGAGGTGAGTGACCTGCCTCAGCCCAGGAAACCCATGCAGTATTTGCTTCCCTTTGTTTAGCCAGCGCTTTTGCTTCTCTTCTGCTGCTGAATTCTCATCCTCCCCTCACCACCACTCCCCCGGGAAAAAAATATTCTTGCTGGTCGGAGGAATCTCTCTAAGGCAGCCAGATGTGGAATTGGCTACCAGGGAAGAAACTTCTTTGCTTCCTGATCTTCATTTTCTTCATGTCTTCCAGATTCAAAATGCCACATTTTCTTTTTAAAAAGAAACAGGAAAAGGAATGCTAATTGCCTGCCTCTCGGCCTCTTCTGGCCAAGAGTTTTTTGCCTCTTTCATTCTTATGTTCAGTGATGTTATCATTTTCACTAAAAAAAAAAAAAAGGGAAAAATGGAAATCGGTGCACGCTTAATAAGCAGGATTTGGGGGAAGCTTGATCATGAGAAGTTCCCGGTCTAGCCAAATATGACCTTTTTAATACTATTTCCAGAGAGGATGAAATGAGAAACGGTTTATTTACTGACATTTATTTGTTTATCTTTTTTATGCTGCCCGTTACTACGTGACATTACTGAGAATCAAAATTCTCTGGTTTAAGGTGAAATTTTCTGGTTGCTATTGAGAGCCTCCTAAAATGCCATCAGGATTAGGAAAACCCCAGCTGCCTTCTCAGTATAAAACTGGCCCAGTAGCCTGCTGTCACTCATTTTCCTTCCTTGCATATTTTGTTAATCAGTTCAGAAAGTATTTTCCCATAGTATGCGCTGATGAATCTGGTGGTTGATGTACCAGTTCTTTACTTTGACACGAAAGAAGCTTGCCGTGTTAAAATCCCCCTGATTCTCTTATGATCCCTTTGATTCACTTCAGTTTATAAATAAGTTTCTCTGCCAGTTATGCCGTCTGCGTCAGTGTTTCTCAACTTTGGAAGTTTCAAATGTGTGGACTTCAACTCCCAGAATTCTTCAGCCAGCTAAGGGAGTTGAAGCCTACTGATCTGAAAGTTGCCAAGGTTGAGAAACACTGACCTACACACTACCAGATTTAGAAGTGAAGGCACCTTGTTCATTTTCAAACTGTGCATCATTCCTCCATCTGAAAAGATGTAAGTTCCTTGTTCTCTTACCATCAGCATTGCAGAGAGAACAATACATTATACTCCAGTGTTTAATATAATTTGCAGAACTACATTTTTACCACCAGGCATTAAAGAGGCACATGGAATGAAATGTACCCTAACTTCTCCAACATTCCTAAGAGGAAGCTGAGATTGTTTTATGCCCTTTAGGTGATGATCAATGTTGCTTAAATGAAATTTTCAAAGCCCTTTTCTTAATTTGTGGGGAGATGGCCCCTGGCCCCTTTTCTGGATTTATTCCCCTGATAGGTTCAAGATGACTTTAATTTCACAGATGCTTAAATATGGACTAGACAAGTATGCTGTCAGTGAAATATAAAATAAGACCACCTTTCTTAAAACAATATCTCTTTCTTGCAGTTCTCAGTCAGACTGAGATTTGCAGGGTCAGCGGTGTAATTTTCCATTTAAAAACCCACAAATTCTGTGTAAAGGATAGCTCTTTGACTCGCACCTTCATTGCACTTCCCTGTGAATGTTTTATGGGTCTTTGTTTAAAAGAAAAGCAACCTTCCTTGACTGAGAATCTTCCGAATATCTTGGGAAAGCAACTCCCAGAATTCCCAGCCCTAGTTGGGGGTGGCGGTGGGAAACATCTGCTCTTCCTCCTCTCCATGTTTGCAATTTGATTCGAACCTTCTGAGTTTCTTAACTGTAAAAGCAAGGATGGAGGACAGTTTTAATAGATGAGTTTACGGGGGGGGGGGGAGGAATTAGGGCATCAATGGGGCAAAGAAACTGAGAGAGGCTCTTGAGAAATCATACAGATCTTAACCTGATTAGCTGTAAATGCTGAACCAAATGGGTTTCTCTCCCTCTCACAGATCCAAAAACGCTTCATCTTGAACTTACCTTCTTTCAACGCCCGGTTTATCGATAAAGATGGTATCCACGAAGTGACCAATGTCCCTCTCCTGAAATCAGTGGTCTGAGTCTCCAGGCTCTTCTTCCTTCGCAGTGTCCGATTTCCTTTTTGTACTTGTTGGAAAACCAGAACCTCTTTAATTCTGTTTCCAAAGGCAAATAAAGATTTAATCTTTCCTGGTGCTTCCTCCCCCCCTTACTTTTTAACTACTTTTGCAAGGTTTTTTTTGAAATGGTTTCTCATACAGGGGTTGTGTGTGTGTGTGTGTGAGAGAGAGAGAGAGAGCACTAGCAAGCGAGCTAGTGGCCTACCTCTGGTTGATGTTTTTTTTAAAATAAAGTTTTAAAATTTGTTTTAAAATTTTTAATTTTAAAATAGCTTTAAAATTTTTTAAATCCATTTAACAGTGGATTAAGTTTTCATGAAATAGAAGTAAACAAAGCTCCCTTATCAGAGGCGTAGCGTGGGGGGTGCAGGGGGGGCCGGCCGCACCGGGCGCAACATCTGGGGGGGCGCGCTCGCACTCGCAGCTCTCTGCCCCTGCCTGGCTCCCTCACTCTCTCTGCAGTGCTGGCTGTGCGAATCCGATCCGAGCCGCCGGGTCGCCGCCCACTGTGGAGGGGGAGGGGTGCCAGGCGTGCGGAGACTCGAGTGCTAAAATCCACGGGTTAGGGGGCGCAAATTACTTGCCTTGCCCCGGGTGCTGACAACCCACGCTACGCCACTGTCCCTTATTCAAATTGGTTCACATCTCCCATTGAAGTACAGGTGTCAAACTCACTGCATCATATTGCTGTCACGTGATGTTTTACAACATTTTTTTCCCTTTCACGGAGCTGGTGTGGGTGTGGTCTGCGCATGACGCATCCAGGCCGTGGGCAGCCAGTTTGCATTAGAGCCTTGTTTATCAAACCGCAATTGCTTGGGTACACACACAGAGTAACCATTTGCAGCTACTGTGAACTCAACAAGAGAAGCAGGCACCAATCCATCTGTCTTACCATGCCCCTAAATCAGTGTTTCTCAAACTCCGCAACTTCAAGATGGGTGGACTTCAGCTCCCCGAATTCCCCAGCCAATTCTGGGAATTAAAAACTACACATCTTAAAATTGCTAAGGTTGAGAAACACGGATACATACTCTAGCATAGGGGTCTGCAAAGTTGGCTCTTTTAAGGCTGGTGGACTTCAACTCCCAGAATTCCCTAGCCAGCCATGCTGGCTGGGGAATTCTGGGAGTTGAAGTCTACCAGCCTTAAAAGAGCCAACTTTGCAGACCCCTGCTCTAGTACATTACTGTACAACATTAGACATTGACCCTAAATTGGCAGAAAATGCTACAATTGTCATTTTTGGTACATTTTATAAACCCAGCCGTGGTCTTGCAGGTATGTGAATCCTATCTATCTTATCTCCTATTCATCTATCTTATCTATATCTCATCTATCTCTCTACCTACCTACCCACCCACCCACCCACCCAATCTATATAGTCATCCCTTAGCACAGGGATGTCCAAACTTGGGAACTTTAAGACTTGTGGACTTCAACTCCCAGAATTCCCCAGCCAGCATAGCTGGCTGGGGAATTCTGGGAGTTGAAGTCCACAAGTCTTAAAGTTCCCAAGTTTGGACATCCCTGCCTTAGCAGAAGCAACTCGGTGATGTAACTAGAAGTAAACACACTAAATTCAAGTTTTTCTTTTAAGTCAACATTTTCCATCTTCAGTTGCTTGGTCTTGAAAGTTTGACAAAATTCTTGTTTTCCTTTGCCCTTTCTGCTCAGGGAATGCTGGGAGTCTTGAGTCCCAACCTATCTCCAGGGTGTCCACTGGTGGTATAACTGGCAGTTCTTCCTAAACCAAAACAGCAAAGCTGATGACCAATTTCCAATGCTGTTAGTTTCCTCCCCTTTTCACCTTGAATTAATGTCGCTCCTTTAATCAGCCTTTTAATTAATTTCACTACCGATCCCAGTGGCTTTCTGGGTATTTTGTCTTCAGCCAGAAGTCACAGATGCTTGGATGACACTTAGTTTTTTGGTCATGGTTTCTGTTCATTAAATATCGGGCTGAAAATGTATTTAACAGAGCTGCAAGTCAAGATGATCTTTGTGGCCGATCAGAGGAAAGTGAAAAGGAAACACACAGTGTGTTTTTTAAAGTAAGCGTGTGTTGCACAGAGAATTGCCACTGTTAAACTGGATAGGCACCGTGTGTTTGTGTGTGTGTGTGTGTGTGTGTGTGTATAAATGTGTGTGTTTGTTTCATAGCTGGTCCTTCCCTACAGGCAGGTGATAGTTTTATGTATATTAATGATTTCGCCCCCAAACAGCCTGGTGGAGTCGGATTAGAATGGAACATATGTTTTGCCTCAGGGCAACGGACCAACTACAAAATCCCCTCTGACTCTATAGATATGGGGACAGGCTATGTTGGAAAAAGGCAGAGTTGCAAGCTTGGGGAATTTTTTATTTTTTTAATGTTTCTGCATTAAGGTGCTGACAAAGAACTTCCCAGTTCTCCCAAGCCATTTATGTAAATAGAATTCCATTTTATTTTATTTTATCCTATTATTTTTGAATGTGGGGGGAAATCAAACTTCAAGTTGTACTTGAATTTCAATTGATTTATTTTTTCTTAAGACCCTTCTCTTCCATTCTCCTGATCGATTCAACTTTGTGTGTGTGTGTGTGTGTGTGTGTGTTTTGAACAAAAAGAAACAGCTAGAGGCAAAATACAAGAAATAAATAACTGCCATTTGTAATTGAACTTAGTTGTATATGCAGCAAAAGCATTCCCACTCCCAAGATTTCAGGAAGGAGCAATTGCCAATATTGGACCCAAGCAAAAAAGAATTTAATTTATTCTATTTGTTTATATTAAATTTATATGCCACTCCCCTCATTTTGCAAAGCAACTCTAAAGTTGCTCTAGTTGAGCTTGTGTGTGTTGTGAAGTTTTGGGCGTATCCTTCAGAAGCTGAGTAGGGCAGTTCATGGCGTTTCCATTGTACTATCTCAACAACCACCCTCTATGGACACCCTTGTCTCGCCTGCTCATTTTCCAGGGAAGGTGCCTTTAATTCAGAAAGTAGCAAACAGTCCTTAAAAACTAGAAGCTGCTGAGAATCTGATGCTGTCTTGTCCTCCTTTTACAATTGACCTTAAATTCCTGGACATCAGAACAGTACATCTCATAGTTTCACAATGTATTAGATTGGGGTGACCAACCATGGCAACTTCAATTCCCAGAATTCCCCAACCAGACATAGCATTCAATAAAGAAAACAAATCTGTTGTTGGGTTTGGATTGCAATTTCCACACAGCATGCATATTTTTAAAACAGACTGCACTTCTCTTAAGGGTCTTCCTTGGTCATCTTTGCAAAAAAAAGAAAGAAAGATCAATCTTTCCCCCTGATCTACAATATTGAATGTTCCTAATGTGCTCCGTGATGATATTATCTTCATTGCCATTCCTAATAAATCTGGGGATGAGTTCTCTGCCTACTTCTCTGCAAAGCTCCTTTCTCTGGCAGATCAATTTACATTTGCATATCAGCAAAATTCAGCTTTTTTTGTACCCAGTTTCTGCCAACCTAGCTGTTCTAAAGCACATAAAGATACTAGTAGAAAAATAGGGACCACCTTTGGTGGGAAGGTAACAGGGTTCCATAGTCCTTCGGCCTTTAGTTATGCCAGCCACATGACCACAGAGACTTCTTCGGACAGCGCTGGCTCTTTGGCTTTGAAACGGAGATGAGCACCGCCCCCTAGAGTCAGGAACAACCAGTACGTGTGTTCGAGGGGAACCTTTATCTTTTCCTTGCTTTGCATTGGCTCATGTGAAGTGGCAGCTGCCAATTTAGAACTCCATCACTGTGGAGGGATCCCCTTGAACCGACAAGCGTTACTCGATTTTTCCCACCCTGCCTAGCTTGGTGTTATCAGCCAAAGGGATCCACTTCGGCTTGTTGGAAAAGGACATCTCGCCATTCGCCCTCTGCAAGGAGTCCTCACTTCTGGACCATTTAAAGCAGGGGTTCCCAAACTTGGCAACTTGAAGACTTGTAGACTTCAACTCCCAGCAGAGCTGGCTTGAGAATTCTGGGAGTTGAAGTCCACAAGTCTTCAAGTTGCCAAGTTTGGGAACCCCTGATTTAAAGTGACAACTTGAAAAAGGGATGGCTCAGATGTGACAGTTACCTCAAGTAATCCCATTTTGGGTGCTAATGGCTACCACCCCACATTTACCGTCATTTTCAGCATTCCATAGTTACATGGAATTACAACATCATCATCATCTTCTTGTCCCATATCCGTCATCAGGCATTGGCAATCCTACTTTTGTCAACAGCCACATGAGTTTTGTCCATACTGGTCCCTTAGGTTTTGAAGCCATGAGGTTCTTCTGCCTGGACCTCGTTTGCCTTCAGTTTTTCCCTGGAGGATTAAGTGAAGGATGCTGTTTTTTTCTGGGTGTCGCATCCCATGTCCAAAATATTCTAACTTTCGCTTTTTAATGGTTTTGATGATCTCCCTTGGCTTTCCCAGGTGGCTTATCACTTCATTTCTGATTTTGTCAACCTAGCTTATACGTAACAGCCATCTGTAAATCCACATTTCAAATGCTTCTAGCCTTTTCAAGTGGCTTTCTGTCAGAGACCGAGTCTCCACTCTGTAGAGCAGGATAGAAAAGATGCACACATCTTTACAACATCTGGTTTCTGGCAAAAAAAAATCTGCCCATAGGAAACAATGGCTTCACTTAGCAACCGTGGCATTCACTTAACCACCACTGCAAAAAAAGAGGGGGGGGGGTCATAAAGGCACAGTCGTGTGATTCCCTGCTTAATGACTGCCATGACTTGGAGGCTCAATTACAGTTGTAACTCAAGGACTACGTGTAGTTTGGAAGAAAGTTCAAAACATCAATCCTTGAAACAAATCCTTGAGGAACAGGAGCCCCAGAACATAAAATACATTCTTCCTTTTCTGCATCATGGGGTGAATTTTATTGTTAGGACATGATGGGATAAAATACCACTGAGATATTTTTTAATGTACAACTGCAATTTAAAAGCCCAAGAAAAGTGCCCTTGATTGATGAAAACTGATCCGTTCAAGGAAGCAGTGTGGTGAATAACCCCCCCAAGGCACCAGCCTGCCCTTCAGATTAGCCCTCCCCCTTCCACAGCCCTCTGTTCTTCCCACCCCTCCCCTCCCCCAGCCACAGACCCGCCAAGGATTCCAGGTCAGGAAAGTTTTTCCGATACAGAGGCTGAAACAAGCCTTGTCCAAATCTTTGTTAATGAAATTAGCCACTCCAGAAGTGGCAAATACCTGTAATCCCAGAATGGGCCTTTTTATTTAAAAACAAGAGAAGGGGGGAGGAAGCCAGTCAACCCCTCGCATTGACATTCAAGAGTTCCCTCCCTTCCTCTGGACAGCTGGCTCCAGTTAAGCTACATGAATGCACTTATTGGATAACTACTTAATAGCACATTAGCGCTGGACCAAACTGCTCAGAACATCCTTTTCCATTTTTGAAGATGGCTCCATTTGCTGTAGTGCCTTAAGAGGGCTGAAGGTAGGGGACCATCACAACTAGGATCAGAACACACTGGTGGGACAGTTCTTCTGCCTGGAACCCCCACTGTATATCGGACATTAATACAAACGAGCGGGTCCAGAGGTATTTCACGAGAAGAGTACTCCACACCTACTCACTGCTTAGACAACTTAGAACTATGCCACCTTCGGTCTGACCTAAGCGTAGTACATAAAATAGTCTGCTACAACGTCCTACCTGCCAATGACTACTTCGGCTTCACAATAGATACAAACTCAAGGTAAACCGCTCCAAACTCGATAACGGAAAATACGACTTCAACAACAGAGTGGTCAGTGCCTGGAATGCATTACCTGGCTCCGTTGTTACTTCCTCTAACCCCCATAACTTTAACCTTGAACTATCTACCGTGGACCTCACTCCTTTCCTAAGAGGTCTGTAAGGGGGCATGCATAAGCGCACCAGCATGCCTACCATCCCTGTCCTACTGCTCCCATTTATTTGCACTCATTTCATGTGCTCATGTCAATGTTATAAGAAGGAAAGGAAGGAAGGAAGAGAAAGGGGAGGGAGGGAGGAGAGAAAGAGGGAGAGGGAAGGAAGGAAGAGAGAGGAAGGGAGGGAGGGAGGGAGAAGGAAGGGAGGGACGAAGGAGAGAAAGTGGGAGGGAGGGAGGGAGAAGGAAGGGAGGGACGAAGGAGAGAAAGTGGGAGGGAGGGAGGGAGAAGGAAGGGAGGGACGAAGGAGAGAAAGTGGGAGGGAGGGAGGGAGAAGGAAGGGAGGGACGAAGGAGAGAAAGTGGGAGGGAGGGAGGGAGGGAGGGAGAAGGAAGGGAGGGACGAAGGAGAGAAAGTGGGAGGGAGGGAGGGAGAAGGAAGGGAGGGACGAAGGAGAGAAAGTGGGAGGGAGGGAGGGAGAAGGAAGGGAGGGACGAAGGAGAGAAAGTGGGAGGGAGGGAGGGAGGGAGAAGGAAGGGAGGGACGAAGGAGAGAAAGTGGGAGGGAGGGAGGGAAGGATCTTTCTATCTTCTGGCACTCTGTTGGCACAATGGCTAATGGCAAAGGTGTTTGTTATGGTGCCCATCACTAAAGTCCTCAGGTCCCTGCAGAGTTTTTATATTTGGCCAATCTAAGTTGCATTTGGGAAGTTGTGACTCAGCACTTTTACAATTCCATTAGGCTCTTTGAGCCAGGAGAAGCCCCAGGACCACATACAGCAACCTTTCCCCCCCCCCCCCCCCACTTTGCTTCAATGCCCCCCGGGATCTGTTCCAGCCGCACGGCTGAATTGTAGCAACGCCCCGTGTCACCGTTATGAAATAGAAAGTGCCATACAGCAGCTGCGAAAGCCTTAGAATAGGCTTAAAACTTCAGGCAAAAGCCAAAATCCCTCCCCTCCACTCACACCATTTACTGCCATAACAAATCACAGGCCTGGATATGGTGGTAAATAAAAAGAGATTTTATTCAGATAGTAACGGTGACATTTTTGTCGGGTGGAATTCATACATCTATTGCAGTTTTTCCAGAGAAACCACAGGAAGTACAAAAGGCAGAAGGGATGGGGGCAGGAGGGTGGTGGTGGAGAGAATTCCATATGTGCTGAAATGTGTCTTAATTTATTTGCACTGCAAAGTGTAATCCATGCTACCCTGTTGTGCGTTCCAAAACCTTATTCCTGAAAATTGCAAGGACTGACTTTTATTTTTCATAAAGAAAAAAAAAAAAGAGAACTCTATAGAAATCCCAACTTAAAATCATTTTAAATAATGCACACTGGACATGTTAAAACTTTTTTTATTTATTTAATTACACATAAATAAATATATACAGATTTCATTATAGTTCCGTTTGGCCTCTCCTTCAAGGGCTAGTCTTGTGCTTCAAATCAATTATTAATTCATTATTCCATTATTTCATATTAATAGCATTATGAATGTTTCAGAACCTGGGATGGGAGGCTGGGTTGGACCACCTCTCTCGCCTTCAGTCCAGAGAAGCTCAAATGATGCTTGGCTAGGAGAGGCGATGCCTAAGAGCAGGGATTTCTCTCCCCTTTAGTGTTGGGGTGGGGGCTACCAAGATGGCTCTATCAGCACCTCCACCAGGAGGTCTCACTGGACTCCCCCCAAAAAATCGGTAAACAGAGTTGTACAACATTTTCCAAGATTGTATCACTGGGATGTGGGGGGTTTTTGGCCATGAGACGGGCAAAGAAAAACAGTGTCAAATCGGTGATTTGCAAGATCATGATTAAAAGAAGTGCTGACTGAACCTTCTCTCTCTGGGTCAGATGTCCAGGCGGGGGTCGGCTTCAAACATTTCAGCAACAGGTTTTCTGCCCGGTTGTTGGGTGGGCGTGGTCATGATGGGTGTGGCCTAGTCAGCCTCCTGCACCACAGTGGAAGGGGGAGCGTTTTCTCCTTCCCAGGGCTCCGGGAGGGCAAAAATGTCCTCCCTCGGGCTCCAGAGGCCCATTTCCAGCCTTCTGGATCTTCTGGGAGGCCTGTTTTTCACCCTTCTGAGTCTCCGTGGCACCCCTGCCCTTACCTGACATCCCAAACGGGCTGTGTGGGGACTCCTGGGAGGGGAGGGGAGGGGCAGGGTTGGCTGGGCCAGCCAGGGGCGGGATTTGCAGGTTCTCCAAACTGGGCAGATTCTTAGCTAGAGGTTCTCCCTAACCTGTGCAAACCCACAGCTGTCCACCCCTGTACAATCCAGGCCTGTTGCATGAGTCAAAAAATAATAATCATCATCATCCAGTACTCTTTGACTCTAAACAGGCCTCGATTCTGAAAAGGCCTTCTCTAGATTCTACCTGAAGGCCCCTTTGTCTCGGCTTTCCCCTTGGCGATATTGCCTGGAACCTCCCAACCTTTTTTTTTTTTTTTTCTGAGCACGGACTTTTCCAATGAAAGACATAAAATCATCAAAGTAATTGCACATATAACCAGACTTCCAGTCTCTCCTATGGAAAATCAGATGTGTCAACCCAAACCGCTAACTAATTTCTTCTCGCGCTGAGGTTGGCTCGGCCCCTTCTTCTTCTTCTTCTTCTTCTTCTTCTTCTTCTTCAATCTCCTCTTTCTCATTGACTCGGTTTCAAAAATGCATCCGTCACAGTTTGGGAAACCTGGCAGGAGAGAGGAGGGTTGATCCTCTCTTTCCTCCTGCCCCTGAAACACTTCCAGGAGTGTTGAAGGACCTTCCTCTCTCTCGCGTCCTGGAAATGGGAAGGAATCCTCCGATGGGGAGATGTGGCCGGTCCACAGCCTGCGGAAGGGGTCATTTCCGATGCTTAACATCCTTTTCTGAGGTTTTGGAGTCGCCAACCGAGTGACCGTTGCCCGTGCTGTTCATGAACATTTTGTCAAGCCCCTTGAGGGACTCCACCAAGTAGTTCTGGAACGCGGTGAGCGCCGCGCAGATCGCCGGCCCTCCAAAACCATGGGTGATTAAACTGAAGTGCGTCAAGCAGCTTTGAACGCCAGGTTCCAAGATGAGTGTCGGGCGGCTGTTTCCCAGAGGGGAGCGATCTTGAGCCATCATATCAGCAAACTCTTTGCAGATTTGCCTGGAGTGAGAAAAAGGGAAATGAATGAGAATCAGAATAGAGCTGGAAGGGGCCTCGGAGGTCTTCTAGTCCAGCCCCGTGTTCAAACAGGAGATCCTATACCAGTCATGGCTAACCATTCTGGTGCCGAGTGCCCAAAGCACATGCGTGAAATCCCCAAATACAATGTGAGCACCCCTGGGCATGCACCCCACACATGTGCCCCCGTGCATACACTACGCATGGGCCTTGCCTCCCTGCCCATTTTTTGCTTCCAGGTTGGTGCAGGAGGCCTTCCAGGCCCAAAACAGGGCATTGGAGATGCGTGCATGCGTGCGAACCCCCAAAATGCAATGCAAGCAACCCACACACATGCACATTAGTATCCTCTGCAAGTACCCCACGCATGCATGGCAGAGACCGGAAGACCAGCTGACCGACAGGAGGCACAGGCGTGGTGGAGCTGGGCTGGGGGGGACGGCTGGCGTGCCTGCAGAGAGGGCTCTGAATGCCACCTGTGGCATGCGTGCCATAGGTTCGCCATCACGGCCCTATACCATTTCAGACAAGTGACTGTCCTATCTCTTCTTAAAAACCTCCAGTGATGGACCACTCACATCTGGAGGCCAGCCCTTCCACTGATTAATTTTTCTCACTGGCATAAATGTTCTCCTTAGTGCTAATTGATAAGCTGCATCCATTTCTTCTTGTCCACTTGACTGTAGTGTTTGGTGGATGCTACCTATATTTTTAATGTTCAGTGCAATGGAGAAGTCTGTATATTTATACTTTGCCACCTGCAACTACTCCTACCCTTCCATGAAACATTCCCAATATGTTATGAAGGTGTTTTATCAATGGAAATTTATATTTATAAATGTAAATAAAAATAAAAAGGGGGTGCAGGATAAAAGAAAGAAAGAAAGAAAGAAAGAGAGAGAGAGAGAGAGAGAGAGAGAGAGAAAGAAAGAAAGAGAAAGAAAGAAAGAAAGAAAGAAAGAAAGAAAGAAAGAAAGAAAGGGGAAGCATTGACCACTGAGACTTTCTAGTACAGTAGAGTGAAATAGCAACCACATTTACAGCCTCGACTTTTTGTATTACATTGAGTTACTATAAACCATTTCTGTAATTATGCAATTATTCAATCTTCAAACTAAAGTCTATATTCCTTCCTCCCGCCCTTATTTTGCGTATAAAAAAACCAGAAGTTATTTCCCAATGGAAACAGGACTGGATAAAATCTTCTTTGTTTAAAACAGTTTACTTTCCACTTTCCCCCCCCATCCATTTTTCCCCATTGTGAGAAATAATATAGCTTTCTATTAACACTTATTGGATTTTCTGCCCTGTCATCAGTTGCCTAATTGCAACAACGTGTGCATTATCTTTTAAGCTGACTTTGATGCTAGCTTGCCTTCCACCACAGGTGCGATCCTATTACTTACTTGGTTGCTAAAAGCATGTTTTTCCGGGCGTGGAGCTCGCTGGGATCCGAATGCTGGCGGCAGAGATATTCCGCTGCTGCCTTGGCTGGGAACTCTGTTTCGCACACATAACCAAAGTCTCGAGCGAGGTGAACAGCCTCCCCTGGAAAATTAGAGCAGCCATAAGATGGTTCAGGGATGGTACAGGTAGCCTCAACTTATGATCACAATTGGGACCTGAATTTCCACTGCTAATTGAGTTTTGCCTCTTTTTACGACCTTCCTTGCCACAGTTGTTGAGTGAATCACTGCAGCTTTTAAGTTAGTAACATGGTTGTTAAGTGAATCTGGCTTCCCCACTGACTTTGTTTCTTCAGAAGGTAGCAAAAAGTGATCACGTGACCTCAGGACACTGCAACTGTCATAAATACATACCAGTTGCCAACCATCCAAATTGGGGATGGTGCAAGAGCCTTAAGTCACTTTTTTCAGTGCCCCTGAAACAGAGCAAGAGAGTTGGAAGGGACCTTGGAGGTCTTCTAGCCGGACCTCCTGCTCAAGCAGGTGGCCCTGTACTATTTCAGACAAATGGCTGTCCAATCTCTTCTTAAAAGCCCCCAGTGGTGGAGCACAACTTCTGAAGTTGTTCTACTTCAAACAGTCAATAGAACAGAACTCTTTATTGGCCAAGTATGATGGACATACAAGGAATTTGTCTTTGGTGCGTACAGTGAGACCATATGCACCAAAGACAAATTCCTTGTGTGTCCAATCATACTTGGCCAATAAAGAATTCTGTTCTGTTCTATTGACTGTTTGAAGTAGAACAACTTCAGAAGTAAAATAAAACAGAATACATTCATCAAGAATCATAAGATACAACACTTAGTGAAAGTCATAGGTTACTAATAAGCAATCAAATTATACTAGGAAACAAATAAAACAATATAAAATTTAAAGATACAAGCAATACAACTTATAGTCATAAGTGGGGAGAGATAGATACTAGCAAAGAACAGAAAAATAATAGTAATACAGTCTTAGTAAATAGTTTGACAGTGTCGTGGGAATTAGTTGTTTAGCATAGTGGTGGCATTCCGGAAAAAGTTGTCCTTGTGTCTAGTTGTTCTGGTGTGTTGTGTCCTATAGTGTCATTTTGAGGGTAGGGGTTGAAACAATTTATATCCAGGATGTCAGTGAGGGGTCTGAAGTTATTTTCACAGCCCTCTTTTTGACTTATGCAGTATACAGGTCTTCAATGGAAGACAGGTTGGTTACGATGAATGAATGGTTAATGAATGGTTATAAGTCAAGGACTTCATTTTCTGCATTTCAACTAATTAACTGATTAGACCAATGGTACCGCATCTGCATCTCAGCCTCAAGTGTGAAAGGGGTCAAGGCTTCATAAACTGCCACTAAGGCATCTCACTGTGTCACCCAGTCCAGTGAGATCCAGAGGGGTTGGAGACTGGGCCATAATCAGTGTCTGCCCTCAAAGGAACTCTTGTCATAATAACAGGAGGCATGTCGGGATGTCATGACCCAAGTCTTGCCTGTTATATCACAAGGCAAGCACAAAAGGAGCGGGGAATTTACAACACAACTCACACTTTGTCATTCCTCCCCTTCTGTAAGGGTCCATCTGGCCAGAGCAACTGGGAGCTGCAGTGACCCAACCCACTCAGTCATAAAAAAGCTCACCAAGGTTTATACTAACTCAGCCAATACAGCTGCTGCGGCTTTAGCCAACTTGGTTAAATGTAGAAGACACTAACAATGGTTAGTCTGGATGAATATCTTTTTTTAAAAAACTTTTTTAAACTGGTTTTTTGGAGGTTGTGTTTGAATTACGGTATGTTGGCTGGTTAGCTTTTGTTTTAATTGTATGTGCTGCCCAAAATCCCAGGCATGATAGAAGCCGTTATATAAATTATTATGTACTAACTGGATCACCATGCTTCGCGACAAAACTATGTGATCGGGCAATGCAAGAGAAACCAAGTTCACACCCGTTCAATCCATTGGCTCACTGATGGTCAGTAATTGAAACACATGAGGGAATATCGCTCCTGCTGCCTTGAGTCCAGAAGCAGTTCCTTAGGTGGAAGGCGTAGACATTTTGGTGAGGTACCAACATTCAGTACTGTAAGGAGTCCCAGACCGCTCCTGAGTGAAGGAGTGGAACATCTGCCAGTTTGAACTGAGGTAACGGAATGGGAGGCAGCTGGCAGTTGGAACAGAGTTTTTTTCAGATGGGGAGGGGGAGTAGAACTCCTTAGCATCACAGTGTGTTAATTACTGTATAAGAAATACTAATGATCTGATGGTCATTTCGACAAATCCATTCTGAGCGAGCACCTAGAAGCCAAGAGGAACATATGTGCCAAATTTCAAGTTTGTAGGCTTTACAGTTCTAGAGATTTCGTGATGAGTGACTGGTTTGGCTTTTATATATATAGATTTATTTATTATTACAGTTCTATGCAACTCCAGATGGCTAGATAAATAAATTTAATTAGATTAAATTAGAGAACCAGATAAATTATTAAACAAATATGATGCTACCGGTACCTAATTCCGTGTCAGTTTTTTGGCCATAGACTAACATGGTTTTCTGATCACCATCTTGGATCAAATGTGCTGCATAAACATAGCCCATCATTCTAAAAAGCAGAGCAAGTTGTCAGGAGTTGATGGGGTGCATCTCTTTAAATTATGCTCCATGGGGGAAGGGCAAGATAAATAGGGCCACCACCACAGAGCCCTCGGGATGTAGTTGGGGGAGAACAGGAACGGAAGACAAAGAAGGAAGATTGCACTGCTATTGTTAGGATTGGAAAAGGAGAATTTGGTTTTAACTTTTCACCGACTTTCAGAGCTATTATTCCTGTTGCACAATTAAAACAAAAGACAATACTGTAATGGCATTGAAGCTTTTTATGCTATTATTCGTACAGTATTTATAATTTACTTCATTATTTTTGTTTTACTATTTTATTATACTATTTGTATATTATTTTATTAATCATTTGTTTTCTTATTTACAGTTTACTTTGTTTTATGATGGCATTATATTTGCATGTTATTATTTATTAATATTTTATTTCATTATATTGCATTATTTTGTTTTTATTTGGCTATTTGTATTCTACAAAGGAAAAATGCGTAGGCCAATGCTGTCTTTGTCGCAAGCATACTAGCTATGGATTTATTTATAGGTAACCCTCGAGTTTTGTCCTATGGCTGTAATTCGTGACAGTTGTAAAGCAGGTCAGTCAGGTGACTGACCCAATTTTACCATATACATTTTTTGTAGCAGTTGTTAAATGAATCGCTGTGATTGTTAAGCAAACCAAAGGCAACCATTGGAACATCAAATATGGGTTGTAAGAATCTTCCAGGTAAGTCTGCTGGAACCTCAAACAGTCACTAACAACTAGTTGTAAGTTGAGGAATACATCATATGTGTGATTCAGGGGTGGGTTCCGGACGGCTTTACTGCCGGTTCGCTCATGTGTGCGATGTGTGTATGTGTGTGTGTGTTGGATGTGCGCTGTGTGCACATGCACAATTCAATTAAAATTGTTCTGCGCATGCACAGAACTTACAAGCAAGATGGCGGCGCTGAAGGCACCAACCGGAGAACCAGTTCGGGGGCGTGGCAGGCCTAGATTGCTACCTGCTCCAGCGACCCAGGCCGCCATACCACTACCAGTTCGGCCAAACCCCTCTGGTGTGATTGTGTAGCTAATATGTATATAGTATGTGTGTGTAGGTATTTGTGTCTGGGTGTTGTATTTTTAACTCACATTTCCTTTAATTGATTCTGGTGGTAAGCAGTATAGAGGTTCCCAAACATGGCAACTTTCAGACTTGTGGACTTCAACTCCCAGAATTCTGGGAGTTAAAGTCCACAAGTTTTAAAGTTGGCAAGTTTGGGAACCTCTGGTATAGACCAATGGTTCTCAACCTGTGATCTGCAGACTCCTGGGTGGCCGCAATATCATTACAGGGGGTCTGTGAAGATTTGGAAAAAAAAAGTTATGGTTTAAATCTTGAGTTAGGTCTTGGGGGTCCGGGGCCATGGTCCCTGGACAGAAAGAGTATTTAAAGGAGGTCCATGGTGAAGAAAAGTTTGTGAACCACTGGCATGGAATATTCCCACTTCCATCTTATCCCTACAACAGCCTTGTGAGGTAGGCTGGGCTTAGTGAAATGATGTCTCCAAGGGGGCTTTCCTGTGTGGTTGGACTTGGGCTGATCTCCCCAGACCTCTGGGCACCCTCTTCTATCGGCTGCCTTTCTTACAAGATTGATAGGCATCAGCCCGTATAATCATGAGAGCTAGCACCTTGTAGGATTTGTGCCCTGACCTGGTTGCCGATTCTGCTCAGATGAGAGGCCCAGACCTCACACCGAGTGGTAGACAGTGAGGCCAGCAACTAGGTTAACACATTATAGGACGGATGGCTTAACCCGAAGCACAGCAGGGGGAGGGGAGATGAATTAGCTCTGTCTGCTTAAACCTCAGCTCGGGAGCTGGGTGTGATCGATTGCCCATCCGCTCCGATTACTTCCACAGCAACGCCTGAAGCTGGATCAATTTCACCAATGCAGGGGCATTTCCACAGAATGATGGATCCCCCCTCCTGCAGACTGCAGTTGCCCCAAGGAGATCCGGGGCTTCTGAGCAAAGGCTAGGTGGGCAGGCCGAATCTCCTTCCCACACCCCACCTTGCGCATGTTGTGGCCCTCCAGTAGCTGGTAGCAGATTCGGACAATGAGGAGGTTGAGGAAGAACCTGGGCCAGTCCTGGAGTCTGGGGAAGGCTCTCATGAGGGCTCTGTGTCGGAGGCAGAGAGGGAGCCAGAGCCATATGCCAGTTATCAGCTGCCTTCAGAGTCAGACATCAGTGAGGCAGAAGAACAGCTGGAGCCTGTTCCCAGTGTGCACATGTGCAGAGTTGCCAGACGAAGGGAACAGCTAAAGAACAGGAGTCGACTTGAGAGTAAAACCACAGGTAGATGATGAATGGCCCCTCCCAGAGGAAATCAAAGAGGAGCAAAAGGGGAGTGGAGTTTGCAGGAGACAATTAGTTCAATTCATTGGCTCGTGATTCTCCGAGACTCCTTGACAGAGGAGTTTTGCAGATATCGGCCTGGCAGCTCTCCAAGTCAGATAAGATCTGTAAATCCTCCCTTGAAAGACTTTGCTGGATGTAAATGAGAAGAATTCACAGTCAATTAATCCAAGGGTTTTTGTCGGGACCAGGAGTTTGCTTCATGCTCTCGAGAAGCCTCAGTCAGAACAGCACATAACAGCAGTAGGAGATGTCACTCCTTAGTCCCTACCCTAAGCCAGTACTGGTGCCCTTGCACAGGTCCTGGGATAAATGCCCTGCAGAAAATATCCTATGCCCTTTTTTCTACTAGATTCCAAAGGCTTCGTCTGAAAAGAAAATTGGGGGGAAATTTTCCTGGATGGCCTGGGAGGATCTTGCCTGCCCTCTGCAAAAGATGAGATGGCCAAGGGTCCTGTGGGAGCATCCAGGGTTACATTCCGCAATTGTCTCTGTCTGTCAAATGATAAATTAGACTCACAAGTTCATCAGATCTGTGATTTGGGAGGCAGCCTTTCGTCCATCCCATCTCTCAGTGCAGGAATCCAAATTGCAACAATCTCTCCAGCTTTCCTACCGACCCTTATGGCAAGCAAAGCTACTTGGGGCATTTAAATAGATTTCATCTCATAGCTTCATCATAGCTTGTAAGTTCCGCTTCTATTCTTCTTTACTTAACATAGACTTTCGAGGTGGGTGGGTGGATTGTTAACACCTTTGTAGGAATGCCAACAAGGCAGGCTGCGTTTCCCAAAAGAATGCCATTCCATGGACATGAGATTTGGCAGTGCTTCAAAGCTAGCAAAGCCTGTCTGAAAAGCTGATGGAGTTTCTCAGTCATGCAGGTCATGGTTGTCCCAAAGGTGTTTTTTTTTTCAAGAGGCAATAGGACTTCCCCCCCCCCCCCCCCCCCTTGAAGACATTTCACTTCTCATCCAAGAAACTTCTTCTTTTTGGGGAGGACCAAGAAACAAAAGGAAACAAGAGGAAATATTGGGCCAAAGCAAGCTGAGGTATTTGTTGTGGCCCAGCCGGCTCCGGATGAGCTGCTGATGGACTCCTCTAGTGAGGAGTCCTATGAGTCTGCTCTGGAGGAGGAGGGCGACCTTGAGAGAGCAGAGAGCCCGGCTGATCATCAGGAGGCGCCTGGGTCTTGGAGTAGTGGGGAGGATCAAGGCCAGTTTGTCCCTGATGCTAGAGTGAGAAGGGCTGAAAAAAGGAGGCTTTAATTGCATCAGAAGCGAACTCGAAGGATTTGAATTAGTCCCAGCTGCCTAATGACTGGCCCCTCCCAAGAGGGTTTAAAAGGAAGTCTTTGCTAAGAAAGTCCTTGCAGAGAACAACGTTGGATTTCTAGGTTTGTGTTTATTTGTGTTGATTTTCAGGTTCGTGTTTAGTCGAGTTAGGAAGCTTCGTATCTGTTCAGAGTCATTTAGGTAAGCAGCCAAGAGAATCAGTGGCAGGCAGCCAGTCTTGTGTTAGTTGGAGAAGGGGGGGGGGGCGGTTTCAGAACAGGTATGTATGCAGCAATGCAAAATGACGATCTCATTTGAAAAGTCTATTTCAACGTCCTTCGTTGGAAAAGCTGGGACAGTAAATAGGAGGCGTTTATGTTGCACACACCCCTCTGGCCTGCAAGTGCTAACTAGGGGTGAAAATCCTCCAGCCCACCCACCCTAAATGCACTTTCCTAGAGTTTATCCTGAAGAGCCCTGCATATAGAGGGTTGCCGTTTAAGAATTTCTCAAAGGAAGGGCCACGCTTCGTGGGTTAGGGCTTATTGTCCTCGGGGGCAAACAAGCTATCGTCTGTCATTTATACTGACCCCCCTGATCAGCAGTCAGTGACAGCTCCCAGCTGTCTGGGCTGAGCCCAAAACGCTTGTTTCCCTGCTCTCCTCCTCCCCCTGCTCCTCCTCCTCTTCCTCCTCCTCCTCCTCCTCTTCTTCTCATGGAAATAAACCATTCAGGAGCATCCAGTCCTAAAGCTGCCTTCAAGAACAATCTCAGCCCCCCCCTCGTCAACCCGTTTCATCTGCTGCCAACAGAGCGAAGGGGCTTCCTTCTGTTCTTCTCCAGCAGCTGCCTTTCCGTCACAATAGATCACAGAACTGTCCCAAACGCAAGGATGGCCTCTCTGCACATCGTGGCGTTTCACATCGAAGCCGTCCAGGTGACGGACTCCTCCGACGGGACTTGTGACAAGCGGAGAAATCCTGCAGCCTTTTCTTCTCCCCCCCCCCCCCCTCACCGCTTCTCACTCAATCTGGTCAAGGGGCATTCGCTCTCCAAGAAGAAAACATGGAATTGTCCAGGGATGGAAGCAGCAGGATGCTCTTTTATCTGCAGGCAGTCCTCGACTTGCCGGCCTTCTGCGCATGCGCAGTGCTGGCGCATTACGTCGGGACATGTGGGTGGAGCCTCCCGCAGCCGCCACTACCAGTTCTCCTGAACCGGAGAAAACCGGCTGAAATCCACCTCTCAACACACCCCAAAAGAATTGCAATGATCCGACCTTACCACTATGGGCAGACCTTGACTTGCAACCAGAATGTCCATTATTAAGCAAGTTAAATAAATCTCATCCAGTTTTACAACCTTTTCTGTCTCGGTTATTAAGCGAATCACTACATTTGTTAAATGAATCAGGCAGTCATGAAGCAAATCTGGCTTCCCTCATTGACTTTGCTTGTTGGAAACCGGCTGGGGAGGCTGTAAATCTTGTTTGCACATTATTAATTTTTAAGAATATAAATCCATAAATCCATGCCGGTTGCTAAGCGCTCAAATGTTGATCTTGTGACTGTGGCGATGCTCTGATGGTCATAAGTGATAGGGCTGGTTGTAAATCCTCCCATAGTGCCATTATAACAGAGGTGTCCAAACTTGGAAACTTTAAGAGTTGTGGACTTCAATTCCCAGAATTCCCCAGCCAGCCATCCTGGCTGGGGAATTCTGGGAGTTGAAGTCCACAAGCCTTAAAATTCCCAAGTTTGGACACCCCTGCATTATAACTTTAAATGGTCACTACGTGAATGGTTGTAAGTTGAGAACTAATCTATACTGTTTAATCAGCTTAAGAACACTACCAAGAGAAATTTGGAGGAACTCTTCAAGCTTCCCATGAACAAAGTAGAAAGCCAGGGGTACAGAACACAACAGAACAACTGATTTGGAAGGGACCGTGGTGGTCTTCTAGTCCAACCCTCTGCTCAAGCAGGGAACCCTATACCATTTCAGACAATGGTTGTCTAATCTTTTCTTTAAAATCTCCAGCGATGGATCATCCACAACTACTGGAGGCAAGCCATTCCACTGGTCAATTGTTCTCATTGTGAAGAAATGCCCTATTAGTTTTAGTTTGTTTCCTTAATAAATTTCCATCCACCGCTGCTTATCCTGCCTTCAGGTGCTTTGGAGAATAGGTTCATCATATCTTCCTTGTGGCAGCCCGTTAGCTATTTGGAAGACCGCTATCATATCACTTCTAGTCCTTCTTTTCATTAAACTAGACATACATCTTTGCCATTAATATTAAGGTCAAAGGCAAATTCTTTCTCACAGTCTGTTTGAGCCGTTTGATCACAAAGGTTTTCTGATAGACTCTCCAAACAGGCTGTCCTTTGAAGTCCATTTCTCTTCATGGCAATATCATGGCGTGGCGCAGGAGAAGACAAGTCCAGACTGCAGTGATTTTACAGTTGAGATGCCCTCTAGAGGACTTCGGTATCCTTGTTTTCCCCATCAACCCTCTGTGCTCCATATGCTTCGGACTGTAATTCCCACAGTTGATTGTCAGTGCCCCTACAGCTGGAGGCTAAAGGGAATGAAAGTCCGAAACTTCTGGAGACCACCAAATTGCCTGTCCCTGTGATTAATGATTTTGGGTTAAGAGGTGTGAAGGACTCTGCTCCATATCAACACCACTAATTGCATCCATCTCTGAGAACTTGCCTCTGTAGCATGTTGCGTTCTTAGGAGACACTGTGTGCCTGGATTATGGATGCCACCAAAGAAAACTTTTAGAATTGGCTGCAGTGATAGGGCAGCAAGGCAGTGATTACACTCCCAGGTGAGTGTTTGTATTGTATGCGTGCTTTATTTGGGGGAAAATAATGCTAATTCTGCCTCACGGATTGCACAGTTTTACTGCTATTTCCTCGCGAAACTCAGTAGAAGTTATGCCTCCATTTCATCAATGTTTGGCTGCCAGATTTTGGGAAATAGGTTATAGAGGGCTCACTCTTGCTTTAAGACAGGAGTCTCAAACTCGATTTCATTGAGGGCCACAACAGGGTTGTGTTTGACCTTGGAGGGCAGGGAGGGTGTGTGACCAGGGTGGGCATGACCACCTCAACATCACTCCTGTTGGGGGCACCTGGGGTGGTGGCCTGAGTGCTGTGCCAGCAAAAGTGTACTCCCAAGCTCCGTTTTCAGCTGCCACGGCCTCCTGCAACTCTCACCCAATGAAAATGGAGCTTTCATGCGGCCCTCTCCAGCTCCGTTTTCATTGGCAGAGGGTTGCAGGAGGTTGTGGCAGCCGAAAACGGAGCTTGGGAGTCCATTTTTGATGGCAGAACACCATGGGCCAGTTCTTCGCTATTTCCAGGGTGGCCCCGTGGGCCAGATCTAAGTACCCTACCACCCGGTCATATCTGGCCTTCCGGGCCTTGAGTTTGACCCCCCCTGCTTTAAGGAGATGGTGATGGCTTAACCCCAGTAAATAAGCATCAGACTTGAATTAAACTGAAATAGTCTCCTTTTGTATCCTCTATCCAGGGTTGTCTATGGAATACAGTCCAAAATTGATGCAATTGCAATTCTGCCTTGACACACTAAAAAAACAAGTAGAGCTTTCATTATGCCATCGCAACAACCATCTTGACTTTTTCGGTCATATATTTCAGATATATAACCCTATTTCTGTCTTTTTTTTAAATTGATCTATTTTATTTTCCTTCTAAAGTTATTGTTTTTTTTAATTTGGCATTTTAATTTAAATTCTTTCTTTGAACCCCATGAAAAGGTGAGTCAAAGTGATGCAGGGCTGAAGGCAGGCAGTCAATCCATCAGTCAGGGTGTTAGAGAAATCATTCAAAATAGGTTTTAATCAGGAGTGGTTTGCTGCTGGCATTACAGCTGCTTCGGCGTGCAAATTTTTTTGCTTTGCATGCGTGCATGTTTGCACCTTAAAATGTCTGTGCATGCGTTAAAAAAGGAAAAAAATACATTTCTGCAATGAAAATTGTTCTGCATATGCACAGAACTGAAAATCAAGATGGCGCCGCCATAGGAGAACCAGTTTGGGGGCATGACAGGCCTGGGTCACTGCCAGTTTCTGCGACCCAGTCTGCCAAGTTCTTACCTATTCAGCCAAACCGGTAGGAACCTACCTCTGGTTTTAATATAAAATAAGAACATTTTAAATCCCTACACAACCCCAAAAGAACACCTTTTCAGGCCAAACACAAATAATCTTACCTTCTACCAGGGATGTTAGTAAGGTGACATTTGCTGCTTTGCGCCTTCCAGCAGGTAGATTTAACCCAATCTTCTCCAACCTTTCTCTTAAACATCTTCCACCATTTTTAGATTTTGCCCTAAAACAGGAAAGCAGAAGAATGAAACAATCTGAATGGGATTTAAAAACAAACAAACTAACTAACTAAGGAACCAAATCACCCTTAATTTCCAAAATCTATTCTTCAACAATTCTAGGAAAAGTCATAGGACTGTTTGTAAATTTTGCGATTAAATTATGGTAGGGGTTCATGGTTTGGTGGCGACTTCTTACTGTATATGCCTCAAAATTAACATAAAAAACACATACAGATGGTCCTTGCTTAATTGCTCACTTAGCAACCATTCAAATTACACCAGACCAGGGGTCTGCAAAGTCGGCTCTTTTAAGACTGGTGGACTTCAACTCCCAGAGTTCCCCAACCAGCATAGCTGGCTGGGGAATTCTGGGAGTTGAAGTCCACCAGTCTTAAAAGAGCCGACTTTGCAGACCCCTGCACCAGACCACCCTTGAGCTCAGTTGTGGACTTCTAATGACTGTGCCCCCCCCTCCCCCGTGGTCATGTGATCCCATTTTTGGCACTTGGCAATCAACTTCCATATACATCTGTTTGCAATGTCCCATGATCAAGTGATTGCAAATTTCATGCCAATTTCCGGTGATTGCTTCCAGTTTCTAGCAAAAAAAATGCCCACTGAGTCAAATGAATCCATTTAACAATTCTGACGTTCATTAAATGACTGCGGAGTTCACTTAATGACTATGGTTTTTGCTTAATGACCACTGCAAAGAAGATTGTAAAATCAGGCACGGTCACTTGGTGATTCACTGTTGAATGCCACAATTTATGACTGTAATTCTGGGTTCAATTACAGTTGTAAGTCTAGGTCCTAGGACTATCTATATACTGTAAAGGTAAAGGTCTCCTTACACATATGTGCTAGTTGTTCCTGACTTCAGAGGGCGGTGCTCATCAAAGCCGGAGAATCAGCGCTGTCCGTAAACATCTCCGTGTTCATATGGCCAGCATGACTAAACGCTGAAGGCGCAAGGGATGCTGTTACCTTCCCACCAAAGGTGGTTCTTATTTTACTACTTGCATTTTTTACATGCTTTCGAACTGCTAGGTTGGCAGAAGCTGGGACAAATAACAAGAGCTCACTCCATTACGCAGCACTAGGGATTTGAACTCCCAAACTGCCAACTTTTCTGATTGACAAGCTCAGTGTCTTAGTCACTGAGCCACCGCATCCCTTATCTAGGCCCTAGGACTATCTATATACTTGTAGTCGTATGTAAACCTGGGGGCAATTTGTTCTGGGTAAGATTTTACCACGATACTTTAGCTGACCAGCTTCTCATTTATTTTTTTAATTATTTATTTATTCAATTTGTATGGCGTCCATTGCAAATTCATGACTGTTAAAAACAGGCACCTTTCAATCACAGTTCAACAAACAAAACAAATGAATGTTGTGAATTCCTACCGCCGAAGGACACCACCAAGGAGAGAAGCGTTGAGGCATTCTGGGGGCGAGAGTCTCCTCTGGACTTCACCGACTGTCACTTTGTACTTGGAGGTGGAGCTCAGGAGGGACAATCGTCCAGGAACGGAGCAGAAGACTTCGTTTGGATTGGTCACCCCTCCTATCAGGGTGTCCTTGTTCATGGTCAGGGAAGAGATGGTGGTCCCATTGGCCTTCGAAGGGATGGGCACTAGAGGATCAGAACAAACAAAGAATGAAGGAGTGACAGCTATAACGAAGCATGGGTTTATTTAGGATTAAGGAGCCCTAATAACACAGCCATGGAATAAGAATCCTAAATAGGGCACCAGACCAGACCAGATTTAATACCTTATATCTCCAAAAATAAGACCTCCCCAGATAGGAAGCCCAATTGAGCTTTTGAACACATGCACTAAAATAAGCCCTCCCCCGAAAATATTGCAACACAGCAGCAGACATGAGGTGACCACGTTTGCCGCCTCCTGCACCCCAAAAATAATAATACCTCCCTGAAAATAAAGCCAAGCGCTTATTTCAGGTTGTCAAAAGAAAATAAGACCCTGTCTTATTTTGGAGAAACAGGGTATGGAGAACAATTCTTCAGCAAGATCGTTCCATTTCATCAACATTTTTGTCAGTAGTGATGACATAAAGTCTTTAAGATGTCCAAAGTCTCACCTTTGTTCTTACAAATGTTTAAAGTTGAAAAAAGATTGTGAGAAAGACCAGTATTAACTAGTAAGAGCAAAGAGAAAGAGTAAACATTGAATACCTTTCCAGCATAAAATAAACTTCTAAAAGAGATTGTTCAAAACTGGGAAAGGAGACACATTTGGCAGAGAAGTCATGGCTGATATAAGGTCATTGCCTCTAAAAACAAATTTTATTGGTTTCACAGCAGAACAAGTGGATTTTGTTGGATATTCCAATATTATTGGAATATATTCAAATAACATTTATCAATCCCAATTAACTCAATTGCTATTTGCCAGTTTCTGAGCCATTGAGACAATATTAGTCCTCCAGTTGTGGATGGACTGCAGTTCTCATGAGCCTATCATTGTCTTGTCTGGTTGGGGCTCAGCAGGGGTATCCACAGATGTGGCACTTGTGGCTACCATTTTGCCTTTTTTGAATGTGGCCTGTAGACATCCCTGGAACCGAAGGAGATTGACAACCCAGAACAAACTTCAATTAATACTATTTCTCATCTTCGACCTATGTAGATCGACATGCCATTCTGACAGAAATGTACCATTCCTATGTTCTAGTGACTCATATCGAGTTAAATTACATGGTATAATTTACATCAAGGTAGGATTTGGGGACAAAATTCCAGGGTGTCTAAGAAGAATGATCTGGTGCAAAGGAGGGCAACTATGGCCGTTTTATGACCTATGGACTTCAACTCCCAGAATTCCTCAGCCAACATGGAATTGAAGTCCATCAGTCGTAAAGGGGCCCTAGTTGCCCATCCAGATCTGCAGGGTCTTTCAATATGGCAGGTCACTCTGTTACTATTTGTAAGAATGTAAAACAATATACAGCTCATCCTCAACTTGCAATCACAATTGGTTTCCAAACGTATGTCATTAAGCAATGCGGTCATTATATGAGTTGTGCCTGATTTTATGACCATTTTACCATGGCTGTTTAGAAAATCATTAAGTGAATCCAGCTTCTCCCCTCCCCCACCCAATTTTGTTGATGGAGACCAGTTGGGAAGGACGCAAATCTGCTTTGCTGGCTGGGGAAGTCTGGGCGTCGAAGTCCACCAGGCTTAAAGTTGCCAAGGTTGGAGACCCCTGTCATAAGACAAACTGAGAATGTGAACTTTCTTAACCTCATAGGGCAGTGATGGCTAACCTTTTTTGGCTCGCGTGCCAAAAGCGGGGGGAGCACAGGGGGGTTGTGCGTAGGCGTGCCACACCCATAATGCTATGTGCATGACCCCCTGCTTTTGGCACACTTTTTTCACTCTCCCCAGGCTCCAGAGGCTTCCTAGGAGTCTGGGGAGGGTGAAAACAGCCTCCCCCCACCTGCAAAGGCTTCAGGAGCTTCCCTGAAACCTCCAGAGGGCGAAAAACGGCCTCAAAAGAAAGCCTAAATCAGCTGGCCAGCACACACATGCACACTGGAGCTGACAGGGCAATGTCTTGCGTGCCATCTGTGGCACCCGTGCCATAGGTTCGCCATCACTGTCATAGGGTGTGTATGTAGGGAGGTGAAGCAATGGCAGCTACTGAGTGGAGAACTCAGAAAACTGAGTGGAGAAAAAGGGGAGAAAAGTCTGGGATAGGTTGAGTCTGAACTGAAAGCATGAGAATAGCAATTAAATTGTTTTGACATCCACAACTGCAATGGCACCGCAAGCTGTGGAACTCAATTCGCTCAAATTCCCAAGCTAATTCCTGAATATAGGCGTGCAGTGTGCATGTGTGTGCTGGCCAGCTGATTTAGGCTTGGCTTAATCTGAACAGATCTCCTTTGGACTACAAGAACTCCACCATCCCCATTGGCATCCAAAGTAGCACCTTAGCATTGAACTCAGAGTGACAAGGAAGCCCAGGATCAAATTGCACAGTTCAGGCCACTGCTTTTCACCCCAATGTACATATCTCAGGGGTTTTTTATGGGATGAAATGATGGGCAGCCTGCATAAGCTTCTTTGGAAAGAAAAATACAATATACGCACAATAAATGAATAAATCCAAGTAATCCTTATTATTTAGTTTCTGGCCAAAACTTTCTTAAAACCACCAACGAACCATCAAAGAAACACCGAGAATACTTCCACCAACACTATCCTGTTTCCCTGAAAATAAGACCTCCCTGGATAAAAAGCCCAATTGGGCTTTTGAGTGTATGCGCTAAAATAAGCCCTCCCCTGAAAATATTGCAACACAGCAGCAGCTATGAGGTGACCCTGCTCGCTTCCTCCTGCACCTCAAAAATAATAAGACCTCCCCGAAAATAAGGCCAAACACTTATTTCAGAGGTCAAAAGAAAATAAGACCCTTTTGGGGAGGGAAACATGGCAGTATATAATAATAAAAGCAAATCCCACTCCTTTTTAGCTCTGATGATATTGTCTACTTGGATAATTAAATGTCTACAAGAAAACCACCAAGCTCAGAGAGCACCAAGGACCCCATAGCTCTCTTAAAACTTTTTTGTATTATTCTATAAAACTTTAGAACATCCAGTACAAATCCTCTTTTTTGATTATAAAAAAACAAACAAAGAGGAAACATCCCCACTCATCACCTTTAAATTGTTTTGACAACAAGATCAGGAACAAAAGTTCTTTTCCTCTACGCCAGTATTTCTCAAACTTGCTATGTTTCTGACTTCAACTCCCACAGTTCCCTACCCAGCATGAGGAATTCTGGGAGTTGAAATCCACTCATTTTAAAGTTGCCAAGTTCTACGTCGTGTATCGTATATGATGCCTGGGAATGTACAATCAGTTGTACAAAAACAACTTACATAACCTAGAGTTCTTACACAGCAAAGGATAGATATCTGATTAAGTGGCGTGACCCATTTTGCAGCCAATAAAACGTATCATTGTGAATTCATAAGCTCATCATGAATATTGAAGTATGAATTAAGAACTTCAAAAAGTCCAGGTCACGTGGCTTCCCAACCAGGGTTGCTTATATGAATGATAGAGAAGGAGTGTTGGTTTTCAAAGCAAACCCCCTTTGGGGGGGGGGGGATCATAACTAATATTTGCACATTGGCTCACACTAGGATGAAGAAATGTATCAGTTGTGGTTTGTCTTCCTTTCTAATGTTCTACACTCACTGAATCAGTGGTGGGATTCAAAAATTTTCATTACCGGTTCGGTGGGCGTGGCTAGGTTGGAGGGCCATGTGGTTGAGAGGGCATGGCCAACTTGACATCACTCATGTTCACGCCCAAGTGAACTTGCAAGGCAATGGGATGCACATGTGCAAAGAAGATGGCAGCGATGGCAGCCACTTTTTCGCCGACTGGAAGACTTTTTAGCAGCCTGGGACCAGCCGCTGGCCACTTTCAGAGCTAGTATGCAAAGAGGTGGTACAAGAGAGAGGCGAGCGGGTGAGCGGGGTCAGCAACCAGCAACAGGAGGACCAATTCGGGGGCGTGGCCAGCTGTCCATTGATACCGGTTCGCCGAACTGGGCAAAATTTCCACCACTGATTCGGGCGAATCGGTGCAAACCGGCTGTATACCACCTCTGCACTGAATCCTCTTTCAGTTTGTTTTTTAAAGTATGTACTTTAGACATCTTCAACGTATGACCATTTATTTAGTGAGTTTTCAAAGTTATGACAGCACTCAAAAAAGTGACACGCAACTGTTCCCCACACTTTTGACTGTCACAGCATCTTCACAATCATATGATCAAAATTCAGGCGCTGGGCAACCAGCATGTATGTACAATGATTTCAACATGCTAAGTTCATATGATTGTTACTTGCAACCTCCCCAGCTGGCTTCTGACATGCTAAGTGAATGGGGGAAGCCAGATTTGCAATGATAACACTATTCCCTGAATTGCAGTGATTCCCTTGCCTTGCTTAGCAACCAAAATTCTTTTTCTCAGTTGTAGTCATAACTTGAGGATTAGGTCATTGTTAGGTCATTTTGTGCATAATTCTTTTAGCATGCCCATTTGGTTTGCGATGTTGCCAAATATACAGTTTTTGCCAAGAAAAATAATAATGCCACAGGATCCTGCATTTTTGTACATAGTTTTCCGGTGAATTTTCCTGGTGTGTTTTTAAAAAAATAAAATAAAATTACAAGCTGCACTAAAAAATTCTTGCAATGCTTTTTGCTTGTTTCATGAAATTTAAAAGTTCCATTAAAATAAAACCAACTTCATTTGTCATTTGCAACTTCTCCTAAAATGCAATATTTGAATAACTCAGTTTATTTTAATGCATGCATATTTCCTTGATGTATAGATCCTGATGCTTTGCACATTTATAAATATGAATTTTCCCCTTCCTTAAACTGGATGAAGACCTGACTTGATTTCAGTTACAACCTAGTTCTTTAATCAGTTTGGGTGTTTAAGATTTTAATAGCTGCTTTGGCTACTGCTTCACTGCTTGTACATCATGAGTCCAGCTCAAATTGGGTTTATTTATAGTCCAGATTATAATAATACCATATTAGATTTGTAATTGATATAATTCCTTTAATTCAAAGCAGATAGAATCCAGCGGCCACCAGTTTTTTGAACGCTGAGGAAACTTTTGCTATGGCATTTTTGGAAGTTTCTGAAACAGGTGTTGATTTATGGATCTGCCCCATGTTTTAAACATATTCTGAATTGACATGTTTTGAATTATCTGTAAACACATGTGGTTAGTAATGGTATGTCTCCTTCTGGACTAAATCTGTCAAGAATGTTCTTTTTTTATTTTTTATTTTAATAGTTCTTGTTGGAACTATCAGAAATCCTAAAATTATTAAAAAGCTCATAATGGTGGATCATAACATTTGAACTTTGTAAAACACTTTATTGCAGAGCTCAAATTAATCGTGGTGGAAAAAATGAAACATTATCAGTATCAATCAATCAGAATGTATTGCAGTCATAGACCAGAGACCATACACTATCAGTATTATTAAGCAGATATTGGGTTAGATTGCAATGGCATTACACTGCTACAACCATTAATTGATAAAATATTTATATTCTGTCTCACAAATAAAGTATCAGCATAATTAACCAGTCTTCCCTTCTTTTCCCCTTATGCCAATTTAAACCCTACATTAGAGTCGACAATCCATGCCTCTGATTAAATGAACCCGTGTCTTTTAATAAGATTTTGTTAGTCTGAAAACCTGTTGCCATGTACCTTCAGAGCTATAACAGGGAAAGCAGAGGAATGGTATGTTATGTTTTATAGAGATTTATGTTTATGCTTTGTTTATCTGGAAGTAGATTCCTACAAACTCTCACAAGTGGTAAATTTGACCACAGATTATATAGGAACACAACCGAAAGAAGATAAACAAGGTATTAAAATGTCCCAAGGGTGCTTTTTCCAGAGGCAACTGGACTTTCTGGTTTTTCTTTGAAGGCGTATAGCTTCTCATCCAACGATGACTGAGCATCTCCACAGACATTAAGAGGATTAAAATTATTTTGGTCAACCAATTAAGTCAAATTTGGTTAGGGTGCATTGTGATGTTTTGTTTACCTGGGTATTGATGCCTAGAAATTCTCACAACTGGCAAATTTCACAATGTATTAAATAAGGATTCAACGGGAAAGACGATTTGAACAAGTTTGATTAAAGTCATCTCAGTCAAATAGTTCAGTTAACAATTTGAGCTTTTGGTTGTGTTTTGAAGTTTTTTTTCTCTGAGTATGGATTCCTAGGAACTCTCACTGGTGGAAATTTGATAATATATTAAAATATATATAAAATGGCTGTGTGTGTATGTTCCAGCATAACTCTGGAACGCTTCAAGCAATTTCAACCAAACTTGGTACACAGATGACTTACTTTCTGGAAAAAAAATACTGTGGGGGGTAAGACACCCCTAAAACCCCTCTGGGTATGTGTTCTGTTAAGATACAGCCTGTTGTGTCTTAAAATGGATCCTACTGTACTGTCGTAAAATGGCTTCTACTGTACAGTAGAGTGGAGTTGCCATGGTAACAGCTTCACAGTACTCCACAAGGGGGCTCCCTTTGGTAAGGGGGAAAATCCAACATTCGAAATTACATTTGGTCTGGACATTTCCCCCCTATAAATAAATAACTGGACAGTGCCAGGTTATCAGCTACTATATTAAATAGAGGCACAGTGGAAAGAAGATAAACAATAGTTGGTAAAGTCCTATCAGGATTAGGGTTAATTGGGCTTTTGATAATCTCATTGTTTTGGATCAACTTTATTCTGATAGGGCTGTGTTAAAATGTTTGTAGAACTTAGAACTGATTTTGATTTCCCTGAGAATATTTCTTCCTATATTATTTAAATCCCTTTTTATTATTTATTTATTTATTTTATTTTATTAAATTTATACCCCGCCCTTCTCCTTGTAAGGACCCACGTAAGGATTGTTTCACTTTGATCTCCTTTTGAAATCCCATGGCCTTTTGAAGGTTCCTAAAGCAGTGATCTTTTTCTTAAGAAGTTGAAGGAAGTTGATAGGATGGATATGAACTCCCTCCCTACACGGCCTTTGCAATAACAACATTCTGTTTTTATTAAACCAGCGGAAGGTTGCTTTAAAAATATAAGAAAGTCATTTCCTTTTATCTTAAGTGAGGTTAACCCAGCAGAAGAATTCTTTCACATATTCTGGATATCCAAGGGAATGTTTAATAAGGGTTATTGCTTATTGGAGATGCAGTTCAGGAATTGAAATATTAATTCACATGGTCTGGACTTTGATTTTGTATACCACATTCAGGGTTGAAATGTATAGGACTATAAATATTGATGTAGTCTCGTGTTCCTTTTCCCTTGTTTGTTTTCTGGCACTATTATTTTACTTCTGTTTACGCTCCTTTCATTTTCTTCCTTTTTATTATTGTAAACAGATAAAGTAGCTCCACAGAGAGATAGGTGGAAAATAGATTTAAATAACAACAACAACAAGAGCAGCAACAACCATAATCATAATGATAATATGATTTTAGATCAATTGTACATAAAGGAAATCTGTATTTTGTAGGCTAGTTTCCCTGTATCTAGATTTCAGATATTGTAATTGTTTTGTGCACAGGTATGGTTAAAATAATTACTATCCAAAATTGGAAGGATATATCTATAGACTGATTTGCAGCCACAACATCCGTACAGTCGGTTAAAATGTGAATTGCTGAAAAAGTCCAGAAAAAGGATCAAATTTTTGGAGTTGTTTTGTTTTTGAGATAGTCTTTTTTCTTGCTCTCCTAATTATAACACAATGTTTTGTAATTCTTTCCCGCCCCTGCTGATTAATTTGATGCTATAAAAAGGTGTTTAAAAAAAAAGAGTTTAAAAACTCTTTAAACTCTTTAAAACTCTTTCATTTAGTGACCTTCAAAATTAAAATGGCACTGAAAAATGTGACTTACAATCAGTTTTTACCCTTACAACTAACCAGTGGTGGGATTACAAATTTTTTTACTACCAGTTCTGTGGGTGTGGCTTGGCAGGGGAAGGATACTGCAAAATCTCCATTCCCTCCCGATCAGCTGGGACTCGGGAGGCAGAGAATAGAGGTCATGTAATGGCCATTTGTGACCTCCTTCTCATCCGACTTCTGGCAGGCAAAGTCACTGGAAAAAGCCAGATTTACTCCAAGACAGCAGCATCACTGCAATGATTTGCTCAACAACCATGGTCTCAATTTGAGGTCGTATGCTGAGGACTATCTGTATTTTAAAAACCTAAGATTCCCAGTGTGTATTGAGCTTTTAGAATTGCTAATTCCTTTTCATGCACAATTTTAAAGAAATATTTAGAAATGGATTCCTTTTTAGATGCTTCTTTTGGAGGGAGAAAATGGAACATTGCTGGTGATGTTTAGTATCGGTATGTGGTTGGATCCTTTTTAGCAAAGTACGAAAAGTATGGTAGAGATTCTCTACATTCTTAGCCAGAGCCTGGCCACATGAGAGTAATGCAATGTACTTTTGGGCTCTGACACGAGACAACACCCCAACAGGCTCTGCCCCAGTGGCCTCCACAGAAAGGAGTGAACAAACACAAGCAAGATGGTGGTTGCAGCCGTGCAATCCAAGCTCCACCCTGTTTGCACATGCATCCCTACGACACGCGCATACAATGTAATAGTGTGTGGGAATGACTCGGGGAGACTGTGGGATGAGATGCTCCCTAGGAAGGATCAGATAAAAGTTGGGGGAGCTCACAAGTGAATAACAGGCAGAGAGAGAAACCTAGAAAGGATCTATCCCAAAAGAGATGGAGAGCGATTCGTATTGTCTGATTTGAAGGGATTCTCTTAATGTAGCCTTATAATAAAGTAGAATCTGGTCATTTCTCTTGTCTGGTCTATTTGGGTATCTCTCTCTGTCTCTCTCCTCCTCCTCCCCCCTCCCTTCTCACTCCTATCCCCTCTCTCTCTCCTTCCCCTCCCTCTCCCTCCCGCCCTCTCTCCTCCCCCTCCGTCCGTCTCCTCCTCCCTCTCTCTCCCCCTCCCTCTCTCCCCCTTCCCTCTCTCTCCTCCCCCTCCCTTTCTCTCCTCCCTCCCTCTGTCCTCCTTCTCCCCTCTCTCTCCCTCCCTCTCTCCTCCGCTCCCCCTCTCACAAACATATATGTTTGGGAATGTGGGGATCAAGTGAAGAGAACTAGACAAAGTCTGTTTCTGCCAGGCTCTGTGACCCTGTTTATTCTTGTTGGCTTTGATGGTGTTTTGGGTTTGTCCTTGTTTAATTACAGATGGTTTTATGCATAGGTTAAGTTAAGCAACATTATTGGATTGAAATGAATGGAAAGATGGAGGGTAAATATTTTAAACCTAACTCATTCTAATGCATTAAAACCTATGGAGGAAGATATGGGTGCTGCAGAGGAGCACTGAGATGACTTTGGAGAAGGAATTTGGTATTAGCAAAACATGAAGGCAGCCTGGGAAAACAAGAAAGCTTCGGGAACAAACTCAGTTTGTCCCGCCTTGATTCTCTTTGGTTTACTTCATTCCATGGGCAAACACGGCCAGTCGGACACCAAGACTAAGGATCCACTTATTCCTGAGTTTCTTTTGAATCCCAGCGTAAAACATCTGGAGCAGAATTTAATTTCAAAGCAACAGATAATGTGTCTTGTCAATTGTTTTGACAAATGGAATTTATAGGGCGATACCTTATGAATAATCCAATTTCTAGGCATAAGTATTTGAGGGAAGATTCAAATTATGTTTCCCCCCCCCCCCCCATAGCTATTAGATAGGTCATAGCAAGTCAAAAAACCTGTTTGGCTGCTTTGAAGTTTATTGGCCTTGGGAAGTGCAATGGAAACCTTTCAGTCGCTACCTTTTTAGAGGCCGCCTTTGCTTACCTTGTCCTAGAACCCCTTCCTTATTCATTTTAACAGTCTAATGTCATTATGTATGAAAAAACATCATCCCTTATTCCGCCAGTTTAACATATGCATGAAGGAGTTCATAACTTACACATTTCCTGCGATGGAAGTAAAGCAATCCAGATCTAATCTAATCTAATTGGCAGCTTATTTTCTGCAACCCAGAGGGAAGTGGCAGGGAAATGCTGTCACAGAGGTCATGACATCGCTGCACAAATGACACAAATTATGTTATTTGTTCATTGCATAATTCATGCCATTCGTAGGAGGATATCATGGCATGTGTGATGTCATTGTGGCTTCTATTAGGTTTTTAGGACCCGTAGAAGAGGCTGAGCTGGAAGGTGGGCTTAAAGATGTCATCAGTTTGGAATTATTGCATTGCCACAAAAGACCTAAGTCCAACGTCTGTGAATTCTGTTGACCCTTACCTAGTACCAATTTAGCTTTGACTATTAGTTGACAAGATTATTCTATTATCGTATTATAATGCTGTTAATAAACTGTTCTGTTCTCTGAACTTAATGAATGCTCCTGGTTATTTGCTCCTGACAGTCTTCTCTTACCACATTCCTAATTTTTAAAAGTAATAGCCACTGATGGGCAGTGATGGCATCAGCAGGTCTTAGTTTTAATCCTGACCCGCCACCAGCAACCAGTTTTGCTATCTTAACAGTCTTCCTGGTTCTATCAAAGGATCTCATTTCTCCTCCAAAGAGTTGGTTTGGGATGAAGGCATAGATGTATTGCTTGCTAACGAATGTTTTGAAAAGGAAGTAAGAGTTACTGCAGGAATGGCTTGGTTCTTATAGCCTGTCTTCTCTTATTAAAATATTATTAGATCAGTGGTGGGATTCAGCCAGTTTGCACCACTTCGGGAGAACCAGTTGTTAAATTATTTGAATCACACCACTGTATTAGAGTATGTACTTTAAATTTGATTTCTTTTATACATTCCATGAATTTGAATTTGAATTTATTTCGATTTATATACCGCACCTTCTCCATCGAGATGGACCCAGGGCGGTGCACAGGAAATTAAAACCAATAAATAATAGAAAATACAATAAATATAGTTAAGAAGAATTAAATTAGAAGCCTGTGCTAAAATTCCCAATAAAAACCCAACGTCCATTTACTAATTGGCAGGAGCTATATCACAAATAAGATCTAAACGTTAAGCTCGACCAGCTTGCTGGAAAAAATATGTCTTGAGCGAGAGAGAGAGGGAGGGAGTTTGGTGTAGTGATTAAAGCATCAAGGTAGAAACCTGGACATGGTGAATTCTAGTCTCCCCTTAGGCATGAAATCAGCTGGATGACTTTAAACTCAATCACTCTCTTGCTAACGAATGTTTTGAAAAGGAAGTAAGAGTTTCTACAGGAATGGCTGGGTTCTTATAGCCTGTCTTCTCTTTGGAAAGGAGATTTACAAGTTGGACACCTTTTCTGTCTAAAAAATATTATTAAATCAGTGGTGGGATTCAGCCCTATTCGAACCACTTCAGGAGAACCGAGTGAGAGTTTGGTGTAGTGCAGAGGTCTGCAAAGTTGGCTCTTTTAAGACGGGTGGACTTCAACTCCCAGAATCCCCCAGCCAGCTATGCTGGCTGGGGAATTCTGGGAGTTGAAGTCCACCCGTCTTAAAAGAGCCAACTTTGCAGACCCCTGGTGTAAGTGATTAAAGCATCAAGGTAGAAACCTGGACATGGTGAATTCTAGACTCCCCTTAGGCATGAAATCAGCTGGGTGACTTTAAACCCAGCCACACTCTTTCAGCCCTAGGCAGCAAGCAATGGCAAACCACTTCCGACATTTCACCAAGAAAACTGTAGGACTAGTCATGGCAGTCGCTAGGAGGGAACACTGCCTCAAAGGCACAAAAGAAGTCTCCTCCTCTCTCTTTCTCTCTCACACCCTTAATATAACACCATTTCACTTTTTATCTCTCTTACGTACTCTAACTAAAGGTAAATGTTTCCCCTGCCCACTCGTGTCTTGACTGTAGGGTCTGTGTGCTCATCTCCCACCTGGTTATACGCTGAGGCTCACAGAATGCTCTTACCATCCCACTGAAGTGGTACCTATTTATCTCCTCGCATTCGCATGCTTTCGAACTGATAGGTGGGTAAGAGCTGGGGCAAGTAATCGGAGCTCACCCTGTCATGCGGTGCTCAGGTCTCGAACCCATTTGACAAGCTTAGCATGTTTAACCACGATTCATCATGCCCCCCTGTGCACCGTACATATATTCAGCTTTTTACTTTTACAATTTTTAGTGTTTTACATTTGAGATTGCTTCCTAATGACTGAGCCCTGTTCCTTTACAACATGCTGATCTATATAAAAAAAGGTACAGGAGTCCCTGCGCTATTTACTCCGCTAGTCGTTACTAACAGTAGGGGCAGTGCTCATCTCTGTTTCAAGGCCATTGAGCCAGCGCTGTCCGAAGACATTTCCGCTATCAAGTGGTCAGTATGACATCATGGAGCTTTATTACCTTCCAGTAGTGGGTTCCTCATCCCATTGCAACCAGTACGGTGCAACAGGGCCAGGTGTCCACCACATGAACGTGCGCAGCACGCGCATGCGTACTTACCGCCTGCAACGCCTCTGCAACACCTCTGCGATGCTCCAGCTGCTCGGAGGAGTGTCGCACAGGGGCCGTACACTCCGTGCATGTGTGCAGAAGTCCCAAACAGCCAATTACTGGTAAGGAGTGTGGGCAGGTGGGCCCTCCGGAGCATCATACCGGAACGGTACCTGGTGTTCCCGGCAGGCACCGGTACGCCCATACTGGGGCGTATCCTCCCACCGAAGTGGTACCTCTTTATCTACTTGCATTTGTATGCTTTTGAACTGCTAGGTTGGCAGGAGCTAACGTGAGGACAGGAGCTCACCCTTGTAGGGTGGAGCTCGGCTCTTGGACCTGGGCTACCAGCTTTCCACTCGACAAGCCCAGTGTCTTAACTGCTGAGTCACCCTTGCCAATCTTGGCCATAATAAAAATAGATTTGATTTGGTTGCACCCTGAAGGATGGTAAGACAAGTATCCTTGGAAAGGGAGCCGTGGCCTCTCTTCAGCCAGCTCAGAGGCAGATGGGGGCCCCAGCCACTGCAGCACTCCGATAGGGCAACAGATGAATGGGCTGTACAGAGCCACTTATAAATCTGCATACACCCATCAGATCTTTTTTCCCATCCGTTTCTATCTAGCAGCTTAACCTGCTCCCTACTCTGCTGCTGCTGCTTTAAGCAATTTTGGGCGCCAGGCAACTACCCCCCACACAAACCTAGTTTGCAAAAGGATCCTAAAACGACACGCAAATCCATCACACAAAGTTGCACGTGAGATGCCAGCTGCTGTTTCACAGAAGGGCTGCTTTGGGGCGATTTAGAATAAAGCAGCAGCAACAGGAGATGAAGAAAGAATTCATGGGGAGGGCGGGGGGGGGGGAGCGAAACAGCCTTGCTTCTACTTCCTATCGTTTTTGAGTTTTAAACTGGGGTTTATTCTTAAAACAAAACTGAAAGGTGCGGGATGTACATTTTATCAATAATATATTTAAACAGGTAAAGGTAAAGGTTCCTTTTGCACATATCTGCTAGTAGTTCCCGACTCTAGGGGGTGGTGCTCATCTCCGTTTCAAAGCCAAAGAGCCACCGCTGTCCGAAGACGTCTCCGTGGTCATGTGGCCGGCATGACTAAATGCTGAAGGCGCACGAAACGCTGTTACCTTCCCACCAAAGGTGGTTCCTATTTTTCTACTTGCATTTTTTACGTGCTTTCGAACTGATAGGTTGGCAGAAGTTAGGACAAGTAACAGGAGCTCACTCCATTACACGGCGCTGGGGATTCGAACCGCCAAACTGCCGACCTTTCTGATCGACAAACTCAGCGTCTTAGCCACTGAGTCACCGCGTCCCTCACAATATATTTAAATACATGTGCATGTAAATAACCCCCTCCCTAAAAAAGCTACACTGGACTGGAGTTTTAATTGTTTAATGGGGATGTTCCTTGCTACCATCATGGGGGAGACAGAAAATATGGACAGGTTGTATTCATGACAGAAGGTCTATCATCCAGCACAGGCAGCTTTTCCTAACATTATACCAATGTTTCTCAACTGGCTGAAGAATTCTGGGAGATGAAGTCCAAGCATCTTAAAGTCAGCATGGTTGTGAAACACTGCCTTAAACCAAATGTTAGAACTGAAGAAGCTTCTTGGATGAGAAGCGAAACGTCTTCAAAGAAAAAACAAGAAAGCCCAATGACCTCCTGAAAAAAGCACCTTTGGGACAACCATGACCTGGATGACTGAGAATCTCTACAGACCTTTAGCTATTCTATTTGGGATGAAGACCCTTGGAATGGTGGTGGGAGTCGAAATGGATTTCCAGAGGAAAAAGTTGCAGACTACAGGAACCATTTGCACTACTCAGATGACCCTGAGGACACAGATGAAACCTCCAAGGGCTTCAAGGACCCTCCGAAAGGATGCAAATAACCAGCTGTCTGCAAGGAACATAAATCCTTCCACTCCCCACCATCCTGTCAGAGCTGAAGAAGCTTCTTGGAGGAGAAGCGAAGCGTCTTCAAAGAAGGAAGAAGGAAGTCCAGTTGCCTCCTGAAAAAGCACCTTTGGGATTGCCTTAAACCTGTAATCCAGAGCAGGGCATGCGCATTGAAAAGATTTGGGGTTTCAATTGCTTAGCTGCAGCTGCTGCCTTGACTTTTTTTTTGAGCCCCCACACAAACTTTCTCTGCTCCCAAGCAGCCCAGAGTTCACCTGCTCCTCTTTTGCTAGCATGGAAGGTATTTATGGCAAGGTCTGCAGAGGTCAATGGCCTCGGCCATATTTCAGCCTGTCCTCTACAATTTCTCCTTTTCCCTGAAGGGTTTTGCTTCTGTTTTTCTCAAATTTGCTCTCCTTATCTGGAAGCTGTAATCTGAGGTTGTGACCGAAAGAGTTGAAGCCTCCTCTTTTGAAGTGGGAAGGTAACACCCGTTTCCTGCATCCCTCGAATATCTCAGGTGCTTGGGGGTGGGGGGTGGGGGGAGGAAGGGGGCCAAACAGGTAGGACAAATGTCATGCAGCCCAGGAGGAAGAAAGCTTGCCAAATGCTAGATTCCAGATTGCAGAATTCTTCCATAACAATAAAACCTGTGTACAAGAAGCTTATCACATCTGATGATCTGACCAGGTGCAGAAGGTGCATGTACATTCAGATCCCAGGAAGGCTCTAATCACTGGAACCACTTGCCACTGGAGTTTAGTTAGTCCCTTCTTTGTTAGCTTCAGAGATGTTTGAAATGTGTCTTTTTCAACAGACCTGAAATGTTGACATAACAGACCCTAAATGTTGACAACAGGGACACAGATTGGAAGAAACTTTGGAGGTCTTGGAAGGGACCTTGGAGTCCAATCCCGTGCTTATGCAGGAGACCCTAACCCCTCCAGGCAAGCTGTTCCACTGGTTAATTGTTCCCACTGTCAGGAAGTTTCTCCTTAATTCCAGCTTGCTACTCTCCTTGATCAGCTTCCATCCATTACTTCTTGTCCTGCCCTCAAGTGTTTTGGAGAATAGATTGACTGCTTCTTTTCTGTGACTTCAAATATTGGAAGAGTGCTATCATGTTACCCCGAGTTCTTCTCATCGCTAGATTAGACATACCCAATTCCCACAAACATCCATTGCACGGGTTAGCCTTTAGTTCCTCAATTATCTTTGTTGCTTTTCTCTGCACGCTTTCTAGAATCTTAACATCTTTTTGGGTCATAGTGACCAAAACTGGATGCAGTATTCCAAGTGTGGCCTTATCAGTGGAGTATAAAGCAGCACGTGATCTTTATACTGTCTTTCTTTTGATGAATTCATTTTAAAACAGATTTTTCTTCTGTCGCTTTATCATTTATAGATAGTCATAGAGAGATAAATATATAAAAGCAGCATTTCCACTGCTCTCTGAGAACTCCCAGAATTCTCCCGGGAGAATTCTGGGAGTTGAAATCCACACATCTTCAACCGTGTCAGCTTGAAGATGTGTGGACTTCAACTCCCAGAATTCTCCTGCCAGCCATTTCCCCAGCTTTCCTATGTTCCAGTCATATCACCCTAGATAGACCTAAGGAAATCAGAAGGTGGCAGGACTTCTCCCACAGCGAAACTGGTCAAACAAGTTTTATTTTTGTGCTTTGGGGATCATGGGTCACTCTGTTTGGGGCAGAGGAAGAATGCCTCCAAAGGTCAAGCGAGCTTTGGCTTCCTGTATTTACAAGAAAGAAAAATGACCCAGAACTGAATGCAAGCATCTCAAAAGGAAGATGAGACAGAAACAAATCTTCCTCTTCCATTGCCTTCTTCTCCCTCATTTCCTCCACTAGCAGTAAAAAATAAAAAACCCTCTTTTTTTACGACCCTGTAATCCCTTAATTGGGGTAGAGTGGGGCACCAGAGTAGAGCTGAACGTTAAGTGCCTGGATGCCCTTCCTGAAGTTTGCAGCAGATACTTTTTTTTTCTTTACGCCCCAGGAGAGAAACTTCTGCCCTACCTAGGATTGAACTCTCCAAGTGGGAGACAAGCATCTTCACCACTAGGCCAGTTTCTTCCTCCACTAGCAGTAACCTCCACTAACCATTCTTCAGAGGGCTTTGAACATGGAACTTTTTAGGAAGAAGGTAGTCACTGTTGAATGTTACTGGATTTAGTTGGTGGTAGGGAGTGTTTAGTTGGTGGTAGGGAGTAAGGGACACGGTGGCTCAGTGGCTAAGATGCTGAGCTTGTTGATCAGAAAAGTCGGCAGTTCAGCGGTTTGAATCCCTAGCACCACATAACGGAGGGAGCTCCCGTAACTTGTCCCAGCTTCTGCCAACCTAGCAGTTCGAAAGCATGTAAAAATGCAAGTAGAAAAATAGGAACCGCCTTTGGTGAGAAGGTAACAGAGTTCCGTGTGCTTTTGGTATTTAGTCATGCCAGCCATATGACCACAGAGACGTTTTCGGACAGCACTGGCTCTTTGGCTTTGATGAGCACCACCTCCTAGAGTTGGGAGCAACTAGCATATATGTGCGAGGGGAACCTTTACCTTTAGGGAGAGTTTTATAATTTTGCAACAGTTTGTATAAACTTTTAGGAGTCCATGAAAAGAGAAACAGAAATATGTACAAAAATTAATGGAATAAATAAACTAACCAAATGACCTGAGTTCAAACAACACGGTAAAATGGAGTCATCCAAGCACAGCCAAAAACTAAACCTGCATTAAAAACTGATGAAACTTAGACTTTTTGTACAGATGCTGCTATCTGGTTTGCCGTTGACTTGGCCAAGCAAATCGATATAAAATGACCGTCTCATTGTAATGGTAAATTGTACAGGCGATCCTCAACTTAGGACTAGAATTGAGACCAGATCATTAGTTTCATTGCTAAACAAGACAGCTGTTAAGCGAGTTGTGTCTGATTTTATGACTTTGAAATGCTGCAGCTGTTGTAAATACCTTTCAGTTGCTAGATGCTGAAATTTTGATCGTGTGATTGTGAGGGTGCTCCAATGGTTGTAAGTGCAAGGACCAGTTGTAAGTCACTTTTCTTAGTGCTGTTGTAACTTGAAACAATTGCTAAAGAAAAGGTTGCAAGTCAAGAACTATTGTATTCCTTTCCAGTTAACATACCGTAATAGATAGTTCAAATCAAATCAAGTCTATTACAGTCAAAGACCAGAGACCAGAGACCAGAGAACAAATAAAAATAGAATTTGGCATCCGAATTGATTGATATTATAGTATAGTCAGGCCACGTGTAACCGACAGATTGGATGCCAAATTGTGATTTTAATATAGATTTTATCTGTTGTTTATTATTTTATTCTAGAATTTTTAACTGGATATTCCTTGAGTGTTTTTATTTGTTCTGGTCTCTGGTCTTTGATTGTAATAAACTTGATTTGATTAATAGATAGTTGTTGCATCCCATATTTTTATGCTGCCAATGAATGGGACTTGAATTGGGCTAATGAGAAGAGGAAAATTAGAATTTTATTCTGCTTTATGCAGCCCTCGAATCTTTAGCAAAGCAAATTGGTTTGCTAAATTGTTGGGACCAGTCCAAAACACTTAACCGGATAGAATTCATTCAAACACTCAGTCGCTTTTAAGCAAGTGCCAAAAGACCTTTCTTCCAAATTGAACAGATCTGAATTTTTATATCACTGACCTAAATTCAATTGCTTTGAAGGTGGTTAATGGAGATATTCCAATGTTTCCATCAAGCAATTCAACCAAGATCGTGGAGACCTGTAGATCCCAATATACGTATATCATTAGCTGAAAGTTGCCTGCAAAATTAAGAAATGATTTATCTTTATTTATTAAATCTTTTATTCTATGTAGAACTGGAAAGGCCTGGAATTTTGAGAGTGCACAAAAGGCAGGAACAGCTGTCATCGTAGTTCTGATGAGACACAAAACCCAAAGACACACTGTGGAAGCTGCTTTCTGCCATCTGTTTCCACCCCCCTCCCTCAAATGCTGCCTCTTACCTTTGCGTTATTTCTTTTCTCTTTCATGTTGTAGGAAAACTTCCAAGCAAACTTTACATCAGGGGTCTCCAACCTTTGCAACTTTAAGTCTGAAGGACTTCAGCTCCCAGACTTCTCCAGCCAGGTCTGGGAGCTGAAGTCCTTCAGACTTAAAGTTGCAAAGGTTGGAGACCTCTGCTTTACATTACAGCCACCATTTTTATTTCCTAAAAATAATAATAATAATTTTAATTTATAAAACCGCTCTCTCTCCCCGAAGGGACTCGAGGCGGTGCACAGGGAATTTAAAAATACATACATAAAACCAACAAGCATAAATACAATTAAAATAAATTAAACTAGACCGTGCGCTAAAATCCCAACTGACTAAAACTGGACCCCAAAAAGTCCCTAGTAAAACAATTCGATTACCCCAAGCCGGCCAGGCAGAAGAAATGAGTGAATGCCTCTAGTGTTTCTGAAGGACACGAACCATTCCCTGCCATTTTGTTTTTTTTAAGATTAAAAGAAATCTGATAAAATGTTAAAGTCAGGCCAGGAGCCTGCCTGCCACCTAAGGAAAATAAATCTACAGTATACTGGTACCTGTGTGATCATATTATCTACCCCCGTTCATGCTGATTTTTTCCCTCAATACAATACAATAGCAGAGTTGGAAGGGACCTTGGAGGTCATCTAGTCCAACTCCCTGCCTAGGCAGGAAACCCTATACCATTTCAGACAAATGGCTATCCAACATCTTCTTGAAGACTTGCAGTGTTGGGGCATTCACAGCTTCTGGAGGCAAGCTGTTCCACTGATTAATTGTCCTAACTGTCAGGAAATTTCTCCTCAGTTCTAAGTTGCTTCTCTCCTTGATTAGTTTCCACCCATTGCTTCTTGTTCTGCCCTCAGGTGCCTTGGAGAATAGTTTGACTCCCTCTTCTTTGGGGCAACCCCTGAGATATTGGAAGACTGCTATCATGTCTCCCCTGGTCCTTCTTTTCATTAAACTAGACATAGCCAGTTCCTGCAATCGTTCTTCATATGTTTTAGTCTCCAGTCCCTTAATCATCTTTGTTGCTCTTCTCTGCACTCTTTCTAGAGTCTCCACATCTTTTCTACATCGTGGTGACCAAAACTGAATGCCGTATTCCAGGTGTGGCCTTACCAAGGCCTTATAAAGTGGCATTAACACTTCGCATGATCCTCATTTCCCCCAAGGAGAAAACAGACTGTAGTTCTGTGCTAAACCCTCAAAAAAGAACATCTGGTCTCAATCATTGGTGTTCACACCTAATCAGGACAGTGCAAAATGGTGCTGTGGCATCTGAGACAAGTTCTTGACATAGCCTTTGTGCAAACCCACAAACCCACCCCATTCAATAATTAATTCCATGCTGTCTACAACTTTGTCCCCTGAACCTGCTCCTTCCTTTGCCAAGAAACACGTTAAGTACAGTACAGGCAGAGGTGGGTTCCTGCTGGTTCGCCCCGGATCGGGCGAGCCAGTAGTGGCAGCGGCAGGAGGCTCCACCCACCTGCCCGGACGCATCTGCTCATGCGCAGAAGAGGCACGGGAGCGGTGCATGCACACAAGCGAACTGGTAGTAAAATAAATTGAAACCCACCACTGAGTACAGGTAGTCCTCAACTTACAACCACATTGTATTCATTACACTGTAATACTGCATTCAGTTTTAGTTGCCACGATGTAGAAAAGATGTGGAGACTCTAGAAAGAGTGAAGAGAAGAGCAACAAAGAGGATTAGGGGACTGGAGGCTAAAACATATGAAGAACGGTTGCAGGAGCTGGGTATGTCTAGTTTAATGAAAAGAAAGACCAGGGGAGACATGATAGCAGTCTTCCGATATCTCAGAGGCTGCCCCAAAGAAGAGGGAGTCAAGCTATTCTCCAAGGCACCTGAGGGTAGAACAAGAAGCAATGGGTGAAAACTAATCAAGGAGAGAAGCAACTTAGAACTAAGGAGAAATTTCCTGTGTCACACTTACATACATGCACAAGGGGCACGGTAGCTGGGGGCATTAAATAATGGGGGTGGGTATGCGAGCGTGTGCAATAGTAAGTGTGCGCTTTTGTTCGCCATCACTGCTCTAGATGCAGCTCAATCAGATGAAGAGGAAGCGTTTTTATGGGTTATTTATAGATTACTATCTACCAGTACACATCATGTACTCAAAGCACTTTCTGCAGAAAAACCTGGACATGCTCAGTTGGGCATCTACGAACCGCAAGGATGTTCAGGAATGCAAATGGCAGGAATAATGTTGCCTTTGGAAGACAGGCCGCTGTTCTCACCATGGGTGTGGACCTCTCCTTTTGCTTGTGTGCATTTTCATTTCCCACGGCCAAGCGTATCTCTCAGCAAAGTTGACTGCATGGTGAATAATAATGACGCTAGCAATCATTCTTGTATCATCCTGTCTGCAATACCAGCAGGCAGATAATTTACAAGGCTCTGGTGCAGAGTTTTTCCAATCTGGGCAACTTTAAGATGTCTAGACTTCAACTCCTAGAATTCCCCAGCTAGTATGCTACCCAGAGATAGACATAGAGTGGGGGGGAAAGAGAGGTAGGAATAGATATTGATGTTTGCAAGACATCTTGAGCAGAGTTTTTCAACCTCAGCAACTTGCTGCAATGTACACAAGAAAAAAATTGGTTGCAGAATTACCGTATACCAACTTTTTGGAGATATCTCTAACAATTTTTAGAACATTATATTTACTTACATACTTATCAGCTTTTCACCCACGTAAACTAGGAGTTAACCTGAACAGTTTGAGAACATGTATTTTCTTAACAGGGATGTTATGATCCACTCTTAATAACTCAGTATTTTTTTAAAATATATTGTAAAAAGTGATGTCTATTGCTGGTCTACAACTGTAATAAAGATATATTCTATCCGAGTCATCTCTGACCTCCGCCTTTCCGCTAGCACCTAAAAACACACTTTTTTCATCTAGCCGGCCTGGCATGAACTATCCGACTCTGATCTGGCTTTTAGTGATCAATGTTTTAATTTTGGGGGTTTTAATGAGGTTTTAGCGCAGGATGGGGTTTAATATAGTTTTAATAGGTTTTGTATTTTGTATATTTTGTATATTTGTATTTCTATGTTTTTAAATCTCCTGTGCGGCGCCCCGAGTCCCTTGGTGGGAGATGGGCGCGGGATACAAATACGAAAATAAATAAATAAAATAAATATTCTAACCTCAGCAGCTTTAAGCTGTGTGGACTTCAATTCCCAGAATTCCCCAGTGATTTCTGGGAGTTGAAGTCCACAGCCACAAAAAGCTGTCTGAGGAATTCTTCTTCTTATGCCATATCCGTCATCGGACGTTGGCGATCATGTTAGCGATCCTATTTTTATCAACAGCCACACGTAAAAGTGCTCCTTGAGTTTTGACCCTTAGGTTTTGAAGCCATGATGTTCTTCTTCTGCCTGGACCTCGTTTGCCTTCAATCTTTCCCTGGAGGATTAAGTAATCTTTCCGGGTGCCGCATCATCACATGTCCAAAATATTCTAACTTTTGCTTTTTTTTATAGTTTTGATGATTGCCCTTGGAATTCTGGGCATTGAAATCCACACAACTTTAAGATGCCAAGATAGAGAAGGACTGTACTGATGCAAGAACCTTACAACTGCAGTTGTCAGAATTCAAGCATTTATTTTATTCATTCATTCAAAACATTTGTAATAGCTACCCGTCTTATAACCAACTCTGGACGCTTCCCAAAAGAGCATGCCTTTTCCACTTGCCTCTGTAGAATATCTTAGCTATCATTTTCCCAGGCCATACACACTACCAACATTTCGTACTGTTCAGCTAAGATGCAAGCCAGCAGATTGTCTGGAATGCTAGCTCTCTTCTGCCAGAACACACTCTTCATTATCTTTGTGGTTTTAATAAAAGGAGCCTCAGTAAGCAGTTGGTCACCTAAAACAGGTGGGGCAACTGCAGCTCCTTTATTAACCTGATCCCAAGTCATGGCTGGTGAAAGCTGGCAGCACGGATCCCTCTCCCACCCCTTTGCAGTTCTGAGGCAGGAAGTAGAGGAAAACTGCACAGCAGGGTTGCCAACCTTGACTTTAAGATCTGTGGACTTCAACTCCCAGAATTCCTCAGCCATCACGAACATGGCTGGCAGGGGTGGGGGGGTTATGGGAGATGAAGTGCATAGGTCTTAAAACTGCCAAAGTTACACCCTTGCATCAAGATCAGTTTAAAAAAAGGAAGCTTCCTAGAGTTTCTGCTCAAACCCAGTGCTCGTTTTAATTTAAAGCAGTTGTTGATTTGTTTTTAGGATGATTCGGCATGTACTGTTTCTTATTAATGGACTGGAGCAGGGGTCTCCAACCTTTGCAACTTTAAGTCTGAAGGACTTCAGCTCCCAGAATTCTCCAGCCAGCTTTGCTGGCTGGAGAAGTCTGGGAGCTGAAGTCCTTCAGACTTAAAGTTGCAAAGGTTGGAGACCCCTGGACTGTAGGACGCTTATAAACCCTGACAATTGTGTGCCACCACTAGATATTGTGGATCATTCCAGAAAAAAAGAAGCAGTGCGGATTTTTAGATACAGGTAGTCCTCGATTTATGACTACAATTGGGGCCACTAACTTCTGTTGCTTAGCAAGGCGGTTAATTGAGTCACATTCAATTTTACAAACTTTTTTGCCTCAGTTAAGGGAATCACCACAGTCGTAAAGTGAATCATGCAGTCATTAAGTGAACTGGGCTTCCCCCATTGACTTTGCCTGTTGGAAGCCACTGGGAAGATTGTAAATGGTGACCCAGGGACACTGCAACTGTCATCAATGCATACCAGTACCCAAATTTTGCTCATGTGACTGGGGGGATTCTGTGGTGATTGTAAGTATGAGGCACAATTGTAAGACTGAGGAATGTTGTGAGCAACTTTTTTCAGTGCCATCTGTGGTGGTTGATGAAGAAATGGTTGAAAGTTGAGGACTACCTATACAGGTAATCCTCCACTTATGGCCACAGTTGAGCCCAAATATGCAAGTAGCCAGGGTTCGAATCCCAGAAAAGGGCTTGGCTAGCTGACGAGAGCTAAATAGCTTGAAATAGATCTCTGCTAGTCTCCCTTTATTTCTTTGTCGGTAAAATTCAACACAAAAAAAGCGACAGCCTGCGAAGGCTCCTGGATTGAAGCTGAAATGCGAAAGAGGAAGCAGTAGGCTCCAACCCATATTTCGGTAGACCAGATTGCCCTGATAAACTGGTTTCACTGGGGGGAAAAACACTTAATTGAGTCCAAAATTGTTGCTAAGTGAGAAATTTGTTAAATGAGTTTTGACCCTTTTTTTTTTTTACTTTTCTTGCCACATTATTTAAGTGAATCACCGCAGTTGTTAAATTAGTAGCACAATTATTAAGTGAATCTGGCTTCCCTATTGACTTCGCTTATCAGAGGATTGCAAAATGGGATCCCATGACCCCAGGACATTGCAACCGTCATAAATGACAGTCAGTTGTCAAGCATCCAAATTTAAGTCACATGACTATGGGGATGCTGCAACGATCATAATTGTGAAAGCGGTCGTAAGTCACTTTTTTCAGTGCCATTCCAACTTTGAACAGTCACAAAGTGAACTGTTGTAAGTCGAGAACTATCTGTATTTCCAGCTGGCAAGCGCAAGAGAGAAAGCACGCTGGGCCCATCCCCAGAAGCTGCACAGTGAGGATTCAGGTTCTTATGCTATATGGAATAGCTGTCCAGCAACAAGTCTGCAGAGCTGGCAGCAGAGTCGGACAGTGAGGAGATTGGGGAGGAACATGGGCCAGTCCTAGAGTCTGGGGAAGGCTCTGTGGAGGTCTCTGCATTGGAGGCAGAGGTGGGACCAAGGCCATCAGGCAGTTTTCATCTGCCTTTGGAACTAAACAGCAGTGAGGCAGAGGAACAGCTGGAGCCTGTTCCCAGTGTGCGCATGCCCAGAGCTGCCAGAAGAAAAGAACAGCTCAGAAATCAGAGGCGACTTGGGAGTAAAGCCACAGGTGGACAGTGAATGGCCCTTCCCATAGGGAATAAAAGAAGAGCGGAAGGGGAGTGGGCTTTTGCAGGAAACAATTCATTCGTTTGTTAGTTTCAGGAGTGTGAAGATCTGTCCGTGAATCTCAGAGACTCTGTGCCAAGTTTTTCATTGCAAAGCACTGCATTTGAAAAATATTTACATGGCAGCTTTCCAAGCTAGAGAAGGTCTGTGGTTATAACTTCACATTTGAAAGACTGTTTGCCAGGCCTTGGCTGAATATGAATGAGAGCAATTCACATTCATTTAATAAAAGTGGTTTTGTCGGGACCAGAACTCTGCTTCGTGCTTTCTGGGGAAACCTAAGTCAGAACAAAGCCGTCCGAGTCTCCTTTTTTCCAACTGGTGTCAGCGGGATGAGAGCTGAGGCTCCTGTTGCGCAAGAGAGGCCCCAAGATTAATTAAGCATGGCAAATAGTGCTTTACCAGCAGCCAGGACTGCTAGTTCAGACAATCTGACACCAAAGTAAGCAGGTATGTCAAAAGGTAATGCAGAGCGACTTCCAGTAGCTGAAGGGAGTTTCCTGGGGATGAATCTGATTCTGGATCAACTTCATTCCTCCAGGAACCACCCTGCCTTCCAAGATTGGCCGGCTCCTTTGCTGTTTGAGGGGGATGAGCCAGGCACATGGACATAAGCTCCATCCAGGGCAGTGTTTCCCAACCTCGGCAACTTGAAGATTTCCGGACTTCATCTCCCAGAATTCCCCAGCCAGCTGGCTGGTGAATTCTGGGAGTTGAAGTCCGGGCTTCTTCAAGTTGCCAAGATTGGGGAACACTGATGTAGGGCTATCCAGCAGGCTAATGAAATGCTGATAGTCCTTGACTTATGACCACATTTGAGGCTCAAAATTTCCATCGCTAAGCGGTCAAGCGTGGGAAAATCAGAGAGCTTTTGCTCTCTACAAGAATCTGAACTACTAAACGGTCAAAGCAAATTGGTGGTAGACAAGAGTCAATGGAATTCAAGGTGGGCTGGTCTTAGATCTCTTGCGGGTGTGAAGGGACTCGAGTAATGACTCATTTGACCCCTCCCTCATATTTAGCCTGCTCATCTCCTACAGTTTCCCCCATTATAGGGCCTTCCTTGCCCCGGTTGTTCAGTGAATCACCGCAGTTAGTCACACAGTTGTTAAGTAAATTAGGTTTCCCCTGTGATTTTGTTTATCAGAAGGTTGCAAAATGGGATCCCATGACCCAGGGACACTGCAACCCTCATAAATATGAGTCAGTTGTCAAGCATCCAAATATAGATCACGTGACTATTGCAAAAAGTGATCACGTGGCTCCAGAACACTGCAACCATCATAAATATAAGTCAGTCACCAAGCGCCCAAATTTTGATCATGCGACGAGGATGCTGCAACATCTTAAGTGTGAAAAATGGTCTTCAGTCACTTTTTTCAGAGTCATCGCAACTTTGAACGGTCACTAAACAAAAGATTGTAAGTTGAGGACTATCTCTAAAGCCTCCGGTGCTTCCAGGGCACTTTGGAGCAAACACCAGAAGAGAAAGCAGCTCCTATGCTCATCACAGCCTGCAGGCATGTGAAGTCTAGTCAAGTTAACAGCCACAACAGTGTGATTTTATATGCAATGCACAGTGGTGGGATTCAAGTAATTTAACATCCGGTACTCTGCCTAAATGACCAGCTGGGTAGGCGTGGCTTGGTGATCATGTGACCATGTGGGCATGGCCAACTCAACGTCACTCAAGTTGATGGGCGCTTCTCTTTAGCTGTTACTGTGTAATAAGGGTTAACCAGAGACAGTTTCTATAAGCAGGGCAATAAAGATGAGGCTAGAAACAACACCAGAATGTCTCCTTCCTGCCTTCCTTACAGGATTAGCCCTGCAAAGTGGAAAGAAACAAAAGGAGATTTCTTCCAATAACTGGTTCTCCAAACTGCTTAGAAAGGTAACAACTGGTTCTCCCGAATAGGTGCGAACCGGCTGAATCCCACCATTGGCAATCCACCTCAAAATGCACATAAGGGAAAAAAATAGGCACATAAAAGGCCCAACCTCAATGATTCTGTTGTAGCCATCATCTTGGGGTTTTTTGACCAGGTCCTGCACAACCTGCTTCACAGGAGGCATCTACCATTCTAGAAGATACATGCAGAATTAGTGGATCATTTTCCTGGAGCATCTCCTTGTTGGGCCAATTCTCTTGATTTGGGCGCATCTCAGTTCCATTGTTTGTAAGAAAAGCAGCATATAAAATTATGCAGTATTAAAATTATTGGTGTCTCATGGTTTGAATCCACATGCTATCCAAACAAATCCCATTCTGCTTCTCACAACATCCACACCAAAATCTGAAGAAGTTGTGAGTGGAAAAGAAAACTTAAGAATCATAGGGCTGCAAGGGACCTTGGAGGTCTTCTAGTCCAACCCCTTGCCCAAAGCAGGAGTCTCCATGTCATCCTGGACAAAAGATTGTCCAGTCTTTTCTTGAAAGCCCCTACAACTGCAGGAGGAAAGCTGTTCCATTGATTCCATTGTTCTGTCAGGAATTAAAGGATATTTATTGTCCTCTTGTTTTGTTTCAGAGCTGAAGTTCAACTATTCAAAGTTCTTGAAAATTACATGCCAAAGATGGAAGCTCTAGCATGGGAGATTAGAAAAACACAAAACAAAATAATGTTGCAATGGTGGGATTCAATTTTTTTTACTACCAGTTCTATGGGTGTGGCTTGGTGGGTATGGCAGGGGAAGGATACTACAAAATCCCCATTCCGACTCAGGAGGCAGAGAATAGATGGGGGCGAGGCCAGCCAGAGGTGGTATTTACCGGTTCTTCGAACTGCTCAAAATTTCTGCTACCAGTTCTCCAGAACGGGTCAGAACCTGCTGAATATCACCTCTGTAATGTTGTCTACCCAAAATCCCTTTAATAATTCACTTGCTTTTTTGAAAAATCGTTTGGCAACACAGCTATGAAGCTAAATTTGGAAAATCAATCTTTGAGTCCAGACACCTAAACCCAACCCATATTGGAGCCTCTTTTGTAAGAAAAGCAATTGCTCTGTTCTGCTGCTGTGGGCAAAACCATCAGATACTGTAAACCAGGCCGTGTGCTTTGAACCTTGTACATATTTACAAGAATAAATTACAACCTGTGAAAAGGCTACACAATTTTGGTGTCCAATAGACAAATTACTCTCAGGGTTATTTTCTGTCCATTTTCACCCTGCAAAAATGCAGTTTTGAATCTTCCTTCCTTCCTTCCTTCCTTCCTTCCTTCCTTCCTTCCTTCCTTCCTTCCTTCCTTCCTTCCTTCCTTCCTTCCTTCCTTTTGTATTTGTTTAAAGAAACGAATCCTTTCCTGCCCTTGGGAAAACCAAGGACTTGAGGTCTCTGCTTCCTCCTATCCTTCCCTTAATAATATGTCTGCTCTCTCCAGTCAGTTTAGCAACCTCATTTTCCAGTCAATTTCACAACCTAATTTTGTTCAAGAACCTCTAGACAGTTTCACAACATCCCCAGAAAGTTCCCAGGGTTGATTTTTCTTTGCTTACAGACTCTAAGCTGTGAGAATCCTTCCCCAGTAGCATCCCACTAGCAATACCACCACTCTGACGCATCAGATGTCCCTGGTTTAGTACTTTTTCCCATTTAGTTTATTAAAAGGCCTACATTTTAATGAGCTGCAGCGTATTTCCCCAGATGCATCTATCCCATTTTTCTGACCAGCGTACATTTACACAGCTCTCCTACACATTCTGAAACGGGTACGTAGCAAGGCTTTACACACAAAAAATGCATAAAAATAGACAGACTGAAGACAAAAACCAGATTTTCCCCCCCAACGAAACAGAGCACCAGGAGGGCAGATTCTATATTTTGGTGCCTATTTGATTATTTATTTTATTAATCAAATGTACGTATATAGCCATCTCACGAAAAGCGACTCTTTATATATCCATCATACCAACGTGCACAACCAATAAGTGAAATATATTAAAAAAGAAAGATAAAGATAAAAATCAAACAAACAGTAATTATTACTGTATTATTACGCAGGTGGCATGCGAGCATCTGCGGGCATGCGAGTTGTTCGAATATCGAATATTTATTTGTATAACCGCGTCCTCTCCCCTAGGGGACTCGGAGCGGTGTACAGGGAGGAATAAAACAGCATAAAATATATACATGAATACAATAAATACAATAAAAACAAATTAAATTTGACTATCCCTGCACTAAAATTCCCATTTAAAATTAACAATCCCTAATCCCTGAGGTAGAGACTAACCTAGGCCGGCCAAGCAGAAAAAGTGAGTTTTTAATTTCTGACGGAAGGAGCGGAGGTCCATAGTTGTTCTAATGTCGGGGGGAAGGTCGTTCCAGAGGGCTGGGCCCGCCACAGAGAAGGCCCTTCCCCTGGGCGTCGCCCGCTGACAAAGTCTAGTGGACGGCACCCGGAGCAGTCCCTCTCTGTGGGAGCAAATCGGCCGGGAGGATGTATGGGGCAGAATCTGATCCCGCAGATAGCTAGGTCCCGAGCCAACTCAGTTGCCCAACTCAGCCCCACTGCACATGTGCATGCACCTCCTGCCAGCCAGCTGATTTTTGGGTCTCTGTCGCACATGCAAGAGTTGTGCGTGCGTGCGCAGGGGCGGGGGAAACAGAGGGAGGTACAGTGCGCCCCCTGCACTCCATTTCTGATGCCAGGAGTCTTCAGGGAGGGCCTCTGGAGCCCAGGGGATGCCGTTTTCACCCTCCCGGAGGCTCGAGAAAAGCCTCCAGATGTTGGGTGAGTGAAAACGTCCCCCCCCACTGTTTTGCAGAAGGCGTGGTAGGCCACATGTGGAGGTCGCGGATGCATGTGTGTGGGGGAGTTGCACACATGCACAGGGACGTGGCGCATTGCATTGTGGGTGTGGGCACATGCGTGCACGATTTCGGCATGGAAGGAGAAAAAGCTTAGCCATCACTGCTCTAGGCAAAGAGGGAATCAAAATAGCCAGCTGATCAATGGAGGCATCTAAACACGCCTAGTTGAACATGTTCCCTGGGAACCCCAGCTTGAAAATGTAAACAGGTGTTGAGGGTCTCCTGCCATGATTTAATTTGGGTGGTGGTGGTGGTGGTGGCAGGTACTACAGCAGAGAAGATACATTTCCTGGCAGCCCCCAGACCTAAGCCCTTAGCTGATATTACCTGCATCACATCTTCCCTGGCAGATCTAAAAAAACGAGCTAATTGAGGCACACGTCCTGTGGGTGATTTAATTGTTATCCTAAGGGGATAGGAAATCAGGGCGCATCCACTTCGAGCTTCTGCCACTGCGTCGGACTGGATCTAAACGTACAGTAATGCCAGGGTTGCATTAAGCTGTATCTGTAAGACTGTCAACATTTCAGGAGTGTTAACCAGATTTTACCCTGGAGAGGGTTAGCCCACTGTTGAATTACTGTATAGGGTAGGTGGCATCATGCTTCGGTGGGGAGGCAGCTCTGGATATTCCTCTACTCCAGGGGTCTCCAAACTTGGCAACTTTTAAGACTTGTGGCTTTCAACTGCCAGCATGGCTGACTGAGGCATTATGGGAATTGAAGTGGGGTAGGGGTAGGGGATAGGGATAGGGATAGGGATAGGGATAGGGATAGGGATAGGGATAGGGATAGGGATAGAATAGAATAGAATAGAATAGAATAGAATAGAATAGAATAGAATAGAATAGAATAGTTGGAAGGGTCTTCTAACCCAACCCACTGTTCAGGCAAGAAACCATATGCCATTTCAGACAAATGGTTATCCAATCTCTTCTTAAAAGGCTCCAGTGTTGGAGTGCCTTCAACCTCTGGAGGCAAGTCGTTCCCATTGATTGTTCTCACTGTCAGAAAATTTCTCCTTAGTTGACCTTACTTAGTGGCTACTCTCCTTCATTAGTTTCCATCCATGGCTTCTTGTCCTGCCCTCAGATGGTTTGGAAACGTCTGAGAGTTGCCAAGTGTGAAGGCTGTCGCTGTAGTCAGCTCAGCTTTGACACCAGCCTGTGTGATTTCAGACAGAGACATTTTTTTCCCAACACACCCTCATCCTCGTATTTAAACTGGGACTCAATTGTGTAGCCTCCGGTTATTTTTATCTGCAAAATGCTTAATCACAGGGTTGTTTTAAGGGCAAGTTGCAATAAAAATTATGACTTGGTTTGCCAAAGAAAGTGTCACATCAGTTGCAAATTAAGGCAGGAGTCCTGAAAGGAAACTCAGTAGAAGCTTGGATCATTTCCCCACTAAAATATAAATTTAATATATAAATAAATACCTAACCATGACTTCAGCCGGAATTACCTACACATTAGTTAGGACTAACACAAGTTTGTCCTCTTCCTGTCTCAACAGCAGCTTCTGCTGGTTTATGGCTGTGCAATGGCTGGGTTTATAATTTTCCTCTTTCTCCTCGCCCGTGTTTGCATCTCATCAAATACAGAATCCCACAGCAACACCGAAGAATGAGGGAAAACAAATTAACAAATTAACACTTTGAAGTTGTGTAGGTTATCCTGCTTAGGCAGGGGGTTGGACTAGAAGACCTCCAAGGTCCCTTCCAACTCTGTTATTCTATTCTATTCTATTCTATTCTCCATTCCAATATTCTATTCTATTCTATTCTCCATTCCAATATTCTATTCTATTCTCCATTCCAATATTCTATTCTATTCTATTCTATTCTATTCTAATTCTATTCTATTCTATTCTCCATTCCAATATTCTATTCTATTCTATGCTATTCTAATTCTATTCTATTCTATTCTCCATTCCAATATTCTATTCTATTCTATTCTAATTCTATTCTATTCTATTCTCCATTCCAATATTCTATTCTATTCTATTCTATTCTTCATTCCAATATTCTACTCTGCTCTACTTTATTCTAACAAGGGATCAAATAAGCCAACTTTCTTTGCTCTCCATAAAATACTGTGACTGGCCATTATTCTGACAGACCTTCGCTTAGCAGCTCACAGAAAACTCAGCATTTAAGAACTGCAAGCTCAACCAGAGTCTGTCAGTTGAGTTGGGTGGCCGTAAAAATGGAATGAACAAATAAATAAAATTTCCTCCCTCTCCAAAATACAGGGGAGGCAAACACGCTCGCGTGCGTGCACACACGCCCATAATGCCAGATCCGAGCCAGCCGCCTCCTGCACTCGGCAATCTGCTGCCCCTGAAGCAAAACGATTCCAGAGGCCCAGTTTCTTAAAACTGACAAAAACTGCCGGCTTTGCATAAATAAAAGTGCTGTGGATGAAATCCTGTGCCAAAAAAAAGAACACCCTCTGATTTTTTTTTGGTCAACATTTTACTGTACTCGTACCTAAAGCGAAACCCTCCCCGATTTGTGAACATATACACACCTCTAATTAGACAAGTTATAACAAAGTAGTAGAAGCGAGACACCAATTGCCTGGGAGGCACGAGAAAGCGGAGAAGGAAGCCTCCGAATCCTTCCACGTTGCCCAGAAAACCTTTATCTTGTGTACACATGCACACCCCAAAAGACACACACGCATTCCTGGCTGCTTCCTCTATTCGCCTTAATTAAGCACTATAAACATCATATTAAAAAGGGGGGTTGCAATTTAAGCTTGGCCCCTGAGGGAGAAAATTCTCTTTCAAGTTTTCTTTGTTTTGCTGATGAGATATTTTTACATGGAGGAAAAGCAGAAGAGTCCGCCTCAGAGAGGTGGGGAGGGAGGGGGAGAGAGAGAGGGAGCGAGGGAGAGAGAGAGAGAGAGAGAGAGAGAGAGAGAGAGAGAGAGAGAGAGAGAGGTGGAGAGAGAGAGAGGTGGAGAGAGAGAGAGGTGGAGAGGCAGTTGCATGACATTATTTTTGGATGAAATACTGTATTTGTGATGGGGAAACCCCAGGGCAAGTAGTTCCCCATCAGCCTTTCACTCTCCAGATCGCTTCACATCACAGCTGCTTAATCTGAGAAAAAAGTTTTGCAAAGGGGAACCGGTTCAGAGGTGGGTTTCAGCCAGTTCGCCCCGGATCAGGTGAACTGGTAGTGGCGGCGGTAGGAGGCTCCACCTACCCACCCTGATGCTTTTGCACATGTGCAGAAGCGTCACGCGAGTGTGTGAGTGAGCGGGTACAAGTGAACCAGTAGTAAAATAAATTGAAAGCCACCACTGGATTGGTTACGTAGGAAATTTGAGCCCAAGGTGATTTTGAAATTCTGTGGATTTTGTGGAACAAAAAATTGCATTTAACTACTTTCGGATCCTTCTGAATGTACATTTTAACACTTATTTGTAGGAAGCCAGGCATAATGTAGTAAAGGTAAAGGTAAAGGTTCCCCTCGCACATGTGTGCTAGTCATTCCCGACTCTAGGGGGCGGTGCTCATCTCTGTTTCAAAGCCAGAGAGCCAGCGCTGTCCGAAGACGTCTCCGTAGTCATGTGGCCGGCATGACTAAATGCCAAAAGTGCATGGAACACTGTTACCAAAGGTGGTTCCTATTTTTCTCCTTGCATTTTTACGTGCTTTCGAACTGCTAGGTTGGCAGAAGCTGGGACAAGTCACGGGAGCTCACTCCGTTATGCGGTGCTAGGGATTCGAACCACCAAAATGCTGACCTTTCTGATCGACAAGCTCAGCGTCTTAGCCACCGAGCCACCGTGTCCCTCCATAGTGTTGAGAGGAAGGCATTTTTAGACCTGTAGAGATTTTCTTCACATGTTGAAATAGGATGCTATTTTTCAAACTTGGCAACTTTAAAATGGGTGGGCTTCCATTCTCAGAATTCCCTAACCAATGGAAGCTCACACGTCTTTAAGTTGACAACTTTGAAAAACACCGCATTAGAACATGTTTTCTTTATGATTCACACTAGCTCAGGATTATCCAACCTTGGCAACTTTAAAACTTGCGGTCTTTAACTCCCAGAATTCCCCAGCAAGCCATGAGAATTCTGGGAAGAATTCCCATGAATTCTGGGAATTGAAGCCTTAGTTGCCAAGGTTGGACTCCTGCACTAAGTCGTAAAATCCAGTTTCACAAACTGCTGCGGGTGAGTTTACACAATATATTAAGCCAAAACCAACAAATAAAAAGCACATTATGGTGGAATGGGAAGCTGCAGGCAGCTCAAAATAGTGAAAAAGACAACTGCAGCTGTGTGAGAGAAGCCCCCATGCTTTTTTTTAACATCTGTGGTGCATAAAATGAAGTGGGGCTTCAGTGAGGCAGCTGCAGCCGCCATCTTGAATTTTTTGACACTCACTCCTCCCATGGGTGCTCTTGGCACCTCATAGAGAAAAGCAACAAAGAGGATGAGGGGACTGGAGACTAAAACATATGAAGAATGGTTGCAGGAACTGGGTAGGTCTAGTTTGATTAAAAGAAGGACTAGGGGAGACATGATAGCAGTGCTCCGATATCTCAAGGGATGCCAGAAAGCAGAGGAAGTCAAGCTATTCTCCAAAACACCTGAGGGCAGGACAAGAAGCAATGGGTGGAAACTAATCAAGGAGAGAAGCAACTTAGAACTGAGGAGAAATTTCCTGAGAGTTAGAACAATTAATCAGTGGAACAACTTCCCTCCAAAGGTTGTGAATGCTCCAACACTGGACACTTTTAAGAAGATATTGAATATCCATTTGTCTGAAGTGGTATAGGATTTCCTGCCTGAGCAGAGGGTTGTACTAGAAGACCTCCAAGGTCCCTTCCAACTCTGTTATTGTATAAGTGAGACAATAGGAACATGATCTGGCCAAGATTCCCCAAAGAGAATGTTCCAGGGACTGCATCCTATGGAGAAAGTCGGTCGACACTTGCAAAATGTGGAAAAACCTGAACTGTCCAGGAGCTAAAACAGTAGAAAGTAAATAAGGTTTGAAATTCCAAGGATGATTTTATGGTGTCTGCTGCAGGATATGAAAGGAGGCAACAGCTGGAAAAAAATGTGTGTGGCGGTCACAAACATTGCAGCATTGTTGTGACAAGGAACCAACACCACTTACTTACTACTTGTTTCATATTTCATGCAAGCGCTTCTATTTAGCATTAAAAAAAACTTTTGAAAACATTTTATACTCTAAATTAAAATTAATATTTTTAATTAAGAAGGAACCAAGATTCCTCAAATCAGTGCTGCTTTAATCTACTCCTTATTCTGGGATACTATCCATACTAAATTATTCCAGGAAAGCACAATGGAGATTTAAGGCAGTAAGACATCACAGCTAATCTCATGATTTTCTGTGGCCTTCCTCATTTGAATGCCACTCATCAACTGGGAAAACAACTCCCTTAGGAAGAGGGTGTATAAATTACATAAATAGATGCGATAATGTCATCTCATGAAGTTTGATTTAGTTTTGGGTACTTATAGCACTTTAATTCAAACATTCCCCCTGCCCCCCAAATTTGGAGCCTTTTGGATAACAAGCCGAAAAGTCAGTCTGAAAAGTACGTGTGAATTGGGTACTCCAGCAACTGCTGAGTGTATGTTTCCTATGATATTTTTAATTACATAATATCAATGGTTTCTTTTCTAACTTGTGTTGGAGGAACGGTAAGCAAAGGCGTAGCATCAGTGACGTCAATGCCCCATTCGTGATTCATTTGGGCGGACCATTTTTGAAGAAATTAAACACATCTGCTGATCAGCCAAACACAATTCCATTCTATTTGCATTGATCAGTAAAGCCTCCAGTGTCATGTTGTGGCACTACTCTTTAAGAATGATGTAAATCAGAGGTGTCCAAACTTGGAAACTTTAAGAGTTGTGGACTTCAATTCCCAGAATTCCCCAGCCAGCCATGCTGGCTGGGGAATTCTAGGAGTTGAAGTCCACAAGCCTTAAAATTCCCAAGTTTGGACACCCCTGATGTAAGTGAACTGGATCAAATTGTGAGCATTAAGGGCGATGGACTGGACACTGATTTTACAAAGAGCACTTTAAGGAATTTGGAGTTTTTACTCTGGAGAAATGTCAAGTATCTGAAGACGTATCATTTGAAGTATCTGAAGAAGTATCCCAGTTGTAATGTATGGCTGTGAAGGTTGGAATATAAGAAAGGCTGAGTGCCAAAGAATTGAGGCCTTTGTACTATGGTGCTTGAGAAGACTCCTACAAGTCCCTTGGACTGCAAGGCGATCCAACCGGTCAGTTCTAGAGGAGATCAACCCTGACTGCTCTTTAGAAGGTCAGATCCTGAAGAGGAAACTCAAATACTTTGGCCACCTAATGAGAAGGAAAGATTCACTGGAGAAGAGCCTCACGATGGAGGGCAAAAAAAGAAGGGGACAACAGAGAATGAGGTGGCTGGATGGAGTCACTGAAGCAGTAGACTTGAGCTTAAATGGACTCCAGAGGACAGGAAGAGGACAGGAAGGCCTGGAGGAACGTTGTCCATGGGGTTGCAATGAGTGAGACACAACTTCGCAACTAACAACAACAAATCATATGAAATATCAGAAGCTTTTTGGCGTTATCTTAAGAGTACAGGACACCATATTTAAAAAGTGCAGGACACCATCAAAACCTATCCTTCCATCTCCACCACCACCACCACCATACTGCCAGAATCAATGGATGATTCTGGATGAGAAGTGAAATATCTTCAAGGAAAAACAGATAAAGTCCAGTTACCATTTGAAAAAACCACTTTTGAGGCAGCCACGACCTGGATGACTGAGACTCTCCCTAGACATGACACCAAGTTAAGTTAGTGGGAAGCAGACTCTAGGCAAGTGCTAAGAAGCCTCCTAGCTGGGGAATTCTGGGAGATGAAGTTCATACATCTTAAAATGCCTCAGGTTAAGAAGCACTGCCCTATACTAGACAGACAAGGATGCATGGCCTCTGTTCCTGGGAAGGAAACCAAGGTCTGCATTTTACAAAGGGAACAAGGTAACTAGGCATGGACCCTAGCAGAAAACCAAGGGGTTTTGACCAGCCAGCCTCTGCCTTCCAGCTCAATCACTCCAGTGCTAAACAGATTGTGTTAAATTCTCGCCGACTCAGTCTAAGTATCAATTTGTGCTATGGGAATATGGATCTGCTCCAACTAGATCTATAATTACAGCACGGCACTAAAGAGGCAGGCACAGTGTGCCCAAGGGGTTTTTTCATGCAGGCAGCTCTTCTTGTTTACAAGTTTGATCTCAGGTCACTCGTGGCAAGAATTCCCTTTTCTTTAGCTCTGCTTTTGCCCAAATAGATGCCCTCCTATTTGGGCAAAAGTGAAAGAGAAAGTGAATCACCGGGTTACAAGGAGACCCTGTAGAAATTAGGCAATGCCGGAAGCCAAAATTCGCTCCGAATTTCCCCTGCTCTTTTCTCATCTCTGGGTTGCTCTGTTTTTAAGTACCAGGCTAAATTTGTGCTTAATGAGGATTTGATAGGATTGTATGTCTAATAATGGCTCTTACTGGTGAACCGATTCTACAAGGACGTGATTCCAAACTGCAGGCAGAACGTTTTGATGACGCTCATAAGCTGAATTTGGCATTTAACAAATTTAGCACATCAAAAACTGATTTGTTAAAAGCGTTCGCTGCATTTGGGGAACCTCGACCTTATGGATCAATGAAAAGAACCAGGGGCTGGAAACATCTTCCCTACCAGAAGTGGTGAGAAGAAGGTCTGAGAGCACCTTCTGTAAGAGGAGACTGAGGGGGGAAGAGGATGGAAGGGAGATCAAACCATACACAGCAAGGAAGAAGGGAGCAGAGTAAAAATAAATAAATAAAGATAAAGATTTTCCCCAAAGGTCTCTGGAGATTCTCAGTCATCCAGGTCATGGCTGTCCCAAAGGTGCTTTTTCAAGAGGCAACTGGACTTTTTTTTTCTTTGAAGACATTTCCGCCCCAGCTTTGCTGGCTGGAGAATTCTGGGAGCTGAAGTCCTTCAGACTTAAAGTTGCAAAGGTTGGAGACCCCTGTTATGGAGAACTCTTCTTTCCAACGAACAACTTTCCTTTCTTTCTTTTTATGCAAAACTCTTCCTTCTTTTTGGGAAGCCTCCGATCATTTGAACTTGATGCTTGGAAGAGTTTCTTGACCAAAAATACTTTCACATCTACATATCTAAGCAAGTTGGCATGACTTCACCATAAACATAATGTGTAGCCGTCTCTCAATGCCCCTAAAATTGCACTACAAGTAAGTTCTCGCCTTGCAACCAGAATTGAGCCCAAAAGCAAGAAGTTGTTAAAGGAGACTCGCCTCATTTTACAACCTTTCATGTCCCAGTTGTTAAGTGAATCACTTCAGTTGCTAAATTAGTAACAGATGTGTTAAGCACATCTGGCGTCCCCCATTGACTTTGCTGGTCAGAAGGTCATAGAAGGGGATCACAAGACTCCAGGAAACTGCAATACATGCCAGTTGCCAAGCGTACGAATTCTGATCACATGACCACGGGGATGCTGTTGTAAACATGAAAAATGGTCATTAGCCACTTTTTTCACTGCCGTTGTAACTTTGAACAGTTACTAAGCAAATGATTGTAAGTGAATGGCTGCCTTTATGTCACTGATTTCCTTTTGTTCTTGTGTTGGAGGGCGTATAAGCACAATGCACACCGTGTTTCCCCAAAAATAAGACAGGGTCTTATTTTCTTTTGCCCCCTGAAATAAGCGCTTGGCCTTCTTTTCAGGGAGGTCTTATTATTTCTGAGGCGCAGGTGGTGGTGAGCGTGGTCACCTCATGGCTGCTGCTGTGTTGCAATATTTTCAGGGAGGGCTTATTTTTGGGGGAGGGCTTATTTTAGCACATGCACTAAAAAGCCCAATTGGGGTTATTATCTGGGGAAGTCTTATTTTCAGGGGAACAGGGTAGCATCCGCGATGTCAGTGGCCCATTTGTGATTCCTTTTGACGCACAATTTTTGAAGAAATTAAACACATCTGCTGACCACCAAATACATTGATCAGATAACACTTGGAGTACAGCCTCCAGCCTTGTTCCGCCACATTTTAAGGAAACGTTAAATGAACTGGAGCAAATAGCCAGAAGGACATCAAGGGCATGGACTGGACATTAATTTTTACAAGGAGTCTTTTAAGAAATGTGGATTTCTTACTCTGGAAAAGAATCAAGTGCCTAAAGAAACATCATATGGAAGATCAGAACTTTTCTGGCCTCATCTTAAGAGTACAAGTAGTCCTCGATTTACGACCACAATTGAGCCTAGAATTTATGTTGCTAAGTGAAAAATTTGTTAAGTGAGTTTTGCCCCATTTTAGGCCTTTTCTTGCCACGGTTGTTAAGTGAATCTGCCTTCCCTCGTGGACTTTGCCTATAAGGAGGTCTCAAAAGTTGATCACATGACCCTGGGACGCTGCAACCGTCATAAATATGAACCAGTTGTGAAACATACAAATGTAAATCACGTGACCATGGGGATGCTGCAATGGTCATAAGTGTGAAAAATGATCATAAGTTGGTTTTTTCAGTGTTGAATGGTCACTAAATGAACTGTTGTAAGTCAAGGACTACCTGTACAGGATTTAAGTAGAATAGAATAACAGAGTTGGAAGGGACCTTGGAGGTCTTCTAGTCCAATCCCCTGCTCAGACAGGAAACCCTACACCACTTCAGACAAATGGTTATCCAACATCTTCTTAAAAACTTCCAGTCTTGGAGCATTCACAACGTCTGGAGGCAGCTTGTTCCACTGATTGATTGTTCTCACTGTCAGGAAAGTTCTCCTTAGTTGTAGGTTGCTTCTATCCTTGATTAGTTTCCACCCATTGCTTCTTCTTCTACCCTCAGGTGACTTGGAGAATAGCTTGACTCCTTCTTCTTTGTGGCAATTCTTGAGATATTGAAGCACTGCTATCATGTCTCCCCTAGTCCTTCTTTTCATTAAACTAGACATACTCAGTTCCTGTAACCGTTCTTGATATGTTTTAGCCCAGTGATGATGAACCTTTTCTGCACCGAGTGCCAAAAAGGTTGCATGGAAACATCGTGCGCGCTTGCGCTTGTCGGGGCCACATTCCGGAAAAGCCAAACTCCAGGTTCTAGCGTGCATGCACGCCAGACAATCAGCTGGTTTTCGACACTGCCACATGCGTAAAGGACAGGTGATCATTGCGCGCACATGCATGCCAGAAACCCAAAAGACAAACAGGCAAGGCCATGCGTGCTGGGCGACATCGCTCTGCGTGCCACTTTGTGCACGCATGCCACAGGTTCACCATCACAATTTTAGCCTCCAGTTCCCTAATCCTCTTTGTCGCTCTTCTCTGCCCTCTTTCCAGAGTCTCCACATCTTTTTTACACCGTGGCAACCAAAACATTACTTTCCCAAAGTAATGGGAAAGCAGATTCCAGACAAGCTGTAAGAAAATCTTGCAAATAGAGTCGTTGGGTGGTAGAATCAATTGCGTTAGACATGGTGACTGCGAATTCTTCTGGATGGGACAAAGCTAAATGGACCTTTGTTTGGGATCCTTTTGTCTGAATTCCTGCACGGAGCAGAATGTTGGACCTAGACTGAGCCTAGAGCGGTGTTTCTCAATCTTGACAGCTTGAAGAAAGCCTGGACTTCAGCTCCCAAGGATTCCCCAGTCAACAAGAGAGTTAAAGTCCATAGGTCTTCAAGTTGCCAAGGTTGACAAACACTGACCTAGAGACATTTCTTCCCATGCTCTGCTTCTGGGAGTCTATGATCACTCAGCAATCAGAGGCATCTTGTTTTTTTATTCACAAAAGTTTTTTTTAAAGATTAATACATTTTGTAATATTAAAAAATGGCTTCCCTTCCTATTGTTAGCTGCCAGACAAACTGTTGCAAAACTGGAAAAGTACATCTCGCTTTGAACGTGTGGAAAATTGCATTAGCTGAGAAATTGGACGTAACAGCAAAGAGCTTTGAAGATTCTTACAAATAAAAACAGTTTGTACTCATCAAGTCAGTTGACGATATTATTTTTTCCCTCTGCAACAAATGACTTTCATCTGTACAAATATATTTCTGGATAGAAATCTCAAATATGGATAGATTTCTCCTAATGGTTAATCTTCATCCAAACTGGTGCTATTTTCCTCCTTTTGAAGGAATATTTAGAGGCAAGATGGCTGTTGAGATTGTAAGTCTTAAGAAATCAATATTGGAATACAGGCAATCCTCAGGGTACAACCATCCATTTAGCAATCATTTGAAGTTGCAATCATGATCTTCTTTTAATGACCCCATAATCCCTTGCAATGGGGTGGAGTCTGCGCAACTGAATGGAGCTGAGTATTTACGGGCCAGATGCCGTTCCTGTCGCCAATGCGGAGTTTTGTTCAGCAGATCTATTCTCATTGTGCCCCGAGAGAGAAATATCTGCCTCTACCCAGGATCAAACTCTCAGCCTCCTGATTGTCAGGTGAAAGTTCCACCTCTAGCCCACCTCACCACTCCAATCATTTGAAGTTACAATGGCATCATCAAAGTGATTTACGATTATTGCACTTGGTGTACCGGCACATATTTATGATGATTGTAGGAACACCAGGTTCATGTGATCGCCATTTGTAACCTTCCCAATAGCTTCCAACAAGCAAAATCAATGGGAAAAGCAGGTTTCCCTTAATAACTGCATGATTCGCTTAACAACCATAGCAAAGGTTGGGCAGCAGAAATTCTGTTCTGGTCCCATCAGAGAAAATAAATAAGCAAAGGCAGCAAAGGAAATGGGGGAGACGAGGAGGGACAAGGAGAAAGGGTAAAGTAAAGAAAGAAAGGGTGGGGAATAAAGAGTAGGAGAGAGAGTAAGAAAGAAGAGAAGAGAGGAGGAGAGGGGAAAGAGAGGGGAAGAAGAGAGGAGGAATGAGAGGAGGAAAGAAGAAGGCAGAGAAGGCAGCTTGAGAAGATAGGAGTAAGGTTGTTGTAAAATAAGATGGAGACACTTGAACGGTTAGTAGTTAAATGTATTGTGGGAGTATAGGAATAAGTATAACAAATTCCTTGTCTGTTCAAGCACACTTGGTCAATAAAGAATTCTATTCCATTCCATATTTTCTATTCTATTCTATTCTATTCTATTCTATTCTATATGAGATTGTGGCAGAAAGAAAGAAAGAAAGAAACAAGGGTAAGAGTAACAGGTAGCATTTTCCTTTTCCCATAATTTTAGAATATAGGATTATCCCACACCTGGAGATGCAAGACTGATCCTTACACAATTTCTTCATGGAATTTGCTGGCTCAAGATGTGACATTGGGCTAACAGCTAAGATGCGTTCAAAGGAGGGAGAGAACAATATCTATTTATTTATATTCAGAATGCTTGAATACTCCTTGCAATATTCCTTGCAAAATACAATGTAAGGTTATGAAACGAATACAAGATTAAGAGCAAGGCAAAGCAGCCACTCAACAAAGCCAGAAGCGACCTTGTGAAACATTCAGTCCTGAGGGACTATTAATAAGGAAACTCTCCCATCACCCTCTAGCCTACCTGTCTCACCTGATGGGACACTTTGAAAGTCTTTAAGGTAGGCCTAGCCAGGTACATCTGAGAAAAGATATCTCAGAGCACTTAATAAGAGGAGGTGTGTCTACAATTTTAAAAAATGACGATGGAGGCCATGAAAATGCTACCAAAGTCATGTTGGTCTACATGTGGACTGGATCTTAACCAATTTCATTGTAATTTTAGTACAATAAAGATTATTATTATTATTATTATTATTATCATCATCATCATCATCATCATCATCATCATCATCATCTTCCGTATTGGCCACCACTTCAATCTTGTGGCAAGATTCTCTTTGCTTTCTTGGCTGAGTGATCATCACTGGTACTTTCTTCCCTTTTGGGGTCCCTTCATATTTTCTTCTTGAGCTGGAACACTCTTTATATTTTCATCTTCAGCCCCGAAGGCTGAAAATGACATGGGAGACTTCATCAATTGAAAGTTCACAAAACATGCATCCCCTGGCTAGCTGCAAACATAGCAGCTTCATGGCTCATATTCATCTTGTGGAAGAAGGTTGGGTTAACATGTTAGTGTAAATCCAGTATCTATAGTACAATGCAGCATGCAAAGCCAAAAATATAAGCTAATTCAGAAACCAGGCGATACGTGACAGACAGACAGACAGACAGACAGACAGACAGACAGACAGACAGACATAGTAGGTAGGTAGGTAGGTAGGTAGGTAGGTAGGTAGGTAGGTAGGTAGGGATAGATAGATAGATAGATAGATAGATAGATAGATAGATAGATAGATAGATAGATAGATAGATAGACAGACAGACAGATAGATAGATAGATAGATAGATAGAAGAGAGAGAGAGAGATGATAGACAGGTGGATGGATATACAGTACACACACACACACACATGCATACAGAGGGATGGAGGGAAGGAAGAGATGGGTGGATAAATGGATGGATGGATAGGAAAGTAGGTAGGAAGGTAGATATGAGAGAAAGAGGACAGACTGTCGGTGGATAGATGGATGGATGTTGTGCACACATACATACATACATACATACATTATATATACATTCATACATACATACATACATAGAGGGAGGGAGGGAGGGAGGGAAGGAGGAAAGGAAGGAAGGAAAGAAGGAAGGAAGGAGACAGATGGTTGGATAAGTGGATGGATGGATGGATGGATGGATGGATATTATTTGTAAAATTTATTGGCAATCCATCTTATCACAGGGTAAGTTAGATAGATGATAAATGAGGGACAGACAGACAGAGACAGACAGACAGACGGAATCTCTGCAGTCAATATATAGTTTGATGTGACTCTATCCAAGCAGACACTGGACTTCCATTGTATCGCTGCTTCCTTCCGGGGTGCCTCCTCAGCTCCAGTCCTCCAGCGGAGTGAGCTGGCCAGGTAGACTCTGGGAAGCCTCGGTCCCCTTGGGCTACTGGATTCCTCGCATCAGACAACGGCTTCGGCTTGCTTCCTCTTCCAGAATGCCTTCCATTCCCCCAGGGAAACTCACCGGAGCGGCTTCTTCAAAGGTGGAGGTGAGATGAGCAGAGACAAATGTTGCAGTAACAACACCCTGAGATAAATGCCGTTGCAATGGAATTCATTTGGCTTCATGCTGATTATGATTCCGGGTGGCCTCTTTCATTCCCTTTGGGGGGGAGGGGCCTTCAAGTCAGAACTGACTCCTGGCAACCCAGAGGAATAAATCTGTGCAGTTTTCTAAAGTGGCATTTTCAAAAGGGTTTCTTCCTAGGGCTGTTTAGGGCTACCATTTGGGGGATGGTAGAAAATGGTAGAAAAGATGGTAGAAAAGAAGACCGGTTTTTCTGTACAATATCTCTCTGCTGGTCATCTAGAGTTGCGCCGTCCAGATTTGAGAATACTGATAGAAGAGAATACATGTAGCTCAAGGTTGAACTGTCTCTGAGCTTGGTTGTTTTCTTGCAGAAATGTCATGACCCAACTAGGTAACATCTTCAGTACCATACCAGAAGGGAGTGGCATTTGCACTCTATTTATTTATATACAAGTGTACTGATGATGTTACCTAGCTGGGTCATGAAATGTCTGCAAGCAGACAACCAAAGCCAGAGAGCACCAAGGATCCCACACATTTGATGTTCCTACTGTTCCTATTTTTCTATCTCCTAATTGAAACCACCTTTGATTTAAAGCACTGTTCACTCCAAATTCAGTTTAAGACTGAAATTGTGTGTGTGTGTGAGTACACACATATCATTATATTGTATACCTCTATATCAAGAGGAAGAATAACCCAACTGCTGAGTCTTTTGTCTCTGTAAGCAAAAAATGGACTTGTCCATATATTCCAATTTCTACCTATTTCATTCTCGGTTCCACTCCAAAATGCTTTCACGAAGCCATCACAAATTATACGCACCTTTTTTGTAAGCTTTTCTTAGAACATGTGTATTAATATTATACTTTATTCATTAAACATGAAACTTAGACAACTGAACATTTAAAAATGCATCACAAATACCATTGACTGGTGCTAATGGTTGATATGGTTTGCTGCCAGCATCTTAGGTATCAATCAAGTACCTTCTTAAAATATATGATGTTCCAAGTAGCGCAGTTTTTTTTGCAGTTCCGCTGGTGTTATTGCAGGAAGTTGCAATTTGTTGAAGTATCTTATAAAATTCTTGGACATGGTGCCAAGTGCCCCTATGACAATGGGTATCACTGTTACATGTTTGATCCATAATTGGGTAGTTTCGATGGCCAGGTTGCGGTATTTCATGATTTTTTTCTAGTTCTTTTTCTTTGACTATGGCATCTTCTGGTACCGAGATGTCAATAAATTGTACGTTTCGATTTTCAACAACTGTGATATCTGGTATGTTGTGTTCCAAATGACGATCTATCTGTATTTGAAAGGCCCACAAGATCTTCACCTTCTCATTTTCGATAATTTTTTCCACTTTATGTTCCCATGACTTTCTCGATACAGGTGAATTATGACCAGTGGATTAATTTAGCAACTTGGTCATGTCTAGCTTTGTAATCAGTTTGTGCTATTTTGCTGCAGCATTATTATTATTATTATTCTGTGGTTAATCTTTGGTGAGATTCACAGCCTTTGGGGCTGGTTGGTAGCTCAGCAGTTAGAGTCCTAACCAAGGACATAGGAACTGTTAAGGTAATGTCAAAGGATATAAGCTGTTCCAAGTAGGGTGGGTTTTTTTGTAGAGTCAGAATGTTCAAGTCCGGTAAATTTAGAATTTCCAAATAGTGAGGTAGCCCTTTGGGTATTGCTCCAAGGGCTCCAATCACAATCGGGACAACACACGATTTCTTTTTCTGCAGTCGCTCAACTTCAATTTGCAAGTCCTGGTATTTTGTGATTTTTTCTTGCTGCTTATTTTCAATTCATGCATCACCTGGTATTGCAATGTCAATGAACGATACTTTTTTCTTTTCAACTATTGTTATGTCAGGTGTGTTGCAGGCCAAGTGCCTGTCAGTCTGAATTCTGAAGTCCCACAAGATCTTGACTTTCTCATTCTCTAAAACCTTCTGAACCTGATGTTCCCAGTGGTTTTTGCTGTACTCACGTCAGGTAAATTTAGAATTCCCAAATAGCAAGGTAGCCCTTTAGGTATTGCTCCAAGGGCTCCAATCACAATTGGGACAACTCACGATTTCTTTTTCCACAGTCGCTCAACTTCAATTTGCAAGTATTATTTATTTTATTCATTAAACATGAAACTCAGCCAACTGAACATTTAAAAATGCATCATCATCATCATCATCATCATCATCATCATCATCATCATCATCATCTAGGGAAAATTGATCTGACATTCTGTAACAAGCCATTTTTCTCCATGATATAAAGGGTTTTTTCCTCTCTCTCATACTTTACTGTGCATATTCTGCATAGTCTGCACATTATGGTCTCTTTTTAAAGAAAAAGGCACCACAAAATTCAGAGAATCGTGGGAATAAAAAAAAATTGGTTTGTAGATTGGTACAAAAAGTGTGAGTTAAGTAAATTTACACTGGAATTGGCCCCCCCAAAAAGGTCTTCCCTCATTTCTGATGTTAAAAAATATATCCTAAATTCTTTAGGCTAAGAAGAGCAAGCAATATTACAGATACATCCCAATTGGCAAGCATGCTTAGCTTTTAAAAATTATATTCCTTTAAACAAATCTTCAGATCTTGGATACAGTTCTTTCCTCTAGCCAAAGTGCAAAATGAATTTGTTTTCTACATAATCATGAATTTTGACAAGAAATTGGACCGCACTGCGATTACAACTAAATGTTCCGGTCTTTTAAAAAAGAATAATAAGTTAATAATGGCTGAAATGCAATTTCTCTGTGTTATCTTGGCATATGAATACCAAAAAAAAAAAAAAAAGGAGAAAAAAAGACAAATACTTGCATGAAATGAATGCGTAAAACCCACACTGTGTACCAAGCTGGTATTTCTTATTCAGCAGTATTTAATGAAAAGCTTGTTATGTTCTAATTAAAGCAAAACGCAGAAACCAGAAACCAAATAACCAGTCGTTATGGTTGTTACGGGTGTTCGTCTTGCTTTTTTTTCTTACTGCATTTTTTTTTTTTGCCCCTAACAGAATGATGTTTTAATCTAGAAGAACAATTTTTCTTTATTGGAAAATCTAATATAGTCTGCTGGCAGCTCGCTAACTGCTGCTACATTTTATTTATCTCTCCTTTCAACCTCCATCATGTAAGGATGTGTTTAAAAAAAATAAGGATGACTGCTATGCTTACGATGTGACATATTGACTTTGGCAACTCTCTGGGATGGAAAACGGGAGCTGAGTTCACACAACACATTTAACCAGATGAGTCCTACACCTAAGCAGCTGCCTCTATGCAACAGGGAAAAAAAATATCCCATTAATTTCAACCTTTTACATTTATTTCTGAGTTTCTCTATCCTTCACCAAGTATACAAATTCGGATGGTGCACAGCAGGAAAAAATAAACAGTTCATCAATACAATAATCAATGCATTAAAAAGCCCCCAAAAACAGATAGTTACTAGTTTTTCCAGATTGTCTAAATCCAATTAATAATAAACCAGCCAATGGATGAATGCAGAGTCTACACATCCTCAAGTTGCCATGGTTGACAGACACTGGCTTAAAGGGATGGCCTGGTTCACTAAAGAAGACTAAAGAAGAAGAATGTTACCACTTGAGCCTTCAGATATTTGGGAAGAATTTGGCCATAGGATGTGATTTCCCGCCCCATCACTGCTGTGAGCTGATAATCATGGATGTCAAAGAGCTAAACACGAGGAGCAGTTGCATCAATGGCATTTATTTTAATGTTAATGAAATTTTAATGTGCTGTAACTGAAATCAAATCACATTTGTTTTACACCCTGGCCTTGGCATCTACTTTGTTCTGATCCAAATTTCTTTGAAGGTGCAGCCACTGGCACATTTCTTAAACACTCGTTTTTAAGATGAAGATGAGGTTTGTTTTCCAGAGTATAACAGCAGCTGGAGGTAAGAGGTAAGTAGATACTCACCCCACTTCTGCCCCTGAGAGGTGGCTCCAGGAGAACTTTAAAGTCCTTCAGAGCTGCCAAACCTGTTTGACCAATGCTGTGTAAACAGCATCTCCCAAAATGGACAGCAAGTACAAAAATGCTAGAGAATTCCTGGAGGCCTGGCACTCTGACACATCCGCAATCAACAGGTACGTAGAGATAAACAACATCTACATACCATTCAAAAGAGACAATCAAAAAGCCAGAAAGGGAACAAATACGACCAAAACACTTCCTTATTAGCAACCAACACCCAGATGAACAGAGATTAACGCCAAGATTAACACAAGACCAACAATGAAGAAGCAAACAATAGAGAGAGAGAGAAGTTCCCTGAGGATGGACCCCAGCATGAGTCCAAAAGCTTGGAAGACTACATCTCTTGTCTTAACTGTGATTGGATCCCACAACAATATCCTGGGACAAGTATGTTTGCCTTCATTCAAAGTAAACAATACTCCAGTTGAGGAACTGCCGAGGAACTGCCAAACAAGCTAATTGTAAATGACCCGCTAAATTCACTCCCACCAACAATGACAGGGTAAGCCACTAGAACCATGATGGCGAACCTATGGCACACGTACCACAGGTGGTACACAGAGTCCTCTTTGTGGGCACACGTGCCATTGCCAGCTGCTCTTCTAGTTTCTCACATGCCGGCCCCGGCCCGCACATGCATACTAGCCAGTCGGTCTTTACGGACACCAGAGCACCAGAAAACAGCCTGAAAACCACAAAAACCCAGGCTGTGTTCTGGGCCATTTTCGGGCCATTTTCAGGCCATTTTCAGACTTGTTTTTGGGCTGTTTTTGGACCATTTTCAGGCCCAAAATGGGCCCCAAAACGGCCAAAAAACAGGCATGTATGTGCAGGCCAGCTGGCCTTCAGTTTTCTGGTGCTCTGGTGCATGCAAAGACCAGCGTGCACGTGCCGGAAACCTGAAGACCAGCTGGTTGGCGCGTGCATACATGCATGCATGCATGTGTGTTCCAGTTTGGGCACTGAAAAGGTTCGCCATCACTGCACTAGAACATAAAATGAGAACAAACCCTACTCTTACTAGCACTGATGATGTTATCTAGTTAGGTAATGAAATGTCTGCAAGAAAACAACCAAGCTCAGAGAGCACCAAGGATCCCACAGAGCATCTCCAGCTTCTCTTTTGGGTGTTTTTCACTGCCAGGTTGACCTGCTTTCACCCATTTTCCAGTCAGAAGAAAACTCTACCGACCCCAGATTAGCAGACCCTGTTTTCCATCCCCACTGAAGCCCCTAATGCCTTTCCCAATCACTTTGACTCCTTTATCTTCCCTCCAAGGTAATGGGAGACAACACCTACAGGTAGTTCTCAATCTACAGCCATTCATTTAGCGACTGTTCACTTACAACCAGTCCTTGCACTTATGACCTGGGGGTGGCGCAGTGGTTAGAATGCAGGACTGCAGGCTACTTCTGCCGGCTGCCAGCAGTTCGGCAGTTCGATTCTCACCGGCTCAAGATTGACTCATCCTCAATCATACCAATAGTTAATATAATTAATAGAGTTAAATAAATCATGAAGAAGATTATTATAGTAGAAGACATTTAAGGTGTTGGTATTAAACTGAGAATAGATTAAATAAGGAATATGATTGTAAATTTTAATTATTTGCACAAAATACTTGTACCCAGATGACACACCGTTTAATGGAAGATGGATTGTTTATATTAAAATAAAATAAAAACTTATTAAAAAAGATTGACTTATCCTTCCAACCTTCCGAGGTGGGCAATATGAGGACCCAGATTATTGGAGGCAATATGCTGACTCTGTATGCCACTTAGAGAGGGCTGCAAAGCATTGTGAAGCCGTATATAAGTCTAAGGGCTATTGCCCTCCCTCCCTCCCTCCCTCCCTCCCTCCCTCCCTTCCTTCCTGCACAGTGGTTAGAATGCAGTATTGCAGGCTAACTCTGCTGATTGCCAGCAGTTCGATCCTGACTGGCTCAAGGTTGACTCAGCCTTCCATCCTTCCGAGGTTGATAAAATGAAGACCTAGATTGTTGGGGGCCAATAGGCTGGCTCTGTAAACCACCTAGAGAGGGTTGCAAAGCACTGTGAAGCAGTATATAAGTCTAAGTGCTATTGCCATTATGACCATCACAGCATCCACACAGTCATGTGATCAAAATTCATGTTCAACGTCAGATGACGTTATATTGACACATCGGTTCCACTGAACTTGGTAATCCCTCCATCGAAACCCATAAAAACGTCCCGTATTAATTGACTCCTAGCGTTGTGCTTTAGATTAGTGGCTGAGCCTTGAGTAACGCTGTGGCAAACAAAGGCAAAAATAAAAGCCTTGCCCTGCCAGGGGATGTCAGGCTACACAGGATGAGACGGGCAGACATCGGCTCCAAGGCTTGTTTTAAAGATGCAAAACGGGCACTGATTAATGATTGGTGTGGCTCTGTTGAAAGAGCCAAGCTTTGGGGCAGAGACAGTCTAACTGACCTCCCTTCCCGAGGTGGCACGTTCAGTTAGCTTGTGCCAAGCCTTAAGACAAATTGGAAAGCTCTCAAAGAAAAGCTGCAGAAATGATTAAAACGCCTGGCAGGCTTTGTCCTCGGAAGAAAGAGGAATTTGGCCTAGGGGCATGAAAGAAATGAAGGGTGGGGTGGGGGGGTTGCAGGTCTGGGAAGAAAGGAGCAGCCCTGCGAGAACGATGGAATGTTTAAACACAACACGTGCCAGGAAGAAGGACTGTCTTCTGCCATCTCCATCGGGTATCACAGGACACAGAGAGAGGGACTTCAGTGATGTGGGGTGATGTGTCCAGGAGGGTACAAAAAGGGAGGAGAAGGTCACAGGCAGCCTCTGTGAAGAACGCTTGGAGCTACAATGTGGCTGGGAATGTTAAAATGAGCACCAAAGAATGGAGGCCTTTGAACTCTGGTGCTGGAGAAGACTCCTGCGAGTTCCTTGGACTGCAAGGCCATCCAACTGGTCAGTCCTGGAGGAGATCAACCCTGACTGCCAGATCCTGAAGAGGAAACTCAAGTACTTTGGCCACCTAATGAGAAGGAAGGACTCCCTGGAGAAGAGCCTCATGCTGGGAACGATGGAGGGCAAAAGAAGAAGGGGACGGCAGAGAAGGAGGTGGCAGGATGGATTCACCAAAGTGGACTCTGGGGAATGGTAGAGGACAGGAAGGCCCTGGAGGAACGTTGTCCATGGGGTTGCGATGGGTCAAACACGACTTTGCAACTAACAACGAAAAAAAGGCCTTTGTGGCACAAACAGGGCAGAGAGGCAACACACGAGACAGAGAGAAAGATCTTTGTGCTGTAAATAAATTCCATGCCACCTTCTTGCCAGAAAGCAAAGTAAGCTGGAGTATATAAAGGTCAGATTGCATCTTTTAAACCAGAGGTATATCCAACCTTGGGAACTTTAAGGCCTGCGGACTTCAACTTCCCAGCATCTCCCACAGCCATCATGAAGTCGGAGCTGAAGTCCACAGGTCTTAAAGTTCCCAAGGTTGGACACCCTTGTTTTAGATATTCTTGGTGCTTGGTTTTTAAAAGGACAAGTTGTCCAGTACTGAAGCCTCCAAATATCTTACTGGAAGTTCTGAAGTGCAGGGTTGCACTCCAAAGGACACCAGTTCCCATTTCAGGATGATAAATACAGGTAGTCTTTGACTTATGACCACAGCTGGGACCAGAATTTTCACGGATAAGCAAGGTGGTTGTTAAATGAGTCCCAGCTGGTTTTGCAACCTTTATTGCCATATAAACCAATTCTTGCAATTGTTAACTGAATCATGTGGTTGTTGATCGGATCTAGCTTCACTCATAGACTTTGCTTGTCGTAAGCCAGCCGGGAAGGTCACAAAGGGAGATCACATGATGCTGCAACCATCATTAATATAGGCCAATTGCCAGGCACCTGAACTTTGATCACATGACCATGCCATAACAGTCATAAGTACAAGGACTGGCCATAAAGCACTCCCCCCCCCTGTATCTTTGTAACTTTGAATGGTTGCTGAATGAATAGTTGTAAGTTGAGGACTATTGTAAAAACGAATTGCATTTTGCTTGTTTGTTTGTTACAAATAATGGGATTGCCCTCAGGTGAAATTCAATTCATACTTTTGAAGCAGCAGCTGAAAATCCTCCAGGATTCAAATCAACCTGCATCTTCCAGAACAGGGGTCTCCAACCTTGGCAACTTTAAGCCTGGTGGACTTCAACTCCCAGAATTCCCCAGCCAGTTGGCTGGGGAATTCTGGGAGTTGAAGTCCATCAGGCTTAAAGTTGCCAAGGTTGGAGACCCCTGTTTTAGGCAACAATATTTGTGATCAAAAATAACAAGTTTGGAATATACCCCTCAAAAATACAAACGCAGCTTGAGCAGAGAGGTTAACATGACCCTCCCTTCGTAATTATGCAAGCATTATACAACCTTCTTAGCATTTATAAAAACATGAGGTGTGTAGCTTTTTTTTTTTTATGGAGCAACAGATCCTCTGAATCTTTCAACCGTGCCCCAAGAAGAGACGCAGCCAGAAAAAACAAGACAACACCAGGACTAAGATAGAATTGTCTGAAGTAAAAATAGAATCTGAACTAAATAAACGAAGTCTTTGAAAATATAACAATTCCCCCATTTTTTTTCCTTAGTAACATTTATAATTTGATGTACCCAAAAGATTTCTGGGGTCTCAGATTGCGAATTTCCCTTCCCACTGTATCGCCTGATAAATTACTATTATTAATACTGCGATTGATTGCACAATCAGGCAGATGTTTAGACTGGATTTGGCATTTTAACCACCTATCAATCCTTCCCAAGGACCTGAGATAGGTAATGTTTGTTGTTTGATAGTAATAAAAGTATCATCGTGGGTTGTGAGCTAGTTTTATAAGGGTTTTTAGCACGGGATATAATTTAATTAGTTTTTAATAATGTATTTTTGTATTTTTGTATGGTTTTTTAAGATTGCCTGTGTGCCGCCCTGGGTCCTTGTCAGGAGAAGGGCGGGGTATAAATTTGAAAAATATAAATATAAAATATATATAAAATATAAAATATAGTCCAGGTAAAGCTTCCTTTTGCAATTGACTGATGGTGATTTTGTCAATGCCGATAGTGTTCAAGTGGTGCTCCAGATGTTTTGCAAGGTACCCAAAGTGCCTATTTCTATTTGCTTTCTTTTGCCACAGCCATCCCACTTATATTCGTTGTCTTTTTATTTTGTGTTTCCCCCTTCCAAGTTCTTTCTCTTCTTTTCAATTGTTACTACCACAACCACTATCCAGACTTTTTTGTCTTTCTTATTGACAACTGTTAAGTCTGGGATGTTACAGTATGTGGCAGGTAGCTGTTTGAATTCTAAAGTCTCAGAGTACTTTTGCTTCTTTATATTCTAGTTCTATTATTATTATTATTATTATTATTATTATTATTATTATTATTATTATTATCTTTATTCATAAAACATGAAACTCAGCCAACTGAACATTTAAAAATGCATATTGCAAATACTATTGACTGGTGCTAATTGTTGATACAGTTTGCTGCCAGCATCCTAGGTATCCAACCAAGTATCTTCTTAGAATGTAAGATGTTCCAAGTAGTGCCGTTTTTTTCCAGTTCCTCTGGTGTTATTGCAGGAAGCTGCAATTTGCTGAGATATTTATTAAAATTCTTGCACATGGTGCCAAGTGCCCCGATGACAATGGGTATCACTGTGACATGCTTCATCCATAGCCGTGTGGTTTCGGTGGCCAGGTTGCGATATTTAATGATTTTTTCTAGTTCTTTTTCTTCGACTCTGGCATCTCCATCTTCTTTATATTCTACTTCTATTATTATTATTATTGTTGTTGCTGTTGCTGTTGTTGTTGTTGTTGTTGTTATTATTATTATTATTATTATTATTATTCTGTGGTTAATCTTTGGTAAGATTCACAGCCTTTGGGGCTGGTTGGTAGCTCAACAGTTCGAGTCCTAACCAAGGACATAGGAACTGTTAAGGTAATGTCAGAGGATAGAAGCTGTTCCAAATAGGGTGGTTTTTTTGTAGAGTCAGAATGTTCAAGTCAGGTAAATTTAGAATTTCCAAATAGCGAGGTGGCCCTTTAGGTATTGCTCCAAGGGCTCCAATTACAATTGGGACAACACACGATTTCTTTTTCCACAGTTGCTCAACTTTAATTTGCAAGTCCTGGTTATTATTATTATTATTATTATTATTATTATTATTATTATTATTATTATTATTATTATTAGTAGTAGTAGTAGTAGTAGTAGTAGTAGTAGTAGTAGTAGTAGTAGTATTAGTATTAGTATTAGTAATTCAAATTGAAATAATAATAAGAGAAATTATTTCTCTTAGAAATTACATATAAGTATTTGCAAAGGGCAAATTTTCTCCATTTTCCTAATTTTGTAACTAAAAAACCTATCAATTGAAGGCTCAATTGGAGTTATAAGTGTTTGATTCTTGGAGACTGCCTGGACAAGCTTCTGTAGTTTTCTTGGCAAGGTTTTTCAGAAGCGGCTTGCCATTCCCTCCCTCCCTAGGGCCTGAGAAAAAGCGACTGGCCCATCCAGCTGACTTCAAGGCAGAACTAGAACTCTCTGCCTCCCAGCTTCCAGCCTGATGCCTTCACCACTACACCAAACGTACATGTCAAAAAGGGTCAGGGGGGAGGGGCTTTGATCATGTGCTTGAGATGTGGGGGGGGGGCAATTTGCTATTCCTTTACCACCTTCTGCAGCCATTCCTGGGCGGGGAGACTGCATTGCCTTTCCTTTAAGCTCCTGCTTTCCGTGCAAGTTTCCAAATTGGGCAGATCAGCCACATGCTTAATTCGTCCCGCCCACGCAGGAGTTATTTTTAAAACATCACACGGAGAGATAAATATTGTTTGTGTCGCTTTTGAAAAATATGTTAATGGCTTCACAGTCGCCTTCTTGAATTGTCGATGCAGGCCTGCCATTCCCCCACCCTGGATTAGATACACCCGTTCCTTCCCAACCGCCGGACCTCTGGCACCTTAGGCAGAAGCTGAGCTGGTTGAGATGGTTAACCACTTGAGAATGGGTTTCTTTTAGGGACATGGAAAACTCTTCTCCTGCAGGAATCCCCCATCTCTGGGAAGGCGGGAATGTTGTGTATTTTTTAAATGATTCCACCCCATCTTTTCACCCCAACATCTAAAGCAGCTCAAATCAAGGAGAAACAATGACACAACACATCTTTCTGCCCAGATGTTCCGTTTTGTCCCCTATTAGTACTGGTGTTTTATTTTTCCCAGTCGCTGGGGAGAACATATGTTCCTTATTTTAATTCAGGGTGAGGACAGATCAACATTTTTAAAAGAACAAGAAAAAACCCTCGTGGTTTGAATGTTTTTGAAAGGTTGCTCTGCATAGAGGAAGGAAGGAAGATAGCACGGAACTCATTATATCCAGTGATTATTTCTGGAGAATGAATGTATATTTATTCAAGGAAGGAGGTGGAGCTCCTATGAAACAGGCACCCAACCCCAAAACTAACATGGCTAGAATTTACATCAGATGGCTGTGGCTGCTGCCTCATCATCTCGTTTATTTTGGCTTCGGAGAGAACATTCAACTAGCTTTAAGTCCACGTTCTTCCCGAGTGGGTGAAGTGTGTGTGTCCCATCACATCTGGAGGGAATCAGGAAAAGCAGGACAAGGCTTTGCCGTAGAGCAGTGTTTCCCCACCTTAGGAACTTTAAGAGGCATGCACTTCAACTTCAAAGCGTGCTGGCTGGGGGATTCTGGGAGTTGAAGTCCATGCCTCTTAAAGTTCCCAAGAGGATAGGAGGAGGAGAGAGGGAAGCAGAGGCGAGGAAAAGAGTAGGAGAGAGAGAAAGAGTGGAGAGATGAGGGAGGAGAAGAAGAGGGGAAGAGGAAGGAGGGAAGAGAGAGATGGTAGAGGGAAGAAAGGAGGTAGGGAGGAGGAGAGAGGGAGAGGATGTAGTGCTGTTGTGGAACAGGGTATAATGTGGTGTATGGAAAGCAGAAGAGCAAAAGAGAGTTATCGTGGGTAGATGGTGAGAAGAATTGATGTAATATTGGATAATACATAATCGTGCCCATTAAGATGCAATGGTATACTTGTGGATATCTATATGAAAATAAAAAATAAAAAATCTTTTTTTTCCCCAAAAAAAAGTTCCCAAGGCCGTAGAGCAGGGTTCTCCAACCTTGGCAACTTTAAGCCTGGTGGATTTCAACTCCCAGAATTCCCCAGCCAGCACGCTTTGAAGTTGAGGTCCATGTCTCTTAAAGTTCCTACGTTTGGGAAACATTCGCTCCAGATGTGATGGGACACACTTCACCCCCTCGGGAAGGGAAGAACGTGGGCTTAAAGCTAGTTGAATTTCTCTCTGAAGCCGAAGTAAGTGAGATGAGGCAGCAAGCCACAGCCATCTGATGTAAATTCGAAGCCCCCAGCAAATTCTGGGAGTCGTTAGGACCATCCTCAGAAGCCAAATACTAACCAAGAAAGCTGGGTTCCCAACATTACCCAATCCACCCTATCCAGCCCCGATTTAACGAAAGCCGGTGGTCGGCAAACTCGGACCCGCCTGGATTTTGCGGAGCGAAGTCAAGCGTTCGAACCGCGCTGGGACCTCGCTGAGCCGCCTCGTTTCGCAACCCTTTGCCCTTCTCGCCCCTCTTCCCAAGAAGAAGCCCCCCCCCCGGGACGAAGGAACTGGGAGGGGGATGCGAATTAAACTCTCCTACACTCGTAGGGTTTCCTGCCTAAGCAGGGGACTGGACTAGAAGACCTCCAAGGTCCCTTCCAACTCTGTTATTCTATTCTATTCCATTCTGTTCCATTCTATTCTATTCTATTCTATTCTACTCTCTCTTTTGGGCGATTCCCCCCTCCGAGACCGGGTGTGGGGGCTGGAAAAGCCGAAGATGCCTCGGCTGCACCAGGGCGCCTTTCGCTCCCCACGCGCGTTTTTGCGGAATTAATTTTCTCGCTGCTTCCGTGCCCAAAACAGGAGCAAAACAGGAGCAAGGCGAGAGCCGCTTCCTCTGACCGCATTTCCCCGGGGGTGGGGGGAAGCGCCCTGAAATCCACGGGACCTCTTCCAGCCGAGATCGAGTTCAATTTTATCCGGGGGGGGGTGGGGGGAAGCGCCTGTGTTTTCCCATCTTGGAGAGGGTCTAAGTTTTACTCCAGGGGTGGATTCCGAAATCCATAAGCGCCCAGGGGTTTGGACTTCAATTTCACCGTCGTTCACAGGCCGGTTGCGGAGGATGGGAGAGCGGAATAGATATTGGGAAATATTGCCGACAAGGAAATTTCCTTTAAAAAACAACAACCCAGTCCTATTTTGATCGAAATGAATGTTCCGTTTTGCTTTCTTGTCCACTTGGGCTCCCTTTCCTTCTCATCGGACGTTGATCCCAGATCCCTTCTCCGAGGGAAAACCTTGTAAACTCCCGAAATTATTTCTTGAACTTGAAAATTATCTGTCCAAATATTGTCCTTTTCCATTTTCCCGCCACAAAAACACTGAACAATATATTAAAAAAAAAAAAAAAGAACCAGCATGCACGACCATTTTTAGTGTTAAGTAAAATCTCTAAAAATGAAGTCCAATTCTCCAGATCAAGTTAAAAGTTGAAAAATCCACTCCAAAGAGAAATAACCTTGAACGTCCCACCCTCAATTTTCTGTACAGGAACGCTCTGGTTTTTGTTTTTAACTTGAAACGGGGCTGTCCCTCTGCCACTCACATCTGGTTAGAAAAGTCACGTGACTCCTGCAGACTGGCATCATGAATCAATTTTCTTCCATCCAGAGGAGGGGGGGGGGAGCTACAAACTTGGGAAGCTACTGTCTTTAACAGTGTTTCTCAATCATGGCATTGTTCAGGTGCGTGGACTTCAACTCCCAGAATTCCCTATCCGGGATGTTCATTGGGGGATTCTGGGCTGTTGTACATCTACACTTGTACAACAGCAGAGTTGAAAGGGACCTTGGAGGTCTTCTAGTCCAACCACCTGCCTAGGCAGGAAGCCCTATACCATTTCAGACAAATGGCTATCCAACATCTTCTTAAAGACTTCCAGTGTTGGGGCTTTCACAACTTCTGGAGGCAAGATGTTCTTCTTAAGGCTGAGATACACACTGCCCTTTAAGTAGGGCTGACCTCTAGGTAGCAGCCTCCTCAGGCTGTCAGTTTGCTCTAACAAACAATTCACAGCAGCCAAGTATGTGTGGCATTTGCCCCATTTATATGGCTGTGAGTTTTAGGGTTTACTGCTTTCTCATCTAGGAGCTGGATAGGACATGCTCTTTTAAGAATCCTTTTTTTTTTTTTAAAAGAAACAATATCTCCTAGAAAGATTTTTAAAATAGCATACATAATTTTTAAAAATATTTTAAGACGTGCAGGAAAAGACACCAACATTCCCAAACCAATGAACCAACTAACTGTGTGTTTTCTCAACCTTGGCAACTCAACTCCCAGAACAGAGCCAAAGGGTCTAGTGGTGAAGGCAGCAGGCTAGAAACAGGAGACTGTGAATTCTAGTTCCACCTTACAAAGAAAGCCAGCTGGGTGACTTGGGCCCATCCCTCTCTCTCTCAGTCCAACCCACCTGACAGGCTGGAGGAGGAAGGAGAGTTGGGTATGCTTGCTGCTTCAAGTTATTTATAAAAATAATAGAAGTGGGATAAAAAATAGTAAATAAATCAAGTAAACCTCTCTATTGTGAGAAATGTGAAGGCTCAGTATATATGTGGGATGGATGGATGGATGGATGGATGATATTAGATGGGAGAAATAGAGAGAAAAGAAAAAGAAAAAGAAAGAAAGAAAGAGAGAAAGAGAAAGAAGAGAGAAACAAAGAGAAAAGGAAGGAAGGAAATAAGGAAGGATGGAAGGAAGGACATTTCAATGCTAGACAAAAAACAGTGAATTTCAGAGAGGATCGGAAGAGAATTGCTCATCCTAAAACCATTGGACTAAAACATTATTGGATTTAATCCCCAGACTTCCCTCTTCTACACCAGTTTTTTTGTTCTTCTGCACTATCAAAATTGAAGCCCGGATCTGCCTCCTCTTAAGCATTTGCTGGTCCTCATTCCTTTCAAAGGCTCCATCGGGAAGAGTCTAAAAATGTCTGACACACTGTCAGGGACCGCAAGGGCGGCCTGTGCTGGAGCTCTGCCATACATACATACATACATACATACATACATACATACATACATACACACACACACACACACACACACACACACACACACATACATACATACATATATTTCTCTGTGGTTTTCATAGCTGAGACTTTGATAAATATTTTAAATGCATGTGTGAGGAAATGGTACTTTTAACAAAAAGCTATCTCAAGTCTAATTTTAAGCTGGATTCTGCCATAAATGCAGGGGTGGTATTCAGCCACTTCTGACAGGTTCTGGAGAACCAGTAGCTGAAATTTTGAGTAGTTTGGAGAACCGTCAAATAGGCTGGCCCCACCCCTGCTGCCTCCCAGCCACCCAGCTGATCTTCTTCTGTTGCCCTGCATGGGAGAACAGAGCTGGAAAGAAAGTTAGTGGGGTGGGGAGGGAATGGGAATTTTGCAGTATCCCTCTACTGCCACGCCCACAAAGCCAAAGCACGCCCACAAAACTACACCACGCCCACAAAGCCACACCCACAGGAACAATAGTAAAAAAAAATGAATCTCACCACTGCTTCTGATGCATACAGTACATTGCTTTGCTTCAAAGAGGTATTGCTTGGAAGCTGCCTTGCTGGTGGACCAAAAGAACTTTTGAAAGCTTTACAGGTAGACCTCACCTTGCAACCACAATTCAACCCAAAATTTCCGTTGCTAAGTGAGACAGTTCAATGAGTTTTTTCCCCATTTTACCTACTTTCTTGCCACAGCTGTTAAGTGAATCACTGCAGTTTATGGTTGTTAAATGAATCTGGATTCCCCGTTGACTTTGTTTGTCAGAAGATCCCAAACATGTCCCTGGGACCCCACAGCCGTCATAAATACATGCCAGTTGCCAAGAGCCTGAATTTTGATCACGTGATCACATGCCATGGTCATAAGTCTGAAAAATAGTTTTGTAACTTTTTTCAGTGCTCAGTCACTGAAATGAAATGTTGTAAGTTGAGCACTGCCTGTCCCAAAGGTGCTTTTTCAAAAGGAAACCCTACTTGGTTTTTTCCTTGAAGACATTTCACTTCTCATCCAAGAAGCTTTGTCAGCTTAGTGAGAACTGAGGAGGCTTCTTGGATGAGAAGTGAGATGTCTTCCAACAAAAAGCAAAGTCCTGTTGCCTTTTGAAAAAGCTCCTTTTCATCTCCATAAATCCAATTTGTTTTCTTGCAACAATGAAGAAAGAATGATTGGCAACTGAAATACCCATTATTTCATAACTTAGCAGACCCAACTAAGCCTCATCTGCAACTACACCAGCTTCAACTCCCATCTCTCACAGCCAACATGCCTTTATGAAATGGAGTCTAGCACAACTGAAGGAAAGTAGGTTGAGGAAACCACTTTCACTTTACAGGAATATGAAGGCCTACAGATTGTGTCAAGCACTGCAGAATTGTGGACAGAACTGTGGATACATTTGACTGAAATCCTGACCCCCATTCCGTAAAACAGAGACGCATAGCTTCAAAGCATCCTTTGCAGAGATGCTAATATGAACCAGGGATAGGCAGCCTGGGAATTCCAGATGTTTGGGACTTCATCTCCCATCAGCCCCAGTAAATATGGCCAATGCTGGTGGACAATAGGACTCAGTTAAGAGACAAAATTGCCCACAGCTAGCTAGGGGTAAAAGGTTCAGAAGAAACCCTCCCTAGTTTCTCAAGCTGTCAACCAGTGGTAGTCAACCTGATCCCTACCGTCCACTAGTGGGCCTTCCAGCTTTCATGGTGGGTGGTAGGGGTTTTATTTATTTATTTATTTATTTTTCAAATTTATATACCGCCCTATCTCCCTGGTGGGACTCAGGGCGGTGCACAGAAGAAATAAAAGCACAATACATAGAGTCATCATATAAAATAGAATTAAATTTAGAAAATCTGCGCTAAAATATGATTAAAAACTATTAAAAGCGTTATATTAAAATTAGATCATTTTGTCTGATACTGAAGCACTTTCCTTTTTTTTAATTTAATTGACTTCCCTAGTTTATAAATCACCATTATTGTGGAACCGGTGGGCGGTTAGAAAATTTTACTACTAACAGAGATACAAAAGTGGGCGGTAGGTAGAAAAAGGTTGATTACCCCTACTGTAAACAGTGGGATAATTCTACTTTCATATTTGCAAGAGTCTGTCAATAAAGTGGAATTAGTTCATGTGGTTGTGATTTCTATCTGGTTCAACCCATGAAGCTGACAGACAAAAACAAAACATTTATTTATTTATTTATTCATTCATTCATTCATTCATTCATTCATTCATTCATTCATTCATTCATTCATTCATTGGAATTTGTCAAACAAAAATGAGAGCAAGAATAAGAGAATAAAAATACAATGGCAAGGCTCAGTGGTGGGTTTCAAAAAATTTTACTACCGGTTCTGTAGGTGTGGCTTTGTGGGCGTGGCATGGCTTTGTGGGTGTGGGTGTGGCTTTGTGGGCATGGCAGGGGAAAGTTACTGCAATATCCCCATTCCTTCCCCACCCCACTAACCTGCTTTCCAGCTCTGTTCTTCTGTTCAGGGCAAGAAAAAAAGATCAGCTGGGAGGCAGCAGGGGTGGGGCCAGCCTATTTGCCGGTTCTCCAAACTACTCAAAATTTCTGATGCTGGTTCTCCAGAACCTGTCAGAACCGGCCGAATACCACCTCTAGCAGGGACGATAGGCACAGTAGTGCACTTATACATGCCCCCTCTACTATTTGTAGGATAGCAGTTTCCATGGCAGTTAAGAAAGCCAAAATGCAGGACAGAGATGTCCAGGTGAAGGAAAGGTGAGTTCAAAAAGTGAAGATAGTGGCTGCAACTGTGGGATTGAAGCATTTATAAATGGGCAGGGTACCACCATGTGCCTTCATGGAGAAGGGCTGGGTGAGGAATTCTGGGAGTTGAAATCCACCGATGTTAAGACTGCCTCATACATCCTCACGACCGATTCACTCCCACAGAGAGGGACTTCTCTGGGTGCCGTCCACTAGACTTTGTCAGCGGGCGACGCCCAGGGGAAGGGCTCTGTCTGTGGCGGGCCCGGCCCTCTGGAACGACCTTCCCCCCGACATTAGGACGACCACGGACCTCCGCTCCTTCCGTCTCAAATTAAAAACTCATTTCTTCTGTCTGGCCGGCCTAGGATAGTCTCTCTGTCTTTGGGGTTTTATTGGGGTTTTATAATATTGCTTAGTTTTAATGGGAATTTTAGCGCAGGTTTAGATTTAATTTATTTTTAATGAAATGTTTATATGTATTTATTGTTTTACTGTGCCTGTGCACCGCCCCGAGTCCCTGTGGGGAGAGGGTGCAGTTTAGAAATATTAAAATTATTATTATTATTATTATTATTATTATTATTATTATTATTATTATTATTATTATTATTATTATTATTGGAAACAAACAAACAAATAAATTGGCATTAATTGTAACTTTCTTTTTTATTTTATGTTTGTTGTTTTGTTATGTTTTGTTCTCTTGTTGTTTTGCTTTTGTCACTGCCCAGAGTCACATAGCTGGACAGTCATATGAAGGCATAAAACCATTTTTGAAAAAAATGTAGTTAAATTCTGTGCCTGGGAATGACTTTAACAACATCCCCCTCCTCCTGGTTTTCATTCAGTTGAAAGTCCTTCTTTAATGTTTTGGGTTTTGTTCACAGCAAAACAAAGAATCCAGAGCTGGCTCCTGGTGTAGCCTATTATAAAGGGCCCTAACCAATCAATCAGCCTGCGCTGGGGTTGATTAATGTGGCAATTTAAACTACTGAGGCTTGCACATCGACCCAAACTGGGCAGCTGCCATTTCTCACAAACTGAGACTTTTGTCTTTTTTTCAAAAGCAAGAATTTAATTTTTATTTAATTTTATATTTAATGTTCACTCTTATTTTATGCAGTGTTACTTACAAACTCTCACTCTCTCTCTCTCTCTCTCTCACACACACACACACAAACACACACACACATGTGTTCCTATCTACACAACAACTATGGTATTAGTGTTTGTGTAGACAACATGCAGAAAACATGCCCACTATAGTGACAGCATACTGTAAGCCTCACATGGAGACTTAAACATCAGCATAACTGTTTAAAAGATGCTCATTTTTTCAAACAGAAACGCACAGCCTGTGATTCCCTCGTTAGGAAAGGCCACAACGTTCTGAAAGCTGATATCAAACATTACTTTTTAAAGGGAGAAAAAGGGGGAGATTACTAAATGCTAAGATGGTGGGGTAGGGATCCCAATAGATGCCGGCCTAGCCTAACCTCCCACCGGGACTTTTAGAAAGTTTTAAATTGGGTATTTTAAAATTTGGCTTTTAGCATGGGATAGGATAGTTTAATATATATTTTAAATTATGTATTTATTTTTTGTATTTTGTATGTTTTTAAATTTCCTGTGCGCCGCCCTGGGTCCACTATGGAGAAGGGCGGGATATAAATATAAATAAATTAATAAAATAAATAAATAAATAAATGCTTTAGAAGTGTGAAAGAAACACTGTCTGCAACTCTTTAAAGCAGCTGCATCTTTCTCCAGTATTGCAGCTGTCTCACCCTCACCAGAAATGTGGCAACTATATTCAAGCGCCAAAGGACTTTCCTGGAATCAAATCTCAGGGGCTCCACAACGCCACTCAATACAATAATGAAAAGTAACAATGGTACCTACCACTGCCTTGAACAGCATGTAAATGAAATCTAGTTTTGATTTTCCCTTGGTGCCACCCATAAGTTATTGATATGCATTGCTGACTCACATCACTCAAATGCCAAATGTGATGATAGGATAAGATAGGATAGGATGGGGGTGTGGGTGGAGATGGGGATAGAGGTAGGGGTAGGGGTAGGGGTAGGGGTAGGGGTAGGGATAGGGATAGGGGTAGGGGTAGGGATAGGGATAGGGGTAGGGGTAGGGGTAGGGGTAGGGGTAGGGGTAGGGATAGGGGTAGGGGTAGGGGTAGGGGTAGGGATAGGGGTAGGGATAAGGGTAGGGGTAGGGGTAGGGATAGGGGTAGGGATAGGGGTAGGGGTAGGGGTAGGGGTAGGGGTAGGGATAGGGATAGGGGTAGGGGTAGGGGTAGGGATAGGGGTAGGGGTAGGGGTAGGGGTAGGGGTAGGGATAGGGATAGGGATACGGATAGGGATAGGGATAGGGATAGGGTACCTTGGAGGTTTCTAGTCCAAACCCCTGCTCAAGCAAGAGACCTTACACCATTCTGGACAAATAGCTCCCCAAACGTTTGTTAAAAACCTCCATTGATGGAGCATCCAGAACTTCTGAAGGCAACTTCTTTCACTGATTAAGTGTTCTAATTGCCTGGAAAACTGAATGCCATTGCATTCTATGAATCTCCGTGCATTTTTATACACTATGCCCCATACAGGAAATTTACAAACACAAAAATATTTGGGGGAAGCCTAGAGAGGAAGAGGAGGGGGTGTTGTTTGCCTCCAGAGAATTCAGCGCAGATGAATCCATATTCCATTATCCCTACTGGTTGAGTTTCCTGGAAACAGCAGAAATCACAGAGTAAATCCGGCATTAGGCTGAGGTTTTCTTGGAGTCAGAAGCTTCCAAGTTGGCATGACCACAGGGGGGAGGTCGCATTCTTTCACCCCAGCCACTCACTTGTGAGATGTTCCTGGGGAGCAGCAACTGGATCTTTTATCTCTGGGCCTTTTAGGAACTCCAGGCAGCTTTAAAAAAGCAAAGGCCCAACCCAATTTGGGGTAGCAGTTAAAAGTTTGCTGAAGAAGTAAAAGGTAAAGGTTCCCCTCACACATATGTGCTAGTCGTTCCCAACTTTAGGGGGCAGTGCACATCTCTGTTTCAAAGCCAAAGAGCCAGCGCTGTTTGAAGATATCTCCATGGTCATGTGGCTGGCATGACTAAACACCAAAGGTGCACGGAACGCTGTTCCCTTCCCACCAAAGGTGGTCCCTATTTTTCTATTTGCATTTTTTATGTGCTTTCGAACTGCTAGGTTGGCAGAAGCTGGGACAAGTAGCAGGAGCTCACTCTGTGGCGCTAGGGATTTGAACTGCCTAACTGCTGACCTTTCTGATCGATAAGCTCAGCGTCTTAACCACTGAGCCACCACGTCCCTTTGGAAGAAAGACATGGTCAATTCCATGCCCACTCTTCCATGAGTCTTCCATGAGTCTCCACTCACCCTATTTTACAGCGTGTGTGGGGAGAAAAAGAAGTGAGATTCAGTCCCATCTAAGCTGCTTTGAACTTCTGGAGAAAAGGCAGGACATCAATCTAACACAACAAATAACATGCCTTCCCAAAAGAAATAACAGCGAAGTTTGCTGAGATCCACAAACTTCTGATGCTCTTGTTTCTTCTTCGTTCTTTCCAGTCCCTTTTTTCCTCTCCCCCCACCCGTCTCCTCCCTTCTCGTTCTGCCTGATTTTCTGGAAACTATTCTGTAGGCTTTGCTCCCAGACGAATTATCTCCACATTACAAGAAAACAAATAACATTCACCCCGGGTCTTAGAAAAATCATAAATTTGATCTGACAGCCGAAAGGAAGCAATCGGATGCCACCCCAAAGTTTCGGTCATCCCTTGCCAAGTTAGCTGTGGCAGGGGGAAGATTTTTGGGTGGCCCTGTGCTGTGAAATCCTGAATTAATGTTTCACTGATGGGTCAAGGATTCGTCAAAACTGGGTCCCCACCAGTGGTAAAATTCAATTTTTTTTACTACTGGTTCTTTGGGCATGGCTTGGTGGACGTGGCAGGGGAAGGATACTGCAAAATCTCCACTCCCATTCCACTCTGGGGCCAGCCAGAGGTGGTATTTGCCAGTTCTCCGAACTACTAAAATTTCCGCTACCGGTTCTCCAGAACTTGTCACAACCTGCTGAATTTCACCTCTGGTCGACACACTGCCTAAAGTTATCTTTATTTCAGGGGTCTCCAACCTTGGCAACTTGAAGACTTGTGGACTTCAATTCCAGAATTCCTTAGCCAGCTGGCCGAAGTCCACAAGTCTTCACGTTGCCAAGGTTGGAGACCCCTGCTTTATTTAACTGTGGTTCTTAAATAAGCCTTTGTGCGGACATTAAGACACAAACCATGACTTACAACACGAATGGCTAGTTTTACACAACACGCTGAATTCAAGCCAAGTTAAATTACGTTTAATATGACGCATGAACTCAATCTTTGTTGCTGTTGTTTTTTTCAAACGGACTCAACTTCAAAGAGACGGCAAAATGGAGCTTTGGCTCGCTGCTCATCCACTTGGCTAAAGCAGGGAGGCCAAGATAAAGTTCCTGAAAGTATCAGCAGCTTCCAAGAACTGAAACCAACTTCCTATCTGACAAAGATGGTGCAAGGCGCTTGCACAAAGTGTACCGATTCGGGTGTTGACTTGTCCTCACCTTCACTAGCTTTGCACGCCTACCTTTCTCCCAAAATCAGGAACTTAGTTCAGAATGCAGAAAGGAAAGGAAATATAAATCCGAGATAACCAGGGCTCCAGAAGCCGAGCTGGGTTTCTCTTGTACAGGCACTTCAGCCTTTCAGATTCCAGCTGCTCCCCACCACCAAATGCTTAAAACCAGGGACATCCCCTTACCTTTCTTGATCACCGACTGGTCCAAAAGGTTCATACTGGCCTCGTCCACTGCCTGCAAGAACAACGAGGCATAGATAATTGCTCCACTCCACCGCAGAGAGTTCTGGTGAGGGTTATGGGATTAATCTATCCGAAGTGCTTTTCGCCCTCCAGACATTTCAAATGCTTCTAAAAATGAAAGTAAACCAGGGCTGGTTGTGGTGTTGTTGTTTTTAGCCTCTGTAACCTCAAAGCTGGGGCTTCTAAAGAGGTTTTCTTGGAAGAGGAGAAAGTTGCTTTATTTTTCGAAATAACATACCCAATTTCCTCAAACCTGGGACTTCTCCAGTGAGTGCCCCCCCCCCCCCGCCACCTCCACAAAGTGAAGGAGATCAAAAACTACTCTGCCCTCTTCCATTTCCATACTCTGGTTTCTCTTCAGATCGTATAACTCTTCCATTTTGCAAGCAACTACTAAATAATTTGGCACTGGATATTTTGAGGAGGAAGAAAGAGTCGCAAAAGACAGTGACTGAATTGACCAATTCTTTGATTTAAACTGAAACACCACCTAAACCAAATGCA